>OX352307.1:4521773-5998786 GCA_947086415.1 Pammene aurita
ATCCGCTCCATTCGGTCTAGAAGTGCAACCATTTCCGACTCATTTGCTGCAAGAAGAGTTGTGTCGTCGGCGTAGCGTAGGTTGGTGATTTTGACGCCACCAACTGTGATGCCTCCCTCCCAATTCTCGCAGGCACGTCTCATAATGTGCTCTCCATAAGCGTTGAACAGAATGGGCGATAAAATGCATCCCTGGCGTACTCCTTGGTGAAATTTAAAGGGTTTTGAGGTTGTTTTATCGACTCTTACGACTCCCTGGCTTGAGCCATACAGGGTTAGCATAGGACACAAGAAATATATTTAGATAACTTTTGCTGAGAATTACGATAAATAATTTAACCACACAAAAGAAATCGGCCCGCAATGTACATACAATACAATGCAACACTCTTCGAGCAACAATGTAAAGCAGGTACAAACACAAACAAGATTTACTGAAAATATGGCTCGTGAAAATTTGTAACCGGCCAGTCTTATACTGTAACAACATTGTCAGAGAAAGTACCACCCGAGTCGTTCTTGCGGTACTATTGTAGGGCCATTTTTTTGGGCTGATTGTGTATCCCTTGTATTATTAGATTGGTGAACACACTCAATTTAAACACTCGTTGACATTATCAGTTATTTTACTTCAAACATGTTTTCAGTTAATTGCTGCTCGGTAAATAAATAAAAAACCGGCCAAGAGCGTGTCGGGCCATGCTCAGTGTAGGGTTCCGCAGTTTTCCGTCCGTCACAGTAAGTGTCCCCACTTAAGAGTTTTTGAAAGCACGTCATTTCATTGTGATTTTGTAGAAATTACAGGTACAATAAACACCTGCTTATACGGTTAAAACAAACTTAGTTCAGAAATTATTTTGTAATTTTTTTTCAAAAACTATTCAACCTATCAAGTTCAAAATAATTTTCCTACAAAGTTTTTATAAAGTTCTACTTTCGAGATTTTTTTCATATTTTTAAAACTTATGGTTCAAAAGTTAGAGGGGGGGGGACACATTTTTTTTTACTTCTGGAGCGATTATTTCCGAAAATATTTACATTATCAAAAAATGATTTTAGTAAACCCCTATTCATTTTTAAATACCTATCCAACAATATATCACACGTTAGGGTTGAAATGAAAAAAAAAAATCACTCCCCACTTTACGTATAGGGGAGGTACCCTAATAAAACATTTTTTTCCACTTACTATTTTACCACTTTGTCGGCGTGATTGATCTACATATTAGTACCAAATTTCAGCTTTCTAGTGCTAACGGTCACTGAGATTATCCGCGGACGGACAGACGGAGGGGCAGACATGGCGAAACTATAAGGGTTTCTAGTTGACTACGGAACCCTAAAAATACGGGGTTATAATTCAGTGTAACGTGTAACTCAAAAAACTTCTTGATTAATGATTACACTATTGAATCCTTTGTTTGGTTTAATCTATTGTTCTTATTGGATTTACACACTGTATATTTAAGAACCTACTAACCACGTCCGAAGGCCGAACTAATCTGGCCTTGTTTTTCTTTGATACCCGTACAAATTATTAAGCACCTTTATTTAATGCTCAACATTTCAGCTGTACTGTTACCGTAAGCGTATCGTAATCAAGTATATTTACTAGAAACCAATGAATGGAATAAAAGCTGTTACATTGTCATGTATATTATCTGAGAATATTTATTTTATGGCCAACACATAAACTTGTACATTAATAGTGTTTACACGAAGCATTGTAGTTGTATGGTGAACTAAGTATACTTAAGTATACTATATAGGTACATAAACATAAGTATACATACCACTTATACTCTATACATACATACACCTCTATTTAGTAAATACCATATAATTGCAGCTTTAAAAATAAGCCCCGAAAATTAATGAACAATAATGCATTAAAAACGAAAAATTATTAAATATATTTATCTTAACAAATACAATGATAACGGGTCAACTTGTATGAAAGAAAGAAAGAAAGAAAGAAACATTTTATTCTCAAAAAGTACACATTACAGAACAAAAAAAGGAAAGATTACAAAACTAAAACACAAAACAGAAACATTAAAAAGTTGAAAAAGTAACACACAGTATGAATATTTCTGTTCAAAATATATACCGTTTTTATAGTCCTTAACTTATTTAATTTTCTATATAAAATTAGCATTGAGTTATAAATAAATATTATGGGACAATTTTACACAAATCAACCTAGTCCCACACTAAGCTCAATAAGGCTTGTGTTGTGGGTACTAGACGACGATATATATAATAGATAGATATAGATAAATACTTAAATACATAGAAAACATCCATAACTCAGGAACAAATATCTGTGATAAACACACAAATAAATGCCCTGACCAGGATTCGAACACGGGACCTCCTGCTTCATAGGCAGGGTCACTACCAACTAGGCTAGGAGGCCGTTGAGTTTGGCTTTATAGTAGAGGTACAGTCTCAAAGAAGATTTACGAAAAATATGGCTCGTGAAAATTTGGAACCGGCCAGTGTCATACCGTAATAAATAAGACTGTCAGAAACTGCTGTACGAGTCGTTCTTACAGCACTATTGTGGGGCCATTTTATGGGCTGATTGTGTATCTCGTTCCTTATTACATATCGATGATAATTAGTATTTACATTACAACACATAAGAGTGACTTTAACCTATATCTGCCTGCCTGTGGCTTTGTAATACCTAAACGGACATATTACAAGCATTCTTTTAGTGACTCTATAGATTTTCTAGCAATGCATTTTTTAGGGTTCCGTAGCCAGAATGGCAAAAACGGAACCCTTATAGTTTTGGTCATGTCCGTCTGTATGTCACAGCCATTTTACTTGGAAACTATAAGACGTATCTTAATAAAATTTAGCCATAAGGTGTAGTTTGTATGCCGCTATTTAGTTATGTAGTGAAATTTCAGAAAAAAATATTTCCGTACATGTAACTAAATTAAAAAAAAATTTTTTTTACCAAATATCAACATGTTGCACATCAATCGATAGGTCTTTAAAACATTGAGGTCACTTTGAACATTTTGTGATTAAGTGAACAGTTTCAGAAATAATCGCTTCGAAAGTCGGAAATACAGCCCCCCCTGTAACTTTTGAGTTATTTCCAAAAAACTTCTTCCATAGGCATCAGATACGACCTTTTGGCATTAGTATGGTTCTTATTCCATTGAAGCTACAGAACCTTCCATTATGCGTGGTCCGACACGTACGTGGCCGGTTTTTTTATTTAATACGCTGTAAAATGAAATTTAGATGATGATATGTTAGATAACTATTTTCAAGAGCAGAGACACTTCGGTTTCGCTTTTATTTTCGATCCTCGTAACCTCGGCCCACGGGCCCAGAACAAAAGAAAATATAATAATGTGAGTTTAGATATAAATACATCTTTTAGATGCCACCGGTGTGAAAAATCTAATGTCGTTTGCTTACAGTTTCTGCGTAAAAAGATATCTTCTATGTTTTTTCGTGTTAACTGTCGTGGCCTCACCAAATGTCTTACGGGTAACGTTGGTCTCTCAGTATTATGCTTTTTTGGGTTCGTTTCGTGAGCCTATACACCTTTATTTTATTTTATTTCATTCATTTGTATGAGTACATACATACATATCATTGTCCTTCCTTACTAGATTATTCGTAAATGTTTAGGTAATTAATGTGCTAATGCGCCTACTTTCATGTCCTTCAATAATAATTATGCCCTGTAATGTTTTTATAACCACGTGAAAGCGCCCTTGAGGCCTACTTGCGGTATAAATGTTTGAATTTTGATTATTTTGTGTTCTAAATAAGTTTGACACAACTTTATTGTATCAATCTCATCCACAACAGAGAATAAGTAATAAGTACAAGTACAGAAGATTCTCCTTCCTGAATTTGACATTTAGCAACAGAGATGAAAACGTTAGCTGTCATGCACACTTAAAAAAACTAGGGTTTTCAACGTATATAACCCGAGCAGGTTTCAGACATGTCAGTAACTCATTCACACTGGCTGAAATGACATGTGACGTTTTCAATCAAAGGTACACATCATTGTCGGTTGTAAATAAGACGTTAATTGCCATAAAACATAATGTAGAAATAAAGTCTATTAACAACCGACACTGATGTACCTATGACGAAAACTACATATATTCTCGAACGCACCCATAAGGTGATAAGCAATGTGCCAACCCTTCCCTCATTAACCCTCATATGCGGTAAGCGCATCGGGAAAAACGGGCACAATGAAGAGAAACATAGTGAAACCCCTATCCTCAGCACCTGACTGTATACTGTAGGTATTGAACTCGTATACTATTAAAAAACAGAATTCACTCGGATCTCTTCAGCAAAAGAGGTAGTACTAGGACTCCTTTTTTGTGCCATTATTATTGCCGATGCTCTGTATTATACACATACCAACGGTAAAAAGAAGTGCGGCACTGTACAGTATAGGTCATCAAGTAGGTTCAATTGTAGAACATGTTGCAATTATTCCTACACGTCACTTGCTAGCCAGCAAGGTCAACCTATCGGTTTATAACGTCTGTAATAAACACATAGGAAGTGATTAGAAATGCGTAGAGCTCTTTAAGAAAATAACAACAAACCAATAATTATTAATATAATCTACGTAGTACGTAATATTCCGTAGCAAAATTATGAATATCGACGTAAATATGTCTGGAGAAGTTAAGTTTGTCTGCGCTAAGTTTGCATCGAAAATAATAGCTTCTACTCGAGACATTCTCTGCGTAGAAGTAGTCCAGTAGAGTTCTCCAATATCGAAAACACAATTTTTGGACAAATATATGTACACGACCTTAACCCCATAACAATAAGATCGAGTACACGTATTTTTGTTAAAAAAACTTTCATCCAGTATTTAGACCATTTCCGTGATGAAAAACTATCCCTGTCTGTCCTCTCCTCTGTCCTCCATACCTAAATTCACATTTATATCAGTTCAGTGTTTTGAATTTATAATATTATCAGCATCCTTACTTGTCTTATATCAAGTAAACAAACACTTTTCAATGACATTTTCACACTTTTCTCTAGGATTAGTTAAAGTAGCTCACAAAGTATTGAATTCAACAAAGAGCCACTGAAAAATATCATTTCTAATAAAATGTTCTTCAATAATCGAAGTAACGAACGAATAACCTCAAAAATAAATGACATTACGATGTCTAGATTGACAGACGTTTATTTACATAATACAAGTAAGGATGAATTTTGTATAGTTAACATAGCGTCTATTTATTATTAAAACCCGCCCCGGCTTCGCTTGGGATAATAAATGGTTATTGTGGGTTATCCCTAAGAGATAGACATATGCCATCGCGGACTTTTGTAGACCTTTTTAAGGTGATTATTTTGATCTATCTCGTAGGGTTCAGCCAGCGTTTGCAATGTAAGCGCAAAAAATGTGTTTATTTACGACATCACATTAGAAACCTCTAAAATTATCAGTGTTTCTGTACTATATTATGCATGTATTACATAAACCTTCCTCTTGAATCACTCTATCTATTTATAAAAATCGCATCAAAATCCGTTTCGTAGTTTTAAAGATTTAAGCATACATAGGGACAAACAGCGGAAAGCGACTTTGTTTTATACTATGTATATCACTCTATACATTCTGCCGTAACAATTCTGCTGCACTTTGCTTGACGCACGTTTGCTGTTCGAGTTGTGCAATCGCACAGTAGGTCTTCGCAAATTACATCCACTATGCAATTAGATGCATTCGAGTCGCTGTACTAGGTAGAAAATTACTGCAAAGAGTATACGATACTAGAGGATGCATATTTTCTACTCATCATCATCATCATATAAGCCGAAAGACGTCCACTGCTGAACATAGGCTACCCCCAAAGAGTGCCACAATGACCGGTCCTGCGCCAGCGGACTCCCGCGACCTTCACCAGGTCATCAGTCCACCTTGTGGGGGGTCTACCGACACTACGCCTTCCGGTTCGTGGTCGCCACTCGAGAACCTTTCCGCCCCAACGGCCATCGGTTCTACGTGCAATGTGCGCCGCCCACTGCCACTTTAGCAATACGGTTAGTTATTTTCTCATGGTTCTTTATTATTTTACTGCATACTTGATACGGATATTTCGACCACGTAAATAGTCATACCGTCAGTGTAAGTTTTATTCTCGTTGCACCTACCAGAATGACGATTAGAGTTACGAATTTCTCTTTCATTCTGACGTAGTATAGTTCAAGGATCCAATATAACCCCGAACGTCACTGTAGTTATGAATAGTACATTACTTACCAAGGACTGTAAAGGAAAGAAAGCCCGCAGGTATTTGTGACCCGAGCCGCAGGCGAGGGTTGTAAATATGCGATAGAGGGCTTTCTTTTTTACTGCCCGTGGTGAGTACACAATTTTACGTCTCCACCTGGCCATAATGCGAGTTTTACCGTACGCGTAGCGTACGGTAATACTCACATTATGGCCAGGTGTGACGTAATAGTAGATTGCACACCAAGGGGATAAAGCATTGTTTTATGTCACGGGCGCAATATTGAATCCTGAACGTAACGAAGGACTTCAGATTTTAATCCCGAGCGCAGCGAGGGGTTTATGAGTTAATTCCCGAGCGAAGCGAGGAAATTAAGACCGAGTCCTGAGTGCAGTGAGGAGTTCAAGCGCGCCCGTGACAAAAACAGCTTTATTCCCGAGGAGTATACTCTACTTTTCTCACCTCTTGCGAGACAATAAAATAGCTAAGGCTACTAGAAACGGATTTTTATTAAAGTAAATCAAAAGTAAAAACCGGCCAAGTGCGTGTCGGACCACACATAGGAGGGTTCCGTACCTTCAATGGAACCAAACTAATACCAAAAGGTCGTATCTGATGCCTATGGTTTTTTGGAGATAACTCAAAAATAGCTAAACCGATAATGTTCAAAAGAATTTGCGTAGAAAGTATATGGTAAGACGCATCTCCTCAATTTTTTTTCATATTTTTGGACTTACGGTTCAAAAGTTACAGGGGGGGGGCACAATTTTTCTGACTTTCGAAGCGATTATTTCAGAAAATATTCACTTAATCACAAAATGGTCAAAGAAACCTCAATGTTATTTTTAAAGACCTATCATTGATGTGTCACATGTTGATATTTAGTTAAATAGTTACATGTATGGAGCGCCCCCCCCCTAATTTTTTTTTTTCAAATCTACATAACTAAGTAGCGGCATACAAAATACACCTTATGTGTAAATTTTATTCAGATACGTCGTATAGTTTCCGAGTAAAATGGCTGTGACATACGGATGGGCAGACATACAGACAGACATGACGAATCCATAAGGGTTCCGTTTTTTGCCATTTGGCTACGGAACCCTAAAAATTGATTCTTGATACATTAGTCCATTTTATTCAAATTTTATCTTCAATTTTTATAGAACCTGCAGTTTTACTCCGTATACTGCAGCGTCTTATGACACTCGCGGCATTTGTTTTAGGTATTTAAAAAAGGTGGCCAGCACGATTTTCCGAATAATAGTAGATTGTACACCAAGGGGATAAAGCACTGTTTTATGTCACGGGCGCAATATTGAATCCTGAACGTAACGAAGGACTCCAGATTTTACTCCCGAGCGCAGCGAGGGGGTTATGAGTTAATTCCCGAGCGAAGCGAGGGAATTAAGACTGAGTCCTGAGTGCAGTGAGGGTTTCAAGCGCGCCCGTGACAAAAACAGCTTTATCCCCGAGGAGTATACTCTACTTTTCTCACCTCTTGCGAGACAATAAAATAGCTAAGGCTACTAGACACGGATTTTTATTAAAGTAAATCAAAAGTAAAAACAGGCCAAGTGCGTGTCGGACCACACATAGCAGGATTCCGTACCTTCAATGGAATAAGAACCAAACTAATACCAAAAGGTCGTATCTGATGCCTATGGAAAAAGTTTTTTGGAGATAACTCAAAAATGGCTAAACCAATAATGTTCAAAAAATTTTTCCTACAAAGTATATGATAAGGCGCATCTCCTTAATTTTTTTCATATTTTTTGGACTTACGGTTCAAAAGTTACAGGGGGGGGGGGGGGGGGGGCACAACTGTTCTGACTTTCGAAGCGATTATTTCAGAAAATATTCACTTAATCACAAATGGTCAAAAAACCTCAGTGTTATTTTTAAAGACATATCGATTTATGTGTCACATGTTGATATTTAGTCAAAAATATAAAAAATAAAAATTTTGTTACATGGAGCGCCCCCCCTAAATTTTTTTTTTCAAATTTAACTACATAACTGAGTAGCGGCATACAAAATACACCTTATGTGTAAATTTTATTCAGATACGTCGTATAGTTTCCGAGTAAAATGGCTGTGACATACGGACGGACAGACATACAGACAGACATGACGAATCCATAAGGGTTCCGTTTTTTGCCATTTGGCTACGGAACCCTAAAAATTGATTCTTGATACATTAGTCCATTTTATTCTAATTTTATCTTCTATTTTTATAGAACCTGCAGTTTTACTCCGTATACTGCAGCGTCTTATGACACTCGCGGCATTTGTTTTAGGTATTTAAAATTGAGGTGGCCAGCACGGTTTTCCGAATAAAATTCGATTTTCAAATCAGCTCGACGCGGCGGCGCGGGCCCCGGCTGGCGTCGCGGGGCTGTGCACCGTGCGGACTTTACGAAATTAGACTTTAAGCACATAACAATAAGAGCTATGGGAAGTGGATTCACATTATTAACCAGCGGGTTATAATGAGATTTAGTACAACATTATAACCCGGCTAAAGCCAAGGGCTATAATGATTTGCTTTCGGTGAGGTTTGCATGATATATAATTTGGCATTGTCGAGCAGGTGGTGTGAAAATTCGATTTTCAAATCAGTTCGACGCGGCGGCGCGGGCCCCGGCTGGCGTCGCGGGGCTGTGCACCGTGCGGACTTTACCAAATTAGACTTTAAGCACATAACAATAAGAACTATGGGAAGTGAAATCACATTATTAACCAGCGGGTTATAATGAGATTTAGTACAACATTATAACCCGGCTAAAGCCAAGGGCTATAATGATTTGCTTTCGGTGAGGTTTGCATGATATATAATTTGGCATTGTCGAGCAGGTGGTGTGAAAATACTATTATCTCTTCTGTGCTTTAGTTAACGATAAATGTAGGGGACCAGCAAAATTGCGGGCTATATTGGCAATAAAGCGAAATGCTGCGAACATATTGACATTTTTGTTCTTGCAACTTGACACTTTTGTGCTTCTAACTATTCTTGGGATTTGTATGTGAAAAAAAATTCTTTATTTCAGTCTTTTCCTTCACGTTGAATACGTAACTGATAGGTACTTCAACAGTTATATGTAAAGGAAACCTAAAAATTTCAAAACCAAACGAAACTGACCGTTATAAATAGGTATCTGGATAACTCAAGTTACTAAGCAAAGAAAGCCCGATGGTAATAGTAGATATATGGATAACTAATATTACATCTTCAAGAAAAGCAACGAACTTGATAGTTGGAAGACTTTATATGTTTGCAATAGAATTTTTTCAACTGTGTCGATAATGGTACTGACTGAGTTCTCGGAACTCACGTGAGTCTAAGAAATTGTATTGTCTGTTCCCAGCATTATCCTGATAAGCTACTATTACAGTACAGAAGACCAAGCACAAGGATTAGTAAATAATAGTCTGAGAAAAATGTTAATTGAATCCATGAGGTTTAATTGTAAGTTTCTTTAATGGTGTTTTGTATGTTTTCATGAGGTATAAGAATGTCGACATATGTAGATAATATTATTTATTTATAATACATGTGATTTTTTGTATTAATTGTGAACTTTCTAACATAAATATTTGTATTGAAATTGACAACGCGTGCTTGATGAATCTATAGAAAGTAAAATACGTTGAAGAAATAAAGAGCCTTGGTTATCATAGGAACACTAAAGGTTGTTAACATTTAATAAACAAGTGAGGTGAGGGATGAGTAAAAATTGGAATTCATCCTTAAAACCTCTAAATACCGTACCTACCTTAATATTATTGTTTTTAAGAAAACAACTGTCGTTCTCGAAATTGGTAATATAGTAACAAGACGTTCGTATACGTGAATGTCGTGTTCTAGACCTAGCCACGTGTGGTGGAGAATCTGGGTTAGACTTGGATCCCTTATCTCACATACATGTTGCTATGTTGCACCGATTTAACCCAGCTAGAGCTAAATACCTGGTTCATATAGGCAGGAAAAGTAGTATAAACCAGACGTACCCCGATGGCAAGTAAGTGCAATAGGCATGATGAATTGTTTTCATGTATGGTATCAATCGATTCGTTTTGTTGTGAGGATCAAATGTCTATATGGGGCCAATTGCGTTAAAGCAACACAAAAGTCAGAAATGAGATTCTAAATCTGACACTCGCTTTTGTTTTTCAAAACGCTCCTAACAATATGATATGCAACAGTGACGTCACGATTGCATAGTCGCCCTGTTCAAAGTATGGAAAAAATATGAAATTGTCATTTTGACAGTGAAATATTGCGTTTATGGATATATTTGCTATACAATTTATTTAACAGTAATATAGGAGAAATCGAATGGTGTCATTGCTTTTTTTAATTTTGTACTTTAAAAAAATCGTTAAATTTTGAAACTTTGAAGCCATATCTTTGAACTATTTATTTCAAGAGATTTCTTTAATTTTCACTTTATTAGGATATATTGATCATTTTGCATCCATTCAACTAAATTGTATTACAAAATTCAACATGAGTCATCTTCCCTATTGTTGGACCTGAAGCCAGAAAGTAAATAACCATATAACTTATATTTTCCATGAACGTTAACCGCTAGCGAATGACGTTGTTTCCCGCAAAAATGGAATAAAACAACATGGCGCCACAATCAAGTTTAAGCATCCACTTCAATAAATAAGCAATAAATCGCGACCCGGAAGAAAAGTGCTTAGTCGGCAAGGCCGACCAGCCGCAAATGTTAGTGGACTATTTATGTGACAATATAAATAAAATGATAAGGAAGTGTTGATAAGTCTAGGGAACTAGACAATGCAATTATGATAGCGGACCAGTGTTGGCCGTTAATTTCAATTAGAATTGAAAATTGATCAATAAGATTGAAGATTAATTCCGTAACTAATCAATTACACTAACATCAATTTTTACTAACGTTAGTTCGCATTGATTTTGTGACGTCGTCAATTACACTAACCGTCAATTAGAATTAACCTATTAGTTACACTAACGTCTCGAAAATTTTATAAGAATTACAGTTAATTAGATTAACGTTAGTGTAACTAAATTAATCCTGTCTTACACTAATAATTAATTTTAAAACTGCATCTCGGGTTCGGAAGTCGGGACCAATATCACAAGATGGAACTCATGCTGGACCCTAGGGCTACCTACTGGATCTCGGGTTTAGCGCATCATAGACTCATGCTGTGTGGGCTCATTCGACTTGTACTGATGAGCAGATGGTACCGGTATCAAAATCTGCTCCAGTAGGGATCCCCAGGGTTCAGCATGACCTCCATCTTAGATACCGGTCCCATTGCTTATTAATACAAGCCCCCGAGTCCAGAGTCAAAATCGAAACAAAAATCAAAACCTCGTAGCTTAACCTAAATTCGCGTTTAGTTAGGTAAATTATTAATGTCAATTACCAATTCAATCTACACTAAAAATTAAATTAATGTTTCAATTTTTGAGAAAGACTAAAAATTAAATATCTTCAATTATTAGTTATACGCAAAGGATTATTTACAATTAATTTCAATTCTAATTGAAATCAATTTGCACTAAACTATTAGTGTTCAATTTTTACTAACGTGTTTCAATCTTCAATTTTTAATTTTCAATTACACTAACGTTCAGCCAACACAGTAGCGGACCTTGCTTATGATTTTAATTTCCGCTTTCTTTAAGTGCAATACATCGATGAAAGCAGTTGTCTGATATCGATAAAAAACGCCGACTGAATAGTAAAGACATCTTATCGAAAATCGAACTAACAAGGATTAATTAGACAAGTAAACATGTTCTGGCTGATAACACTTACGTAATACATTTAGCTTATTATAACACCGTTAAAACGTTCGCAAACTTTTATTGTACAGGCTTTTATAGTGAGTAACGTTGATACATCCGTCAATTCTGATTGGTGAACTGGTCCTTATTCAAGCCAAGTAAACCTAGAATAGAATGCAAACCTTCTCAAGGCCTAGCAAAAGACGACTAGATAAATACCGTCATATAACGCCAAACTGTTCGTTTTCGAGCTGCACGTGAGGCTACGTTCACACGGCGATGATTCGATTAGATATTTTCTCGCATACGGTTTTACCGTATACGAGACGGCCGTTCACACGGTGCGAGGTCCATTCGGTTTTTTCACGTATGCGGTCTTCCCGTATACGTGGCCGCCGTTCACACAGCGTCTATTCGATACGATTTGCCAGCCGCCACACCGCCAGTCGTTGAGTGCACACCGACATCCTCGTATTCCAATTCTTTTATATTGGTATTTAAGAAGGAGGCATCGGCGCCCGAGAAAATATTGGGTCCATCCTTTATTAAAACGGGTCTGCATCGAGAAAGAAGATTTGAAGATTTTTTTCAACAGCTGAGAAATGATGAACGTGTATTTTTCAATTATTTTCGAATGTCAATAGCCAGTTTTGACAATTTATTATCAAGATTGGAGCAGACCACCTTGCCACGTACTAACACCAACATGAGAATCCGTCCTCCATCGTGTGAATCACGTCACGACCTTCGCCAATGACGTCACAAACACAACTGCCTGCGCCCGCGCGCGTCTCGTCTACGAGAAATCAGTTTGTCTGTGTGAACGAAACAACGTAAAAACAAGCGCCACTGAGCATCGCATTCGATAAAATCGTTTCGAGAATCTCGTATCCCCGGTGGCAAGACCCTAAGGCCTAACTAGGCAAGACAGTAAAAAATATGTCTCGAATACGAGATTTTTCCGTGTAGACGCCGTGTGAACGATTTTCAAAGTTTCCGTACAAATTTTGTTGTCACTACGATATTCGATAAAATCTCGTATACGAGAAAAATTGCGCCGTGTGAACGTAGCCTAACTGTTATTTTATATAAAAATACTGTTGAAAAAAATTGTTTCGAAAATAACTAGTGTGCCTGTTCGTCACTGAATAAAACAGTTGTATAGTTGCGTTTACAGTGCCACCACAGTTGCTTGTATCGTTGTGAGTTGCCTGTTTCGTTTCATGGTTTTTTTTAAACAGTTTGTTGTTGTAGCAATACATTCCTTGCCAACAGACAACTACTAAGACATCATTTTGCAGAACTAAGTGACACCACAGTTGCTTCAGTAAGTATCGTTGTGAGTTCATGTTTTTTTGTTGCTGTTGTAGCAATAAATTCCTTGACAACACAGAACTACTAATACATTAATTTAGCAGGACTAACGCATACAACTATGAACTAAACACCGAAAAAACTGCAAGAGAATAGCGTGCGATAGATTTACTTTGACAGAATGAATGACCATTTCAAGGACAGCCATCTTGATTCTTATTACTGAGAGACGAACTCCCTACCACCCTCAAAGGGGGGTGACCAATCGTCAATAATAGGTAGGGGTTTTTAGTTTTATGGATCCATTATGGGTTTTATGACATGGGGCTACACGCAAGTGTCCTTTTACGTCAACTATAGCTCTACTGGAAACTATACATGACGTTTCAATTAAATTACGCCAGGCCAATGTATCTTTATACCGTTTTCTTGAATTATTTTCAATTCTTTTCAACCTACTTCAAGATTTCGAAGGAGGAGGTCATCAATTCGTCGGGATCTTTGTTTTTGCTAATTTTTTTTTAAATGTATGTTCACCGATTATTCGAAGACGGCTGGACCGAATTGGAAAATTATTTTTTTGTTTGAAAGAGTATACTTCACAGTTGGTCCTATTGTAACCAGGTCCTCCAGATCTTGGAGAAATCGAGGGAACTCTTTAACTATTATAGGCACACCTATAATAGTTGAAGAGCAGCTCGAGCATTGGCTTTTGGAAAGGCGGAGGCTTAAAAAAATTGAGACACGCGGAAATTCACAGGCTCCTTGTTTGTTTCGATCAACAAAAATATTTTGAATTGACAAACAAGTCATTTTAGGGACTTCTATTAATTTCAGAAGCGATATCGGATGGATTATTAAATACATAGGCTGCTATTTATATATCCGGAAACCGGGATTACAATCTTCTTAAATAGCATATTTGACCTCCATGGTAAAATTTGAACTTTTTTAAGTACTGGCCGGTATATTTTTTCTTTCTTATTAACGCTCCTGTTTTGTTTTTGACGGGTTTTAAATGTCATCTCGCAGCAAGAATGGAACTCACTCGTGAAAATATTCGTACTATGATTTATTATGATTTTCGGCGTGGTTTAACGCAACAACAGTGCATAGATCAACTAACTTCAACTTTTGGTGATAAAGCCCCATCTAAAACTACTGTGTATCACTGGTTTAGTGAGTTCAATCGTGGACGTAGTATGCTTACGGACGAAGTTAAGGCAGGTCGCCCGAAATCGGTCGTTGTACAACAAAATATCGAGGCTGTGCGAAAACTTATAATGGACGACCGACATGTTACGTACTGCGAGATAGAGGCGACTCTGGGTATTTCTATGACCAGCATTAATAGCATATTACATAATTATTTGGCTGTAAAAAACATTTGTTCGCGTTGGATACCCCACAACTTAACAAAAGAGCAAAAAGATGCTCGCGTCGAATGGTGCAATAAAATGTTAAAAAAATATAACCGTGGTGACTCAAAAGCCGTTTATAACATCTATACAGGTGACGAATCCTGGATCTATGCATACGATCCCGAAACGAAGCAACAATCAACGGTATGGGTGTTTCAAAATGAGCCGAACCCTACGAAAGTTACTCGTGCAAAAAGTACATTGAAACAAATGGTGGCCTGCTTCTTCGGTATTAATGGCCATGTAGCTACAGTGCCACTAGAAAACCGTAGAACGGTTAATTCAGAGTGGTACACGACCATTTGCTTACCGGAAGTATTTGAACAAATTCGTAAAACTAACCAGCGACGAAGAATCATTCTTCATCATGACAATGCCAGCTGTCATACGTCACGCGAAACAACTCTATTTTTGGAGGGTCAAAATGTGGAATTAACGGGTCATCCGCCGTACAGCCCTGACTTGGCACCCAACGATTTTTATTTATTTCCAAATATAAAGAATAAATTACGCGGTCAACGATTTTCGACCGCTGAAGATGCTGTCGACGCATTCAAACAACACGTTATGGAGGTACCTCAGGCGGAGTGGCAGAAGTGCTTTAAAAATTGGTTCACGCGAATGCAAAAGTGCATAGATCATCAAGGGGAATACTTTGAAAAACAATAAAACCATTTTCAGCCGTGTACGTTTGTTTGTTTTTTTGTTTCCGGATATATAAGTAGCAACCCTCGTATATAAGTTAAATAAATACCAATCTTGGGTCAGTTGTACTTACTTACTAATTTAAAATAAGGATTAGGTACTTAGGTCATAGGATAAGAAAACCTGGTACAAAAACTGGAAGGGAGTGTTACCATCGCCGATAAACTTTAATGTTTGGCGATACTGATATTTTTGTAAATTGTACCATACTTTTATTAGAAATAAATTAAATTAAATTAAAATTAAAAAAGAATTGAACTGGCTATGGTTGTAACGACAGGATAATTAATAATCGTTTTGTAAAACTGCAGAAGCAAAGCGGGCAACATGTTCATAATCTTGTTCATGATCTTGATAAGACTTTATAGAAGAGTAAAACCGAATATGTATAAATCATTTTGAACATCTAACCCGCTTAGCTACTTCTGTCGCTTACTTCATTCACGTCAACATTACTGAATCGAACAGTAAAAACTACAAAATGTACAAAACTACATTTTATGTTATCCACACATTCGAAGAATTTAGGCTACAATCCACACAAAGAAACTCAATGCAAGTTTAACATAATACAAAGTCCAAGAATTAGCATACAAGTTGTATTTAATTTTAATGTGATTAATACGTAACGTCAGTTTACGGGGAATATAAAAAGTGGTGAAAAGAGTGTTAAACCCAGTTAACATTAAAACAAGTTATGTAATATTTTAAATAATCCTAAACGACTTTTCAGAAGTGGGATAAAGCGGGTTTGAAGGGTAGATGCGCGAAGAACTCAAAAATCAAAAGCTAATAATATAACCCGGCCAAGAGCGTGTCGGGCCACGCTCAGTGTAGGGTTCTGTAGTTTTCCGTCCGTCACAGTAAGTGTTCCCACTTAAGAGTTAAAAAAATGGGCCCATGGTTGGGTTATTAGAAAGCACGTCATTTCATTGTGATTTTGTAGAAACAGGTAAAATAAACACCTGCTTATACGGTTAAATTACAAACTTAGTTCAGAAATTATTTTGTAATTTTTTCAAAACTTTTATTTGAAAGCACGTCATTTCATTGTGATTTTGTAGAAATTACAGGTACAATAAACACCTGCTTATATGGTTAAATTATAAACTTAGTTCAGAAATTGTTTTGTAATTTTTTTTCAAAAACTATTCAAGTTCAAAATAATTTTCCGATAAAGTTTTTATAACTTGTTTTTTATAACTTTACTACTTTTGAGATTTTTTCATATTTTTAAAACTTATGGTTCAAAAGAGGGGGGGGACACATTTTTTTTACTTCTGGAGCGATTATTTCCGAAAATATTTACATTATCAAAAAATGATTTCACTAAACCCCTATTCATTTTTAAATACCTATCCAACAATATATCACACGTTAAGGTTGAAATGAAAAAAAAAATCACTCCCCACTTTACGTATAGGTGAGGTACCCTAATAAAAAAAAAAATCCACTTTTTGTTTTACCACTTTGAGCTTTGTCGGCGTGATTGATATACATATAAGTACCAAATTTCAGCTTTCTAATGCTAACGGTCACTGAGATTATCCGCGGACGGACGGACGGACGGACAGACATGGCGAAACTATAAGGGTTCCTAGTTGACTACGGAACCCTAAAAACTGTTGTACAATCAGTAACAATTTAGTTAAGCAGGTGAGGTCTTCAAAATGACATAGACAAGTTTTATTTTAATAACAACAAAGTTGCGCGATGTTCATTTTGAACTGATCCACTTAGCAACTTGTGTTGCTTCATGTTTATTATGATCAAAGACAACAACAAAACAAAACAACATCGTAACATTCATAACTAAGTACACGTTGTTGACTTAAACGACCTTACTTATTTCCAATCTATGATGAATATTCCAATCAAGATTCCTATCGTTATTGGCAAAACATACGGAAACGCAAACGCTGATCCTATTTCCATCTTATGCCTACGAATGACGTAATGACGTTGCGTACGTTTATTTGACCAGCTAATAGTTTACTAAAATGTGACGTTTTCAAGTCAAAGGTGGTTTTTAATAGAGTTTAATTCTAAATTAATTTGTATGACAGTAACGCCTTATCGTGAACCGACAATGATGTACCTTTGACTTGAAAACGTCACAAATAAGTAGTTATTATAACTTTGCATAACAAACGTTGTGTGTATTTGGATTTAATTTATTTTTTCTTGTATTCAATACAGTCATTGGTCTTTCTCTTAATATGGTTTGTGGAAGAACTACGCATTATTAATGTATTTTTGAATTTCTAATGTATTTGCTATTTTGAAAAAATAAGTCCCGCTGATTTTCATACCGGCTATAATTCTTCTCGGGTTAGAGGTGTTCGGTTAGAAACGGCGTTTTTTTCTGACGTTCATTATTTAAATGTGCCTAAACTAAAGAAGAAATATCTTCCATATTATTTTATCTTTACCTTAGAATTCATAAAACTTGACAATTTAAGCTTTTCTTTCCTCTATGAACTGTAGAAAAAGGAAGGGTCGGAAACTTGGGAAGCCGGTGGGAACCGAGTTCCACGCAATCTACGTCACTTACGTAGTATCTATTCCGTTTTCCGCTGTTTGTCAAGTCTCAGTGAGTCCAGTTATAACTGCCTGTCATTGACAGTCAAGGAGACGACATTGACTTGTGTCTCGTGTATTAATAGTATTTTTACAGCTGCTCGTACCCGTAACCTAATTCTTGTGACAGATATAGTTTTTTTGCGTCGGAAGTGTGGGAGATGGATGTCATATAAATTGTGTGTACTAATTTCACTGCCCTTGACACATTTTTTGGTATTTTTATTATTAATAGAAAAGATAATTTGTGTTTTCAACAGTAAATACATAGACCTCATGGTACAGGGTTTGCAGTGTGACAACACTGCAATCATCAGGAAGTTAAAGACCCAGGGGTCTTTAACCTTATTTGGGGTCGGCCTTCCTTATCCTTAACCTCCAGGTTGCACGGTTTTTCGTGAGGTTCTTGTCAATATTCTGGCCCCTGAGGTCATTATGAACCGTCCTCAACCAAGTGGCGGTGGGTCTTCCGCTTCCACGCTACTGCCACACTACAAGTTACCGCGAATGATGAGGCATGGAAAACAATGAGAATAAACGCGCAAAAATGTGCGCGTTTGGCGTCGCAATTAGAAAAAAATAAACATCTCATTGATTATGGTTTGGAAATGTTAAATCCATACAGTTAATGTACAGAGTCTCAGAACCTCAGAGAAACGTCAGAAAAGGTTCCACAATGGCGGTTACAAAGTACCATTTATAATCTGTGGGTTTTTATCCTCATCCAGACTCAAGCACAATTATAACGGATCACTTTCATCATCAATGAGCTGGGCTCTTCTCAGTGGAGCAATTTCCATGTATGTCTGTCCTTTGCCTTCTCATGTTCTTAATAAATTCGTCATGTCGTAGCAGGTGTCCAAGCATCCTTCCTCTCCTATTTTCTATGGTTCTCAACAAATTTCTCTTTTCTTTTTATCTACATAGAACATCTTCTGTGGTTTTCTTCTCTTTCCATCTGATATTCTCATTGGTCACTTTATAAGGATATTTCTGTACGAAGCCGCCACTGCTTGCCAAAGAGTTATTACAATTTAGCATCGCTGTGTTATGCCTAATCCATTTCTGTCTATTGCGTCACAAGTTTTTTTAGTATTTGTCTATCAACGCAAATATATCGTCAGCTAAATTCACTCGAGCTCGAAGTTCAAGTGATTCTATTTGCATTTGGATTTATGTTTGTAACTAAAATTAAATAGTCGTTGTATCCTTCGACAACAATTGTAGGTATCCATAGGCCGTGTTTTATTAGTAAAATAAACTTTATATCAGTTGTATAAGCGGCCTACCCTTAACATTTTCGTCGTCTCGTCACTTACTTTCAATGCATTGATACAATACATGCCTAAAATTGCTATCAAAATCACTTCACATCTCACTACGCATAAATATACTCACAGGTACAAGGACGAAAACGGGTCACTTTGTGGCGGCGCGTCAAAAATGTACGTAAGCAAGCTGGAGTCTAATGACTTTCCTTTTCTTCATGTGCTGACATGTCATAAAATTAGCCAAGCCGGTATGTCCGGAGTTCTATTGGCGTCCCAGTGTTGGAAAGTTTTGTAAACAGGTACCTATATGCGAATGCGAGCTTTTCTCGCTGCGCACATGAAACCTTGATTCAATGCGTTTATTTTTGGACTACGACAGGCGCCAATGTTAAGAACCGATATTATAGACGATAGAGCTTTGAAAGAAGGACAAAGAAACTATCTATCAGGTCCAATTAGGAATTCCAGCTTTAAAAAATATTCCCTGGCGAGGTTTTCTCAAAGAATAAAAAGTTAAGAACCACTGAGTAGTAGATTCTAGGTCCTAGGCGGACAGTACGCTTATTTGCTACCGATGTAGTGTAACACTACTCAGCGTTTGCATTGCATTACATTGGGTTGCATCAGCTTTAGGCGTCCTATTTTCGAAATAGTAACGCCTCCTAAACATCTCCGCAGCGAAATCCACACCGCGTTACCACGCTACACTTCTCCGGGAAACCTAATAGACCGGCTGATGGTTTTTTTTTAATTTTTAATAGGATATAAACTATCATCTGACAAAGTTTTAATCGGGACGCGATGACATTTTTTTTTTAAATTGATTAAATGGCTGCCGTTCTTTAAACCACCAACGGAGAGGCAGCTGACCTTTACGAGGCTTCAGTATACATCGCCCTTAACAACTTCACAAGTTATCGCCTTGGGACTAGAGGTGTGCGCCGATGGCAAAATCATCGGCGGCGGCGTCTGATCGTTTTTTGACCGGCGGCGGCGGCGTGATCGGCGTGAAATCGGCGTGGTACATATTTTTAATATGCCTGGGCCATTTGACTAATTACCTTCTAAATTTAAGCCTACTGAGTATTTATAAGGATAAACTGCTTTAATAAAACACCCCAAATCTTTGAAAACGTATGATTGTCTCGCAAACATTGCACATTTTAAATCAAAGACTTGATTTTAAAGAATTTTCTAAAAGATGGACTGGTTTTGGTCAACATTTATAGCTCCGTACTTAATGTTTTATCTATGTAGAACTGGCCACACCACTTGCCTGAAAATCAACTACGATAATAATACAAAAAGCCACGAAGTTAACAAATGCAGAACGGACTGATTTACAATTTGTAATTTGTGAGAGAAAATGTTGATTCTAAGTTCTAAAAGACAAATATGCTTGCGGTAGCCCGAATTTGCTAACAAAATGAAATCTACATTTTATTTTATCGTTCTTCGATGGATGGATTAGATTCTAGTTTGTTATTAAATCAAATATAAAAATTGAAAAATAGTCAAACCCAGTTGGGCCTGAACCAACATCAATACGCCCTTCCAGGGCTCAATCGCTTTACCGATTCGCAATTCGCAACATACATGATTTTTTGGGAGGACGTCATTTGATTATATTTTCCGTTAGATTCAAATGTCTCTAATAAACCTAAGTATTGTAGCCTTGATAGTCTTGAAACGTCAAAAATGCGAAAATACGTTAGGCATCTGCACCGCGCGTCAAAGGCCCCATACAAAAAACGTGAGGTTTATGACGTCACCGGCCTCAAAGTTGCGGAAAACTGTTTGGAAGGAATAAGGTTTTGGAATATTTTGTAACTTTTGGGCACGAAACGATGCGTTTTTAGCTATACTGTTGTTATACTTTTGTTTCTTGTTACACAAGTTATCGAAATGAGGTTTTGAAAATATATTTGGGGTATTCAAAAAATTGCTCAAATTTTACGTTTTTAAACCGCAATATCTTTACAAAAATATTAGAAAATTATTACGGATTCCACTATTTTAAATTAATTTGGTGTTGTTGTTTAACGTGTTTATTACATTGATGTATTATGTATTCTACTAGATGAGCTATCTAGAACAAATTTTGTGCCCCATGTTTAGCGTTTGACAGCTGTCACTGAATCAAAGAGTAGCTTTAACAGAACTGACGTAACACTGTATTGACAAAATTCATTTTCTGCCTAAATAAATGTAAGGAAACGTAATTAACTAAATTATTGTTTTATTTATACCGAATGTTTATTTTGCTCCTTACCCTAGAGTTTTAGGTACGAATGGAGTAAAATACAATTTTCGCCGACAAGCGCCTTTCAATACGAACTTTGGGGGTTAATTAATCCTTGATGTATACTTAAAATTACATTGATTTCTTCGCACGAATGATAAAACATTGTGTAAGTACGTATTACACGGGTGATATTTCGATATTTAAGTTTTAAATTCAAATCATAAAAACCGTTTCTATGTATTTTACTAGCATTAACAATTTTTGCAAAATCGCCCTTGTTGAACAATAAATATATGTTTAATGAACTAAACATTACCTAATTCGTACTTATCTAAAACATGTTTATTACGTAAACAACAAACAATATCAAGTGTAACAATGTCAAGGTATATCAAGTGTAGGCACATATGCTGTGTTACTTCTGCGACATTAATCTGTGCGCCAAGGAATATGGCGTCGCACCGCCAACATTACTATTTTAAATTATTGTAACACCAAACTTTGCACTTACTTACCCATGGAATGTAATTCCATGGCTTTTATTACTATTTTTAGAATAATTTTTACAGTTTATTATCACGCAAGAAGCCTTTACATTTAGTATTTGATTTTTAAATTTTTTTGACACTAGCGTGTAATCATGTCTGTGGTCCAACAGCCACTGTCAGACTTGTAGTGATTTTCACTAAAACTCATGGTACAAATATTTTCTTAGGGATGTCTTCTCCTGTTACTCAATGGTTTATTAAACAAATTCAATTAAATATTTTTCACGCATGTTCCCAATTAAGCTATGGGTTAAGTAACTAAGATGAAGAAATGTTCAATGCATCACTCTAAAAAAATGCAAAAATAATTATGGATTAGATTCCTTGATTAACAAACAGAATTCAGCTTTTTTCAACTATTTGTGTTACTTATTTCATCCAATCATCCCCGCTGCGAGCGGTTTGCGAAGTTCTATTCTATGTTAATAGCAAAACATGAACATCGATGAACTACGATAAATCCATGCGTCTAACGCACGTCAGTAGCATCGGATAAAAATAACGAGTAACTTTAAAACAAAATTGAACCATCTTTTCCAAATAGTTTAAGTTGACTTCATTTTATAGTGATATCCACAGTTTCACTTTACTATTAAGTATTAAGTGTCGCTAGCAGAGCGAAAATGTGCGAGCTATTATAAAAGCACGTAAATTATAATTTACTGCAGATGTACCGTTACTTAACTATACTTAACATTAATGTAAATATATATCTCTCTCGATCCCAAAATCAAACTTGACCTAATGAAAATGGGCCATTTAAACAAAAATAAACTAACCCAGTCGTCTTCGCGAAATGAAAACAACAAATGAGAACCTGCAGCTTTTTGGAGTCATTCTAAAAATAAAAATTTGTTTCTTCACTCTTATTTTAGGGAGAATTTAAAGTAAATCAGAATGCTTTCTATTCAAAAGCCGGAAAAAGAATATTATATAAAAATATAAACCTATCATTTTAAAAACCAGACGTTGTCATAACTTATCGATAAGTCGTCAACGTAAATCTTACGATAACATCGAAATGACAGCAAAATTAACGTCAGTTGGTACATCGGCAAGGAATAACTGAAGAAGGAAAAGCATTTTTTTTTTAAGAAGTAGTATACTGGCCATTTACTCCCGTTTCCAGGCATTAAAACAAGATAAAAACTTAAAAATTGCCACGCCGATTCTACGCCGGTCAAAATCATCGGCGGCGGCGGCGTGGAAAAATTGTCGGCGGCGGCGGCGCGGCGCACATGTCTACTTGGGACGCGATCACCAACGAAATTTGTTCCTGGCTTACGGACTTATAAGTGGACGGGAGCGAAACAAGAGCGAATTCGTGCGGCGTGGTTTCGCGCTTTCGTTTCCTCTCTTGATTCGCTCTCGATTAGGGTTTGCTCCCGGTACTCGTTTTCTTACCGGAACTAGCCATATAAAATCAGAACCGGGAGCATTCCCTACTCTCGATCCGGTCATGTTTCGCGGCGAAACTTGTAGCGCGGTTTCGATTCCGCTTCGGAGATGCGCAAAAGGCGTAAACAAAGTCTCACTGCATCCATTAATAAATTGGTGTGCAGTTCGACGAATGGTCCATTTTTAACTGAAATTGAGTTATTGTTATGTTTTTGACATCACGACTTGATAGATGATAGTATTGTCTTTAAAAACCTGCAAGGACGAATACGTGCTCAAAATACAATGAAGACAAATACAGAAAACCGTCATATGTTTATTTGAAAACACAAACAGTACAACGAACGCAACAATAAGCTCAAATCAATGTACTAATAATTGATGAGACTAAATGATACCAATTGTATGAGTAGAAAGCTTGCCACATGCACCAATTGTTTCACGTATATGAACTCAGACATATATAAAGAGCCAAGGTACTTATACCAGACTTATATTATTTGTAATGATTGTAATGAAACAAGACTGCTTGACAACTACACTCAAGTCAAGAGCAAAACAAAAGGATTAAATACAGTATTGGAACGTGTAGGCATACGAGGTGAAGTTTTCATTGACGGAAAACGCAAAAACTGTAAACAATGACAAAACGTAGAGACCTCATCATACAACGTCATCGGTCATAAGTTTTTTACTGACCGATTGATTTTATGCTTATAATCTCCCATTTCTCTAGTCCCTACGTATCAAGAAAAACGGTGGCAGATATTTTGGGATGATGTATTCGTATTAATTTGCCCAGCAACATTTTATAAATAGACTAGGGAAGGAATGTCCGCATTCTCTAAAAATAAACAGATCGTGGGCGCTGACGTCTCTATGACATAACCTATTAAATGTGACTAATGTCCCTATAACCCTTTACAAACAAGGTTCAAACATGTTATAATGTAAATTGTAAATAATACAGCATTTCATCAATTACATATAAAACCAAGCCAAGCTTACTTTGGCAGCTTATGCGTGTCATGTCAATCAATAAAACAAAAGGGCATTTATTATACCCATCGTTTCCAGCCAAGCCTCCGGGTCAGTTAGCCCCACTATTCTATTTACGTATTTAGCGTCAGCGAGTAATTACTAGTGATATGTGTTTCCCGTTATCATGGGTTTCAATGTCATTCATGATACGTACGAGTAGGCCCGGAACTAACGACTGCATTTAAATGATATTGCGATGCGGGAATGCGTTTAATTTTGTGAGCTATGTAAGTTGACCATTGCTTTTTTGACGAAGAGAGAAGAGGTAATGACAATTTGGTTGAGATTTTAAATAGAGAAATTGGCATATAAACAGACGGACATACTCTAACAGCTTTCATGAAACTTAACAAACCTCCGATACATATATTAGTCTGTCTAACCGACACAGATTTCAAAATGACGAATAGGAATATACTATTAACGAAGTTAAGTATAGACTTGAAAGACTTAATTATTAAGGCCACTAGACACTGTCAGTAATGTATCACATCACTAATCTTCATATACATACAACGGGTACAGAAAACGGTACGGTACGGGTATAGAAATAATGACATTATTACTGATAGTGTCTCGTGGCCTTTATCCTTTCGTCAGTCGAGAAAACTAAAAAAAAAACCAGGAATATTTTACATCTATTTCAGATAAGTACTTACAGAAAACCACAGCCAAATAGCACTAGACCCTACTCATAGTGTTTGTGTTCCTGCTTGTGAGTAAGGTTGCCAAAGAGCTCAAAGAGGACTCAGTGTGTTGACGATGAGGGCCCCTCTTGTTCCTTTAGCTGTCAACACAGTGAATCCTCATTTTTGTAAAGGGTCGGTAACGCGCATGTGACATCTCTGGAGTTGCAGGCGTCCATAGGATACGGTAGCTGCTTACCATCAGGCGGGCCGGATGCTTGTTTGCCACCGTCGTGGTTCGTGGTATAATGTAATTTAATTTTCTCCAATGTGCTCGGAAATGTTCACCTTACTGTAGTAAAATAAGTACGTGAAGTTCGTCATTAACATTATTTACTAACACAAATTAAAAAAAAATAAAAATCATTATTGTCCTGTTTTAGCGGACGACAAGTTGTACTTGTCGTCCGCATTGTTTTTTACCTTTTAAACATTTCATTCGACTAAGAAATATCATTTCAAACAGCCAACCGTCTGAACGCCAATCCCTTCAAACTATAGGTTAGAGCGAGATAGTGAGATCAAAAACCTTGGTTGTCTCGTTCTGTGTCATAGTTTGCATGACCACCACGTCTGATCGTGTGAATACGGCTTTATATAATCATAGACAAAACAACTTTTTTTAAGGTTTAAGCTTTTACAGTTAAGTGTGAAAGGAGCATATTTAATACTGTCTTAAATAGTTTTTGACGAAAATTGATTTTTAAATATTATTTGAATGAACTTTGGCAGTATAAGTAGTGCTCTATACTCAAAAAAATATTGTAAAGAGAAGCTAATTCATAAATTCATGATATTTAATGCTAACCTAAATATGTAATTTATTTCATTTACTTTATTTCCTCGCACATTTGGAGAAAAGCGTTATATATGCCTCGGCGGGAATAGAAATTCGTGGACTCGTCTTATATTTTCGGCCTCAGCTACGCTTCGTCCGAAAAAATCGCTCGTCCACGAATTTATCTTTCCCGTCCTCTGCAATAATGTACTATTAATTCTTTTCTGTATGGGCCGCAAGCTTGCATTTTATTGGTGTATCATGTAAAGGTAGTCTAAATAAGTCATACAGCTTTCCGATAATAGTTTCGGAGTATTTTAGTATTGTAAGAGAAGTGCGATTGTTTTATATCTATAAAGATGTTTATTCCTACTAGCTTTGCTGTAAAATTACGACGATGAACACTGAATACACATTGCGAATACGTAAATAGAATAGTGTTTATGTATGGACGATTAAGACCTAAGACCTAAGTGACCCGGAGTCTTGGCTCCGACTCCGACACGGTTTAGGATAAACGCTGCTTTGTTCTACTGATAAGTTTGTACAGTCGCCATCAAATATATCGGAGCGGCCAAGGTACTCAAAAAAAAATCTGAACATGCACTTTATCGCCTTGACAATAGAGGCGATGTTCAGATATTTGTCCACCTTCGCCGCTCCGATATATCTGATGGCGACTGTACGTCATTTAACGAGCAATATGTCCTATCAGCTGCAGAATTCTATATCCAATTTATGAATGAATTCATTCATAATGTTAACGGGCTGACAACAGCTAAATTCCCTCCCTATCTTCTTCAGCGCAAGTGAGTTTATGCAGCTCACCGTACAGTCTTCTTTGTTATATAAGGCG
Organism: Pammene aurita; assembly: GCA_947086415.1. Taxonomy (NCBI): domain Eukaryota; kingdom Metazoa; phylum Arthropoda; class Insecta; order Lepidoptera; family Tortricidae; genus Pammene; species Pammene aurita. Next base: position 4,548,664 of record OX352307.1, read on the forward strand.
CAAAAATGAAACATATTTTTGTCGTCGATAAACGAATAACCGAAGTTGGTGTACCTAAATGGGTAAATGGAAAAAGGTCTTCGGTTTTATGCATACCAAGTACAGTCACCGGCAATAGTATCTTCCTACATGAAGGCCGAAAAAATATGTGACACGCTCTTATTTGTAGGGCCATAAGGACGTGTCACATATTTTTGCGGCCTTCATGTAGGAAGATACTATTGCCGGTGATTGTACCAACAATATGTGCCCACTTTTAGGCAGGCAATACGCTAGGATAGAAAGCATGTCATAGTGTGTCTTACGGTGGTCACGAGTGTCACGACCCTTAGACATTGAAGGTACCAGTTGGTATGGTGTATTACTCAGTTGATCTCTAGAATTCATTAAATTATTGTTACGAGCCACAGGATTCGTTGGATAGAAAACAGCCGTTAGGTAACGTTAAATAATTTATTGAACAAAAAGGAATCACTTAGGAACACTATTGACTTTAAAAAAAACACTAGGTAATTGACTAAAACACTATTCGCTTTAAAACAACTTGGGTTCACTCGCTAGTCACTTAATTCTCTCCGATGTTTATCGCTTTGTATCGCAATCGAAACTGCCCGAGTCCGCTCCGGTCTCCTTTTATATACGTGCGATAGGTTTTCTAGAATGTTCACAGTAGGTATACAGGTTGGTAAACAGTAGGTATCGAGAACATTCCGGGCCGTACTAGAACATGGCCCTCTCTGTCTAGCGTGTAGCGAAAAGCGATGCCTCTCACACATTCTCGATTGTTCCAGAGATATGGTCGGTTAGTGTCGTCGCCTTCGCGCGTGTAGGCCGTCCCTTTCACTTCCTTCTGGAATGTTCCGGAGACACGTTCGAGTATAATCGTCTCTCTCGCTTCCACGCACAGGCTGTCCTGCTCACACACCTGCTGGAATGTTCCCGAGACAAGAGGGGTGTAACTCGGCCTGAAACGGCCTGAAAATGGGTTTTCAGGAAGTAGTGCCATATGATTGTTAGTGGCCTGAAACGGCCTGAAAACATGTTTCAGGCGCCTGAAAACGGTGTTAACTGGGAGTAATTTTTGATTCCCTGATATGTGTTAGGGCTTCCCCTGAAACGGCCTGAAAATGTGTTTCAGCCTGCTGAAAACGCCTCTAACTGACTGAAAAATAAAAAAAACGTTCCTTTGATGCCGTCTTTAACCCGTCTCCGTAACATTATTATAACTATCATTGGAAACGCGGTATACCTGCTATTTCGGCACAGATGCATGCGCATTGTTGTTGCATTGCATGCGCCATCATGAATTCATCACCGAGTAACAAACTGTGTGAAATATCGGGTGCTCAAAAACTCAAATATAGTATATACATGGAAAATACCCCGTTTCCAATAATATTTATGACGTTAATAGCCATACTAGCTTAAAATCGTATATTTATATTAATGTCTTCTTAGTATATGTGACATACTGGTTGAAATATTAATCAACGTTCATATTGAGCGAGGTGTTTATTAGTTAGGCATACTGAACAACTTTTACTATGGGACCAATTCCGACATCCCGAATAAAAATTTTTGGCTTCCCCATAGTAAACTACAAAAAGCCAAAAATTTTTTCGCGATTTCGGATTTGGTCCCATAGTAAAAGTTGTTTAATATGGCCTACTTAATCACCTCGCTCAATATATATCCCACCAAAAACATAAATGTAAAAAAGGAGAGCCAAGTTCAATACAAAAATTATGCTTGTGAGCTTCGTCGCAAAAAGAATGGAGATCTAAATGAGTGCCAAGTTCTATGCAAATTCCAAATATGTATTTATAGGAACAAAATAACATTATGAACAAGTATTAAACTCAATTTCTTTGCTTTATTTGATACCTGTTGTGTGCAGACCGGATTACCACGTCGAACCAAGCAGCGCTGACCCGCTGTACCATTTACCAGGTCATGTAGGGAGATGAATAAAAACACTTATTTAGAATTGTAAAACATTTGAGCAGTGTAGTTGCAGGTGTTTCCCCGCTGGGAGTAGTTGTAGAAGTGAGCGGTGAGAAGTGAATGAGCAACGAGTACGAGTGCTCCCAAGTAACACATCAAAGCAGTATAACGGCCGTCTTACAGCATATCTGTATGCTTTTAGCATTTTGAGTTCGTTTTATAGTAGCATTATAAACGTTTATAGTGCTGATATAGGTCTTAAATGGGCACAAATTACCCAGCGTGAGATCCTATACAGGTCATTTAATAGCATTGCAGGCGCATTATGTCTGCGCTATTAGCATTATCGTTGTCATAGAAAGTGCCAATCGCCTCAAATAAGCATTAGTACGCTCTATTAAGTTGCCGACTGCATTAAAGAAGCTTTAATACGGTCAAAAAACTTGCTAATCGCAGTAAAGAAGCATAAGTACTCTCGATTAACTTGCCAATCGCAATACAAACGCATTATACTAGCATAAGAGTGTAGTAAAATAAACCTTACGTCAATGCAAAAACGTCTCTAATACCGACGGAACAAATGTTATAATACAATGAACGTTGTGATTTAACTACTTTGTCTCGCAATATAAAATGGACGAAGACGGTACAAAAAACTGAATGAGTGACACGTCATATTTGTTTGCATCCTAACAAAAATAAAAGTTTTTGACACTTTTACGTTATTATATCCTTCAAATATGACTGCGCAATGTAGTTTACTGTAAATGTGTATATAAGTTTCTTTGAAATTTTTCACGCGCCTTTGATTTATTGTGGTTTTGCTATAAAATATTATAAAAAGATATGCGTCAAATAAACAAAACAATTGTGTAATCCTCGTATAGAACGAGTTTTGCATTATTAACACAATAGTGTTGGTTGAGCAGTCTTAAATTAAGTAATTTCTTTATTATATAGGTATTTTCCTTGTATAAATAGGTCCGCATGATTTTATTTTTAGGTTATTAATTATTTACAAAATGGCGTTGGTCTATATAGACGGAGAGCTAGCCACGTCCACGTCGGATATGACAATAATGAGAGCAACCAAACCCCTCTAGTCAGTTTGGTATATTATGCTTATTTCTAGATCTGGACATCTGGCAGCTTTAAAGTAGTGGAGGTCAAAGAATGCAAACCATTTCAAGAAAATAAATCCTAGAGATCTGGGTTTGATGCAATATTATGAGAAACTATACAAATACTATACAATATTAAGGGAAATTAGACAAAAATGTATGTTGGGAGAAAGTAGTGCCAAACGATGTATAATAAAATACAGTTCATAGTTTTCGCCTACTGTTTTTGTTTCCGTAATAATCATATATCGGGGTTTTCGGTGCGGGAACGATTTTAGAAAGAGTAGAGATAAACAGATAGGTTGAGAGTTAGTCTGAGAAAATATCATATTATGCTTAATGAATAACTACCTCTCTGTGAATAGCTTACACACTATGATACGACCTTTTTTTCTTAGAGGCATGTTTGTATTGACTATTATATACTTAGTATTTTAAAAATGCAATTGCATATCCGAAATTTATTAACTAGATCTACCTAAGACAAAGACACGGTATAGTAAGTGTCAAATATTAATCTTGACGTCCGATATTTATGAACTATTTGATTAACTGAAGAGGTTGACAATGATCAGTCACTACATGAATTAATAAAAAATACTTGAAAAAATCATACATAGGTATATGTACCTACAATATATATACATAATAGTCAGCTATTTCATATAAATTGTATATACCTATGATTTTTTCGATCAATTATTCATTAGGTAGAAACGTGCTAGAGTACATTCTGTTTTTTAAGTTAATGCCTACTCTTTGGCTAATGTCAAACATTCCCGCACCGAAAACCCCAATGTATGGTAAGAATACACAATATTTTTTGGTCTAACGTTTTTTTTTATCGATTTTTGACCAGTTTTGAGTCGATATTCCAACATATTCACTATAGATAGAATTATAAGGCAAACGACTATCGGTTTTTGAATCTTTTATCTCCATTCTGTAGAGCCGGATCTTGAAATAAATGAGCCGTTATTTTTTTATGATATTTTTAAATATGGTCTAAAAAAACACTTTTATCGATATTCGACTGGTGTAAAGAATCTTACATATACGTAATCTACATATTAGGGTTCCTCTTTGATGTCTCTAAAAACTGTGGAGAGATTTTAATTTTTAACTAATTAAAACAAAATTTATGACCATAAAACCACTTTTTTAGCCTAAACCGGTTCGACTTTGATGTCAAATATCTCGAAGACAATGAATATTGAAGTAAATATAGGATACTATATTGTTTAAAGCCGTTACTGGTAATATGATAAGCTATATAAATAATTAGAAAACTAAGGGAATCAGATCTAAGGTCGTTGGCGCCAGGGAGCCCCTTAAAATATAGGCCCTGTCCTTTATAACTGAGACAACTTCGGCAATTTTTACCTAGTTTGGTATTACTATTTTCCAATTAAAACATTTTGCTAGTCTGTCACTGTGGCCTCCACCCATTAAAAGCTGCCAGATGCCAGGATCTAGCAATAAGAATAGTATAGCAATCTAACCAGACGGGTTTTGTTGCTCTCATTATTGTGTCATATCTGACGTGGCTAGCTCTTAGTCCAATAGCAGCTCAGTGACCCTTAAAAAATGCCTTATTTATGCCTACAGCATTACACGTGAATAATTATGCTATTAAACAACATTAAGCATTTATTTATGCTATTGTAGAACCTAAGGCACTAAAACCGCTAAAAGCTGTATAGGGGCTGTTCATAAATTACGTCATCAATTTTTGATAGTAAAGCTGCCAAATAAAGTAACGTCATTAAAAAAAAAAATGCGTTTTAAGCTTAATTGTAAAATAAAAAACTATTTAGTAGATAATATTTTATAGCATTAAAAGTTTATAGAAACACGACTTTCATTCCTTTTTTACACATTGATGATGTGATCTTCGGAATGTCCGCCCCCCCCCCCCCTCCTACGTCATGCTACCATCATCCGATGTCCAGACCCCCCCCCCCCCATTTGAAATGACGTAATTTATGAACAGCCCCTTATAGTGAATTACTTGGCTTTATAATGGTTTATATTATTGCTATTATACTGCATTAGGAACGTATTACCTACTTATAAATGCTATTGTACACCCTAAGGCTTTAAAATAACTGAAAGCTGTATAGCGAATTTACGTGGCATTATAATGGCTAATATTCATGCTCTTAAACAGCATTAAGCATTTATTTATGCTATTGTAGAACCTAAGGCACTAAACCAAACCGAAGCATTAGTGTAGCAAACCAAAACGCAACTGTACAGCATTCAGCTGTACAGTTGCATGTTGTTCGCTGCACTAAAACTAATGGCTAAACAAAATCATTTACATATGCCATTATACAACCGTTATACAGCGTAAAGCATCATAAAATGCTATTGTAGAACCTAAAGCACTAAAAACAGCTGAAAGCTGTATACCGGATTTACGTGGCATTATAATGGCTAATATTCATGCTCATAACCAGCATTAAGCATTTATTTATACTATTGTAGAACCTAAGGCACTAAACCACACCGAAGCATTAGTGTAGCAAACCAAAACGCAACTGTACAGCATTCAGCTGTACAGTTGCATTTTGGTTCGCTGCACTAAAGCTAAAGGCTTTAAAAAAGCATTTATACATGCCATTATACAACCGTTATACAGCTTAAAGCATTATATAATGCTATTGTAGAACCTAAAGCACTTAAGTGCTTTTAAACAGTCGAAAGCTGTACAGTTGCGTTGTGGTTTGCTGCACTAAAGCTAAAGGCTTTACAAAAGCATTTAGATATGCCATTATACAACCGTTATACAGATCAAAGCATCATATAATGCGACAAATTGCTCGGTGAACGTATATAAGAGTTTATACGGTCCTTAAGTTCGAAATAAGTTAACTATTCATATGTTATAATGCTTCCTGTGTTACTTGGGCTGGCCTCTTTTATGGGTTTTTTAGCGTGCTCGTACTAGTGGCTGGTATGTGCCGTGTAAATTAGATATTTATTCACGAATAAGCTTACAGTATTACATGTTGGTAGGAGGGTTAAAATTGATATTTATATGGGACATTTCTTCATAAATTAGTACAAAATTCTTATAATCTAGACATTTTGCGTATTATGACATGATATCAATAAAATTAAGACATAAATCAGTACTTAAGAACTAGACATGGAAACACAATATTTATACACGTTATTAAATTACAAATCACAAACAAATGGGTATAATTAGAGAAAATGATTGACTTAGGTCTAGTTACACAAAAACAACAGTAATTTTAAGCTATCTGCGACAATTCTCATGCTTTACACTACTCGCACTACGATTTTCGCGCACTTCACTATTAACGCGGTCGCGCGGCACTGAGAAACGCGGTCCTTTTCACGGACGGACGTGTTAACTTTACACAATGTCCCCGGAGGACTCCTATCTGGCGTTTTTCCTACTTCGTCTCCCGATATATCCGAATACGCGGGCGCCGGCGCCTGTGCCGGCGGCGGCTCGACGATATGGCCGTCGTTATGGTTGCTATAACAATTGCTGTTATTTAAAAATGTGAGATCTTAAAGTAGGTTAGGTTTGACTTGGCCAGTTTTTATCAGCATTAAAAAATATGTAAGTATATATGTTGAATAACTTTATAAAATGACTGATGTAATGAAAACTGGCTCTCCTTTTTTACATTTATGTTTTTGGTGGGATATCATTACTTTTTGTAAAGAAAACTAGGCAGGTATTGAGATTTAATGTTTTTTCTTGCGTTCCGCTGCATGGTTTTCTGTTTTATGCTATTGTCTACCTTCTCTTTAATTCTGTTCTGTGTATAATTATGTGGTGCCACGCGCCGCCGACGACACACCGTTGGCCGGTCGTTTAGCGCGTATTACAAGTTTTTTGTATGGGGACACCACTTATTTTTTGACTTAACTTTATTTTTCTGTTTCTGTTATATAGCAAATACAATAATACATATATTGGGATAGTTTCAAATATCTGCTTGTAACGGTTCCAACGATACAATAAAATAAAAAATTGTATTGGGACCCCCCCTATTTTTTTACTTTTTTTTATTTTTAGATTTTTTCCTACGCTTACACACAATTACCGAGCTGGATTCCAAATTTCATCCTTCTAGGTCATCTGGAAGTAGGTTAGATTTAGGTACTATATGTCAGTAAGTCAGTCAGTGCTAAAATTTACGACTTTTTGACCTTCATATCTTTATAACCGTTTGAGCTAGCTTCATGAAATTTGGGCTTCTAGATGTCCTTATGGATATAATTAAACACACGTAGTTTTATGTGTTTACGTTAAAGAGGTTTTGAGTTATAGAAGGGTCAAAAGCGCTGGCTAGCCCGTTCCTTTGCTTGAACTTGGCTTGACACGCTGCCGCGTGTCTAGATATAAACGGTGGTTATTATTTCATCCTGTAAGTATATGATATATTTGACACAGGCTAGCAACATTTTTAACCTCGTTAACCCCAGGGTATATTTTCTCAGTTAATGCCATGTAGTGACGCAAATGCTTACATATAAATAGAAAACTGTTTGTTTACGACTGTAAGAGAAATATAATATTAATAATATTACTTAGTATAAATACGGACCTATGACCCGGAGATGGGGGCTCGGCTCTATAAGGCTGATAATCTTATGTTCTGTCACATAATACGTAACATTACTTATAACTTTGTCTGTGTTCGTAAGTTCTAATACTCATACACAAACACACACACACACATATTAGTTTAATATATTCTTAAATTAATTTAAATTTAGTTTGTGAAATACGTTTTATTAATGTATATTTTCAGTTACTATGTATGTAACTTTGGTAGGAAGAGCGGGATCTCCGGCCACAAGTATAACTTTACTTACTAGGAGATTCCAACCATTATTTGTTGTACAGTCGCCATCAAATATATCGGAGCGGCCAAGGTACTCAAAAATATCTGAGCATGCACTTTATCGCCTTGATAATAGAGGCGCTGTTCAGATATTTGTGACCACCTTGGCCGCTCCGATATATCTGATGGCGACTGTACACAATATTGTAACCAATAAAACTTTTTCATAGTAATTTTATTTTTATTATTCATTTTTTCTAATAATAGATAATAAATTATAGGGGTAAAGGGTTTGTTTGGGTTAACATAATAAGTATTTACGTATATACGTGTAGTATGAAGTTTAGTTTTCGATAAACCATAGTGTTGTGTATGATAATTAATATGTATGACATGACGTTAATGGTGTGTTTTCCTGTATTAGATAACCTGGTCATGATCCGTGGTGTTTCCTATTGAAAACTACAAAACAACTTCTTCCGTAATTCAAACTAAATATCGCTATATAGGGTGGGGCCTGTAACTAAAGCAAAAAATTAAAACGTAGATTCTAGTCCTCAAACTAGACAACTTTTGTATAGCAACTTTTTAAAATCATAAAGTTTTTAGATTGTTATTTTTTCAAACAAAGTAAATAGTATTTTCAATGTACTTAAAACTCCGTCTAATTGACATCGCCTGTCAGTCTAGTCACTCTACAGACATAATCAATTTCATAGTACATTGCGTGTTCGAATTAACTTTAAAATGTAATAAAATTCAAACCGCAAGTTTTTTTTCAAAGTCGTCAAACAAACGTTGCGTAGTTTGAGGAGAAGAATGTACATTTTAATTTTTTGCTTTAGTTACAGGCCCCACCGTGTATACTTAAGTGGTTTATAATTTGGTAAAGAGATTTATTTATTTAATGATTTTATAATAACGCTTCTGAGAGGTAGGCTAACGCTAACCCTTGGTTTAAAATGTTTAAATATATATATACCACCAAAGTGTTAGCAAAGTGGTTATTTTATAGTTACATAAATACATAAAAATATTGAACATTAATTGACTAAATCCTATAACGATAACCCTGTGTACGTAGATGTTGTGTTATATGTCTCTCGTTGTGTTTTCTTGTACAATAAATTGTTTTACTACTACAATAACAACAATAACCATAGGGTTAATTAATTCTTGACCTTTCAAATATATTAGTTAACTTTAGTTCTACTTACATTCATTATCATAATAATAATTGTGTGTAGATACACTTTTGACATGTATGTAATAATAACTATAATTACTTGTAGATTCTGTTCGGAAAGAGGAGTGTCGAAGAATGCATTAGCACCCATATAAACCATGACACTACTCTTGCTTCACAAATTCTAGAATAAAGGAATATTAATATACGAAAGGCTGCTCAGTGATACAATTTTGCAACAAGATGCTATGTTATTAAACTGAAAATAAATATTGAAGTCGAGCTACATTTGTCTATGTACACACAGTTACCTATAATAATAAAACATTGACTTAGGGTGGGTTGCACCACGCATAACTAACGAACTGATCGACTAAATATGGCGACGGAGCTGTCATCCCATAGAAAACTGTCAACATTTTCATACAAGATTTTTTTAACGATGACGTTGACGTTAACAGACAGTTTGGTGCAACCGGCCCTTAGAATACATAGTTGAGGTACAGTCTCAAACAAGATTTACCGAAAATATGGCTCGTGAAAATTTGTAACCGGCCAGTGTTATACCGTAACTAGCCTTTTCCCGCGGCTTCGCCCGCGTACTATAAGTACTCAAATAGGATACGATACCCATGTTGATTTTCAGACTTTGTGACCACATTTGCCCCTTTTGGGGGTTGAATTTTCAAAAAACCTGAAACACGTGTTTACTCATTTATTGTTAGAAATACTCCTGTGAAGTTTCGATTAAAATAGTCTAACAAATCTTGATTCGCCATACAAACTTTGGACCCCCATTTTACCCCCTTAGGGGGTGAATTTTGAAAAATCCTTTCTTAGTGCATCCCTAGACCTTATAAGGAACCTACGTGCCAAATTTGGAATCTCTAGAACCAGCGGTTTGGGCTGTGCGTTGATATGTCAGTCAGTCAGTCAGTCGGTCAGTCAGTCAGTTTCTTCTTTTATATATTTAGATAGATAAGACTGTCAGAGAAACTGCTGTACGAGTCGTTCTTACAGCACTATAATGGAGCCATTTTTGGGCTGATTTTGTATCCCGTTCGTTATTATTATTACATATCGGTGTAATACTCGTAAGATAATAAAAACAAAATATGCGCATTTTCTCAATAACATTAAACATTGGAAAACGTCCAACGAGGAAGGCAAAATAATTCATTATTTGAAATAGAAATGTCTCACATGTACCTAAGGTGGCCAAGATCACCCATACGATTCTATTTTCGTGGAATAAAAAGTGAGTGACAAGTAAGATGGCGTCTGTTTTGTGGCGCTTTTTTTTTCGTTCAAGTCTAATCTAGTTTCTCAATGTCTATAAATAATCTAAAACTCAAATATGACAGGAGATATCCATGCGGTACTATTTTAATTAGAAGAGAATTAGACATGTACAAAAAACAAATGTTTTTGACATTGATAAAGATGTTTAGAAATAAAAGAAAAATCCACAGCCTCAGGCGAGACTCGAACTCGCGATTGCGTGAGGCATGCCCGTCGCTCTGACCTACTAAGCTACTGAGACTTACCTAATGGGGTGCGAATTTCTCCACCATATCCTTTATGAGTCTTAGGGGGATACATCGTGGTATCGTTAGCAGACGTTCTGCTTAGTAAATAAATGAATAAATAACTATTTTGTGAAAACTTATACAAATCAACCTAGTCCCACAGTAAGCTCAATAAGGCTTGTGTTGTGGTTACTAGGCGACGATATACACGGTGCCCACGAGGAAAGGGAAAGATTTTAACTTAATTTTATAAAAAATATACTTTTTATTATAACTCAGCACAAAACGCCTTTCTGATGGCGTTGTTGCCACTATTGGGCATAGTTTACACGTCTTTATTGACAGATATCAAAGTGACAAGGAAAATTATGCAGAAACTAAATTTTTACAAAAAAAAATGTACCAATTTCTTTTAGACGATTATTTTATTAATAACATTTACTTTTCATGTGCAAGAAACATTCAAAAAATAGAAAAAAAAAGAAAAAAAAAATATTTTTTTTGGCGAAATTTACCTAGTCACATAATATTTTTTCCTTCTTTCGGTTTCGGGAATGCGTGGTTATTTTTTTTCCCTTTCCTCGCGGGCACCTTGTATATAATATATATATATACAAATAAATGGTCACTACCGACTAGGCTAGGAGGATTTTGGAATACAAAATTAATTGACAATAATTTTGCCTAAAACAAATAAATATTTAGGTACACATAAATATCTTACACAATTTAACCTGGCCCAAAACTAAGCAAAGCTGGGACGGGTACTATTGGTCGAAGTCATCGCCGACGAAGTATACGAAGTGTAACAAAAATAGTGTCTAAAAACTAAGAAAAAAATGGTTTACGCAAAAAAATAATGTTTTACGCAAAAAAAAATGTTATGAAACTTATGAGGCTCATTGTACTTAATGAATTTGTGTATGAAATTGTATTTCCAAATTGTACCTGAACCAAATAATAGGAATTTGGTAACAAAAATTCATATGTTAATATTGATTAACTAGCTGTGCCCGCGGCTCCGCCCGCGTGGAATTCGGTCTGTGTCAGTAAGCGCCTAATTCACCCCTAATTTCTCTCCCGCTACCCTGGAGGCGGAACTTGAAGTAAAGTTGACAGATGGATACGCTAGAGGACAGTCGTCCTAATAAAATATTTTACAATTACCACTAAATGAAACTAAACTCAAAAATTAATACTTTATATTATCATATTTTTTTTGGCATGATTTAAACGACTTAGAGAGTAGAAGGTGTGGTGTATATCGGACGATACAGGACCACTTTTTAACCGACTTCAAGATTTGAAAAGAGGAGGTTCTCAATTCGGCGTGTATGTTTTTTTTTTTTTTTTTTTTTTATGTTTGTTACTCCATAACTTCGTCATGTCTGAACCGATTTTGAAAATTCTTTTTTTGATTGTAAGTATATATATACAGATTGGTCCCGTTTTTTTCAAAACGCAGTTCTGATGATGGGATCCATGAGGAATCGAGGGAACTCCTCAAATCTTAAAGGCATACATATAGTGATTTTTGTATTTTTATCAACAAAACCATCATTTTCATTCAAAACAGTGACATTTGATGAAGTAGAACTGCTGATGATGATCAGAACGGAACTCTTCAACGACGCATAGTTCACGTTTGGCGATTCGTCCTCTTCGCTGTGTTTGTTTAGCAAGTTTAATTGTCAGAACAAATGTTCGTCAAGTTCAAGTTCTGATGATGGGATCCATGAAGAATCGAGGGAACTCCTCAAATCTTAAGGGCTTACACATAGTGATTTTTGTATTTTTATCAACAAATCAAGCATTTTCATTCAAAAGAGTGACATTTGATGAAGTGGAACTGCTGATGATGAACAGAACGGAACTCTTCAACGACGCATAGTTCATGTTTGGCGATTCTTCCTCTTCGCTATGTTTGTTAAGCAAGTTAGATTGTCAGGACCAATTTTCGTCAAGCTCAAGTTCTGATGATGAGTTCCACGAGGAATCGAGGGAATTCCTCAAATCTTAAAGGCATACATAAAGTGACTTTTGTATTTTTATCAACAAATCAAGCATTTTCATTCAAAAGAGTGACATTTGATGAAGTGGAACTGCTGATGATAATCAGAACGGAACTCTTCAACGACGCATAGTTCAGGTTTGGCGATTTGTCCTCTCCGCTGCGTTTTTTAAGCAAGTTATTTCATTGTATGAAATCTAAGTGCACCATCTACAATAATCCTTCACCGGCTACCCCCATTGAAGTCGGTTTTTTTTTCTTAAAAATTATGTATTTATACGTTCATGTCCATGGCAAATATCATCCAAATCGATCCTCCCATCAAATCAGTCTGAGCATGAAAGGTAAGAACAGGCGTGGTTGAAATATGGGTGTGGGGGGGGGGGGCTCACAAATGCAGAAATGATTTTTTTCTATTTGAGGTGCACTTGGAGGGGGGGGGGGGGGTTCATGACCCTTGCAAATTTAACTCAATCGAGTGTAGTGGCTACCCCCTTATATAACCTGGCTGGGGATTTTCTTAAATTGGAATTAGTAATCCTTAAGGGGTGATTTCCGGGATAACAATGCAAAAAAAACCGGGCAAGAGCATGTTGGGCGATGCTCAGTGTAGAGTTTCGTAGATGCCGCCCTGTTACATATTCGGCACTTCCTTTCACTATGCGTTTTTGACTGATAATTCAAAAACGGCTGAACCGATTTTATTCAATATAGTATGTATTGAAAGTTCTTATCAGGCCTCACCAAATTTCAGCTTTCTAGTGCGAATGGTAACTGAGCTAGACCGCGGACAGACGGACGGACATGGCGAAACTATAAGGGTTCCTAGTTGACTACGGAACCCTAAAAAGAGATAAATAGTAGTCAGGAAGGGGGGGGGCGGATTTTCATTAATTTTCACACGTTTTTACCACACTGTCACAGATAATACACTGATGTTAGTGGTTGCAATAATGGTGAATTGTTTTCATGTATGGTATCAATCGATTCGTTTTGTTGTGAGGATCAAATGTCTATATGGGGCCAATTGCGTTAAAGCAACACATTAGTCAGAAATGAGACTTAAAGTCTGAGATTTGCATTTGTTTCTCAAAACGCTCCTAATAAAATGACGTGCAAAAGTGACGTCACGATCACATAGTCGCCGTGTTTATATTATGGAAAAAATATGAAATTGCTATTTTTACAGTGAAATATTGCGTTTATGTATATGGTTGCTATACAATTTATTTTACAGTAAAATGATAAAAATCGAATGCTATCATTGTTTTTTTTTTAATTTCGCACTTTAAAAATCGAAAAATTTTGAAACTTCGCAGCATATCTTAGAGCCAATTCAATAGAATTTATAGATTTTCACTTTAGTTGGATATATTGATCATTTTGCATCCCATCAACTAAATTTTAATGCATTATTCAACATGTGTCATGATGCCTATTACATACGGTTCCGAACGCGGAATAGAGAATTTATGATATTAGTGTAGATCAAGATATTTATTCTTCAATGTAAGTACATTACAATGCACTAATGAACGTCAGAGAATAATAAAATACGTGAGTGTCGTGGAACACTCGATTGGAACGAAGTTATGTTATTTAATTTTATATCATTTTTGACTTTGTCGTAAATTTTGTGGTTTTAATTTTTTTTTGTATTTTTTGGACATTTTGGAAACTTTTGAAATTTTTGAATTTTTGAAAATTTTGAAAATTTTGAAAATTTTGGAAATTTTGGAAATTTTTGAGATTTAGAAATTTTGCCATTTTTGACATTTTTTACTTTTAGGTTCTCGACTTTTTTCACTTTTATCACTTTGTCACTTCTCACTTTCACTTTTCACTACACTTCACTTCACTTTATTCTATTTTATATATTTTTTATTTCATTCCATTTTACATGTTTCTCAATCGTATGGACTGTCGCGTTTTCGTGACGTGACGCTTTTTCGTCTAGCTCCCCATCCGCGAACCGTCCGAGAAGAGAAGGAACTTCGTTCCAAAACTACCACCGGGTCTAACCTTACACCTCTGGCCCAAGAAGTATTATGACCGAAAAGAAACTCGACGGGACTTATTTTTTTCAAAACAGTAATACATTATTAGATCTTAAAGATACAAAATAATGCGCAGTTCTTCAAGAAGACATATCAGCTTGAGAGACAGATAATGTACCTATTGTTTAGTTATAAAGAAAAATAAATCCTAATCTGACAGCTTCACAAAACGTTTGATATGTTTTCCTACCTAAACGGTGTCCTATAAATGTTAGATGATTTTGTAGTAGTTTCTGGTTTGGGCCATGCTTCTTTGTCCGTCATATATAGTCCTCAAACCTGCAATAACCCTTTGACATTCATGACATTTTCAAATATTTCTTAAGAGCGGGTAAAGGTAAATTTAAAGCATCGACGGGTAACATGTTACAAATATGAACACCTTGACCAAAAAATTACAAATTATTTCAATACCAAATTTCAACTAAATACGTACAGAAACAACCAATAACCGGTTGTTTCTTCCCCATGTAAACTTCCACCCCTTTTGCATCCGCTTAAGGGATAATTTCCGAGATAAACAGATAAACAGACAAAAATTCTTAAAACTGTTGGAACGTGTTCTGTTATCGATTCTAAGTATCCCCAGCCAACTTTTTTTCATGAACAGATTTTCGACCCTCTTCAGCTTTATTATATGTATATATAGTTTTTATTGAAAGTACCCTTCAGGCATTACTTCCATTATTTTTTTCTATTTTTTTGGACCTACGGTCCTAAAGTAAGAGGGGGGGGTGGGGGTATTTTTTGAAGATGAAACTATCCTTTGTCCTTTCTCGAGACCCATACTATCTCTATACCAATTTTCATCTAAATCAATTCAGCGGTAAAAAAATCCTCATACCAACTTCCAACCCCCTTTTCACCCCCACAAGGGTTTGAAAACTATCCTATGACGTTTCTCGAGACTCAAATTGTCTCCATACTCATTTCTATCTAAATCGTTTCAGCGGTTCAAAATTCTCCATACAAACTTTCAACCCCATTTTCACCCCCACCAGGGTTGATTTTCGGGATTAAAACTATATATTATCCTTTCCCGGGACTCAAACTATCTCTATACAAAATTTCATCAAAATCCGTTCAGCCGTTTTCCCGTGATGCGCGGTCAAATAAACAGACAAACAGATAAACAGACAAACAGACAAAAACTCTAAAAATTGTTGGAACGTGTTCTGTTATCGATTCTAAGTATCCCCAGCCAACTTTTTTTCGATTATCTTCCATGTACAGACTTTCGACCCTCTTCAGCTTTATTATATGTATAGATGTAAAAAGATGGTAACGCAGTGGTAAATGCCTAATTTTCATACAAATCGTGAGACAATCAAGGACCACTGAGTTACTGTGATTAAGAATATTTACAGTTGTTATTATTAAACTTAGCTATCGGGATTGATAGCCTAATTAAGCCTCTTTCTTTGTCTCAAAACAGCAAATGAAAGTAATGGCCAAGTATTCTACAATATGCATTTTACGAAAAAGTGCCCCTTACTTGTGTAGAGGTCAAACATTATCGATACAAAATATTCACATATTTATGATATTTAACACCTTATTATGTCGAATAACCAGACTCAAGATAAGAAATCGTGATTTCATGTTTTACACATAAGTTTCGATGCACATTTATCATATTTAAATTATATTTCCAAACTTAACGATCACGACTAATGGTATAGTAAGGCTTTTGTCAGACCGGCAGCGAGAAAGTGGTAAAAACAACATCCAGGGGCTTGTTATTTATAAGATCTAAGTTTGTACCTACTAGCGGAAATCTAATCAGATCATTTTATGAGAAAAATACTTAAGTTGTTTTCATAAACAGGAGTTAAACGGGCCTAAGATAAATTTCAAGGTTTCAAGTTTTTCCATCAAATTGATATAATATTTAGCCAAAGATTTTTTCTAATTTTACACAAGTTTTAGCGTAAGTAAACATCACAAAAAAGGTTTGCCCAGACATTCACAACTCCGTAAAACAAACAACATGAACATAGTACGTAGTATGAACGTAGTAGTAGCGAAAATAAAACTATGATCAACATTTATGTAAATTCTTCTGTACTTGACAAAAGGCTTATAACCGCTTGATTAAACTGTATTTTCACGGCATTTTATAACAATACGGAACAAATGAAGCGTGCTAAATGAGTGAATAAACTTTACAAACTTATATTTACCGCTGCGTTTGAAAGTTCCAACAGATTTTAGTTCCATCATCGACACTGCTATCTGACTATTCGTAATCCTTATTACAATCGCCGAACGACTATCTTAAATCAATCAAATAAGTAACTGTTGTTAGTACGCTATAGTTTGGTTTTACGATTATAGCTGATGTAGCCTGCGCAGTAGCCATTTTTTACGTAAAACAATGTTAGCTACGCACCAGTCCGACCTTGAGTTGAAGAGTATGGTTAAGGTTTAATTGGGTTATGTTCACCAATTTTTTTCGTATTTGACAGCTACAAAATATTTAAATAAATGTGGAATGGAAAGCCCTTTTTCATACGCTGCTCAACCATTGACATAATGCGAAGGAAACCAAGAGTCAAAGATGTAGGTAACACGTATGTTACTGAATACGTCTTAGACTTCTATTTATTAGGTTTGATCTTAGATTTGCCTACCTTGGCCCTTGGCCTACAAGTTCGAAACTGACACGATTTGTCCTTCTATAGGTAATTCTATGGTGATCCGTTTAAAGGATGATTTTATTGCGAGTAAGAAAAAGTAGTAGAAAACTTTTTTACGCGAAAATATTTTTTTTGTATGGCACACATCGTCCCAGCCGGCCAACCCTTCATACAAAAACCTTTTTTTTTTCACCAGGCCTTTCGTTACACTTTTCAGATAGGTATCTGGTATAAGATCTCTGAAGTATGCTATACCTACAAAAACAAATAAGTATAGCCTCTACATAAAACTTTGTACCCTGTATGTGCGTCACAGTGCGGACAATTAACTCCGAATAGGTACTCATATGTATTGATTGTACGCGGTAGACGAATACCAACATACGATATTACTTTCTGCCTCTATTAGAAACGTGTATGAACGAAAATAGAAACACCGCTTGACAACAAGACATACTAAAGTTGGGGCCAGACGGCATACAACCACAGCCCTTTGCCACGAGACCTTGATTTTAAACCATGTAGCCAGTGGTCGGTGCCAAATTCTACATGACCTTTATACGCCCTTGGTGGCTAGGTGTGCTCTGCCAACCATTGGCAGAAGCGGTTGGTTGGTTGTCAGCCATGTAGCCGCTCGCTTCAACAACTCGCTCCAAACAAAGATCACGTGGCAGAATCTGCGGCTATCTGCCGTCTGGCTTCAACTTAAGGTTCAGAAATTACAAAAGGATGAATTTGGTAACCACGAATATGATCTGATGATGTAGCCATTGTAGCCTAATATTTGAAGTTTAAACCGAAACGAACAAGAAAAATTAATTGACTAAATTTTTTTGACTACCTACACCAGCCCTGCTGGCATGACTTGCATTGTCGCGCGACTCTCCATACCGAAACTGCGGTAAATTGACGCGTTCATTCAATTCTTCATGAGGCGAAAAACGCTTTTTTTCGTGAGCGAGGCAATAAATAATATAGGACAATCTTGCACAAACCAACCTAGTCCCAGAGTAAGCCCAATAAGGCTTGTGTTGTGGGTAACTAGACGACGATATATATGTTTAATAGATAGATATAGATAATTAATTAAATAAGTACATACAAAACATCCATAACTCAAAACGCGTATCATGTTTGTCTTTTTATCGCTTATCACGTCATGCATCACTCTCGCACTTGCATACTTGTTAGAACGTGACAGCTATGGTGACAGGCGATAAAAATCCGACCATATTAGGCTAGCGGGTACAAATATCTATGATAAACACACAAATAAATGCCCTTACCAGGATTCAAACCCGGGACCTCCTGCTTCGTAGGCAGTGTCACTCCCGACTGGGCTAGGAGGCCGTTAAAATACATTATACAGGGTGATTTTGGGGTAATGGAGCAAGAGAACAAGGCATGATACAGACTAAAGATGATCCTAATGATGATGGTCATTTTTTTCCACCAATATTGATAATTATTTTTTAGATGATAACAAGAAAAATAGAATTTTGCATACGATTTGGTCACCCTACCAGCGGCGCGTAAAAAATATTCTTACGGAAGCCGGAGCTCTATTTAGGCTTTCCTTTTGTTTTAAATAGAATCGGGGTAAAAGTACTAAACTAGCTGAAAATTAGGCAAGCCGGCGTAAATCGAGTTCTATGGACGCTTCGCCACTGCACCCTACTCAATTTAATGTGACGACTTGTAGTTTCCCATACAGCGTATGACAAATCACAGTGAACATGATTTACTTTATGTAAGATTAAATTTACTCCAAAAATAATTAAAAAAATCAAGTACTTCTGTTTAAGGAAAATACTGCCATACGATAATGTTGATCTGATAAGCACAGCTCGGACATTTCATAGCAAAAACGTCGCAAAATGAATATAACACCGAAATAAAACAAGATAGATTAAATTCGTATTATTTACAGTATTTTAATAATATACTCCTATATTACATTCATAACCACAACCCAAAAGTGTCCAAAACTGTGCATCTTGTTCTATACAATATTTATTTTTGCTATGAAATGTCCGAGCTATGCTGATCAGTTACAGAGTCTGAAGAAGTGGTCGACCTATAATCACCTTGTATACAACTGCGCAGATCAATATACCCGAAACTATTATAATATCTTTCCCCATTCCCTCCTTCCAAAACCGGTTGTTTACGGAACGGTTTGACGTACACCTCACGTGTTCCAAACTTTCAGTGACGCCATGCCACGCCTCTATTTATACGTTCCAGAGTTACGTAACGAGTTTCCTCTCCAAATCACCTTGGGCCTTGGACTTCGGCTAGTTGTATGTTTTTGTGGTGGCGTTGCCAAGGAAATTAGGCCTGAAGTAAATGTAATTAAAATAGAGGTACGGTCAGCTGCAGAGAAAAAGGCCCATTGTGCATACAAAGTTTGTATATATGTACCTATACCCACCGTAAGCTCAATAAGGTTAGGTAGAGATATATTTATTCCTCAATTTAGGCACATTACAATGCACTTATGAACGTCAGAAAGAGAAAAAAAACTACCATCGGTTCTAACCCTACACCTCTGACCCAAGAAGTATTATGACCGGCAAGAAACTCTGCAGGACTTATTTTTTCAAAACAGTTATACATTCGATCTTAAAAATACACAATAATGCGTAGTTCTATAAGAATACATATCAAAACAGCTTGAGAGACAGACAAATGTACCTATTGTTTAATTAAAATAATAATAAAAAAATAAAAAAATCGAATTCTGACTGCTTTACAAAACGTTTGACATGCTTTCCTATCTGAACTATGCCCTCTAAATGTTAGATAGATGATTTTGTAGTAGTATAATAAAAATAACTTCAAAGAACACATCTATAATCAATCCTCAATTTCTCATCTCGCAAATAAATAAATGCCCTCACCGGGGTTCAATACCAATACAAGGCAAAGAAAGACTCTGGTAAGATTTCATGATCTGGTATGGTGGTACAAAATTGTTTGTGGTATGCATATCACAGTTACTTTTCACGGAAACCTCGATAAGCGTAAACTACAGTTCATATTGTCAATAGTATTTTATTAAAATCGTGACGTAATGAATAGCTTTTCAGTCGAGTACCGTGTAAGTAAGAATTAATTAAGATTGAAAAGCTTAATTAAGTAAGGTCGCAAGTTCGAATCTTGCTCGACGCGGTGAATTTTTCCATTTTTCTTTCAATTATAAAATTGATATTTTATTACATTTACTGTTTTAATCTCGTAGCGCTGCGTAGTAAGTGGCTCCATTAATTAATACTGACATTAATGGTTGGAATATTTCGCAATATTTTCAAATTCTGCAGCTATGACGTGATATTACATAATATTGTAAAGTTGTTTGTTTTATACAACAACTTTGTGGGTGTTTATGGTATGGCTACGAATTCACAATCAACATCAGCAGTTAAAATGTTTAGGTAACATCCACTGCTAAGCTAAGTTTGTAGAGCTACGCAACGTCGTAGCCTGTAACGTGACATAGTTATTTCGTTATGTAGCGAAATTGCACCGTAGAGGTGTAATGACAATGTGTCGTGACTGGAATAATTCTATTTACGTCACACCTGGCCATGCATATTGTGAGTTTTACCGCACGCTTCGCGTACAGTAAAACTCGCATTATGGCTAGGTGGAGACGTAAAATTGTGTACTCACCACGGGCAGTAAAAAAGAAAGCCCTCTATCGCATATTTACAACAACACAAATACCTGCGATTTCGGGCTTTCTTTTTTTTACAGCCCTAGGTAAGTAATGTACTATAATAGAATAGGGCCACTTTTTCCCTACATTTTTTTGTCTGATTAATGCCTTAAATCTTAATGACGAATCTTAATAAAATATACAGGGTGATTCATGAGACGTGAGCAGGCTTAACACTACGGATTCAGTTAAAAATAAGCTATTGTTTGATATCAGTATTAGTGTGATAAGCGCAAAAAAAAAATTTTAAATAAAAATAAAACGTTTGAAATTATTTACGACACGCATGGTCACTCTACAATTAGAATACTCCGTCGAGTACTGATATTCTCTTGTTTTTCTGCGATATGTGTCAAATTGATGTCTGGTTACTATTGAAACATCGTATCTCACTTAATTATTTTTTTTTTTTTTTCATAATCAAAGTGCTGTCATGATTGTCAAAGAGGTTTTATCTTTATTGATTTGTTTATGTGGGGTGACCATGATTACAGAGAATAAAATTTCTACGAAACAAAAAGATTAAAAAAAAATTAAAGGCGTTATTGTTTCACTTAAACATGATGGCGGTCGATTCATTATCGTTAACTAAGTGTGTAGGGTTGTTCCTGCTCACGTCTCATGAATCATTTGTATATATATATATTTTAATAGCACGACGGTGGCAAATAAGCATATGGCCCGCCTGATGGTAAGCAGCTACCGTAACCTATGGACGCCTGCAACTCCAAAGGAGTCATATGCGCGTTGCCGACCCTTTACAAAATGGAGGATTCACTGTGTTGACGGCTAAAGGAACAAGAAGGTCCCTCATCGTCAACACACTGGGTCCTCTTTGAGCTCTTTGGCAACCTTACTCACCAGCAGGAACACAACACTATGAGTAGGGTCTTGTGCTATTTGGCTGTGGTTTTCTGTAAGGTGGAGGTATTTCCCCAGTCGGGCTCTGCTCCAGATTTGAGCGAGATGACATTCGCTGAAGGTGCCTACCACACTTAGCGGGATGCCATTCGCAGTGCCCATACCTCTCTTTTTGGCGTAGTTTAAAGACATACCCAAGTCCGGACGTAGTTTAAGGACATACCCAAGTCCGGACGTAGTTTAAGGACATATCCCGGGTCCAAAAAACATACTACAAACGAACTAGTACTATAGTTATTTACTCAAGCGTAGTTATAGGTAAACCATTCCACTGCACAAGTCGTCTTGTGTGTCCATTTACGTCATTCTCTATTGTATGGTAAGTAGTCCTGATTCCTATATCTTGGTTGTAAAATGAAATAAAGAAGGAACTTTTCTATAAACTGACGCTCTTTTGCAAGTTGTGTATTTTAAATCGTGTGTGATGGATCATTGTGGTCTTATTAAAAAGAAATCTTTGCCATTACATTTTTTCAGGCGTTTTATTGATCCCTTAGTAATAAATATGTAAACAGTTTTGAAAAGTGTATACATATATTTTTGGCGCTGACTGTACTAATTCTTTACAGACAAAGTCGCTGGTCTCTTCCTGTACAGATTCTTATTATAATCCTGGCGAGTACCTAAACTATACTTTAGACTACATGCATCAGCATATATAAACAAAAACCGGCCAAGTGCGTGTCGGATCACGCATAGGAGGGTTCCGTACCTTCAATGGACTAAGAACCAAACTAATACCAAAAGGTCGTATCTGATGCCTATGGAAGAAGTTTTTTGGAAATAACTCAAAAATGGCTGAACCGATAATGTTCAAAACAATTTTCGTAGAAAGTATATGATAAGGCGCATCTCAATTCTTTCATATTTTTGGACTTACGGTTCAAAAGTTACAGGAGGGGAGGACACAATTTTTCTGACTTTCGAAGCGATTATTTCAGAAAATATTCACTTTATCACAAAATGGTCAAAGAAACCTCAATGTTATTTTTAAAGACCTATCGATTAATGTGTCACATGTTGATACGTGGTTAAAAAATTTTTTTTTAAATTTAGTTACATGTATGGAGCGCCCCTCCTAAAAATATTTTTTTTATAAATTTAACTACATAACTAAGTAGCGGCATACAAAATACACCTTATGTGTAAATTTTATACAAATACATCGTATAGTTTCCGAGTGAAATGGCTGTGACATACGGACGGACAGACAGACAGACAGACAGACATGACGAATCCATAAGGGTTCCGTTTTTTGCCATTTGGCTATGGAACCCTAAAAACTAGTGTATTCTATAAAAGGTGTGTGTTAAGTGCCCAATCTACATCAGCCCTAGCAGTCGCGGGAGGCAACGTAAGGCGGCTATTACACTGCTGCGGTTTCCGCATGCGGCAACGGTGTGCGACGAGATAGCGCTCTGCATGTGTATAGCGCTGTCTCGTTCACCCATGAAAGTGCGGCGCCAGTGTGATAACCGTGTGTGTGTTAATGGAGGGTCAGGCCTGCAGTTCTTATCCAAAAGTGGCTGGTGATTAGGCAATTCCGGTTCGCTACATCCAAATATCATAACACCATATTCCTAGATTGTCGCAATGCCAGAACATATCTCATAATCTTTTAAATTGGAAATGACTTACGCCTCCTTCTCAAATTACCGTACTCTTGACATGTCACATGACTATAAATCAAAATGACTTTATATTGTTTTGACTAATTTTCAATTTTACTATTTCCCAAAATGTTTCAAATTCTTACCCAAAACTCGTAGCTATGGAAAAATGTGAAATCCATTCTAATATTATAAATGGGAAAGTGTATGTGTGTGTTTGTTTGTCCGTCTTTCACGGCAAAACGGGGCGACGAATTGACGTGATTTTTTAAGTGGAGATGGGTGAAGATGGAGAGTGACATAGGCTACTTTTTGTCTCTTTCTAACCCCCCACTTCCCTAAAATTGGAGGTGGAAGTTTGTATGGAGCATTCCGGGGGACAATCAGGAAAGGGGAACCGTGTTACCCCGAATTTAACGCGAGCGAAGCCGCGGGCAAAAGCTAGTCTAATTATAAACTATCGGATTTCATCCAATTTCATCTTGTTTTATTTTGTTTCGTAGAATAAATGGCTCATATTTAATATTATTATACCCAGTAAACATTGTAGGTGTTTTGAAACAGTGTCATTCTGATCTTTGGACCTGTCAACCAAAGTTATTCTTGAATTTTGGTATTCATTTTGGATATCGGATGTAATGTGTGAACGTCTTTATAACATTTTAGTATACTGAAAATAAATCTATTTGGAGGTTTGTCATTTTGCAACTAATCGTTGCGACAATTTAGGAACATGGTATTATGATTTTTGGTTGTAGCAAACCGGAATCGATTATAGACGGAGAGCTAGCCACGTCAGATATGACATAATAATGAGAGCAACGAAACCCGTCTTGTTAGTTTGCTATACTATGCTTATTTCTAGGGCCGGACATCTGGCAGCTGTAAAGTGGTGGAGGTCAAAGAATGCAAACCACTTTAAGAGCACAAATCCTAGAGTATTGATTTTGATGCAGTATTATGAGAAATTATATAAATATAAATAATTAGATAATATCATTGCCAAAACTTTCTGATAGGGGAAAGTAGTCCGAAACGACGTATAATTAAATTCATAGTTTGTCGCCTACTGTTTCTGTTTCCGAAATAATACGCAATGTTTTTTGTTCTAATGTTAACATATAAGCCCTGTCCTTTATACCTGAGACAACTTCGGCAGTTTTTACCTATTTTGGTATTACTATTTTCCAATTCAAAAATTTTGCTTATCTGTTACTCTGACCTCCACCCATTAAAAGCTGCCAGATGCCTGGATCTAGCAGCAATAAGGATAGTATAGCAATCTAACCAGAGAGGTTTTGTTGCTCATTATTGTGTCATATCTGACGTGGCCAGCTCTTAATCCATTAGGCACCGGGCAACAAAAACTGACTTTAGCCCTTTGTAAAATCAGTCTATAGTGGTTACATAAGTATAGCAGAGATATGTAATTCTTGTGTTAACTCATTGCCACGTATGGCTTCCCCACATGTTCCCCGCACAGTTATACGTACAGTGCAGATGTCATAGGTTGTGATAATGTGCAACATAGGTACATGATATACATAGCATATAGAACATCCTTTGGGATAACTATGCATTAAAAATGATGAATGAAAAATCTATTCCATATGGACTAGTACTGGTGTGACCAGGGAAGAAAAAAAGTTTCTCACCGTTTTTTTTAAGCTGAGTGCACAACAATTAATATGAATAAAAAAAAAGTAAATTGACATACGCAAGAAGATATCCTTTATGCTTGAAAACTAAAGGCTGTGTCAGACGGCGCGTTTTATACCGTGGCGGTAGCGGGGCGCGATGAGAGTGGCGCGTGTACCGCTAAGATAACGCGCGAGTCGGACGGAGCCTTAAACCTCCCACTATAAGTTTGAACCGTTTACATATATATGCAAGTACAGCTAACACATCTTAGATTTTTACTCAATTTATAAATATCCACTATAAGTGGATTGATGCACAATTAGTAAGATTTAAGTATTAATTCTGGGAGACGGACTGCATGTTAACCGACATTAAGTTCATAGTTTTTATGGGTTGTCCCTAAAACAGTTGTCTGCTTAACAAATTCAAAGTTGATAAAACACATAGATAAAAATGGGAATGTTATATAAGTATTAAGGAAAACAGGATAAAATTAATTAAGCATACTGGCTTTGTTTCAAACTCTGTCGCCGTTCAGGCTATCCGTCTCTGGAACTCGCTCCCTTTCCCTACACGACAGGCCCTAAGCATGCTCGTTTTCAAGAGACTGCTTCGCAAGCATCTCCTGTCTGAAGAATTTGTTTAATGTTCTCAAATTTCTCCATCCTATTTATTGTATTAATATGTATTAGTTTATCTTGTATATTATATAAGTAGTAGTATGTAACCACATACCTGGGCCCCGATTCGACATGCCAAACTGTGAGACGTGGATGTCACACTTGTATCGCTAGTGGATAGAGTGATATCCATCTGTCCACACCTAACTGTCAATCTGTCAGTAGGTCTCGCTAGAGCGTTTTGTCTATGGCAATGGCTACTATTTTAGATATCACTCTTGAGTGATTCCACCCCAAATTTCAACTGTCACAAAAGTGTGATATCATAGGTGTCTCGCAAGCGACTGTTAGTTATGCCATGTCAAATCGGGGTCCTGTAGGCTATTATTTATTGTAAATAAATATGTTTATAAATTTGGCTTTAGAATAATCATTCTCTACTCAATAAAATATTCCTCCTGCACTATCTTACAAGTCGCCGTTTGGCCTAATGGTTGACTGGTAAAGAATACCATTTGGCTTTAAGTCCGCTATTTATTCATTATCACTTATTGTGCAAAAAATATAAATAAATACACAGTGTGATAGCTTTAGAGAGAGTAATATGCCTCTCTCACAATTAGCGCTCCAATGATGAATAAAAAATGAAAGAAATACTTGTTTCACTTTCATCTGCAATTTTCTAAATGTCTTCTAAGTCAGATCTTAATCACAGTCATATAGAGAGATGTGCCATTCTCGAGAATGTTCTCTATGTTTACTATGGGAAATATTCTCAAGCAAGATTGTTTCCCATACAAAACAAACACAAACTCTATAGTCCATAATATGCCAGCTTAACAAGGTGATAAGAGGGGCTTTTTACAACTGTTGATGATTTTATAACTTGATTGTTTCCTGTTTATATACTTTTTATTATGTTAGTTGGCTAGTAGCACTAACCTGAGTCTAGTTATGACTTCTGATAATCATGTCCTAGTTTATATTTACCCTAGTTTATATTTTTTCTATATATAACTATAATTTTTGAGATGAGAGGCTTGTTGGATATCTAGTACTGGCCGTAGAAACATAACCTAAAAATACGATTACTGACACTCGTATAGTAAAAGAACTTGATGTAAATTAGCCGCTTAAAGTACCAATGGCATTAAGTTCAGGTGTTAAAAGGGCTTCAAGTTGATAAACAGGCACAGAGGGTTCAACTAGATCAAAACTGGTGATAAATAGATAACCAGTTAATGAGGGACTTACCGTCCGCGTCGGTCTTCGCTTGTTTCGCCATAGCATCCACGCTTGTGACGCACAATTTTCTATATATATCACTTAACTTTTTGTTCGGTAAATAACGTTAAATTACGAGTGACTGTATATTGTTTTCGTTATCAATTTACGTCCATTGTGTCACAGACTCTCAGTCAAACAATTTTGACATTGACGTTTGTGTGTAAAGTTGTGGCACTATTAAGCATGTGTGTGGGGATTATTTTGCACTCTGCTCGTGCTTTAAAAAAATATTCTTTTTAAAACAGTTAAATTACAAAACTTTTGGTGTTATTCGCTGTATGCAAAGTGCAAAGTGGGTGTAATGCCGCGTACACACCGGGCCAACGAAGGGCTATCTATCTCATTCTAACAAATAGCTGCCGCATAAGAGCTTCGCGTTCGTTGGGCCTTCGTTGGCCCGGTGTGTACCCACCTTAACGCGAACGATCGCAGTGCACAAGGTGACAAGAAATGAAACTGCAAGCGGCTCTTGTCAATATCAAATTTCAAAATATTTGACGTTACTCTACCCGGTCAACTGTCAAAATAGTGAATCAGCCAGAGAAATTTCATATGAGCAAGGAGTACAAGCCATTCATAAAAAAAAACCGGCCAAGTGCGAATCGGACTCGCACACCGAGGGTTCCGTTCAAACCTACATGCAAAAGTTGTAGTATGTTTATTACTAATTTAAATTTAATATCTCTACGCGTTTACGAGGAAAAGGTAGTAAGTTTAAAATTTGAAAAAATATTTTTTGTATGATTTTACTAAAAATGTCTACTTTTCGTAATTTTTCCTTTATTTGTGCTATATGAAGTTTCTTCGTGCCAAGTTTCAAGTTTCTGAGTTTACGGGAAGTACCCTTTAGGTTTTGAGTTTCTTGAGAGTACTCAGTTTCAAAATATGCGACTTAAATTGCTATTTCTTTTGATTGCGTTGACATAAAAGTTTTGTTGTGCTACATCTGAAAGGTCGTATAGCCCTGAGTATTTGACATGAATTTCAATTTAACACCTCCACGCGTTTACGAGGAAAAAGGTAGTAAGTTTGTAAATAAAATAAAAAAAAAATTTGTATGATTTTACTAAAAAAGTCTACTTTTTGTAATTTTTCCATTGTCTATGCTATATGACGTTGCTTCGTGCCAAATTTCAAGTTTCTGAGTTCACGGGAAGTACCCCGTAGGTTTTGCGAGTGCCGAAAAACTCTAAAATTTGGAGCATAAACAACTGTATCTTTTGATTGCGTTGGCTTTTAAGTTTGATTTTTTCATAGCTCCAAGGGACAATAGACCTGGGTATTTGATATAAGTTTCAGCTTGATACCTCCACGCGTTCCTGAGAAAAACGGTCTTGACAGACAGACAGACAGACAGACAGACAGACAGACAGACAGACAGACAGACAGACAGACAGACGGACGGGTTCCGTTTTTTCCGAGGTACGGAACCCTAAAAAGAAAAAAGATTGGGACCCCACCTCAATAGATGGCGCCACAATCATACAACCTCTTAGAGCAACCAACCAACCAACCGGAGCAGCCATTGGCAGGCGTTTCCTTTAGTCGAAAAAGTAACATATGACCAGATTGACCGTATGGACTGACGTTTATCTGACGTAGCTATTTATACGTTACGTACGAACATTTAACGTTACCCTCTCCCGCAAAAATCGGCAGACTTTTTTTGTACAGAAAATGACAAACGTAGCGCCCCGGTTGATTGAATTCTCTAAGTGCAACCTGGATGTTACTTTAAAACTGACAATATCATAGCTATCTTTGTAAACAGCAGCGATCAAAGCGTTTAGTTATTGTAAGTGAAAAACGCAAGCCCATAATTTAATTTGGATTGTTTCGTTTTAATAAAATAAATGTGACAGGTTTTTGGTTCTTTATTTTACATTATTTTGTTTTTGTTTTATTTATTAAATCATAACATAACATGAACATATAATGAAATTAACCATGCCAAAACGCATTGCGTTTAGCCAACATTATATTTTTTGCAGCAGTTTTGTTTTGACATTTGACAAACAAAGATAAATAGCAAGCCTGAATATGAAGTTTGTGATTAAATACGTTTTATTTAAATTTTGCGACAAGTGATATCTTGTTCGCACAAATTCGGACAATTTGTATGTTTCGTATAAATCTAATTAAAATGAGCACTAAGGTTTACAATTAAGAACACGGCACGTTACGAATTTTTAACAATTCTTTCCTTTTTTTCAGATGTTTGTAGGAATGTAACCGAAGATAAATCTACGTGTTTTCTGAATTAACTCTTCACATCTGATAATTAAATCCGCAAAAATGTCTAACGGCAACGCAGGAGATGCCACGAATCACGTGGAAAATGGCATCATTGATGAAAATCGGTAAGTTAAAATTTTATGTAATACCAGCATAGAATTTGAGAAATATATTTTTATTAGGTTATTTAAAGCATTATGTTGCAGTAAAAAAATCACAGGTAATAAAAAAAACTATTCTTTTAAAACCAGTGTAGGCTTCTATATGTATTCAAAAGTATCTTTGTTGTGTATGACAAATATTGTAAACCTGCCAATTACTAACCAATATACTACTTAATAGCAACCCGTGAAAAAAATCTGCACAGCATGATTTCAGAATGAATAGCATGGTTGCCATTTTATCACCTATCATGTCATGTGCCACTTTAGGACTCACATGATTTTTAAACTGTGACTGATATGGTGACATGATAAAAACCGCACCATAGATGAATATGTATAGATCTTACCGCACCATCTTAGAGTACACAAATAAAAAAAAAAATACAGCAGAAGGTTTTTCACTTGCTCATTGATCAAGCAATTTAATTAATAAACAAAACAAATTCAAATACAAACAATTTAACAAATTAATAATTAATCCACTAAAATTAAATGTACCCACTCCATATTTGTTTCTGCACTTTGATCAGTTTATCTATAAAACTCTTAACAATTTTTATAGAACATATCTTCATATATATTTATAGTACATTGTTGTAGAGGCTTGAAAGTAAGCTATAGGCGGATCGAGTTAGTTCGAGGGCCGACCCGGGAGGGGAGGCCCTCGAAGATACGAGTCCACCTATAGCGCTTTCGGCCGAGATATTACATAGTGCTTTTCACGACTACTGTAAGGAAATAAAAAAAAACATTTCTCATAATAATATAAATGCTTTAATAGAATATCCAATTCAGTATTTCATTCCGGCCATTTTACTTTTTTTTTCACTTTCAAGAAGCGTTTTTCTGTTGTTTGCTTCAAACCGACTCATTACTTAGAGGCGTTTTTGATAGAAAATTGTGGTTTTCTATCAGAAACGCCTCTAAGTAATGAAAAACGGGTAAAAACGCCTTAAGGATGAATAAATTGTTTTGACGTTTCTTTTTTTTTAAACAGGTAGTTGGCCCGATAAACAACCTTATTTTATTTTTGAAACATAAAGTTGTGCCAAAAAAATACCTTTTAATGTTTTTAATTAATGCAACGACATAACTGGACAATTTACTTTCCAACTAATGACATTTCATCGCTACAATAACATTGCTGTAGTGGTGGTTCAGGTGCTACAGCAAATGCTTACTTTCCAGCTTGGATTTTGACCATCTTTTGTCACATTTCCGAACAGTAGCGTGAAAAATATATTTTTAAGGAAAAAGGAAAAAAAATACACTGGGTTCTTCACATCTCCAACCGGAATGGATGCCACTCTTGTGTGAAAGTGGGACATCACAACCTATGTACATTATATCACTGTCCTGCTCACACAGGGCAACCAATGATACTTATTTTCATTTAAAATTTCTTTTCATTTAACATTTCTAACTACATCCTAGGGAACCCATAGTTTGTTCAGTACCTTTTACTTTACCAGTTAAAGTTCAACCTATGTTAGCTGTAAATAAATTTTGTTAATCAAATTTGATTTTTTAACCACTGTAAAACCTTTTCACAAATGCTACAGTGCAAGTATAAGTACCATGTAATTTTGAGCTGAAGTACCGGAAAATAAGGTGCGCCGTGCACCGAGCGCGGGTAGAGTGGGTCACTCTGGACTACTAGTCAAATTAGCTACTCTCAGTGAAACGTTACAATGATTTGTTTCTATGAATAAAAACGCGTCTTAAGCGGGAAAGCGTATTATGCTGGACTTTCTGATCGTATTGAGCGGGGTCTACTGTAATATAATTTTTAATTTCCAAGCACTCAAAAATGGCGCAATATATAGACGTCGAGTTGCGGAAAACAGCCCGCGTTAACCGTTAATTTTTAATTTTACTATAAAGCTAGATTCATATTTTTATATTATTTAATTACAGGATTTTAAATCCATAGTTATTGGTCCCACTCATCTATAATGTATAACCTACTTTATCAACCCATATGACATGTACAGTCACCGGCAATAGTATCTTCCTATACGAAGGCCGCAACAATATGTGACACGTTCTTATGGCCCTACAAATAAGAGCGTGTGACATATTTTTGCGGCCTTGGTGTAGGAAGATACTATTGCCGGTGACCAGTGGCGTAACTACGCTAAGTAGGGCCCGTGGCAAATTCATAGAACGGGTCCCTTTTACAGAAAATGTTAGAATCCTCCTTTAGTCTTGTCCCCTCCGGCCGGGGGCCCCCTTAGGCCAAGGACCCGTGGCATTTTGCCAGCTCTGCCACCCTATAGTTACGCCACTGCCGGTGACTGTACAGGTACAAACCTTGATTCAGTAACTCGAATTGTATACAGGTAACCATCTGGTTAATCTTGACAATGACATATTTATCCGTCTATTCCGTGACCACAAGCGCACCAAAGGGCTCTAAACGTCGGGATGCATATAAAAATATGAACACGTGATCTAATCCGTTTTATTGTAAAATTAAATGAATAATTATCACGGCAACAGAAGACAATATTTGTTGTAGATGTAGATGTAGTGTAGGGACGCCCGGCCGGAATCAGGCGGGCTGTCGATCGCTGCTCGCGTTAACAATATTTGTTACTATGGAGTTAGTATGAAAACGAAACTGATGTCACAATGTGAATCAAATATTTTTTTTCTAAAGGAAACAGTTAATCCTTGAAGCTCACGCGCAGATTGTACCTACTTAATTTTGAATAATTATTTTAACAAGTATTTGAACGAAGTTAACATCACGAGTATCAGATTAACTTGTTAACAGATTATGTTTAACTTTAAAAAACGTTAACGGGCACGTTAACTGCCGTTAACTTTCCTTACGTCCATTAATACTTTAAAAAAATTGTGCCGCGAACCTACCACACGGACCGCGCCGCGCCGATTTGATGTCGAAGATTTATTCAATTCCGTTACCCCTCAGGCTAAAACTAAAAGCAAACTTAGGAACCATACATTTTTAAGGAAATAAGCTCAAAAGCTCGTCGAATTTGATTATAAGAGGTGGAATCAAAACTCTCGATCAACGGCATCCCTCGTAGAACAGATATTAAAACGTAATACGGCCAAAAAAATAGCTTAAATACCAGTCGAGAAGTGTAACAAATCAATGTTCATGAAGGTCAATATCCGCATTATTCCTGATGATAGACTCTATTTCGATTTGTATTACACATAAATGATACACGCTTTTTTTAGTTTTATAAGTCATCAGTTCATCACACTTACCAATAAAAAATAAAGTTAGATAGTAATAATTCAATGAGATAAAAAAGTTCCGATACGCCTGCATGAGGAGGTATCACTTTATGAGATTTTTTTCATGCTAAGAAACTTAATATAGGTAGGAACGATCACCAACGCAACGACATTTTATATGACATATACAAATTATTTCTATTACGTGTTAACGGATCAACGCTTAAGGTTAACTTCCATTAAATCTTCCGTAATCTAACGCTTTAACGATTAACGAAGTCAAGTTTTTTAGTAATGGATTAACGATTAACGAGGTCAACTATTTCATTAACGGTTCCCAGCTCTGATTTTAATAATTAGCACCCAACAATGCTAACTTGTCCTCCTAAGGCTCCCAGTCCTACTTATAGTAAGTCTCTTCTTTGATGTTTTAGTCATATTCGACTATAAAATAAATAAATAATGGGACTATCTTACAAAAATCGTCCTAGAGTCACAGTTAGCTCAATAAGGCTTCTGTCGTGGGTACTAGACGACGATATATATAATAGATATAGGTAGATAAATACTTAAATACATAGAAAAAAATCCAGAACTTAGGAACAAATATCCGTGATAAACACATACATAAATACCCTGACCAGGATTCGAACCCGGGACCTCCTGCTTCATAGGCAGAGTCACTACCGACTAGGCTAGGATAGGAGGCCGTTAAAATAATCTGCCATTAATATTCGACGAAGCATTTATTTAATTTTTAAATAAGAAGAAGAGCTGGTAGCTTGGCGGTGAGACGTCCGACTTTCAATTCGGAGGCCTAGAGTTCAAACCCCGGCTCGTACCACTGAGGTTTTCGGAACTTATACTGTACGAAATATCGTTTGATATTTACCAGTCGCTTTTCGATGTAGGAGAACATCGTGAGGAAACCAGATCTAATCCCAATAAGGCCTAGTTTTCCCTCTGGGTTGAAACTGGAAGGTCAGATGATCAGATGGCAATCGCTTTCGTAAAACCTAGTACTTACGCCAATTCATAGGGTTAGGTTGCCAAGTGAATCCCAGGCTCAATTGAGCCATGGAAAATGCCGCGAAAAACTATAGGAGAATGATTTAATTTTAAATCAAAAGAAATTTGACTTATTTCCAACACTATCGGATCTATTTTGGTTTTTTTTTGCATGGTGCATTTTGCATTTTGCTTTTATTTAACCAGCACGTTTTTTCCAGTGTTAACAGCATGTCGGCAGGTGATATAATATGCTTTTCTTTTCCAGCGGCACCACCTACTTCTTTTCCAGACCAAGATCCAGCGCTACGCTGGGACAGAGGTTCCAGCTGTTCCTGTCTATCTACTGGAAGTCTCTGTTGATCGTGTTCACGCCTATTTTACTGTTGCCGATACCTATTATGAACAATGCGCCGGTAAGTTTTAAGAGGCTGACAACACCCTCATATTGACTTTGGCCATAGATTTTGTGGTAGTTAGGTTAACTAAGTTGTCTTCCACCAAACCGGTTACCATAAAACGTATGAGGCGCCATCTACTTAGCTGTCGAATTTACAGCTGGCTGAATCAACAGTTTTTTGTCAGTAGGCTAATGGTTATGATCCCCTGGGTCACTCTTTAAACCCTGCGTTTCATCACATTTAAATTCATCAAACCTTCCTTTAATATGGTAGTTTCAAGCCCTTTTCATAATGAGGTATAGATAGTAAGCATGCTTATAGAATGTGGCGTATCATATTTTAACACCCCTTAGGGGTGTTATAAGTTTGACTGCTATGCCTATTTGTCTGTGACAACCGTAGCGTTAAAACGGTTAAACCTATTTAATTGCGGTTTTTCATATTTAAAAGCAGGTTTCCTAGAGACTTGAGACCGATCATGACATGTTTTATCAAAATCGGTTTATATTTTTTTATTTAGTAATTAATTTATTATGTGTATGTAATTATCAGTGTGTTTTTAGGGTTCCGTAGTCAACTAGGAACCCTTATAGTTTCGCCATGTCTGCCCGTCCGTCCGTCCGTCCGTCCGCGGATAATCTCAGTGACCGTTAGCACTAGAAAGCTGAAATTTGGTACTAATATGTATATCAATCACGCCGACAAAGTGGTAAAATAAAAAGTGGAAATTATTTTTTTATTAGGGTACCTCCCCTATACGTAAAGTGGGGAGTGATTTTTTTTTTCATTTCAACCCTAACGTGTGATATATTATTGGATAGGTATTTAAAAATAAATAGGGGTTTCCTAAAATCATTTTTCGATAATGTAAATATTTTCGGAAATAATCGCTCCAGAAGTAAAAAAATATGCGTCCCCCCCCCCCTCTAACTTTTGAACCATAAGTTTTAAAAATATGAAAAAAATCTCAAAAGTAGAACTTTATAAAAACTTTCTAGGAAAATTATTTTGAACTTGATAGGATGAATAGTTTTTGAAAAAAAAATACAAAATAATTTCTGAACTAAGTTTGTAATTTAACCGTATAAGCAGGTGTTTATTGTACCTGTAATTTCTACAAAATTACAATGAAATGACGTGCTTTCAAATAAAGTAAAAACGGTGAAAATCGGTTCACGCAATAAAGAATTATCCCATAAAAATCATCTTCCATACTTTATGCTCGCGCGCTAGTTTACTTAATTTGCCGATAGATGTCGCTGTACGTGGAACGCTCATATCATATCCTACATGGCGGTGTTATTTTAACTCTTAAGTGGGGACACTTACTGTGACGGACGGAAAACTACGGAACCCTACAGTGAGCGTGGCCCGACACGCTCTTGGCCGGTTTTTTTATTTTATTTTGTGTGCTTCTATTTTCCCCTAGCTGACGGGACTGAATGACAAGAAATAGTTGACCAACCTACAATATTTTGCACTACTTCTCTTTACCGTTTTTTTTCGGTTTCTATATTTAATCGACATAATTTCTATGTAATAAAATCAACAAAATAATCCTTCAAGCAGTATTAGCTAAATATTAGTACAGTAAAGATACGGTTGCGTCAAACATTAATTTATAATAGCCTGATTTTTTTTATTCATTCTTATGGAATATTTTAAGATAATATATGCAAAACTCCTACCAACTTTTCACCCGGAAGTAGTTAAATACGTAAAAAAAAAATTATTAAAAAATTGTATATTTTTATTTACAATAATATCAATTATTTTTATTTGTAAATATGACGATATTTAAGTCTTCTTTCTGTTTAAAGCGAAAAACAAGAAACCGTGTCTATGTAAAACCACATAAATAACAAAATGTACGGCGCGGGCGATATATATCCTAATTCGTTAGAAACAAATAGTAATAATTGGTAGTTTGTTCTTACACATTTTAAATTACTTAGAAACGATATATTCATTAAAATCCTACAAGAAAAACCGCTTGTAATATGTGTGTACATATTTGTGGCGGTTAGCGAATAACGATATTTTGTAGGATTTCATTGCCTAAATAATACTTGTATCATGATTTATCCGTTACACTAAAAATATTAGCTATTATTAATTATTTCCAATTCCCCATACTAGCCGCCCGTAAAATGACTGTAGTATATTTCAACAAATCAACTCGCATTACCTTCCGTTTTAGTATTTTTGCTTGATAATGTTCACCAAATCTTTTTTTTTAAATCACATTTCAGGCCTACAAATGCATGTACGTGGTCCTCATAATGGCAACTTACTGGGTCCTGGAACTCCTACCTTTACCGGTCACGTCCATGTTGCCTATAGTCCTCTTCCCAACCATGGGCATCCTGGACTCAGACAAGACTTGTGCAGCGTACATGAAGGAGACCAACATGATGTTCATGGGTGGTCTGATGATCGCTGCTGGGGTTCAGCATTCCAAGTTGCCGAAGAGAGTTGCCTTGTGGACTGTGCAGGTGGTCGGATGTTCTCATAGAAGGTGAGTCCGTCGTTCAAGGTTGAATAGGCGGGTCCACACAAGTTGCCTCGGGCGGTGTAGACGCCTCCACATTTTTCACACCTATTAACCGCCATGCCTTTTTTAACTCACAATGTTTGTCAGTTATTTTTCCTGATGTTCAATTAATTAAGCTGTAATTTAGCATAATTATCTGCAAGAGCGGTCGCAGCCTGAAATTTGGGATGGCGGGACCCTCCCCCTCGGGGTGCGCCTGGTTAGATGATAATACAAAAGTTGGGCGTTCGAGGTTCGAGGAACGCGATTTTGTATAGGCATCAAGGATGATTAAGACATGGATTGACAATGCCTATACAAAATCGCGTTCAGGCTATACGTCTGTTTTCGGTACTAAGTGCCACAGCGCCATCTGTCGAGTCTGGAGTCGAGTTATTCTGTCAGCGTTAAGCGCTGAACAAAGTATTAGAAACTAGGATTTAGTGTCTGGTTTGACCGATAGATGACGCTAGTGCTTTAACCTGAAATAAAGGAACGCGATTTTGTATGGATATTGTCCATCCATGTCTATATTTTCCTTGATGGAGAACAAATGTAGTCTTAAGAACTCTGTGATAAAACAATGGTTAGAATAATCTCATTGAGCAGTAGATGACTTGCAAGAAAGGTACGTCCGCGTTTAAACCTTGTATTAAAAACAATACAAAAAATTGTTAACACTTTGACCGGCAAAGTCCTCAAATCACGCGCACGGAAAGTCGTGCCCTTAGCGCCAGCACGTGATATCACGTCCAAAATATAACCGGTTGGCCTTGCGCGCTGGCGCTGAGGGCACGATTTTTCCGTCCGATACTTGGCGGTGAAAGGGTTAAAACAAAAAAGCCCGTCAACCGGGATACATTTCGTGCTTAAAAAGGGGGGTAGCGTCAGTGGGAGGGGGGCGGACGATAGTATGCAATGCATTAAACACTATACATTAAAGTCGGATGCTGTAATAGTTTCAGAACTTTTTTAGTTTGTTTGTCTACCTGATACTTTGAAAAATAACTTGGCCGTATTACTGTACTCTTCAGCTTCTATTATTGGATTGGTTTGTTAAGCAACCCTTTTATTTCCAGGCTAAACTTCGGCCTCACATTCGTCACCATGTTCATCTCCATGTGGGTGTCCAACGCGGCCGCGACCACCATGATGGTTCCCATCGTAGAAGCCATACTTGAGGTCCTGGAGTCCCAGGGTCTGGGAGACGTCTATATAAACAGGAAGAAGCAGGAAAATGGGAAGGATGTGAAGGCGCCGAAAGATGAGAAGGTCGAGGAAGAGTGAGTGTCAAATATTTTCGGGTACCATGGTTGTCCGTTTATCGCCTATCACGTCATGCGTCACTTTCGCACTTAATACTTGTTAGAATCTGACCTATGGATGTACTTATAGGGGATCCGACATATGTAAATCGAAACACATCAAAATATATTCGCCTCTTTTTAACTCAGCGCCATACTCATAAGAAAAAAGGGATGACGAGTATATACGTAAAAACCCAATGCGGCCGAAAATCCGCCATTTTAAGATCTGAGGACGTCAAATCCTATACACTATAACTGCCATGTTGATAGCTCTGATACTTCAATATCTACACTCGTCTTTCATTGATGTGGCACGCCTGTGACCTGACCGGTATCACAGAATTAGTAATAGTACAGGTACAGAAGATTCTCCTTCCTCAATTTGACATTTAGCTACATTGATGAAAACGTGTCATGCGCTCTTAACAAAATAAAATAGGGTTTTCAACGTGCTTCATATGTATATCCGTGCAGGTTTTAGACATGCCATAACCACTGGCTGAACTGATAATATGACGCGTTTTCAATCTAAAGTACACATTGTCGGTTGTCATTAAGACGTTAACTGCCATAAAAATGATTTAGAAGTAAACTCTATTAACAACCGACAATGATGTACCTATGACTTGAGAACGCACATATTTTCGAACGCAACCATACGGTGATAAGCGATGTGCCAACCCTTCCCTCATTAGCCCTCGCGGTGCGGTAACCGCATCGGGTAAGACGGCTACAATGGAAAGAGACATAGTGGCCCCCCTGCCGCTATAGTGACAAACGATAAAAACCCGACCATATCAGGCTAGCTGGTGTCACTTGTAATTTTGTCACCGTTGTAATGACTAAATTAGCTGTTATGGACGGACGGAAGTGTAAAGGAAGAGGCAGGTCGGACGGTGTACTTACTTGCAATTTTATTTATTTATATTGCCAAAGGGGTACCATTTCTAATTACAGAAGGAAGTTGCTTTGTCAAAAAAGCATAGAAAGTGAATCCATCCAAGATCTGGTTTTTATACTATCGTTACTTGGGCGCCTGGCAGCTGTTCATAGGAGGGTAGCCGGCCATGCTACTCACTGTTTGTTAAGTCTAAGTAACAAGACTAATATGTTCATGGGCCATGATGATGCCCATCATAGAAAACAATTTTAAATTTCTCAAAAAGTAGTACTTTAGGTATTCAACATTCAAATGATACTAATATTTTATTTCAGGGCCCCCATTCCTAGTGACATCACAGTCTGCTACTACCTGAGCATAGCTTACGCCTCCACCCTGGGAGGCTGCGGTACTCTGGTCGGCACGGCTACCAACTCTGCCTTCAAGGGAATATTTGACAGGTAAAACTTTACAATATCACGATAATAATGGAAGAGAAGCGGGGAGGCCTATGCCCAGCAGCGGGGCATTAAAATAGGCTAATGAAAAAAAATGTAATTACAACTTGTTACGACACAAAAGTTTTTCACCTGGTAATCAACTGTATTGTTGGAGACAATATAGTTTTTTTTATTTTTTTTTATTTGGGGCATCAACAGCAATACAACAAAAAATACAAAACTTAAATAACAGAGAAAAAGCCAATAATAGATGACCACAAAAATATAACTAACATGCAATAACAAGTGGAAATAATAAGTGCCATGAGCATAAGCAAAGGGAAGATTGAACTTTTTAAACAAAGTATAAAACTAGCTTATCTGTACGGGAGGGAGTGCACTTTGATGTGTGTTAGTGTGTGTATTATAGTTACTGTAATTGTATAATATTATTTTCACACCACCTAGTCGTATACGGGCTTTTTCTTTCCTGCTAGGAGGGAACAAAGTGGCACTTTTCTGTTCTAGGACATTCGTTTTTTTTTCAGCCAGTCCGTCATCCCAATCAAATTTCTTATTAAATTAATAGATTCACTATAATCACACTAAGCACATATAAAGTTAAAATAAATATGATTCAACAATAAAAAAAATATTTTCTCTAAGGTGGTGTGAAAAGCAGTATGTGTCACATAGGAGCAAAACTATTTTCAACTTGGGCGTTAACACTTGAATCCCTCACTACGCTCAGGAGTCTACTTTAGAATCCCTCGCTACGCTCTGGATTCTATTATAGACTCCATCGCTTCGTTTGGGAATCAATATACGCCCTCGCCGTAAATATTTCATTTTGCTCCCTTGTTACACAATCTACTATTATTTATTTACTCTTTATTGCACAATACAGGATGGTACAAATGGCGGACTTAATGCCATAAGGCATTCTCTACCAGTCAACCAATGGGCTAAACAGAAAGGTTAAGTAGATGAAGGGTCCATTAAATATTTATGACAGAATTAAAAGAGAAAAAAAACAAACATTTATTATTAAACATTATTAAGCTATATTCATAAACTTACACAAATACATATAATAATAAACATACATACATATATTTTAAATACCTTGTGTGAACCATCAGGAGGACGATGAAGAAAGCTTGTCAAGGAAATGCTTGCACAACAAGCGCTTGAAAGTGAATTTAGTCTGAGCTTGCCTGAGAGAGAGCGGCAGAACATTCCAAAGTCGGATTGCCTGGATGGTGAAAGAATTAGACATGAAACCAGTTCCATGTCGGGGCACATTGTCAATGAGCTTTAGAGAACGAGAAGAACGAAGATGTGGGCCGGGGCGTGGGGAAACAAATTTAAATTTCGATCGAAGATAATTTGGGGCGGACGGGTCAAACAATATGGAATACAGAGTGCAAAGAATACGAAGTGACCTACGTTCTCGGATCGGAAGCCAATTAAGTTTTCTGCGGAAATTGGAAACGGTCATACTTACGGAGACGGATATCTATACATATAATAAAGCTGAAGACGGTCGAAAGTCTGTACATGGAATATATTCGAAAAAAAGTTGGCTGGGGATACTTAGAATCGATAACAGAACACGTTCCAACAATTTTTAGAATTTTTGTCTGTTTATCTGTTTATCTGTTTGTCTGTTTATTTGACCGCGCATCACGTGAAAACGGCTGAACGGATTTTGATGAAATTTTGTATAGAGATAGTTTGAGTCCCGGGAAAGGATAATAAATAGTTTTCATCCCGAAAATCAACCCTGGAGGGGGTGAAAAAGGGGTTGAAAGTTTGTATGGAGAATTTTTAATAGAAATTAGTATGGAGATAATTTGAGTCCCGAGAAACGACAGAACAGTTTTCATCCCGATAATAAACCCTTTTGGGGGTGAAAAGGGGGTTGAAAGTTGGTATGAGGATTTTTTTACCGCTGAACTGATAAAGATGAAATTTGGTATAGAGATAGTATGGGTCTCAAGAAAGGACATAATATAGTTTTAAATGAAATAATATAGTTTTCACCCCGAAAATCAACCCTAAAGGGGTGAAAAGGGAGTTGGAAATTTGTATAGGGAATTATTAACCGCAGAATTGATTTAGATAAAATTTGGTATGGAGATAATTTGAGCTCTGGAAAAGGAAATAAAATAGTTTTATCTCAGAAATTATACCTTAAGCGGATGCAAAAGGGGTGGAAGTTTACATGGGGAAGAAACAACCAATAACCGCTGTACGTATTTAGATGAAATTTGGTATTGAAATACAAGTGGAATAGTGACCCAGTGTCCTAAAAATAGTACATCATATTTTAAAATTTCACCTTCTGGAACAAGATCTAATTTTGAATAAAAAAAGATGACCTCGTGGGCCATTATGACAAAATTGTATCGTCCTAATAATTAAGCGGATGCAAAAGGGGTGGAAGTTTACACGGGGAAGAAGCAACCAATAACCGCTGTACGTATTTAGATGAAATTTGGTATTGAAATAGTTTGTAATTTTTTGGTCAAGGTGTTCATATTTATAACAAGTTACCCGTCGATGCTTTAAATTTAACTTTACCCGCTCTTAAGAAATATTTGAAAATGTCATTAATGTCAAAGGGTTATCGTAGGTTCGAGGACTATATGACGGACAAAGATGCAAGGCCCAAACCAGAAACTACTACAAAATCATCTAACATTTATAGGACACCGTTTAGGTAGGAAAACATATCAAACGTTTTGTGAAGCAGTCAGATTAGGATTTATTTTTCTTTATAATTAAACAATAGGTACATTATCTGTCCCTCAAGCTGTTTTGATGTCTTCTTGAAAAACTACGCATTATTTTGTATCTTTAAGATCTAATAATGTATTACTGTTTTGAAAACAATAAGTCCCGTCCCGAGTTTCTTTTCGGTCATACATAATACTTCTCGGGTCAGGTGTAGGGTTAGAACCGGTGGTAGTTTTGGAACGAAGTTCCTTATCGGACGGTTCGCGGATGGGGGGGAGGGGGTCCCGATAATGCGACACCTATAAGATTGAGAAACATGTAAAATGGAAGGAAATAAAATAAAATAAAATAGAATAAAGTGAAGTGAAGTGAAAAATTTCGAATATTTTAAATTTCAAAAATTTCAAAAATTTCAAAAATTTCAAAAATTTCACAAAATTTCAAAAATTTCAAAAATTTCAAAAATTTCAAAAATTTCAAATTTTTAAAAATTTCAAAAATATTAATGAAATAATATAAAGTCGTTAATTTTTTTTTCTGACGTTCATTAGTGCATTGTAATGTGCTTACATTGAAGAATAAATATCTTGATCTACACCAATATCATAAATCCTCTATTCCGCGTTCGGAAACCGTATGTAATTACCACCATTATTTCAACCAGTAACGTAGTGACAGTGTGGTAAAAACGTATGAAAATTAATTACCTACGGTAAGTAAATTCCACCCTCCTCCCCGACCGCCGGCACGCCGGTAACAGTTACATAAACTACTATTTATCTCTTTTTAGTTTCGTCATGTCCGTCCGTCTGTCTGTCCGTCTGTCCACGGTCTAGCTCAGTGACCGTTCGCACTATAAAGCTGAAATTTGGTATCAGTATGTGCATTAATCACGCCGCCAAAGTAATAGAATAATAACTAAAAAAATATTTTTATTAGGGTAGGTACACATAAAATGGGTGGCGACTTTTTTTTCGCTCCAACTCTATCGTGTTGGGTATTATTGAATAGGTCTTTCAAAAAGAATACAGGTCTTCTAAGACATTTTTTGGATGAAACTGATAGTTTCGTAAATATTAGATCTGAAAGTTCAAAAAAGGGCGTCTCCTCCATCTAACTTTTGAACTGTGAGGCCTGATAAGAACTTTCAATAAAAACTATATTGAATAAAATCGGTTCAGCCGTTTTTGAATTATCAGTCAAAAACGCATAGTGAAAGGAAGTGCCGGATAGTAAAATGACGTAAGCGCCGCCAAATATCCCTTAATAAACGACCTTTTGAACGGATGTTTTGTAACAGGGCGGCAACTACGTAATTCTACACTGAGCATCGCCCGATATGCTCTTGGCCGGTTTTTTTTGCATTGTTATCCCTGAAATCACCCCTTAAGGATTACTAATTCCAATTCAAGAAAATCCCCAGCCAGGTTATACGTAGGCTATAAAAATTCAACGTCTAAAAGGGGGGGGTAGCCACTACACTCGCTTAGTACACCTCAAATAGAAAAAATCATTACTGACTCCCTCTAAAAGTCATTTCTGCATTTGTGACCCCCCCCACCCAAAGTTTAACCGCGCTGCAACCGCGCCTGTTCTTACCTTTCATGCTTAGACTGATTTGACGGGAAGATCGATTTGGATGACATTTGCCGTGGACATGAACGTATAAATACGAAAGTGGTACTGTATCGTCCGATATACACCAGTTACTCTATGTCTTTTAAATCATGGCAAAAAAAAAATATAACGACAAAAAAATGTATTGATTTTTGACTGTAGTTTCATTTTGTGGTAATTGTAAAAAAAATATCAGGACAACTGTCCTCTAGCGTATCCATCTGTCAACTTTACTTCACGTTCCGCCTCCAGGGTACAGGGAGAGAAATTAGGGGTGAATTAGCCGCTTACTGACACAGACCGAATTCCACGCGGGCGGAGCCGCGGGCACAGCTAGTAATATATATATAGTTACTGTATAATTACGTCATCGTTCAGTTTTATCTTGTTTAGTTGTCAAAATTAGTGTTACAATAAATTACCTCATTATAAAAAAGACGCACACGCACACGTGTGGAATTCGTGTACCGATAAAATAATACACAATCAGCCCAAAAAATGGCCCCACATTAGTACCGCCAGAACGACTCGGGCGGTACTTTCTCTGACAGTCTTATTACCGTATAAGGCTACAAATTTTCACGAGTCATAATTTCAATTTCAGTAAATCTTGTTTGATTCAAGCTCACATGGTCATTCACATTTTTTCAATATTTTCAAGATTATAACTATTATTTGTAACGGGGGTATTTACCATGTATATTAGAGTTTTTGAGCATCCGATATTTCAGCGGATACGGATAACTGATACGGAGTTATTCCGTGATGATGGCGCAAGCAGCTGTGCCGAAATATCGGATGCTCAAAAACTCTAATATACATGGTAAATACCCCGTTACAAATAATAGGTATAATCTTGAAAATATTTATAACGGGTTAATCACGTAATTTAAGAAGATTTTTGCTCGGCATGTTTCGATCATTATTATGATAAAAACGGGACTTAATCGCGTACACTTACTTTTATTATTTTCCTGACGTTTCGAGCGTGCCGTAACGCTCGTGGTCGCAGGCAGACTGGCGAGGAATTGTATCAGCATCTCCTAGCTGCGCGGGTTTTTCGAACTACCCGCACTTGGTCTCGATTATGCACATTCACGCTAGGGTTGTCACTTTGCCTACACACAACACTCACGACATCTGGTGGTTTGGAAATGAAAGTATTTTCACGCTTACATTTGCTGATCACTGGATTCCACGAAGACG
The DNA here is from genome assembly GCA_947086415.1 of Pammene aurita. Lineage (NCBI taxonomy): Eukaryota > Metazoa > Arthropoda > Insecta > Lepidoptera > Tortricidae > Pammene > Pammene aurita. The sequence goes on from OX352307.1 coordinate 4,593,532, forward strand.
AGATCCCCTGTCCCTCGTTCTGGTTGAAATTCTTATGCTTCCTAATTTCAATAGCCTCTCGTAGTTTCCTGCTATAACGAAGACGTTCTGTAGAGAGGACTTTTGGATTATGGAGCTCAATCCAGTGGTTTGGTCCAGATTCTAACAAATGTTCGGCCACAGCAGACTTGTTTATTTGCCGATTTTTGACTGCTGTGATATGTTCCCTGACCCTTTCCGCTATTTTGCGTTTGGTTTCCCCAATATAGGAACTACCACAGCTACAATCAATCTTATAAGATTGATTCTGCTGTGGCCGAACATTTGTTAGAATCTGGACCAAACCACTTCCGACAAACGCTACCGAAGCCGGGACAAACGCTAGAAGGAAGAAGGAGTCTTGATCACGATGACGGTGTTATTTATAATGTTGCTGGGGGTTTTTAAATTAAAATATTTCTTGGTGTTTTCAGTGAGTTCCCGGAGGTGGCCCACGCAGTGAACTTCTTCTACTTCATGGCGTACAGCACACCGCCTATGCTTGTGATGCAGTTCCTGGTCTGGATTTCTCTACAAGTCACTTTCATGGGCATGTTCAGGTGAGGTTCATAGATAGATTAGATAGTTTTTAACGGCTTCCTAGCCTAGTCGGTAGTGACCCTGCCTATGAGGCAGGAGGTCGCGGGTTCGAATCCTGGTCAGGGCATTTATTTGGGTGTTTATCAGAGATATTTGTTCCTGAGTTATGGATGTTTTCTATGTATTTAAATATTTATCTATATATATATCTTCGTCAGTACCCACAACACAAGCCTTATTGAGCTTACTGTAGGACTAGGTCGATTTGTGTAAGATTGCCCCTTGATATTTATTTATTTATAGTTGGTAAAGTCTGTCCCGAAAGAGAAGTATCGTAGAATGTATGAGCTCCCATATAAACCACGACACTTCTCTTTCCGGACAAACTATGACTATACTTCGTTTTTTTTGAGATTAGAAAAACTTTGACAGAACGATGTACAGGGTTGTTTATTAGGCAAGATACATGTCACAACTGTCAAAGTACCTACGCCGTCATTGAACATACTTAATTAAATTTGTATTTAGAGTAAAGCCATGCTTTCGTATTTGTAAATGCTATGTTGAGTATTTAACAATATTTTGATAATAGTTATAAGCACGAAATATTTTATTTTTATCATTGTTAATGTTCTTGTGAATGTTGCACCATAAAATACCTAGAGAAGAAGTTCAAAACGAATGGATCGATTTTTTAATATTTTCTCGCGTCATCTGTCATTAGTATCTCTCAGCCATACCTGGATAGTTTTTAATGTTTAAAGCTTATTGTGATTCTTATTTAAGTAAAGGTATTTGCTTGCTCTATTATTGTGCGTTTGGTTGAAGAGTTATGGAGCAATCAGAGGCAGGCCCGAGTGGCATACAACAACAAAAGCCACCTCGTAGTCCACCAAATCTTTTACCATCGCCTAAAACAATAGTTTTATTTTTTAGTATTATATAATAAAACTATTAAATAACGTTTAGAAGCACTTTTATTTTAGAAAATTGATTAATAAGTGCATGTTATGATTGTCAATTAAGTAACTTAAGTAAATACTGATAAAAAACTAGACGTTAAGTTTTCGTTTTAGAACGTACAGTCGCCATCAAATATATCGGAGCGGCCAAGTATTTCAAAAATATCTGAACATGCACTTTATCGCCTTGACAATAGGGGCATTGTTCAGACATTTGTAATCAGTTTGGCCGCTCCGATATATCTGATGGCGACTGTACGTGCGTCCCTGTCATGTCAGTTTCTAATTTTTCACGTGTCTCTAACGTGATAATCAAGATGAAATTGTGTTTTTATTGTTGTGTTGTATTATTTAATCTGCAAATTGTTATTATTTATTCACAAATGTGAACTCTTAATCAGATTAACTAATCGTTTGTTGGTGTGTTTGCAGTGTGTTTAAATTGAACATTTAGAACAGGTCGGCAACTACTGTTTCTATGTTTACTCAATTTCTAATCTCAAAAAAAACGAAGTATAGATGTCTTACCTATGTATACAAGAAATTAAATTATTAACATTAAATTAAAATTATTAACGAATAGAGTACTCATTACACGCTTGTAAAAATTACGAAATGAAAAGTATGGGAATTACCGGTAATTTACCGATTCACCGGTAATTTCTATACATTTTTTTCGATTTGTATTCTCTAGTAAAGATACGGGTGCAAGTAAATATGCAGAAAGAAAATCATTTACCAATATTAACACTTTTACGACCAGGAACCCGCTAAGCGGGCTCTCTGTTCGTAGGCGCTTTCCGCTACATACGAGGAAAACGGTACGCTACGAGCGTAGCGCGTAGCGAAGTGTGGTACGGAAAGTGTTAAAAATAAATTACTGATGATTCTTTATACGATTTAAGAAGTCAGTGCCCATAAGGTAATCTGTTACTAAACTACCTTATGTACAGTCGCCATCAGATATATCGGGGCGGCCAAGGTGGTCGCAAATATCTGAACAACGCCTCTATTATCAAGGCGATAAAGTGCATGTTTAGATATTGAGTACATTGGCCGCTCCGATATATGTGATGCCGACTGTCGAACTAAGACTAGTAAAATATATGGTGGGATTAATATGGCGGATCAGTTGATGATAGTTGCAAGAGAAGAAAAGGATTTATTTTTAGAATAAAAGCTATAAATATAAAAGCTTTCTCGCACTTTTTCTATTTATCTCTGTCTGTTTTTATCCATTCCAAATCCGCTACTGAGATGATGACGTCTATAGATTTTTTTTAGAAGGGCTTTACCCAGACTAATAACCCAAGACCCCGCATAGCCGGGCGACCCCCGCTGCCACGCTCGAAGTAATTTCACCCTATAGTGAGACACTCTATTGTGAGTGACAGTAAACTTAGTACGTCTCCATGGCAACCATTAATGTCTGACTCTCTCTTACGCCCCACGTGACAATCGCGCGTTCCCTGTCTAGCATTGCGTGTTCCCCTCCCGCACCCCTTCTTTTTGGCAGCTTAGGTTTCAAAGAAATAATAATAATAAAATAATAATAATAATAACTCGCTAGGCTGAGTATAGACATATCTTGTATATGACTTTACCTAACTGGGACCCACCCACATTATAAACTAAACGAAACATATGATTTAAATCTGAATATTATGTAATAATGTAGTTATAAAATGTATTTTATCTACACTCACATTGTAAGTCCTCTAAAACGTGTTCAAAAACGGTAGGCAAGGGCTAGCATTACCACAACCGATTTTACTATGATAAGCTTTTTATCTGTGGCAGTAACGTAATTTTAACTTTACATGCTCAACTATTGATGTGTTATGAGTTTTGATAACATAATGTACACCTGCACGCGCCTCCCCGACCGCCGGCACAATCGAGTTGGCCATGGCGGTGCAATGGCGGCCATTCTATGGTTTCCGAATACGGCATTTAGAATAAATAATATTTATTTATTTATTTATTTAAACTTTATTGCACAAAAGAAAACTTGATGTACAAAAGACGGACTTAATGCCAGTAGGCATTATGAGTGTAGATAAAGCAGTGTATGCAACTGTACGTAATTAGGCCTTATTACGTCAGTTACATTAACTACTATTACCCAACTGGGACCCACCCACATTATAAACTAAACGAAACATGATTTAAATCTGAATATTATGTAATTTAAAAAATGTGGTTATAAAACGCAATTTTTTTTTTCTGGTTGTAAATCAGATTCCATTTGTAAGCGTGGGTTCGGATCCTACCGTCAAACAATATGAACAAGGTGTAACAGAAATGCTGGTGATCCGTTTAAGCATAACTGGCATAATTGGCTACTTTCCTAAAAAAAATATTTAGTCCGTCAGTTAGATTATTAAAAAATATTGGACACGTATTTTTTATTTTGTCAATCAAACAAAAATTGGTGAAGATATAGCCCGTTAAAGTTCCGCGTGACGTCACATTTCAGTACAATTTTTAGTATAATGTGACGTCACGCGGAATTTTAACGAGCTATAGCTTCACCAATTTGTGTTTGATTGACAAAATAAAAAATACGTTTCCAATATTGTTTTGATAATCTGACGGACTAAATAGAATTATATTTTTTTTACTCAGGAAAGTACCCAATTGGTATCGTATTCTAATTATGAAAAGGCAAGAAAAAAAATCGCGCGAAAAAAAAATACCACGTGTCCCCTACAAAAAAAAAATTTTTCGTGTCTAAAAATTTTTTGTACTTATTTTTCTTAGTCGCAACACGATACCAATTGAGCCCTTAAACGATTCACCAGTTTTTTTTTTCAACCATGTATGTATAGGGCGCTATACGGAAACACGATGTGACTTCAATGGCGATTTATTTACATCTAAAAACATGTTCAAGCGCTAGAGGCCTACCCACATATAGTCTGGCAAACCATTTCTGTCAGTAGAAACGCGCGGCAAATTCAAAATCTATCTTCTATCTAAATATATAAAAGAAGAAACTGACTGACTGATTGACTGACTGACTGACTGACTGACTGACTGACATATCAACGCACAGCCCAAACCGCTGGTTCTAGAGATTCTAAATTTGGCACGTAGGTTCGTTATAAGGTCTAGGGATGCACTAAGAAAGGATTTTTCAAAATTCACCCCCTAAGGGGGTAAAATGGGGGTCCAAAGTTTGTATGGCGAATCAAGATTTGTTAGACTATTTTATTCGAAACTTCACAGACTCCTGTGAAGTTTCGCGAGTATTCTTAACGATAAATGAGTAAATACGTGTTTCAGGTTTTTTGAAAATTAAACCCCTAAAGGGGGCGAATGTTGTCACAAAGTCTGAAAATCAATATGGGAATCGTATCCTTTTTGAGTACTTTAGTACGTGGGCGAAGCCGCGGGAAAAGGCTAGTACGTGCATGTGATGAGATTGTGATGAGAAACGTATTTCATGACGAACATTTCAATTCACATTGAATTGGTTTCTAGTGCATTTCACTCTCTCATTTTAGCGAGTGAGATAGAACTCCTGCAACGTTCCCAATTAAATTTAAATTCACTTTTAAGGCATATGTCAATTGCCTCAACCAGATTATCTGTTGCAGTTGATGACAGATCAGACGAAATATATCCGTCTCCTTTTTACACACCGTAAATATCACCAAATGAAAGAGGCGGAAATACCAATTAAAATTAAAAACATAAAATTTGATGATCATTGCTGCTTTTTTCACTGATTCTTAGTGTTGTCATACTTTTGTTCGCTGTACATTGCTACTGCGTTCGTTGGCTGGCCAGACTATATTTATGCACCTAGCTTATTAGTTATGCCTTACTTACATGTACTGTGCGATACACTACAATCCATATTAATATTATAAACTGGAAAGTGTATGTGTGTGTTGGTTTGTCCGTCTTTCACGGCAAAACAGGGCGACGAATTGACGTGATTTTTGAAGTGGAGATAGTTGAAGGGATGGAGAGTGACATAGGCTACTTTTTGTCTCATTCTAACCCCCACACTTCCCTAATATGGGGGGTGGAAGTTTGTATGGAGCATTCCGCAATTTTCAAGGTAGAAAGCTAAAAATTGGTATGCGGACTATTTGTGACTAACAAAAAAATCGTGCATAAGTATTCAAATAATATTATGTTCCGAGTTCTCTTCTGTGTTTTAAATCAGGAAAGGGGAACCGTGTTACCCCGAATTTAACGCGAGCGAAGCCGCGGGCAAAAGCTGGTAATAAATAAATGTGTTACATTTCAGGCCAAACAGTGAAGCCGCGAAGAAGGTACAATTGGCTTCCGGTTCCAAGACCACCATGAAAGTCATCAATGAGAAGTACAAGAGTCTCGGACCTACCACTTTCCATGAAAAGGTATATTTACACGTCTACAATATACCGGGTGTGGCCTGTAATAAGAGCAAAAAATTAAAACGTAGATTCTACTCCTCAAACTAGACAACGTTTGTTCAACAACTTTTAAAAATAACTTGTAGTTTGAATTTTATTACAGTTTAAAGTTTATTCGAACACGCAATGTATTACGACATTGATTAATATCTGTAGGGTGACAAGACTGACAGGCGATGTCATTTAGGCGGACTTTGATGTACATTGAAAATACTATTTAGTTTGTTTGAAAAAGAGACAATCTAAAATCTACATAACTTTCAAAAGTCGTTGAACACACATTGTCTAGTTTGAGGAGTAGAATCTACGTTTTAATTTTTTGCTCCTATTACAGGCCACACCCGGTATAAGTTAAAACTAGTTAGAACGTGTACTTTATTGCAAGTGAATAAGGTATAAAATCTAATGCTAGCACTCCACTTGGAGTTGCGGTGTTCGCGTAGTTTTTTGTCTTTAACTGACTTCAAGATTTCGAAGGACTAGGTTCTCAATTCGTCGGGATCTTTTTTTTTTCTTTTTTCACCGATTATTCTATTATTTTTTTTGATTGAAAGAGTAATACTTCACTGTTGGTCCCATTGTCAGCAGGTCAGGATCTGATGATGGGATCCTGGAGAATTAGAGGGAAAACTTCAACTATTATAGGCACACCTAATTTTTTACAGCAGCTCGAGCATTTGCTTTTGGAAAGGTGGACGCTAAGCCAGGGGGGTGTCACTACGCAGTTTAGGTACATTAGGCCGGCGCCTCCCGGGCAGGCGTATGACAGTGGGCTGCCGCTCGGCGAGCACGATACTCGTGTCACGTCACGTCGCGCTCGCGCAAAATTGAAAATACACAATGGCTTCGAAACCTAAATCTCGATCTAATTCGTATAAAAGATGTCTTTACGGATGTCTAAATAAACGAAGAACAAGGAAGCAGAAATAACATTTTTAAATTCCGGATGATATTGAAAGGTCCCGAAGTCCTTACTTAGTAATAGTTAAAATAAACATCTTTAAGTTATTGAAAATTGGTTGCCCAGAAACAATATTAGGAACTGACCGACATATTTTCAAAGGAATACGGCTGTGGCATACCTACTTCCGTGAGAATCAGACATAATCTCTATAAAAAATTCTATCTCCGGATAAAATTTTAATTTTTACAGAATCAACGTTTTTTATTCCTACATATTTATCTTAAAAATAATAAATCAGTAGGTATAGGTACAAAAACTTGTAAAGTGACAACCCCGTGCCGACGCTCACAGCTCGGTCATAAAACTGCGGCGCGCAAAGAAGATTCACGGTTCGTGCGCAGTTATAAGTTTCAATTTTGCTTGCAGGTGGCGAGTATAGGTATAATTTTATACCTAAATCTGACTTTTGTGAAGGAGTGAATTTTCTGTACGGTAGTACTATTAGTTATTCTGTGGCTAAGCTTAAAACTTTGACTACCGAGAACCCGCCTGGTAGGCACTCGTAATGTTTGCTCAGATGCCGGGCACGCGGCGTGCGGCATTGCGTTGCACGTCGTAGCTTTTATTATTATTATTTTTTAATTTATTTATATTTTCAAATAACAACTTAGATTTTGTACATGTATATTCTCGCCAAACTGTTACGTTCGTTTCTGGGGTATTGTTCAAAATTTTGCCCGGTTGCGAAAGTTTATTTATTAACTTTAAGGAGTATTAACAGCGGGCCTATGGGCCTACCGCACCAAATCTCACCGTTAGGAAGGTCAATGGACGAGAGCACTGACTCGGTGAACAAAGACGCTCGATCTCCCGAGTCACTCACGCAAGCGCCGTCGTTAGATAAAGCTATCTCTTTTGAACATGCACATGCACAGGGGTCAACGTCCGCGAATCGTCCGGACCTGCACAGCAACACGCAGCACTCACCTGTCTCACTCGCTCAAGTGCGAGGTTGCGCCAGCGCCGTCTCAACCGAGTACACGACGGGCGACGAGCGTCGAGAACAAAGTCGCGTGGAGGCCAACACCGCGGTTTCGAACAAGTCGGAACCAACCACTACGCTTATTGAGGCGCGTTTACACGTGCCGGTCCCACAGGGCGACGCCGCCGGCGCAGGTGCAAAAAATGCAGAGATAAGCGAAGTGCAAGAATGCAACTCACGGTCAAGGACAATAGCAGATGTTGTTAAAATCGGTACTTGGAAGCAACCTAAAACTAACGACGAGTATGTTAAATCGCAAATGTATCGATTAAGGAATCAATTTGTTGGAAATAGGGGAAAGGCGAATCCAAGTACCTGCGACAGGTTTAAGGCAGCGAAGGTCAGGGTTCCGTTTTATATATACAATGTGGACGAAGGAGCTACGGAAAGTGACGTCTCTGATTTTGTACTCAGCAAAACGGGAATAAAGATCGTGCCATACAAAATAATAATGAAACAAAATAAAGGCTATGTGGCGTTTAAGTTCTTTATACCCGAGGATAAACTGGCTATTTTTATGAATGAAGATCTATGGCCGAGTGGGGTCGCTTTTCGTCAATACATTAAAATTGATAAGAGATTGAATAGCCAAGGGCCGAGTTCTATAGGTACTACGAGTTTCGCGAGTATTGACAAAATTAATCAAATTAAAGAGAATGGAAAACGGAGATATTAAGCTGATAAGTTTTAACTGTAAGAATGTCAAGAGATCTATCGAGTGTGTTAGGGGCTTGTGTAGGGAGGCCGATATTATAGCCCTACAGGAGACGTGGTTATTTAATCACGACTTGGCTTTTTTGGGAACCATAAGCAGTGATTTTTCATACACCGGCCAGTCGGCTGTGGATACGTCGAACGGAATAGTGAGGGGTCGACCTCATGGAGGGGTGGCCATTCTGTGGAGGAAAGCCGTGTTCCCGTGCGTAGCGGTGTTAGCTTGTAATAGTGTGCGTTTGTCAGCGATAAGGATAATAAACAATGGGCGCTCGATGTTGGTGTTCTCCATATACATGCCTACGAACTCGGTGGATAACTTGATCGAATTTACAGAGTGTCTGAGTGAAGTGGCTGCTATCGTTGAAAACAATAATGTTGAGTCGGATCTCGATATGCTACCTAAGGACTCATTCACTTTTATCAGTGACGCGCATGGGTGTAGGCGCTGGCTGGACCATTGCGTGGTTACTGAGGCTGCCAGACAGTCGGTCGCAGGGGTGTCCGTGTTAAGTAATAGTTACTGGTCGGACCATTTGCCGCTGTTAATATCGTGTGACCTAGGGCGCATTCAACCATCGATACCGACGTCCAGTAATGATGATGGTTTAAGTAAGATAAAATGGGGGGAAAGAGATAAAGCACAAATAGAAAAATATTATGAATATTGTAATTTAGAACTTGAGAAAATTGACATTCCGCTAGAATTAAATACCTGTGCCCATTATTTTTGTGATTGTAAAGACCATAAATTATTTCTGAATAAAATGTATAATGATATTGTGAGCGTACTAAGCACTGGTGCTAGGATTAGCTATGTAGAACCTAAACGTAAAAATCGAAATTATGTAACGGGTTGGAATAAGCATGTAGGGGAGGCTCACAGGAAGGCAAGGGATTGTTTTTTGTACTGGATCTCTTGCGGAAAACCGAATGGGGGGCCTATTTACAACAGTATGTGTGCATCGCGCCGACTTTTTAAATCAAAATTAAAATTTTGTCAAGAAAATGCACAACAAATTAAATTAGATATAATTGCGGAACATCATACGAAAAAAGATTTTGGCAAGTTTTGGAAAGCAACAAGCAAATTAAATCCAAAGTCCGGCCAACCTGTGAGTGTCGATGGCCTGCATGCCCCAGCTGACATAGCCAACGCCTTCAAAAGTAATTTTAAAGTGGAGTCGCCTCTTGGGCCTACTTCGCCAGTGCTCGGAGCGAGGAGTCAAAATGAGGGGATTTCTGTTAAATTCTCCACTAAGGAAGTGTCAGCTGTTATTAAAAACATGGTGAGAGGCAAGTCCCCTGGTTTTGACGGTTTGAGTGTAGAGCACATTAAACACGCGGGGAGTCACTTACCGAGGGTGTTGGCTGTGTTCTACAATCTTTGTGTTAGTCATAGTTACCTACCGGATGAGTTAATGTACACAGTAGTTGTTCCGATAGTCAAAAACAAAACCGGAGATGCATCAGATATTAATAATTATAGGCCCATCTCCCTGGCTAATATTATAGGTAAAATACTGGACGCTCTGCTTGACCAACAGCTGGATAAGCACCTAAGTATACATGATGCTCAATTTGGGTTCAGGCCTGGCCTCTCAACTGAGAGTGCTATCCTCTGTCTCAAGCGCACCGTCCAGTATTATACGTCTAGAAAAACGCCAGTTTTTGCATGCTTCCTCGACTTATCTAAGGCCTTCGACCTAGTGTCTTATAAAGTTCTGTGGCAGAAAGTTGAGGAGGTAGCCGGGCTGCCGCCAGAGGTAACCTGTCTTCTTAAATACTGGTACCATAGCCAGAAAAACTGTGTGAGATGGGCTGGTGTTCTCTCGGAGGAGTACAGGTTGGAATGCGGGGTGAGGCAAGGGGGGCTTACGTCTCCCCGGCTTTTCAACCTGTACATCAACGGTTTGATAGAGGAGTTGAGCGGTACCAATGTCGGATGTTCGGTTGATGGAGTTTGCATGAACAACATCAGCTATGCAGACGACATGGTGCTGCTCACACCATCTGTCGGCGCATTGCAAAACTTACTTAGTATCTGTGAGAGGTATGCAGTGGACCATGGGCTCAGATACAATGCTAAGAAGAGTGAATTCCTAATCTTCAAGGCTGGTGCTAAGACATACGAGGTTGTGCCACCAATTGCTCTATGTGGCACTTTCTTAAGCAGAGTTCAGCACTTCAAGTATCTGGGCCACTGGGTCACTGAAGACCTCTCCGATAATATGGATATGGAGAGGGAGAGGAGGGCGCTATCCGTTCGCTGCAACATGTTGGCTCGGAGATTTGCGGGGTGTACTAGAGAAGTAAAGCTAACGCTATTTAGGGCATATTGCCAGTGCTTTTACACCTGCAATCTCTGGGTCAATTATACGCAGCGGACGTATAGCGCACTCCGAGTGCAATATAATAACGCTTTTAGAGCATTGCTAGGGCTTAATTGGAGGTGCAGTGCTTCGGGCATGTTTACGGAGGCAGGAATCGATGGTTTCCATGCGATTATGAGGAAGCGCTGCGCCTCATTAATGGAAAGGATGCGGGGGAGCCCTAACGGTCTTCTAAGGGTGTTTGCCGACAGATGGGATTCGCCCATGTTAAAAAAATGGATCGGTTTACATTCCACTTTGGTGAATTTTAATTGGTGATGTGTTTTTTTTGATTATTATTTGAATGAAATTAAATTGAATTAATGTATTATTATTTTTTTCCAATTATTATTTAATAATCTAATTTACTCAATTTGACATTTTTATTTATTTACTCCATTTGACATTTTTATAAAATTTACTCATATTGACATATCAAATCAAATTAATTTTCATTGTTATTATTTTATTTTATTGTTATCATACATACCTCAACTAATGATCTGAAAACGAATCAAATATATTATTTTTGTAACTTAAAAAAGATGAATGCTCATCCGGTTATGTCTCGGTGCTGTGTTTTGTACATATGTTTATTCTTATGACTTGTATTTATTAACATTAGTTCTATAAGTAACTTTTATGTTTTTGTTTCAATTACTAACTTTTATGGGCTTTGCCTGAAATAAATGATTTGAATTGAATTGAATTAAATAATAAAAAAACCATTATACCAACAGTTACAATGCACATTATACATACTTGGTAATGATACAAAGCCAATTATAGGAACTCACAGATAGAAATGTATTAAATAATGTTAACTTTGCTGCGCGCACTTTCACACTGTGCTATCACAATAAAAACCTAAATTTTATTTTTTATTTTTTTATTAGCCTAAAATAGTGTCCCACTGCTGGGCAAAGGCCTCTCCCGCAAAAAAAATTACAAAGTAATAATTTTATACAATTCAAACCTTATCTAAGTTATAGAGCTGCTAATTTGACTTTAGGAAACAACCCTGTTTGCTATGCATATGTTATTACGTAAGCTTTTGAGTATACTACACTTTCCTAAAATAACATTTTGTTCAGGTTTCAGGCGGTCTGTTCATCCTGGCTGTCTTCATGTACATCTTCAGAAAACCTGGCTTCATGCCTGGTTGGGCTGATGTACTCACTACCATGTAAGCATACGACATACTATAACTATTTTGTCGAACGAGCGGAGCGTTAGCGAAGTGATGTTCTTACAAACAACTTCGGCTACTGGGACCTCTCGGCATTTCGATGGCTTTTTGATTATGAGCGTTTGTTCCGCGATAACTTTAGTAACGCTTTTCTGATCTTCATGAAATTTGTTAGGATTATAGCAGAGATACGTATAATTTGAGAGTTCGTAAATGAGCAAGATCGATCAAAGGGTTATGGAGCTAGAAGGCGAAAACGATCTTCATAAGGTCTTATTATATTGGTATTTTTGTTTGCAAGTAAATCGCGAGTTCTCAGTTCAAGGCGGACTAGTAGTTAGTGACGGATGGACAGACAAATAATATTGCCATGTTGATTATGAACCAAAACCATTAAATCAATTCCCATCCCATCTTCAAAATGATATTCCGATAAAATATCACAAGATTAGATATTTAGCAGTAGTATTTTTTTCCGTTGCAGGAAGGTGAAGGACGGCGTGACGTCCATGTTCATCGTGGTCCTCATGTTCATCCTGCCCATGTCTATGGACTTCCTCAAATTCTTCTCGTCTTCCTCATCATGTAAGTCACAGTTACATTTAAATAAATAAATGTTATAGGACAATCTTACACAAATCGACCTAGGCCCACAGTAAGCTCAATAAGGCTTGTGTTATGGGTACTAGACGACGATATATATATAATTAATAAATATGGATAAATACTTAAATACATAGAAAACATCCATAACTCAGGAACAAATATCTGTGATAAACACACAAACAAATGCCCTGACCAGGATTCGAACCCGGGACCTCCTGCTTCGTAGGCAGGGCACTACCGACTGGGCTGGGAGGCCGTTAAACACACATACACGTACATTTGTATTATATTATAAGATTATTTATCTACACCAATATCATAAATCCTCTATTCCGCGTTCCTCTCCTCTATTCACCATTATTGCAACCAGTAACCTAACATCTCTGACAGTGTGGTAAAAACGTATGAAAATCCATTACCCACGGTAACGTTACGAAGATCCGCCCTCTCCCCGAGCGCCGGCACGCGCCCGCGCGACCGCCGACACAATCGAGTTGGTCATGGCGGTGCAATGGCGGTCATTCTAATGGTTTCCGAACACATCATTTAGGATTTATAATATGTGTGTAGATAAAGCAGTGTATGCAACTGTAAGTAATTAGGCCTTATTACGTAACAGTTACATAAACTACTATTAAAAGAGTTGTTATGGTCTTCTTATTAAAAAACAGAGCAAAGATACCAGCCAAAGACAAGCTCCCTCAGTCAGAATAGGAAGAGAGCAGTTGCTGGGAACTGTACACGTTTTTATAACAAAGTCCCCGCTGATGTAGTGAATTTGCCACTAAATAATTTTAAACAAAAAAGAACCGACTTCACTAAGCAATCCACCTTTCCAACACCAAATACTCGAGCTGCTGTAAAAAATACTCAAATCACTACAGGTGTGCCTATAATAGTTGAAGAGTTCCCTCGATTTCTCCAGGATCCCATCATCAGATCCTGACCTGGTTACAATGGGACCAACTGTGAAGTATACTCTTACAAGCAAAAAAAGAATTTTCCAAATCGGTCCAGCCGTCTTCGAATAATCGGTGAACATACATAAAAAAAAAAAAAAAAAAAATAGCAAAAACAAAGATCCCGACGAATTGATAACCTCCTCCTTCGAAATCTTGAAGTCGGTTGATAAATTCAAGTCTTATGTTAAGCGCTATTTGTTGAGGAGAGAGTACTATACTTTAAAGGAATTCATTGAGGATAACGATGCCTTTAAGCCTGTAGCTTGATATGGTTAGTACAATACAAATTTAGAAATTATTAGGTACATTACTCTATGAAGCAGCTTTACTAGTGTCCAGTATTACCTGTTTTTCGTTTTTATTTTTTTTGTTTTTAATTAGTATTTGGACACTTAGAGACGTTATACATCTCTAAGTCTTGCATTCGCAAATATTTATAGGTATAGATATATATTTAATGATCCTGACGCTTAGAGACATGTACTATGTCACTTTTATATTGTAATTTAGTTCACGCATGTAAAATACGAGCACAGAATATTGTTTCTCACCAGACTAAACATGGCTAGTTTTTATTAATTAATAAAGCCCGCCAGCTTGAACATGTCATGCTCGCTTAAAAGGCTCTGCTTATGGTGGCGTCGTTGATCGGGTCGCCACTTTCCCGAAGAAAGGTTGAGGGAGGCGATGGCTGAGATATGCGTCATACTCGTGAACGGGTGCTGTTTGTGGAGACCGGTCTGTTTAGGCAAACTGGGGCAACACATTTACGTAACTTTTTATTGATCATATTTAATTTTAGTTTAATTGGCTTTAGACACAACATTCGGTGCTTGATTATCCATATTTTTTATTATTATATAGAATATATAGATCAAGACACTTGGAGACCTTATACATCTCTAAGGATAATTTAGAAATAGTATGTTTATTGTATACTAGAATCACTTACTTTTTTTTTATTTAAATTCAAAATTATTTTGTTTCTAACTGTTGATGATGGATTATTATAATTTATTTAGAAGACACAGTTCAGGTAAGATAGTATATCAAACTTGTATGTAATTCATTTTCAATAGTCAGATTTGGACTCATCTTTTTTCTTTGGTATTTTTCTTAAACTATAACCTATTGTTGGTTAATCTAACCTTGGTTTGATATGTTTTCTGTTAGAACAACGCACTTATATGTATTGTTTAGTTTTGATGTACTGTTGTTTTGAAAAAATAAGTCCCGCCGAGTTTCTTGCCGGACATAATTCTTCTCGGGTCAGAGGTGTAGGGTTAGAACCGGTGTAGTTTGATTTTTTTTTCTCACTTTTACTTTGACGTGTAAAAGTGCCCTTGTGGCCTACTTACTGAATAAATGTTTGAGTTTGAGTTTCAGTTTGCCTATTTAATAAGGCTTACAAGTGACAATTTAGCGGAAGTCTCTATTTAACACTTAGGGTTAGGAAGAGACTTCCGCTTGTAAATTGTAGCTATATTAAATGGGGAAGGCAACTGTCAAAGTGACATCTCCAACAGTGGTCCTTACGGTGTGATTTTAGGGGGTATTAGTGCAATGTTCTGCGGCTAGAGTGCAGCACTAGCACATACTATACTTACTAAATCCAAGTTGACATAACAAAGTGATTAATAATTCTATTTTTATGTTTAATATTATATAATTGTAATTTAAATGTATGCTATAAAACCGATTGACATGTAATATTTGAAATATTATGAATAAATGAGTATGAGTATGAGTATAAACCATAGAGTACTTATACATACATACTTTGGCCTGATCAGTTATTTGACAAGTTTTCATAGAAAATTAAAACGAATAAATATGTAATTTATGCACCTATGCGGTTTGTTTACAGAGGGCCTATCGTAAAATGCGAGAATCAAACTTTCGTTATCTACCTCTATATCGCTTAAACATGTAAAAATGTAATATTTCCTATCTCCGACGCAAAAAGGGAGTTCTCATAACCTTGACCGCTATGTGCGTGTCTGTCTGTGGTATCGTAGCTCTTAGACGGATGTACCAAATTGAATAGGGTTTTTTTATATTTGAAAGCAGGTTTTGTAACGGTTTTAATCGGTATAATATTTTTATTTTATTATTTTATAAATTTTCAGACGAAGAGCTGGCAGCTACCAAGCCTTCTGCCAGCGTGGTGACGTGGAACATCCTTAAGGAGAAGATCCCGTGGGGTCTGCTGTTCTTGCTGGGTAAGCTACTTTGCTAGAAATCAACGTTAATAGAATAGAATAGAATATAGTTTATCGTAGACACACACAGACATGATACATTGAGAAAGAAGTAGAAAAAAAGTCTTACGAAATGGCGTCATCTCAGCATGGTGCTAGCGATTGCTAGCTCTGATCTTCCGATGAGACCATCAGGTGAGAAAATCACGACAGTATGCTACTACAGGTGCTTTTAACGTTCAGCCGAACACTACGACTTGAATGAGTACGCGGCTCAGTCTACTTTTTCGTGACCATTCTACATTCCTATTCTACCCTTCGTTTTTCGTTTTTAATCTATTGCCAGAAAAAAGTATGATAGACATTGAATTTCGTGTACAAAATTGTATTCCCAAATTGTACCTGAACCAAATAAAATTTGGTTCAAATTTGTTCACTAAAATTCATATTTATTAATATTGATTAATGTAAAAAGATGATTACGCAGTGGTAAATGCCTTATTTTCATACAAATCGGGAGACAATCGTCGAACACTTAGTTACCGTGATTAAAAATAAATACAGTTGTTATTATTTAACTAAGGGACTAGGAGGAACTATCGGGATTGATAGCCTAATTAAGCCTCTTTCTCTGTCACAAAATAATGGCCAAGTATTCTAAAACATGCATTTTACGAAAAAGTGTCAAAAACTTATGTACAACGAAAACTAGAATGGCCCAGACCATGCTGAACAACTATTCCTATAAAATCAACTACGATATCGCAGAAAAAAACAGTTTCATCTTTAAGCCAGTAAATTTTTAGGATTTTGAGATTGATTCCTAAAGAAAATCTACATAGGGTAAATCCCCAGTAACTGGCCACCTTTCAATAACTGGTCTCCTCATACTAAAAATGAACTTTATTCACTTACAAACAGAATTAATTTTAGTATAACTTGGCCAGTTATTGACCCTTCAATATAGTTAGTTATTGGCCAGTAATTAAAACCATATACTAAAATGAATTCTGTTTATATAGAGTTAGTATGAGGTGGTTACTGGCGATTTACCCTACTTAATACAAGGAAATATTGAAGAACACTGTTCTCTGACAATTCCCAAGTCTGAATATGATTGAAATATGAAACATGCTTTTTTTAGATATTTAACGGGAAAAGTCAAGATTCTGGGACATAAACTAAATTACTTTATTAAATGAGTATTTTAGTGTCAGGCACTAATTGCATGTTAAGCTAAGATTAGTTTTAAGGTAAATATGTGCATGCCTACTTCTATAATGGTGGGTACACATCGGGCCAACGAACGTGAAGCACTTATGCGGCAACTATTTGTTAGAATGAGATAGATAGTCCCAGTGG
Organism: Pammene aurita; assembly: GCA_947086415.1. Lineage (NCBI taxonomy): Eukaryota > Metazoa > Arthropoda > Insecta > Lepidoptera > Tortricidae > Pammene > Pammene aurita. The sequence goes on from OX352307.1 coordinate 4,610,816, forward strand.
CGTAGTGAGTGGTGGGGCAGCCAGGGCTCGTGCCCTGGGCGCAATCACGAGGGGGGCGCAAAAAACCAAGCTTGCTAACTACCTATTAAAAAATAATTCAATCCAAATCCAAAAAAAGCAAAAAAGTTTTTTTTTAATATATTCATTGATTTCATTTTTATAAATACATTTCTTCCTGCGAATATACTGCGAAGTAATATATAATAACTACTTTGCATTACATTACACAATTAGCAAAATTTGTAAACCTAAATATTTAGACGTAAAATTTTGATTCTTATTATCTTGTGAAATGAAACTAAAACTTATGCGATTTATTGTAATGTTAGTTGGGCTTAAAATGACACATCTATGAAAAAATTGTAACATGTATATTTTTTACATACATAGGTACCTACATAATTTTTTTAAGACATCAATCGATCATATTTCCCCTCCCATTCAAATTTCCAATATCTCTGAGGAATCTACTATCTACCACAGAAACGTCTCAAATGTGAAAATAGACCAGACTCTTGCTCCGCGAGTTGAAACGACTCTTAAAAAAAACGCGTGGTACCTGACGTCACCGGCAACGTAGCCGTGAAAAACTTTATGGAAGAAATATGTTTTTGGGGCATTTATGTTATTTGAGGCATGAAAAAGTGTGTTAAAGTTTTAATAAACTTTTGTAGTTAGAACACAAGGAGCCTAATAACATTTAAAATAAGTAAATTTTGTCTATATCTTTATTTTATTTTTATCTATAATATATTTACATATATACACAACAAATTTTAACGAGTTATTGTAGATTTTGACTTTTTTACATTAATTAAGTATTGTTGAAAGCTAAGCCTATTCGTGAAAGAAACACAGTAATATATTGTTCATCCATGATCTCAATATTCTTAATTATAATCCATTCGCGATTGTCTTAGTGTTGGTAATGTCATGATTATTTGAGATTAAAGATGATGGATGTATTTTTTTTTTTTAATTATTAAACAAGTTTTAGAGGTCACTACCGCTTGCGAAAACTTTGTAATTCATCAATTAAGATTTAAATTTAAAAAAAAAAAAAACATTTGTTTTACTAGCGTCTGCTTTTGACATATGTCAATAAAAGACATTAGTATTTTTTTACGTTTCTGAGGAAAAAATAATTGCAGAAATTCCGTGCCACATAAAATCCGAATAAAATACTTTTTATCATCATACATTACAAAGACAGAGGCTATTACGTCTACCAGCGCTAAATACAACTAAAAACAGTTTTTCTAAACTCTTAATAGGAGAATTATAATATAACTTTTTTTAAGCGGTCGACCTCTAAAACTTGTATAAAACATTGAAAAAAAAAAATCAGCCAACATCTTTAATGCCAAATAACATACTTAAACAAAACATATAAAAATGTTAAAAAAGAACCACCACAGTAGACTTCACATAATTTTTTCTGTAATCTATAAATAAAGAACATTTTTTTTACCCAAAAGTTTCCGAGATAATAAATATTTTTGTAATTCTGTCAATAAGTGCTTTCATCTGATAAATTACACGGTATATTTTTAAAAACTTTTTATTCGTTTATTCTAAAGTGGCCTCCGTATTTCAACCTAATTTAATAACGTTATACGTCCGACCCTGGGATATAAATTAAATAGGTGTACATCATTTTTGCTAAATCGGTCCCGTAGCTTATGAGCAAATTTAATTTGTGACAGATAGATAAACAGACGGACAGGTTCTTTTTTACAATTTTGGTACGGAACCCCAAAAATCATCAACCGACTGTATCGTGGTAAAAATACCGTCAGCTGGTCACGTGAACATACGGCGTTCAAGGTTTTTCCACCTCGATACAGCCGGTTGACAATTTTTAATTTTTATAATAGCATATAAATTATCATCTGACAAATTTTCTATTGGGTTGCGACGACAATTTTTAAAGTGATTAAATGGATTCCGTTTCTCACTCACCAACGGAGCGACAGCTGACTTTCACGAGGCTTCTTTTTACATCGACTTTAACACATGGATTGGTTATGAAATTTGTTCCTGGCTTAATACGGTCCATTACATACAGTCAATTTGTAGAATATCCTATAACAAGAATAACAAAAGGGCGCAATTTTGATGCGTGCCCTGGGCGCCGTTTTACCTCACTACGCCCCTGGATAGTCCTTCGTTGGCCCGGTGTGTACGCACCTTAAGGTAATAAGCATTATTGGAACTCATTTGTAACGCTACAACCACAGAATAAATGATTCCTATTTTTATTCTTACTCTTTAAAAAAACCGCGTGAGTGTCGTGGAACATTCGGTTGGAACGAAGTTGTTTTTTTTTTCATCTGGTTCATTTCATTTTATTTTATTCTATTTTAATCTTATTCTCATCGCATATTTCTGAATAATAAGGGTCGTGACGGGTTTTCGTGACGGTAAAATCTTACCCTTTTTTTTCGCCTCCCCATCCGCAAACCGCCCATTAAGGAAGTTCTCCTCCGGTGCAGGGGGCGGGTTCGCGCTGGCCGAGGGCAGCAAGGCCACCGGGCTGTCGGGCATGGTCGGCGCCGCGCTGGGCGGGCTGGCCGGCCTGCCGCCCTACGCGGTGCTGCTGGTCGTGGTGCTGGTCACGCAGTTCATCACCGAGTTCACCAGCAACGTGGCCATCGCCAACCTCATCCTGCCCGTGCTGGCTAATATGGTGAGTGCTACATCAGATATGTCGCAGCGGCCAAGGTTACAAATATCGGAACGACGCCTCTATTGCCAAGGGAATAAATAAATAAATAATAAATATAAATAAATAAACTCGTAGTCCGCCTCGAACTCAGAACTCGCGATTTCCTTGCAAACGAGATGACCAAGGGGGCGTCCATTAATCGCGTCATATTGTTTAGGGGGGGGAGGGGGTCAAGAAAAAATCACCAATGATCACCACAGGGGGGAGGGGGGTCTGGACACATATCACGTGTAATTTTTTTGTTCCTTGTGCTACACTGTATTATGGTCAATAAAATAAATATTATCAACTATTAAATGAATCAATCTGTCAAAAGCAGAGTAAAATTGCACTAGCACTATGATTGTAAATATTTTTAATGGCATTTGACATATTATTTTGTGAAGTAGGTTTTTGGGGTTCCGTAGCCAAAGTGGCAAAAACGTAACCCTTATAGTTTCGTTATGTCCGTCCGTCCGTCCGTATATCACAGCCATTTTACTCGGAAACTATAAAACGTATATCTTAATAAATATTTAAATATAAGGTGTGTTTTTGTATGCCGCTACTTAGTTTTGTAGTAAAATTGCTGAAAAAGATATTTTAAGGAGGGGCACTACTCCATACATGTAATTATTTGTCAAAAAAATTGAGGTCTGTTTGAATTTTTTTTATTTAGTGAATATTTTAAGAAAAAAATCACCCCGTAAGTCTAAAAAACTTGTGTCCCACCTGTCACTTTTGAACCGGAGATCAAAAAAAATTGAGAACATTATCGGTTTAGGAATTATTGAGTTATCTCCTAAAAACTCATTTCATACGCAGATACGACCTTTTGATATTACTTTTTCGATAACGAAACCGCGTGGTCCGACACACACTTGGCCGGTTATTTTTCTATTAAAGATAATTTTATTTTATATGTATGCATGTAGTTTCATTTATTTACCCTTTACGTGTACGTACGTTACGTTAGTAGGTTCACGAGTTAGAAAACTGTACTTACTTTAGTTAGCAAAAAATTACACGTCATATTGGACAGGGGGGGGGGAGGGGTCCTGAAAATATCACCAAAGATCACCATGGGGGAGGGGGGGGTCTAAAACAAGCCAAAAACGTATGACGCGATTAATGGACGCCCCCCAACGCAAGGCAACGCGCATGTGACTCCTTTGGAGTTGCAGGCGTCCATAGGTTACGGTAGCTGCTTACCATCAGGCGGGCCGTATGCTTGTTTGCCACCTTCGTGGTATAAAAAAAAAAAAAAAAAAAATGTAACAAGACCCTTCTGAAGATTGTTATTCGCCTTCTAGCTCCACAACCCCTTGAACGATCCTGCTCATATACGAACTCACAAATTATATGTACAGCCTTGGCCAGAAGTGTTGAGCATAGCTCTTTTTGTTTACAATTTTGATGTTAAGTATTATTTCCCTATCATAACAATGTACGATGACGTAAAATGTTATATTTTATTCATATATCTAGAAAACTTTACTTAACAACACTTTCAAGGTACCTACCTATAAAATATGAAAAGTCGAGGTCCCAAAAATGCGAATTTAGGTCGGTGCGACAAATTGCAAATATTCTATGCAGTTACTCCTCACTTCAACAAATCATACCTCTTTGAATTTATTGATAAAATAACTTTAAAAAAGATAGAAACGCTGGTCTAAACTTTCGAGTTTTGTATGAAAATCGCAAGGGTGCTCAACACTTCTGGCCAAGGCTGTATGTTACTCTGCGTCCGTAGGAAACACCTTAGATAACCCTACATGTGATCCCTGAGTGGTGCTAAAAGAGTAACAAACTTGGCAGCTGCACTTTCCCATCTAGACCTCGCAGCACTCACTGGATTTTCATTATCATCTGCTTTCCCACTACTACTACTCCAGGGAAGAAATGCCTATCTATATCCAGTGACATGTAGCCATACGATAAATAAATAAGATATGTCGCAGCGGCTAAGGTTACAAATATCGGAACGACGCCTCTATTGCCAAGGGTATAAAGTGTCTTTTCAGATATTTTTGAGGACCTTGGCCGCTCCGATATAGGGTAAATCGCCAGTAACTGGCTACCGTTCAGTAACTGGCTACCTCATACTAATAATAAACTCTGTTCACCTATAAACAGAATTCATTTCCGAACGAGCGGAGCGTAAGCGAAGTGAAATTCTTCGAAAGGGCGGAGCGTAAGCGAAGTAAAGTTCTTACAAACAACTTCGGCTACTGGGACATCTCGGCATTTCGATGGCTTTTTGATTTTGAGTGTTGGTTCCGCGATAACTCTAGAAACGTCTGATGTTTATGAATTTTGTGGGAGTTGTAGCAGAAATACATATAATTTGAGAGTTCATTTATGAGCAGAATCGACCTAGAGTTGGTTGTGGAGCTAGAAGGCGAAAAGCGATCTTCATAAGGATCTTGTTATATTGGTCAATTCGTTTGTAAGTAAATCGCGAGTTCTCCGAAGTACTTAAACTCGCGATTCCGGGATACATGCCCTCGCTGTAAGCAACTGAGCTACTGAGACTTACCTAGTGAGTGCTCTTTAGTTTTAAATCATTAGCAGCGTTCTGCTTAATACAAAATTCTGGTCTAGTGGTCAGGACGTCAGCCGCGAAAGCTGAAGACCCCAGTTCAAATCTGGCCTCGGACACCGAAGGGTTTGGTCACTTTTTCTGACATCTATTTTCAGTTTCTATTTGTAATTTAGTCGAGTTGCTAATTACACAGAAAGTATATCCAACGAAATCAAATTATTTAAAAAAATGATTTGTTTATTTTGTGTAGAACTATAAATTATAAACTTACATAGATGTCATATACAAAGGATAAAGTGACGCAGGCCTCCGGTGCCCAGGGCTGGTTCGATCCCAGCCCTGGTCACTTTTTCCTTTGTATATGACATCTATATAAGTTTATAATTTATATCCAACAAAGTCCAGAAACTGTATTTGAAATTTGTCATCGACCTTGAATGTTCCAGGCGCGCACATTGAAGATGGACCCTCGTTACCTCATGATCCCAGCGACGCTGGCCTGCTCCATGGCCTTCCACATGCCGGTGGGCACTCCGCCCAACGCCATCGTCGCCGGGGTCGCACACATACCCACCTCCAAAATGGTAACTTTATATAGCTCAACTAACATATTAATAATTTTTATCTACACTCACATTGTAAGCCCTCTAAAACGTGTTCAAGAACGGTAGGCAATGGCTAGCATTACCACAACCGATTTTACTATGATAAGCTTTTTATCTGTGGCAGTAACGTAATTTTAACTTTACATGCTCAACTATTGATGTGTTATGAGTTTTGATAACATAATGTACACCTGCACCCTCCCGCGCGGCCGCCGACACAATTGAGTTGGCCATGGCGGTGCAATGGCGGCCATTCTATGGTTTCGGAATACGGCATTTAGGATAAATAATATGAGTGTAGATAAAGCAGTGTATGCAACTGTACGTAATTAGGCCTTAAAACACTCGTGTGATCTTATTATGAAACTCACCTGCGGCTCGTTTCATAAAACCACACTCGTATTTTAAGGACCCTTATTACGTAACAGTTACATAAACTACTATTAAACAAATAAGAACCGACTTCACTTAGCATCCGCCTTCCCAACAGCAAATGCTCGAGCTGCTGTAAAAAATACTGAAATCACCATAGGTGTGCCTATAATAGTTGAAGAGTTCCCTCGATTTCTCCAGGATCCCGTCATCAGACCCTGACATGGTTACAATGGGAGTAATGGGACCAACTGTGAAGTATACGCTTCCAAACAAAAAAATAATTTTCCAAATCGGTCCAGCCGTTTTCGAATAATCGGTGAACATACATAAAAAAAATAAAAATAAAAGTGAAAAACAACAAAGATCCCGACGAATTGATAACCTCCTCCTTCGAAATCTTGAAGTCGGTTGAAAAATATTAACGGGTACCGACGTTTTGATCAATTTACGATCATTATCAAGAGCGGCCATCCGCGAGAGCGAGTCGGTAACTACGCGTAAGAAAGGTCAGTTTAGGGGTAAAAAATCGTCAAAAATATGATGACGTAATTTATGAACAGCCCCTTAGGCCATCGTCGCCGGGTTCGCACGAATTCCTTCTTGTATTATCAATTTTACTTAGTCCTTTATATTATAAAAGTCTCTAGGACTGAGGGGGATATATTCTACCCAGCTAAACTGAATGGCGTTATTTCAATATCGAATTATCTTGAAAATTGAACTCTGAACTACGGAATTTAAGGTACATATTTGCATTCAATTTTATTCTGAGATAGTGCCATTCGGCTTAGCAGGGCAGTTTTGTTTTGCAACTTGAGAATGTGTACCAAGCATTTTTCAGATCATTTCGGCATTATAAATGTATGACTTTTTTCCAGGCCATCGGTGGTATCGGCCCCAAGATCATCACCACCCTAGTCGTGTGGGGCTCCTACCCCCTGTACGGAGACACCCTCATCTTCAAGCGAGAGGACATTAAAGAACTCAATCTCTTCGGCGAGCTCTCCACCACTGCTTCCCCCACTACCCCCCCTGCTTTACCCTCTATCACCCCTACAGACTCTCCCTTCAGTCTTGCCTGCAATACTTCAGCTAGCGCCATCTTGAATGGTACTAATAGGTTTAGTTGTAGTTTACCTACTTTAGAAAATGTGGCGTTGAAGGGACTGGTTAACTGTGAGTATGTTTCTAAAAGATAATTGATAACAAGAAACTTATATCTGGAGTTTGCGCGTGAAGCAAACGTTTGAGGAGCGTAAATATAAGTTGACGTTATGCTGTCTCTTTCATCAAGATGATTTTTCAAAATTACTTTATTCTGAAAAGGTAACTGAAAAGGCTCTAACGCGTATATTGCTCAACCAGTACAACTTAAGCGCCATCCGCCAGTTTGTACCTTTTCTGAAAAAGTATGACATATATAAAGCCTGACCAGAAATATACGATGACTGTCAGGAGGGCGCTATTATTCTCATTTAAATGGCAACAGTTCAGTATAGTCATAGAGCGTATTATTCTCTACTAGCCTTTTCCCGCGGCTTCGCCCGCGTACTATAAGTACTCCAAAAGGATACGATACTCATGTTGATTTTCAGACTTTGTGACCACATTTGCCCCTTTTAGGGGTTGAATTTTCAAAAAACCTGAAACACGTGTTTACTCATTTATCGTTAGGAATACTCCTGTGAAGTTTTGAATAAAATAGTCTAACAAATCTTGATTCGCCATACAAACTTTGGACCCCCATTTTACCCCCTTAGGTGGTGAATTTTGAAAAATCCTTTCTTAGTGCATCCCTAGACCTTATAAGGAACCTACGTGCCAAATTTGGAATCTCTAGAACCAGCGGTTTGGGCTGTGCGTTGATATGTCAGTCAGTCAGTCAGTCAGTTTCTTCTTTTATATATTTAGATGGTATGGTGACATCCTGATTTGTTTACCGCATATGTGATATGTCGCATCAAAATAGTTTTATTTCCCGAGCGTATTATTTACAGCAGTTTATTATATACGTTATTTACAATGTTTCGCTCTTGACTCTGAATAATTCTGGGCATATTTTGTCATTTTTTATGTACTATTCAACACTTAACTGTTATTCAAGTAAATCGCGACAATGACACTGACAACAGTGACAACCTATCACATGCCTAACATCCTGTCATTAAAATTGTTGCCGGTGTAAGAAATTAGTTCCAATGAAATTCCCGCAACATGGCGCATGATCATATATTTCTGGTCAACTTAATTACAAATTTTAATATGGCATATTGAGCTCCCACATTTTTGTTTTACATCTCATATATATGTGTATAAGCTTCTTGATTTGGAGTCTGTTTCAAATGGATTTGTCGAAGGTCTGACGTTTGTATATACCCCGAATATGCTTCTGTTATGTATTTTATGCACTTTGTAATAAGGTTCACATTCAATCGTTACTTAATGTAGAAACTATTTTTATAAAATTCTGGATTTGATTCTATGTCAATGACCTTTTGAGCAGGTTAATTTGGAATAAACCATAGTTTCTATACGGAAAACCGCCATAATTAGATAGTATATAGAATACTATAATCGAACGAGCGGAACGTAAGCGAAGTGAAGTTCTTACAAACAACTTCGGCTACTTTGACTTTTGATTTTGAGGGTTTGTTCCGCGATAACTTTAGTAACGTTTTTCTGATGTTTATTAAATTTATTGGGGTTGTAGCAGAGACACATATATTTTGGAGTTCGTATATGAGCAGGATCGATCAAGGGGTTGTGGAGCTAGAAGGCGAAAAAAAATCTTCAGAAGGGTCTTGTTATATTGGTCATCTCGTTTGCAAGGAAATCGCGAGTTCTGAGTTCGAGGAGGACTACTAGTAATAGAAATGACAACTACTCTATACCTAGGTGATTAAAACTAATGTAGTTTGCATGTAGCAGCAAAATTTGAAGCACGAAAAGCAGCCATTCATGACGTCACGTTGTAATTGCCCTTCCTTTCTCCAGGGTTATTTTATGTATACCGGGTGTGGCCTGTAATAGGAGCAAAAAATTAAAGCGTAGATTCTACTCCTCAAACTAGACAATGTTTGTTCAACGACTTTTGAAAGTTATGTAGATTTTAGATTGTCTCTTTTTCAAATAAACTAAATAGTATTTTCAATGTACATCAAGTTCCGCCTAAATGACATCGCCTGTCAATCTTGTCACCCTACAGATATCAATCAATGTTGTAATACATTGCTTGTTCGAATAAACTTTAAACTGTAATAAAATTCAAACTACCAGTTATTTTTAAAAGTTGTTGAACAAACGTTGTCTAGTTTGAGGAGTAGAATCTACGTTTTAATTTTTTGCTCTTATTACAGGCCACACCCGGTATATATATATAATGATAATGAACTAGCATTTGGATGGGAAATCAAAAATTCAATCGTATTTATTTAAAATAATTTTTAGTTTATTTCATATGACCATGTACAGCTAAGAAACCGGATTGTTGAGCCACTTGCCATTGTTCGCAATTTTGCCGTGTTATGAATGCCCGATGTTACCGACTAGCTGTCAACTGTCAGTTACATCGGACATTTATTACACTGCTAAATTACGAACATAGCAAGTGGCTCAACAATCCGGGTTCGTGACTACATATGTAATGTAAACACATTTTTTTTAATATATCCTGTTTATGGTTATACCAGTTAACATTTTAATAATAAAAACACATATAGTAGACAATTTTAACTAATAGAATTCAAAATATACAGGGTGTCCCTAAACCAACGTCAAGACCTAAGAAGGGCTCCTTATTCCCTAAAAGGCCGAAAACTCTATTAATGAAAAGACACGCATGAAATGCTATTTATAAGATAGTTTGAAGTATTAGTAATACAAAAAATACTTTTGATATATATTTCGTGAAATTCGCGCAAGGGACAAATTTTATTGATCTGACAGTTCATCAGCTGTTCTATCAGCTCTTCAAGTCATGACGTTGGATAATCGTTCGAGCTCAAGATAGCTGCGGCGTCTTTAGAATAGTTTTTTTTTTTGTTTTTTGCTTATTTACGTAGTTCAGTGTGTAATATTGATAGCTTATTGTGCGGTGACCAAACGAACAAGTGTGCAGCTAATGAAAAATTAGTCTCAAAACGCGCGTAACCACCCTTTAGTTGAACAAACGGTTATCTGGGGTCTCTGCCACCCACGTGTTTGTAGGGAGGCTATCACCTTACAATCAGCAAGGCATCTACCGAACAACGTTGCTTGTATTTTATTAAAAATGCATAAAATCAAAAGTCTACACCTCGACATTGACATAATAAAGCCATAAAAAAAAGTCTTGACGTTGGGTTTAGGGACACGCTGTATATTGCACATAATTGATTTATTTTATATGGATTTAAAACCAGCATTTACATCTCACGCCCACCGACACAGCGGTTAAATAAACAGTTACTGCCAGCAACGCATATGTGCGTTCCTTTTCCAGTTTTCTCTAAACCATGAACTTTGCTTCATCAGAGGATAACGCCTCTAATAAGTACTTCATGTTTGATTTTGAGCATTTTATACACTATTACTTCTTTGATAGCCTAGTTTTGGTTAGTAGTCTAATTATACAGGGTGTTTTTTCAACCATGTATTTATGCATGCCTTTTAAAATCGCTGTGATGGATTTCATATACAATCACATTTATATATTTGCAAATGCTTTTTCTGTATTTCAAGAGATCTGAAGAGTTTATTTTTTATCTATAGTTTAACTTTACCAATATGGCGCCACTCATTTATTACGTAAGACGATTTAGGTGGGAGGGGTTGACTATGTCTTACGAGAGGAGGATTTTTATTTTTGGTTTTTCTTACGTAGGTTCAACGAGTGGCCAAAATTGTCTTACGTTATAAATTTATAACGCTTATTAAGTTGATATTGTGAGGAGTAGGTATTAGTGATATATTTAAAGGAGTTTTATGATTGGATGAGGTGGTAGGGATGGTGTACTGTTTCATAATCATTTTATTGACGTTTTTATTTGGTGCCACAATCTTGTTGTATATGCTCAAAACGTAATCAATAATGTAAATTAAATTATATTTTCTTGACGGTTATGGCAATGTAAAAGTATTATAATAATTTTCTAAATGATTTTTAAATTTTTAAAATTTGCAATATTTTTTGGCGCATCTTGTATATAGGTATTTTAGGGAAATAATTGTGACCAAATGTAACTCTTTATTAAAAACCAGCTTAATAATAGTCATTAATAATGGATATGTTACAGTGTGGTGTGTGGTAGCATAATTGTGATACCTAAACTATGCTGTTTTGTATAATAATTTTAAATATTAAGTGCCTTTAAGAAAACTCTATTTTTTTTTATCCAAAACAGTTTTAAAATTAGGTTGGCTCATATTCAACACTGATATTATTTACTTAAAAAAATAAGTATGTTCTTTATAAAATGTAAATATACATTTTATATTATATACTTTTTATTCATATTTATAATATTATGTTGACGTTTTGTTTATAGTCAACTCTATTATTTAAATGCCTGAAACTGCCTTTGCAAAGAAATTGTATTTCAGAAAGCAAAATACTAATAATAAATGCTTAAATTATTTTGTACAGTACAGAAACTTACAGACCGCATTTGCTCGGCTGTCTTTGGCTATTGGGGTCGCACCCTATAGGGTAGGACCCCCTTTTCTGTGCTACATTTGCATGTTGACTATAATACACTGTATTATATGAGATCAATTGAAATGAATTTTACTGAATGAAATAAGTTTCAGGCACTGTTGCGAATGTTGCCATAATAAATAAACAAGGCCAAAATATGTAGCACATTTGTACGGTCACGTCTGAAAACATGGATATATTTAATGTGACAAAAACATATATCCAAGACTTTACGCCTTGGTAATAGAGTCGTGGTTACATATTTTTGTCACGTTAAATGTATCCATATTTTCGGACGTGATTGTACACCGGTGCGTTTCGCTTGTACTTAAAACCCATCTACACGTTGATTAGTGTTAAGTGCGAGTCCATACATTTTCTACTTGTGTTTAATAACAAATGTATCACTGACCAATGTGTAAATGGGGCCGTAGTTGCGAGCGAGATGCAACTATGTCAGAATAAGATCAAATGTGTTTGAATACTGCAGAATTTATTGCATTTTTAAAAGCGAAAATGCTAAAATGTATTGACTTTTTAATTCAAGTGTTTATCAACTGCATTTTCATTAGACACTGAATATATTTTATTTTATTTTTAGTATGACGCGTGATGTGTGAGAAGTATGGATGTTGGATGCGAGAAGTCTCAGAACTATTGTAGATAATTTGAGACGATAAATAAATATGTTTAGTTCTTTTACATGTGCTTTTCTTTGACAATAATCACCATTTAAAGGGGTAAATATGTATAAATCCAACTACGATATAAACCTGGACTGAAATGTATACACAAAACTGCGCGTAATTCAGGCAAATAGACTAGCGCTATCTATCGAGTAATAATCGCAGTAGGCTTCAGTCGCATACATTTTGTTCAGCGTTTCGAAATAACTTATGTTATGTAGCTGTCAAAATTAAAAACTCCGGTCAACAGAACGCTGGTCCAATATTACACTTCACTGTTATTGAAATTTGAACATTGTTATAGTGACACTAGGTCTAAAATTGAATAGCCTGAGAATGTAACATAGAAGGGGTGGGGAGGGAGAAGAAAAATAAAGTCCAACGTGGGTCAGTTCGGGTTGCACAGGCTGGTTCCACAACACGTAGGGAGCTTAAATACCGCGAGCCATCCGGTTGCCTCTCGGACACTGTAACTACGCGCCATTGCTTTAACTAAAAGGGAATCTCGTTTCTGAGTATTCTGGTCCTTGCAAAAGATAAAAAAATGATCAAATATATTTATTCTTAATAGAGTTCATTTTTAGTATGGGTGCCAGTTATTGAAAGGTGGCCAGTTACTGGCGATTTACCTTATATGTGCTCATATGTTATTTGTTGTCTCAGATGTAGATATAGTTAGTTGAAATTATTTGGGGTGCTGACAGGTAAAATAGAGTTACTATTAAAAAATTTGCTATTTTATGAGTTATTTATTTAACTTGGCAACCTCAAATTATTTCAATTATTAAAATCAAAGTGTAAATAGAAAAAAATATTTGTATTGTAAAAAAATATTTAAGAAATAAATGGTTGAAATATTTAGTTGTGTTTTTGTTTCATGTATACAGGTTTCTAAACATAATGAAAGTAGGATAAACGCGGAAAACTATGCGCAAATGGCGTCTCAATCACAAAAAACTGGCAAAGTGCATGGCGGACGACGTAAAATGGAGGGTTCCATACCTTTTACTCTGCCTATGACAGAAGTTTTTTGGAGATAACTCGAAAACGCCTTTACCGATAATCGTCAAATCAATTTTCGTTTCGTTTTTTGTTTTGATGATGTATCTTCTAAAATGTTTAATATTTTTTGCATCTCATGTTCAAAAGTTACAGGGGTTTGAACCCGTGACCTTCGGATTGAAAGTCTGACGTCTTTCAATCCGAAGGTCGAGGGTTCAAACCCCGGCTCGTACCACTGAGTTTTGCGGTACTTATGTACGAATTATCATACCTTCATACGTTAGACTTCAATAAAAGTTGACACGTGTCTCATTTGTAGCCTCAATATGTCCACGTCCCGCTATGAGTAAAACGTTGCATCATATCCATTGCCCATTTGGGCTGGTCCATGGGCACAATATGCCCCGCGTGTCTGACCAACACGACTTCGACCACATTTCCCACCAGACGTACCCCGCTATCTCCCCGTCCACACGCCAGATCGAACGCTTCGCCGTTTTAGACTCTTCTGAACCACTGAAGTTGAGCTCGCAAGTAGTTGCGTGTCAGAGGATACGCGACTACAATGTCCAATTGTCCATTGTAGATCAAACAATGGTAGTGCTACAAGAGCACAGATAGCCACGGTGCGACAGACTTCATCATACCTTGTTTTAAAGTCTCGTGAATCATGGATGCATTATGGAGAACAGTTTAGCTTTACTACAAATTCTACTTCCTGTATTGAAGCAATAACATTTTTGGATTCAATAAATTATAGTAAGTATCAAGTCCAGTGACATTGGAAAAGTAAGAATTATCTCCTAAAATTAAAGTGGCACAGCTATTAAATGCTTCCACTCACTGGCGGTTTTTATATAAAATTTAAAGTTTTACCTTCGTACTCCTCGAATATTTTTCGTTCCTTCAAATCTATGAGACCAATATCGACTGTATAATAATTTAATAATTGGTTTTCTGGATCTGTCATGCCATTATAATAAAATAATCATGCCATTACCATAATCTAAATTAAGTACTGTTGTATGCTAACGTAGACACTAAGACATGTAACTAACAATTCATATGGGCTCCCGGGCCTGAAATAAAAGTATATTTAATTTAATAATTTAATTTAATTACCTATGGCCAAACCTTTAAGGTTTATTTTGGGTTCTTCTTGTGAATAGCGTAGCCTAGAGCTGGCACATACTTTCCTCCGTAAGATACTCCAGCGATGAAAAACTTATTTTGTCGCAGTTCAGGGAAGAACTGGAAGAACTGAGTCAAGCTGGAGTACAGATGTTCAGTAGGTACAATAACCATCCTTGTATATTTCATCTTGTAAGAGTTGTAAGTAGTTTTGATTTTGCCTGCTACTTATAGTGCTAGCTAGCAGGCTTGTTGCGAATATTCGCATCCGCATCCGCAACCGCGGATCTTCCGCATCATTTTCAAAATCCGCATCCGCATCCGCTTTCGAGCTATATGCGGATGCAGATGTGGAACAAGTCGGTACAGGAACGTCTCGGCGACGGCGCACGTGCTAAGTAAAGTAGGTAAGTAATTAAATTTCACCATTAGTACCATTACCCAATAGGAATATTGTTACATTTTCATGATTCGTCGATCGAGCTCTATGTCCTTGACGGACAGCGATAAGAAATTACGAGTTTGTTTTGTTTTGATTTTAGTGTTCAAATGCTATTGTAGGGCGAAGGGTGTTGTATTATGTGAGTAGTATAAAACTTTATCTACACTCATACTGTAAGTACTCTAAAATGCGTTCAAAACCGTAGACAATGACAAGCATTACAACAAACGATTTAACTATGATAAGTTTCTTATCTGCGGCAGTAACGTAATTTTAACTTTGCATGCTCAAATATTGTTAAGCAATGAGTTTCAAATTTGGAATATCGAATTTGATAACATAATGTTACCGCCATGGCCAACTCGATTGGTCCCGCGCGAGCCCCGACACAATCGAGATGGCCGCGGCGGTGCAATGGCGGCCATTCTATGATTTCCGAATACGGCATTTATAATAAATAATATGAGTGTAGATAAAGCAGTGTATGCAACTGTACGTAATTAGGCCTTAAAACACTCGTGTGATCTTATTATGAAATTCGCCTGCGGCTCATTTCATAAAACCACACTCATGTTTTAAGGACCCTTATTACGTAACAGTTACATAAACTACTATTAATATTTGGGTTTTTTTGTGTACCTAATCTTACATCCGCATCCGTATCCGCGGATGTGAGCTTTTTAATATCCGCATCCGTATTCGCATCCGCGGATCTCAAAAAATCAGCATCCGTAACATCCCTGCTAGCTAGCCTCTTCGATAGGAATCCTGCTTGTGAATTCTGCAAGTTTGTTCAGCGGCTCTGACGGCGGCTGTGTCCGTATCCATTGTTACATGTTTGCTCAAGTGTTTGTTGGATGTTACTAAGAAAATAATTAAAATTAATTGAAAATCGCTTTTATCGCATTTAGTAGTTCGATGATATGTCGATGGTTCGATGACACATTTACATGTATGTTTTGCAAAATGTTATTCATTACCTTAAACTTTGCACAATATCTACACTCCAGGAGAATGAAAAGGGTGTGTTTGCTGGACATACTTGACGGGAGATTGTTACAGTAGCAATCACCCGTCAAGTATAATTGTTACTGGTACGGTAATATCACCCGTCAAGCATAATATGTTTAGTTTTTATACCACGACGGTGGCAAACAAGCATACGGCCCGCCTGATGGTAAGCAGTTACCGTAGCCTATGGACGCCTGCAACCCCAGAGGATTCGCATGCGCGTTGCCTACCCTCCATCCACAAACAAAGCAAACAAATATATACGTTCCCTTTTCATTCTCCTTGAGTGTAGATATTGTGCGAAGTTTAAGGTAACAATCACCCGTCAAGTATAATATGTCCAGCAAACAAATATATACCCTTTTCATTCTCCTTGAGTGTAAATATTGTGCAAAGTTTGGTAATTAAAATGAATAAAATTTTGCAAAACACACATGTCTTCAATTTAATTTCCATTATTTCCTTAGTAACATCCGACGAACACTTGAGCAAATATGTAACAAATAACAATTGACACGGACACAGAGCCACTAAATAAATATGTATCCACTTTTTCCCCTTATTGCGTTGGAATAAGGTCCAAAAGTGGATGCATCTCTTTGTAGGCAACACACAGATACACCAAGCAAAAGTTACAGTTAAACCGTGTCAGCTATTGGAAAACTCATTCAATTGAGTCAATTATTTATGTACCTCATGCTCGCACAATAGTTCATTACAACAGAGGCGGGGAAAACAAAAATCACCGGCCAAGTACTTTAGGTATAGATAGATTGCCCGGCAAGGTGCTACGAGTATTCCTAGCACCATTGGCGTATCTAAAGATATTTTCAAGGGGGGGCCTGGCCCCTGCCTTGTTGAGATACATTGGGATTGGGAGCCCAATGTACCCGAATGAAGTCTAGACTATCTGAAGTGGTCAGTGACAGAATGTGGTGAATGGCGTGGTGTATCATAGTTACATGACAAAAATAATTTGAAATTTAAATGAGCAGAGCACAACCAGCATAATAATTCGTAAATGAAATAGCTTTACTTACACTTCTTATAGGTACCTTGTCGCTATAAAATCATGTTCATTGTTCATGCCTTATTTTAAGTGCCTCACAATTTTTTTTAATGTTCGTATCAGGCTCACAAGGTGATTTAATAACCAACATAAAATAATGGCTCGTAGGTGTAAGGCATGTATAGGGTTCCGTAGCCAAATGGCAAAAAACGGAACCCTTATGGATTCGTCATGTTTGTCCGTCTGTCCGTCAGTATGGCACAGCCATTTTACTCGGAAACTATACGACATATCTGAATAAAATTTACACATAAGGTGTATTTTGTATGCCGCTACTTAGTTATGTAGTTACATTTGAAAAAAAAAAATATTTTAAGGGGGGGCGCTCCATACATGTAACTAAATTTCAATTTTTTTTTTAACCAAATATCAACATATATGTGACACATCAATCGATACGTCTTTAAAAATAACATTGAGGTTTATTTCGTGATTAAGTGAATATTTTCTGAAATAATCGCTTCGAAAGTCAGAAAATTTGTGTGTCCCCTTGAACCGTAAGTCCAAAAAATATGAAAAAATTTGAGGAGATGCGCCTTATCATATACCTACTTTCTACAAAAATTATTTTGAACATTATCAGTTCAGCCATTTTTGAGTTATCTTCAAAAAACTTCTTCCATAGGCATCAGATACGACCTTTTGGTATTAGTTTGGTTCTTATTCCATTGAAGGTACGGAACCCTCCTATGCGTGGTCCGACACGCACTTGGCCGGTTTTTTTTTAAACAATTAATTGGTATGTTGAAAATAGATGTCATATACTTCAGAAAAAAGTGACCAAACCCTCCGGTGTCCGAGGCCAGATTTATATACAGTAGTGTAACTACTTAAAAATTGCAAATCAAAAAAATATTGAACAAAATAATTTGATTTGCTTCAAGATTAATTAATTGGTATGTTTTCGTGACTAATGTATTTTACGCCTTTATTTACACATTAACATCGTGTTTACATGGGAAAAAAATGGCATTGAGACAAAAGAAATTAAATTTAAACCAACTTTAATTTTCGTTTCTTTTCTGCAAATATGTTCAGGACTTTTTCTGCTGTAACATTGTCTTTGACAAATTGATTTTCTATATGGAGAAGTGAGGTGTTCGAGAACCTCTCTTCTCCCATAGTAGATCTGAGCTAGGTTTTTATTCTGCGCATTACCGAGTAACTCCGCTCACATCCAGCTGAGCTCACTGGAATAACTATCGCAGCTTGGATTAATTTATATAGATTTGGACAAAAATTTTGTTTAACATTGACTTTCAGGTCTTCAATTGTGACTTTTTTAAATACATTTTTCATAATGAAACATTTCACACCTAAAGCAAAGTCTCTACCTTCTCTGCTACCTTCACCGACTCTATTATAGGTACTTGCGTTTGCTTACTCGTGTAAGTACCAGGCAAATTTCATGTTTTTCTATAAATTCTTCTATTTGTGTCCAACAATAATCAAAATTTTTCCGATTTTATGGTACCGGCTTAACAAAGCGCGCCAATGTTCCGCAGCCAATCACGTGCGCTCGCTAGTCGTATTGCGTTATAGCGCCAAATTCAAATCTCCGTCAATTGTTTCGTATTTACTTCAAGTTATAAAACAAAATGAAAACTGAAATTAAGTAGATACGGAATGTACATAGGTTATAGTGAATTGGCGGTTGTAGGACTTAATAGGTGATTTATTTTGACAGCATTTTGTGAATTTCAAACCGGTAACCCAACATCTTGGGGTGGGCACCAGACTATTCTGGGGTGGGCACGGCCCACCCGGCCCCCCCTCTATATACGCCTATGCCTAGCACTGAAGCACCTCGGGGTTCGGGCGGGGCGCTTCCCGAGGTGCTGGAAGGAGGGTAAATTGTGCCTGCTGAGGAAAGACGGCCGACCGGCGGACTCACCGTCGGAATACCGCCCCTAGTGCTGCTGGACGAAACTGCCAAAATGTATGAGAGGATTCTGTCCTCTCGTATCCAGCAGCACATGGCTACGTATGGACTAAACCTTTCCCATCGGCAGTTTGGATTTCGAGGGGGACTCTCAACTATTGACGCAGTGAGTGCTTTGAGTAGGCACGTGGAGCACGCGGAGGGACAAGGGGAGGGGGTGGTGGCGGTGTCCTTGGACATCGCTAACGCGTTTGGCACCCTCCCATACCCGGTGATAGGAGAAGCCCTTCGGTACCACGGGGTACCCTTGTACCTAAGGCGGGCGATAGAGCACTACCTAACTGGGCGGGTAGTGCTCTATGAAGCAAAACTAGGGCGGCGCACACACGGCATGGCATGCGGGGTTCCACAGGGGTCTGTGTTAGGGCCCCTTTTATGGAACATTGGGTTTGACTGGGCCGTCAGAGGGACACAACTGCCACGCATGGTCACCATCTGTTACGCCGATGACACGATGGTGGCCGTGAGGGGAAAGCGGCCCGAAGAATCTCTTCGGAGAGCGGCCGTAGCGACGGCAATGACTGTCGGTCGCATAGAGCTCCTCGGGTTGAAGGTGTCCCTCCCAAAAACGGAGGCGATCGTCTTCGACAAATGGCGGTTGGGCCCTGACACAACCTTTGCCGTCGGAGGGGAACCTGTCCGGGTTAAGCCCCACATTAAATATCTGGGCCTTATCCTGGACAGAGGTTGGCAATTTCGTGAGCACTTCGCGAGGCTCGCCCCTCGGCTAGTGAGAGCTGCATCGGCTCTAGGGCGCTTGCTGCCCAACGTAGGTGGACCCAACAGCTCCTACAGGAAACTGTTTGCGGGTGTGCTTAGGAGCATGGCTCTGTATGGTGCACCAATATGGGTGGACCGGCTGACGGGGAGAACAAAACCTTTGCTCCGTCGACCCCAAAGGATAGTGGCGCAGCGGGCAGCAAGGGCCTACTGCACCACAGCTTTTGCCGCGGTGTGCCTCCTCGCTGGTACCCCGCTGTGGGAGCTGGATGCTCAGGTGCTGGCGGAGAGGTACAGGGTGAGGGCTGAGGCTCGGGAAAGGGGTGAGCTCCCGGACCCAGAAGAAGTCGAGAGGGCGGCGCGACAGGCTCTGGACAGCGCTGGAGGATAGCCTCTATGGAACCCGCACCATAAGTGCTATTCTCCCATACTTTGAGGGCTGGTTGGGCCGGAAGCATGGGGCCCTCACTTATAGGATGACGCAGGTGATGACCGGACACGGGTGTTTCGGGCATTACCTGCACCAAATCGGGAGGGAGTTGGGGCCCCAGTGCCCGGATTGTGGAGCGGTGGACGACACGGCCCAGCACACGCTGGAAGGGTGTCCCCACTGGAACACAGAGAGGGCAACGATGACGGCAGCAACGAGGGTGCGGGATCTCTCGCTGCACAGCATTGTCGGAGCAATGCTGGGCAGCGACAGATGCTGGAGAGCAGTGGCAACCTTCTGCGAGGAAGTAATCTCGCAGAAGGAGGCAGCGGAGCGGGAGCGTGAAAACAGCGCAGACGCGCCACCGCTCCGGCGCAGGCGGCTAGGGAGGAGACGTAGGCAATATGCCCTAGCCAACGGCTAGCTCCTCCCCAATGTAGGGCCCGTGGGCTGGGGACCCACATCCAATTGGCCATATCCGTCTGAGAAGAAATTCAAGCGTCATGGCTCTCTTCTCCCAAGGTGCGGGTGCCCGGCAATACCGGCTGAGATACCGGGGAGCGCCGCGGACGAATGCGCAAGTTATCCCGGGGCGTTCCTCCCTAACGGTAGTGCGGATGACGCCGGTGTGTTTTTAGTGGGTAGGCGTCTCCCCTCCCTCTGCCTAGCAGAGGGATTTAAGGGAGAGGAGAGTCCCACATACCCCCCACTATGGGCCCTCCCCAGGCCCCCGGGGGATGCGTAAAGCATTTTCACACCGACAAAAAAAAAAGGTATAGATAGATTAGGAATACGAAGCCGCGGGGATCCATTTTCACGCAGACTTACTTAATTGTCATTTACTCAATTGAGTTAAATTTGTAGCCAAATAGCACTAGACCCTACTCATAGTGTTGTGTTCCTGCCGGTGAGTAAGATTGCCAAAGAGTTGACGACGATGTACTCTCTTTGTTCCTTTAGTCGTCAACACAGTGAATACTGCTTTTTGTAAAGGATCGGCAATGCGCATGTGACACCTCTCGAGTTGCAGTCGTCCATAGGCTACGGTAGCTGCTTACGATCAGGCGGGCCGTATGCTTGTTAGCCACCGTCGTAGTATATATATATATATATATATATGTAAAAAGTATTTATACTTTTTATTTTTCATACGTGGCCGCAGCTGACTCTATGGATCTGCGGCTGTCGAGAATGTGATTGTCATAGTTGTCATGTCATGTGTCATGTACAATGGTGATACAAGAAGAAACGTTTATTTAAAATAATTATTAGAAATGATTTGAGTTTACGTACGAATGGACAAATGAACATTTAATGTCGTTTCTTTATTTACAGGTATGTAGGTTTGTCATTAGTTGTTTATTTGCAAATGTAGTAGAGATTTACGCTGAGTAAATAAAAACCTTTATTTACAGAGCAACACATTATTTTATTTGTCGACACTAAGATACATAACAAGTTATCTTATAAAACGACATTATTGTTATGAAGTCGTTCGAAAATGGAGAAGCTACGCTTTGAATTTACTATACTACCAGGTAGTGATGGAAAAACACATGTGTATTGTATCACCTCTATTACAACGAGTGATAACAAAATCTACACTATACCAGAAGAGGTACAATCAGTTGGGTATCATAAAGAACTAATGAAAACGGCAGCTTACAGCAAAGTAAAAAATAGTTTGACTAAGAGGCATCAGATACGAAGAATTTGGATAACAATGACGGAAGAACTAAAGAAAATTTATATAGACGACGATGGTAACATACAGTTCGCAGATCGATACCTAGAAGAATTAAACCAAGATCCACCTACCTCCGCACCTCAAAAAGACACAGATGTGTTGGGAAAATTGTTGGAGAAATTAATAGAAAATACGCAAGAAAATCGTCAACAGAGTTTAAAAAATATTGCGGAAAAGTTTATTATTGAGAAATTTACGACAAAAAATTCAAACGCTGTTCAGTGGATGGATATTTTTGAAAGAGAATGCGAGCGTTTTCAAATAATAGATGAGAAGAAAGTTGAGATCTTGAGGCTATTCATGGACAAGAGTTGTGCAGATTGGTTCAGTTCAATGATCATAAAATTAACAATGGACTCTGATTGGGCTGAATGGAAAAGTAAATTCTGTGAATCTTTTACGAATAAAGGATGGAATGCAGTATCAAATGCAATGTCATTGAAATACAAAGATGGTTCATTGTTGGACTATGCTATTAAAAAAGAGAAACTATTACTAGATATGAGAAGAACGATTGATACTGGCACTTTGGTAGACCTCATTGCATCGGGTTTGCCAGAATACATAATAAACAAGATAGACAGAGAAGCACTAAATGATACGGTTGATTTATTTAACGAAGTGAGCAAACTGGAACATATGGTAAATAGAAAAAGTTATGTCGTCAAGAGAAAAATCGGGAACTTCAAAAGTGACCATAAAAATGAAGATTTCAACGCATGTAAGTTTTGCGAAAAACTAAATAAAGGGAGGCGTTACCACCCAGAAGCCTTATGTTGGTTTAAACCAAAAGAAGAAGACAAGGCTACGAAGAATTTTGTGAAACACGTCAATAATTCAGTTATTGAAGCTGAATTAAATGAAACTCAAAAAAACGAATAATAACACCATTAATATACGTCAAACTGAAAGTAAATGATAAATTGGAATTAAAAGCACTTTATGACTCAGGTTCAAACGTTTCTGTTATTAATTCAAAGTATTTAAAACTGAATGGAAAAGGAAATTGTTTGAATGAATCAAATTTAATTACTATTGGTGGTGTTAATAAGACAAAGGGTTTGACGAACTTAAAAATAAAGATCTTTAATTTGGAAAGGAATGTAGATATCGATATTTTGGATGAACAAAAATTTGAACATGACTTTCTAATTGGATTGGACTTGATTAAAATATTTAGACTACGACAAGATGAAAATTTAGATATATCCCAAAAACAATATGACGCAAATGAAAATACAGATAATGACATAAAGAATAAAGATCATGAAATCCCAACAGATTTTACTGTAACTAATGAATCTCAAAGTAAGACGGAATACAAAATAAATTTTAACGAACATGTCAAAGAAGAAGATTTTGAAATGAACATTGATCACTTAACTGGAGATGAAAAATCCGAAATAAATAAATTGGTTAACAAATACAATTCAGTGTTCGCAAAACATAAATACGATATTGGCACGGTTAATGAATATGAAGCAAGGATAGACTTATTAGTAGACCAATACTGCAGTAAGAGACCCTACAGATGCACTGTAGAAGACAAAAAAGAGATTGAGGAACAGATAGCAAAATTATTAGACAATAAACTGATAGAAGAATCTTACAGTCCGTTTGCTGCACCAGTTACGCTAGCATTTAAAAAAGAAGATAATAAGAAATCTAGATTATGTATAGACTTCAGGGATTTGAACAAAATAGTAGTCCCTCAAGCTCAGCCATTTCCATTGATAGATGACCTGATGGTTAAAACAAGAAATTGCAGTTACTTTTCTACTTTAGATATAAACTCTGCATTTTGGTCTATTCCATTACGAGTTGATGATAGAAAAAAAACTGGTTTGTGACACAAGAAGGACATTTCCAGTGGACAGTTTTGCCTTTCGGTCTGAAGACTTCACCAGCAATATTTCAGAGGATATTAAGCAACGTATTAAGAAAAAATAAACTTAATACCTTTGCCGTAAATTATATAGACGATATTCTCGTATTTTCTAAGACTTTTTCAGAGCATATTGATCACCTAACGCAACTGCTTGAAGCAATAAAAACGGAAGGATTCCGATTAAAATTTACGAAATGCACATTTGCATCAAACTCTGTCAAATATTTAGGCCATATAATCCAAAATAACTCGATTCAACCGGTAAAAGATAACTTAATATCAATAAAGAATTTTCCTGTCCCAAAAACTCAGAAAAATATTAGACAGTTTCTAGGGAAGATCAATTTTTATCATGAGTACATACCGAGAAGTGCAATAATATTGGACCCATTACATAATTTGCTAAGAAAAAATCAAAAATTTGTATGGTCTGAAGAATGCCAAAAGGCATTTGAAACAATAAAAAACCTGCTATGGGAGCATATAACCAATACTAGAAATATTTGATCAAGACTTACCAATCAATATCTATACTGACGCTTCATTGCAAGGTATTGGAGCTATTTTAAAACAGAAACAGCCTAATGGGAAAGAAAAACCAGTTGCATATTTTTCCAAAAAACTAAACGAAGCACAAAAGAAAAAAAAAGCTATATACTTAGAATGTTTAGCTATAAAGGAGGCTGTAAAATATTGGCAGTACTGGCTTATAGGCAAATCATTCACAGTTATTTCAGATCATAAACCGCTAGAAAATATGAACCTGAAATCTAGAACGGACGAAGAACTGGGTCTTTTGACATACTATTTATCTCAATATGACTTTCAAATAAAATATTCTCCTGGGAAAACTAATTTGGAGGCAGACTGCCTAAGCAGGAATCCTGTTTTAGAATGTGACGAGAATACAGATGAACAATTGAAAGTTGTAAACTTAATAGAACTTGAAGACATTATAAGAGATCAAGATCAAAACGAAGACATACAGAGGGAAAAGGAAAAATTAATTAAAAAACACAACGTATATTTAAGAAAAAATAAAACCAAAGAAAAAATAATGCTATCGGAGAAGTTTAGCATCACACTTTTCAAAACTATACATGAAAACTTATGCCATATTGGAGAAGCACAAATGTTGAAGACTATTAGTCCATTATATTCAGCTAAAAATTTTACGAAGAATATAAAGAAACTTTGTACAAGTTGTGAGATATGTATAAAAAATAAATCAAGAGGACAAGATAAATTTGGACTCATGTCTCATTTAGGGCCTGCCACACGGCCTTTTGAAATAATGTCATTAGACACGATTGGAGGATTTGGAGGTTCAAGATCAACAAAAAAATATCTACATTTGTTAGTAGATCACTTTACTAGATACGCATACATTTTAACATCAAAAACTCAAAGCGCAGATGATTTTATGAAACTTGTCAGAAATGTAACAGAAACAAATAATATTGGTATGATTCTTACCGATCAATACCCTGGAATAAATTCTAAGGAATTTAAGAACTTTTTAATGAACAAAAACATAATAATAGTATTTACTGCTGTAAATACAGCTTTTTCTAATGGATTGAATGAGCGATTGAACCAAACATTGGTAAACAAAATAAGATGCAAAATAAACGAAAGAGGCGAAAATCGAGCTTGGGCCACAATAGCTCAAGAATGCCTGAGAAAATATAATGAAACAAAACATTCAGTCACTGGCTTTTCTCCGGCTTACCTTATGAATAGTACAGATGACAGAATTTTGCCAACTGAATTTAAACAAGAATTGCAAGGTAATTTGATCGGAGACAGAGAAATAGCATTTGAAAATACATTGAAATCACACGACTACAACAAAAAACTGTTTGACAAGAATCGGAAAAACCATAAATTTAATGTAGGAGACCTGGTATATGTGGAAAATGGAAATAAGTTAAACAGAAAAAAATTAGACGAACTGAAAATTGGACCTTATGAGATTATTGAGAAAATCTCAGACTCTATATACAAAGTAGATGTTGGTCATAAAAAAGCAGAGTCTAACCTTTTCCATATAACAAAGCTAATTCCCGTCCCTATTACAGAAGAAGAAAGAGGTTCGTAACTGAGCGAAAATTTTAAAATAAAATTTTCACCCCTTGGGGGGGAGATGTAAAAAGTATTTATACTTTTTATTTTTCATACGTGGCCGCAGCTGACTCTATGGATCTGCGGCTGTCGAGAATGTGATTGTCATAGTTGTCATGTCATGTACAATGGTGATACAAGAAGAAACGTTTATTTATAGTAGTTTATGTAACTGTTACGTAATAAGGGTCCTTAAAACATGAGTGTGGTTTTATGAAATGAGCCGCAGGCGAATTTCATAATAAGATCACACGAGTGTTTTAAGGCCTAATTACGTACAGTTGCATACACTGCTTTATCTACACTCACATCATATATATTAAATTAATTGTTCGGAAACCATAGAATGACCGCCATTGTACCGTCATGGCCTACTCGATTGTGCCGGTGCTCGCGCGGGACCAATCGAGTTGGCCATGGCGGTAACATTATGTTATCAAATTCGATGTTCCAAATTTGAAACTCATTGCTTAACAATATTTGAGCATGCATAGTTAAAATTACGTTACTGCCGCAGATAAGAAACTTATCATAGTTAAATCGTTTGTTGTAATGCTTGTCATTGTCTACGGTTTTTGAACGCATTTTAGAGTACTTACAGTATGAGTGTAGATAAAAATAATTATTAGAAATGATTTGAGTTTACGTACGAATGGACAAATGAACATTTAATGTCGTTTCTTTATTTACAGGTATGTAGGTTTGTCATTAGTTGTTTATTTGCAAATGTAGTAGAGATTTACACTGAGTAAATAAAAACCTTTATTTACAGAGCAACACATTATTTTATTTGTCGACACTAAGATACATAACAAGGTATCTTATATATATATATAAAAACATAATAAACGCTACCTATCTGAAAATGTGTTCGTGTAGGTAAATAAAACTGCGCGTCCCCTCCATTTCTTTGTGAGAGCGTGTTCACATTATCCGATCATATCGAAAGTCGGATCGGACGACGAAGGAGTCAAAAATAAAATTCTATTAAATGACCAAATCTTTATAGCCGAAAAGAAAGCAATAGGTATCGCAAAAAAGGCTAACTTAATGCCAATTAGGGCACTCTTCGATCAACATCCGATATCGAACCAGACAATGTGCGCTCTGATGTCTCAATAGACCAATCCAAAAAAAACCGGCCAAGAGCATGTCGGGCCATGTTCAGTGTAGGGTTCCATAGTTGCCGGCCTGTTACAATACATCCGTTCAAAAAGTCGTGTATTAAGGGATATTTAGAGGCGCTTACGTCATTATACTATCCGGCACTTACGTCATTATACTATCCGGCACTTACGTCCTTTCACTATGCGTTTTTGAGTGATAACTCAAAAACGACTCAACCGATTTTATTCAATATAGTTTTAATTGAAAGTACTTATTAGGCCTCACTTTCATTTTTTTTTTCAATTATTTTGGACTCACGGTTCAAAAGTTAGATGGGGGGGACGACGCCCTTTTTTGAACTTTCAGAGCTTATATTTCGACACTATTAGTTTTATCTACCACCTGTTTTTAAAGACCTCTATTCTTTTTAAAAGACCTATCCAACGATACCAACACGGTACGGCTGGATCGAAAAAAAAAATCACCCCCCTTAATGTGTACGGGAGGTACCTTAATAAAAAATATTTTTTCCACTTTGTCGGCGTGATTGATGCACATACTCATACCAAATTTCAAGGGTGTAAGATCTTGCTTAGTATAGAATTCCGGCGCCGTCTTCGCATTCGAAAGACCTTGATGCGTCTTTTAGTGGAGACCCTCATGGAGACCGCTCGAATGACCGATATTTGTACTTTAACTTTTAGCCAGAATATTATTTGAGAGTATGGTTTTTCCCATTTGGATGATAGTTTGGATGCTGTTTTCTTCAAAAAACTCATATACTCATATATTGTACTTGGAAGTCCCCGCACGCTTGCCTTGATGGATTTGCCGAGTTTAGCACCTATCCGGTTCGAGGATGTTGTGATACCCCTATCACCTAAAGTGAAAAATCTTGGTCTGATCATAGACAGTGGCCTCACATGGGAGCCCCAGGTGTCTGATGTATGTCGCAGAGTGACGTACACTTAGATCACTGTACAGATTTAAAAATTTCTTGCCAGCAAGCACTAAGACCCTTCTCGTACAAGCTCTTGTCCTTCCTATAATTGGTTATGCTGATGTGTGCTACTCTAATGCCATCCAAACTTCTCTGAATAAACTGGAAAGACTGCTCAATAACTGTATCAGGTTCATATTTTGCCTTCGGAAGTACGACCACATATCAGCTTATCGTAAGCAGCTGAATTGGCTTCCGATACGCGAGCGTAGATCTCTAAGACTCTTAAGTACACTGTATTCTTTTCTTTTTGATCCTACCACACCTCAATATCTTCGATCTAACTTTAAATTTGTTACTGCACGCCCTGGATGTAATCTTCGCACTTCTCGCAGCCTTAAGCTCGCTATTCCCCTACATCGCACCGGTTTCATGAACAATTCCTTTACTCTCCAGGCAACATGCTTTTGGAATGACCTTCCGATTGACATCAGAAAAGCTCAGAGGAAGTTCACTTTCAAGCGCATGTTGCGTAAGCATTTGTCTGATAAATTGCGTGATTGATTATCGTCTTGATGTTTCATTGTAGGTACACTTATATAACAATAAATATGTATGTAAGTTTATTATATAAAGTATATGTGTTTGATTAAGTATGTAATATTTATTTTATATTTAGTAAGTGTGATACTGTTTCAGTACATTCTTTCATAAAGCCTGCACCAATATCTCTTTTTGGCCCAGTGGTTGACTGGTAGAGAATGCCTTAAGGCATTAAGTCCGCCATTTGTATATTTTATGTGCAATAAAGTTTAAATAAATAAATAAATACTCAGTCCCTAAGGGTCCATCACATGAATACTAAAGGTGTAAAAGAGGCTTTTATGTCTTCCGTGGCTCGGTCATATTTTAGATGTTTTTCTCGGCTGTGTTTTTATGCTGTTTTTTGCCATGTAAGGTTGCTGTAAGAGGAAGCGTCAGCATTTACAATGCGAACGTCGAAGAACGCTTTCCTTGCAGGTTCCCATACGCTATTTAGTAATAAGTCTCCTATGTGGGCTGGCTGTGTAGCACTTGCATCACGCATTATTGGTTCAACTGTGCCTTTACCCCAAGCTAGTTCGGCCCAATTCTTGCAATCGTCCCTATGTTGATCATGGCCTTGTTTAATCAAGCCGCCTTTTTTGCAGTTTAGGGCATGATTTAGGTCAAAATTATTTTCGCCGCATCCGTCGCAAAACTGGGGAAGATTGCCGGGTTCGTGAGCGTAGCTCCTTAGAGGTACTTGCACTTGAGGAAGTGAAGTGTATAGTCAATGCCTTTCCACTTGCTCAATGCACTTCCTCAAGTGATATCTCTAAGGAGGTGCATTTTTCAGCAAAAGAGTACGCATTTTTCTATGTAGAATTTAATGAGCGTTAATATTGTCCTAGATCATATTTTCATAGAGTGAGTAGATTCGGAGGGAAAAGCGAATTTCTTCAGGATGGAGGACATTTTCCAAGGTGCTGGCGGTTCCTCGAGATCCTCAAATGTCAAATGGTGTGGACAATAAAACGGGATCTCTAATCAACACACACACAAAATTTCAAAACTGTCCGGCGGATTTCGAGTTTTGTCGTATTTTGATTGTGTTATAGGTACACACTTTAGCAGCGACTTTCACCTGGACTTGCAAGGACCAATAAATCCTGCGCCCCTAGTCAACGTGCCAATCATTTACGCTCCGTAGTGACAAACGCAACTGTCACTGTCGCACTAATATGGAAGAGTGATAGAGAGAGATGACTACGCTCCGCTACGGAGCGTTAACGATTGCCACGTTGGCTAAGCACCCAGTTCAGATTGTTGCGCTAGACTCTTCCAATAGCCTAGGATAGCACAGATCTGTGTGCCTGGCAGGCAGATGTTAGTGTCCGGTGGGAAGTGGACACGGATATGTCCACCGGGCTTATCAGCCAGACATATCCAGCACAGATCTGTGGGCGTATATTTCTAACTGATCCAAGAGACTGCCCTGCTCGCCATCATCCTTCAAGGCAGTTGGTGCAGTAGTGATAACTTCAAAACTTCCTATTGTAGGACAGCATGTGCAAATAACTGTTTCATTAGAAGAGCGTGTAGGCTGTATGACAAAAAATTTCAAAATATAGACACATTTAGTGAAAAAGTATGTAGGTTTAAACAATTATCTATTCACTGTATTAATGACCATAGATGGATGTTTATAATTATAACTGTTTCTCTTTTGTTTTTCTGTTCTTATTGGGCACTGTTTCTGTAACGATCTATTTCGGTTAAAGATATATGTATTTTAATATTTAGTACCCTTAGTCAAGCTGTTTATATTTATAGTATGTTATGGTTAACTTATTCTTATATATTGAGGAAACTGTAAGTCTATAACCTAAAAACCCTGTTGTACCTAATATAAATGTATACGACTGTTTGTTTCTAAATAAATAAAATAAAAAATAAATAAATAAAAACTAGGTATATCAGGCAAAAATACAAGCTTATTTCTTTAATTTTTATTCCACACTGTTAGGGTAACAATTCACTACTGCACTTTTTACGGGCACTGGTCAAGCGGCACGCACATCCCAGTGGCTAAGTTTCTGACAGTCGGCGTGTCGCAGAAGCAGTCAGGGATGCCACAAGCGCCGACCATGTCCGTTGGATCGTGGACTGTTGGGTTCGTGCAGTCCGGTTCGGCTTGGCGGGGGCAATAGAGCACGGAGTGCTCGCCCGCCTTACAATTCTCTGCGAAACAATGGTTAAAAATTTAATTCATTAGCAAATGGTGTAAGTGCAATTTAATATCCTGCCGTACTAATTTACAAACTCTATTTGTGTACATTTTTACTATAAATAAAAGCAAAAGTCGTGCCGCCTACCATACGTTGAACCTGCTTCGAAAATACAGTAGGTTTTCCTTTGTTTCAAGCTTACAGATCGGAGGGGAACGTCAAATGTATGGCTATTCATGCGTAACGTACACATAGCCACGTCAGATAAACATCAGTCCATACAATAAATATGACCACTTGTCATATGTTTTCGGCAGAGGGGAACGCTTTGTCAATGGCCGCTCCGGTTGGTTGAATTCTCTAAGGTTTCAAGATTCAAGTCAAGATGCAAGATATTTATTGATGATTTCAAATTTCAAGAAACAAATGAAAATCCACATGCTATTTGTACACTGGTAGAGAGAGCTCAAAGAGGACCCAGTTTGTTCAGATGAGGGATCCTCTTATTTCTTTAGCCGTCAACACAGTGAATCCTCCTTTCTGTAAAGGGTCGGCAACGAGCATTTGACACCTCTGGAGTTGCAGGCGACCATAGGCTACGTTAGCTGCTTACCATCAGGCGGGCCGTATGCTTGTTTGCCACCGTCGTGGTATAAAAAAATAACTGGTCGGTACGATGAGAAATTAGGAACATGCATGATTTTTTTGGAAGACGTCATTCGATTCTATTTCCCTGTTGTTTCAAATGTCTCTAATAAACCTACTATCTATGATAGCCCTGAAACGTTAAAAATGTGAAAATACGTTAGCCGTCTGCGCCGCGCGTCAAAACGCCCCATACAAAAAGTGTGAGGTTTGCGACGTCACCGAAGTTGCAGAAAACTGTTTGGAAGATTTTTGTAATTTTAGGCACGAAAAAATGCGTTTAGCTATACAGTTGTCATACATTTTTTCTCTTGTTAGAACATAAGTAATCGAACTGAGGTTTCGAAAATACATTTGAGGTATAAAAAAAAATGCCTAAAATTTTACGTTTTTAAACCGCAATATCTTTAAAAAACTGTTAAAAATTATTACGGATTTCCACTTATTTATATTAATTTGGTGTTGTTGAACGTGTTTATTAAACAAATTTCAATTAAATATTTTTCACGCATGTTCTCCATTTCCAGGTTCTATCCATTGTTCCTAGTTATAGACTTTAATTTAAAGAAAACTTACTTGTAGGGAAGCCCTGTCCGCTGACACAGACCACTGCCGCTAGAGCACACAGCAACATGCAGAGTTTCATCTTGTGGTTATTGACGACTGGTCTCTTCGTTAGGTTACTTCAGAATGCTCACTGTATGCAAATTCTGCGAGTTTTATAGTTTGCTGAGTGACTTCCCGCGTCTGTTTCCATTGCTAGGTGTTTGCTCAAGTGTTTGTCGGATGTTACTAAGGAAATACATCAAAAGTACCTACTTAGTCGGTTCATAAGTTCTGTCACAAGATTTTTTAGTGATAATATACAAAGTTTTCATTCAAAAAATGTAGACACGAAGTGAAAGATAAGCAGTCGGGATCAGTATCTAAAGATGCTCATGCGGAAGTGCGGAACCCTGGGGGTACCTACTGGATCTCGGGTTTTGGGCAACATATGGTAAAGAGTTTTAAGTGTAGGGTTACAAAAAAGATAGTAAATAGGAAACATAATAATCTGTGGGATTGTAACCTCATTCAAACTAATCTACGGATTCTACAGAGTAGGTGGGTACTAGACGGAGAGCCAGCCACGTCAGATATTACACAATAATGAGAGAGACGCCGTGGCCGGCTCTTAGCCCATACCTAACTAATATATACCTACCAAAGTTTTACAGCATCGGACTTTGCGGCGCCCTTCCATTTCTTATTCTACTTCCAGTTATTTTTAAATCGACAATAAAGAAACTATTTTTGACCAAATACCAGAAAAGAAACCGGTCCTAAAATAGTTGTTATTATGGTTGGTTATGGTTAACGCGAGCTGTTTTCCGAAACTCGACGTCTATTTTGCGTTCGTCTAAAATAATAATTATTAAAATTATTTACGAGTATCTGTAGCACGTGAACGCGCACTGAGGTGAATAATATTAGCATAAAAAGGGGAATAACTTCACACTAGACACGTCACCGGCTATTAAAACGTAACTTTTCCTTGTTATGTATGAAAAGATCCCCGATTTTATATGATCAACTATGACCTCAAAGCAAGTATCTCTATAGTTGAAACACGCGTTCGCCCACAGACCTAAAATGGCGCTACTGACTTATTTTAAAACACTGTTCAAGATGGCTAATAGAATAGCATACAGTCACAGTAACTAGCCTACATAATTTAGTCGATGTCTTTATCGCCCTTAAAAAAGCGGTGCAGGCTGACAAATGTTTTATATATTGTACTTAGGGCCTTTTAGTAGTAAGCAATATTCACTTCTTTGTGTGTGTGTGACTATGACCAGTTACAACGATAATAGCGCCTTCTCTGTCATAGTTACTCTAGGTTCTATAAGACCATCCCGTTTGGTCTTGTTATTATTATTAATATGTCCCGTCTATACTTTATACCTAATATCGTAATTCTCTATGACTATTGACCGTATATGACCGTATCAGAGTTATTATCATCGTGACATAAGTATTAGTTAAAGCAATGACGCATAGTTTCAGTGTCCGCGAGGCAACCGGATGGCTCGCGGTATTTAAGCTCCTATTATGAATTGTTTTGCACAGCACTACGAGATTCGTCTTTTTTGATAACGCAACAGTGCTTGGCGTGTGAGTGATCACTTCATACAAATATGAAAGCGTTCAAAAGGTTGGGTCAACAAATTTTCTATTTATAATTTAAACTTTTGTACATTTTTTTTAATTTTAGGCTTTTTATTTTGGGAAAAATATGAATATAAACATATAAATAAGTATGGACGGAAAACTGACAAATGTGGACGAAAACTAAACCACAACGAAATTGGCCAAGCCGTTTTGGAAATGAATGGGAAGACAGGTAGATAAAAAGTCAACTTCGACAATCCAGCGTTTTGATCTCCCGGACACACAAAATAAATATGACAATTTCAATATAATCTTTACATTTATTCATCCTATGATATAGATTAAAAACCGTTACATAACCTAAGCATAACTTTTAACGTTACGTAACAAGAGCTCCTAGCTACACGTGTTTCATAAATTTTCTTACATTGATATTGATAATGGCCATTCTAGAAGCTGTTGCACTCTAAAAAACTTAACATTAACATTGCTTGAAGATCTGGATGCAGGGAGCTGACGTGTCTACTCCGAGATGATGACCTTTGACCAAAGAGTAACGGTGAACCAGGTTACCACAACTGCGATAACCGACAGACCCACACCAGCCGACATCTGGAAACATAGCTTTAGCTTAAGGCTATACATATATACACTACGCTCCACTGCTGGGACTGGGCAGTGGGCACAGGCCTTCTCTCTTGAACGGCAGTAAGAGAACATATTCATACTACGTGACCCATTTCCTTCAAATTTTGAGGCCTCAATGACCATCCGTAGTGGACGCTTGGTAATAAAATTTAAATACAAACAATAAACATCAAATTGTTACAGGAACATTTGAAATATAGCGTCACTGAAGAGGTTTCCACTCAGCTTGGTGTTAAGGTACCCTAGGGGTATCCCTAGGGTACCTTAGGGTATCCTAACGCTGGTTTTCCGTGGAAACCTTACTTATCAATATCATAATTATCATACTCGAGTTAAGAATGTCGCACTGACTGGGCATAGCCAAGTTTGGTGTGCAGGGAACCAGATAGCCAGGATCGAGTCAGTCAGAGTCGAAGTCAGCTACTTCCATCAAGGCCGGAAACGTACTTGTGACTCCGCTGGTGTTGCGGGCGTCCATTGCGGTGGCAATTGCTTACCATTAGGCGATTCGTCTGCCCGTTTGCCTCCTAAGTTATAAAAAAAGTAGTGGTAACATGTAGGCTTACCATCCTCCACGTAGAAATGTGGACGTACTGACTGGTCATGGCCAGGCATGGTGTGGACGTCACCAGGTGCGCTGCCATCGAGCTCGCCAGGGTCGCAGCTAGCATGAGGTAGTGAGGGTGCGTGTGGGCTGAGATGCTCTACAAAATGCAGTGAAGTTTTAGCAATTTGAGACATGTTTTTTATTAAACCACCTAAGCCCTTTATTTTCCATTGGATATAAATGATCTTTCAATAATTCCATTGTCGGTTGTACGGAAGGCTGTTTAAAGAAACTCGCCACTGAATTAAGACCTCTGAATCTCTGTTGATCTTTAGATCTCTGTTTAATGGCCATCAATGAACATCATGAACTCAAAAATATCATGATTCAAGAAATAAGTCTCACAAACTCGGTAAGCATTTTGCAGAATACGATCGATGACGACCAGTGCCAGAACAGGGTTAGTTGTTGAATCCCAGAGCTTATGAATAGCTTTAACCTTTTGAACGCCACGCATCGGACAGAAAAATCGTGCCACCAGCGCCAGAGCGAAATTTGCACGAGCGCTTCAGATACCGTAGTGATTGGAAAACAACATATCGACGAAACATTTCTTTCCGCCTAATAGTGGGTTAGTTGTTGAATCCCAGAGCTTATGAATAGCTTTAACCTTTTGAACGCCACGCATCGGACAGAAAAATCGTGCCACCAGCGCCAGAGCGAAATTTGCACGAGCGCTTCAGATACCGTAGTGATTGGAAAACAACATATCGACGAAACATTTCTTTCCGCCTAATAGTGGATTTAGTTAGGCAAAATCACTTTAGATATTTAGAAATCATAATAGTAAAGAATATTCATTTCGTATTTTTCTTATACACCTAAAATCAACTACAAAAATATGAAAATTAATATACAATTTTATTTTATTTTGTCAATATAGCCACAGCACTACTTAAGTGATAACGTCACGCGCTGACGTGTTATGACGGCTTTGGCGCTGGTGGCACCGTAACTTATTATGAATGTTAGAGTTGGGGGTGAGAGATATTCATTCATTTCGATATCGATATTTCCGTGGTGTAACTGTATGAAGGAAAATATGTTAGGTTTTTTAAGTGTTTAGTTGAGTAAAAAAATGTTTAACAATACCATCAAATAAATAAATTTTATGATTAAAACTAATGAACATCGGACAGAACGGGTGTGTAGGTAAAAAAACACCTCGCGCACATTTCATTCTTTTGTACCTAAATAAACTTGGTATATCCCTAATAATGACATATTCTTTGTTCACTTAAACTCGGTCTCTCACCGATAACATTCATATTGGTTGACATTTTATCTAAAATACCATTTCATTATTTTTACTTATTTGGTATGAATGAAATGGACCGAAAGCCCACGTGTCGTGGTATTTATCATTGTTTAAGGATTAACAAGAATGCGGCGAAGCAATAAGATTAAAAGAAACGACATACACATTGTTAGGTTTTAAATACGGCCCTTATAACACGCATTGTATTTATTCCATTGCGACTTAAATAAATATCTTTCTTTTTTAATAATGCATATATTAAAGTAAAAATTTAAAATATATACCTTTTTTAACATTACGATATGTAGTTCCTAAAACTAATCTTCTACACGAATCACAGTTTAATAATTAGTTTAATAATTAGTATTAGGTTAATGTTCAATTGTTCATACAATAATCAACATCGACCACTATGCTTTCAAACGAAAAACACTATTTCGAAGTGACGTCACGCCGCTTGACGTGATTACCCGTCAACGGCGAGGAGGGCAGTGCCTTTTTGTTCTTTTAAATAGCTTTGAGGTATTTTCAAATTTTTTCTTGAGTTACGGGTTATTTTGAATGAAATTTTAACTAAAAAGATAAGCTGAATGGTAGAGCTATAATAAATATACAAAAATATTTCTATAAAGGTCGTTTATTAAGGAGTATTTTGATCTCTCATTTTGGACGTTTTAACACGTCATGGCGCTGAGGGCACGACTTTTCGTTGACGTGTTTGAACGGCTTTGGCGGTCAAAGGGTTAATCATCAAACATCATCAGGGGTCACCCTGTCTGAGCGAACCTTTGGGAAGCAACACTTACCAGCTCTGCGATCTCCGGCAGCATCGCATAGACCACACAGGAGTTGCTCGCGAACTCTGTCAGGATCTTGCAGAATATGATGATGACCAGTACCAGCACAGGGCTAGGCCAGTTGCGCAGGAGTTGCAGAAACTTGCCGAATTCTGTCGTCATCCCGGAGCGCTTCATGGCTTCGAATGACATGCAGCTGCCGCCTGAGATTTGGTAGAATTCATCGTGAGATGCCATAGGCTTGATCTACATCTTATGAAGGGACGCAGCTATACGATGGAGCGAGATCGCAATTTTGCTAGCTCCTCGTACGCATAGCTGGGTCTCTTAGATTGCGCATTGTAGTAGGTTAGGCAATACAAAAATCGCGGAATAAATAACCTCACACATTTTGGCTACTCTGAATTTTCGAAGTGTTCTATGGAACAGCTGATCCTTTGAAAAGAGTGGTTTCATCACTTTTTGTCATTCTTGATCATGACCACGAAATCATCGTGTAAATAAGGGTAAAAAGAGATCACAAAAGAAATGGTCTAACCAATTGTAAAAAGAACGCTCCACATCACGTTGTCACGTACAATTGTCCAGTTGAGGCACGCCTTGCTGGTCGCATTTGGCAAACGGCCATGTATTGCTGGAAGAGAGAAAACATTTTAAACCAAGAGCCCATCATATAATACCGGTCTAATTCTGATAATGTCTATACAAAACTATATTTCCGGCATTTAGATATATAGATAGATAGATATCGGTCCCTAACGCTGCAGGGTTTCAATTCCATTCAGTTTGTTCGGCAATTTGATGCCGTGAAAATAACTAAACTTCCATTCGCACTTCGGCACCGATAGCGAAAAAATTTCTATTGCGTCTGAGGGGCCCAATTCAACAACGCGAAAAGAAACAAAGTCGCGAGTGAGATCACAGGGAGACCAATTTCAGTTATTCTAGTAATGTTTGAAACATGTCACACATGGATCACACACACACTTGCCACAGTGGCATGTCGAATAGGGGTTCTGGACTGTGCGAAATGTTAGAATAGTTATGTACTTACTGTTCCGTTTCTTGAAATACTTCAGGAATTTCAAATCGGATGGCATAACGAACAGAACCAATGCACAGAAGATAGTTGGGACCGTTACTCTGATATGCCTAGAAATTAGTCGATATAAATTATTTTTTTTACCTAATTAATTTTAATAATTTTTATTTATGAATATAACTTAAATTTTGAAGCAAATCAAATTATTTTGTTCAATATTTTTTTTTTTTTTTTTTTTTGATTTGAAATTTTTGTTTTTTTTTTTAAGTAGTTACACTACTATATATAAACTGAAAATAGATGTCATATACTTCAGAAAAAAAAAGGACACCGGAGGGTTTGGTCACTTTTTCTGAAGTATATGACATCTATTTTCAATATAACTTAAAATTAAAAATTAATTATTAATCTAGATAATTTTTAAGAAAAAAAAACCGACTTCCATGGACCCAGCCGGTGAAGCATTATTGTAGATGGTGCACTTAGATTCCATACAATGAAATAACTTGCTTAACAAACGCAGCGGAGAGGACAAATCGCCAAACGTGAACTATGCGTCGTTGAAGAGTTCCATTCTGATCATCATCAGCAGTTCCACTTCATCAAATGTCACTCTTTTGAATGAAAATGCTTGATTTGTTGATAAAAATACAAAAGTTATTTCATGTATGCCCTTAAGATTTGAGTAATTCCCTCGATTCCTCATGGAACTCATCATCAGAACTTGAGCTTGACGAAAATTGGTCCTGACAATCTAACTTGCTTAACAAACACAGCGAAGAGGACGAATCGCCAAACGTGAACTATGCGTCGTTGAAGAGTTCCGTTCTGATCATCATCAGCAGTTCCACTTCATCAAATGTCACTCTTGAATGAATGAAAATCCTTGACTTGTTGATAAAAATACAAAAATCACTATGTGTAAGCCCTTAAGATTTGAGGAGTTCCCTCGATTCTTCATGGATTCCATCATCAGAACTTGAGCTTGACGAAAATTTGTCCTGACAATTAAACTTGCTAAATAAACACAGCGAAGAGGACAAATCGCCAAACGTGAACTATGCGTCGTTGAAGAGTTCCGTTCTGATCATCATCAGCAGTTCTACTTCATCAAATGTCACTGTTTTGAATGAAAATGATGGATTTGTTGATAAAAATATAATTATCACTATATGTATGCCTTTAAGATTTGAAGAGTTCCCTCGATTCCTCATGGATTCCATCATCAGAACTGCGTTTTGACAAAAACGGGACCAATCTGTATATATATACTTACAATCAAAAATAGAATTTTCAAAATCGGTTCAGACATGACGGAGTTATGGAGTAACAAAAATAAAAAACAAAAAAAAAAAAAAACATACACGCCGAATTGAGAACCTCCTCTTTCGAAATCTTGAAGTCGGTTAAAAATGAAGGGGCACGGCAGGCTCATCTGAAATTATAGCCGGATTTTCATAGTCATTGTCATACCCAAGTCATAGGTATCAAATCTGATTTTATCTGAGTCAATCAGCTTCTCTGCTTTGCCTTAAGGTTGACTAGTAGAGAATGCCTCCTGGCATTAAGTCCGCCTTCAGGTGTCTTTTCGGTGACTCAAGATTTCTTCACTGAATAGCAAGGTTGAAAAATGGGAAAAGATTGGATTATATAAGTTAGTAAGGTATTAATTACATGTTAATGTCTTTAGCCTGTGGTCCAATGTCGAGCCGGAAGCAGCTGGCGAAGATTTGGAGAGCCATCGCCAACAGCACGGACACGGCTACAACCTGTTTAACATAATCTGGTTGAGTCATTGTATTTCGTGGACTCATTTTGGAAACATGTCTCCCCACGGTATCCTCTCGGTCTGGACCGGAAATATGCGTCTTTTGGTACGTGGTTGCCACTCGAAGATCTGGTTAACTAACTGAACTGGCGCTATGCCCCTAAAAATATTGGCGATCCCAAGCTAAAGCAAGCCACTTTACTGGAATGTTATTTATAGCACCTTTACATTACATTTGGTTACAGTGAGGTCAGTGATGCTGATGTATTCGATTACCAAGAGGTTAACACCCAAGCCATACAGGCTTCTCAATCTTTAGCATTAGGCTAGGTAGGAGTGGGAAGACTCGGATTACTGCTAACCATTTTTTAAACATTTTTGTAAAGTCAAGCGAACCCTGTCCTCGTATGCTGTGAGATAATACAGATCCTGCTTACGATATCATGAAACTTGATCTGCCCCAGCTGGGCGTACTGGTTCTGGAGCAGAGTTTTGATGTAGCGCGCTTCTTCCTCGGTCAGGCCAGTCGGTATAGCTACATCGGTAGACCTGGAATATCATCGCCATCATCAGCTCGTATACCATTAAAATCAAGGGACGATCGACTATAATCTGTACTCTGACTTCGCTTTGAAAATCTCACTAAAAACACGTTTAAATTTCTACACAGACTTTAGAAGTTTCTTTTCTTTAGCTGAATGTTGGTAAGTCATAATTTTATTAAACAATACGTACATTAATAAACAATAAACTTAAATATAAATTAAAAACTATCTTAAATAAATATACACTAAAACAAAAAATCCCCCCGCGGCCCCCGCGGCATGGTACCGTAGATGCTGGCAGCATTTCCCCGTTGTATGGCAATACCGATACGTTGGGCGAGGAAGCTGCCAGCTCTACGGTCACCGGTGGCATCTATTAGCCTCCTCGAAAGATCTCTGAAGAGGCCCTGTGCACTGGGACCCCACGGGCCAAGGGTCTCGACGCCGAACGGAACGAAGTTATATTCGACGCCGAGATTTGTATATTTTTAATTTTTCCGCCGCCTCTGCGGCCGCGCCGGCTCTGGCGGAAGTTCCGTGGAGATGAGAGGGGGCTAGCGGGTCTACACATGTGGCGTCCCACACCAGCACCCGACCCATCCTCCACGGAACCAACGACATCCCATCCGGCCTCTTGCCATCGTCCCTAAAAATACCGGCGGGCTCCAAAAGAGCTGGAACATTAACGCTGGCAAGAGACCGGCGTAGGATATCATTAAGCGCGGCATGCCTGGAGAAGCGTCCTGCGCTTCTTTGGCAAGACAGCCCGTGGTGTCCGAGGACGTCTACGTCTGTGCCGCTGGGGCACCTATGCGGTGCGCAAACCCGGACGCCGAGCCGCAGACAGGCCGCAACGCGCAGAGTGTGGGGATCCAAAAAAGTGCCAGTGTGCACGGACGGAAAAGCCTGCAGCCAGGCACCGGCTTCTTTGGTTCCCACAGTCAGGAGTCTGGCACGTTCGGAACCTGTGCTGTGGCTTAGGAGAGTGTCGTAAGTAATTTTGCATGAAATGTCGTCCCAGGTCCTTTGGGATGTCAAATTATCGGGAAAATCCTTACTCGGGCAGGCAATGGACCAGGCATTTTTGGCCTCCGTCAAGCCGGCAACCTCATAGTTTGAAGGGCAGGCCTTAGGATTTTTCCTACGAGACTTGCCGAGCTATGAACGGAAGACAAAAACGCCGGTACAGAAACACTTGAAATTTTGCGTATCCCTATCCCACCATAGCGGATAGGAAGGGAGGCTTGGGTCCAGGACTCTTCGCTTAGCTGTAAATTCAAAATAGATTCTACATTAGCCTTAATCAAGTCGTCCATAGGTAATAATAAATTTTGAAATTTTGAAAACGGACAGCAGCGAAGTATATATGTTAATTTTGGTACAAAAAGGCTGAATTTTAGAATAGTTAAAGCAAAATGGGGGCTAATTTCCAGTAGACGACTTTCGAAATTTTGGAATTTTGTAATAGAATCTGAAATGTAATTCGAAAAGGATTCGTCAAAGATAGGGGACCCTAGGAGGCACAGAGAGGTTTTGTTTACAATTTTTATGTTAGGCGTCAAATAATCGAATTTTCGTTTTACATCGGTAAAGTTCAAAGACGTGTTATGAATATATAGTTCACATTTTGCATAGTTTAAGTCTAAACCAATTGAACGAAATTTAGATTGGATGGTCGAGAGATCTGACAGCACGGACTCCAGGTCACCTCCCAGGGTTCCATCGTCTAAATACCACGCATTAAAATTAGACTTTAAATTTTGAATGATTGGGTTAATTGCCAAACTAAATATTGCCGGCCCGAGAGGATCACCTTGCTGACAGCCTACTTCCGAAGATTTTCGCGGTAAACTAGAATGTTGGTTGACGAAGAAAATTGGAATCGCCGTCTCTTTCTTTGTACTTGGGTAAGATTGATTCTCTCGAAACTTGAAAATAGCTGTTGTGCTAACTTGTTTCAAAAGAATCACCGTCCACGTGTTGAAGAAACAGACGTCTCTAACTAATTATTTTCCGAAAAATATTTTTTTTTGTACAAGAAATACGAACCACTTAATTTTGGTATGTGTATATAGCTATTTACTATTATTATAGTGCATAAAATATTCCCTTTAAATAAGGGACGAATTTATAAATAAATTCTTTCGGTTGTTATTCTATGTAACGTCAAAAACTGAATTGATTTGGAAACATAGGTTTTATTATCATTATTAAAATACACAATTATCACTATAAAAGATGTAACGATAGATAGACACAATAAAATTGTCAATAAAATGAATAATTGCCATTACGTTTAGTATTCATAAGTACATACTTATAATATAAATAAATATATTTACTTTAGGAAGTAGTTATGGTTTCTTAATTAAAATAGGCAAGAAATAAATAATAAAGCTATTTCATTTATCTAAAGGATATTTATTGTTATAAAGTAAATATACTCTTATCATTTTAATTTACTTTTAATGACAATTAAAGTATCGCAATTGATTGTGAACAAACACTTAATATTTTGATATACATAGTTTATTTTTTAAATGCAACTCAAATCATTTCAAAATGTACACAATATAGTCAAACAATCAGATTAAGGTACTTAGCTCTGTTCGTGTCGCTGGTAGCACAACAAGTGACTGCTCCTCAGTGAGCGGTCCGTTTTATACCTGGCTCCGGCAAGTGCCGCAGGTGGTCTGATCGACCCGTTTTATTCGCTTACCCACATTCATAAAATGATTAGTGATTGAGTCAAGTAAATACCTTAAAATGTTACAAATATTCGATGAAATAATCTTAAATCCAACAAACCTAAAGATTTTCAAGAAGAAAGAGTTCATCCAGATGTACAGCAGCGTCTCCGTGACCAGTACGCCTGGCAGCGTCAGCAGCATGAACTGCGGGAATATGATCTTGCCCAGCTTAGGGAACAGCCTGCAAGGTAACATTAAGGGCCATGCATCACACACTGCTAACTGGCCATCGGTGGACCTTATTCCTTTTTTTGTAATAAGGTCCACCGATGTACAGTTAAGATTGTTGCTGTTTGTACATGTACATAGGTGTCTGTCATTCAGAACCAGATTAGGTATGGTCATAGACATATAAATTAAGAAGACGTAATCCCACGAAGATAAAACTGTGATTCCATAATGAGCCGCGATCTCGTGCACACACACTCACTTTTGACGTTTGAACCAATCACCGCTCGTCCACGAGTTGTAAATGTGTGCGTGTCGCGCGTAAACACGAAGAAATTGGCTTATTATGGATGCACAGTTTTGTCTTCACGGCGTTACGTCTTCTTATTTTATACGTCTATGGGTATGGTTTCAGAAATATGTCAATACTAAAATGAGGAGTACGGAGTAGGACGTACTTTATATATCTATACCCTATGTTCAAATTTCCGAAAAGAGAATCCCAAAAAGACAATAGCAGTAGGTACTTATTACCGCGCATGTTTTTTTTTCCTTCATATTGCGAATATTCAAAACGAAAATCTACTGAAGTCGTTTTATTTGGTATCCTTATTTTATTGTTAATTACAAATGAAATACAGTAAAATTATTAAATACTTAAGGCATTTAACTAAAATGGAACCGAACGGTGACAACAGAAATCCGTACATGGCTTAAAGGCCATAGACAACCATTGATTATTTTATTGTCTATGCGCGGTTAAGTCCCGGTCCCGTCGTCCGTCGTTTTCTCGAGCTGTCATTCTTGTGTTGGTGCCAATGCGAACAAGTGGTCCCGTCGTGATTGTATTCATATTCAGCATTTAAACTTACAGTTCACTGTATTCTTTGAATATCTGGTTCGCCTGACTACCGTGCAGAGTCGCCATGCCGCCTAAAAAGGACACGGTAAATATAATAACTATAATATGTATTTACTTTTCAACCGACTTCAAGATTTCGAAGGAGGAGGTTCTCAATTCGGCTGGATCTTTGTTTGTTGCATTTTTTTAAATGTACATACATGAACATTCACCGATTATTTGAAGACGGCTGGACCGATTTGGAAAATTCTTTTTTTTTAGCTTACAGT
Source organism: Pammene aurita (assembly GCA_947086415.1). Classification (NCBI taxonomy): domain Eukaryota; kingdom Metazoa; phylum Arthropoda; class Insecta; order Lepidoptera; family Tortricidae; genus Pammene; species Pammene aurita. The sequence goes on from OX352307.1 coordinate 4,655,224, forward strand.
TGGTCCCATGTCCCATTGTCATCAGGTCAGGATCTGATTATGGAATTCTGGAGAAATCGCGGGACCTCTTCAACTATTATAAGCACACCTATAGTGATTTGAGTATTTTTAGGGTTCCGTACCTCGAAAGAAAAAACGGAACCCTTATAGGATCACTTTGTTGTCCGTCTGTCTGTCTGTCTGTCTGTCTGTCTGTCTGTCAAGACCATTTTTCTCAGGAACGCGTGGAGGTATCAAGCTGAAATTTATATCAAATACTCAGGTCTACTGTCCCTTGGAGCTGTGAAAAAATCAGACTTTGAAGCCAACGCAATCAAAAGATACAGCCGTTTATACCGCAAACTTCCGCAAATTTTCGCTCGCAAGTGAATCAAAACCTACAGGGTACTTCACGTAAACTCAGAATCTTGAAATTTGGTACGAAGCAACGTCTTATAGCACAGAAAAAGGAAAAATTGCGAAAACCGTAAATTTTTAGTTACATCATATAATAAAAATATTTAAAAGTTACTACCCCTATATACCTACAGGTTTGTACGGAACCCTCGGTGCGCGAGTCCGACTCGCACTTGGAAAGGTACTTTTGGAAAGGTGGAGGCCAAGTGAAATCGGTTCTTTTTAGTTTTAAATTTATTATTAAGTTTATTTGTATCCTGTTATTGTTTCGTAACGTACAGTCAAGTGTAAAAATATGGGTGTACTCATCTTACTCAAACATATGTCCCATAGTATCTTATTCCGTTGTAATAAGTGCGTAGTACCATATTTATGAGACGATTTTTTCGATACGTATTTTTGCACTTGACTGTACTTTGGTCTATTATTATCGTGACTAATTACTAGATAAACAGAGTTGCGTGATTAACTATATTTACCTACTAATTAACTAAGTATCTATACAGTTAGGTGCAAAACTGTCCCAATAGTAGCATCTTAGTAGAATGTGGAGAAGTGGATGTCGATCGAGGAGAGGGGCACATGATTAATACATACCAGTACTATTTAAAATTTCCTACAAATCAGCCTTAGGTACATATGATATACTTAGAATTTACGGTTATTTTGTAATTTAGAATCGAAAAGTAGAAAAAAACACATTTTTATTTTTTCGAATATTTCTAGTTCCTCTTATGGGAACTCCAAATAGGGAACCATACATAATTAAGAAATTCTGCCTCTATAAAATCATCATGCAATTGCTTTAATGGGGCATATTTTTCAAGTTACTTTTAGGTGGCTTATAGTTCGGTGCAAAAGTGTACCATTAAAAACAGCCATAGAAAGTGTTTGTTAGTTCAATGTTCAAGACGACTTTTACTCTGCCATAACTACAAAACTATGTTTGTGATTTAAACAGTTGATACCTTATTTTATAGAGGCTGAATTTCTTAATTATGTATGCTTCCCCATTTTGGAGTTTCCATAAGAGGAACTAGAAATATTCGAAAAAATAAAAATGTGTTTTTTTTCTACTTTTCGATTCTAAATTACAAAATAACCGTAAATTCTAAGTATATCATATGTAAGGCTGATTTGTAGGAAATTTTAAATAGTACTGGTATGTATTAATCGTGTGCCCCTCTCCTCGATCGACATCCACTTCTCCACATTCTACTAAGATGCTACTATTGGGACAGTTTTGCACCTAACTGTAGATAGGTAGGTACTAGGTAGGTACATTTCTGCATAAGCATAGGTAGGTATAGACCTACCTATGCTTATGCAGAAATGTTTTTTACGACAACATTTGAATCTTCCACGTTCCACCGTAAATATATCCTGTTATGCCTTAAAAAGGAACTCTAGATAGTAAGTACAGTCGCCATCAGATATATCGGAGCGGCCAAGGTGGTCACAAATATCTGAACAACGTCTCTATTGTCAAAGCGATAAGGCGCACGTTCAGACATTTTTGAGTACCTTGACCGCTCCGATATATTTTGATGGCGGACTGTACCAAGTCCCTACTCAAGATTTTTCGTACTTAATAGGTATTTTATTTCAAATTTGTACCTATTGTTTGTATACTACGATTATACTATACTAGCCTGTACCTTACCATTACTACTTACCTATTGAGCATGAATAGGCGATTCCCAAAAAGTAAAAGACTGTAAAATCTGTAGGTTTCGGACGACTGAAATGAACAGAAAATTCGGTTTACTTTTAAATGAAGTTGACAGAACAGTAACAACACCCGCACTACATCGCAAGCGATTTAATTTTTGACTTAATTATGTCTTATTTATTTATTTTAAAATGCTACGGTTGAGATGAACCTAATGACAACTCACACGTTATAATCCGTCAAAAGAAGTAAAATAAAATTAACACACAAATATACAGAGTCGCCTTCAAATATATCGGAGCGGCCAAGGTACTCAAAAATATCTGACCATGCACTTTTTCGCCTTGACAATAGAGGCGTTGTTCAGATATTAGTGACGAACTTGGCCGCTCCGATATATCTGATGGCGACTATAAGAACATACCTACTCTCAAATGACATGACTATCTTTCGGTATTCCGTTAAAAAAAGGTAGGTAGATAATAATAACCAAGAAACTAAAGAATAATACTATAGCACTACATTAAGGGGTTCTTCAAGAAGGTATTAAGTGAACAGTTTTCGAAAGGTCAGTAACGCGCATGTTACACCTTTGGGTTGCAACTTCCAGACATCCAGTTACATCTTGCTTACCTATCAGGCAGGCTGTAATGCTTGTTATGATACGATGTGGTGTAAAAACGGTTGTTTTCAATGATTTTTCATTGAAATATAAGGATAATATTTACCTCATTTCGTGCTTATGCGACTTTTGTTCGGTTTTGTCAATGGTTTGATACATGTCCACTATACCCATCTGCAGAAAAAAGGCAATCTAAGCATACTTAAGTATGGAATTATTTATTACTGCGTAGGTACTATCGCACCCATAGACATATAAATTAAGAAGACGTAATCCCACGAAGATAAAACTGTGATTCCATAATGAGCCGCGATCTCGTGCACACACACTCACTTTTGACGTTTGAACCAATCACCGCTCGTCAACGAGTTGTAGATGTGTGCGTGTCGCGCGTAAACACGAAGAAATCGTCTTATTATGGAATCACAGTTTTGTGTTCACGGCGCTACGTCTTCTTATTTTATACGTCTACATATGATCGCACCACAGTTTTTCAGAACTTAAAACAGTGTAAGGAAACCGGACCTAATCCCAATAAAATAAGGCTTACGTTCCTCTCTGGTTTAGAAACTTTGATGACTTGAAGGCCAGATAGCATCGCTTTCGCAAAAACTGGTGCCTATTAGGCGCTCCACACATAGCGCAATTTAGCGCTGATGTGTGTGGAGCACCTTAACTATCACTGAGCAAAATCTATTCCGGCCTCGAGATACCTCTAAGGATTTTTTGTCTTATTAAGATCTTACATTCCTTATTGTGGTATTACCATCGACATATTATTCTTCCAAGGGTATTACTGATATTTTTATTTAATTAAATAAAATCGTTAACAAGTACTTACTTACATACTTACTATAAAACTTAAAGTAGCTCGGGTCATCGTCCCCAGCACACCAGCCGGATTTCCCTGCTGGATAGGTAAACTCAACCTTTGGGCGAAGTACTATGTAGGTAAAGGGTGTATTGTTGAAAGCTTACAACACGTTCACGCCTCAAACAAAGATATTCAGTATGGGCGGATGTGAACTGAATGTAAATGTTTTGGTAGCAAACGGAATGTGCAAGCTTGCGTTTGGCTTTAGTAGGTCCAATATTTATACATAGGATTAATAAAAGATCACTTATGCAGTCTTTGTGCTTTGTGAGTACATTGACTCTTGCGTAGTTAAAATGATGCAGTGTTTTAGAAATTTCAACTAAAAGTTGTGGTTCCCGCGGCTATCTTTTACCGACTTTACACAGGTGGACGTTCACTACTCACAGGGATCCTTATCCTTAAATTAGCAGACTGCTGGGCAGGCTAGAAATGGTTTATTTAAAGATTACCCATGTTTAACAGTTGTTCTCAAATCAATCATGTAATTTCTAGTCCAATGATAGGACGCAGAGAAATCAAGTGAATGGTCTATTTAATGAAGTGGAACTGCCAATGAAGACAATTCAATATTGGCGTTTTAAACAGTTATATGAAGTTATCGAACGAGCGCAACGAAGCGAAGTTCTTACAGACAACTTCGGACACAACAAAACTCAATTGGCTACTGAGACGTCCATACATTTCGATTGTTTTTGATTTTGAATGTTTTTCTGATCTTCACGAAATTTTTAGGGGTTGTACCAGAGATACATATAATTAGAGGGTGTTTTGAGCTGGATTGACATGACGGTTTTGGAACCAGAAGGCCTAAAAGAGTTTTGTTCAGGGATCTTGTTACTCTGGGCCCCGATAACTGACAGTCGCTTGCCAGACAACTATCATATCACACTTTTGTGACAGTTGAAATTTTGGGTGGAATCACTCAAGAGTGATATCTAAAATGGTGGCCATAGCCATAGATAAACCCCCTCTAGCGAGACCTAAGTACTGACCATGAAGTTAAATACAATCTGGAGGTCATACTTCGACCACAAAGTGAGGCCGAAAGAGAAGGTAATGTGGGGGGCTGCATCTCATTCTAAGTAGTGACCATATGTACTATGATGTATGTGGGATTGGGATAGTATGAAGATAAATATAAAATAAAATATGCTTGTCGTCTAGTAAGTATTGTCCAGAAAGAGAAGTCTCATAGTTCATATGGGAATCTATACATTCTACTGACTTAAGGAGCTGGCCACTTCAGATACGTTGACACAATAATAAGTGCAGAGAACCCCTCTAATTAGTTTACTATTTTAAACTTATTGCTAGACCCAGGCATCTGGCAGCTATTTATCAGAGGACGTCAGAGTGACAGACCAGCAAAACATTTCAGTTAATAGGTAAAAACTGTCGAAAACTGTGGAAGTATCGCTAATATAATAACAAAAAAGTAAAAACATTGCGTATCGCTACGGAAAAAAAACAGTAGGTAGGTGACAAACAATACATTAACGTAAACGTCATTTTTCACTATTTTCCCCCAACAGAAGCTCCTGAAAATGATATAATATTATTAATTACATGATACTGCACTGCATTAAACCTAGAACTGTAAGATATATTATTTATTTCTTACAACTCGTTTGCATAACACCGATGAACAATTGCCAGATGTCTGCGTTTTAAAATAGGGGATAGTTAGTGTATCAAACTAAAACTAAGTAAGTACAGGGGGTTCGTGGCTCTCACTATTGCGTCATATCTAATGTGGACAGTTCTCCGACTTTAATATACTTAAAGGTAAATAAAGAAAACATCAATACATCAAACTGCTCAATGGTTGGCTGGAAGAGATCTCTTCCATGTACAAATATTGTATATTCTTCCTGTTGTATTTTTCTTTGTTGTACAAATGTTGTACAATAAAGTACATTTTAACGGCCTCCTAGCCCAGTCGGTAGTGACCCTGCCTATGAAGAAGGAGGTCCCGGGTTCGAATCCTGGTCAGGGCATTTATTTGTGTGTTTATTTTATTTTATTTGGATGTTTTCTATGTATTTAAGTATTTTTATATGTATATATCAATTACATATATCGTCATCTAGTACCCACAACACAAGCCTTATTGAGCTTACTGTGGGACTAGGTTTATTTGTGTAAGATTGTCCCATAATATTTATTTATTTATTTATTATACTGCCACTACTACATTTTTTTGTATGGCCTTGTGCCATTTTAGGATCCTTTCGAAAGGGCCTAAAAAGACCCGCGGGCCACTCCTGCCCTGTGTAAGTAATACTTAGGAACAGACCATGTACTTATATACATTTCTGTAAAAACAACAAAACCGACCCGCAGCTTGCCGACATCATAGTCACCCTATTGTTTGACAATCTTAACTTATTGTTAAATCGTAAAATTGAATGATTGAGGTTTACCGGTGAAAGGAAAGTCTACTTTATTGTAAAGTCTCACCCCTGCACCCTTTTACGCAACATATCTTGACCATTTTTACTTAAAAATGTTGTTACGAAATGTTGTTGAGCTGAGCGGCGTCATTTGAAATAATATCAGTGACATATTATGTCAGTGATGGGACTGATGGGATGGGGATACCAGACCGTATTTTAAATATTACAAAACTTACTACTGTCTGCAATATTAATTGCAATTCTTTAATTTAATGAATGAATAATATTTAGGTCGTAAAAAAATTCAAAGCAGCTAAAAGGGAACAAAGTATTAATTCAAATCTTGCAATTAGTTATTATAAGTAGGAATTAACTTCTAGTGTGTTACTAAAATAAATGTATATAAATAAAACCACATTGGTAAGTTTCATAAGTTGGCAGCATTGTGCGAGTGAGACACCGCCCCCTACATTATGCTCTCTATCGGACCGTTTTTATTACTTTTCACTAGTGACCTATGAACGACTGTTTTGCTCGGTAATAAGGTTCAACTGTGGTTAGGGAAATATAGTAAAAGTACTATCCGGATTGTCTTCTGATCCGTGGTACTGACAGCTTGACAGTTAGGTGTGGACACGTGTAGACACGTGTAGACAGATGGATATCACTCTATCCCACAGATATCTCAAAGAACAGATCAGAAATTATAAGTTGAACGTTTTCTATACTTCCGATCTGCTCTTACTAACGTACTTATCAGTAAGTAAGAAAGAGATAAACACCATGCTATCTGACAGGTCTTCACCTGTCATTGTCTCAGCCTTTCATGACTTCGTGACGAGAATTAGTGCAGTGAATGATAATTTTCTACTAAATATCGACATCGATATTTACTGTTGATATTACTTGATATCCGTAACAGGTATTCCACACACTTAACACTTTAACAGGTATTACAGGAATGTTATAAAAAAACTAACAGGTGAATTTTGTGCTTTTCAGTGGGTTTGTTTTTTAAAGGCAGTTCCCTTTTTTTAAGAAATTAAATTAAATTATAATTTTAGTATAGTTCTTTTGTTTTGTTTTTCATTTTTCACAGCACCAATGGATTGCAGACCCGAATATTTGAAATTAATTTCAACTTGATACCTCACACGTTCCTGAGAATTTCTGTCTTGACAGACGGACAGACAAAGAACAAAGTGATCCTATAAGGGTTCTTTTTTTCCGTTTGAGGTACGGAATCCTGAAAAGGACAAATAGTGCAGACAACTAAAAAGTCATTCATCTATTTACACGTTTTATTATTTACAGGAGAGATATAATATGAACGGTACACGAGGACTACTGTCTACTGGGAGGACTGATGGCTACTGACCCATGAATAAAACAGTTGTATTTAAATGGACACGAAGCTTTTCCCCTATCTTTTTATTTTTTTACTTTTCCCTTATTATTTAGCCCTACGGCGTCGATACATATTTGACGTAATAGATTATTTTCCGAAAATCTGAAAAATTTACAATTGAGTATGTAAACAATAATTTAATATAATAATATTTTGTCTTTGCCTATACAAATTTTTCATTTCGATAAAATATCGACATAATTATTTTCATTTAGTTACAACACTAGCGTCGTTTACAAAAATTTAATTTTACCAATAAATCTCAATAAAATCAACTTGAAACTACGTAAACAGTTCTTATTTTATAGTATCCAGCATGTGCAGTTAGCCGAGACTATTATGTTACATACTCGTAATGTGCTTGAAATTTTCGAAATAAAAACAATAGTGTCTTACCGATGAAAACTGGTATTTTCTCCGGACTTCTTTGCTGATTTGAACCAGCTCCGGCAGTAGGGCACTATGCATGACATTTCTGCCTAATATAATCTTGAATTATTCAATTTATACACCTTAATTATCGGAAATAGCACCATAACTTGTAAGAAACCGTCTTATGCTACAATTTTGTGTTTGACGTCTCGGTTAATTTGACAAGTTGGTTAAGTTTTAAATCAAGACAATTAGTTAACAGCCGAACAAGGTCGTACTATCTGTCCCATTCTAACTCATCTTGGTTAACCATAAATAACCAAAGAGACAACTATATGAAAAAACGTCTGACTTATAATTTCTGATCTGTTCTTTGAGATATCTGTGCTCTATCCATTAGCGATACAAGTGTGACATCCACGTTTCACAGTTTGGCATGTCGAATTGAGGCCCTGATTAATTTGTTTTCAAGAACCACTGGATCTTAGAAGCGGACTACTAGTTGACTGGAAATTAAGGTTTAAGGTTTTGGGAGTCTTGATATACTCGTACTGGTCACTCGTTTGCAAAAATCGCGACATCTTAGTTCGAGACGGACTACTACGTTAGAACATTTACATACTTATAAACGGCACATATGCAGACCTTATCGAGTTCCTGTAGCAGGGCCTTGACCAGTGGCATGAGGAGCCCACAGGCGACCGTGTTGGGCATCCACATCGATAGGAACATGGCACTGAAGAACAGCACCAAACTCAACCTGTGAAGGTCAAATGTAGTTTCAATGAGAACAAAAACCCCACAGATAATAAATGGTTTCAACTGTATTTTTTTTTGGAGACCTTAAATACATTTACAGACTTTTTTAGGGTTCCGTAGTCAACTAGGAACCCTTATAGTTTTGCCATGTCTGCCCGTCCGTCCGTCCGTCCGCGGATAATCTCAGTGACCGTTAGCACTAGAAACCTGAAATTTGGTACTAATATGTATATCAATCACGTCGACAAAGTGGTAAAATAAAAAATGGAAAAAAATGTTTTATTAGGGTACCTCCTCTATACGTAAAGTGGGGAGTGTTTTTTTTTTCATTTCAACTCTAACGTGTGATATATTATTGGATAGGTATTTAAAAATGAATAGGGGTTTACTAAAATCATTTTTTGATAATGTAAATATTTTCGGAAATAATCGCTCCTGAAGTAAAAAAAATGTGTCCCCCCCTCTAACTATTGAACCATAAGTTTTAAAAATATGAAAAAAATCTCAAAAGTAGAACTTTATAAAAAATTTCTAGGAAAATTATTTTGAACTTGATAGGTTAAATAGTTTTTGAAAAAAAATTACAAATTAATTTCTGAACTAAGTTTGTAATTTAACCGTATAAGCAGGTGTTTATTGTACCTGTAATTTCTACAAAATCACAATGAAATGACGTGCTTTCAAATAAAGTAAAAACGGTGAAAATCGGTTCACGCAATAAAGAATTATCCCATAAAAATCATCTTCCATACTTTAAGCTCGCGCGCAATAGTTTACTTAATTTGCCGATAGATGTCGCTGTACGTGGAACGCTCATATCATATTCATATGGCGGTATTATTTTAACTCTTAAGTGGGGACACTTACTGTGACGGACGGAGAACTACGGAACCCTACACTGAGCGTGGCCCGACACGTTCTTGGCCGGTTTTTACTTGTTACCATATCCAAATCATAACCAACTAGATGTGTTTTTACGATTGCAGCGCCATCGTTACTATGCTTTTCACAGGCCAGGCGCATCCCACAAATTAATACAAGTTATAAGGGCTCTGAAATCATCTTACTTAAAACTGGTTTATGGCAATAGGTTTCCAGGGTCGCGTTTTATTATATTATTTTTTTTATAATTTCGCTGTAAGTCTCTCTTCCTAACAAATATTGTCAGATAGAACTTGTAGCTTGAACAGCAACTAAGATCTACATATTATAGTGAATGCGCTGCAAACGTTTGCGAATCGCTGGCAATCAGCATGCGTTGTTAACGTCATACGTCATAAACAAAAAGTCACTATTACACCCCAAGATCATGGGGGCAAGTATGAAGGTATACATTCTACGACACTTCTCTTTCAGGACAGACTTTCTTGACAGACAGACAGATGTTCTTGGCGCTGTAGGCACGACTATACATAACACTTTTCGGTCTTCTTGGCGTCCAATAAAGTTTAAGCAGTATTTTTATTCATATCATTTCCAGGATCAGACACCATACAAGGGTAACAGCCGGTGCTTCGGGGAGTACAGGTGCCCACAGTGTGGCCGCAGCTGGATGTCTGCCAACTCCTGGGCCGGCTTCGGGCAGGAGTGCACTTCTTGCCGTATCAACGTGTTTCCTCATAAGCAGGTGACTCCCTAATATTCCAGCAGATGTATAAGGACAGCTGATGCTTCGAGGAGTACAGGTGCCCGCAGTGTGGCCGCAGCTGGATGGCTGCCAACTCCTGGTCCGGCTACGGGCAGGAGTGCACTTCTTGCCGTATCAACGTGTTTCCTCCTAAGCAGGTGACTCCCTAATATTCCAGCAGACTTATAAGGACAGCTGATACTTCGAGGAGTACAGGAACCCGCAGTGTGGCCGTAGCTGGATGGCTGCCAACTCCTGGTCCGGCTACGGGCAGGAGTGCACCTCGTGCCGCATCAACGTGTTTCTTCAGAAGCAGGTGACTCCCTAATATTCCGGCAGATTTATAAGAGCTACAGCTACAGCCGATGTTTAGGGGATTCCAGGTCCATTACAAATGGCGATATCCCCCTCCATAAGCAGATTCGACCCAATGTGTTTGCGGCACGGCATTCAAATCATGGCGCACCTACTAGCCTTACCCTGCCTGCCCATATTACTTCTCGAAGCTCTCCATCTGATGGACGCGACGCCCAGGGCTATCAACACCACCTATTGGGCATCTCATGTATCAAATAAGGGATCTTCGACACGAAAAGAAGAAGCAGGCATCCTTAACCGGGTGTGGAAGTAGGCCAATTGAGATCTAAAATGTCCAAGTGTTACTGTTACGTAATAAGGTCCAATTACGCATACACTGCTTTATCTACACACATATTATAAATCCTGAATGCGTACGGAAACCATTAGAATGACCGTCATTGCACCGCCATGGTCAACTCGATTGTACGAACGGTCGGGAAGGAGGGCAACCGCGGTCGGAGAGGAGGGATGGATTTTCATTACGTTACCAAAATCGATGTTCCAAATAACTTGTCCAAATAACTCATAACTTAATAATATTTGAGCATGTTATGTTAAAATTACGTTACTGCCACAGATAAAATTGCTTTTCCTACCACTCGGACATCTTAAACACATGACATGACTGTTGTACGAAAAAGACGCTCCGAGCGATATTTGGCTCGGATTCTGACGCCGTTAGCGGTGAGCGTGTGAAACCAACGTTTGAGCTTGCATTTCATGTTCACGAAATCACGAAAGAGCGACAAATTGTAGTATTGTAGCGTGTTTTTGTGAACGAGGCGGGAAACGCTTGAGGCGTTTTTGTCGTGAACGAGGCATTTGAGCGGTGGGCGGCTATTATTTAGTGTCCAAGTGGCGTAAGTTCGTTCATTCTCTCTCAAGGTATGTATACCTATTTATCGAACGAGCGGAGCGTAGGCGAAGTGAAGTTCTTACAGACAACATCGGACATAACGGAACTGTCAGCTGGCTACCTAGCATTTCGATGGCTTTTTGATTTTGAATAGTTGTTCCGCGATAACTTTAGTAACGTTTTTCAGATTTATATGAAACAAGCTTTTGCCCGCGGCTTCGCTCGCGTTAAATTCGGGGTAACACGGTTCCCCTTTCCTGATTGCCCCTCGGAATGCTCCATACAAACTTCCACCCCCCATTTTAGGGAAGTGGGGGGTTAGAAAGAGACATAAAGTAGCCTATGTCACTCTCCATCCCTTCAACTAACTCCACTTAAAAAATCACGTCAATTCGTCACCCCGTTTTGCCGTGAAAGACGGACAAACAAACAAACACACACATACACTTTCCCATTTATAATATTAGTATGGATTTGTTGGGGTTGTAGTAGAGCTCAATACAATTTGAGAGTTCGTTCAGAAGCATGATCGATCAAGGGGTTATGGAGCTAGAAGGCTCGAAAAAAATCATCTTTAGGGTCTTGTTATATTGGTCAACTCGTTTGCAACTTGCTTGCATTTAACAATATTAGTAACCTAAGTCACTGATCTGAGTTTTTTCGTGTCTTTGCTACTCATTATCCTGCCTTCAGTATTAGTCCGATTTTCAATATGTTATCTGTAATTTCAGAGGCCGCTTCAGAAGCCCGATGGCTTGGACAAGAGCGACATGGAGAAGGAACATCTTCAGTCCCTCTGCCAGAAGTGCAAGGCGCTCGGCCGCTGCTGCCGCGTATACAGACGCTTCTAAATTATCTTTTAAAGTAAATAAACTGTCATCAAATTAATCATCAGATTGTCTATTGGCTCTGTTATACTGCTGTCTTATGGTTAATTAATCTGACACAATAATATGCTATCACAGACAAACGGCAAACTTTTTTGACAAAGAGCCTGATGGCGGAAATATATGGAATTTTCGGTAGCTCATAAAGCCGCAGTTGACTGTTTAATTTTTTTTTTCTGTAATATTTAATAAATAAAAAAATTGAGGTGAACTAGAAGAGGCACAACTGACCCTTCAATAAGCCGCATGCGGCTCGCGAGCCGCGGTCTGCCGACCCCTGTCATAGACAATTTGATGATCTTAGATCATAAACAGAAGATGTCAGACAACTTGAACAACAACAACTTGTCAAAATCACCATTATCCGTAAGGATATTATCGTCAGGTGACAACTAAAACTCACTATTTAAAAAAAATAAACGAAAATTAACCTTATCTTGATATTAATACGGTTCATTATAGCTATGAACTTGTGACAGTAATTAAGTAGTGAGTTGCCACCCGACGTTATTATTAACTTTGGTCATCATCATAATTAATTGCTAAGTACAAATAGTTTCTAGGATGATTCTGATTGTGCTAGTTTCCCGTTCAGGTTGAGTTTACCGTCCACTTGATTAAACTGCTACAAATATATGGGGAAAACTTTATAATATAAACAAATTTTCTATCTAGGTATATAGTTTATTTTTCAGTACGTATATTTTTTAAATTTTAAGCTTGTATTTTGGATATAAATGTATAATATTTTTATTTATTTATTATTAAAATAAGTATGGACGGAAAACTGACATAAGGACGGAAACTAGCACAATTACCCTATTGCCATTTTTGTGATTACTGTGCCATTTGATGTAGTTAACTAAGTATTTTATTTTTAATGTTTCGAGAATAAGATAGCAGTTTGCCATGCTTATTCGTTTATTGATAACATATATTTTATATCCGTTTTCTAGTTTTATGATTAATTAGGTAGATATGGACGTAGAATTGTTTAATCACTTTATAGGTTACTCATTTGTTTTCTTTTTTACTTTAATACTTTGAATGTGTAAAACTACTAAATAAAAACAATGAATGCTAATTTTTTTGTCATTTTATAATAAGTACCTATCTTATCTTGGCTTATCTTTAGTTGGGATATCTCCATGTAGTTCACACTGTTAATTGACAAAATACAAATTTGTAAGCCAAATTCATATTTAAAGTATAGCTCATACATTATTAAGTTAGGTTTTTTAGTTTTAGTTATTTTAACTTAATAGTAGTTTTAGTTTGATATAGTTCTTAACCATCATTATGTTATTTAAGTTTTTTTTATGAATAATAAAAATAAAAGTCATATATTATAAATAAAAAATATATACAGGGTGGAAATAGATTTTGGGTCAGTGAGGGCAGCTACCAGATTCCGTGTTGCTAGGCGAAAATGGTCTTAGGAGACCTTCCTTCGATTTCAAATTAGTGAAGATTGGCGTTTAAATGCATACGGCGTCATAATAAATGTATGAAAACAGTTTTCTTTAATTTCTAGCTTTTTTGTACATTACCGAAAGTTGACCCCAAGGAAACTATTGATACTGGATAGAAATGGAATCGATTGACATAAAAAAATTCATGTAATTTTTTTTTTCATTTTCATACAAATTGAATGGGGAAAGTTTTTCACGATTTATGGCTTTTATAGCCGGAAATTTCTTTTTGGTCCCATACAAGCTTTTGATCCTGGACAGGAATGGGATCGATTGGCATCAAATAAAAAGTTTGTCAAAAATGGCCATTTTCTCGCACCCTGTATGTTTTTTCCGCAATCTGTAAACGCCAATTTTCATTAATTTGAAATCGAAGGAAGGTCTCCTAAGACCATTTTCGCCTAGCAACACGGGATCTGGTAGCTGCCCTCACTGACCCAAAATCTATTTCCACCCTGTATGAATCATCTTATGTATTTACTAAACGGTGCCGTGTAGCGCCATCTAGCGGCGAAAACAATCTAGTGCTACAAAACTGGCCAAGAGCATATCGGGCTATGTTAATTGTAGGGTACAAAAGTACATAGTCACCACTGTCACTATATAGGGCTTGCAATACCAGTATTTTTTGGAATGGCAATTTTTTTCCGGTATTGCCAAAATTTTTTTTTTTAATACTACGACGGTGTCAAACAAGCATACGGCCCACCTGATGGTAAGCAGTTACCGTAGCCTATGGACGCCTGCAACCCCAGAGGATTCACATGCGCGTTGCCTACACTTTAGGTACCTATTCACTCCTTTTTTGAAGAACCTCATACTGTAGCCCGCTGGGAAAACCTCGGCAGGGAGTTCATTCCACAGCCGCAGCGTTCGTGGGAGGAAATTCCTCTTGAACCGTACTGTGCGCGACTCTTTGGGCTCCAGGGTGTGAGGATGAACACCCTGCCGGCGGCGAGCGGTGCGGTGATGAAAAGCTGCCGTGGGCATCATATCAAACAGTTTTTCGGAGCACAACCCATTGTACAAGCGATAGAACACACATAAGGAGGCAAAGTCTCTCCTTAGACTCAAAGGTTCAATATCGCTCGTGAGTTTGGGATCGTCGACGATCCGCACAGCGCGCCTTTGTACCGAGTCAAAGGGCCCAAGCTGGTATCCAGGTGCTCCCGCCCAAAGGTGACAACAGTATTCCATGTGGGGTCTGACTTGCGACTTGTATAGAAGCAGTCTCTGCCCCGGAGTGAAGTATCTCCTCGCTCTGTTGAGCACACCGAGCTTTTTGGATGCCAGCTTGGCCTTCCCTTCAAGGTGACTACGGAATTGGACGTCACTGGAAATGTCGACTCCGAGGATCCCAATACTCCCTGACATTTTAAGGGTTGTGCCTTGGAACTGAGGGGCCACAGTAAATGGGGTTTTCTTAGCGGTAAACGCGCAAACTTGTGTCTTTGTGGGGTTGAATTGGACTAAGTTGTCCGGGACACCAGCAACTTCCGTCAACTACGGCTCGTATGCTTCTGCCGGACAAAAAGCTGGTAACCCATCTGCATAATCCCTCGGGCAGGCCGTAAGCTGGCAACTTCGACAGAAGACCTCGATGCCAAACCCGATCGAACGCCTTAGCTAACTATATCAAGGCTGACTGCCAATGCCTCTCCCTGACTCTCAATGGCTGAAGCCCAGCGGTGAGTGAGATACACTAGAAGGTCACCAGTCGAGCGACCGTGGCGAAAGCCATACTGGCGATCACTGACCAGTTCGTGCTCTTCTAGGTATCCCAGGAGCTTCGCATTGATTTTGCGCTCCATAACCTTGGAGAGAAGGGAGGTTATAGCGATAGGCCTGTAATTCAATGGGTCTGAACTATCGCCCTTTTTAGGCATAGGGTGCACGAGGGCAGTCTTCCATGAAGACGGCACTTGCCGTTTGTGGTAGGAGAGTGTGAGAAGGCGCGTTAGCACGGGACACAACTCAGGAGCACACCGTTTGAGCACAACTGCTGGCCAATACAAAACAAAAATACCGTTGAATAGTTTACCTGTAGTGCGAACAGCCAACGATGATTAGAAGTTTAAGGGCAGCTCTTTTGTGTACCAGGCTGTGCTCCACAGCCACCATCAACATCATCACGCCCAAGCACTCCAGAACTTCATTGCACATGTAGACCTGTAAACAGAATATACGAGACCTCGAAAATTCTAAAGAATGCTCTAAATTTGGGAGAGGTGTTACGTCGCTTTTCGGTATAGGAAAACATCATGAGGAAACCGGATCTAATCCCAATGAGGCCTAGTTTCCCATCTGAGCTTAAAGGTCAGATGGCAGTAGCTTTTGTAAAAATAGTTGCGCGAACTCCAGGCTCAATGAAGCCTTGGAAAAATCCGAGACAAACACTAGGATGATGACTATTACTGGTATGACGAGCGTACGAATTAGAGATGCAACGGATATCCGGCCATTATCCGGCTATAAAATTACTATTCGGCCGGATACCGGATAGTAAAATGACACGTAGTTAAGTTTAAAAACGGGATGAATTCATAGTAAGCCACCAAATAATTTACTTATTAATTATTAATATAGTTTATTAAGTCACGTAATTCTTCCATTATTTAAAGGATATACACTTTAGGGAGCTAAAAATTCCTTGAAAAAGTTGCGACCTGCATGGAGTGCCACCTACGTGCTCAAGTAGAATTTTTGGCCGAATATCCGGCGGCAGCGACGCTATAACTTGCCAACGGGACGAGGAATATGACTGCTGGGGACAAAACATCCGTCATCTAAGTAGTACCAAGGATGATTAAGACATGGATTGACAATGCCTATACAAAATCGCGTTCCTCGAACCTTCAGGTTATACGTCTGTTTTCGGTACTAAGTGCCACAGCGCCATCTGTCGAGTCTGGAGTCGAGTTATTCTGTCAGCGTTAAGCGCCGAACAAAATATTAGAAACACGAATTTAGTGTGGTAACCGATAGATGACGCTAGTGGTATAACCTGAAATAGAGGAACGCGATTTTGTATGGATATTGTCAATCCATGTCTATATATTATCCTTGGTAGTACACACCCGTCGCTAAACACAAAAACTGTGGTGTACCTATTCAACAATTCACCTCTCAGATGTACCCGGCTCCCAAGACGCTATAACACGTCAACGAGACGAGGGATATGACTGGTGGAGGCAAAACATCCGCCATCCAGTACACACCCGTCAGTAAACACGAAGAAACTGTGGTGTACCCATTCAACAATTCACCTCTCGGATGTACCCGGCTCCCATGACGCTATAACACGCTAACGGGACGCTGCTGGAGGGAAAACATCCGCCATCTAAGTAGTACACAGCCGTCACTAAACAAAACACGAAGAAACTGTGGTGTAGCTGTTCAACTATTCACCTCTTGGATGTACCCGGCTCCCATGACGCTATAAAACGCCAACGGGACGAGGGATATGACTGCTGGAGGCAAAACATCCGCCATCCAGTACACACCTGTCACCAGGAACACGAAGAAACTGGGATATGCCTGAGAAAAAATGAAAGGTTAGGATTGCATAAGTAGGCGCTCTAAAAATGAAGATGATGATTCAGGGTTGGTTGACATTTACATATCAAATATAAGGTAAGCTGGCAGAAATTACAAAAAAAACTATTTACAAGGATATACCTATATTTACGGGTTGGCAACACGTATATGACACATCTAGAGTTACAGGCGTCCTTAGGCTACGGTAGCTGCTTACCATCAGGCGAGCCGTATGCTATTTTGCCACCGTAGTGGTATAAAAAAAATCCTCAACAAGCGCATTTTTTTTCATGGATGGCTGAACTTCGTAAGTTTGTTGTGTAACGCCATCTACACCGGGAAAGTGAGGTTGAGTTTTCGTTATGCATTAATAGATGTCGTTAGTTTATAATTATGCCGTTATAGCTTGCAATCTACCAAAATGGTTAAAATGAAATATGTTTTAATAAACTATACTTGATTTTCTCCAATAAGAGCAACCGGCAGGAGAAGTAGTGGCGTGATTACAATAATTATGGATCTCCAATATAACTTGGAAAATAAGAAAACCCGATGTTTCTTCGTCCATATTACGAGATCCGTTCCTCTGTAACGAAATATTGTTTAATTGCACAGATGGCGGATAAAGGTGCGCTCATTTATAAATTAAAATATTTCTTACGAAGTGTCCAATTCCATATCATAAACTTCAGTTTATTTGCCACAAAAAAAATCGAGCTGGCTTCAGAATAATTCCTAGTACGTTAAGTAGAAATAGTAGTTTTTAGTAGTATGTATTTTTTACTGGCAATGTGCCGCACGTCAGTTCGACATCGCAACCTTGAAATTTTCGCAATCACTAATTAGTTGTCAAATCACATTTTCTGTGGGCGGTTGTTAGTTTCGTGTTTGATTATTCGATCGTATTTATTTACGACCGGTGCAGTGTTAATTACTAAATCATGTCGCTCGAAATGGAGTTCGATTATGAGGCAACAACAGCGTTAATGGACAAATTTTCTCAGGCAGATATCGATCATTTGCGCGAATGGATTTCGACTTTGGATACAAGTAAATGTGTACCGAAAGATCTTACCGACCAGCAGTTAGTGTTGTTTTATAACGCCTGCTATGGTAATATAGAAAACACTAAAAGTTGTATAGAGAAATATTATACATATAAGAAAAATTCGCCGGATTTGTTCGATAACCGTATTGTTTTTTCTGACGAACTGAAACCTTCAACTGAAGCACTGTAAGTACCTTTAATTAATAAATAATGAATGCTTCTTGAAATTTCATCTTCCTAAAGCACAGCAAGACTACACAAGAATACTCCATCTAAAAATAGCATATGTAACCAAAAGATCAATGCCGGTACACTCCGTGGGTATCCCTCCGTCTGTTTATTTTTAATTTAGTTGACAGGTTTTTATAATGGTTTTTTCCTCATAGCCTATGTGGTTGTGTACACAACGTACATAGGTAAATTAACAAGAACAGGCGCCAAACGTCTGAATATTTTGAAAGTAAATCTTGCGCCAGCTTTTTTGAATCAAGCTTTTACGATAGAGTTTGAAACGCATAGGTACATTACATTCTACCTATGTGACTTCTGTTTCCGGACAGACCCCTATCTATGTAGTATCTATGCACCGTGATAGCGCCGTGTACTACGACATCATAATAACATTGTTGATATATTGTGCTAGTTTATTTGATTTCAGTCCATTATTTGAGTCCATTTGATTAAACTGCTGCAAATAAATGTGAATTTTTTTTTGAGGTCAACATATTTTATATTTATAGTTTTTTCTTTAGTAATTTTTAGCTTTTATTTTGAGAAAAACTTGAATATAAACATATAAGTAAGTATGGACGGAAAACTGACAAGAGTGGACGAAAACTAGCACAATCACCCCATACAGGTACCTATATTTATTAAGATGTCGTGCCACTACTGTAATGCTAATATTATATAATTTGAAATACCTTCGCAATATCTCATTATCCCATAAAAACAATTATTATAATAGAAAATGTTTATTCAATAACTAGCCATTAGCCATATTATGAGAGGTGATGATTAGGCAGGACAAATCTTTCTATGGGACCAACTCCGAAATCCCAAGGCCCTTATGGTCACCACACATTAGAGCGGAATTCAGCTCTTCATAGACAAAAGCGGAAATATGCATATGGTAGGTGATTTTTTGCATGGAGGCAATAGACAAATTTCCGCTATTGTCTATAAATAAGTGAATTCCGCTCTAATTTGTGTTTTCCGTTTGGCCACGATAGGGTTGAAAACGGAAAAGACAAGTATGAAATAAAGATGCCGCCCCGCGCCTCTTTACCGCCCCCATCCTACAGGATCACTAAATAGCACTTAAAAAATGTGACACTTTTTAATTTGGAAAAGGTACCGTTTGGCGAGAGGCGCTTACGTGTAGAATACATTGTACGGATTTTAGGACTTTATATATTTAGGTAACAAACAGTCACATCTAAATGTATATTAACTTAAAAGAGATAAAAAACAGACTTATAGTTGCATGTTTCGTGAGACATACTAAGGGGCGGTTGCACCAAACCGTCTGCGTCTGCTTTTCAGCGATAAGACCGCCTGTTGTTACCTAGTTCTTATCACTGTATCGCTGTATATTTTCCTCTTTTCATATGTGGTGCACAATAAAGAATATTTATTATTATTACCGTCTGTTAAAGTCAACGTGATCGTTAAAAAAATATTGTATGAAAAGTTTGACAGTTTTCAATGGGATGACAGCTCCGTCGCCATATTTAACGTTGATCAGGTCGTTAGTTATGCGTGGTGCAACCCACCCTAACACTATAACATATAACGGTTACACTCACGTCACTTTAGTCACTTCGCGCGATATGTTTCGGAGTGCCTAGGTCTCCATCTTCAAGCACTAAGTGCTATTTGACTAAAGTGACGTGAGTGTAACCGTTACATTCAATATTTAAATATTGTATTTAAGCAAAATGGTATCATAACATAAATGATGAATTTCACATTGCTGATGTGTACAGCACTTCAATGGATACATATCATACAATATTTACATGTAGTCTGTCCATCCTTACATGTCTTATCATGTAAATAAACGCTTGTCAATCTAGACATCGTAATGTCAGTTATTTTCACGGGTTTTCGTTCGTTAATTCGATTATTGAAGAACATTTTTATTAGAAACTAGCTAGCGACCCGCCCCGGCTTCGCACGGGATAAAAATGGTTATTGTGGGTTATCCCTAAGAGATAGACATATACTATCCCGGACTTTTTTGTAGACTTTTTACGGTGTACAATACTGTAGTACATTATTTTGATCTATCTCGTAGGGTTCAGCCAGCGTTTGCAATGTAAGCGCAAAAAATGTGTTTATTTACGATATCACATTAGAAACCTCTAAAACTATCAGTGTTTCTCTACTATATTATGCATGTATTATACAATTTATATATAAAAAATCCGTTGCGTAGTTTTAAAGATCTTAGCATACATAAACTGCGGAAAGCGACTTTGTTTTATACTATATAGTGATATGATATTTCTCAGTGGTTACTTGGTCGAAATCAATACTTTGTAAGTTTCTTTAAGTATACGACAACATTTTAAGTAATAATTCAAGGGAAAAGTGTGATAATTTCGTTGAGAAGTGTTTGTTTACACGATAAGACAAGTAATGATGGACAGACTATAGTGTTTTCGTCAAAGCATTTGGGTAGGATTTAGGAAGGTTCTCGAACGGAAAACAAAATACCGCCTGGCACTTGTTTACAAAAAAAGGTGGCAGTTTTAATTTATTTGGATAAAAATGACTAAACTATAGATCCCTAAGTATAAAAAAGGTCAGCGCTACAAACAGGCCACTGTGAGACTAAGAGCTGGCCACGTTGGATATGACACAATAATGAGAGTAACAAAACCCACCTGGTTAGATTGCTATACTATACTTATTGCTAGATCTGGGCATCTGGCAGCTTTTAATAAGGAGGTCAGAGCGACAGACTAGCAAAATTTTTGAATTGGGAAATATTAATACCAAAAGATGTCTCGGTTATAAAGGACCTGTCCTATATTTTAACTCTGGAACAAAAAACATTGCGTATTATTACGCATATATCTTGTATATGCCAACAAATTGAAAAACGCTACGAAAGTTATTGCGGAATGAACATTCAACATTAAAAAGCTATCGAAATGCTCGGACGTCCCAGAAGCCAGCTGGCAGTTCTGTATGGTTGTGTCCGAAGTTGTCTGCTGTAAGAACTTCGCTGCGCTCGCTCGTTCGAATATGGAGCTTGTACTTCGACAAAAAAAATGCGAATTTATTCGCATTGTACGAATGCGTATACGAATAAATAAATAAATATTAAATAAATAAATATTATGGAACAATCTTACACAAATCAACCTAGTCCCACAGTAAGCTCAATAAGGCTTGTGTTGTGGGTACTAAGCGACGAGCGACGATACATATAATAGATATATATAGATAAATACTTAAATACATAGAAAACATTCATAACTCAGGAACAAATATCCGTGATGAACACTCAAATAAATGCCCTGACCAGGATTCGAACCCGGGACCTCCGGCTTCACAGGCAGGGTCGCTACCAACTATACTTCGTTTTTTTTTAGATTAGAAATTGAGTAAACATAGAAACAGTAGTTGCAAACCTGTTCTAAATGTTCAATTTCAACACACTGGACGCACACCAACAGAGGATTAGTTAACAATAACATGATTAAGAGTTCACATTTGTGAATAAATAATAACAATTTGCAGATTAATTAATCCAACACAACAATAAAAACACAATTTGGTTTTAGATTTTGTATGCTAACGTCAGAGACACGTGAAAAATGAAAAACTGACCTGACAGTGACGCACGTACGTTCTAAAACGAAAACTTAAGATCTAGTTTTTTTTTATCAGTATTCACGAAAATGATTTAATTGACAATATGCACTTATAAATCATTTTTCGTAAATAAAAATGCGTCTAAACGTTATTTCGGTTCAAAGAATTTTATTGTCTCAAGAAATTACAGAATTTCACTTATAAGACAATCTATAACTATATCTTAAATAGTAAGTAATCATGCAGACATTTTTAACAATAGATAACTTAATAACTAATATGCAATTATTTACAAGTGCAAGGAGTACTAGAAAGTTAATATATAACTTAGAGTAAGTAATGGTTTATAATTATAATTTTAGTACCTAATTAGGATAATTATTAAGAACGCCAGGAAGATTATCGGTTCATTTAAATTATATTTTCTTGTATGTATATTTTTAATTTCGATTTGAATTTATCAAAACTTTTCAAATCATTTATAATTTTTGCTAGGCTATTGTACAATTTTGCACCACCGTACATCAAGTTGCGGGTTCCGTATTGGGTTCTAGGAAAACGTAAGGCCAGGTATTCGGCATTTCTGAGTTTCATCTTTTGAAATTTGCTCTTCTGACTAAATTAAATTTCTGAGTGTATTTCTCGATTTAGTATCTTACGTATTAGGATACAGGTTTTATAGGAATATATTTGTTTGAGGTTCATGATCGTTGTTTTTTCGTACAAAGTTTTAGTAGGTGTCAGATAATCATAATGAAATAGTACCTTAACAACTTTATTCTGCGCAATTTGAAGATGTTTTAAATTTGTTTTTGCGGCATCACCCCATAGTTCAGTTAAATATTCTAAGTGTGGTTTGATTAAAGAATTATAGATATTGACACGAGTTTGTTTTGGAAGTAAACTACTTATGTGACGCATAGCTGCTGTTAAAGAGGTAATTTTAGTAATTTTATGGTAAGGTAATTTTATTTTATGCTAGCTATATGTGGCTTCCATGTAAGCTTACTATCGAGAATTAGTCCTAGGTACTTTTCACTGTCTTTTTTTAATATTTTTTCTCCGTTGATGTATAAATCTGTATTTTGTTGAATGTTTTTGTTTTTGGCTGCAAATAATACATAACAAGTTTTGTTTGTATTAATGGTAAGTAATTTTTGTTTAATAATTTTATTATATAATACTAAATAATAAAGCAATTGTCTTAGATGATGGTAAAAGATTTGGTGGACTACGAGGTGGCTTTTTTTGTTGTATGCCTCTCGGCCCTGCCTCTGATTGCTCCATAACCCTCCAACTAAACGCACAATAATAGTGCAAGCAAATACCTTTACTTAAATAAGAATCACAATAAGCTTTAAACATTTAAAACTATCCAGGTAAGGCTGAGAGATACTAATGACAGATGACGCGAGAAAATATTAAAAAATCGAACCATCCGCTGCGAACCTCTTCTTCTCTAGGTATTTTATTGTTTAATATTCACAAGAACAAAGCCCGGATGACGGGAGCAAATATGCACTTTTTTCTAGTGCTTAATTAAATATCGACATCCATACCAACGAACAATTTTTGAATCAGAAATTTATTGATCATAAGTTATGAGAAAGGTATCTATTTAAAATAACTGTCACTATTATTTTATTATTACGATCATTCCCATGAGTATGATAATATTGATAATAGTTATAGTATGTAATTAGTTAACTGAAATAATATATAATATAACCTGACATGTAAGATAATGAGTTTGTTCAATACATTTCTGATTCAAAAATTGTTCGTATGAATGTCGATAGAGTAATCGATATTTAATTAAGCACTAGTAAAAAGTGCATTTTTACTCCCGTCATCCGGGCTTTGCACAAGAACATTAACAATGATAATAAATAAAATATTTAGTGCATATAACAAGTACCAAAATATTGTTAAATACTCAATATAACATTTACAAATACGTAGGCATAATTTACTATAAATACAACTATATTTAAGTATGTTTAATCCCACCAAAAACATAAATGTAAAAAAGAGAGCCAAGTTCAATACAAAAATTGTGCTTGGATGTGGGCTTCGCCGCAAAAAGAATGGAGATCTAAATGAGTGCCAAGTTCTATGCAAAATCCAAATATGTATTTATAGCAACAAAATAACATTATGAACAAGTATTAAACTCTATTTCTTTGCTTTATTGGATACCTGTAACAATTGCTGTTATTTAAAAATGTGAGATCTTAAAGTAGGTTAGATTTGACCTGGCCAGTTTTCATTACATCAGTCATTTTATAGCCAGGTCAAATCTAACCTACTTTAAGATCTCACATTTTTAAATAACAGCAATTGTTACAGGTATCCAATAAAGCAAAGAAATAGAGTTTAATACTTGTTCATAATGTTATTTTGTTCCTATAAATACATATTTGGATATTGCATAGAACTTGGCACTCATTTAGATCTCCATTCTTTTTGCGGCGAAGCCCACAGCCAAGTATAATTTTTGTATTGACCTTGGCTCTCTTTTTTTACTTTTATGTTTTTGGTGGGATATTATTACTTTTTGTAAAGAAAGCTAGGCAGGTATTGAGATTTAATGTTTTTTCTTGCGTTTCCGCTGCATGGTTTTCTTTTTTATGCTATTGTCTACATTCTCTTTACTTCTGTTCTGTGTATAATTATGTGGTACAGCGCGCCGCCGACGACACACCGTTGGCCGGTCGTTTAGCGCGTATGATAAGTTTTTTTGTATGGGGACACCACTTATTTTTTGACTTAACTTTATTTTTATATTTCTGTTATATAGCAAATATAATAATACATATATTGGGATAGTTTCAAATATCTGCTTGTAACGGTTCCAACGATACAATTTTTTTTTGTATATTTTATGTAAGGGGGACCCCCCTTAACTTTTTTTTATTTTAGGATTTTTTCCTACGCTTACACACAATTACCGAGCTGGATTCCAAATTTCATCCTTCTAGGTCATCTCATCTGGATGTAGGTTAGGTTTAGGTACTATATGTCAGTCAGTCAGTCAGTGCTAAAATTTACGACTTTTTGACCTTCATATCTTTATAACCGTTTGAGCTAGCTTCATGAAATTTGGGCTTCTAGATGTCCTTATGGATATAATTAAACACACGTAGTTTTATGTGTTTACGTTAAAGAGGTTTTGAGTTATAGAAGGGTCAAAAGTGACACCAAGTGGTTCGTGTAAATATACACTCGGCGCTGGCTAGCCAGTTCCTTTGCTTGAACTTGGCTTGACACGCTGCCGCGTGTCTAGATGACGGCGTAGGCACTTTGACAGTTGTGACATTTATCGTGCCTAATAAAGAACCCTGTACATCATTCTGTCAACATTTTTCTAATCTCAATAAAAACGAAGTATAGGCTAGGAGTAGGCCGTGAAATATTCTATTTGATCTAACTGAAGAAAAAGTGGTTATTATTTGTTTGTGTTTTTTTTTGTCTAATCTGATTAGATGACATAATTATAATTATTTTACATGTTTTTAAAGTGGGTATTCCACTCATACATTAGTATGTTATTCAATTAAATACAAACATTGTGAACATTGAAAAAATAATCAACCCAGTTGGACTTGAACCAACATCGATACGCCTTACCGGGGCTCGATATCGCTTTACCAATTAAGCTATGGGTTCAGTTACCGAGCTGACGAAATTCTCAATGCCTTCAATCATCTTTTTGCATTTATTTTTACATCGACTTTATAGCAGCCGTAAGCGACATCTAGGTGCCAACCACTAGAGTTAGATAGAGAGTAAAATAAATGCAAAAAGATGATTGAAGGCATTGAGAATTTCGTCAGCTCGGTAACTGAACCCATAGCTTAATTGGTAAAGCGATATCGAGCCCTGGTAAGGCGTATCGATGTTGGTTCAAGTCCAACTGGGTTGATTATTTTTTCAATGTTTACAATGTTTGTATTTAATTGAATAACATACTAATGTATGAGTGGAATACCCGCTTTAAAAACATGTAAAATAATTATAATTATGAGTTGATAGCAGGCGCCATCTGTTATTTCCGTTGTGACACTTGTAAAATGGTCGGCGGGAAGGGTATCTAACTCTAGTGGTTGGCACCTAGATGTCGCTTACGGCTGCTATAAAGTCGATGTAAAAATAAATGCAAAAAGATGATTGAAGGCATTGAGAATTTCGTCAGCTCGGTAACTGAACCCATAGCTTAATTGGTAAAGCGATATCGAGCCCCGGTAAGGCGTATCGATGTTGGTTCAAGTCCAACTGGGTTGATTATTTTTTCAATGTTTACAATGTTTGTATTTAATTGAATAACATACTAATGTATGAGTGGAATACCCACTTTAAAAACATGTAAAATAATTATAATTATGAGTTGATAGAAGGCGCCATCTGTTATTTCCGTTGTGACACTTGTAAAATGGTCGGCGGGAAGGGTATCTAACTCTAGTGGTTGGCACCTAGATGTCGCTTACGGCTGCTATAAAGTCGATGTAAAAATAAATGCAAAAAGATGATTGAAGGCATTGAGAATTTCGTCAGCTCGGTAACTGAACCCATAGCTTAATTGGTAAAGCGATATCGAGCCCCGGTAAGGCGTATCGATGTTGGTTCAAGTCCAACTGGGTTGATTATTTTTTCAATGTTTACAATGTTTGTATTTAATTGAATAACATACTGATTAGATGACGCCTGACATGCAATCGGTGGATTGCAGATGCAGAAATCAAGGCGACTGCTATCTAGGTCTCACTAATCGGATACCATTTAATTCATTTTTAGGTTATACACGGTGAATCTGAGTAACCCGAAAGATTTTAACCATAAATTCCTGAGGTCATAAGGAGTAATAAATGTTATATGAATTTAGGTCAATTTCGCCAAAAAACAAATATTTTTTTGCTTTTTTTTCGATTTTTTAAATGCTTTTGAACATAAAAACATAATTGTTATTGTTAAAACTGTCGATTAAAATAAATTAGTACATTTTTTTTCGTACAAAATAGTTTACGTAAAGTAATCCTTGACACTTTGATATCTGTCAATAAGACTGTCTAGACTAGACCCCATAAAGGGTGAAATCGTCATCAAAAAAGCGTTTTGCATTGAGTCACAATAAAAAATGTTTTTTTATTTAGTTGGTAGTAACTCTGAAACTAGGCCAATTCCAGAAAAGTTTATACGACATTTTAGTCTCCAATTACGATCAGGAATTTATGGTTAAAATCTTTCGGGTTACTCAGATTCACCCTTATAGTTTTGCCATGTCTGTCCGTCTGTCCGCGGTCTAGCTCAGCTCAGTGACCGTTAGTATGTATGTATGTAAACACTTTATTGTACATAAAAAGTAACAAAACAAACATGATAAAAGAAAAATAAACAAAGTACAAAGGCTAACTTATCCCTTTAAGGGATCTCTTCCAGTTAACCTTCCAGTTAATTTTTTTTCGAATTTTAATATCGCACGACGTTGGATAGGTCTTTCAAAACAAAGAGGGGTCTTCGAAAACAATGGTTGGAGAAATGTAATAGTTTCGAAAAATAGCTCCGAAAGCTCAACCCCCCCCCATCTAACTTTAGAAAAAAATTGGAAAAATTCATGAAACTTAAGGCCTTGCTTGTAATAAAACCTATATTGAATAAAATCGATCGAGTCGTTTTTGAGTTAGACCGCAAAAACGCCTAGTAAAAAGGACGTAAGTGCGCATAGTAAAATGACGTAAGTGCTGACACCTCTCGAGTTGCAGGCGTCCATAGGCTACGGTAGCTGTTTACCATCAGGCGGGCCGTATGCTTGTTTGCCACCGTCGTGGTATGAAAAAAAACCTAACTTGTTGAGACCTGATAGATGTCATAGATGTTTATGAATAAGGGGGTTGGTTTGCAAGACTATAGGTACATTGTCTGTCTCTCAAGCTGTTTTGATATGTCTTCTTATAGAACCACACATTATTGTGTATATTTAAGATCTAATGTATTACTGTTTTGAAAAAATAAGTTCCGCCGAGTTTCTTGCCGGTCATAATACTTCTCGGGTCAGAGGTGTAGGGTTAGAACTTGTGGTAGTTTTTTTTTTCTGCCGTTCATAAGTGCATTATAATGTGCCTAAATTGAAGAATAAATATATTTTATGTTTTATTCTTTGACGGCCTCCTAGCCCAGTCGGTAGTGACACTGCCTACGAAGCAGGAGGTCCCGGGTTCGAATCCTGGTAAGGGCATTTATTTGAGTGTTTTCTATGTATTTAAGTATTTATCAATATCTATCTAATATATATATCGTCGTCTAGTACCCACATCACAAACCTTATTGAGCTTACTGTGGGACTAGGTCGGTTTGTGTAAGATTGACCTATAGTATTTATTTATTTACTAGCTTTTGCCCGCGGCTTCGCTCGCGTTAAATTCGGGGTAACACGGTTCCCCTTTCCTGATTGCCCCCCGTAATGCTCCATACAAACTTCCACCCACCATTTTAGGGAAGTGGGGGATTAGAAAGAGACAAAAAGTAGCCTATGTCACTCCATCCCTTTAACTATCTCCACTTAAAAAATCACGTCAATTCGTCGCCCCGTTTTGCCGTGAAAGACGGACAAACAAACACACACACATACACTTTCCCATTTATAATATTAGTATGGATACTTATTTACTCTTTTTTGCAGAGAATTCTCGTTTTTTCCGGAGAAGTCTGTGGATGGCTACGACGTCATCTACCACCGTCTGCATTATACGGAACCCTCCAAGTACCATCTGGAACCTGGCTGCAAGCTCCTCTTCATGACAGTCGGTAAGTCCAGGCCTCCAGGGTCTCCCTGTCCTACTGTAACCTCCACTCATTCACAAGATATCTCTATACTCCGCTTAGCGCGTTATTTCTTTGAAACCTAAGCTGCCAAAAAGAAGGGGTGCGGGAGGGGAACTCGCAAGGAATTTGTTGACCAAAAATCTCTCTCTCTCTTAAGCTACTAGTATATCCTCCCCATAGCGGTTATCCCTCTTCTTCTTTTACGGTCCAGGCTATTCGTCTCTGGAATGCACTAACCCCGACAATAAGACAAGCCCCAAGCAAGTTCGTCTTCAAACGCTTGCTTCACAAGCACCTGCTGGATCATAACCAGCGTGAATAAGATTTTCCCCTTTGCGCATATGCATTATAATATATTTATATATATATATATATATATATATATATACCGGGTGTTGCCTGTACCACGAGCAATAAATTAAAACATAGATTCTAACTCCTCAAACAATACAACTTTTGTTCAACAACTTTTAAAAAATATGTAGTGTTTAGATTGTCTCTTTTTTCAACAAACTAAATAGTATTTTCAATGTACGTTAAAATCCTTCTCATTGACATTGCTTGTCAGTCTTATCACCTTATAGACATAATCAATTTCGCAATACATTGCGTGTAAAAATTAGACTACAAGTTATTTTTCCAAAGTCGCTGAACAAAGGTTGTTTACTTTGAGGAGTAGAATCTACATTTTAATTTACTGCTCATGTTACAGGCAACACCCGGTATATGTAAGTAAAAAATATGTAGATTCAATAGTATGTGTAGGTATATATTCGTATTTGTGTAGTTTATGTAGTAGTATGTATCGAAGTATATTTAAATACAAATTAGTTTTAGGATAAATCAGCAAGTTTTCTCATAAAGCACCCACTTTAGCAAATCTCTGTTTGGCCCTATGCTTGACTGGTAGAGAATGCCTCGAGGCATTAAGTCCGCCATTTGTACTTATTTTTATTGTGCAATAAAGTTTAAATGAATAAAATTCATATATTAATATTGATTAATGTAAAACTATGGTCACGCAGTGGTATTTAAATGCCTTATTTTCATACAAATCGGGAGACAATCTTACCACTGATAAGGGTCTCCCCAAATCTATCGACGCGGATTCGGCAAAATCCGGTGGCAAAAAGCTTTATGACCACGCAATAAGAGCTAACAATGCACGGTTCGGCTCGGCTCGGCTCGGCCGACGCCTGCCGACGCGTCGACGTCTTTTTCGCTCTTATTGCGTAGACATAAAGCTTTTTTCCACCGGATTTTGCCGAATCCGCGTCGATAGATTTGGGGAGACCCTTAGTGTGATTAATAATATTTACAGTTGTTATTATTAAAGTAAGCTATTGGTACTGATTAACTAATTAAGCCTCTTTCTCCGTCACAAAACAGCAAATGAAAGTAATGGCCAAGTATTCTAAAATATACATTTCACGAAAAAGTGTCAAAAACTTATGTAGAACGAAAAGTAGAATGGGAGAGTTCTACCTACAATTCCGATATCTTAAAAAAATCGTACTATACACGATTACTTACGTCCGATTCTACCCGAAAGCTCCGAAACCCGAATGTTATTCTTACGGACTGAATCCAACAGCAAGTAATGTTTTTCACATAATTTGTAATGGGATGAATGTCAACTGCTGCAATATAATATATTTATGGTCCGTCTTGTAGCTAAGTGATCTACGGCTTAATCATACTTTATATTCTAGTAAGTAAGTATAATTTATGTTTATTTGTATCCACAGTACAAAGTATAAATAGACAGTGGCAACTATAGTTCATTTTATTTGAGATTAGAAAAAAGTTGACAGAACGATGTACAGGTTTCTTTATCAGCAGTGATCGGAATAGGTAGTGCCATTTCGGGTGAATGACCTTAAGCATTGTACATAACATGGATAAGACTTGAGATTCTCCGACTCGTATTTCTCATAGAAATTTTTCTTCAAACCGCAAAAGTAAAATTTTTTAGTCATTATAAATACATCATTCATTTAAAATTACTTTCGATTAACAGTTACAATTACATATTCGGGATTCGGGTCATTACTTCTTCGAGAGAAGAAGAAATTTAAACCCACGCTTATCCCCCTTATCCCACGTTATGTGGGGTCGGCACAACATGTCTTCTTCTTCCATTCTCCTCTATCTCCCGTCATCTCCTCACTCACTCCTTTCTTCCTCACGTCCTCTTTTACACAATCCATCCATCGTTTTCTTGGCCTTCCCATAGCTCTTCGCCCATCCACTTTCATATCTAACATTCTTTTGCCTATATTACATTCATCCCTCCTCATGACATGCCCGAACCATGCTAACCGACCACCCTTCACTTTCTCTGTTATTGGTGGTACTTTCAAGCTTCCCCTTATATACTCATTCTTAATCCGATCCTTCCTTGTCACTCCACACATCCATCTCAGCATTCTCATTTCCGCAGCATACATTCTTCTTTCGTCTGTCACTTTCGTCGCCCAGCATTCTGATCCATACATTACGACAGGCCTCACGATCGTTTTGTATATTTTCCCCTTAAGTTTAAGGGGCATGCGCGGATCGCACGTTGCTCCAGAGACCTGCCGCCATTTCATCCATCCCGCATTTATCCTATTCCTTACATCACGGTTGATGTTGCCGTCGCCTTGCATTAATGACGCAAGGTACCGGAATCCGGAGCAAACTGGTAGGAATACACCGTATAAGGCAATGTGGGAAAAGCTAATGAAGCAAAATCTGTAAATGTCTGGCAATTTATCCAAATCGCACTTTACGGATTAAAAACAAAATTTGACAAAATTTACACGACTGTAAACACACTTTTGACTGATTTAAATCTTCGAGAAGAGTAATTGTATTAAGGTTAATTATTGGTACCTTGCCTATTTGCAAAAATGCTGAAGTGTTTTTTGTGCTTCAGAGTTTATAATTGTGTCAAAGAATTATTTAAACATTTTTCTTTAGGGCATGACGGACATTACTTTTCTATATATCCATGATGTGTAGAAGATGGGTGTAATCGTTCCTTTCACTTAAAAATACATATAAGAAACATATACTACGCGATCATGTTTTATCAGTGATAGTCCTCATACTTTTAACACTTCTGACGACGACGTAATATCGAACACAACCGATATCATACCTAACTCGCCAGAAAGAGAAGAGCCTGCTACAATTAGAATTCCAAATTCGTCTAATTCAAGTGATTATACATTGCCAATCATACCTAACTCGCCAGAAAGAGAAGACCAGTCTGCTACAGTTACAATTCCAAATTCGTCTAATTCAAGTAATTATACATTGCCAATATTTTTGTCATCTCTGTATGCAAACCCTTTAATACCGAAAACAGTTGTTCAAGATATAGTAGATGGTATGAATAAGTACATGTGTAATACTTTATCCCATGATATAGAGAATATTTTCAGTGAAATTAGTATGTCCACAGATCAAGGTCAAAATATAATGGCTTTGAAAGATAAGCTTTTGTCTACTGTAGAATCTCCGATTAAGTCATTTAGTACTGAATATAAACGTCTCGAATATCTGGAAAAAGAAGGCACTTATATACCCCCGAGAGAAATAGTTATTGGTCAAAGAATGTGTAACGTTAAAAAGCGTGGTGTAGTAACTTACGTTCCTATAGAATGTAAAGAGCAATTAGTTCCTCTTAGGAACGTATTGCAAAAAAAATTTTCACTGAATAATGTCATGGCAGAAACTCTTGACTATGTTAACCATTTGTCTTTAGATAACGGCCCTATCAAAAATATCATAAAAGGTAGCTCTTGGAGAAAAGTAAAAGAAATATTTAAAGGAAAGTTAGTATTTCCATTATTCTTATTTTTTGATGATTAGTCATTCCGGTATCCATAAACTAGGGGCTGTTTATGTATCTGTTGCTTGCATTCCCCCACACCGTGCTTCTGCCGTAACTAATATATTTCGAGCCTTATTATTTCACTCATCTGATAGAACAACCTTTGGGAATAGTGTAACATTCCGTCCTTTGATAGAAGAACTAATTTTTTTATCTACATTTGGAGTTGATATAGATGTACCCGTATATCAGGGTAAACTGTATTTTACGTTGGCTCTCTTAATTGGTGATAATTTAGGAATACATTCCATTACTGGGTTTAATGAAACATTTTCTTCGAATTACCCTTGTAGAATATGTAATATTTCCAAAGAAGAACTGAAAAAGCAATGTTCTGAAAATAAACAAATACTTAGAAATGCTGAAAATTATAATGAACGATTGCAAAAAAATTGTCCCGCTAGCACAGGCTTAAAAGAAAAGTGTGTTTGGTTAGATGCAAGGATGATATAGACATGGATGGACAATACCCATACAAAATCGCGTTCTTTTTTCAGGTTAAAGCACTAGCGTCATCTGTCGGCCACACCAGACACTAAATCCTATGATCCATTTATCCTATTCCTTACATCACGGTCGATGTTGCCGTCGCCTTGCATTAATGGCCCAAGGTACCGGAATTCGGAGCAAACTGGTAGGAATACACCATATAAGGCAATGTGGGAAAAGCTGGATAGACCACCAAAGTCACAGAACATGTGTTCAGTTTTGGTTCTACTTATTTTCAGTCCAACACTTTCCAACTTTTCTTGCCATTTTCCCAGCCTGCTCAACCTCAAGTGCATTGTATAAGATTTGGCATACATTTTACGATCGGCCGTCTGCCTGACATCAACCCTCCTTGGGAATTCTTAGTTTCTAGGAGAATGGATATTGAAATAAATAAATAAATGAACATTATTAAATTATTAGTTATTTATTTAACTTTCTTTGAAATTATAGTAGCAAACCATATTTTTTTCAATATTTTCTACTGTCAATCACCTATGTCAAAGCACCTATAGAGACTTTTGTTCAGGGCATTTAAATCTATAATATATCAAAATTTTAGGGCATTTAACTGAAACCACATTTTTCATATGTTAGGCCCGCAGTTCTTTAAAACATTTTTTAAACCAAACACAAGCTTTAAAATTTTCAGTTCAAATCCTGGGGTTATATCCATACTAAGCTTACGCACCGAAGTCCCGCGAAATGGCACTACCAATTCCGATCACTGTTTATCAGGCAAGATACATGTCACATCTGTCAAAGTGCCTACGCCGTCATTAAACATACTAAATATATTTGTATTTATAGTAAAGCCATGCCTACGTATTTGTAAATGTTATATTGAGTATTTGACAATATTTTGATACTAATTATTTGTTGGAATTATTTTATTTTAACCTTTTTAATGTTCTTGTAAATGTTGCACAAAAAAAAACCTATAGAAGAAGAGGTTCGAGACGGATGGTTAGATTTTTAAATATTTTCTCGCGTCATCTGTCATTCGTATCTCTCAGACATATGTCTGGATAGTTTTTAATGTTAAAGCTTATTGTGATTCTTATTTAAGTAAAGGTATTTGCTTGTTCTATTATTGTGCGATTGGTTGGAGGGTTATGGAGCAATCAGAAGCAGGCCCGAGTGGCATACAACAACAAAAGCCACCTCGTAGTCCAACAAATCTTTTACCATGACCTAAGACAGTTGTTTTATTATTTAGTATTATATAATAAAACGATTAAATATCATTTAGTATAATTATAATAGTATAATTTAATATAAAATTTCGTAAACTTTTGTTTACGAAATTTTATTAATAAGTGCATATTATGATTGTCAATTAAATAATTTTCGTGAATACTGATAAAGAACTAGACGTTAAGTTTCCGTTTTAGAATGTACATGAGTCACTGTCAGTTTTTAAATTTTCACGTATCTCTTACGTGACAATCAAAACGAAATTGTGTTTTTATTTGTTGTGTTGGATTATTTAATCAGCAAATTGTTATTATTTATTCACAAATGTGAACTCTTAATCATGTTAACTAATCGTTTGTTGGTGTGCTTGCAGTGTGTTTAAATTGAACATTTAGAACAGGTTGGCAACTACTGTTTCTATGTTTACTCAATTTCTAATCTCAAAAAAAACGAAGTATAGATTGTGAACCTGCAATTTATAGCCACACAGTAGCTTTATGCACTAAACTGCACTTAACAACTTAACATACCTCTATTACGTATTTTACGATCTGGTAAACTATATATTTAGTTACTAGGTAAGGTATATAATTTGCCAATGCCGAGTTAGTGTATCTAAGACTAAGCGAACAGCACCGACGTTACCAAGTCGGGGCAAACTTAGTGTCATCGGCTGTAACTATGTCATAAGGTCATATCACAACATTACACCGTAGTATTCATCTGCACAAATATTGCACAGATACTAGTGACGCAACATCGCCTGTGCTGCACATTCGGGCTCTCGTACACGCCTACAAATGTGTACTTTAATGCCAGTGCATATGGTGTATAATTCAATGAATTAAATATAAATGAATAAGATTTTTTTTCTTATGTTACATACGGTAAACTTATGACCTCATTGAGAATGAATAAATTATACATTGTATCTTATAATACTACACATAAAAATTGGATAAATCTGACCTTTGTTATGTAGGTCTTATTTATATATCAGTTGATATTTGCTATCAACTAAAAATACAATATTATTAATTAATCAGATAAACAGGTTATGACGACCTGCACCTGACAGCTAGATTTCGCTTTTTAGGGTTCCGTAGTCAACTAGGAACCCTTATAGTTTCGCCATGTCTGCCCGTCCGTCCGTCCGTCCGCGGATAATCTCAGTGACCGTTATCTGAAATTTGGTACTAATATGTATATCAATCACGCCGACAAAGTGGTAAAATAAAAAGTGGAAAAAAATGTTTTATTAGGGTACCTCCCCTATACGTAAAGTGGGGAGTGATTTTTTTTTTCATTTCATCCCTAACGTGTGATATATTGTTGGATAGGTAGGTATTTAAAAATGAATAGGGGTTTACTAAAATAAAATTTTTAATAATAATATTTTCGGAAATAATCGCTCCAGAAGTAAAAAAAAATGTGCCCCCCCCCCCTCTAACTTTTGAACCATAAGTTTTAAAAATATGAAAAAAATCTCAAAAGTAGAACTTTATAAAAACTTTCTAGGAAAATTATTTTGAACTTGATAGGTTGAATAATTTTTGAAAAAAAAATTACAAAATAATTTCTGAACTAGTTTGTAATTTAACCGTATAAGCAGGTGTTTATTGTACCTGTAATTTCTACAAAATCACAATGAAATGACGTACTTTCAAATAAAGTAAAAACGGTGAAAATCGGTTCACGCAATAAAGAATTATTCTTTATTTAATTTGCTTTTTTTTTGCCGATAGATGTCGCTGTACGTGGAACGCTCATATCCTACATGGTGGTGTTATTTTAACTCTTAAGTGGGGAGACTTACTGTGACGGACGGAAAACTACGGAACCCTACACTGAGCGTGGCCCGACACGCTCTTGGCCGGTTTTTATATAAGGTATACCAGACTGGCATTTCTGACTCGCTACATATGGACAGACGTTGTCCATATACAGGGTGATTTAGGAGACGTAACCTGACAACCATGAATCGGCCGCCATCATGTTTAAGTGAAACAATAACGCCTTTCTATTTTCTCTGTAATCATGGTCACCCTACATAAACAAATTTATCTTTATTGATTTGTTCATGTAGGTTGACCATGATTGATTACAGAGAATAACATTACATGAAAGTACTTTGGTTACGAAAAAAATAATTGTCAAATTAATTGAGATAGGATGTTTCCAAAGTAAGCAACCATCAATTTGACAACATATCAAAGAAAAACAAGACAGTATTCACTACTTGACGGAGTATTCTAATTGTAGAGTGACCACGCGTGTCGTAAATAAGTTAAAAGTTATTTATTTTTTACTTTTAACATTTTTTTAGCGCTAATCACACTAATACCTCTTTTCACTTCTCTCATCTACTCAAATGTAAACTGGAAGAGATCCCTTAAAGGGATAAGTTCGCCTTTGTACTTACGTTTTCCTATTATTATATTGTTTTTGACTTGTTTTTGCACAATAAAGAGTTTTTACATTACATTACATAACTGGTATCAAACAATAGCTTGTTATTAACTGAATCCGTAGTGTTATTTATTAATACTGCTCACGTTTACTGAATGATCCTGTATACTTAGTTTTTTTAAGATTAGAAAAAACGTGCGTTTATCATCGTGCGACTTCTCGGAAAAAGACCTCTTATGTCTCATTATATTACTCTTATATTATAAGGTATCACTAATAATGAAGTAAGTAGTCTCGGTAATTTTATTTCCTGATATGCCTGTAAAAAGACAAGTGTATCTGCGAAATCGACCGTTATTAATTCTAATAAACATCAGGGGGCTTAGCCAAGATGACTATCGTTTGTAGAAAACGAATCGAAACGCTATGCGTCTCTCTATCGCACTAATATGGAAGAGTGAGCGAGAGCGTGTAGCGTTTCGTTTCGTTTTCTACAAACGATTGCCATCTTGGCTACAGGGCCTGGTAACACTAGGTGATTCACCTTCCAAATAAGCAATACGAGACGTTTATTTGGCGAGTAGTTCTTGATACAAGTTTTTATTGCCAAGTACTCATAAGTGGGCCTTTTTTGACGATTATTCGGTACCGAACCGGTTTTTGTAGTCTTAGAAATCTTCCGATTAAGAAAACACTAAATAAAGTTATTATTATTTATTATTAAGCCTTTATTTCTCACACAATATAAAATTATTTACAATGTATGATATAATATAAACTAACTAAATTAACATAATTTTTCTTTTTAAGCATATTCTTTTATCGTTTTACATTTTCTTAGCAAATCAAATTATTTTTGTTGAATAAATATTATTATCTAATTCAGTTTCTAATATAATTATTATCTTTAACTTTTAACATTAATCTTACAAAATTCTTACATCTAATGAAATTATTGATGATTAGCGTGAGTAACCCATCTTCGGGCATAGGCCTCCTCCAACCTTTTCCAATTTTCTCTGTCGTGGGCGTGGCGCGTCCACTGCGGGCCGGCCAGCTGCACTAAATAAAGTTAGTTTTAGGAAAACATTGCATTTACTAGTGTCACATGTTGTACATGTTGTATGCGAGCAATGAAAGCTAGCACCGGCCTTCTCCAAAATACAGACACATATTTCTAAAATAACCTTTTTGAATCCTAAATGACATTTAAAACACTGTAAACACCGCTGCATGAGGAACCTCATCCCGAAAGAAGAAGAAAGACGCTTAACGTACAATCTAGACACGCGGCAGCGTGTCAAGCCAAGTTCAATAAAAGGAACTGGCTAGCCAGCGCCAAGTGTATATTTACACGAACCACTTGGTGCCACTTTTGACCCTTCTATAACTCAAAACCTCTTTAACGTAAGCACATAAAACTACGTGTGTTTAATTATATCCATAAGGAGATCTAGAAGCCCAAATTTCATGAAGCTAGCTCAAACGGTTATAAAGATATGAAGTCAAAAAGTCGTAAATTTTAGCACTGACTGACTGACATATAGTACCTAAACCTAACCTACTTCCAGATGACCTAGAAGGATGAAATTTGGAATCCAGCTCGGTAATTGTGTGTAAGCGTAGGAAAAAAATCTAAAAATAAAAAAAAGTTAAAAAATAGGGGGGTCCCCATACAAAAAAAAAAAATAATTGTATCGTTGGAACCGTTACAAGCAGATATTTGAAACTATCCCAATATATGTATGATTATATTTGCTATATAACAGAAATATAAAAATAAAGTTAAGTCAAAAAATAAGTGGTGTCCCCATACAAAAAACTTGTAATACACGCTAAACGACCGGCCAACGGTGTGTCGTCGTCGGCGCGCTGCACCACATAATTATACACAGAACAGAAATAAAGAGAATGTAGACAATAGCATAAAAAAGAAAACCTTGCAGCGGAAACGCAAGAAAAAACATTAAATCTCAATAACTGCCTAGTTTTCTTTACAAAAAGTAATGATATCCCACCAAAAACATAAATGTAAAAAAAGAGAGCCAAGTTCAATACAAACATGCTTGGCTGTGGGCTTCGCCGCAAAAAGAATGGAGATCTAAATGAGTGCCAAGTTCTATGCAAAATCCAAATATGTATTTATAGGAACAAAATAACATTATGAACAAGTATTAAACTCTATTTCTTTGCTTTATTGGATACCTATAACAATTGCTGTTATTTAAAAATGTGAGATCTTAAAGTAACTTGGAGTATTATACATATAGAACCTAACTCTAAACCTCTACTGAAGGAATTGCATTAATATATTGAGCGAAAATCTAAGTGCCTACAGTAAAAACCTAACTTGTGATACAAGATAAATACCAGATGTGTTTATAACAAAAATGTCTTATACTGTGTGCCTCTATATATAGGGTACATTCTCTTTGGAATGTGCCTTTGATAGTCATATTTGTAAAATTCGCTACGTGCCTTTCTTTGTTGTTTGCGTACCGACCTCTCTTTGTAAGGGATTTTGAGGTATACAAAATGTTTGATAAAAATAACTTATGGCCTTGGTGTACAGTCGCCATCAGATATATCGGAGCGGCCAAGGTGGTCACAAATATCTGAACAACGCCTCTATTGTCAAGCTGATAAAGTGCATGTTCAGATATTTGCTGCCTATATACCTATATATATTAAAAATGTTTTTAAATTAGATAAGATAACCTACTGATATGGATCAAATAAGTTAAAAAAAAACTTGTGTGAGACATAGATACTAACGCTATAAAATATTACGGTTTCACTAACACTCAAATAGCATTTTTAGTGCTTGAAGATGGAGACCAAGGCTCTCCGAAACTAAATATACGTGAGATGAAACCGTAAATCTTTTATAAAGTTAAAAGGAAAAAAAGGAATAAATAATAGAAATTGGTTAATAATGACCTGGCAATGATTTCGTTCAGAACGAGTATAATAATATAAGCTTGCTTCTTTATCTTTTTTATTGGCCAATGGGAAGAATATAATCTATATACTGAAAATAGATGTCATATACTTCAGAAAAAGTGACCAAACCCTCCGGTGTCCGAGGCCAGATTTGAACTGGCGTCTTCAGCTTTCTCGGCTGACGTCCTGACCACTAGACCACCTGGTCACAACGGTAGTGGTCAGGACGTCAGCCGCGAAAGCTGAAGACGCCAGTTCAAATCTGGCCTCGGACACCGGAGGGTTTGGTCACTTTTTCTGAAGTATATGACATCTATTTTCAGTTTATATATAGTAGTGTAACTACTTAAAAATTGCAAATCAAAAAATATTGAACAAAATAATTTGATTTGCTTCAAGATTTATAATCTATATATTTAAACAAAGTCGTGTCGGTTACACTGTTTATAACTTAAGAACGACTGAACCGATTTTAATGTTAAATTTTTTGGATTTATCTCCGCTCCGAATAACAGAATAACTATTGAAATATTGGAGAAATTAAAAAAAAAATAGTTGGCGGTACGAAGTCGCCGGGTCTGCTAGTCGAACGAGTGAAGTGAGTTCTTACAAACAACTTCGGCTACTGGGACGCCTCGGCATTTCGATGGCTTTTTGATTTTGAGAGTTTGTTCCGCGATAACTTTAGTAATGTTTTTCTGATCTTTATAAAATTTGCTGGGATTGTAATAGAGATACATATAATTTGAGAGTTCGTAAATGAGCAGGATCGATCAAGGGGTTGTGGAGCTAGAAGGCGAGAAAAAATCTTCAGTAGGGTCTTGTTATATTGGTCATCTCGTTTGCAAGTAAATCGCGAGTTCTCGGTTCGAAGCGGACTACTAGTTTTAGATACAGGATATTTCGGCAAAACCAGCAAGTATACGAAATACACGTGTAACTTATTGTTAGTATGTGCGTTTACACAAAGTGGTGCTTTTTCTTCAAAAACTCTCAATACCATTTAATATTCCCAATTTTTTTTTGTCCCAATTTTTTTATTGTATTTTTTTGATAATTATATTTTAATTGTTAGTTATTTATGAATAATGCTCAGGCCTATTAGGCCAGGCAATAGAGGGGTTGACCTCGCATTAACTCCTCAGTCCAAAAAAACTTTACGGCATGATAAAGTGTCGGGAGTAGATGGTATATATATATTTTTCCAAAAAAAAACTATTGTCCTTTTTAGGTTTTTTTATCTAAACTCTTATATCGTCTATATTTACGTTTGGGAAAATGCTCAGTCTAATTTTATTGCACTAGAAATATTGACTTGATGTATGTAACCAATGTTAAAAATATCAAAAAAAAAATCCATAACTGAACATATTTTTTTTATAAAAAATATTTTTTTTGTGTAAGTCACATCGGAAATTTGCTCCGTCTTATTTTTTACTGAAGTGACATTAAATGTATGTATTCTACGTATGACAAAAAATAATCCAAAAATTTCATCATCAATCTTTTTCAGTATAAAAATTTGCTTATTATTCGCAGTAGATTATTGCTCCGTCAATACTTTTTTTAAAATTATATTTCCTTTAAGAGTTTTCTTGCGACTGCACAAAAATCCAAAAACATATCCTGCGTATTAAAAAGTTAAATCATGTCACAAATAAAGATACCTAATATTTCACTCGTTAGTGGAATGCGCACGTGCAGGACGCGGGACCCGGGAGCGGGGATGCGAGGGGCCATGCGCAGCGTTCTCGTTATCTTCTTTAATAAACTCAAAGAAAAAGTTTACTTTTATGGTTTTGCACGTCACTAAAATATACATTAACACTACATTAATACCCCCATACTGTTAGTAATTTTATCTTATTTGATATAATTTGTAGTGGTGCTAAACGCCTAGTCACAGTGTAAATAAAAAAGTACGCCAGTTGTAATATATTAGACACTTTTTAAAATGCATGCGTGTTGTGTAGATGTGTCATATGCAGACTCCGTTATCAGTGGTGAAAATTTAATGATATCGAATCATAGGGTTGTCACACAATATTTTATTTCGAGTACAACATGTGACATATTAAAAAAAAACATAATTTTCAATTATATCACCGCTCCATGACAAAAAGGTTACATTCGTTGAGATGGTATTTTCATTAGGTAACATTTTCCGTAACTCTGATGTCTGGTTATCGCTTGTGCAATACAATTCATTTTTTGGCCATCTTTTTCCATTTGTCATAATTGTTTTGAACACTGTGACCATTTCATCCTAGGAACCGTCATATATATACGATTTAACGCGAATCTTAGTCATCTTACTTTAAAATGTATATGCATTTGCACAATTGTATCATGTTACTGAAAAAAAAAAACAAATTTATTTATTTATTAGAAAACTATAATCTAATAGGTACGCTTACCAGGCTTACCTATTCGAAAAAATTGGTATCTATTGCACAGTTATACTAAATTTAGTAACCATTTCCGCGTCGCTGAGACTGAGAAACTGAGAAAATTTAGGAAGATTATTCAGGAAATCCATACTTTTACTGAATAAACAATTAAGTGATTAATATGACATCAATCATAATTGCCGAAAAAAATACAATTAAGTAACTATTATGGAGTTTATATACCTAACTAGCTTTTTCCCGCGGCTTCGCCCGCGTACTAAAAGTACTAAAAAAGGAGGTTCTCAGTTAGACTCGTATGTTTGTATGTAGGAATGTATGTTTGTCCGCGATCATCTTGCGTTTCGCTGAACTGATTTAGAAGCGGTTTTCGGAAAAGTATTCGTTACATTCTGGAGGTTTCGGTATACCACGTTTTGAAGACGGCGGTTCCCTCATTTTTTATTTTAAAGAAATTA
This sequence comes from Pammene aurita, assembly GCA_947086415.1. Lineage (NCBI taxonomy): Eukaryota > Metazoa > Arthropoda > Insecta > Lepidoptera > Tortricidae > Pammene > Pammene aurita. Next base: position 4,697,947 of record OX352307.1, read on the forward strand.
TTGCAATAATTGTTTAATTGTTACGCCATCAACGACTTACTACCGAGAGATTATGATTAATACAGATTTCTACTCTTGAATAGAAGCTTTTCCCCGCGACTTCATTTGCGTGGAATTAGTAATCCACCCTCCTTTTTACCCGCTTAAGGAATGACTTCTGGGATAACAACTATTATATATCCTTCCCCAGAACGCAAAATATCTCCATACCAAATCATCTAAATAAGTTCAACGGTTATTAATTTCCCATATAAACTTTCAACCCCCGTTTCACCCCCTAGAGGGTTGATTTTCGAGATAAAAACTATCCTATATTGTTTACCGCGACTCAATCTATATAATAAGTACCAAGTTTCATTTCAATCGTCTGTTCAGCGGTTAATAATTCGCCATACAAACTACCAACATGTTTTCTACCCCTCTAAGATTGATTTTCGGCTTAAAAAATATTCTATATTGTTTCCTGGGACTCAAACTATATCCACAACAAAATTATCTAAATCGGTTCGCGGTAAAAAATCTCCATACAAAGCTCCAACCCCCATTTCACCCCCTTAAAGATTGATTTTCGAGATAAAAACTGTCCCATGTCGTTTCCCGGTACACAAACTATCTCTATACCAAGTTTCATCTAAATTGGTTCAACGTTTAAAAATTCCCCATACAAACTATCAACCCCCATTTCACCCCCTTAAGTGTTGATTTCGTAATCAGCGACCCGATAAACCATAGAAACAATACCCATGTTGATATTTAAATTTTGTCACCACATTTCCCCCTTATGGGTTGAATTCTCAAAAAAGCTGAAACACTAGTTTTCCCATTTATCGTTAGGAATACTCCTGTAAAGTTTCGAATAAAATAGTTGAACTAATCTCGTTTCCCATACAAACTTTGAACCCCATTTCCCCCCTTAGGAGGTAAATTTTTAAAAATATTTCTAAGTGCATCCTTATGCCTTATAAGGAGCCTACGTACCACATTTGGAATCTCTAGAACCAGCGCGGTTTGGGTTGTGCGTTGATATGTCAGTCAGTTTCTTCTTTTATATATTTAGAAGAAGATTGCAATTTGGCACAAATACTTTCAAGAATTTTCATGTCCACAATATTAAATTTCAAAATCGATGCCATTTTCTTAATTACCGTCCCAAAAAATCACAAAAACGACACCCATATGGATATTTAGACATTTCAACCCCATTTTACCCCAACAGGGGAGATGGTATTTCACGTCCGCCACGTCGGATTTTAAAATCGTTGTTTTCGTAATCAACGACCCGATAAACCATAGAAACAATACCCATGTTGATTTTCAGACTTTTTGACCACATTTCCCCCTTTTAGGGGTTGAATTCTCAAAAAACCTGCAACACGTATTTACTCATTTATTGTTAGGAATACTTCTGTGAAGTTTCGAATAAAATAGACTAACTAATCTTGTTTCCCCGTACAAACTTTGGACCCCCATTTCACCCCCTTAGGGGATGAATTTTGAAAAATCCTTTCTTAGCGCACCCCTAGACCTTATAAGGAACCTCCGTGCCAAATTTGGAATCTCTAGAACCAGCGGTTTGGACTGTGCGTTGATAGATCACTATGTCAGTCAGTCAGTCAGTCAGTCAGTCAGTCACCTTTGAGTTATATATATATATAGATTAAACCTCGTTAAAGTCCTTTGCCTTAATATACAGGGTGGAAAGATAAATCGGGCCCTGGAGGAAAACTACCTTAAAACGTTGAGATAGCTCAATTCACTGAAAGGAAACATTCTTTAATTTCTTTAAAGGGACATAACTGCATTTACAAATTTTTGGAAAAGAGTACAGTTTTCAAAAAAAGTATTTATTTTGTAATTTTTGCCATAAATATTTTTCATGACAATTGATGCCAATCGATCCTATTTCCAACGAGGATAAAAACTTCTAAATACCAACCAAGTTTAGGGCACAAGAGAACACATAAATAATAATAATAATATTTTTCATACAAATAGTTTGGAATAAAGTGAAAATTAAGAAAAAAACTGTGAATGCAGTTTTAGTTTTTAGGAAAAATAAAAGAATGTTTCCTTTGAGCGAATTGAGCTATCTCAAGGTTTTAAGGTAGTTTCCCTCCAGGGCCCGACATATCTTTCCACCCTGTATAAATGAAATAAGTATATAGCTTACATCAAAATATATATACGTCATGTTAAGAATATTAAAATGTGCTATGCCAACCCTAGCATTTTCATTAAAATTTCACCACTGAAAACGGGGTCTAGTCATATGGAACAAATAAAACTATTTTTAAATTTTTGGAAATTGTGATTTTCTTTAAGTTGAAACAGATTTTTACAAAAACATTTATTCAGTCGGTCACTAATGTAACTGTGGTGACGAAAATTTGTTCCTGTTGTCCCTCATTAGGGACATAGGGCTCGCGTAAAAATTTTGCACTTGCCACGATCTTAAACGGCAACTTCTAGCCGAGACCGGCTTAGGCTACATCTGTCTCAACTTATCGCCTCTTTGTATTGCGGGTTTGGGGGGGGGCGACCCGACATCCTACTGCCAATAGATTGCCAGCGGAGACTATGTGGATAAGTGGTTATCCGGTCTTTGGAGTAAGTATTCGCTTCGATCCATACAGATACAAATAATTTATTGTACCTACGAAACAACACATGACAATGGCCAGTGTTTGGCGTACAATAATGTTGATTCTATTGCATGTTATGTCATTGAATGTCTAATAATGTTTATAGTTATATCAACCATAGGTAGATGCCAAAAAGAAGATGCTGCCTGCTGGCCTCGCCTCGGATACCGGAGGACTTGGTCACTTTTTCTAAAGCATATGACATCTACTCGTATTTCGACTTATAACAAAAGAAATAATTAAATATTACACACAGAGAAAAATATACAGTTGTCACAGGTGAATTACACAACAGACATATATCTTATTTAAGCGTCATTTATAAATACAACTTATATTTAAATTTGGGTAAAATAAAAAGTTTAAGTCATCTGGCAAATGCGCTGTGTCGCATATGTCTTGATATACCCGTTATGAAGAAATCTATGGTTATCGCTCTAGCGGGAAGGCGGGGGGCGACGACAAAAAGTCCCAGATCTGTGGGCACGGCAGTTCCCCTGCCAAGTCGAGCAAAACAAAGGCACGGCCGAACCATCCTTTTTCCGAAGCCATTCAGGCCATTTTCGACCCCCCTCTAATTCTGTTATCGATAAAGCTAGAAGGCTGAAATTTCTGTGACAAAGAGGCCATAACACAAGGAAGATCCCAATATCATTGAATTTCACTATATACTTAGTCGGTTCATAAGTTCTGTCACTAGGGTTTGGACTGGTAAAATACGAACTGTTAGAGGTTGCTTACTATTTCAATATATGATTAAAAAGCCTATTTAATACTGATTAATTTACGATATTATTTAAGGCAAATAGTTGTGGCAGTTTTACACAATTCCCTGTAACATTCGAAAAAGCGGAATAAAAAACCACGTCAAAAACACGCGCCCTGTTCGAGTTGATTTTGACCATCATTATTTTTATTCAATTTTAAGAGGCTTCAGTCTTGCATACTGCATTAGCTTGATCTTTAACCTTCATTTTAATATATAATTAACATGGGTCTGACTGACAAGAAGGCTAGTATACGCAATTTTGGAAGACTACCTTGATGTATGGCATCAAAATCATCGTGTTTTGCTCAAAACTGAAAAATACGTTGAGGTTCAGGAGAAGAATAGCTGAAGCACAGACTTGTAAGTCAACTAAATATTGGTTTTTAAATATGCCTTAATCATCTACTTTCATAAAAATAACAATTTGTAACTCTGGACAACTATAAAAATGATCTAAACCAATTTTTGTGAAGTACAATTTTCATAAATCATCGGCGTGTTTTGGACTGACAACAATCTTCAAGTTTACAAGGATCTATAAAATACGCGATCTTGATTATAAGTTAATCATATTATATTTTAATCGGTATGAAATATGCTTTCTAATCAGGTCTAATTTTTTTAAATAGAAGCTTTGTATTATATTTTATTTATTTATTTATTTATTTATTTAAACTTTATTGCACAAAATACACAAGTGTATGTACAAATGGCGGACTTAATGCTAAATGGCATTCTCTACCAGTCAACCATTGGGCCAAACAGAGACACGTAAAAAGGTGCGAGGAGAACATTAAACTGATTGATTATTTTAAAAAAAAAAGAAGACTTATGAGCTACACATTTATCACTTAAAACCCTTGTGACAGAACTTATGGACCGACTAGGTACTTTAAGAACTATTGCAAGTCAAAATTCCTTAATTTTGTCACTGACTCACTGATTACGATCATCGTATATCTAAAATACTTCTAGCAGTCCCACAAGCTCCAAATTTTGAACACTTCTGACTTCTAGGGTTAACTCTTAGACTGTAAAGCCACTGAAAATTAAAACTTACCGCAATATCCCGGGTTCTCTAGTTTTACAAATCGCACAGTTAACATTGTAATCCCATATAAATATATGCACAAACAAAGTTATTTTTCTGTTTCTTTTTATTATACAAATATAAACATCTAATATTCAAAAGATCACAATGACATGTTGTTAGTAAACTCTGGCACACCGGCTTGGTTTTACATTAGACCTCATCACTTTTTGTATAAGTAGGAGAACTGCGTTGCGAGGCTGGCATTATTGTACATGTAATGTTTTTGATGGGATACAATTTATTGCTTTAGAAATTTACATGTACTCTCTTCTCTCTAGTGATTACTTGCCGAGTACTACCCAGCTAGGTAGATGTGTACCAGGCCAGTAATTTGTCCTACGGGTGTGCCCTTAGGACAAATTACTGGCCTAGTGGCTTAGTGTCACAACACTAAAATCCTCAAACTTGGTTGAGGCATATAGCATGCGTACCTTGAGACCGGTAGGGCATTTCTCAAAAAGTCCTCGGCAATGCGCCGGGGGTCATGTTTCTGCGTTGAACAAACGTTAGCGGCACCTATATAACTCGATCAATGTACCATCTGTTGGTAGGCGGCGTGACTAGTGTCGAAGCGTAGTTGTATCGGTGCATGCGGCTTCGGTGCATTGTGTGCATTATGACACTACAAGCTTCATCTGTTGGCGAGTAGTGGTGATGGTGTTCTATTTAGTGAGGCAATGATACTCTGATGCTTCAATTAAATACTAAATTGTTTAATTAATAATACGCCATCAAAATATTTATTAAAATTATAATGATACGAACTGAAAATAGATGTCATATACTGAAGCCGCGAAAGCTGAAGACGCCAGTTCAAATCTGCCCTCTTCAGCTTCACCGGAGGGTTTGGTCACTTTTTCTGAAGTATATGACATCTATTTTCAGTTTATATATAGAAGTGTAACTACTTAAAAAATGCAAATAAAAAAAAAAATTGAACAAAATAATTTGATTTGCTTCAAGATTTATAATGATACGAGTTAAGTACAAATATGAAATTAGACAATTATATAATTGAAGTAACTTACTCCACTTTTTTCACTATGACGCAAGCATAGCTGAGTCGTAGCCGCGCATGCTAAACTGGACTCAATAGCTGAAGCACGACGACATATTACTGCGTGCTCACTCGCTTTAAAAGGCTAGACAATTTTTTCATTTCGAGTTTTGACGTATTGTATGTGGAATATTTTTTGGAAATTTCGGTTGTAGCTGTTGAGTTGACTACCTAACGTGAATAAAAAACGAAACCAGGCTGAGGAATTTTCCATAAAGTTAATGAAATATACTGTAATAACAATTTTATTTTTGGATTTTTTTTTTGGATATTCGTAAATATTATGCTAAAATAAGATTAACGTGTGGGTGTTACGTTACGTTACAAACCTGACTGCGAAATTTTCCAAACAAAATGACGAGTGTTACCAATTACTTTTGAATAAAAGTGACAGTTTTATTTGAATTTTTTTTTTGAACTTTTGGCAGTAATCAAAATAATTTGTTTAGTGAAAAAAATATACCCTGAGAAAAATTCCAGTACAAAGTATTAAGCTTTTTGTACATTTTTGTAAAAATACCAAGACTGACATACTTTTTTTATTGGAAAAATTGTGTTTTGTGTTTGTTATGACCTATATACTACATCCTAGCAAAAGAATAATCGACTGAGGAATTAATGCGATGTCTCCATACAACGACCCGGTAGATTTCCCACACTATATTTTCAACCGACTTCAAGATTTCGAAGGAGTGGAGGAGGTTATCAATTCGTCGGGATCTTTTTTTTATTTATTTTTTACTTTTTTATGTATGTTCACCGATTATTCGAAGACGGCTGGACCGCTTTGAAAAATACTTTTTTTTTTTGAAAGAGTATACTTCATAGTTGGTCTCATTGTAACCAGGTCAGGATCTGATCATGGGATCCTGGAGAAATCGAGGGAACTCTTCAACTATTATAGGCACACCTATAGTGATTCGAGTATTTTTTACCTCAGCTCGAGCATTTGCTTTTGGAAAGGTGGATGCTAAGTGAAGTCGGTTCGTTTTTGTTTAAAATTATATACGTATAAGTTAATAAATTGTAAATTTGTATATACCTACTAACATTAATTAATATAAGTCTGTACTGTAGGTACTAACAACGATATAGGCAATGGCCTGAAATAAACGTTTATTTAATTTAATATTTTGGCTAGATTGTTGACTCGTAGAGAATGCCCTCTGATATTATATTATCAATCTACCTAACCTTTAAAAATATGTTTACCGGTGTCTGGTGTTATATGTATGTATAGGTACCTATAGATATGATTAAAATTCATTCAACCCGCATGTAGCCAATACAATCACAGATATTCAATAAGTACGAGAATACCAGTACCGGTCCAGTCAAGCATTGCAACACAAGCCCTTCGCTGCATCAGATATATCTACACAATTATGACCCCTATCCCCCAGTAATAAGTGTTAATGTGCACATGTTAATTGAACGCGGCAGGTCCGTCCTCAAGGCCGCCCAGCAGGTTGCATAGAAATACGCAGTTAGGTAAACTTCGTTTTGAGGTTCACGACTTAGGTTCGGAAAACATGTTAAGATGCCAGCTCGGTTTTGGAAAACTATATACAAAACCAGCCAAGTGCGAATCGGACCACGCATTATGGAGGGCGGCGTACAAAATACATCTCATGTCAAAATTTTATTAAGATACGTCTTATAGTTTCCGAGTAAAATGGCTGGCTGTGACATACGGACGGACGGACGGACGTGACGAAACTATAAGGGTTCCGTTTTTGCCATTTTGGCTACGGAACCCTAAAAACCGGCCAAGTGCGAGTAGGACTCGCGCACGAAGGGTTTCGTAGCATTATCTATAAAACGGCAAAATCATGTCTGTTGTATGGGAGCCCCGTTAAATATTTATTTTATTCTGTTTTTTAGTATTTGTTGTTATATTTAGCGGCCAAAGAAATACATCATCTGTGAAAATTTCAATGTCTTAACTATCACGGTTCATGAGATACAGCCTGGTGACAGACAGACAGCGGAGTCTTAGTAATAGAATCCCGTTTTTACCTTTTGGATACGGAACCCTAAAAAGGTTTTAAGGTTTCCGTGATTAACCAGGAAGCCTTATAGATTCGCTACATATGTTTGTTTGATCGTGTCTTTTAGCAAATATCAAGGAACACTGCTCTAAGCGGCCCTAATAAAATCGGAACTGCATCACACTTTGGTATTTTAAATAATTAATGTCACTCCATCATGGCCAGATATAGCCAGTTGACTTGTGTCAAGGACGATTTGGCTTGTGTGCAGCAAAAAAACCGGGACAAACAACGTGTTAAAAATATAAACACAATAATAATACAATTATACAGGCAGTTTTCTCAATTCTTAGCCATATTGTGCGTGATTACGTAGGTCAGGGATTCCCAATCTTTTACCCGTTGCGCTTCACCCGTTATGCTAAAAAACTACGCCCCCCTGGGGGCCGAAAAGGGGAGTCAAAACCGGGCACCGTCTGCGCTGCCGTACAGGTCTTATACAGTTTAAATGTGGAGTGGCTCGCTGCGCTCCCCCTTGTATGCTGAACAATTAATTCTATGGGAGCACCCATTTCGAAGTTAACTCTTTTTTTAAATGTTTAAATGTCCTTGTTATTTCTGTTTTTGTATGCACTTCGAATAAAATTTATGATTTATGATTCCTCAACACCCCAAAAAATTGGCCTTCCCATAAAAAAAGCGTCGTCATCTAATCGACCGAAATTAGTCCAGCAGTTATGTACATTTGACCTGGAAAGTAATCCAAACTCGATGGAACTTTAACGGGTAGTTTGGGGGTATGCCACGAAGACTCTCATAAGTTTTCGACCTCGAGGACCTTGTGGAATTTGGAGGGGAGACAAAAACATTTTTTTTTAGTTTTTTGCTTATATCTCATAAACTAAGCACTTTTGGTGTCACAATTATTTTATTTATAACATACATAACTATTTTAACTACAATTTTATAATCCGCAACGCAGGCTTCGTCAGGTGTATACACAAAAAAGATCAACCCCAGGTTTCGTCACATAACAATCAAAGATGATATCCGCCACACGCTTTGTCAATTTGAAACACACATTAACCTTAACCTTAGTAACACTGACTACTCCGGACCGTAGCTGGCTCAAACGTCCCCATGACACTAGCAGCATTGCCACGCTGAATCGCCAAGGCAATTTGTTGAACCAGGTACGATCCGGAGCGAGGATCGCAACCCCTCTCTCTGAGTCGACGACCCAAGCCCCTGATAAACTCCATGGCCTCCGCACCCCATGACCCTGCAGTCTCTACCGCAACCGGTATGAAGTCAGCTAACTTTCAGGAAATTTATTGTTCTTTAACTTTGCCATACAAGGTGTACACAAAAAGTGCTTAGTTTATGAGATATAAGCGAAAAATTTAAAAAAAAATTGGTTTTTTGTACCCCCTCCAAATTCCACAAGGTCCTCGAGGTCGAAAACTTATGAGAGTATTCGTGGCATACCCTCAAACTACCCGATAAAGTTCCATTGAGTTTGGATTACTTTCCAGCTACCCTTAACTTCATTCGACATAACTGCTGGATTAAATGTATGAAATAGCCAAAAAGTTTTTCGTCCTTAGTTGATCTAATAGCAAAAATTGTTCAGTATTAGGGCATGAAATACCGGTATGGTCATTACCTAAATTTACCGGAATTCAGTATGGCCTACCCACAGACTACACAGAGTACTCATCAATCTCATCATTAAGCTTTTACAAGGAGCACGGGGTCACCACACATAAGCGCAATTTTATTCGTTAATTTCTACGATTCGAACAGCACATCTCAATAGATCTACACCATTTTGTAGTATCTCAATCCAGGTTGGTCCCTATAACTTGATTTTTGTGGATATTTTTAATTCACATGAGTAATGATCAAACACGTTACTTCAAATGAAATAGCGGTCGCGCTCTCATACTAAATTAGTACGGGAGCGCTGATGTGTGGTGACCTCGTGTTGTACTTATGAATCTTATGTTCTATCTAGTGATTGACGTTATCTGTGGCCTACCTAATAATTACTTCGCAAAATATGGCTGAGTTTCAAATACAGCTTTTATAGGTACCCACGGCTTGATAACTAGATGACATAGATGACTAGCATGCAAGTTTGAGCATTGTTTTATCACATAGATAAAATTGTCCGTATTTTATCCACATCGAGAAACGAGTTGATACAGCGCGACGCTTTGACCGATTTACCCAGATTTTGCAAAATTAATTCCACACATGTGATGAATACATAAATATTAAACAACATGTGATCTGGAACCGGTATCTCTATGGCCTATGATTCTGATAAACTCCGTTAATGAGAGATTTATTTAAAAAATTGCGTAAGTAAAACTAGTTTACAATGTATCATTTCGGTTCTAATAAATAAACGTCAGAGACTTCCGTCTTTTTTATACGTACAAGACTTCAGAAATAATGTTATAAAAGCGGAACTACTACAAAACCAGAAACCACTACAACCAGATACTACTACAAAATCATCTAACATTTAGAGGACACAGTTCAGATAGGAAAGCATATCAAACGTTTTGTGAAGCAATCAGATTTCGATTTTATTTATTTTATTTTATTTTAATTAAACAATACGTACATTTTGTGTCTCTCAAGCTGTTTTGATATGTCTTCTTATAGAACTACGCCTTATTGTGTATCTTTAAGATATAATGTATTATTACTGTTTTGAAAAAATAAGTCTCGCCGAGTTTCTTGCCGGTCATAATTAGTCATAAATACTTCTCGGGTCAGGTGTAGGGTTAGAACCGGTGGAAGTTTTTTTTTCTTTTCTCTGACGTTCATAAGTGCATTGTAATGTGCCTAAATTGAAGAATAAATATCTTTTTTTCTTAAATAAAAAATCTTGCTACTTACTCCGTCTGTCTGTTACCTTTTCCCGCTTAAACCGCTGAACCGATTTTAGATGGAAATAGGTAAAAAATTAAGTAGCTGGATGGATAGGTTTTACCACAGATAGTTGGATTGGGGAAGGGGATTGCGACTTTGACTGCATTGAATTAGTATTTCGATGCATAGACATATAATATAAGAAGACGTGGTCCCACGAAGATAGAACTGTGATTCCATAATAAGCCGCGGTCTCGTGCACACACACTCACTTTTGACGTTTGAACCAATCACCGCTCGTCCACGAGTTGTATATGTGTCACTGTCACGCGTAAACACAAGGAAATCGGCTTATTATGGTATCACAATTTTGTCTTCACTGTGGTCTTCACAGCACTGCGTCTTCTTATTTTATATGTCTACTAGCTTTTGCCCGCGGCTTCGCTCGCGTTAAATTCGGGGTAACACGGTTCCCCTTGGCCCCCCGGAATGCTCCATACAAACTTCCACCCCCCATTTTAGGGAAGTGGGGGGTTAGAAAGAGACAAAAAGTAGCCTATGTCACTCTCCATCCCTTCAACTATCTCCACTTAAAAAATCACGTCAATTCGTCGCCCCGTTTTGCCGTGAAAGACGGACAAACAAACAAACACACACACTTTCCCATTTATAATATTAGTATGGATGTTTCGATGATTATTTTTTAATACCACGACGGTGGCAAACATGATGGTAAGAATCTACCGTAGCCTATAATAGACGCCTGCAACTCCAGAGGCACATGCGCGTAAGTCGCGTTACCGACCCATTAATTTAATTTTCACGCTACTGTTCGGAAATGTGACAAAAGATGGTTAAAATCCAAGCTGGAAAGTGAGCATTTGCTGTAGCACCTGAACCACCACTACAGCAATGTTATTGTAGCGATGAAATGTCATTAGTTGGAAAGTAAATTGTCCAGTTATGTCATTGCATTCATTAAAAACATTAAAAGGTCTTTTTTTGGCACAACTTTATGTTTCAAAAATAAAATAAGGTTGTATATCGGGCCAACTACCTGTTTAAAAAAGAGAAACGTCAAAACCATTTATTCACCCTTAAGGCGTTTTTACTTTTTTAGCAGTTTGTGATTTTCTTTCAAAAACGCCTCTAAGTAATGAGTCGGTTTAAACCAAACAACAGAAAAACGCTTCTTGAAAGTTGAAAAAAAAGTAAAAAGGCGGGAATGGAATACTGAATTGGATATTGTTTCACTGAAAAACTAGAAAATTGTATCAACGCGGTGAAAATGACTTCATCTATAGTGAAGAAAATGATTTATTTCCTCACAGTAGTCGTGAAAAGCACTATGTAATATCTCGGCCGAAAGCGCTATAGGTGGACTCGTATCTTCTAGGGCCTCCCCTGGCGGGTCGGCCCTCGAACTAACTCGATCCACCTATAGCTTACTTTCAAGCCTCTACAACAATGTACTATTAAAGGAGGGTTCACTTTGTTGACGGCTAAAGGGACAAGAGGGTCCTCGTCTCGTCAACACACTGCATCATATTTGTGCTCTCTGGCGACGTTACTCACCGGCAGGAACACTACAAGGGATTTTTCCTATGCATTGCATTAGACCTAGCTACTAGCCATATACCTGTCATGGTAATAACAATACCAAGATCGAACGGGATGGTCTTATTACACTTTCAATAGGTACGACAGAGAAGGTGCTATTATCATTGGTCCTTGTCTCACCTTTTTTTTTGTTACCCTCCATGCCATTTTTATAGCAGTGGAGGGTCACAAGCTCACAAGCAGATATAATTCGCGATTTCTTCAAGAATTTCCGTGTATACTACGAGAAAACCTGAAAATTTTTCTTAGAAAGTTGTGTTGTGAAAAACAATGGTAAATTGTTTTGTGCTGTAGAAGTAATTTTAGTCGTCATCTATGTAGTACCCCTTGTAGTATCCCTTATGGTAGTACGCGTGTGCGGTATCTGGTTAGAGATGTATTGTAACTTGAGTTTTGTTGACAGATGCGTGCCTATGCAAGCGGGGGCCCACGCCCGGCTACATATTCCTGTTCGACATGAAAGGCGTCAGGCTCGGCCATCTCACGCGCGTCAGTCTGTCGTGAGTATATTTTACTTATGGTCTTTGATAATGTTCTATACCTGATATATGTTTATTCGCTATGTGCGAAGTGCATGGTGGGGGTAGCGTGAACGATCGTAGTGCACAATGTGACAAGAAATTAAACTGCAAAGGGCTCTCAATATCGAATTTCCAGCCATTAAGCCATTCATAAAAAAGAAAAAAAATATCCCTGCCCAAGAGATGGCGCCACAATCATGCACACAACGAATATACGTCCCCTCCCATAGCTGTACTGTACACAGGCCTCCTCATATACACGAAAATCATAAGAGAGATCGGGCTTGGGGCGGGCGCCTCTAGATTTGGTGAAATTTTCGATTACTTAATACGCTGTGAATTCGCTAGGTACCTATTTGATAGAAACTTCAAAATCCGAGTCAAATTGTCGCGAAAACGATCACCTTATTATAAATGTCAAAATTGGGTGTTTTCACGGAAGCGAATTTCGCCCGAATTGGCTTATTTCTTTTGCCAGTTTGAACTTGTAATTACGATGTTACGCAACGATTTGTACATTGAATATTATTTGTTTTGATTAAGTATTAAAAAAAAATACATGGAGAAGTATTTTAGTAGAAGTAACCGGTATATAAAAAGTTTCCTAGTACTGTTGTTGTAACTCCTAGTAGTCCTAGTACTAACTTGCGGGATCCCGCAAATACCGACATCCAGCGGGACTGGAACTGTCAATCCAGCTGAATACCGGGATTGGAATCCTCATGCATTCCCTAATTGTAATGTTACAAGGTACTAAAATAATCTGCTACTTTGATGACAACACTTCATATGAAGTCGTTATTTAATAGTACATTACTTACCAAGGGCTGTAAAAGAAAGAAAGCCCGAAATCGCTAGTATTTGTAAGCCGAGCCGCAGGCGAGGGTTGTAAATATGCGATAGAGGGCTTTCTTTTTTACTGCCCGTGGTGAGTACACATTTTTACGACTCCACCTGGCCATAATGCAAGTTTTACCGTACGCGTAGCGTGCGATAAAACTCACATTATGGCCAGGTGTGACGTAAATACTGTTTCTTGGGTTCTAAATCTACACCGAGTTTGGTATGAAGATAGCTTACCTCCTAGTCCAAATGTAATTGAATATTTATTATGTATACTAATTTTCGTACAGGTAGAGCTGGTTTAATAATATTACTTATTTTATTTATCGCGTGGCTACTATGGCTACATGTCACTGGATATAGAATATATAGATAGGCATTTCTTCTCTGGGGTAGTAGGTAGTAGCGGGAAAGCAGATGATAATGAAAATCCAGTGAGTGCTGCGAGGTCCAGATGGGACAGTGCAACTGCCAAGTTTGTTACTCTTTTAGCACCACCCAGGCATCACGTGTAGGGTTGTGTAAGGTGTTTCCTACGGACGCAGTGTAACATACAATAGAAATAAGTGCCTAGGCGTGACTACTATTTAGTTAGATAGAATTATTACTTTGAATGTCACAGTTTTACTTCATACAATACACTGATACTTTAGTAATTATGTTTACTTTAAATGTTTTAGCTTTCAAAAGGATAAGCAAAGGTAAAGAATCGTTTAAAGCCTAAATCATCATGGTCATTAAAATATCATCCATACATTACATTGAAAAAATATATGTACCTGTCATATACAGGGTTCTGGGTTGTGTTTTCAATATACACGGTGTACATGAGGAAACCGAATAATTTTAACAGCGTATTCCTGATCATAATGGGAGACTAAAATGTCGTATAAACTTTTTTGGATTTCGCCAAAATAACATTTTTGTTTTGCTTTTTTTTCGATTTTTTTAAATGCTTTTGAACATAAATGTTATTGGTAAAGATGTCGATTAAAACAAATTAGTATTTTTTTTTTTTTTTAATAGTTTACGTAAAGTATTCCTTTGGCACTTTGATATCTGTCAATAAGAATGTCTAGACTAGACCCCATAAAGGGTGAAATCGCCATCAAAAAAGCGTTTTGCACTGAGTCACATTAAAAAATGTTTTTTTATTTAAGTGGTAGTAACTCTGAAACTAGGCGAATTCCAGAAAAGTTTATACGACATTTTAGTCTCCAATTATGATCAGGAATACGCTGTTAAAATCATTCGGTTTCCTCATGTTACACCGTGTATGTAGGGATCGTGCGCGTTGGACGGCCTCCCACCTTGTGGTTTAAGTAGACAATTTAACATACTTCATCTGCACTTCAGTAGTAGGGTGTTACCTACATTTCGTGTACGCAATGTATGCATTGTTGCGCGATATCAGAGACTACAAATAATATATACAGCCAGTCTGAAGCGCCATCTGGACGGGAGCAACCCAAAGATGCAGCGCAATGTAATTTCCGTACTATTTTTGGGTTGGTCTATATTATTTATAGTCTCTGGCGTTATCTGCCATCTTTTTTTTTTTATACCACGACGGTGGCAAACAAGCATACGGCCCGCCTGATGGTAAGCAGTTACCGTAGCCTATGGACGCCTGCAACCCCAGAAGATGCGCGTTGCCTACCCTTTAAGAACCTATACACTCCTTTTTTGAAGAACCTCATACTGTAGCCCGCTGGGAGAACCTCGGCAGGGAGTTCATTCCACAGTCGCAGCGTTCGTGGGAGGAAATTCCTCTTAAACCGTACAGTGCGCGACGTATTAGGCTCCAGGGTGTGAGGATGAATACCCTGCCGGCGGCGAGCGGTGCGGTGATAAAAAGCTGCCGTGGGCATCATATCAAACAGTTCTTCAGAGCACAACCCATTGTACAAGCGATAGAACACACATAAGGAGGCAGTCTCTCCTCGTCATCTAGTGGACTTAGTGGAGTAATTTAGTGACTTCCTGGTACGTGTCACGCGGTAGCTGGGTTTACTGCGGCTTTCACACTGCTGCGGTGTCCGCATGTGGCGCCGGTGTGCGAGCGAGATAGCTCTCTGCATGTGTATAGCGCTGTCACGCTTGCACACCGTCGCCGCATCCTGTTGCGGCGCCAGTGTTATAATCGCCTAACACAGGACCGCCGTTGCAGTAGTCGTTCGTCATACCGCCACATTAGCACTTCACGCCAATAAACAGGGGGGGGGGGGGGTTCCTATGTGCTGCCCCGGGGTAGGTCGCGCACGCTCCCTATACGTATTTCAGTCGTTTCAAGATCGGGGTCAACCGTGGTACAGGACCAGTAGTCATTATTATAAATTTAATTTAATTTTTATTATTGTGTTATTTTAATTTAATTTAATTTTTATTACATTTGTACACATATGGAATTTATTCTGAAATAAAACATTTTCATTTCATTTCATTTCAATGCACCCCATCTATATTTTTTTATCTTTCAACCTCTGTTTTATTAACTCTTTTTTCTTTTTAGGGTTCCGTACCTCGAAAGGAAAAAACGGAACCCTTATAGGATCACTTTGTTGTCCGTCTGTCTGTCTGTCTGTCTGTCTGTCTGCCTGTCTGTCTGTCTGTCAAGACCATTTTTCTCAGGAACGCGTGGAGGTATCAAGCTGAAATTTATATCAAATACTCAGGTTTATTGTCCTTTGGAGCTGTGAAAAAATCGAAACTTAAAAGCCAACGCAATCAAAAGATACAGTCGTTTATGCTGCAAATTTTAGAGTTTTTCGGCACTCGCAAAACCTACGGGGTACTTCCCGTGAACTCAGAAACTTGAAATTTGGCACGAAGCAACGTCATATAGCATAGACAATGGAAAAATTACAAAAAGTAGACATTTTTAGTAAAATCATACAAAAAATATTTTTTTAAATTTTAAACTTACTACCTTTTTCCTCGTAAACGCGTAGAGGTATTGAATTGAAATTCATATCAAATACTCAGGTCTATAATACCTTTAAGCTGTAACGAAATCAATTTTCTATGTCAGTGCAATGGGTGAACTTTTACTTATATACCTACAGGTGTGTACGGAACCCTCGGTGCGCGAGTCCGACTCGCACTTGGCCGGTTTTCAATCGACTTCAAGATTTCGAAGGAGGAGGTTATCAATTCGTCGGGATCTTTGTTTTTGCTATATATATATATATATATTTTTTATGTATTCGAAGACGGCTGGACCGATTTGGAAAATTATTTTTTTGTTGAAAAGCGTATACTTCACAGTTGGTCCCATCGTAACCGTGTCAGGGTCTGATGATGGGATCCTGGAGAAATCGAGGGAACTCTTCAACTATTATAGGCACACCTATGGTGATTTGAGTATTTTCTACAGCAGATCGAGCATTTGGTGTTGGAAAGGTGGATGCTTAGTGAAGTCGGTTCTTTTTTGTTTAAAATTATTTATAGGTATAGACTCTATCTGGGCATTTTCACTGAACTGTGTACCATTAACGGCTGGTTAGCAATCGTCACAAAACTGACGGTCAATGTCAAATATGTTTCAATGTTTTAACGGCCTCCTAGCCCAGTCGGTAGTGACACTGCCTACGAAGCAGAGGTCCCGGGTTCGAATCCTGGTAAGGGCATTTATTTGTGTGTTTATCACAGATATTTGTACCTGAGTTATGGATGTTTTCTATGTATTTAAGTATTTATCAATATCTATCTATTATATAATTATATCGTCTCAATAAGGCATGTGTAGTACCCACAACACATGCCTTATTGAGATTACTGGTGGGACTAGGCCGTTTTGTGTAAGATTGTCCTATAATAATAAAAGAAATCCCATACATTTTGTTTAACATGTGATGGTTAGACGTTACTGAGTCTTTTCTAAGTTTAAATGAAAATGCCCATCTACTAAGCTTGGTGTGGTGGGAAGGTATCCGAGGATAATCCGTGACCCTTCCGCACCAGACTTGATTTTCCTTTTCGATCGTGAAACCTTGCGCAGTCCGCTTTATTATATGAGTTTACTTTCCTGAAATTTCTTCTGTGGCTGCCAATTTTAGTACCTTGTTCATACAATCAGCATGTGAATCTACGGTTACTGCATGCTTACCATCAGGCAGGCTGTGTGCTTATTTGCCACCGTCGTGGTGTTAAAAAAGTGGCTCAGTGGGCAAGGTGTTTAAAACAATCCTGATCAGACCTCTCTTGTACAGTCGCCATCAAATATATCGGAGCGGCCAAGGTACTCAAAAATATCTGAACATGCACTTTATTGCCTTGAGAATAGAAGCGTTGTTCAGATATTTGTGACCACCTTGGCCGCTCCGATATATCTGATGGCGACTGTACCAGTTTTTCCCGATGCTGACCGCACCGCGAGGGCTAATGAGGGAAGGGTTGGCACATCGCTTATCGGGTGCGTTCGAGAATATGTGACGTTCTCAAGTCATAGGTACATCATTGTCGGTTGTTAATAGAGTTTATTTATAAATTATTTTTTATGGCGGTTAACGTCTTAATGACAACCGACAATGATGTGTACTTTTGATTGAAAACGTCATATATATTATCATTTCAGCCAGTGTTTATGGCATGTCTCAAACCGGCATGGAACTTAGAGAATTCAACCAACCGGAGTCGCCATTGACAGGCGTTCCCCTCTGCCGAAACCATATGACCAGTGGTCATACACATGTATGGACTGACGTTTATCTGACGTAGCTATTTGTACGTTACGTAAGACTTTTTTGTATAGAAAATGACAGACATGTCTACTCCATCCGGATTGAATTTTCTAAGGCCTGGAATTTGAAAACCTTTTGGACGTTGAAAACCTTCTTTTTTTTTAAGAGCGCATGACAGCCAACGTTTTAATCCGTGTAGCTAAATGTCAAATTGAGGAAGAAGAATCTTCTGTACTTGTACTGTTACTTATTCTGTGACTAGACTCTATTTTCAAGGGATTTAGAGCGATGATAAGATAATTTTAAACAACTTGCGCGCTTATCTACTTCTGCAGCTGACTGTACTAGACCAAATTAATACAAAGTATAGTAGTTTATGTAACTGTTACGTAAGGCCTAATTACAGTTGCATACACTGCTTTATCTACACTCATATTATTTATCCTAAATGCCGTGTTCGGAAACCATAGAATGACCGCCATTGTACCGCCATGGCCAACTCGATTGTGTCGGCGGACGCGCGGGCGCGTGGCGGTGTACATTATGTTATCTTATCAAAACTCATAACCTATCAATATTTGAGCCAGTAAAGTTAAAATTACGTTACTGCCACTGCCACAGATAAAAAGCTTATCATAGTAAAATCGGTTGTGGTAATGCTAGCCATTGCCTACCGTTTTTGAACACGTTTTAGAGGACTTACAATGTGAGTGTAGATAAAGATATTTACACGAAACCTATTCTTCTTAAACGTTTACCTAACCATTATTAGTGGTAATAGTTATCGCGGTTTGGACAAATCGACCAGAACATATTTCCATTATGCTACTAATAAAACTGCTTTAAACTGTTTGATTACATTTTAATGCGATCGATAACAGAGGCATTTTGAATGGCACTTTCCGTTAGTATTGTAGAAATAGAAATAGAAATATCTTTATTCGTGACATTACAGAAAGAACAAATAAATTACACATAATTGTAGAGTAAGACAAGTGTCACGAAATGGCCTCTTCTCAGCATGTTGCTAGCGTTAGCCAGCGCTGATCTTCCGAAAAGACCATCCGGAGAAAAATACACTGCAGGTAACAAACATGTTTAGCGAGTACAATCTATGATAACAAAAACGGAATAAAAAAATACGTGAGTGTCGTGGAAAACTCGGTTGGAACGAAGTTACGAGTATGTTATTTTAAAATTTTTTTTTTGACTTCCGACTTCACTTCGCTTTAAGTTATTCTATTCTATTTTATTTTATTTCATTACACATGTTTCTCAAAGGCATACGCTTTATGTCGCGTTTTCGTGACGTGTCGAGTTTTCGTGACGGGCACGTGACTTTTTTTCGCCTAGTCCCCATCCGCGAACCGTCCCATAAGGAACTTCGTTCCAAAACAGTTGTCAACCCTCTACCTCATTGAGTAGCAGAATTCGACCTATCTATACAGATTACAGGGAAATGCACGGCAAAGTCATGTATTTTGTACATAGCGAGATGACATTCGCAGTACAGTACCCATACCCCTTTTTTGGACGTAGTTTAAGGACACACTCGTACCCGTATCCGGACGTAGTTTAAGGACATCAACTCACTACCGGCTTAAACAATTGATATGCCAATAAATTCTACGTGAATCGTCACTTATAAAACCAGAGTTAATTACGTCATTAATCGTTATATGCATAATCACATATTCTTATATTTATACACGTAGGTATATATGACGCAGGCTAGTTGATATACGCAAAACAGGTTAAGTACCAACTGGATTCAATAATAATGTTTCTTTAGTGGATATGTAAAGTATATGTAATTATACAGCGTTGATCGAACAACGTGCAAAAGGGCTGCTTTAAGTTAGCCTTAACACTTTGACTACCGAGAACCCGCCTGGTAGGCACTCGTAATGTTTGCTCTGATGCCAGGCACGCGGCGTGCGGCATTACGTTGCACGTCGTAGCCCGCCTGGCGGGTTCTGTCGGTTTCTGGGGTATTGTTCAAAATTTTGCCCGGTTGCGAAAGTGTTAATAATAGCTAACCAAATATTTCTAATGGTATTGTTTATAAAGTAAGAGATGGCCGCGGAAAAAATGCAATACCGAGATCACCAAAACCTCGAGTTCGTTGGCTATACTATCCTTCTTATTAGATCTGGACATCTGGCAGGTGTTCATCGGTGCAGGTCAGAGTGACAGGCCAGTAAAACTTTTCATTTGGAAAAAAGGAATATCAAAGTACGTAACAATTTATAGAAGATGTCTCATTTATATTTTAAAATTCGAACAAAAATCACTGCGCATGTATTATTGTACAAACAATTTCGTTCCAAAGAGGAGGCGACCAATTACTTATAAGTCACTTGGTGTGGTACTGCTTACTACTTTCCCCCACAGCGGAGCTTGAAATTGAAACAAATGTGCGCATAGAGAAATAGTTGTGCCCATAGTTTTTTTCGCTTTTGTATGAGTGAATACCTCACTACCAACCGAAATACCTGAGAATGATATTCTAACTAATTCATAATAATCATAATAAAACCCAGAACTTTAGGAGTTCTATTCTTCAAATGATTTGAGTTCTCTAACCTCCACCGATGAACATCTGCTAGATGTCCGTATCTAACAATAAGGATAGTATAACTAGAGGAATTCGTTTCTCTCTGTATTGTCTTATCTGGTACCAGCTCTCCGTCTGTAAACAACTCTTAAAATTATCCACAAGACCATTTTAGAGGTCAGTCATTTGATTACATCAAATGTAAACAACTACTGTCTATTTAGGTATTTAGTGTCGGCATGCTTCTAGGCTTCTTCCCATTCTATTCAATCACCTCATTGATGAGTTCATGCCTGATTCATGTCTAACTGTATTATAAGCAAAAGATTATACCTAATGGAAAATGCATCTCATTTACTATAAGAAGCGCGCCGAGCTCCATTAATTGTCTTTATTTTTTATTTTTTTATACTATGACGGTGGCAATCAAGCATACGGCACGCCTGATGGTAAGCAGCTACCGTAGCCTACAGACGTATAATACGTATAAAAATGAGGATTCAATGTGTTGAATGCTAAAGGAACAAGAGGGTCCCTCATCGTCAACACACTGGGTCCTCTGTGAGCACTTTTTAACCCCCTACGTAAAAAAGGGTGTGTTATAAGTTTGGCATCATCCAGCACTGCCCACTTAGCAAATACGACGGGAACCCTGCAGACCTGTTCACCCTCGACCGTGACGTGCTCCAGTGGATACAAAACCTCAAAATATCTTTGTAAACGACTGACTGAAAATGCCATACGAATAAATAAATAAATAAGTTTGGCCGCTATGTGTGTCTTTCTGTGGCACCGTAGCGTGCCGTAGCGCTGAAACGGTTAAATCGATTCAGATGCGGTTTTTGTAGTAGAGAGCAAGTTTTATTTTTTTAATTTATAACAGTTCTTTTTAAGATGATTCTATTATTTACAAGTAGCGTAGTAACTAGTAACATTAAATTCGCTTGAAAACAACTATTAGTTTCAAGAGAATAAACCAGTGCTGCAGTGTTCATTTCAAACTGACATTAAATTGCTCATTTCGCGCTTCATATTTGATTAAACATGCATTCTCCATAAACTATTATCTTTTTAACGTGAATTAAGTTAAGGCCCTGTTTCACAATCTCCAGATAAACTTATCTGCCAGTTTAAATTATTGCTATCCTTTTCTCCAGTTATATAAAGAAAAGGACAGCAAACATTTATCTGACAGATATGCTTTAACTGGAGATTGTGAAACAGGCCATAAGTTAATCATTTTTAAAATGTTCATGACTGGTTACTCACGTAATTTAGGTCAATATTTTCTCGACATGTTTCGATCGATTTATGATGATCATTATCATGCGCGCCCTCCCACGGTGGTAGGGCTTACTGCTCGTGGGGGGAGGCGACGGCGGTTATGAATATTTTTTTTATATATGAGTCTTATATAGTTGATATATACCAATCAAATCTCAAGATACTCACGTTTCATTCCAGGACCCTGCGCAGGTTCTTCCAGTTCATCCAAGAGGCCTGGCCGCTCCGCATGAAGGCCATCCATGTGCTCAACTCAGAATCCATCGTTGATAAGCTACTGATCCTCATCAGGCCTTTTATGGAGAAGAAGTTCTATGATATGGTGAGCCCTACAGCTTTTTGATACGAACCCAGGTGTATGATAGAAAAAGGATTTCAATAACATGATTAGATGATGTTATTATTTGACCACTGGTTATGACATTTTAAATTAGTACTAATATGCCGATGGAATGATAATCTTTCAGAGATTTCAGAATTGCGAAGCTTTGCACTAATGGAAATTTCAGAAACCTCAGACATTTTAGATGAAAATTGAAAGTTTCCATTTCTTAAATTTACGATTTCATATTTTTCAAAATGTTCTTGCACATCTATAGCAGTAACGACTCTTAAATCGTTTTTATAAATTATAAAAAAACAACTAGCTACTTAGTGTAATATCAAAAATAACGCCATAAAGAGGTGCCCCGCGAAAAATAAGATGTTCGAGATATAAACACCACTTTAGTACAATATTATCTAATGAGTCACATCTTAAACACAAACAATTTAAAATACTCCGTCATAAACGTAAACTGGCTACGAAAAGAATATAATTAATTATGAGTTCATCAATGCGAATTTAAAAATAAGCCCAATTTTATATACCTATTCTCTTTAAAATTCCTTTTGAATATATTTGGTATTGGACATCCATTGGTGTACCAGCTTTCATTTATTTAATCACGGTACTAGTGGAAACATATCTTGTTTATAAAGTTATAACGTCTCTTTATGTGGTCAATTAACTTACTTGCGATGAGCATTTTGTTTGACTTGTTTTGCACACTTCGTTAGGGTTCCGTAGTCAATAAGGATCCCTTATAGTTTCGCTATGTCTGTCGGTCCATCCGTCCGCGGATAATCTCAGTGACCGTTAGCACTAGAAAGCTGAAATTTGGTACTAATGTGTATATCAATCACGCCGACAAAGTGGTAAAATAAAAAGTGGAAAAAAATGTTTTATTAGGGTACCTCCCCTATACGTAAAGTGGGGAGTGATTTTTTTTTTCATTTCAACCCTAACATGTGATAATTTGTTGGATAGGTATTTAAAAATGAATAGGGTTTTAGTAAAATCATGTTTTGATAATGTAAATATTTTCGGAAATAATCGCTCTAGAAGTAAAAAAAATGTGTCCCTCCCCCCTTTAACTTTTGAACCATAATTTTTAAAAATATGAAAAACATCTCAAAAGTAGAACTTTATAAAAAATTTATAGGAAAATTATTTTGAACTTGATAGGTTGTGCGGTTGTTGTGGTTGAAAACTACGGAACCCTACACTGAGCGTGGCCCGACACGGTCTTGGCCGGTTTTTTTTTGTACTGTTTCCTACCAATAATACTTACCTGTTACCTGCATTATTTATTATCTACAATATAATTTATTTTTCATAACTTCTCGATGAGCTCTATCGAATGGACCACGCCCAAGTAACACATCAAAGCAGTATAACGGCCGTCTTACAGCATATCTGTATGCTTTTAGCATTTTGAGTTCGTTTTATAGTAGCATTATAAACGTTTATAGTGCTGATATAGCTCTTAAATGGGCACAAATTACCCAGCTTGAGATCCTATATAGGTTATTTAATAGCATTACAGGCGCATTATGTCTGCGCTATTAGCATTATCGTTGTCATGGAAAGTGCCAATCGCATTAAAGAAGCATTAATACGGCCAAAAAACTTGCTAATCGCAATAAAGAAGCATTAGTACTCTCGATTAAGTTGCCAATCGCAATACAAAAGCATTATACTAGCATAAGAGTGTAGTAAAATAAACCTTACGTCAATGCAAAAACGTCTCTAATACCGACGGAACAAATGTTATAATACAATGAACGTTGTGATTTAACTACTTTGTCTCGCAATATAAAATGGACGAAGGCGGTACAAAAAACAAGTGACACGTCATATTTGTTTGCGTAACAAAATTTATAAAAGTTTTTGACTCTTTTACGTTATTATATCCTTCAAATATTACTGCGCAATGTAGTTTACTGTAAATGTGTATATAAGTTTAATTGAAAATTTTCACGCGCCTTTGATTTATTGTGGTTTTGCTATAAAATATTATAAAAAGATATGCGTCAAATAAACAAAACAATTGTGTAATCCTCGTATAGAACGAGTTTTGCAATATTAACATAATAGTGTTGGTTGAGCAGTCTTAAATCAAGTTATTTCATTATTATATAGGCATTTCCCTTGTATAAATAGGTTCGCATGATTTTATTTTTAGGTTAATAAAATAAATTATTTACAAAATGGCGTTGGTCTATATAGACGGAGAGCTAGCCACGTCATATATGACACAATAATGAGAGCAACCAAACCCCTCTAGTCAGTTTGGTATACTATGTTTATTTCTAGATCTGGACATCAGGCAGCTTTAAAGTGGTGGAGGTCAAAGAATGCAAACCATTTCAAGAAAACAAATCCTAGAGGGTTTGATGCAATATTATGAGAAACTATACAAATACTATACAATATTAAGAGAAATTATACAAAAGTTTATGTTGGGGGAAAGTAGTGCCAAACGATGTATAATATAGTTCATAGTTTGTCGCCTACTGTTTTTGTTTCCGTAATAAAATAATACATATTATTTTTTTGGTCTAACGTTTTTTATGGATATTTGACCAGTTTTTAGTCGATATTCCAACATATTCACTACAGAATTATAAAGCAAACGACTATCGGTTATTGAATCTTTTATCTCCATTCTGTAGAGCCGGATCTTGAAATAAATGAGCCGTTATTTTTTTATGATATTTTTAAAATATGGTCTAAAAAAACAGTTTTATCGATATTCGAATGGTGTAAAGAATCTTACATATACGTAATCTACATATTAGGGTTCCTCTTTGATGTCTCTAAAAACTGTAGAGAGATTTTAATTTTTAACTAATTAACACAAAATGTATGACCATAAAACCAGTTTTTTAGCCTAAACCGGTTCGACTTTGATGTCAAATATCTCGAAGACAATGAATATTGAAGTAAATATAGGATACTATACGTATTGTTTAAAGCCGTTACTGATAATATGATAACCTATATAAATCATTAGAAAACTAACGGAATCAGATCTAAGGTCGTTGGCGCCAGGGAACCCCTTAAAATATAGGCCCTGTCCCTTATAACTGAGACAACTTCGGCAGTTTTTACCTAGTTTGGTATTACTATTTTCCAATTAAAACATTTTGCTAGTCTGTCACTGTGACCTCCACCCATTAAAAGCTGCCAGATGCCAGGATCTAGCAATAAGAATAGTATAGCAATCTAGCCTGACGGGTTTTGTTGCTCTCATTATTGTGTCATATCTTACGTGGCTAGCTGTTAGTCCAATAGCAGCTCAGTGACCCTTAAAAAAATCTTATTAATGCCTACAGCATTACACGTGAATAATTATGCTATTAAACTACATTAAGCATTATATACTACTCAAAATTGCTATTGTAGGCGCTAAGGCACTAAAACAGCTAAAATCTGTATAGGGGCTGTTCATAAATTACGTCATCAATTTTTTGATGTTTTTATCCCCCCCCCTAAAATCATCTAACCCTCCCCCTGCCAAATAAATTGACGTCATTTAAAAAAAATGCGTTTTAATCTTAATTGTAAAATAAAAAACTACTTAGTAGATAATATTTTATAGCATTAAAAGTTTATAGAAACACGACTTTCATTCCTTTTTTTACACATTGATGATGTGATCTTCGGAATGACCGCCCCCCCCCCTCCTACGTCATGGTACCATCATCCGATGTCCAGACCCCCCCCCCCATTTGAAATGACGTAATTTATGAACAGCCCCTTATAGTGAATTACTTGGCTTTATAATGGTTTATATTATTGCTATTATACAGCATTAGGAATGCATTACCTACTTATGAATGCTATTGTACACCCTAAGGCATTAAAAATAGCTGAAAGCTGTATAGCGAATTTACGTGGCATTATAATGGCTAATATTCATGCTCTTAAACAGCATTAAGCATTTATTTATGCTATTGTAGAACCTAAGGCACTAAACCAAACCGAAGCATTAGTGTAGCAAACCAAAACGCAACTGTACAGCATTCAGCCGTACAGTTGCATGTTGTTCGCTGCACTAAAACTAATGGCTAAACAAAAGCATTTACATATGCCCTTATACTACCGTTATACAGCGTAAAGCATCATAAAATGCTATTGTAGAACCTAAA
This sequence comes from Pammene aurita, assembly GCA_947086415.1. Classification (NCBI taxonomy): domain Eukaryota; kingdom Metazoa; phylum Arthropoda; class Insecta; order Lepidoptera; family Tortricidae; genus Pammene; species Pammene aurita. Next base: position 4,724,368 of record OX352307.1, read on the forward strand.
GCACTAAAAACAGCTGAAAACTGTATACCGGATTTACGTGGCATTATAATGGCTAATATTCATGCTCATAAACAACATTAAGCATTTATTTATGCTATTGTAGAACCTAAGGCACTAAACCACACCGAAGCATTAGTGTAGCAAACCAAAACGCAACTGTACAGCATTCAGCTGTACAGTTGCATTTTGGCTCGCTGCACTAAAACTAAAGGCTTTAAAAAAGCATTTATACATTCCATTATACAACCGTTATACAGCTTAAAGCATTATATAATGCTGTTGTAGAACCTAAAGCACTTAAGTGCTTTTAAACAGTCGAAAGCTGTACAGTTGCGTTGTGGTTTGCTGCACTAAAGCTAAAGGCTTTACAAAAGCATTTAGATATGCCATTACACAACCGTTATACAGCTCTAAGCATCATATAATGCGACAAGTTGCTCGGTGAACGTATATAAGAGTTTATACGGTCCTTAAGTTCGAAATAAGTTAACTATTCATATGTTATAATGCTTCCCGTGTTACTTGGGTAGTCATTGCAGTCGTTTTTGTCAAAAAAATAGGGGGTTATATTTTGCTGACTGTACAGAATGCTCCAAGTTTAGCTCAGGCTAGCAAGTACTAAAATACACACTCTTCACCGTGCATTGCCCTACATAAGCCGAATTCTGCTACTCGATGAGGTAAGGTTGCCTACGGCCTACTCTTGATCTATAAGTAAATGTCGCAACGTGTCATGTGACGTCATGTGAATAAACGTATTAAACAACATTGATTGATACTGAACTCTTTAATTTCCTTATTCATCATATCTTCATCGGATAATGGATAGCATTTGTGTCATTGTTCATTGTAACAATCGTTTATTGTTTACAAAGGACAATAAGAATTTTTTTCACTGGAAAAATATACTAAGCGTATCTGTTATAATTTTAAACAAAAAAGAACCTACTTCACTTACCTCCACCTTTCCAAAAGCTCGAGCTGCTGTAAAAAATACTCAAATCACTATACGTGTACCTATAATAGTTGAAGAGTTCCCTCGATTTCTCCAGGATCCCATCATCAGATCCTGACTTAGTTACAATGAGACGAACTGTGAAGCATACTCTTTCAAACAAAAAAAGAATTTTCCAAATCAGTGCAGCTGTCTTCGAATAATCGATGAACATACTTAAAAAAATAGCAAAAAAAAGATCCCGACGAATTGATAACCTCCTCCTTCAAATTCTTGAAGTCGGTTGAAAATAAGTATTTAGAAATTGAGGTAGGTACATTTGCTTCAACTAATTCCCAATGTGTATATCTATTAAATGTGTATGTCTTTAATTCCCTTAACGCTACACAAACACACACACCACACACACACACACCACACACACACACACACCACACACACACAAACACACACACACACATTAAAATATTACTTAATTAGTATTACCTTTGTTACTCGCATGTTAGTTTTAGTTTGTACATAGTTTACTTACCTCAGCTTAATTTATCCCTTATATAGTTATTATAATCTTGCTTTTGGCTCATAGATAATCACAAAGGAAGAGCGGTGTCCCTAACACAGGTATTTCCATACTTAAAAACCGGCCAAGAGCGTGTCGGGCCACGCTCAGTGTAGGGTTCCGTAGTTTTCCGTCCGTCACAGTAAGTGTCCCCACTTAAGAGTTAATAACACCGCCATGTAGGATATGATATGAGAGTTCCACGTACAGCGACATCTATCGGCAAATTAAGTAAACTATTGCGCGCGAGCTTAAAGTATGGAAGATGATTTTTATGGAATAATTCTTTATTGCGTGAACCGATTTTCACCGTTTTGACTTTATTTGAAAGCACGTCATTTCATTGTAATTTTGTAGAAATTACAGGTACAATAAACACCTGCTTATACGGTTAAATTACAAACTTAGTTCAGAAATTATTTTGTAATTTTTTTTCAAAAACTATTCATCCTATCAAGTTCAAAATAATTTTTCTAGAAAGTTTTTATAAAGTTCTACTTTTTAAATTTTTTTCATATTTTTAAAACTTATGGTCAAAAGTTAGAGGGGGGGGGGGGGGGCGCATATTTTTTTACTTCTGGAGCGATTATTTCCGAAAATATTTACATTATCGAAAAATGATTTTAGGAAACCCCTATCCATTTTTAAATACCTATCCAACAATATATCACACGTTAGGGTTGAAATGAAAAAAAAAAATCACTCCCCACTTTACGTATAGGGGAGGTACCCTAATAAAAAAAAAAATTCCACTTTTTAACCGACTTCAAGATTTGAAAAGAGGAGGTTCTCAATTCGGCGTGTATGTTTTTTTTTTTTTTTTTTTTTTTTTTTTTTTTTTTTTTTTTTTTTTATGTTTGTTACTCCATAACTCCGTCATGTCTGAACCGATTTTGAAAATTCTTTTTTTTATTGTAAGTATATATATACAGATTGGTCCCGTTTTTGTCAAAACGCAGTTCTGATGATGGGATCCATGAGGAATCGAGGGAACTCCTCAAATCTTAAAATCTTAAAGGCATACATATAGTGATTTTTATATTTTTATCAACAAAACCATCATTTTCATTCAAAACAGTGACATTGGATGAAGTAGAACTGCTGATGATGATCAGAACGGAACTCTTCAACGACGCATAGTTCACGTTTGGCGATTCGTCCTCTTCGCTGTGTTTGTTTAGCAAGTTTAATTGTCAGAACAAATGTTCGTCCAGCTCAAGTTCTGATGATGGGATCCATGAAGAATCGAGGGAACTCCTCAAATCTTAAGGGCTTACACGTAGTGACTTTTGTATTTTTATCAACAAATCAAGCATTTTCATTCAAAAGAGTGACATTTGATGAAGTGGAACTGCTGATGATGAACAGAACGGAACTCTTCAACGACGCATAGTTCATGTTTGGCGATTCTTCCTCTTCGCTATGTTTGTTAAGCAAGTTAGATTGTCAGGACCAATTTTCGTCATGCTCAAGTTCTGATGATGAGTTCCACGAGGAATCGAGGGAATTCCTCAAATCTTAAAGGCATACATAAAGTGACTTTTGTATTTTTATCAACAAATCAAGCATTTTCATTCAAAAGAGTGACATTTGATGAAGTGGAACTGTTGATGATAATCAGAACGGAACTCTTCAACGACGCATAGTTCACGTTTGGCGATTGGTCCTCTCCGCTGCGTTTTTTAAGCAAGTTATTTCATTGTATGGAATCTAAGTGCACCATCTATCTACAATAATCCTTCACCGGCTACCCCCATTGAAGTCGGTTTTTTTTTCTTAAAAATTATTATTTTACCACTTTGTCGGCGTGATTGATATACATATTAGTACCAAATTTCAGCTTTCTAGTGCTAACGGTCACTGAGATTATCCGCGGACGGACGGACGGACGGACGGGCAGACATGGCGAAACTATAAGGGTTCCTAGTTCACTACGGAACCCTAAAAAGGGGCACCAACCTGTAGTTCGTTAAAAATTTCTTGTTACTGAATAAATCATTTTTATTTATTTTATTATTTATTATAAATTCCTTTGACTTGCGTTATGTAAGTAACTAACTAAAATTGTATTTGCATGGATTGTTATGTGTTTTAATACTAATAAATAATTGACTATGACTATGACTAAATTAATACTTAAAATGTAATGTCGATCGAATTTTGCTCAATAAGTGTCGATCGTTTACGTGACCCACTCTAAAGATTACTTGAATATGTTCGAATCTAGCGAGTTTTTTTTAGCTTATACCTAATAATTATTATGTAACTGATTTCATTTGATTAAATATGATGGAAATCGGACCCGGGGTATGTCCTTAAACTACGTCCGGACCTGGGTATGTCCTTAAACTACGCCAAAAAGAGAGGTATGGGCACTGCAAATGGCATCTCGCTAAGTGTGGTAGGGCACGTTCAGCGAATGTCATCGCTCAAATCTGGAGCAGAGCCCGACTGGGGAAGTACCTCCACCTTACAGAAAACCACAGCCAAATAGCACTAGACCCTACTCATAGTGTTGTGTTCCTGCTGGTGAGTAAGGTTGCCAAAGAGCTCAAAGAGGACCCAGTGTGTTGACGATGAGGGACCTTCTTGTTCCTTTAGTCGTCAACACAGTGAATCCTCCTTTTTGTAAAGGGTCGGCAACGCGCATGTGACTCCTTTCGAGTTGCAGGCGTCCATAGGTTACGGTAGCTGCTTACCATCAGGCGGGCCGTATGCTTGTTTGCCACCGTCGTGGTATAAAAAAAAAAAAAAAAAAAAAAATTCAACACTAAAATGACCATGACCAGTTTTCTTTGCTCCAAAGTGTATTTTAATTAAGAATTTATATAATTATAGTCAGGGACAGTCATAGATTATGTTGCCAAGCCTTCAACACTTCGCTTGCATGTAAATAAATGTATTTGTATTATCCATATAGACAGAGAGCTAGCCACGTCAGATGTGACACAATAATGTGAGCAACGAAACCCCTCTAGTCAGTTTGCTATACTATGCTTATGTCTAGATCTGGACATCTGGCAGCTGTAAAGTGGTGGAGGTCAAAGAATGCAAACCATTTCAAGAAAACCAATCCTAGAGTTTTGGGTTTGATGCAATATTATGAGAAATAATATAAATACATAGTTAGATTATATCACTGGAAAAAGTTTCTGTTGGGGGAAAGTAGTACCAAACGACGTATAATGTGATTCATAGTTTGTCGCCCTGTTTTTGTTTCCGTAATAAAATAACACGTTAACACGCAATGTTATTTGTTCTAATGTTAAAATATAGGCCCTATCCTTTATAACTGAGACAACTTCGGCAGTTTTTACCTATTTTGGTATTACTATTTTCCAATTAAAATTTTTTTCTAGTCTGTCACTCTGACCTCCACCCATTAATAGCTGCCAGATGCCCGGATCTAGCAATAAGGATAGTAAGTATAGCAATCTAACCAGACGGGTTTCGTTGCTCTCATTATTGTGTCATATCTGACGTGGCCAACTCAGTCCAATATATACTCTTACCTATTAGAATTTTTCGATGGGTACATAAAATCCTTGATATTTGTGAGCATTGACCGTGACATCCGTACGAGTTGCTACTTATATATCCGGAAACAAAAAAACAAACAAACGTACACGGCTGAAAATGGTTTTATTGTTTTTCAAAGTATTCCCCTTGATGATCTATGCACTTTTGCATTCGCGTGAACCAATGTTTAAAGCACTTCTGCCACTCCGCCTGAGGTACCTCCATAACGTGTTGTTTGAATGCGTCGACAGCATCTTCAGCGGTCGAAAATCGTTGACCGCGTAATTTATTCTTTATATTTGGAAATAAATAAAAATCGTTGGGTGCCAAGTCAGGGCTGTACGGCGGATGACCCGTTAATTCCACATTTTGACCCTCCAAAAATAGAGTTATTTCGCGTGACGTATGACAGCTGGCATTGTCATGATGAAGAATGATTCTTCGTCGCTGGTTAGTTTTACGAATTTGTTCAAATACTTCCGGTAAGCAAATGGTCGTGTACCACTCTGAATTAACCGTTCTACGGTTTTCTAGTGGCACTGTAGCTACATGGCCATTAATACCGAAGAAGCAGGCCACCATTTGTTTCAATGTACTTTTTGCACGAGTAACTTTCGTAGGGTTCGGCTCATTTTGAAACACCCATACCGTTGATTGTTGCTTCGTTTCGGGATCGTATGCATAGATCCAGGATTCGTCACCTGTATAGATGTTATAAACGGCTTTTGAGTCACCACGGTTATATTTTTTTAACATTTTATTGCACCATTCGACGCGAGCATCTTTTTGCTCTTTTGTTAAGTTGTGGGGTATCCAACGCGAACAATTTTTTTTTACAGCCAAATAATTATGTAATATGCTATTAATGCTGGTCATAGAAATACCCAGAGTCGCCTCTATCTCGCGGTACGTAACATGTCGGTCGTCCATTATAAGTTTTCGCACAGCCTCGATATTTTGTTGTACAACGACCGATTTCGGGCGACCTGCCTTAACTTCGTCCGTAAGCATACTACGTCCACGATTGAACTCACTAAACCAGTGATACACAGTAGTTTTAGATGGGGCTTCATCACCAAAAGTTGAAGTTAGTTGATCTATGCACTGTTGTCGCGTTAAACCACGCCGAAAATCATAATAAATCATAGCACGAATATTTTCACGAGTGAGTTCCATTCTTGCTGCGAGATGACATTTAAAACCCGTCAAAAACAAAACACGAGCGTTAATAAGAAAGAAAAAATATACCGGCCAGTACTTAAAAAAGTTCAAATTTTACCATGGAGGTCAAATATGCTATTTAAGAAGATTGTAATCCCGGTTTCCGGATATATAAATAGCAGCCTATGTAACACCAATTTGTTGCAAATTATTGATTTTTATCTTGATTCTCATTATGATTTCCTTCATTCACATGAATTAGTAGTTTATGTAGCTGTTACGTAATAAGGGTCCTTAAAACATGAGTGTGGTTTTATGAAATGAGCCGCAGGCGAATTTCATAATAAGATCACACGAGTGTTTTAAGGCCTAATTACGTACAGTTGCATACACAGCTTTATCTACACTCATATTATATATATTAAATTAAGTGTTCGGAAACCATAGAATGACCGCCATTGTACCGTCATGGCCAACTCGATTGTGCCGGCGCTCGCGCGGGACCAATCGAGTTGGCCATGGCGGTAACATTATGTTATCAAATTCGATGTTCCAAATTTGAATCTCATTGCTTAACAATATTTGAGCATGCATAGTTAAAATTACGTTACTGCCGCAGATAAGAAACTTATCATAGTTAAATCGTTTGTTGTAATGCTTGTCATTGTCTACGGTTTTTGAACGCATTTTAGAGTACTTACAGTATGAGTGTAGATAAACGTATAATATCAAATGTTTTATGATTGATATCATTTATTCAGTTCTTGTCTGTAGCTTCTTTATTTGTTTATTCAATTTATAAATAGTGAATGAATTAGTAATTTCGTCTGATTCTATCTACTTCTGGATCTACTTTACTATGTCTCAAAATTATACCTCGGCCACACTATGCCCCTCGCGCTGCCCCTCGCGCTGCCCCTCGCGCTGCCGCGATGGTGCCCTTTTCGGCCACACACTGCCCTACTCGCGCGATTATGATATGCGGCCCTTTGACTCGCGCCAAAAAACCGACAAAATAGGGAGCGGTGGGCATGACGAGGAGCATGACGAGCGGCATGACGAGTAGCGCGGCCACACTATGTCTCTGCCTACTTCCCTCGATACTTCCCACGCCGCTCGTCGAGTGTGTGGCCGAGGTTATTAGGTTACGGCCCAAAATTACGGCAGGTTCGATTGATATGAGTCAAAATAAAATATAAGTTTTGTTTAGTAATTTAACCTCATTGAGGGTTTCTGCTATCGAGATTTTCAGTAGATGGCAGCACCGTGCCGAGAGGTGTTTTTGACAGCAGCTGTCAAAATCCACTAATCAATAAAATATGATTAAACATGATTGGTGGGTTATGACCAAGGATCGGACAAACGCCCGTCATTTTGAAAATATAACCCTGTTCCGTACAGCAGACTTCCTTATGTTAATTAAAAAAATAGTATTTTATGGATTTATTGGACCATAATTTATATCCAGTGACAAATTAATTAATGATTGACATTCCGAAAATTACTTTCGCCAATAAAATAGAATGACCAAATTTTTTTCTAAATTTTCACTTGTGAGGCTCTATAACGATGTGAATTTAGGACCCATTTATGCGTTGAAAAAGTCCGTTCACAGTGTACGGACGTCATAGGGGCATATGTAATCGTTGACATTGGTATACTGTTCTTCCAATATGCTTGTGACTCGGAGTAAATTTTTTCATGTATTTCTTTCACGGTGACGTAATCAGGATTCCTATTAAAAATTGCTTGAAATGTTGATATAGCTCTAGATCTAAAACTCCCGGGAATATTTTGTAAAACAGTATGTATGTCCTCAACAATTTTAAATGATTATTTTATGTGTAACTTCGTCTTTTCGTCTTTTCTTTTAGATCTAGAGCACAGATTATATAATAGTTCTTTAGAGCTATATCAAAATTTCAAGCAATTTTTAATAGGAATCCTGATTACGTCACCGTGAAAGAAATACATGAAAAAATTAACTCCGAGGCACAAGCATATTGGACGAACAGTATACCAATGTCAACGATTACATATGCCCCTATGACGTCCGTACACTGTGAACGGACTTTTTCAACGCATAAATGGGTCCTAAATTCACATCGCTATAGGCTCACAAGTGAAAATTTAGAAAAAAATTTGGTCATTCTATTTTATTGGCGAAAGTAATTTTCGGAATGTCAAACATTAATTAATTTCTCACTGGATATAAATTATGGTCCAATAAATCTATAAAATACTATTTTTTTAATTAACATAAGGAAGTCTCTGCTGTACGGAACAGGGTTATATTTTCAAAATGACGGGCGTTTGTCCGATCCTTGGTTATGACAGCTAGACCTCTCGCCACGGTGCTGCCATCTAGAGAAAAACTCGATCGCAGAAACCCTTATTAACGATTAATATTATGACCACGTCTTTTCCTATAATTTAGAAAAGTGATAAATAATAGGTATCAAGCTCTTAATGACTGCCACTTTGTCAATAGAAATAGAACCTATTAGTGATACCTGTAATAATTAACGGCTTCTCACGGATCCTTAGTCCAGGTCCTTAAATGTAGATTGATTAAACAATGAATAAATATTATCCATTCATCATTTTACCTGTTATGACAGCGCGTTTCGATATTCTCAAAGGCTCTTGAAATCTCTAGACCCCTCTGGTACTTCTTTTTTATAGGACAGGTTGGAAAGCAAGCTTTTTTTATACCACGACGGTGGCAAAAGCTTTTTTTATACCACGACGGTGGCAAACAAGCTTACGGCCTGCCTGATGGTAAGCAGCTACCGTAGCCTATGGACGCAAAAGGATTCACATGCGCGTTGCCTACCCTGATAGCCTGATACGGTCAGAGGGCCGTAATACGGATGTCGTTATCGGTCTTTGGATATGGAAATAATTTCTATACATATGTATGAATCCTATTATATAATAGGATTTTTTTTACATAAACCGGGAGTTAGCTCCAACAGACACAAAATCTTAAATTACTTCGGATCTATGTGGGGATCCAATCGGTTGTTCTTGAGGTCTTCTATGAGCGGTTTTCGTTGGACCCGCGTTTGAACGTGACACTGTGTTACTTATAAGATAGATAAGTATGCAACCTCTCCTTGTTCTCTTCCCAGCATCCAAACAATACAAAACATCTCGTTGTAATTCAGCATCCACCTTTCTATCAACAAACCTATTTACCCGTAAACTATTTTTTCCAGATAAAATTCCACAGCAAAACCGAGGACCTGGAGAAGTTCTACGAGACCGTGGTCCCTCGCTCGGCCCTCCCGCCAGACTACGGAGGCACCCTCCCGGACACGCAGACCCTCCACAAGAAGTGCATGCAACAGCTCCAGGCTACGGAACCCTATTTCACTGCTGAAGAGGAACAGAGGGCCAGGGCGTACCCGGATAAGAAACGGGATAAGGCATTGAATAAGAATTTTAAGAAGCTTGATATAGATTAATAGCTTAAAGAAGGGGTTTAGGACGCTAAAAGGATTTTTGTCATGTATGTACTTATCTTTATTACCTATGTATGTGCTCAAAAGATGTATTAGTCTTGCTATTTTTGACGTGATAACGTCTTTAAAATCGATTTAGTCGGGTGGCATGTTCAGAAACTTGTGTCACACCAAAACCTCACGAGCGCGATCGCAGGTATAACGAGAGAGAGACGGACCGATCTCCCGTCTCATCTCGAGCGCTGCCAGTCATTCCGTGAAACTTGTCACGCGGAATCCTCACGAGCGGTTAGACGTTATCACGTAAACATCTCGATCGTAAACCTACTTTACAAACAACCAATTTTTGACGTGATAACGTCTTTAAAATCGTTTTAGTCGGGTGACATGTTCAGAAACTTGTGTCACACCAAAACCTCACGAGCGCGATCGCAGGTATAACGAGAGAGAGACGGACCGATCTCCTGTCTCATCTCGAGCGCTGCCAGTCATTCCGTGAAACTTGTCACGCGGAATCCTCACGAGCGGTTAGACGTTATCACGTAAACATCTCGATCGTAAACCTACTTTACAAACAACCAATTTTTGACGTGATAACGTCTTTAAAATCGTTTTAGTCGGGTGACATGTTCAGAAACTTGTGTCACACCAAAACCTCACGAGCGCGATCGCAGGTATAACGAGAGAGAGACGGACCGATCTCCCGTCTCATCTCGAGCGCTGCCAGTCATTCCGTGAAACTTGTCACGCGGAATCCTCACGAGCGGTTAGACGTTATCACGTAAACATCTCGATCGTAAACCTACTTTATTTTATAATACTATAGACACTATAGTTCGCCAGTAAGTATCTAAAATCAAGGTAGTGCCAGAGTACAATATAAACTTACTTTTATTGTTTGTGCTTTACAAAAAGATTCTTAATCTCACACGCACATGCGTTCATTTTAAAGAATATCTTTTTAACAAAAGTTTATTAGTTATCATTGTCAACCAGCACGGCTAGCACGTCTTACGCGCGACTGGTGCAACAAGAGACAGATCTGCGCGACTGCATGCGTTGTCGCTAGTTGGCAGCACAACTTTCGCAAGGAGCGACAGACTGGCGGTCAAATGTCACTGTCATAAAATGACAGTGACTCGCGACTTTGAACTAAAATCCTTAGCACAATTTTGACTTCCCTTCGCGTCAGTTGCAGCCGCGGGTGCATGTTATGCTACTAGAAAGCGAGATTTTTGACAGGCGCGGGAAGGTTTTCCCTACTCGCGGCTTAAGTCGCTCTTGCAAGACGTGCTAGCCGTGCAGACTAGGTTGTCAAAAATCCTCCTGTTAAAGAAGATTCAACCTACTAACAATGTTATACCTTTTTCTTAAACTTCACAATTTAATACCAGTTACAAATTTCAAATGTAATAAAACAAGACCCTCCACAGATAGTGTATGTAACAAATACAGTCGAAATAGAGGAGGTATATATAGAGGGCCACAATATATAGAGGGAACAAGAATTAAGGTAGGATTTTTTTGAGATGTCGGAATCTTAGTAAAGATTTCTACTTACAAGAGGGAAGATGCAGCTATAATATTTACAATTATTTTGTAATCAAAATGTCGAAAAAATATAAAATAATAGCTATTAAAACGTATTCATACTAATTTCAAACAATAATTACGATTTGAAGTAATGTGAAACGGAACGTATTTTAATCCACCAATCATCGTCTGGTGACGTCACTCCTGTTTTGACAACTATAGATAGTATAGTAAAAGATGACAATCTCATATGACTAAATTTAACGCCTTTTGACGGACACTTTTGCAACATAGAGATTGTCATCCTTACCTTCTACCATCCATAGAACCAAGGATGAACAAATATCACGATTATGGCGAGTGACACTGACACACATGAGTAACGTCACAGGCACTGTAGCTCCGTTTAGGCGCGAAAATTTAAATTGTCAATTTGTAACAGCAATATTTTACTATAATTACTATAAATTATAGTATTTTCATTTTTTAATACACACGTGGTCTATTCTACGTGCAATTCTTTCAAAATATTGCATCTTGCCTATTGGGACATCTTTAAAAATCCTAATATACGAGTATAAGAAACATGGATATATATAGATTTATAATTTTTGGTGGATTTGAGAGGATGTGGTGTGGTATATACGTATAAATAAATAAATAAATATTATAAATATTATAGGACAATCCTACACAAACCGACTTAGTCCCACAGTAAGCTCAATAAGGCTTGTGTTGTGGGTACTAGGCGACGATATATATAATAGATAGATATTGATAAATACTTAAATACATAGAAAACAACCATAAGTCAGGTACAAATATCTGTGATAAACACACAAATAAATGCCCTGACCAGGATTCGAACCCGGGACCTCCTGCTTCGTAGGCAGTGTCACTACCGACTGGGCTAGGAGGCCGTTAAACGTATATTACGTACTTTAGCTATATGATCAACAGATGTATTAATCTGTGGCTAAGCTTTTTTTTAAATATACTATAGTTGGCGTCTGGCCAATATCCATTGTACTCTTAATCCTTAAACAGATTATATGAATTAGTCCTGTTGTTAATTTATTAATATGTTTGAATATTGTATGTAGTAAATGTACGATTACGTGGACATAATGCAATCTCTCTCCTGTACAGTCGCCATCAATTATATCGGAGCGGCCAAGGTACTCAAAAATATCTGAACATGCACTTTATCGTCTTGATAATAGAGGCGTTGTTCAGATATTTGTGACCACCTTGGCCGCTCCGATATATCTGAAGACGACTGTACATAGTGGCGGAAGATTTACGATGGTGTATCGTAGTAGGTATGATCTGTAAAAATAATGTATCAAATTATTGAGGTTTTATGTAGGTACATAATAAAAATATCACTCGAAACATTTAAGATATATTAAAAAGATAAAGGATATTTATTCTTCAATTTAGGCACATTACAATGCACTTATGAACGTCAGAGAGAAAAAAAACTAGCACCGGTTCTAACCCTACACCTCTGACCCGAGAAGTATTATGACCGGCAAGAAACTCGGCGGGACTTATTTTTTCAAAACAGTAATACAGTAATATTATATCTTAAAGATACACAATAATCTGTAGTTCTATAAGAAGACATATCAAAACAGCTTGAGAGACATACAATGTACGTATTGTTTAATTGAAATAAAATAATAATAATAAAATCCAAATCTGATTGCTTCACAAAACGTTTGATATGCTTTCCTATCTGAACTGCGTCCTCTAAATGTTAGATGACTTTGTAGTAGTTTCTGGTTTGGGCCATGCATCTTTGTCTGTCATATAGTCCTCGATCCTGTAATAACCCTTTGACATTAAAGTTTTTTTCAAATATTTCTTAAGAGCGGGTAATGATACATTTAAAACATCGACGGGTAACTTGTTATAAATGTGAATACCTTGACCAAAAAATTACTTATATGCTTTGCGGATACGACTACTTCTGATAGCAAGCTTGTTTTTATTTCTAGTGTTATAGCTGTGGTATTAGCTATTAACTTCCGAAGAGAGTAGTCGAAAGGCGTTGCCTGTCAACATAAAGTAGTATTTTTAATACAAGTCAGTAATCTAACAGCCCTTGCCATACAACTCATGGATTTTTATGATGTGGATCTAATTCTTCGGTCACAAGGTGAGGCTGAAAGAGAAGGTTCTCTAGGGGCCTGTCTCGTTTTGACTAAGGAGGATTACCTCATCAGACAATCAAAATGTGTCAAATGTGACAATTTTGTAACGAGTGCAAGTGAGACACAGACACCGCCCCCTACATTATGCTCTCTATCAGACCGTTTTTACTAGTCGCCTATTAACGACTGTTTTACTCGGTAATAAAATAATATAAGGTTCAACTGTGGTTAGGGATAAAGTGTAAGAATTAGATCCACTTCATATAAATCTATGATACAAAGTGGTTAACAATTTATGGCAGGGGTTGTCAGATTACTGTCTGAATTAAAAATAGTTAGTGCAGGGGTTGGCAAACTTTTTTCACAAAGAGCCTGATGGCGGGAAAATATGGAATTTTTGTAAGAGTTTCTCATAGAGCCGCAGTTATCTGTTTTTCACTGTAATATTTGATAAAAAAAAAATAGGGGAACTTGAAGAGCCGCAACTGACCCTTCAAAGAGCCGCATGCGGCTCGCGAGCCGCGGTTTGACGACCCCTGACTTAGTGGATTTTCATATATAAGTTCCATTTGTACATAAGTGTACAAATGGAACCTGAACAGGTTGCCAACAGAACTTTATGTCTGATTGCTTGTTTGCCATCGTGTTGGTATAAAAAAAAATCCTGTAGTACAAAACGTTTTTATTCCATATGTTATGTCAATTGTATTCCTAGGTAGGTTTTGTATATAAAAGAAAATATGGAAAAAATTGTAAAGAGTACTTAACTCGTTTAGTAGTTAACACGGTAAGACCATAGATTAGTAGGTATATTATACCTTGCACCAAGCTTGAATTTAATAAGTATTTATATAATAGGTACCTATACTATTAGGTATGTACCTGCTTGCCTTGAAATGTTGATTAGGTGACCTCATTTAGATTAAAACATACGATTAAATTTTGAAGGAAAATAGTCCAGATTTTTAGTCAACACTAATTCTTCCAATCTAGATAAAAATGATGTGGTTACCATTTTTTTTTTTCATATCTAGATAATTTTTTCCTCTAAAATTCAAATGCACACTGTTTGTAGGTACTGACATCAGAGTACAAATTGTTTGTAATTTATAAATTGTAAAAAAGTGATAATTATATTTTTAACTATATAATTGTTCCAAAAAATCTCTGGATATATGTGAAATCCACACCTACACTCCATAGTAACACGTTTCTAAATGTGTGTACTGTAAGACTCCAAAAATAGAGTAGAATCCATTAATTATAATATGTGGGGTTTTACCCTCATTCCTTAGAGCTTGATTCCTATTTTGGTGTTTGGGCGCATTTTTCATGTAAATACTTAATTGTTAAAAGTTGTGTTGTGTATTGAAAATAGTATGTGAACAGTTAATTAGCATTTATTTAAAGGGAAAGTACTTGAAAGTACAGGCACCATCAGATATATCGGAGTAGTAAGCTATTGTCAAGGCTTTGCATTGTAAGTTCAGATATTTTCGAGTACTTTAGCCGTCCCGATATATTCGACGGCGAATTACAGTCGCCGAAAACAGTAATTCTTCTAAGGAACTGCCTTATGCGACAGTACTTTTTCGTTATTTCTCATATTTGGTACTTAATAGTGATTATCGATGTTAGTTTGGTAGTAAGTCCAGGAGGTGGTGGTTAAATGTACTTAATTACTTTAATTCATAGAGACCATCTGTTTAATTACATATTTTTATTGTAGGGCTTGAATTTTGATGTTCCATTGATTGGACAAAGTTTGTGATAATTTTTATTGGTTACCGTTACCAATGTCCTGATTTATTAGAAATATAATTTACGAAGCGTTTTTAAGTTGTTTTATTTCCTTACAAGTAAGTACTCGTTATAAGTAATGCAAATATGTCTATTGATTTTGCTGCCTTGCAGACAGCATCTAATAATAACTTTTGACTTCAGCGCCATCTATGCTCGACTAGAGAAACTAATTTGCAACTGCATTTGGTAGAAATATTAAATCGTATACTGGCAACAAGGCAGCTGTCAAAAAAGTAACCGCCTTGAACGCTCTATTGAACACCTGCCGATTTTTTGTTTACGTATTTCAAACGGAAAATCATGAATGAAATTTATTGTTTTACTGCAATCTGTGAATGCAAATCGGAGGTGGAATAACTGATAAGTAATACTGTGTATGCATGTGTGATAATTTACTTCATTCTCTTGTGTTTGACGGTAAGTGTTTGGTAAATTATTTGCTTTATGTGTTCCGAATGTTATTTGAGATAGATGAATGATTAGTTTTAATTTAGTACTAAATAATAGCGCTTAGGGTTCATTTATGTCTTTGGGGATATTACGTTTTGGCTGGAATAATAGCGCATCGACAATAATTTCCTTGAATTATGCAATAATCTCATCACTAAAGTTTTTGTTAAATTGCGACTAAACGATCCTATATACACTTGATTTTTAGTTTTAGAAGCCGTTATTGTTAATACATCATGAATTTTGGGCCAAGGTTGATTTGTGTAGTGATAGTGCAATTACAAACAATAATTAATACAAAAGGCATCAATCTTATGTGATAGGAAGAACCATAATAATGAAAAGACTTATTGACTACTACAGTACTACTACTATCCTGTCATACATTCATGATTTGACCTACAACCCTTCTGTTTCTAATTGTAATATTTCAGTTTGGTATCTATGACACTCAATTTGAAAATGAAATAAAATTATTGGTTACGATTTATAGTTACCGAAAAAAAAGTTCTAGCTCTATATTCAAATAAGGGCCAAACTAAATCCATGTAAAGTGTTTTTGGTTGGTATATTATAAATCCACATCTGTTTCAGCACAATGAACTCCGTCAACAATAATCAGTTTGAGGTAATACCAAACACAAAAGCAAAACGGAAGCTCACCGTTCCAAGCAACAATGTCTACCTCAACCCAGCACTGGACCTCCTGGCCAACGAAGACCCCATGTGCAACACAGCCATGGAAATCGTTCCCAAGAAGCGTAAGAGAACCAAGAGTTGTGATATCACAGCTTTTGAAAACACTGCGTTGGACCTTGGCATCAGTAAGGCAGCGGTAAATGAGTTCTTAGCTAAAGAACTCCAGAATGTTAAGAGAAATACAAGGAATTATGATGTTTGTATGTTAGGGTCTGTTGAAGAACCAATTTATGCTAATTTGACTGATTTAAATATGCCGCAGAACTTAAAAAAAACTTTAACACATGAAATATTAAATGTGCCCCCAAAACTGCATAGTAGTCTTAATGATGATACTTTAATGAAAGTGACCACTAATGTACAAAGTAATTTCAATAATTTACCATCCAATTTAGAAGTGTCCGTGACTGACGTGTCACATATATCTCCAGATATGAGAGAATTTCCAAAAGGAATGTTGAACGTACCTCAACAAAATACTGTAAGTGTTCAAGGCATATCTTCCAATGCAGTAAATATGCCAAAAATATTAGAAACAACTTTCAATAGAGACTCATTCTTAAATATGCAACCAAATTTGCAAGAACCCAATGAAACTTTAGATATATCAGAAATAAAAAATGATGTATTCGATTCTGGTGTTTCTGATATGGAACATAAATCGTTAAATGCTCTCAATAGTGAAATGCAAAACCTGTCATCTATTAGTAACATTACTAATATACAAACTAACGTAACCAACCAAATATTTGTAAACAATCCCAGTAACCTCAGTCTAAGTTTCATAGATAGACTGGCCTTAGATTCTCCAAATGCATCAAATCAATCAATCTACTTTGATGATGATTTAAATGAAAGCAACATAATGGAGATAAAAACAATCACTATAATTACTAAAAAGAAAAAGTTGCCTGATAAAAATAGCACAAACCCATTTCTTAATCCTAATATTGCTAATGAAGCTGTACCTACAGAGAATCCATTTTTAGATGTGAATGAAACAAAAACTGAATCTGAATATAATGCGGAAGCAAATATTCTACAAAATAACATTCAAACAAATGAAATTATGCCAAGAAGACTATTTACATGTGACACTAACAGTACTATATCTACTGTAAATGAATCCAATGTTGAGAATCAATATGAAAATATCGATGGATATCGATCAGACAGCCCCATCTATGAAAACACAGACGAAACTTTAAATAAACAGAGCAAAATACTTGGCTGTGATGTGTCGCAATTCAGCGCCATAGATATTATGAATTTAAACAAAATCAGTCAAGCTAATAACTCCAATGAATCAAATGAAGCTAAGAAAGATCTCAAGCATCAAATCTTAAAAGCTAGCAACAAGCTATCTTCAAAACTGTTCAAAACCTTAAAAAAGACTTTTAAAGGTGACAAAGAAAAACCAGATCACAACATGACTTTGAATCCTTATGAAGTACCTAGAAAACCTGCTAAGGGGAAAGCTATTAAAGACTCAGGCTTTGAGAATCCAGCCCTAAATCTAGATATCTCAGATGACATCGAGATTGAAGAAATAGATGGAATAGAACATACATACGAAACTATAAAGACTCTTAGAAATACCCGTTTAAATATGAATGTAACTCCACTTAGAGAAAGAAATTGTGAAGCAGAGACATCGCATAATAGAACTAATACTCCAGGGAAGAAGGTCCGTTTTGATTCGACACTGAACCAAGAGAAGATTATTACTGGTAACAGTTTTGAATGTGACATACAAAGCCCGGGATTCGATTCTAAGATTGATAAATACCATGATGAGTTGGAGAATTGTATTAATGAGAGGAAGTTTTTGCAGCAAAACATGTGAAACTATATTTAGTATTAATATTTAAGACAATAATGTTAAGGTATTTAATTTATATTACGTTTAGTTTTGAGTCGAATTTAAGACAAATATATAATAAAGACTACAATACAAGGACGCCACTATCCATAAAGCGAGATCTCGCGATAAACGCTACTTTCTGTGGGAGTCTTTATCATTAATTGTCTCTGGTGTTAGACGAAACTATATTTAGGTATGCGCTAATTTAATTTATAATATGTAAGTAGGTACTATTGAGAACTAATTTAAAATACCTGACTAAGTACATAAACATCATGTGTCTTTATAAAATCTTATATTGCCAAAGTATTGTAAATTCCAAAATTTAAGTTAAGAATTCCTATTTTTATTTTTTTCTCTTAATTATCAACTTAGGCTACATTATTTAATTAGGTTTACTTTAATACAAAATTCTGTAAATTGCAACAGGAAGTACACTGAACAGCAATGAAAAAAGGGGTCATTTTGAATCGAATATCCATAATAACAAATGCAAATATTTACTCATCAATTATTTAAGAGCTGGGCTCTTGTCAGTGGAGCAATTTCCATGTATGTCTGTCCTTTGCCTTCTCCTTGACAGCCTGATACGACACAACGTTTATTTTTTCCTTGACTTGATCCATGTATGCAATTCTTGGCTTCCCTGGTTTCCTCTTTGCTTCAACTCTCCCTTCTAGAATGTTCTTAATAAATTCGTCATGTCGTAGCAGGTGTCCAAGCATCCTTCCTCTCCTATTTTCTATGGTTCTCAACAAACTTCTCAAATATTTACTAAGAATGTTAAACTACTAACTAAATAAATTTCGCCTTAGACATACAGGGTGTAACAAAAATACTCGTGATCCGAATACCGTGTTGCGACTAAGAAAAGGTAGGAGAAACATTTTTTGACGCAATTTTTTTTTGTATTGGGCACGTTGTCCCACCCGGCTAACCCTCCATACAAAACCAAATTTTTTTTCGCGCACAAAATTTTTTTCACCTCAGCAGCTCGAACAAGCCTACTTCCCTGCGAATACACAGTGACGAAAGTCGCACTTTCGTCACTCCCTGGAGTGAGACAAAGTAGTCTTTTTAATTTAGCGAAGGCCATGAACTGCCACTTCATATTTCGGGGTCTATTACAAATTCGAAATACATATTTTAACCTTTAATATGTTCTCACTACTGAGGTGAAAAGTTGTATGTGTCACACGAGATTCAAAATAACTTTGCTCTCGTGTGACAAATCAACACTCGCAAGAAAAACCAACTTTCCTCTCTTGTTGCACAAATAACTATTTCTTGTGTTTTCATAATTAGAATACGGTACTAAATATACCTTTAAAAGGATAACCATCATTTTTGTTACACCCTGTATATCAATAAGTATGTTCATAAATTAACGGCCTCCTAGCCCAGTCGGTAGTGACCCTGCCTACGAAGCAGGAGGTCCCGAGTTCGAATCCTGGTCAGGGCATTTATTTGTGTGTTTATCACAGATATTTGTTCCTGAGTTATGGGTGTTTTCTATGTATTTAAGTATGCATATTTATCTATTATATATATCGTCGTCTAGTACCCATAACACAAGCCTTATTGAGCTTACTGTGGGCCTAGATCGATTTGTGTAAGATTGTCCTATAATATTTATTTATTTATTATACCTTGTCTATCATCCTCTTAGCTTTGTGCCTACCTACCAAACACCCTGTATACCAAAGCAGTATTTAAGACTTCAGAAGATAAAACCGTTATTTATTATTTATGTGTTGAATAAGTATTATCTAACTTATTTTATTTGTATATCTTGCCAAATAAATATGTTTTAGGCTATTATGCGGTTTCATTGTCCACTTAATCAATAATATATGTCAAACTACTAGTGATCTTACATGGATATCCATGTTCGAATTCTATAATATATGTAGGTAAGTAAGACTACATGTGCCATTTTGGCAGCAAAATATGTACAGTCGCCATCAGATATATCGGGGCGGACAAGGTGGTCACAAATATCTGAACAACGCCTCTATTATCAAGGCGATAAAGTGCATGTTCAGATATTTTTTGAGTACCTTGGCCGCTACGATATATTTGATGGTGACTACATCAATGAACCTTTGCTTTCTAACTTTGAGGATCTACAGAGTCCTATCAAAATTTAGGGGTCCTGTCATACTTTATCAAGTCATTCAAAGTTGGGCTAGGCAATGTTAAGCAACTTGTAAGTTACTTCTATCATCATCATATTATTTAACACGTCCGCAACCGGGCAAAATTTTGAACAATATCCCAGAAACCGACAGAACCCGCCAGGCGGGCTAACAAGTGCAACGGAAGGCTGCACGCCGCGCGCCCGGCATCTGAGCAAACATTACGAGTGCCTACCAGGCGGGTTCTTTGTTGCGAAAGTGTTAAGAGCTGGGCTCTTGTTGGTGGAGCAGTTTCCATGCATGTCTATCCTTTGCCTTCTCCTCGACACCCGGCTCTTTGTGGCCTCTCTGACTTCCTCTTTGCTTTAAGTCTTCCTTCTTTGATGTTGTTAATAAAGTCTTAGTTAATCTACGATTTGATTTTTAGTACAGTCGCCATCAGATATATCGGAGCGGCCAAGATGGTCACAAATATCTGAACAACGCCTCCATTGTCAAGGCGATAAAGTGCATGCTCAGATATTTTTGAGTACCTTGGCCGCTCAGATATACTTGATGGCGACAGTACAGTACCTACGGTACTTATGTAGGTTTTTTATTTTATCGTATGGCTACATGTCACTGGATATATATAGGCATTACTTTCCTGGGGTAATAGGTAGTAGCGGGAAAGCAGATGATAAAGAAAATCCAGTGAGTGCTGCGAGGTCCAGATGGGACAGTGCAGCTGTCAAGTTTACTCCTTTAGCACCACCCAGGGATCACGTGTAGGGTTGTCTAAGGTGTTTCCTACGGACGCAGAGTAACATTGATTCATGTAGGTACGAGGTATGCATGACGCTATACATAAACAGTTGCGTCTATTCCCAGTCTCCCGCGCAGCCTTGGATGCAATTGCATGGGACCACAGATGTGACTGCAGAAATGATTGGATAATCGCGACCACAGCACAAATATTCCGTGCAGTATGAGGGGCAGATTACAGTAGGTACCTATTCCTACTTGTAGTCGCCATCAAATATATCGGAGCGGCCAAGGTACTCAAAAATATCTTAACATGGACTTTATTGCCTTGATAATAGAGGCGTTGTTCAGATATTTGTGACCACCTTTGCCGCTCCGATATATCCGATGGCGACTGTACTTATGATACTTATTCCAACTGCAAAAAGCATTGTAAACAGGTATCTACCTAAGTAGACTTTTTGTACAACTAGAAAACAAATCGTTATTTTTAATAACACTTTTTTTGTTTATAAGTAGACACTACAATTTTTAGTTTTATTTGCCTGGTAGAGTGTCCCACTGCTGGGCAAACACACTACTATAGACACACTACTATATAAATTAATTAATTAAATAGATGCCTTGCCAACATTTTCTTTTGTACGAGTATATGACATCTACTCGTATTTAAGTTTTGACTTTTTGTATTGGAGTCCTATACACGTTTCTGATGTATTTATTAAAATTTAGTTTGATACTACTTACGTATAGTATCAAATAGCCTATCATAACGTAACTTTGCTGTCAAATATCATTCTGTAAATTATGGATGCAGGGCCGGATCTAGGGTAGAGCGAGTGGAGCGGCCGCTCTAGGCGCCGGATGGCAAGGGGGGCGCCAAAATGGCAAATGAGGAAAAAAAAGTTTTAAAAGACGCGAGTACGGCGCGGGCGCAAAATATGTACACTTGGAGTTGCGCGTTCGTTCGGTTGACGGGTTTCGGTAAAACGACTGGTGTAATTAAACTTTTCAACCGACTTCAAGATTTCGAAGGAGGAGGTTATATGTTAACCGATTATTCGAAGACGGCTGGACCGATTTGAAAAATTATTATTTTGTTTGTAAGAGTATACTTCACAGTTGGTCCCATTATAACCAGGTCAGGATCTGATTATGGGATCCTGAGAAATCGAAGGAACTCTTCAACTATTATAGGCACACCTATAGTGATTTGAGTATTTTTTACAGCAGCTCGAGCATTTGCTTTTGGAAAGGTGGATGTTAAGTGAAGTCGGTTCTTTTTTGTTTAAAATTATTGTATATTTTTTTGGTATTTTTATTATTCCAACCTTTTTTTTTTTTGCGTTTTTTTAAATACAGGCGCCGAAAAAGTTACGTTCTTTATAATTTTCTAAGCGATTGGGTTTATCAGGATTACATTTTATTAATCATTTTTAAATCGCTGCTATTGATTTAAAAAGGCGCCGAAAAAGTTAATTTCTTTATAATGTTCTAAGGCATTGGGTTTATCAGGATTACATTGTATTATTTATTTTTAAATCGCTGTTTTTAATTTTAAAAGGCGCGAAAAAAGGCACCGAAAAAGTTACGTTCTTTATAATTTTCTAAGGTATTGGGTTTATCAGGGTTACATTTTATTATTTATTTTTAAATCGCTGCTTTTGATTTTAAAAGTCGCGAAATATAGACTGATAAAGGCGCTCAAAAAGATACGTTCCTTAATTTTTTTAAGGCATTGGGTTTATTAGGATTACTTACATTTTATTATTTATTTTTAAATTGCTGCTTTTGATTTTAAAAGGCGTGAAATATATACTGATAAAGGCGCCAAAAAAGATACGTTCTTTAAAAAAAATTAAGGCATTGGATTTATCAGGATAACATTTTATTATTAATTCTTGAATCGCTGTTTTTGATTTTAAAAGGCACGAAATATAGACTTGAGAAAGGCGCCGAAAGAGTTACGTTCTTAATAATTTTCTAAGGGATTGGGTTTATCAGGATTACATTTTATTATTTACTAGCTTTTGCCCGCGGCTTCGCTCGCGTTAAATTCTCCATACAAACTTCCACCCCCCATTTTAGGGAAGTGGGGGGTTAGAAAGAGACAAAAAGTAGCCTATGTCACTCTCCATCCCTTCAACTATCTCCACTTAAAAAATCACGTCAATTCGTCGCCCCGTTTTGCCGTGAAAGACGGACAAACAAACAAACACATACACTTATAATTAGTATGGAAGTATGGATTTTTAAAAATGCTGCTGATTTTAAAAGGCGCGAAATATAGACTGATAAAGGCGCCGAAAAAGTTACGTTCTTTATAATTTTCTAAGGGATTGGGTTTATCTTATCAGGATTACATTCTATTATTTATCATTAAATTACTGTTTTTGATTTTGAAAGGCGCGAAATATAACTGATAAAGGCGCCGAAAACGTAACGTTCTTTATAATTTTCTAAGCGATTGGGTAACCAAATTTGGGTTTATCGGGATTCTAGCTTTTGCCACGACTCCATTTGAGTGGGATTAATAAAACGCCCCATAAAATCGAATACAAAATATTAATTTAGCACATATGCTAAATATTTTAAGTCAACAGTGAGCAACAATTTCATACAAACTTACACCCCCTTAAGCGATGATTTCTGGGATAAAAACTATGCTATGTCCTTCCCCGGGACTCAAACTATCTTCATACCAGATTGCATCTAAATCGGTTCAGCGGTTTAAGCGTGAAGAGGTAACAGGCAAACAGACACACTTTCGCATTTATAATGTTAGTATGGATTTTTTAAATCGCTGCTTTTGATCTTGAAAGGCGCGAAATAAAGCCTGATAAATCCTCGGTCATCTCTGGTGGAAACGCAGCCTTAGCTCAGATAGGATAGACTCTAATGCGCTTCAACAAAGTTTCTTCCTATTAAACTAAGTTTTAAGTTTCAGGAAAGTTGACGTACATTTTTTAATTATTGTAATTTGTATTGAGTACCAAGTACTAATTTTACAAAATGTTTAAATGGCTGTGGTTGTGTGATATAAACGTTGATTTTGAAGAACGTTATTTCATTTTCATTACTAACAAAGGGCGCCAAAATCAGGTTTCGCTCTACCCTGATGGAGGGCTCGGGCCGGCGCTGTATGGATGGTACAAGGAGGAAGAGAGACCCTCTTATAGGAAAACGGTAGAAAAAGTGTCCAGCGGCAAGTAGTACTATAGTTCCAAATATCTCCGGGTGGTTCTAGGTATAGTTGAGCATTTGAAATGAATTACCGATATTTAATACTTATATGACATTCTAAATAAAATTAATATTCAGTGTTTTTCTTCTCCGCAAAGGATATGGATTTAATTTTTTAATATCAAAATTAATTTAATCAAATTTAATATCATTGTGTCGCCTTCTGACGGACGCTTTTGTAGCATTTTTTTTAGCTTTTGGAGATTTATATCCTCCTTATACCATCCATACTGTAAATTATTAGGTCCATTGATTTCAGTGCGTCAAGGTGCTACTCCCGCTATAGCGCTACTCATGGGACCCAAACGGCTACGCGCTACGGCGTAGCAGACCTGCATCATTCGAACTTTAAAAATCAGATCCTGTTTTTATATTTATTTGTTTACTAGCTGCACCTCCTTGGGGCCCGTAGACTGGGGCGTTTTGCGCCCCACGGTCACGGCATCGTTGGGGGTTTGTGTTTCTAATGGTTAGGCATTGGTTAGGCTGTAAAAAAAGTTATAGATTTTCAATAAATAACTTTAACAGCCAAACGAAGTCGCGCAAGAATATATAGATTTTCAATAAATAACCTTAATAGCCAAACGAAGACGCGCAATAATATATATTTCTGCTTCAAACGACATTGTTTGTCACTAACTAATGTTTTGTCTTTCGTCTGTACCTAACCTGTTTTATTTTCCCCACAGGCCATGCCTGGGGATCAGCATAAATATAACGTTACGTAATTTTATTTTTGAAAAAACTTTTTGTATTTTTTTGTAAAACAGTAAGCAATCAAATGAATTTTTCGATATTTTAACACTTTCCGTACCGCAGTTCGCAACACGCTACGCTCGCAGCCGATTCCAGCGTTTTGCCGTTTTGAGGCGGAAATCCACTTCCTACACACAATGATTTTACAATGGATGGGTTATACTCTAACATAATAAATAAACAAAAAATACTTCTAAATTTATTTCATAACCTCGCAATGATTCTGGTATGTGTAACGTCATTGCCCCGCTCGTTATAGAAAATTAGTTTGTCTCTTTCTCAGCTCATGGCACGACCGCATCTGTCGCTTGCTGTTTGTTGCGCGACTATAAATAATAGGCATGATGACACATGTTGAGTTATGCAATAAAATTTAGTTGATAGGATGCAAAATGATCAATATATCCAACTAAAGTTAAAATTTATAAATTCTATTGAAATGGCTCAAAGATATCAAGCTGCAACATTTCTAATTTTACTATTATTTAAAGTGCGAAATTAAAAAAAAAACAATGTTACCATTCGATTTTTAACATTTTACTGGACAATAAATTGTATAGCAACCATATACATAAACGCAACATTTCACTGTAAAAATAGCAAATATTTTTTCCATACTTTAAACAGGGCGACTAAGTATGTGATCGTGACGTCACTTTTGCACGTTATTTTGTTAAGAGCGTTTTGAGAAACAAATGCAAATCTCGGACTTTAAGTCTCATTTCTGACTTTTGTGTTGCTTTAACGCAATTGGCTCCATATAGAAATTTGATCCTCACAACAAAACGAATCGATTGATACCATACATGAAAAAAATTCATCATGCCCATTGTTTGAAGTCACTCATTTTAAGTGCTTCACTTTGCATAGACCGTGCATAGCCCATCTGTCATTATTATACAGTATTATAGCGCCTAGCGGGTTCCTTTCCTGGTGCGGGAAGTGTTAAGCGTGGTGAGGCAGAGCACTTCTTCGGAGTGCCTACCTCTTGCCATCCTTTGGGCTTAGTTTGTTTCTAATGTCATCTTACTGCGATATTCAGTGGACTGTGACCGATGCACGCCGCCGATCTTCCCACGTGGGTAATAGACTAGTTTGCATATCGTGCGAATAGACGGAGAGCTAGCCACGTCAGATATGACACAATAATGAGAGCAACGAAATCCCTGGTGCATTCGGGTAATTTCGTAATTCGGGAAATTGCGAAAACTACAAATTTCTACTAAACGCGGCATTTTAATGCGCGCTAGCAACAGTCTTCTTGACGCTCATTTAACTGGCCCCCCGCATCCGTCAGCTCGTAACGCCATCGATGGAATCACGTGAATTTCGCGCCATTTTTGTGAGCGAGTGCTATTTCCCGCGTTTTTGATCTTTCGGAATTAGCCGCACATCAGTAAATCGGAATTTTGGTAAGTAAATGGTTTTAATCCTTTTGTATTTAATAGATTTTGGATTTTAATTACTATTCAATGGACTAAGAACCTTCTAGTTTGAAAATTCTGAATTTTTCGGATTAACTCGCACTGGGAAATTCCGAATCAAAGAGTGTTTCGGAATTATCCGACTTTAATACTCCATAGTATTAGCCAATGGTTCTCAAACAATCAATTGTACTATACTATGAATATGAATTTTCGTAAAATTCTAGCCTGTTAGTAGTTCACTATTTATAAGCATACCTGTGCTAACTCGGGTCAAGTTCTAGGGATTTGATATCGATAAAAAAGATATCGATATATATTAATACATATGCTAAATTGCTAATTGAAAATCCTCGATTACTAACTATAACAAATATAGAGCCTCTTAAGATAATAAAATTATGCGGATGTAATTTCAATAAAAAATAAGACAATTTTCTGTCAGTACCATTCATATGCTAGAGTAAGAATAATATATGAGGTAATATTCCGCTACGATTGCTACGAAGAAATTAAATAATATTTATTTATGTTGACTAACGGGTTAGATGTTGACAGTAACATCAATAGAATATTTTGCTACATCACTTTAGTACTGATGCTCCAAAGTAGCACGCGCATAAGTAGAAATCGGTCAACTCAATAATTTACTAATGTTTTCGGTGTCTGTATGTTGATGAAGAACAAGCATGCTAATTTTCAATCGATTCCCTGACATTTTTTTTTCTTCGCTCTCGTACAGGGCGCCAGTCCAGCCAGGAGGTATGGCATTAAAATTTTGTTAACGTAATGAAAATCCAGCCCTCCTCCCCGACCGTTCGCATAATCGAGTTGGCCATGGCGGTGCAATGGCGGCCATTCTAATGATTTCCAAACACGTCATTTAGGATTTATAATATGTGTGTAGATAAAGTAGTGTATGCAACTGTACGTAATTAGGCCTTAAAACACTCGTGTGATCTTATTACGAAACTCGCCTGCGGTTCTTTTCATAAAACCACACTCGTATTTTAAGGCCTTTATTACGTAACAGTTGCATAAACTACTATAGTGATACTTGTTATGATACTTGTATCATTAAAGTTTGAGAACCACTAACTTCATGTCGGATAATTCCGAACTAAAAGTTTGTTAAACACCTGTTTAGGTACTTCTATAGGCACAATCGGAAAAAAAGAGAGCGAGGGTAAATCTGATTGAAAACCGAATATGTGCTTTATGCTTCAAGCAAATAGGACGTAATTTAATTGTATTCGGATTTACCCGAGCTAATTCGGAATTGCACTTTTATAACTAAAATAAATTATAGATTTGTAACACATATATCTAATAAATTCAAAGTTATTTATGAAAGTTCGTGACAATGAATACATGATTAGTAAATCCAGTAAATAAATTTTTCATTAAAGGACTCAAAAAATCTACCTATACCGGATGGTTCACGAATAAACGTACATACCAGCAACTAGTGCAAAAATGTTTCGTAATTACCCGAATGCACCTTAGTCAGTTTGCTATACTATGCTTATTTCTAGATCTGGATATCTGGCAGCTTTACTGGTGGAAGAACGCAAACCACGTCAAGAAAACCAATATTATGAGAAATTGTGTAAATAATTAGATTATATCAATGCCAAAAGTTTATGTTGGGGGAAAGTAGTGCTAAACGACGTATAATGTAATTCATATTTTTCGCCTACTGTTTTTGTTTTCGTAAAAATACGCAATGTGTTTTATTCTAATGTTAAAATATAGGTCCTGTCCTTTATAACTGAGACAACTTCGGTAATTCTGGTAGTATGTTTTCCAATTTAAAAAAATTGCTAGTCGGTGACTCTGACCTCCACCCATTAAAAGCTGCCCGGATCTAGCAACAAGGATAGCATAACAATTTAACCAGACAGGTTTTGTTGCTCTCATTATTGTGTCATATCTGACGTGGCCAGCTCTTAGTCCAGAACTGTCCTCACCGATTATTGTCCGCCCAATAGTAGGTTTATGATTCTGTTAACTAGGTAGTGGATAGGTGTCTAGAGAACCCCGGTGCCAACTACTTGTCTGGTACTTTCGATTATCTACCTGCATAATTCGGTAGAATACTGTTTTTCGTTGTGGAAAAAGAGAAGGAGCATACAGGGCCTCGATTCGACATGGCATAACTGTCAGTCGCTTGCGAGACAACTATGATATCACACTTTTGAGACAGTTGAAATTTGGGGTGGAATCACTCAAGAGTAATATCTAAAATGGTGGCCATAGACAAAACGTTGACAGTTAGGTGTGGACAGATGGATTTCACTCTATCCACTAGCGATACAAGTGTGACATCCACGTCTCACAGTTTCGCATGTCCTGCCCTGTTACAGTTTTATATAGGCCCAGGTATCCTTTTCGACCATGAATCACTCGATTCAGAATGGAATACTTTCGAACGCTATTGCCATGCTCGTAAATATAAGTATGAATGAGAGTTTCCGCAATTGACATTTTCACGAGATGGCAGCACCGTGGCGAGAGGTTTAGCTGTCATAATCCACCAATCATGTTTAATCCATTGAGTAACAGGAGATGACATCCCTAAGAAATATTTTGTCCCAAAACTTGTAGTGAATATCACTACAAGTCTATATTTATACTACTCTTTGATTCAGTCATAGCTGTCATGGCACCAAACATGGCGCACAAAATTTGTTCTAGATATTATGTGACATCTAGATTGATTATGTATTATGTGACATAATACATATCAATTAATTGTTTTTTTTTTTTTTTTTTTTTTTTTTTGGGGACCAGGCGCGCGCAGTCTACAAGGACTTAGCGTCGCGCCTGGCAGACGCAACAGGTAACCAGAGGGCTGGCCAGTATTTCGCTCAGCGAATAAGCATTGCCATTCAACGTGGCAATGCGGCCAGCCTTCTGGGCACACTACCCATTGGTAGCGACTTAGGAGATATTTATTATTTGTAGGTAGTTTTAATTTATATTATTTTTAGTTTTTATGAATTGAATTGAATTATTATCACCGAATTATCATTATTTCGAATAATAAATTAATTGGTTTAATCATTTTTTTTTTAATTGGTGGATTTGACAGCTGCTGTCAAAAATACCTTCTGCCACAGTGCTGCCATCTAGCGAACACCTCGAACACGGAAACCCTAATTGTTGACATTTTATGCTTCATTTATTCCACAAAAGTTTAAAATACATTTATCTACACTCACATTGTAAGTCCTCTAAAACGTGTTCAAAAACGGTAGGCAATGGCTAGCATTACCACAACCGATTTTACTATGATAAGCTTTTTATCTGTGGCAGTAACGTAATTTTAACTTTTCATGCTCATATATTGATACGTTATGAGTTTAAAATTCCGAACATCGAATTTGATAACATAATGTAAATCATGTCCTCCTTCCTGACCAACGGCACGCGCCCGCGCGACCGCCGGCACAATCGAGTTGGCCTTGGCGGTGCAATGGCGGTCATTCGATGGTTTCCGAACAGTTCATTTAGAATATATAATATGAGTGAAGATAAAGCAGTGTATGCAACTGTACGTAATTAGGCCTTATTTTATTACGTAACAATTACATAAACTACTTTTATTTATGATACGCGTAGGTACGCCTTTAGTTGGGTCGCTGATTTTCTTATGGACCTACGAAATGTCAGCTCAAGTTCAGTAGTTTCAGAGCAAATTGACTCTGTGACAGACAGACGGACAGACAGAGTCGTACCATAAAGGTCCCTTTTTTACCATTATGGCACGGAACCCTAAAAGTCTTATGAGCTCAGAAAAATTCAGTTACTTGATTGCACTAATGAATGGAATGGTTTTTTAATTGAAAACCATTTTTATTGACTCTGCAGTGACATTTCAATTTATGAAGAAATCCAAGTAGTGTTTCTGTCGACATTTAGATGCAGTAAAATATAGAAAGGGAGAAGGACAAGTTTTTTTAGTAATTGAAATGAAATGAAACTGTTTATTTACTTTATTTTGGACTTGTTATCCATATATGTATGTACATGCTTAAATTAGTTAATAACTAAAGACAACAAATAATTTATAGTTTAAGTAATAACAACATTACACATAATTACATTAATTACATAAGATACACATAATTAAATATTAGGTGGCATGACGAAACAAGATAGGAGTAAGATAGGTACAATTGGTATAATATATTATGTTAAAATATTACCTATTATTTATTATACATGTTTTTGTCACATTAAATGTATCCATATTGTCAGACGTGACGGTATGACCCGAGTATAATATTGTTATTATTATTTTCTACATAAAAGACCTAAGTACCTACTATTTTTTTTATCTTCATAGTCTCCTTGTAACAAAAACAAATGAAGGTTAATGAACTGTACGTTAGGTGCATGCAGGCGCGGTCGGAGTCTGAAATTTTAGGAAGGGGTCATTAATGCAGAAATGAATATTTTCTGAGTGGGTCAGTAATGAATTTTTCAATTTGACGTGTACGATTTTGGGGGGGGGGGACATGTCCCATGTGACTCCCCCCCTTCCCTCGGACCGCGCCTGGGTGCATGTGGACGAATATAAAAGCAACTAAGAATATGTTTATTGTAAGATTAAGTAGAATAGTAATAAAATTCGTACGTTATTTTTCATAAAGGTTATTTATTCACTTAGCTCTCTCAGATATGTTTTTACCAGAGTTTTTTCAGATATGTTTATATTGAATAGAGAACTTTTTAAAGCTCCAAGTCTGAAGCGCCATCTGGACAAGAGCAACCCAAAGCTACCGTAAAAGTAGAGCAGAGAGTACAGCGCCATCTAGTAATTGATAGCGTTACTATTATACGGCATTACTACGGTAACTTTGGGTTGCTCTTTAGGAAATGCGATAAGAAGATAAAAGAGGGATAAGGCTGTCTAGCAGACGTAAGCACATAAAATGCGACATTGTTCCCAGGCTTAACATTATGAAGCATGCAGCAGGCTATCAGGCTGTGTTCCTGTTCAACCATCTGCCCATTGAGTATAGATTGTAGCATGACGCTACGTATCGTACGACATCTGTCGACTTTCTTTAGAACTTCTGAACTTCTGTGTCTAAGGGAGGTCTAAGGCTAGGTCACGGTTGATATATAAAAAGCGTACATTGTGATTCACGGCATTACAGTTCGATGGCGCTTATATCAGTCCGCATTTTGTAATACGTCTGGCAGTTATAAAATTTAGATAATACTCGCGCTAATTTTGAATGTGAATTTTTGAGGTATTCCAGATTGTCAAAAAGAAAAAAGTTGATTTTTGATTGAGTGTGTCAGAGCGACGGGAGATCTTTAAAGAAAAACAGATATTCTGGTTTTTAACCGACTTCAAGATTTGAAAAGAGGAGGTTCTCAATTCGGCGTGTATGTTTTTTTTTTTTTTTTTTTTTTTTTTTTTTTTTTTTTTTTTTTTTTTTTTTTTTTTATGTTTGTTACTCCATAACTTCGTCATGTCTGAACCGATTTTGAAAATTCTTTTTTTGATTGTAAGTATATATATACAGATTGGTCCCGTTTTTTTCAAAACGCAGTTCTGATGATGGGATCCATGAGGAATCGAGGGAACTCCTCAAATCTTAAAGGCATACATATAGTGATTTTTGTATTTTTATCAACAAAACCATCATTTTCATTCAAAACAGTGACATTTGATGAAGTAGAACTGCTGATGATGATCAGAACGGAACTCTTCAACGACGCATAGTTCACGTTTGGCGATTCGTCCTCTTCGCTGTGTTTGTTTAGCAAGTTTAATTGTCAGAACAAATGTTCGTCAAGTTCAAGTTCTGATGATGGGATCCATGAAGAATCGAGGGAACTCCTCAAATCTTAAGGGCTTACACATAGTGATTTTTGTATTTTTATCAACAAATCAAGCATTTTCATTCAAAAGAGTGACATTTGATGAAGTGGAACTGCTGATGATGAACAGAACGGAACTCTTCAACGACGCATAGTTCATGTTTGGCGATTCTTCCTCTTCGCTATGTTTGTTAAGCAAGTTAGATTGTCAGGACCAATTTTCGTCAAGCTCAAGTTCTGATGATGAGTTCCACGAGGAATCGAGGGAATTCCTCAAATCTTAAAGGCATACATAAAGTGACTTTTGTATTTTTATCAACAAATCAAGCATTTTCATTCAAAAGAGTGACATTTGATGAAGTGGAACTGCTGATGATAATCAGAACGGAACTCTTCAACGACGCATAGTTCACGTTTGGCGATTTGTCCTCTCCGCTGCGTTTTTTAAGCAAGTTATTTCATTGTATGAAATCTAAGTGCACCATCTACAATAATCCTTCACCGGCTACCCCCATTGAAGTCCGTTTTTTTTTCTTAAAAATTATGTCTGAGAGTTTTGCTGTAATTTGCTTAGTTGCATCGAGTTGAAGTGCGATCTATTTCTGTAGATCTTTGCGCTCAAACATTATATAGCAAGTGCTAATACATTATTAAATACAATTTTTTAAAAACCAAATACGTCGCCGGACAAAAAGGCAACCAGAGGGACCGCCTGAGCCGGAAGGATTCCGGAAGGCACTTGTGGGTGCCGGACCGGCGAGACGGTCTGCAACTGCCGCGTTTTCCGCGGGTTTCTTCACCATTCATCGGAGAATTAGAGTCCGCATCCAGCGGGCTCTCCAAGTGAGAAAAGGAGTTCAGCGAGCTATTGGGTCCGCCTAAATCAAAGCGGACACTTGCCCACGAACTCTTTTTAATTTAAAACAACAGCTTTAGCCATCCTGCTTTCGAGAATATCAAATTATTTACATTTTTTTTAAAAACGTTATAAATCCGATTCCTTTTCTTTGTATCCAGTATTTTTGTGCCATAATAGTTTTTTTGTTGTTTTGCTAAATTTCCCCAAATTCCAATTGCCTCGTTTGACGGGCATATAAAGACCTGGCTCTTTAATTTAGGCTACGTTCAGCCAGCGAATCATCTGTCACCATCCATATCACCCGCCTCATTAACCCATTATTTTCCTGCAGCCAAATTATTACCAGCCGAGTCTTTATTTTTACTTACCAGTTTTGCTAACTATTGAATGTGAAATATCCTTATATAGGTACAGTTGTCTTCATTTTTAACTGAAGTGCTAATATTAAATATTTTTATTATTGTAATTTAATTACATTCTGGTTGTTGAATGTGAATGTGAAATAGGTGCAGTTGTCTTCATTTTTAAGTGAAGTGCTAATTTTAAATATTTTTATTATTGTAATTTAATTGCATTCTGACCACTAGGGAAGTTATTGAATGTGAAATATCCTTATATAGATGCCGTTATTGTGATTTTTACGTGAAATGCTAAATTTTAAATAATTGACTATTTTTGCTAATCTTAAATATTTTTACTTTGTCTTCAAAATTAAAC
Source organism: Pammene aurita (assembly GCA_947086415.1). Classification (NCBI taxonomy): domain Eukaryota; kingdom Metazoa; phylum Arthropoda; class Insecta; order Lepidoptera; family Tortricidae; genus Pammene; species Pammene aurita. The sequence continues at coordinate 4,758,259 of OX352307.1, forward strand.
GTGTTAATGCAATTATAGAAGTGTTTTACTGCAAGATCTATTACTAGTAGTAAAATCTTCAATACAAGACTCAAACAGCACCTACTGAAAAAATGTTACTACTCTCTAGAAGATTTTATATTAGATAGTTAACCTTTTTTAATTCATAGATATTAACTATTGTTTTGAAAATTTTATGTGTAATGTTATGTCATGACTTGTATTGCATTGCAATGTTAATTTTAAACGTAAGACTGATTTAATATAAGGTATATTTAATAATTTAAGTAATTAATGTTCAACACAATTAACTCATTTTTTGCAAACGTAGGCTGTGAATTAGCAAGTAAAATACCACCCTCTTTTCGTAGCAGTAGTACATATAAGTATTTATACAACTCCACTCATGATGACACTAAAAATGAACTCACAGAATTTAGGCCTGCGACATTAGATGAAATAAGTAAAATTATAGACAACCTAAGTACGAACAGCAGTACAGGCATAGATGGAATAAGCTGCAAAGTAATCAAGTGCATTAAAAATTTAATTATTGGAAAATTAACTTCTAGTGTCAATCGCTGCTTAGAAAATGGTACCTTCCCAAGCTCCTTAAAAATTGCAAAAATAACGCCAGTATTCAAATCCGGACTAAAAACTGACCCAAGCAATTACCGTCCGATTTCAGTACTTCCCGTGCTTTCAAAAATATTTGAAAAAGTATTGCATAATCGGCTGTGCGAGTATCTTGACGCTATTCAATTTCTGTTTGAAAAACAATAGGGGTTCCGCTCAAAATCGAACACTCTTTCCGCGAATGTTGATGTAATAACAAAACTAAAGACTAACATTGATAGCAAAAATATAGCTTTAGGCGTCTTTATCGATTTAAAAAGGCGTTCGATACGATAAGCCACGAGTTGCTTTTAATGAAACTTCATCACATTGGGGTTAAAGATACAGCGCTTCAAATGTTTCGGTCATATCTTACAGATAGACTACAACTTGTCAAAATTTTAGACACGACGAGCACCCCAAAACCAGTCACTTGCGGAATTCCTCAAGGGTCGATTTTGGGCCCTCTACTTTTTATAATTTACATCAATAACATACATGAAATAGGCTTAAAAGGTGAAATTTCTTTATATGCAGACGATACTTGTTTGTTTTACTTCCATAATAGCATTGATATAATATTTGAACAAGCCCAAAATGATCTAAATAGTTTAAATACGTGGTTTCAATATAACTTGTTAACGATTAATGTAGCTAAAACCAATTTTATTATTTTTCACGCCAAAAACAAATTAATAGGAGCCCATCAACCATTAGTAATTAATAACCAGCCGCTAACAAAAGTAGACACTGAAAAATACCTAGGCCTTACTCTCGATAGCCAATTAACGTGGAAACCTCATCTAAACAAATTGCGATCAAAACTTTCATCCCTCATGGGTTCACTTCGCGGCACCGTCCGTTGTTTTCCAAAACCAGTAAGTTACATTATATATAACTCCATGGTGAAACCACATTTAGAGTATTTATTAGAAATATGGGGCTCAGCAGGTAAAACTATATTTAAAAAAATTCAAGTAGGTCAAAATAAAATTGTTAAATTATTATTTCACTACAACTTTTTAACTCCTACAACTAAATTATATGTCGCAGGGAAATGATTAAAACAGAGATTTGAACAAATCTCTAAGGGATATGATCAAATTACGCAGGATGTTAAAATAGAGACTCCATATCATCATTTCCCTAGAAAAATTCAGTAATTTCACCAAATCACTGACTCTGTTTAGTGGGAAGACAAAATCGGGCAAAAAACGCGACACACTTTTTCATTTCACTAGATTTGTTTAGGAATTTGACAAAATCCCTCACCGCTACAGTAAGTCGATGAAACGAACTCAAAAAGTCGACTAGTTTTATCATTTCGCTAAACAAGTTTAGTGAAATGATAAAAAGTCTCAACTGGAAGATGGTATATGGTGATTTGATTAAATCTCTGAACTGGTTTAGTGAAATGACGAAAGGAAGTACCGAATACAATATTTTACTTTACAGTTAAGCGATTTTATTAAATCTCTGACTAGATAAAGTGAAACAGATATTAAATCAGAGATTTTAACAAATCTCTAAGGGATATGATCAAATCACGCAGGATGTTAAAATGGAAAATCCATATCATCATTTCTCTAGAAAAATTCAGTAATTTCACCAAATCACTAACTCTGTTCAGTGGAAAGACAAAATCGGCCGGTGCAGTATTTGTGAACATCCAGTGTATGCAACATGTGGAAATACTGTTGGAGAGGAAGGTTAAGGCTTGGTTGTTAAATGCCAATTTTGTCAAAAAGAAAGCAATATTAGAGCTGAGAGGGAAAATGCAGCAAAATTTTTGAACATATACTAAAGAAAGATTGAAGATATGATTTGAAGATATAGACTAGATTACGTGAAATTGTTACATAAAATGTCAAAAGTAGGCATAAACAAAGTTGTTTATGCCATCAAAAACAAAACATGTAAAAAAAAACAAGTCTCGCAACTCAGTTCTTCTACCGTAAAAAGTTGTGAGATCCATATAATACTAAGTCGGTTGATTTATTCAGTCCCTACTTAAGGGACCTTCTGTCTTAAGTTATTACGTGATTAGCTAATCTAACAACATCTTATAGTGACCGTGAGCATGCACTGGATTTTCACAAATAACGCACCTTCCAATTATGTCTTTCCACTAAACAGAGTCAGTGATTTGGTGAAATGACTGAATTTTTCTAGGGAAATGATGATATGAATTCTCCATTTTAACATCCTGCGTAATTTGATCATAAATAAATAAATAAATAATAAATAAATATTATAGGACAATCTTACACAAATCGACCTAGGCCCACGGTAAGCTCATTAAGGCTTGTATTATGGGTACTAGACGACGATATATATAATAGATAAATATGGATAAATACTTGAATACATAGAAAACATCCATAACTCAGGAACAAATATCTGTGATAAACACACAAATAAATGCCCTGACCAGGATTCGAACCCGGAACCTCCTGCTTCGTAGGCAGTGTTACTACCGACTAGGCTAGGAGACCGTTAAAATCATATCCCTTAGAGATTTGTTAAAATCTCTGATTTAATATCTGTTTCATTTTATCTAGTCAGAGATTTGATAAAATCGCTTAACTGTAAAGTAAAATATTGTATTCGATACTTCCTTTCGTCATTTTACTAAACCAGTTCAGAGATTTAATCAAATCACCATATACCATGTTCCAGTTGAGACTTAATCATTTCACTAAACTTGTTTAGCGAAATGATAAAACTAGTCGACTTTTTGAGTTCGTTTCATCAACTTACTGTAGCGGTTAGGGATTTTGTCAAATTCCTAAACAAATCTAGTGAAATGAAAAAGCGTGTCGCGTTTTTTGCCCGATTTTGTCTTCCCACTAAACAGAGTCAGTGATTTGGTGAAATTACTGAATTTTTCTAGGGAAATGATGATATGGAGTCTTCATTTTAACATCCTGCGTAATTTGATCATATCCCTTAGAGATTTGTTCAAATCTCTGTTTTAATCATTTCCCTGCGACATATATAAAGAAACTAATCTAAAGACACTCACTCAGTTATATCACTACAAAACATGCATGCTTGTTAGAAAAATTCTAAATAAACAAATTCATACACAAATATCGTTCACTAAAAAATCACAAATACAAAATCGATTAACAAGGCGTGCAAATAATATTTGTCTTCGATCACCTAGAAGTAACTACGGAAAACAAAATGTACTTTACGAGGGAGCTAAAATATACAATAAACTGCCAAATGATATTAAAGAAATAAAATCCCCACTATTATTTAAAAAAGTTGTAAGAATCTACGTCCTCAAACGCTTCTATGGTATTGATAGCTAATTACTATTGATCATATCACTATTGCTATTGCATGAACACGTAATAAGTCCCGCTAAAATAATAATACCAAGCGGTCGATGCACGCATCATCCGCAACCATCTATCTACCCTTTAACGTAACTAACGTAAACATGAACTTACCCTCTTTGTCTATTATCTTACAATATTGTTCTGATTCATTGATGTATTATGTATTCTACTAGATGAGCTATCTAGAACAAATTTTGTGCCCCATGTTTGGCGGTTGACAGCTGTCACTGACTCAAAGAGTAGCTTTAACAAAACAGACGTGACACTGTTTTGACAAAATTCATATTCTGCCTAAACACATTTTGTAAGGAAATGTAATTAACTAAATAATTGTTTTATTTGTATCTAATGTTAATTTTGCTCTGTAACGGGCCGCCGTCATCTCATCACCCGTTCAAATATTTATAATTGTTAAATTATATTTTAGGTTTACTTTATATTTTTAGGAACCAACTGCTTGGTTATATAGTGTATATCAGCCTTCTTACTTCTACTGTTGTCTATGCCTTAGAAGAATGAATACTCTCAGAATTTCAAATTTAAAACCACTGACATTGGAGTTTGTTTATAACAACCGTCAAATTTATCAAGTATACAAGATCGTGTATTTATCAAGTATACAGAAAAATATTGCACCAGAAACCACTAGGATACGCATGTGCAGTAGGGATTACAGGCAGACTTCAGCCACAAGAAAGTTAAGTACTTCTAGTCATATATGTAGTCTCACTAAAACCTTATGCTTGAAATACTATATAATGTCCCGATTTACCAAAGTTATTTTATTTGATGTGTTTGTGTGTATCTAATGTTAAAGGCCCTCCCTGTGTCCCTAACTACATTCCTTACTAACCTTTGAATGCTAGAGTGGACTTTCTGCGAAACCGGTATTTCTGACTTTGTAACTAGGCAAGTATATATAGACAGCGGTAACATAAAGTTGATACTTAAATGAGACCTATATATACCTATTTAATAATGACAGCACTTCACAGCGACAAGGTAGGTATTCTTCTAATGGGCCCATCAATTCTAGGGTTTATGACATACAAATAGCTAAAAGGACTGAGAAAGGACAATTCGATACACTAAACGTACCCTCCCTACTTTAAGCTCATTGTTCTATACTTACTCGGACTAACTGACACCGTTCAAAGACAATCTTCATGAAAATATTCCCATATAGGTCTAGGGGTACTTAATGGCCGTTTGTCATACAATCTTTAAAAAACAGGAGGTCGATGAGGAAGCATGATGAGGGACGGGAGGAGCACGGGCGAGCTTTCTCTGTGCTGAACCTGGTTATTTCAAACACAACGTAGAGGAATAGACGATCACTGGCCGATTCGCGGAGACTCACTAAAGGACACAAGGTAACTGGCGATAAGGTAGATTCAGCTAGGCTAGGGCTTCTCAGCCGGAGCTCGTTACAGTTTGATTGCCGTGACCTGCATGTGTTCCATATTCAGCGTACCTATGATGTTTTTATCGCCAGTTCCTTGTATTTACCTGTGTGAGTCAAAAAAGTGGCTTTAGGCCACAGTTTGTTGTTGTTGAAGTGGATAGCATAGTGGAAAGCTTGTTTCGTGCCTCTCCTGTCCTTAAAATGCTTAAAACCTACGAGATATAATAATAAAAAAAACTTCATATATAAATTTAGTATATACAGTGTGACCTTAGTTAGTGGACGGAACAATTGTAACAATTTTTGACAGAAACATATTAGTGACACGTCAGAGCAACGCAATATGCTTGTATGTGAGTGTTGATGTTGGCAGTTGCCATCACACACTTTGTCACATAAGACATTTGTTAAATTTGTAATAAGTGTCATGAATAAAAAAGATGACCAAATAGGGTAAAGAAGGTTTTATACTGTTCAATGAGGCTGTATGTATATTTTCGTGACATTAAATAACATACAGGACAGGCTGCTCTAAAGTCAAACTAAGAAATCGTAAATTGTCAATTTCTTCGTATGAGGTTCTTCAAAAAAGGAGTGTATAGGTTCTTATAGGGTTGGCAACGCGCATATAAGTCCTCTGGGTTTGCAGGCGTCCATAGGCTACGGTATCTGCTTACCATCGGGCCGGCCGTATGCTTGTTTTCCAACATCGTGGTATATAAAAATAAAAAAACACTCGTACGGCAACTTCATTATTGCGGGTTGACTATGATAAACTTGAAATCATGAACTTTGCTGAGGCAGATATACAGGGTGGCAGGTGACAACGGATCTTCCCGGAAGTATTGAATCGTTTGAGTAGATTTGGAATAGTTAGAAAATAAAAAATAAATAAAAATAAAACCAAATTCACTACTTTGAGCTATATACTACAGTCATTTTACGGGCGGCTAGTATGCGGAATTGGAAATAATTAATAATAGCTAATATTTTTAGTGTAACGTCATCATGATACAAGTATTATTTACGCAATGAAATCCTACAAAATATCGTTATTCGCTAACCGCCACAAATATGTACACATATTACAAGCGTTTTTCTTGTAGGATTTTAATTAATATATTGTTTCTAAGTCGTTTAAAATGTGTAAGAACAAACTACCAATTATTACTATTTGTTTTTAACGAATTAGGATATATATCGCTCGCGCCGTACATTTTGTTATTTATGTGGTTTTACATGGACACGGTTTCTTGTTTTTCGCTTTAAACAGAAAGAAGCGTCATATTTACAAATAAAAATAATTGATATTATTGTAAATAAAAATATACAAAAAAATATGTTTTCTTTTACCTATTTAACTACTTCCGGGTGAAAAGTTAGTAGGATTTTTGCATATATTATATATAAATATTCCATAAGAATGAATAATAAAAAAAGTCAGGCTATTATAAATTAATGTTTGATGCAACCGTATCTTTCCTGTACTAATAAGGCTATAAGTTAGACACGGTTTCACACATCTACATAGTTTCAATGGGGGAAATATAGTGCTAAGGCTAAACGAACACCCATTTCATAAAGGGCCCTCGTGGACTTCCACCGTGTATACCCTATATAATAACATGTGAGAAGTGTTTAAAGTTCATTTATTCCTTCAAAATTTAGGCCAACCTTTTTTGAACGAAGTTCCTTATCGGACAGTTCGCGGATGGGGGCTGGGCGAAAAGGAGGTCGAGTATCCGTCACGAAAAAGCGTCACGTACGAAAACGCGACACAAAGCCATACGATTGAGAAACATGTAAAATTAAATGGAATAAACAGAAAATAGAATAAATTGAAGTGAAGTGAATTGTAGTGAAGTGACAAAGTGAAAAAAAAAAGTCAAAAGAAAAAAATAATTAAAAAATATAATAAATTTAAGTGAAGTGTACTGAAAAGTGACACTTTGTCAATTCTCATTTTCACAAAGAAAAAAATATCAAAAAATCTACAAAATTAAAAAAATAATAAAAAAAAAATCTAAAAAATCTAAAAAATTAAAAAAAAAAATAACTAAAAAAAAACAAAAAATTACAAAAGATAACAAAAAATTACAAAATATAACAAAACAAAAAAACTAAAAAAAAAAAAAACTAAAAAATCAAAAAAATTAAAAAAAAAAAAGAAAAAATCTAAAAAAAAAAATTAAAAAAAAAATCAAAGAAAAAAAAAATTAAATCTAAAAAATCAAAATAATCAAAAAAATCAAAAACTTGAAAAAAAACATCAAAATTTCGAAAAAAAAAAATTAGTTTTTAATATTAAAAAAAAAAAAAAACAAATTTTAAAATGCCAAAAAAAACATTACAACCACAAAAAATACGAATAGGTCAAAAATTAAATAACATAACTTCGTACCAACCGAGTGTTCCACGACAATCTGGCATTTTTTTGAACTGATTGCTTATTTTGTATGCTGTGCTTCTTATAATAGACTTTGCCTTATCGCTCTAGTAGTACTTATTAACTATAGAAAGCTTTTAGTTTACAGTAGAATGACCGGTCAATATTTAATATAGTTATTACATAGTAGATATATATATATAGTTATTATGCAAAGCTGTCAGTTCAATTATTATTATTACGGTTGCCATAGGATAGGTTATTCAAAATGCAGTAATTTCATTTAAGATTAAGTACTTATATCTGTCTTTAGTACCAGCATCTACTAATACCGTAACCTTTACTAGAGACCGATGACTTGTCCTGTTCTGTAAAGACTTAAGAACCATTTTGTAGACAGTAAATTCACTAAATTCTGATTACCTAGGTCAGAACCTAAACGTTAACTACTTCTAAGCACAGCCATGTCTCTCAACCAACCAATTTTAATTAGGCAAGGTATTACGTATATATTTTATTTATTCCATCTATGAATCATAAATAATAAATAATGATTCTAATCACATTCATACAATAAATGGTGTTTGTGCACATTATTAGAACCAGAAGGATTTTTATTCTTATGCTTATCACATTCATACAACAAATGGTGTCTGTGCATATTTTAAGAATGAGAAAAAAAATCTCATTACCACACTCATACAAAAAGGTGTCTGTGGTATAAGTATTAAGAATTACTAAAACAGAATTCTGATACTTACCGCATTCATACAAAAAGGTGTGTGTGGTATATAATTATATATTATACATATATACCTATTATGTATATTTATTTATATTTTAGAAGAATGGCAATTGAAGTGGTTGACTGGTAGAAAATGCCTTAAGGCATTAAGTCCGCCATTTGTATATTTTATGTGCAATAAGTTTAAATAAATAATAAATAAATAAATTGAGGTATTACAACCTAAACGAATATAAACATATTTTCATTTTATTGATAAACTGATGTCGGATTGACTCATGTCATTGGAACATAGATTTTTTTTTCCAGCATTTTAAAATGGTTCCAAAAACCTACACGATAGGGACAATTATACAAAGCTTCCATGGGAATTCTACGCCTACGGGAAGCTAGAAAAATATTTTAGGTTAAATTACTATGTAGGTACAGTCAGCAGAAAACAAGTCTACAGAAATAAAATAAAATAAAATAATTTTGACATTAAATTATTTTAAAATGTGTAATAATACGTTATTTGTATTAACAAAGTTGGGTTTCTGTAAAGAATAATTACAGTAAATAGAATTAAAAAAAATTAAGCTTTTTTTTTTACAATTTTAATTGGGTTTCGTTAGGGCTTATTTTACGAAGTTTATATCGAGACGTGTTGTTCCATTGTTTTGGACGAATGTATGAGCGAGTGATGAATATGGTGAGGAATGATGATTGTGTGATGCATGAATTAAAACTGAGAGAGACTAACTGGTGTGGTGGAGCACTTACACAGCGGTTATACAGCATTGTATAACAAAGACAGTTAATGTAAAATAACATTTATAAGTTATAACTGACTGTGAGAGAGCGTCATAATACCAGTGGTGTCACCGACTACGACTGAGACCTGACAGTGTGTAGAGCCTCTACAATGGAATTGGACTTAAGATATAAACATTAAAGTTCATTGTCATCTCACTATTACACTTTACGGTACAAGGAACATTTTGGATATTGCTATTAGTTAGTGTCATTTCAAGCTGACAGGTTGCAGGTTTACCTAACTGCTATCCAAAGTGGGTCCTACTCCACAAGAAGCTAACACTACCCCTGATAAATCTACACACCGGCAATTGCACGATGTCAATTACAATTTTTTTTCTATATAAATTAGAATACAAATCTGAATATTAAATCAATATTTAAAAATTATCATTCAGTTAAAAATATATAGACCTATCTTTATTACATGGTCTAAAAAGTTTATTAAGGTTATCAAATCTAATAAACAATTTAAATTATTTTGATATCTGGTCTAGACCAGGTTATAAGGCTAAATAGCCAAAGACATCATGTATTTGCTGAACATACTCCCGGCTGAGAGTGGTCCGTATTCTAGTGAAGCCTAGGTTTTAGTGTTGGTAATTGAACATTTAACGGTAGGAACCCACCCTGGAGAAGTCTCACTTTACAAGGGCTGCATTGATTTCCTTTCCCTGTCCGATAAGCAAAGCAGGATGAGGTCGGAAGTGTCCTTGCATATACGGCTAGAGTTGATTCTGGATTCACAACCCGGAGTTCCTTTGATTGAGTGAGGATTATCTGTGGAGGCTTGTAAAAGTTCATGCCATACATATGAGAACTTGGAAACTTGACTTTATATACGCCAGCACTCTTGGTTTGGTTAAAATACACACCACATAAGAGGATTATAAAAAAAAAAACGTCTACGCTAAATGGAAAGATCCCAATGAACTTGGATCTCTTATTAAAAATTTATTGTTTTTACAAAAAAACTTATGCTACCAATCTATTTATGTTTAAAATTTTTACTTCCATGAGACACCTTGTCATATGTGTCTATGTTCTAAAAATTTGGGGGTAGTGTGGTAGTAGCATAAGCCTGTTTCTCTTTTTCTCTTTCTCAATCAATCGGTAATGTTTTATTTAGTTTAATATTTGCTTTCATTACTTGATTGCGTCCATGCAAATTTGGGGGGGTAGTATACATCGTGTGTCTGATGAATTCATAAAACTTTTTTCTTTTCTTCATAAGTACTTTTAAAATTTTATAGTTATTGAAATTTTGCTTTCCATGACCCAGATATGTCTATGTTCGCAAAATTTGGGGGTAGTGTGTAACGGGCCGCCGTCATCTCATCACCCGTTCAAATATTTATAATTGTTAAATTATATTTTAGGTTTACTTTATATTTTTAGGAACCAACTGCTTGGTTATATAGTGTATATCAGCCTTCTTACTTCTACTGTTGTCTATGCCTTAGAAGAATGAATACTCTCAGAATTTCAAATTTAAAACCACTGACATTGGAGTTTGTTTATAACAACCGTCAAATTTATCAAGTATACAAGATCGTGTATTTATCAAGTATACCAGGGGCGTAGTGAGGTAAAACGGCGCCCAGGGCACGCATCTAAACTTCGCCCCCTTGTAATTTTTTTTGTTGAATATTCTACAAATTGACTGTATGTAATGGACCGTAATAACAATAACTAATAAGCCAGGAATAAATTTCACGACCAATAACGTCCCCGACCTCAGCGAGAACTTGTGAAGTGTTTAAGGGCGATGTATAATGAAGCCTCGTGAAGGTTAGCTGCCGCTCTGTTGGTGGGTTGAGGAACGGTAGCCATTTAATCACTCAACAATTGCCCTCGCATCCCAATGGAAAATTTATCAGATGATAATTTAGATGCTTTTATAAAAATGAAAAATTGTCAACCGACTGTATCGTGGTGAAAATACCATCGCTGGTCATATGAACATACGGCGTTCATGCTATTTTGCCATAATGCTGATTAATAGCTGATTCTATTTTCACCACAATATAGTCGGCTGATGATTTTTAGGGTTCCTGTCCGTCTGTCACAGATTCAATTTGCTCATAAGCTACTGAACCGATTAGGTAAAATGTAGTATATGGAAATCCAAAGGTATTTCTGACATTAATTTCCCTTAAAAAGGTGCCACTTGGTGCCAAGTAAAACCGAAAAAAAAGACTGTTGTTTTATTGACTTTGTCAAAAGCAGACGCTAATTTGTTTACTATACAAAAACAAAAGTTTTTTTTAAACGCTTAATTGAAGAATTACAAATTTTCCGCAAGTGGTAGTGACATAAATAGTTTTTTTCATATTTATCAATTTAATTATATTTTTCGTGGCACAAGCAGACGCACAGATGATGGACGTATTTTTTTCAGAATTATTAAACAAGTTTTAGAGGTCTGTAACTACTATAAAATTTGTAACTACTATATGTGGCCGAAAATTGTATTGTATGACAAATTATCACTTCCCAAACTATTTTTCCCATTGTTTCATTTGGCAGAAGCATCAGATGGCAAAATATTGTTTCGCATACCTATTTTTTGCATATTTTTATTTGGCATACTAACCTAACCCAAATAAAAAATTCGGCCAAATAAAACTATGCGAAACATTAATTTGCTAAACGTTGGTATGCTAACTAAACGTTATGCGATAAGTTGTTTGGAAAATGAAATTGGATGAAAGAATTTTCGGCGAAATGGCAGTACACCGAAAAAAACAATATTAAAATTGAGTTATGTACGGAACGGAACTCTTCGGTTTCCGGAAGCAACCACCAATTGGGCACGCAGAGATAGCACCGATATTACTACGCAATGAGCATTTAAACATTTAGGAGCTTTCCCAATTCTACATGGAACCCATCATAAAATCATAGGCAAAATAGTATGAGTCCGAGGGTCGAGGGGGGTCAGAACAGAAATAGGTGAAAATAGTTATTATACACCCGAACTGTCCTCTTTTTTTCAAAGGCGGTTAATTATTGGTATTATCAGATAATTAGGTAAAAATGTGTACTTATAACAAAACACACTACCTAGCACAGTGTTCATGGATTTCACGATGCGGTGCGGCGCCTCACTTCATGACACCGACACCACGACAATCGCGGATGGATTTTAATTAAGAATATGGAAATCATTGTTGAAAAATATTTCACCGTGTTTCTTTCACGAATAGGCTACGTTCAACAATGACTAAATTAATGCAAAAAAAGTCGAAACCTACAATAATTCGAAAAAATTTGTTGCTTAATATAAATATATTGGAGTTAAACATGCATAATTTTATAAAAAAAATGTGTTCTAACAACACAAAAAAGTTTATTAATACTTTACCGCATTTTTTCATGCCTCAAATATCATAAATTCCCTAAAAACATACCTATTTCTTCTATAAAGTTACGTCAGGTACAATCGGGTTCATAATTGCATACCCAATTTATCAATAAATTAATTCATAAATTGGGTATTGATCCAGTAACTTTATACAATCATTTGTGTAAGAATGTCATAATAATATTTATTTATTTATATACGAGTATATTGTGTGCGTCAAATCTAGTAGATCTGATTTTTTTGCAGACTTGTTCGTGATGTTGGCCCAATAAATGATCCAAGTTGGTGACCTCGAGCGCCGAACGCAACTTTGTCAAAAAACGAATAATCAGATTTTTTTCAGATTTTGGCAATTATTTAATTTTTCGATTTTGACGATATTTGAAATTTGAATGTCACGGGACATAGAATCGATTGATGTTTAAGAAAATGTATGTACTTATGTAAATCTACATGTTGCTAATTGTTTGATAGATGTGTCTTTTTAAGCTCAACTACCATTACTCACGAAATTAATCGCATAAGTTCACTAAATAATAAGAATCAAAATTTTACGTCTAAATATTTAGGTTTACAAATTTTACTGATTGTATTGTATGGGTCCGTAAGTACTATACCTAGGTATAGTAGGTATTATACATTAATTCGCAGTATATTCAGAAAGAAATCAATGAAATTATTAAAAAAAAACTTTTTTTTCGCCTTGTTTGCCGATTTGGATGGAATTATTTTTCAATTTGCTAACTACCAAACTTAGTTTTTTGCGCCCCCCTCTTGATTGCGCCCAGGGCACGTGCCCTGGCTGCCCCACTACTCACTACGCCACTGAAGTATACAGAAAAATATTGCACCAGAAACCACTAGGATACGCATGTGCAGTAGGGATTACAGGCAGACTTCAGCCACAAGAAAGTTAAGTACTTCTAGTCATATATGTAGTCTCACTAAAACCTTATGCTTGAAATACTATATAATGTCCCGATTTACCAAAGTTATTTTATTTGATGTGTTTGTGTGTATCTAATGTTAAAGGCCCTCCCTGTGTCCCTAACTACATTCCTTACTAACCTTTGAATGCTAGAGTGGACTTTCTGCGAAACCGGTATTTCTGATTTTGTAACTAGGCAAGTATATATAGACAGCGGTAACATAAAGTTGATACTTAAATGAGACCTATATATACCTATTTAATAATGACAGCACTTCACAGCGACAAGGTAGGTATTCTTCTAATGGGCCCATCAATTCTAGGGTTTATGACATACAAATAGCTAAAAGGACTGAGAAAGGACAATTCGATACACTAAACGTACCCTCCCTACTTTAAGCTCATTGTTCTATACTTACTCGGACTAACTGACACCGTTCAAAGACAATCTTCATGAAAATATTCCCATATAGGTCTAGGGGTACTTAATGGCCGTTTGTCATACAATCTTTAAAAAACAGGAGGTCGATGAGGAAGCATGATGAGGGACGGGAGGAGCACGGGCGAGCTTTCTCTGTGCTGAACCTGGTTATTTCAAACACAACGTAGAGGAATAGACGATCACTGGCCGATTCGCGGAGACTCACTAAAGGACACAAGGTAACTGGCGATAAGGTAGATTCAGCTAGGCTAGGGCTTCTCAGCCGGAGCTCGTTACAGCTCCTTACCCTAGGAAGGTTTAAGGAACGAATGGAGAGAAATACTATTTTTGCCGACAAGTGCCTTTAAATACGAACTTTGAGGGTTAATGATCCTTGATATTTACTTAAAATTACATTGATTTCCTCGCACGGATGAAATAAAACATTGTGTAAGTATGTATAACATGGGTGATATTTAGATATTTAAGTTTTAAATTGAAATCGTAAAAAATTTTGCTATATATTTTACTCGCATTAACAATTTTAGCAAATTCGCCCTCGTTGTAAAATAAAAATATGTTTAATGAACTAAACATTACCTAACGTACCTATCTAAAACATATTTATTAAATATGTTTATGCTGAGTACTATTAAACAATAATGTAGGTAAATTAAGTGTAGGCACATATGTTGTTACTTCTGCGACATTAATCTGTGCGCCAAGGAATATGGCGTCGCAACGCCAACATTAATATTTTAAATTAGTGTAACACCAATCTTTGCACTTACTTACCTATGAAACGTAATTCCATGGCTTTTATTACTATTTTTAGAATTATTTTTACAGTTTGTTATCATGCAAAAAGCCTTTACGTTTAGTATTTGATTTTTAAAAAATATTGACACCTGCGTGTAATCATGTCAATGGTCTAACAGCCAATGTCAGACTTTTAGTGATTTTCACTACAACTCATGGGACAAATAATTTCTTAGGGATGTCATCTCCTGTTACTCAATGTTCTGATTAATAATTTATTTATGTTTTGCCATTGGTTTAATGTTTTTAATTGTTAAGAAATAGTTCTTAGTTCTCTGCATGTTACTGTGTAATATATATTTAAAAAAAATGTATTTATATTTCTCATATTAAGTGAATTGTATTCTGCTTTGGGAAATAAATATCTTAAACCGTATTTATATTGTTATGAATGATAATAATAAAGAATGCAACCGGTTTTTACTTTGTATGAAAAATAAGCGGTTAACCGGTTAAAACCGGTTTTCTCATACAAATTAAAAACCGGTTGCATTCGATCCCTACTTGCGTTAAGATGGCCCTTCAGAGTTCGAGCTTCAAAAACTTCTTAGACTGTGCCGCTTTATTAAATATCTGGTTTTTACGAACGATTCTATTATTTATTACGTCTGCTATCAATAGTTCTTTATTGTTTGAATAGGTATTTATTGGCGGTTATCAGAACTTGTTTGTATAAGTACTAGTACGTGCAAATGTTCACTGAAATTGACAGTTGTTTATTTAGGTATAGTTTGTTCGGAAAGAGAAGTGTCGTGGTTTATATGGGAGCTCATACATTCTACGACACTTCTCTTTCCGGACAGACTATATTTATTCATTCGCTGTACAAAAATGTATAGGTACCTACTTATAAGAAAAAGTGTTTTATCTACACTCATATTGTAAGTTCTCTAAAACGTGTTCGAAAACGGTAGGCAATGGCTAGCATTACCACGACCGATTTTACTATGATAAGCTTTTTATCTGTGGCAGTAACGTAATTTTAACTTTACATGCTCAACTATTGATGTGTTATGAGTTTTGATAACATAATGTACACCTGCACGCGCCCGCGCGGCCGCCGACACGCGCCTCCCCGACCGCCGGCACAATCGAGTTGGCCATGGCGGTGCAATGGCGGCCATTCTATGGTTTCCGAATACGGCATTTTGGATAAATAATATGAGTGTAGATAAAGCAGTGTATGCAACTGTACGTAATTAGGCCTTAAAACGTAACAGTTATATAAATAATACATAAAACCACACTCATGTTTTAAGGACCCTTATTACGTTACAGTTTAATAAACTACTATTTCCACAGGCCTGGCAAATAAATCTTAAATCAATGGCATCATAAACGCATTATCTGCAAATTTTTAACACTGAAATTGTCGTGTTATAAATTAGTCAATTACCTAATCCTATAGTAGGGGAGCCCATGACACTGAACCTAGTCCGATAAGTCTCCTAGATGAGATATATATAATTAGACGCGTATTTAATGGGGGAACACGAAATGCCGATGCTGCAATGCAAAAAAGTAGTGGCGTATTTTAATATTTTTTTTTGAAAAAATAAAAAATCCGGTTTCTAGTACGATAAGTCTCCTGGATTTCCTTGGTTCCTTGAAGCAGGGGAGGGGCAGGGCTACACGATAATGCGGTGCTGCAAGCCCCCGTGCGTGGCCTTGTCAGTGGCAGCAGAATCAAAAGATTGTAGATGTATGCAAAAACAAAGCGCCTGATCGTTTAAAATATATAATAATTTTAATAACGTAACATCTTATTGAAGTTCAGGCGCTAAGTTTAGGTTACATAACATCTTGTTTTTGTTATAAAACGATCAGGCGTTTTGTTTTTTCATACATCTACAATCTTTTGATGCTGCTGCCACTGACAAGACCACGCACGGGGGCTTGCAGCACCGCATTATCGTGTAGCCCTACCCCTCCCCTGCTTCGAGGAACAAAGGAAATCTAGGAGACTTATCGTACTAGAAACCGGATTTTTTAATTATTAAAAAAAATAAAAATACGCCACCACTTTTTTTGTATTGCAGCATCAGCATTTCGTGTTCCCCCATTAAAGACGCGTCTAATTATATATATCTCATCTAGGAGGCTTATCGAACTAGGTTTAGTGTCATGGGCTCCCTTACTGCTACATTATAGTAGTTTATACATATGCAACTGATACATAATGAGGGGCCTCAAAACACGAGTGGGGTTTCATGAAACGAGCGCAGCGAGTGTCATTATAGGATCACACGAGTACTTATATCGCCTCTCATACTGAAAATATCGTATTTTTAACCAATAGAATAACTTCATTCACCTATCCTCGCACAGCGCAGCTCGAATCCTCGCATCGCATTTTCGCTCATCTCTGGTGGTAACTTAGCCTAAGTGGACCAAAGTGGTCGTTATGGAGATCTTTGGGGGAGGCCTTTGTCCAGCAGTTGACGTTTTTCGGCTGAAATGATGAACCTTTACAGTCATAGAAGCTCGTATTAAAAACGTATCCACAAGGGCCCGAAAAAAATTGGAACACTTTTCTCAATTACGATGGAATTATGAACTAAACGAGCCGAAACTGTTCAGAAAGTACCTGGGTATTTAATCTTCAGTTGGACCCCAGGCTTTGTTTACTTTTCGAACGTGCGGTAAGTGAAGTTCTTACAAGCAACTTCGGCTACTGGGACGTCTCGGCTATTTGATTTTGAGGGTTTGTTCCGCGATCACTTTAGTAAGAACGTTTTTCTGATCTTTATGATTTTTTTTGGGGTTGTAGCAGAGATAGATATAATTTGAGAGTTCGTATATGAGCAGGATCGATCAAAGGGTTGTGGAGCCATAAGACGAAAGAAAATCTTTAGAAGGGTCTTGTTATATTGGTCATCTCGCTTGCAAGTAAATCGCGAGTTCTCAGTTCGAGGCGGACTACTCGTTTTAATGATAAAGTGAACAAGGAACCAGCTAAAGATGAAATGCCCAGGTACTTTCTGAATTACTTCAGTTCTTTTATGCCTTGGAACTAACTTACGGTGCAAAACTATTTGAAATTAGCTAAATTGTTCGAACACACTAACTTAAGTTTAGGGTTCAAAGTTTACATATTTGAATACAGTGTTGTTTGAGTTTGGAATAAATCAAGTGTTTAAAACAAAAGTGCGAGTGCGAGTCGGACTCGCGCACCGAGGGTTCCGTACAAACCTGTAACAAGCAAAAGTTGTAGTATGTTTATTACTAATTTCAATTTTAATACCTCTACGCGTTTACGAGGAAAAAGGTAGTAAGTTTAACATTTAAAAAAATATTTTTTGCATGATTTTACTAACAATGTCTACTTTTCGTAATTTTTGCTTTGTTTGTGCTATATGAAGTTTCTTCGTGCCAAGTTTCAAATTTCTGAGTTTACGGGCAGTACCCTTTAGGTTTTGAGTTTCTTGCGAGTACTCAGTTTCAAAATATGCGACTTAAATTGCTATTTCTTTTGATTGAGTTGACATAAAAGTTTGGTTTTGCTACATCTGAAAGGTCCTAAGCCCTGAGTATTTGACATGAATTTCATTTTAATACCTCCACGCGTTTACGAGGAAAAAGGTAGTAAGTTTAAAATTTAAAAAAATATTTTTTGCATGATTTTACTAACAATGTCTACTTTTTGTAATTTTTCCATTCTATTTTCCATTCCGTCTATGCTATATGACGTTGCTTCGTGCCAAATTTCAAGTTTCTGAGTTCACGGGAAGGACCCATAGGTTTTGCGAGTGCCGAAAAACTCTAAAATTTGCAGCATAAACGACTGTATCTTTTGATTGCGTTGGCTTTTTCATAGCTCCAAGGGACAATAGACTTGAGTATTTGATATAAATTTCAGCTTGATACCTCCACGCGTTCCTGAGAAAAATGGTTTTGACAGATAGACAGACAGACGGACAACAAAGTGATCCTATAAGGGTTCCGTTTTTTCCTTTCGAGGTACAGAACCCTAAAAACGCGAAGAATAAATATATGCCAAGCGAAATTAAATATTAGTTTATGTAACTGTTACGTTTTAAGGCCTAATTACGTACAGTTGCATACACTGCTTTATCTACACACATATTATATATCCTAAATGACGTGTTCGAAAACCATTAAAATGACCGCCATTGCACCGCCATGGCCAACTGGATTGTGCCGGCGGTCGGGGAGGTGGACAACCGCGGTCGGGGAAGAGGGCTGGATTTTCATTACGTTACCATAATCGATGTTCCAAATTCGAAACTCATAACTTAACAATATTTGAGCATGCAATGTTAAAATTACGTTACTGCCACAGATAAAAAACTTATCATAGTAAAATCAGTTGTTGTAATGCTGGCCATTGCCTACCGTTTTTGAACACATTTTAGACGACTTACAGTAGGTATCTGAAATGTGTGCAACTGGGCCTCGATTCGATATGCCAAACTGTGAGACGTGAATGTCACACTTGTATCGCTAGTGGATAGAGTGATATCCATCTGTCCACACGTGTCCACACCTAACTGTCAAGCTGTCAGTAGGTCTCGCTAGAGCGTTTTGTCTATGACTATGGCCACCATTTTAGATATCACTCTTGAGTGATTCCACCCCAAATTTCAACTGTCACAAAAGTGTGTCAAAGTGTGATATCATAGTTGTCCCGCAAGCGACTGTCAGTTATGCCATGTCGAATCAAGTCCCTGTAAAACGTAGGTAAACATAAAACTGTGTATTTAGAATATTTACTTTATTTAATTATTACAGGTGCCACTTTAGTTAATTATTCTAGGTAAATAGTTAGATAGTTACAAAGCTATAGGTTATGTACCTTATGTTATCTTGAAATCTAAATATAATAATACTAGTAGTGCGCCTCGAACGGAGAACTCGCGATTGTCTTGCAAAGGTGTGACCAGTAGAACAAGACCCTAATGATGATTTTTTCGAGCCTTCTAGCTCCATAACCTCTTGATCGATCAACGATCATGCTCATGAATGAACTCTCAAATTGTATTGAGCTCTACTACAACCCCAACAAATTTTATATAAATCAGGAAATCGTTACTAAAGTTATCGGGCGACAACTACGAGTATTCAAAATCAAAAAGCCATGGAAATGCACAGACGTCTAGGTAGCAGAAGTTTGAAAGAACTTCACTTCGCTTACGCACCGCTCGTTCGAAAAAATATTTGTAAGACTTGCAATAGCGACCAGTAAAGTATTTATTTTGATAAACATCACACAGCATTACATGTCAAAACATTAAGAATACAATATATACTAAATAATTACAACTAGATACCAACTTAAAACTAACTTATAATGCATACATTTTAATTATCTAAATTTACCAGTAAAGTATAACTCTCATTGGTTTTTCCCGATTGCCAAAAATATAGTGTGGAAGTATTTTTCAACCGACTTCAAGATTTCGAAGGAGGAGGTTCTCAATTTGTCGGGATCTTTTTTAAATCCATGTTCACCGATTATTCGAAGGCAGCTAGACCAATTTAGAAAATTCTTTTTTTGTTTGGAAGTGTATACTTCATAGTTGGTCCCATTGTAACCAGGTCAGGATCTGATGATGGGATCCTGGAGAAATGGAGGGAACTCTTCAAATATTATAGGCACACCTATAGTGATTTAAATATTTTTTACGTCACACCTGGCCATAATGAGAGTTTTACCGCACGCTACGCGTACTGTAAAATTCGCATTATAGCCCGGTGGAGACGTAAAATTGTGTACTCACCACGGGCAGTAAAAAAGAAAGCCCTCTATCGCATATTTACCACCCTCGCCTGCGGCTCGGGTCACAAAAACCTGCGATTTCGGGCTTACTTTCTTTTACAGTCTTTGGTAAGTAATGTACTATTACAGTAGCTCGGGCAAATCCTTTTGGAAAGGTGGAGTCTAAGTGAAGTCGGTTCTTTTTTTGGTTTAAAATTATTACATCATCATAGGTATAGGTAGGTACCTTTTACTCACTGTATTTATATATTTCCGGCGTGTCACTCCGGCTTAGCGTTGACGTGTTGACAATGTGTAGCGACAAATATTTGTAGTGGTGTAGGTATAAATATCAGTACTTACTCATTAGGTTTACCGAGTTAAGTAGGTACTAGGTACGAGTAGAGGTAGGAGGTAGGAGGTAAACGCCGTGCCGTATCAGGCTGTCAAGGAGAAGGCCAAGGGCAGTGTTGGGGCTCTTCCAACCTCCTTGGCTAAGTGACATCAACTGACCGACTGGCTGACTGACATACACTTCTGGAACGACGGATTTGAATTCAAAATTAGACAGGACGAAATAATAGACAGGACGACAGAACAGTCTACGACAGACAGCGAACCAGACGGACGGTTCAGGCAGATATGCATGAAAATTGCTCCACCGACAAGAGCCCAGCTCTTAAATAATTGATGATGATGACCAACGCGCTTACGTTCAAGACTTGATAAATTGTATTAATATTAAGCCGATACACGTTAAAAGAAATCTTAGGGCCCGTTGCACCAAACCGTCTGTGAATATCAACGTCATCGTTAAAAAAACATTGTATGAAAATTTTGACAGTTATCTATGGGATGACAGCTCTGTAGCCATATTTAACGTTGATCGGTTAGTTATGCGTGGTGCAACCCACCCATACGTTAAATATGGCGACCGAGCTGTCATCCCATTGAAAACTGTCAAACTTTTCATACAAGATTTTTTTAACGATGACGTTGACGTTCACTGACGGTTTGGTGCAACCGACCCTCTTACTCATTGACATAGAAAATACAGAGGATGTACTTACCTAATTCCGTGAAGACTAACCCCCTTATACGACACCCCTCCCCCTTAGTGCGCTTTCACATTATCCAATCCGATATCGGATGTAGGATAGGACTACAGGGAAGTAAATATGTGTACTTTTGTATTTTTTCATTCATTTAACTAATCACTATAACTAAAACAATGCATTTCACGCAAAAAGGCGGACTTGGCGCCACAAGGCACTTTATAGCAGCTGCCTTTCTATTAGGGACACCTTCCGACATCCGATATCGGCGATGCACTTCCGATATCGTTGGGCATGTCGGAGCCCTTAGACGTGTCTCAGGCCTCAATTGGTTAATTTATGTTTATTTACGCTTTTTTTCGTCATAGTTGCTACAGCCAAAATAAATACTATCCACAACAAGCTTCATCAAGAAAACGTAATTAAAAACAAATCCACAACAAGCCTAGTTAATTTATGTTTTGTCTTTATCTATCACTTTGACAATTGTGTTTGTTAGAAACAGACAAAACATCAATTAACTAATTGATGCCTGAGAGATGAATAAGGGGGTAAGACTGTCATTCTACCATAAGCCGATATCCTCGTGTTAACGTCACGCACACATATACAAGTCATGGGAAAGCCGTATATGATTCATACTCTACAAGCGAGTTTGTGTGCACGAGACCGCGGCTTATAATCACAGTTATATCTTCGCGGGATTACGTCCCTATATTTTATAGGTCCATGCATAGGCGTTTGTGTGTCCCGGGCATTGACGCGAGATAAAGTAAAGACGTATGTAAATTAAAGCCTTAAATGCACCGTTTACATAAGTCCTACTTAAATTATTTACTTTAATCCGTTTCACAAAGTTGGTGCGTTTACTCAGTTAATTGAGGCCCGATTGTGTTAGCAAATACATCTACTAATTAGTTTATCTACACTCACATTGTAAGTCCTCTAAAACGTGTTAAAAAACGGTAGGCAATGGCTAGCATTACCACAACCGATTTTACTATGATAAGCTTTTTATGTGTGGCAGTAACGTAATTTTAACTTTACATGCTCAACTATTGATGTGTTATGAGTTTTGATAACATAATGTCCACCTGCACGCTCCCGCGCGGCCGCCGACAGCCCGACACGCGCCTCCCCGACCGCCGGCACAATCGAGTTGGCCATGGCGGTGCAATGGCGGCCATTCTATGGTTTCCGAATACAGCATTTTGGATAAATAATATGAGTGTAGATAAAGCAGTGTATGCAACTGTACGTAATTAGGCCTTATTACGTAACAGTTACATAAACTACTAATTTGAATTACGAATTCAAGTAACTAACTAGTTATAGTCTAACCAAAAAGTGCAGTAACAGTAGAAGTAATAAGCTATACCCATCTCTTTTTTAGTGGTGAGGCTACTAGCGTAAGAAAAAGACAGTATGATTATCTCTGTCTATGCTTGAAGTGAAACAGACCGTGGCCAAACTATATAACATCATTTTCTTTAGGAATGTAAGGTCCATTACGATTGCGGTTACCTTATTTACTACATCACTGCAGCGTGACTATACTCTATCCCCCATATTCATAAACGTCTACTAAAGTTAAGAGATCGCTGATAATCGTTTGTCCCTTTCCCTCATATAGGTTGGACGGAAAGGGACAAACGATTATCAGAGGCCTCTTAACTTTAGTAGACGTTTATGAATAAGGGGGTATGTGTTTAGGTATTTAAATAAAAGTAAACAAACAATTTTTACATTTTCGGGTAGTTATAACTGTTATTGGTTAACCAATCAAATATAAAACTGCCTGGATCTGTCACTTAACGACCTGGCTTTAACCAATATTATTTGATCGTGTAATGTTTTCATCTACCCTCAACTGGCTTAAGGAGCCATTTGAGGGTAGATCTTATTTACTTTTATTTAAATACCTAAAGATACAGAGTATAAATATGCTGCCAGCAAAATAAAGCTATAAGTTTTCCTATGAAAAAAAAAATGCTGCTGACCTTTATCAATGACATTGAAATTGACATAGAATAGAATCGTTTATTACGAAAACCATGGTAAAGTAAGGCCGCAAAAATATGTGACACACTCTTATGGGCCATAAGAGCGTGTCACATATTTTTGCGGCCTTCATGTAGAAAGATACTATTGCCGGTGACTGTACATAAAGTTGGTACAAATAGTTCATAGACACACGTTACCATGCATTCCCCGTATAAGACTGCGACGACCGTCCAGTGGCGCCCTCATTGGCGGATTGTACTTCTTAATGAACTAATCAATTTCTGTATAATCCACCATGTTAAGTTGTAGTCCTACTAATTTCGCAACTTATGATCTATGTGATACAGTTTTATATTACTTACTTTTGGCTTCATCACCTAAACGGAAAAAAGTGGCCACCATTTGCCGTTTAGGTATGAAGCAAAAAATACGCAAAATGAGACTATGTGACAAAGATCGAAAGTTGCGTAATCGTAGGACTACAACTTAACACTGAGGGATTATACATAAGTTGATTTGTTCATTAGGAAATACATTCCCCCCAAGGAGGGCGTGACTGGACGGTCGACAGAGTCGGAATGAATATATAAGAGGAAGCCTGAAAGTTGCACACATAACCGACCAATTAAGGTCAAATCGCCTAGCGTGGTACGGGCATGTTATGCGGAGGGATGAAGGTCATGTTACGAGAAAGGTAAGAATTAATGTGGAAGGATGTAGGAGAAGAGGTAAACCTAGGAAAAGGTGGATGGATTGTGTGAGAGACGATATGAAAAGAAAGGAGGTGGTGATGAGATGACGGCTGATAGAGATGTGTGTTTGGACCCGGGTATGTCCTTAAACTACGTCCAAAAGAGAGGTATGGGTACTGCGAATGTCATCTCGCTATATGTGGTAGGGCACAGCACAGCGAATGTCATCTCGCTCAAATCTGGAGCAGAGCCCGACTTGGCAAGTACCTTACAGAAAACCACAGCCAAATAGCACTAGACCCTACTCATAGTATTGTGTTCCTGCTGGTGAGTAAGGTTGCCAAGAGCTCAAAGAGGAACCAGTGTATTGACGCTGAGGGACCTTCTTGTTCCTATAGCAATCAACACAGTGAATCCTCCTTTTTGTAAAGGGTCGGCAACGCGCATGGGACACCTCTGGTGTTGCAGGAGTCCATAGGCTAGGGTAGCTGCTTACTTGATAGTAAGCAGCTTAGGGGGCGTCCATTAATCGCGTCATACGGTTTTGGCTTGTTTTAGACCCCCACCATGGGGGTGGTGATTTTTGGTGATATTTTCAGGACCCCTCCCCCCCCTGTCCAATATGACGTGTAATTTTTTGCTAACTAAAGTAAGTACAGTTTTCTAACACGTGAACCTACTTACGTAACGTACGTACACGTAAAGGGTAAAAGAATGAAACTACATGTATACATATAAAATAAAATTATATTTAATAGAAAAATTTTTCTTTAATAGTGCGTGTCATGCCACGCGGTTTCGTACCTACTATCGAAAAATTAATATCAAAAGGTCGTATCTGCGTATGAAATGAGTTTTTAGGAGATAACTCAATCATTCCTAAACCGATAATGTTCTCAATTTTTTTCATATTTTTTTGGATCTCCGGTTCAAAAGTGACATAGGACACAATTTTTTCTTGAAGTATTCACTAAATAAATAAAAAATCAAACAGACCTCAATGTTATTTTGAAAGACCTACCGAGTGATGTGCATCATGTCAATATTTGGTAAAAAAATTTTTTTTTACAAATAATTACATGTATGGAGTAGTGCCCCTCCTTAAAATATCTTTTTCTGCAATTTTACTACAAAACTAAGTAGCAGCATACAAAAACACACCTTTATTTAAATATTTATTAAGATACGTTTTATAGTTTCCGAGTGAAATGGATGTGACATACGGACGGACGGACGGACAGACGGACATAACGAAACTATAAGGGTTACGTTTTTGCCACTTTGGCTACGGAACCCTAAAAACCTACTTCACAAAATAATATGTCAATTGCCATTAAAAAATATTTACAATCATAGTGCTAATGCAATTTTACTCTGCTTTTGACAGATTGATTCATTTAAAAGTTGATAATTTTTATTTTATTGGCCATAATACAGTATAGCACAAGGAACAAAAAAATTATACGTGATATGTGTCCAGACCCCCCTCCCCCCTGTGGTAATCATTGGTGATTTTTTCTTGACCCCCTCCCCCCCCTATACAGTATGACGCGATTAATGGACGCCCCCTTAGTAGGCTTGCTTGCCACCGTCGTGGTATAAAAAAAAACCGGCCATGTGCGAGTCAGACTCGCGCACCGAGGATTCCGTACAAACCTGTAGGTATATAGGGGTAGTAGTAACTTTGAAATTCAATCAAATACAAACACTGAAAACATTGAAAAAATAATCAACCCATCAGGATTTGAACCTCGCATCGATACGCCTTACCGGGGCTCGATCGCTTTACCAATTAAGCTATGGGTTCAGTTACTGAGTTGACGAAATTCTCAATGCCTTCAATCATCTTTTTGCATTTTATTTTTACATCGACTTTATAGCAGCCGTAAGCGACATCTAGGTGCTAACTACTAGAGTTAGATACCCTTCCCGCCGACCCTTTTACAAGTGTCACAACGGAAATAATAGATGGCGCTGCTATCAACTCATAATTATTTTTACATATCTTTTAAAGTGGGGCATTCCACTCATACAATAGTATGTTATTCAATCAAATACAAACACTGAAAACATTGAAAAAAAAAAAAAAAAGTCGATGTAAAAATAAAATGCAAAAAGGTGATTGAAGGCATTGAGAATTTCGTCAACTCAGTAACTGAACCCATAGCTTAATTGGTAAAGCGATCGAGCCCCGGTAAGGCGTATCGATGCGAGGTTCAAATCCTGATGGGTTGATTATTTTTTCAATGTTTTCAGTGTTTGTATTTGATTGAATAACATACTATTGTATGAGTGGAATGCCCCACTTTAAAAGATATGTAAAAATAATTATGAGTTGATAGCAGCGCCATCTATTATTTCCGTTGTGACACTTGTAAAAGGGTCGGCGGGAAGGGTATCTAACTCTAGTAGTTAGCACCTAGATGTCGCTTACGGCTGCTATAAAGTCGATGTAAAAATAAAATGCAAAAAGATGATTGAAGGCATTGAGAATTTCGTCAACTCAGTAACTGAACCCATAGCTTAATTGGCAAAGCGATCGAGCCCCGGTAAGGCGTATCGATGCGAGGTTCAAATCCTGATGGATTGATTATTTTTTCAATGTTTTCAGTGTTTGTATTTGATTGAATAACATACTATTGTATGAGTGGAATGCCCCACTTTAAAAGATATGTAAAAATAATTATGAGTTGATAGCAGCGCCATCTATTATTTCCGTTGTGACACTTGTAAAAGGGTCGGCGGGAAGGGTATCTAACTCTAGTAGTTAGCACCTAGATGTCGCTTACGGCTGCTATAAAGTCGATGTAAAAATAAAATGCAAAAAGATGATTGAAGGCATTGAGAATTTCGTCAACTCAGTAACTGAACCCATAGCTTAATTGGTAAAGCGATCGAGCCCCGGTAAGGCGTATCGATGCGAGGTTCAAATCCTGATGGGTTGATTATTTTTTCAATGTTTTCAGTGTTTGTATTTGATTGAATAACATACTATTGTATGAGTGGAATGCCCCACTTTAAAAGATATGTAAAAATAATTATGAACTTTGAAATTATTAAAAATATTTTTATTATATGATGTAACAAAAAAAATACTGTTTTCGCAATTTTTCCTTTATCTGTGCTATAAGACGTTGCTTCGTACCAAATTTCAAGATTCTGAGAAGTCAGACGAAGTGAGAATGAAGGGTACGGGAAGTATCCTGTAGGTTTTGATTCCCTTGCGAGTTTCGAAAATTTGCGGCATAAACGGCTGTATCTTTTGATTGCGTTGGCTTAGAAGTTTGATTTTTTCACAGCTCCAAGGGACAGTAGATCTGAGTATTTCATACAAATTTCAGCTTGATACCTCCACGCGTTTCTGAGAAAAAGGGTCTTGACAGACGGACGGACGGACAACAAAGTGATCCTATAAGGGTTCCGTTTTTTCCTTTCGAGGTACGGAACCCTAAAAAGACATGCTGCGCCGACCCCAAGTAAATGGGACAAGGGCAAGCGAATGATGATGCATTCCCCGTAACAATTCAGCGCACAAACAACTGGGCCCCGATTCGAGATGCCAAACTGTAAGACGTTGCTCTCACAGTTGTCTCACTAGGTGATAGAGTGATACACCTAACTGTCAAGCTGTCAGTAGGTCTCGCTAGAGCGTTTTGTCTATGGCTATGGCCACCATTTTAGATATGTTGACACCGTGTTCGTGACGAACATTTCAATTCACATATCTTTTACATTGAATTTGTTTCTAGTGCATTTCACTCTCTCGTCTTAAGCGCGAGTGAGATAGAACTCCAGCAACGTTCTACATTGAATTTAAATTCGTTTTTATGGCATATGTCAATTGAGGCAATTGCCTCAACCAGATTATTTGTTACAGTTGATGACAGATCAGACGAAATATATCCGTCTCCTTTTTACACACCGTGAATGTCACGTAAAACATAGAATTTGATGATCATTGCTGCTTTTTTCACTGATTCTTAGTGTTGTCATACTTTTGGTCGCTGTACATTGCTACTGCGTTCGTTGGCTGGACAGACTATATGTAGTTAAATTGAAGGAGAAAATATTTTTATGGGGGGCGCTCCATGTAACTAAATTACAAAAAACAATTTTTCCCCTAATATCAACATGTTGCACATCAATCGATAGGTGTTTAAAAATAACATTGAGGTTTTTTTGAACATTTTGTGATTTAGTGAATAAGAAATAATTTCCTCGAAAGTCAGAAAAATTGAGTGAATCCCCCCCCCCCCCCCCGTAACGAACCCTAAGTCCATATAATACCTATACTTTAAAAACTTTGAGAAGATTATCTTATTTTTCTATTACATACTTTTTACGAAAATTATTTTGAACATTATCAGTTCAGCCATTTTTGACTTATCTCCAAAAAACTTCTTCCATATGTATCAGATATACGACCTTCTGGTATTAGTTTGGTTCTTCTTCCATGGAAGGTACGGAACCCTCTATTATGCGTGGTCCGACGCGCACTTGGCCGGTTTTATGCTAGTCGCCTATGAACGACTCTTTTACTCGGTAATAATTTTCAACTGTGGCTAGGGCACCGAGTAAACAATAGTACTATACAGAGGTCCCTCTTAGACGTTACGAATCATGTTGTCCCTTCTTCACGCATGGCAAGTTCTCTTTCTCACTTAGGCAAACGTATCGGATACTAGTTGTCAAATTCAATGACAGAAATGCACATCCTTGGTTAGGGACAAGGTTAAAGAAAAAGATCCACTTCATATAAATCCGTGATACGAACACAGATTACACCTTGTTAGCCCGCCCCACTGTAAATTTATCAAAAATCTAATCGGTTGGCTTCCACATAGCGATATAGAGCCCATCTTCGAGATCATGAAAAAATAAGTCTTACTAGGTCTTAAATGGGCGCTAGTATGTATAACACGATGTAAATTGTTCTTGAATAAATATCATAGCATATCATATGGCGTAAAGTTGAAAATACAAGAAAATACCGTTAATTAATCAGTGGTTTTACCGCTCCAAATTTGTACTTACGGTAAAGTCTACTTCAAATAACCTACATACCAAATTCCGGTGGGAGCATACAATATAGGCATGGTGAATTTTTTTCATGTATGGTATCAATCGATTAGTTTTGTTGTGGGGATCAAATGTCTATATGGGGCCAATTGCGTTAAAGCAACAGAAAAGTCAGAAATGATACTTAAACTTCCGGAGTTTGTGGCGACGGATGCCTCTATCCTGCCGACCCATGTTCCGGATAATATCGACGTTCGCTGCTTGTATAAGGACATCGTGGCCCTTAAAACGAGTTTAGCAGAAATTATTTTGAAATTTGAAGCGGCCCAAGTCACTATTGCCGAGTTACGCAACGAAGTCAATAATTTGCGAAATGCTCCAACTCGGTCGGCGGAATCAAATTTCAAGAGCGATGACCGACCCGCTACTATAAACGCGGAGTCTGTCAGTTTGCGTGTTGCTGACGCTGTAAAGTGTGCCGCACCCGCCGCTGCACCGCCCGCGCGCCCCTCGCGTGTGCGGCCGCCTACTGTTTCTAAATCACGTCAGCGTGCTTATGCTGTCGTTGCCGGTCAGCCAGTCGCAGCTTACCGGGCCTCCTCGCCTTCTAAGGCGTGGGTAGTACGGGTTCCCGATAAGGAAAACTCCTCCCGCACCAATGTGGATAAGGAGGGATTCACACTGGTGGAACGGAAGCGCAAGGCGTGCAGGGCGCCCCGCAAGACTCTGTGTGGCACTGCCGAGCCGGCTAATTCTGGACTTCGGATTGCGACACCGAGTAAGGCGCTCTACGTGTCGCGCTTGCATTACTCCGCCGTGGCCGACGATGTGGTGGAGTACGTCCGCCGGAAGACTGGCTACTCGTTGAGGGTGCACCAGCTGCGGTCCCGCCATTACGTGCACTTCAGCTCGTTTGTGGTGCGCGTGCCGCGACCGTTGCAGGACACGATAGCGAATGCTGACTTCTGGCCGAAGGGTGTTGTGTTTCGGCAGTTCCGGGGCACTCTACCGAATCCTACACCATATCAGACGGCGCAACGGAGCCACGCGGTTACGTCGCCTAAATAAACTAGTTATAAATATTTTTCTGTATATTTTTGTAGTTCGCAGTGCATTGGTTTTATTACTGTAATACTGTGTAACTTATTTGAATAAATAAAATAAAATAAAAATTAAAGTCCGAGATTTGCATTTGTTTCTCAAAACGCTCCAAAATGACGTGCAAAAGTGACGTCACGATCACATAGTTGCCCTGTTGAAAGTATGAAAAAAATATGAAATTGCTATTTTTACAGTGAAATGTTGCGTTTATGTGTATGGTTGCCATACAATTTATTTTACAGTACAATGTTAAAAATCATTTCAATTAACACTTTAAAAAATCGTACAATTTTGAAATTTTGCAGCTTGATATCTTTGAGCCACTTCAAAAGAATTTATAAATTTTCACTTTAGTTGGATATATTGATCATTTTGCATCCTATCAACTAAATTTTATTGCATAAATCAATATGTGTCATCATGCCTATTTTAAGATTGGAATCTAATCGCAATTTTTGCATTTGTATTATTTTTGAACTAACACTCCAAATTTTTTGACCATTAACTAGGCACTTCACCGCCTTATTTTAAAATTTAAACCGTAAAAGTTAACCTTGCGGGACAGTTTTGAAAAAAAAAACTTTAAATAGTTTCAAATATTTACTTAATTTAATGTTTAAGTGGCTTATAGTTTAACATGCCGTTATAAAGTGTATAACAGGTATATGTTTTTTTTCCTGTTTTTTATTGTTTTTTTTTCTCTTGTTTTGATTAAGGTATTCTTACTTTGGGGATGTGATCGTGGTGTCAATGCGACGTGTCGTCAAATGGTTGCAACGGAAGACCAGCGCTGGCCCTGCCGGCATTTAACGCTGAGTTGCGACACGCTCTTGGCCGGTTTTTTTTTGTATTTTCAACTTGACGCCACAGATACTAGCGCCCATTTACGACCTTTAAGACTTATATTTTCAATATCTCCGTGATGGGCTCTACAACGCTGTCAACGCTATATGGAAGCCGACCGGTAATTTTAGATTTTTGATAAATTTACAGTATAGCCGGTACCAGTATCTATAATGTTTAAGTAGTGAAGTATCAGATGTCAAACAATCCTTTAAGGCACTGACTACCAGGCTACCGATAGTAATGATGGAGGCGACCTCTAGTAATTGCCCCCACAAAACTTTTGCTCGAAGTTGATTTCTGACTATTCAAACTAGGTAAAATACCTCTAGAAGTATTATATTAAAATTGATATGATTTTAAGACATTTTCACTGAGAGCACATTAATATTTATAATTTTTATGATTATTAATTGTAGGTATTTATTAAAAATATATAACTGTTAAATTATAATATGATTGGCATTACCTTTTAACCTAAAGTTCAATTAATATGCCATAAAAGAAATGTCGATATCTGGCCGAGGAGCGAATGGATAAACATCAAAAAGTGCGATGAGTTATAGGGTTCTTCCACCTTGCTGTTGAGAATATCTCTACAGTACCCTACATTCACTGTGCTCTGCATTATTTTGTGTAATTTGGATGCTGCGTTAGAGTAGATTTCCTCAGATTAAGCAAGCCACTAGCAATAAATCTCCTACAACGCCTTGACTGTATGCGGCTGTATAGCCATTCCCCATGTACATGTGCATGTGGGATACTACATGCGTAGACACACTGGCGGCTTCTCACCTCACCGGATCCAATAAACATACAGATGCGGTGGCGAAAGCAGCTGAAAAACTGAACACCCTTAAAAAAAATCGATGTTTAAAGAAACAAGTATGTTTAGTATGTATAG
The DNA here is from genome assembly GCA_947086415.1 of Pammene aurita. NCBI lineage: Eukaryota > Metazoa > Arthropoda > Insecta > Lepidoptera > Tortricidae > Pammene > Pammene aurita. The sequence goes on from OX352307.1 coordinate 4,790,406, forward strand.
TTTAAAGTGCCATGTGTAACCATATCAATTCATTATATAAGAAATATAATATGATATAATATTGGAATATAACTTACACGTAAGTCAGTCAGATACACAATTACATTTACTTGCAGTAAACGTCAACTTCTTTTTTGAAATGAAGACCCATTGGTTTTCATATCCCGAGTCTCCTAAATAGTAATTCAAAACTTGGGTCTTGTTAGTGGCAATTAGTTATAATCATGAGGATTATGACTAATACTACTGTGCACTGTATTTATTTACCTGATATGTTTATATTTCCATAACATCCTCAACTCTCAGGATTAGGAATACCTTTGTAATATAAGAGTCTTAAATTAGATTAGAATCTATGAAGAATATGTGCAATATTGTTTGAAATGTCTAAAACCTTAGTTAAGTTAGGAGGCAGTAGTAGGAGCCAAGTTTGAACCCGCGATCCTTAGAGCGTAAGTCGGGCGTCTGGCCGCCAGGCTACCAGAGTTTGTTTTGATAATTACTATACTGTTGCTCCATTTTTCTACTATGTTTATCTGCGTGATCAAATGTCAAACAATCCTTTAAGGGCTTTAAGGCACTGACTACCAGGCTACCGATAGAAATAACGGCCTCCTAGCCCAGTCGGTAGTGACCCTGCCTACGAAGCAGGAGGTCACGGGTTCGAATCCTGGTCAGGGAATTTGTTTGTGTGTTTATCACAGATATTTGTTCCTGAGTTATGGATGTTTTCTATGTATTTAAGTATTTATCCATATTTATCAAATATATATGTATATATATCGTCTAGTACCCATAACACAAGCCTTACTGAGCTTACTGTGGGCCTAGTTCGATTTGTGTAAGATTCATTTATTTCTCGAATTTAATTTATTTTCTGATGTTTTTGAAATGCCTCAAACTTTCCATAGACGTTGACGTAACAAAGACTGCAGCACTATAAGTAGGTATTAAAACAGACAGAAACATTGCAAAATTAAATAATTATATTATTAGTAGTTAGGTTTTCTTATTAAAATTATTTTCTTGTGTGTGAATGCTTTTTCACCACATCAGCACCACCGCCTATCTTGATTTTTTTAAAGCGTCAGTAAAATTGTTTTTTTTTTTACAAGGGAGAACAGTTATTACTTTACGTTATAGAACGATGATTTTGAACCATAAATATTTGGCAGAATTAATTTGTTTTGTTTTATGTATTTACCTAAGCTTGTATTTTTTTGCCGTGGCGTGGTGAAAAATGTTGTAATACTCTCGGCAGCAGTTTGTTTGCTTCTAGTGCCCCCCGCAACGCTCAAGATACAACTTTTTTAACCATACACTAGTTATAATTTTGTAATCTTTCACTTTTTCGAGTCACGATATAAACACGTGAGATAGATATCAAGGTTGTATTCTTGATATTATAATTTATTTACGCTAAACCTATTCTACATAATATTGGATCTACGTGGTCGGTTTACAAGTCAATATATTGTTTTATTTCTTGTGACAAAAACATTTATTGGTTACAAGAAATCTTAAAATCATTCATACCAGTCATTTTTATTCAATATGTAATATTTGTCACATATCTTTTACCCAAAGCACAGGTTTCGTCATCGTTGCTACACCCAAAAATGCATAGTCAAATCTAAAAAATTGCTTGTAAGCCGTCTATGTAGACTACCCTAGTTCTAGCCTAGTATTGTAGCACGAAAATACACGTATGATTTACACACATACTCATACACGTATTTAGTTTCAGAAGACATTCAGAGATGTCGCTTTCAAATGAGTTTTCATAAAATGCTTCAAGGCTCTCTTTACCTACTAGAGGTAAACAAATGACTTACGTGGGATTCCCATAATTTACTGACGTCAACGTCAAAACAATAAGATGGCTCCCATGCCAATAGAGAAATTCCTCTAGTGAGACCTGTTGATTTTGACGTAGGTGGTTAGGTGAATCAACTGTCACAAAAGTGTGATATCATAGTTGTCTCGCATGCGACTGTCAGTTATGCCATGTCGAATAGACTTCCTGAATGTTGCCGGCAGTAACGTCCTGCTGCATTGCCGTTGCAGTCATAATTAGAAACTAACTTGTATATGTTTTAGTATTTCAACAAATTAGTGTCAAAGCATATAGCATAGCGAACTCCTTTAGTAACTGAGTGGTTACTTAGTTAGGTTTTAGAATTAAGTTTTGGTTTGGGACTGAAAACCAGCGGTCTCGCTGAGTCTCCATCCTTTTCACTACACAATGTTTGTAATTTCTTGTAGTAGTTACTGTAATTTATGTTGTTTGTGTAAGTGAATAAATATCTTTTTATTTTATTTTTTATTTTATATACAAGATATCTCTATACTCCGCTTAGCGCGTTATTTCTTTGAAACCTAAGCTGCCAAAAAGAAGGGGTTGCGGGAGGGGAGCACGCAATGCTAGACAGGGAACGCGCCATTGTTCCGTGGGGCGTTAGAGAGAGTCGCACATTAATGGTTGCCATGGAGACGTACTAAGTTTACTGTCACTTCCAATAGTTAGTGTCTTACTAAAGAGTGAAATTACTTCGAGCGTCAGCGTGGCAGCGGGGGTCGCCCAGCTATGCGGAGTCTTGGGTTAATTAGTCTATGTGTCAAAGTTACTTGAGAGCGCTGGTGGCTTGACGGTAAGACGTCAGACTTTCAATCTGAAGGTCTCGGGTTCAAACCTCGGCTCGTACCACTGAGATTTTCGGAACTAAAGTACGAAATATCATTTGATATTTACCAGTCGCTTTTCGGTGAAGGGAAACATCGTGCGGAAACAGGATCTAATCCCAACAAGGCCTAGTTTCTCCTCTGGGTTGAAAGGTTAGATGGCAATCGCTTTCGTTTAAACTAGTGCCGACGCCAATTCCTGGGATTAGGTTACCGAGGGGACCCCAGGCTCAATAGAGCAAAAAGCTGGGACAAACGCTAGGAAAAAAAGAATAGTGTCAAAGTTACTTACCTTTTTTCAGGGTTCCGTAGTCAACTAGGAACTCTTATAGTTTCGCCATGTCTGTCCGTCCGTCCGTCCGTCCGCGGATAATCTCAGTGACTGTTAGCACTAGAAAGCTGAAATTTGGTACTAATATGTATATCACTCACGCCGACAAAGTGGTAAAATAAAAAGTGGGAAAAAATGTTTTATTAGGGTACTTCCCCTATACATAAAGTGGGGAGTGATTTTTTTTTTCATTTCAACCCTAACGTGTGATATGTTGGGTAGGTATTTAAAAATGAATACGGGTTTAGTAAAATCATTTTTTGACAATGTAAATATTTTCGGAAATAATCGCTCCAGAAGTAAAAAAAAATGTGTCCCCCCCCTCTAATTTTTGAACCATAAGTTTTAAAAATATGAAAAAAATCTCAAAAGTAGAACTTTATAAAAACTTTCTAGGAAAATTATTTTGAACTTGATAGGTTAAATAGTTTTTGAAAAAAAATTACAAAATAATTTCTGAACTAAGTTTGTAATTTAACCGTATAAGCAGGTGTTTATTGTATGTACCTGTAATTTCTACAAAATCACAATGAAATGATTTGCTTTCAAATAACCCAACCATGGGCCCATTTTTTTAACTCTTAAGTGGGGACACTTACCTACTGTGACGGACGGAAAACTACGGAACCCTACACTGAGCGTGGCCCGACACGCTCTTGGTCAGTTTTTTCAAATTAAATATGAAATGCACTGTTAGCGTCACGTGATCCTCGGAGGTCACGTGATGTTCTCTATACAAAATGAAGTGTCGGAAGTGTCCTATAGGACGCGGAACAGAACAGCGTGAATCATCCTTTAAATCGACACTTTAATTAATTCAGCGTTTTTTTAGTGCCCGGCCTAGAAAAAAACTGAATAGAAATGAGGCTTTCAGGTTGCATAATATACTGAAAATTTCAGGGACTCTGAAATATTCAGGCACCACAGTGCCTGCAGAATTACAGAAAGCTTTTAGCTTTCAGGGAATGTCTTGAGATTATGAAAGAAAATCGGGTGTTTTAAGCTGGGTCGGTATAGAGATCTGTCCGCTGGATCTGTCTGGCAGATGTGTCTGGCGGGCAGGTCCGTCAATGTATGTTTCCTTATAGCAGTGTCTATTGGTTGTAAGCACAACAGTCAAGAGTTTAAAATATAAATAAAAGTTCGTGGAACACTCAGTTGGGACGAAGTTATGTTATTTTATTTTTGACATCTAGTACAAATTTAGTGCGCCATTTTTTGTATTTAAAAAAAAAATTGTCATTTTGACTTTCTTGACCTTTTTTTACTTTTTCGCCTTTTTTACGTTTACCTTTTGAATTTTTTGACTTATTTGACTTTTTCGATTTTTTTGACTTCTTTGGCTTTTTTGACATTTTGATTTTTTTGACTTTTACGATTTTTTTACTTTTTGACTTTTCACTTCACTTCACTTCATTTCACTTCACTTTATTCTATTGTATTTTATTTTATTTCATTTCACATGTTTCTCAATCGTATGGCTTTGTGTCGCGTTTTCGTGACGGTCACGTGACTCTTTTTCGCCTAGCCCCCATCCGCGAACCGTCCGATAAGGAACTTCGTCCCAAAAAATATTTTACATGAGCCATCCTAGATTGCAACTAGAGGACTATGCCGTGCCCGGATGTGTGAGGTCGAAAATCAACGAAATATATTACATAAGACACTGTGAGTTGGATTCTCCACCTTGCAGTGCGGCTTTTTGCAGGTCTTTTGAGGCTGGGGTCCGCTTGGCAACCTAATCCCACGAATTAAATAAATTAGAATTCGGATACCGATAAGATAAGATAAATTTATTCATAAAGCCAATTTACATGTCAAATCAGAACACTTAAAGTAAAAATTCACATTATTAAAATGCTTGGTTAAAATACAAATAATCAATCTTTAAAATACGCATTATTTAACGGTACAAGATAACTCTTGAAACTTTTTACAAGTAACAAATTCTTTGTAGCTGTAAAACGACATACATATAGTTACGTCTGAAAATATGGATACATATAATGTGTCAAAAATATGTAGCCACGCCTCTATTACCAAGTGCAGTAAAACAATCACTTTTGCAGAACACGTATAATTTTTACTTCACACCAAAAAAATATTATTAATAATTCGGTCATAAATTTTACACGGTGTATAAATTGATTATAATTTTCGTCACACAAAAAATATAGAAGCACAATTTAAACAGAATATTTATATGCGAGCAATGGTGGATGTCTGCCTTCCGCATAAAATAAAAAAGGAGTATAGAGGAGGAGCAATACGTAAGAAAAAAATACTATAATTTTTTGCACAATAAATGTGAAGTCTTTAATTTTATGAAATGATTTGAAAAAGAGTTCCAGATATTCAATAACATCAGAAAAAAGGTTAGTTAAATTTAATTTTCTTAGGTTCGTAAGTACCTCTAGAGCAATACGTAAGAAAAAATACTATAATTTTTTGCACAATAAATGTGAAGTCTTTAATTTTATGAAATGATTTGAAAAAGAGTTCCAGATATTCAATAACATCAGAAAAAAGGTTAGTTAAATTTAATTTTCTTAGGTTCGTAAGTACCTCTATCCTGTAAACATTCTGACAATTAATGAAGAAGAAAGTCAAGAACAGAACTGGTTGAAAATTTTGCTATGAAGATAAATCGCAGTGTGCCTGCTATACGGCCACAATTCAAAATTTTTAATTTTCTGGATTATTGCAGATTCGCATTCAAAATTGTTCAATTTACGACCTTATTTCGAGAGCCATAGCAAAAAAGGTCTTTAAGAGCCTTTTTCTCACAAGTGGCCTTATGGATTTGACCATAAATTGTCAGACGATTTCCTGCAATACAGCCACTTGCCCGTCTGCCGCCTGCGCCCGCAGCATTCGCACGTAAACTGACACGGCCCTTTTGAGTTGTGGCTGTATAGCACACGTTTTAAATGAAGCTTTTTGAGTTGCGTCCTAGAAAATAATAATTAGTTGAGTGATAATTACGATGAATTCCTTTAAATATAAAAGAAACAAACGGCAATTGGTTGTGTCACAGCACATACTTACTGTATTACACTTATTATTACAAAATTGCCAGCTCGCCACCGAAACTACCACAACGCAACAAAATGATTAAGCAAATCTCAACCATCTCAACTTTGTTTTCTTACAAGTGCGGTTAAATATGGTTCATCAGTGAGGGTCGTGAGCCTTATTCATATTTTTACCCGTCTGAAGAAAGATAAGTATTGAGCATGTTTTCTAAAAGTGTATATGTATTTAACTGACATTTTATTGTATATAATATTATGTGTGTCCAATTCTATAGCACGCTTTACTGCCAATAATATGCAACGGATTTGATTGTGTGAGGTAAATTAATAACTGTGTTCGGGATGGTTTCATTATATTGGAATTTTGTTAAATATTATAATAACTGCTTTTATTTTGGGGACTTTGGCGCCAAAACTTAAATCACGTGGAAAGTCGTTACTTTGATATATTTACATTTACTTATTTGATAATGGTAATGTTTTTTTCGGTGTGTCCCCTAGCTATTGAATTTATTTCAATTAAAATGCTTTTATGAAGGATGATAGAAACTAGATATAGCTATGTTTTTATTGCGTTGATTCTACTAAAGTAACGAAAACAAAATATTTTGTATAACAACGCTTTTTTTATTAGTGCTAAGTTGAAATACATTGTGATATTCGTTATTTCTTGAACTGATTACTTATAAGAAGTTACCTACTTGTAAGAATTTACTTACTGAATACATTATAATAAATAAATGACTGCAATGTTCTTAAAGAAGTTGATTTCACAAATTAGCAAGGAACAGTATTGTGTTTTGATTTCTTATTTTATAATATAGTAGGTATTCTAAATACTTTTTTTTATTTTGAATGTTTTAGAAAAGAAGTTTCAAAGTTTTATTTGTTCAAATTTTATAAAGAACCTTTTAAACAATTAATATTATTTGGTAATGACAATGTTGCTGATTATAAGCTAGTTACACATAATTATCGCGTACAGTGATCTTGTTCCTATCAAAGTTGATAAAATAAAGGGATTTTAACTATTTTGGTGTTTTTATTTATATTTGCATGGTAACCTTTATCCAATAATTTTGTGTTTAAATTTGGACGCATCCCAAAATCTTTAAAAAACGTTTCTGCAATACGGCCACAACTCTAAATACCTCTCTTTCGGGCCTTGTGTCTCAAAAAATATACATTTCTTTAAAAAATTGGCGTGGTTATAAGGAGGGTTATATCATTCCGAGTAAAAAAAGCTAAGTTTTAAATTTATAGACCTAAAACTAAAGGAGTAAGGTCCTATTAAACACCCTGAACTATACTCTCACAACTTTGAGAGGCGATTTCTCGAAATAACGGTTTTTTGAGATGTGGCAGTGTAGCAGGCACACGGCGAAATGAATGAGGGTTTCCGCGATCGAGTTTTTCACTAGATGGCAGCACCGTGGCCGTGATTCACTGGATGAAGGAAACCTAAATTAAAAACCGATTATTTATAACGCCCGTCAGATGAGGCTATTTTAGAATTTTAAGAATGGTGGAAAATGCGGATCTGAGATATTCAACCAAGGTTGGCAAAACAACAAAAAAAACTATTATGGCACAAAAACACTGGTTACAAAAAGGGAATCGGATTTATAACGTTTAAAAAAATGTAAATAAAATGATATTCTTGAAAGTCAGGAAATGGTCAAAAGTCAAACTGAATTTAAATAGTTCGTGGGCAGGCGCCCCCTTTGCTTTAGGCGGACCAATTAAACAACTGTGGTGAACACTTTCAGGGAACAAAAAAAGGACTCAAAAGGATAATTCCTGCTTTTTTTCTTCAAATCTCCAAGTCGATCTGACACTTCCCAATCAACAAACCCCAATCTTTTGACAATCTGGAATACCTCAAAAATTCATATTCAAAATTAGCGCGAATATTATCTCAATTTTATAACTGCCAGTTGTGTAATAACAAAATGTGGACTGATATAAGCGCCAGCTAACCATAATGACGTGAATCACAATGTACACTTTTTTATATATCAACCACGACCTAGCCTTAGACCTTCCTTAGACACGGAAGTTCCAAAGAACGTCGACAGATGTCGTACGATAGACGTAGCGTCATGCTACACAAGGTAAAGTCTTGGATACATGTTTTTGCCCACATTAAATGTATACATATTTTCAGATGTGACCGCACCTACCTACATTATAGCTTAACGTAGCAGGAAAGAGTTCATTACTCTGACATCTATACTATAATACCTATTGCCAAGCAACATGATACGGCAATCTTGGCTCATAATCTGCTAATAGACTAAGAGCTAGCCCTGGGAAATGTGATATTACAACGAGAGCTATGAAACCCCTCTCGTTAGTTTGCCAGGCTATCGTTATTATTAGATCTGAGTGTTTAAAAGCTATTCACCAGTGGAGGTCAGAGTTATAGGTCAACAAAAGTTTTCAGTGAGTGTAAGAAGAACCAACGTAAGTAAAACTGATGAAGTTAATTTTTTTAGATTTTTATTTATTAACCATAGCGTAACACGTACATGGTAAGTCAGAATTGGCTCATTTAAGAGGGTGAGGGTTATATTTTAAGATAAGAACAAAAAACATTAAGTACCTACGTTTATTGCGGAAACAAAAACAGTGGTCATGGTCATGGATAAACTACGAATAACTTTATACATCACTTGGCACCAATAGCAAAGGCATAGCAATGTTATATTCTAATTAATAATACAATTACCCATAACACAAACCCAGAATTATAGGTATTGTATTCTTCAAGTGGTTTGCATGACCTCCACCGATGAATAGCTGCCAGATGCCTGGATCTAAAAATAAATATCTGCATACTAATCGCAAACTAACTAGAGGGCTCTCTTTGCTCTCTTTATTATGTTATATTTTCCGTACCTAACTCTCCGTCTATAAGGAAAAGTCGTATCATTTTCTTGCTACCTACATTATTTAGTAGAGCTTTTTCATTCTTGGTAAAACTGCAAGTAAACATTTTCTATATTTATAAAATATACAATTCTAATGTTTAAAATACATATTTAGATTACCTATACAAAATGATTATAGGTACCTACCCTTAGGTCTCAACAAGATATGGTGTATATATTTTAGTATATAAATCTTAAAACTAGGCACACAAATAATGCTCACATAACATCTAATCGGTAGATAGTTAGACTTTAGCAATAAAAGAGATAGAAGAATAACCAACGCCATAAAAATCAGTAAAACCAGGAAGCCATATTCTTGGCACCATTGTTGTCTGGCATGGCAACCCGACCAAATCAAAATTCAGGTCGGGTCATTCTTAGTTTTACATAATAATTAATTTTATTTAAGGTACAAAATAGGTACATGAGAAAACTTAAATAAACTATTGAAAGAACCTAAAATTAACTTACTTAAAAATACTAAAAAGTAAAAATCTATCTCTAAAATGGGCCCCTGTGGCATCGTGCCGAGGACGCTGGCAGCATTTCCTCGCTGAATTGCAATACTTATGTTTTACTTAATTATATATATTATATTATGTAAAAGATATTTATTCCTTTTTATTTATTTAGGCACATTATAATGCACTTATGAACGTCGTAGAGGAAAAAACTAGCACCGGTTCTAACACGAGAAGTATTATAACCGGCAAGAAACTCGACGGGACTTATTTTTTGGGACAATCTAACACAAACCGTCCTAGTTCCACAGTCAGCTCAATAAGGTTTAGACACGATATATAGGTATAATAGATATATATGTATAGGTATATATTTAAATACAAAGAAAACAGCCGTAACTCGGTACAAATATCTGTGACAAACACACAAATGCCCTTACCAGGATTCGAACCCGGGAAGTCCTGCTTTGTAGGCTGGGTCACTACCTACTAGGCTAGGTGGCCGTTAAATTTCTTTTGTATCAACCAGAGACGTCTACGTACCACATGTTTAGAAATAAAAAACCGGCCAAGTGCGTGTCGGACCACGCATAATGGAGGGTTCCGTACCGGCTATCGAAAAAATTAATAGCGCAAGGTCGTACATAGCTGCCTATGTACGTAGTTTTTTGGAGATATCTCAAAAACGTCTAAACCGATAATGTTCAAAATAATTTTCGTGGAAAGAATATTCAAAGATTTATCTTCTTGAATTTTTTCATAATTTTTGGACTTACGGCACTACTTTTTTGACTTTCGGAGCGATTATTTCTGAAAATATCTACTTACTTAATCAAAAAAATGTTCAAAGGACCTCAATGTTTTATTTTAAGACCTATCGATTGATATGCATCATGTTGATATTTGGCAGAATTTTTTTTTTTGACAATTAGTTCTATCTATGGAGTGCCCCCCTAAAATGGCTGTGACATACGGACGGACGGACATGACGAAACTATAAGGGTTCCGTTTTTGCCTTTTTGGCTACGGAACCCTAATAAAAAACGACCAACAGGTAAGTCTAGGTAGGTCAGCTGGTAGACCCGTAGGTTGGTATTCCAGAGTCTCGAGTTCGAATCTCGACCGATGCAGTGTTTATATTTTTTTATCTTTTCTTTTATTTATTGTTCGTTTTTGTGAGCTTTTAACGCCGACTGTAGGTTTTGCAGAAGTCATCTACTGCTCAACGAGATGATTTTAACAAACCCAAACTTAATGAGCGTTCATTGTTTTACCGTAGAGTTCTTATGACAAACTTCGGTCTGCATCATCAAACCACCTCGATAACCTACCTACCTAAATTGTCGTCCAAATTACGCAAGTACCTATGCTAAATTTCAGCTTGATCGGACAACAGGAACTGGTCCAAATCTGGCTTGCAATAAACTAACACCTAACAACAAACTAACTGACAAACACTGTGAGTTAAATAAAAACTTGTAGTAAAAAGTGGAATGGCCCTATTCATTCCTATTGTTGGTAGTATTGTATTTGGTCGGGTAACCAGGGTTGATAACCGGGGCAAAGAGGTTAGTGGGTTTGCTAGTAAATAATGGAGGGTATGTTACGCAAGTACCTACAGTCCTAAGTAGGGTTAGGTTAGAGATTTGCCGTTTCAATATTCAATTCACTTTTCCGTAAGAACTGTTTTAAAATAGGTAAGTATATACTGTACTTTTTAAGATGACCAGTACTTCCTAACATTCAAACATCTCAAGAAAATCTAACTACCTACAGATATTTTTTTTAAGATTGTCGAATTACTAAAAAAAGAGCTCTTCCCAGTACTTATTACATACCTTAATATTTCCAGGATTACTCATTTAAACAGAGAATTATCTATGAAACAGTTAGGAAGTGATTTATTTCCGTCTCGGTTTCTTATTTTAAATATGTTTATTTATTTTTAACTCTCTGTTCTTACTGACGGCCTTTTTGCTTCAAATTTTTCAACGTTCCCTCCAGACGGTTGATATTTGATATTTGAAGACGTAAATTGGTAACTGCTCTGAAAATTTCTACTAAAAATGGGAAGGGCAGCTGGAAGGAGTCTAATTTCAGGGATGTGGATTGAAAGCACAGGTACCTATCAGGATCGACGTGTATTTATACATGGAGATAAAAGGCACAAATTATGTGCCTTAATTATGTTATGAGTGTTATGACCAGAAGAATGAAAGCTACGCTTGGATGACTTGGAAACCGTGCACTGCATCACTTTAGTTGCACTACCTACACACTACTTACACTAAACGTTATTTTAACACAAATTAGAAACACATTTATAATCACAATAACTAGAGGATTATAAAAATAAGGAGCTATGTATGAAATCTATAGATATTTATCGATTGGAGGTTTGGATCGAAATAAGAAAATCGAAGGGCTGCGAAAGGGATTCGAAAAGAAATACTTTGAATTTGAAATTTAGATTGATAATGTGCCAGTAATAATATGAAGGTAGTGTAACGTTCTATTCAGATCAATGACGCATAGTTTCAGTGTCCGGGAGGCATCCGGATGGCTCGCGGTATTTAAGCTCCCTACGTGTTGTGGAAACATCCTGTGCAACTCGAACTGACCCACGTTGGACTTTGTTTCTCACCTCCCCCTCCCCTCAATTTCCAGTATATGTATGTGATGAAGAACGACTATGCAAATTTCCATTCACACTGGCTGGTCGGTTATCGATCCGTCAGAGTTGGAAGCCGGAAAAAAACCGGCCAAGTGCGAGTCGAACTCGCGCACCGAGGGTTCCGTACAAATCTATAGGTACGAGTATATAGGGGTAGTAACTTTAAAATTATTAAAAATATTTTTATTATGTGATGTAACTAAAAATTTATGTTTTTCGCAATTTTTCCTGTATCTGTGCTATAAGACGTTGCTTCGTACCAAATTTCAAGATCCTAAGTTCACGGGAAGTACACTGTAGGTTTTGATTCTCATGCGATTTTCGAAAATTTGCGGAATTTTGCGGCATAAACGGCTGTATCTTTTGATTGCGTTGGCATAGAAGTTTGATTTTTTGAGTCTGAGTATTTGATATAAATTTCAGCTTGATACCTCCATGCGTTCGTGAGAAAAATGGCCTCGACAGACAGACAGACAGACAGACAGACAGACGGACAGACAGACAGACGGACAACAAAGTGATCCTATAAGGGTTCCGTTTTTTCCTTTCGAGGTACGGAACCCTAAAAATGAGGAGGGGGGAGATGAAAAACAAAGTCCAACGTGGGTCAGTTCGAGTTGCACAGGATGGTTCCACCACACGTAGAGAGCTTAAATACCGCAAGCTATCCAGTTGCCTCTCGTACACTGTAACTACGCGTCATTGGTTTAACTATTCGGTAAAACTCGCACCTCTGTAGGCCTAGCACATGAGTGTAGCGACAGTATCTCGCGGTCGAGATAGACATCTGTCACTTTCTGATGAATACAGTTAGACAGTGACAGATGTCTATCTCGACCGCGAGATACTGTAGCTACAATTATGTGCTAGGCCTACTGTACGCGTAACTCTGTCTGTCTATTTAAAGCCGTAGGCAGAAGCTAATATACCTTTATATTTTATCAACACCAGCATAATAGCGCCACGGAGTTTAGTTTCCAACAGTCCATCTCGGCTTCCATATTTGTTTGGAAACATGATGGGAAAAGTTGCGGACAATATTAAAAGTTCCGAGGACAACTCGCTACGGAGTTACGGAATGTACGGACATTTTTGCTATAGAATCATCTGATATATCGGAGCGGCCAAGGTGATTACAAATATCTGAACATCGCCTCTATTGTCGAGGCGATAAAGTGCATGTTCAGATATTTTTGAGTACCCTGGCTGCTCCGATATATTTGATGGCGACTGTACCTATTATCATAATGGCACAGTCACGTCTGAGCTACGACTCTATTACCAAGGCATAAATAAATCATGTCATCATATTTGTCTGATTTTTGACCCCCCCTCCCCCATGTGATAATTATGATGCGGGTACCTTTAGACGCTAAGCAAGTCTAATGTCGTTACTATTGCGTATATGCGCAAGATGCTATCTCTAAAAAACAGGCATCGTAAATATCTGCTTATCAATAATATAAAAAAACCGGCCAAGAGCGTGTCGGGCCACGCTCAGTGTAGGGTTCCGTAGTTTTCCGTCCGTCACAGTAAGTGTCCCCACTTAAGAGTTAAAATAACACCGCCATGTAGGATATGATATGAGCGTTCCACGTACAGCGACATATATCGGCAAATTAAGTAAACTATTGCACGCGAGCTTAAAGTATGGAAGATGATTTTTATGGGATAATTCTTTATTGCGTGAACCGATTTTCACCGTTTTTACTTTATTTGAAAGCACGTCATTTCATTGTGATTTTGTAGAAATTACAGGTACAATAAACACCTGCTTATACGGTTAAATTACAAACTTAGTTCAGAAATTATTTTGTATTTTTTTTTCAAAAACTATTCAACCTATCTAGTTCAAAATAATTACCCTAGAAAGTTCATATAAAGTTCTACTTTTGAGATTTTTTTCGTATTTTTCAAACATATGGTTCAAAAGTTAGAGGGGGGGGGACACACATTTTTTTTACTTCTGGAGCGATTATTTCCGAAAATATTTACATTATCAAAAAATGATTTTTGTAAACCCCTATTCATTTTTAAATACCTATCCAACAATATATCACACGTTAGGGTTGAAATGAAAAAAAAATCACTCCCCACTTTACGTATAGGGGAGGTACCCTAATAAAACCTTTTTTTCCACTTTTTATTTTACCACTTTGTTGGCGTGATTGATATACATATTAGTACCAAATTTCAGCTTTCTAGTGCTAACGGTCACTGAGATTATCCGCGGACGGACGGACGGACGGACTACAGAACCCTAAAAATAGAGCGGAAAATTTGATCGCATTAAATTTTTGAGTAAAATTGGTGTTTTTAGCTATCCCGCTTTAAAAAAAATTACACGTGATATCTTCTCTGACCCCCCCTCCCCATCGTGTTCATTCATGATATTTTTCTTACCCCCACCCGGGTTAAACGATCACATGATTTCTGGACGACCCCAAAGTCTTGGAGACATAACTTTGTCACATGAAATGTATGTATATTTTCATAAGTGAGCATAAAACAGTTTCGTTATTTACCTATAGGAATGCAATACCAGTATTTTTGTATATGACCCATTACCAGGGAGGCGATTTTTGACTTTCGAGCGCTCGAATTCAAAGAAGTAAAGCTTGAAAATAATCTCATACAAAGGTTTGTCGCTATTCTATTCGCATGAAATTAATAGTATAAATAATCATGATTTTAAATTCCTATCGCTTCTTTTTAAAACTTAATTTCTTCGTTTTATTCAGACTTTTAAATATCAGATTCGAGCGCTCGAATTTCAAAAATCGCCCTGTATTGCCCATACAAAAAAAACCAGTATTGCAAATACTTTTCTTTTTCCCACGACGGTGGCAAACAAGCATACTGCCTAGGTACCTAGAGACTGACAACGCAGTCGAAATCGTTGAAGATAACCCTGAAACAAAAACTTTGTTAAATGGGGTGACATTAGGAAATTTTGGGGCTACTTTGATAGATATCAAACGGTCATAAAAGCAGCATTATGGTATAATATAAGTTACTGGCTCTTTTTTGGTAAACGGCTTGAATCTTTCGTGTAACAATGTACACTTTTAAAGCTACCGTAAACTGGGGCTATTTAAGAACCATGAGGCTATTTGGAATAAAAAAAATATAAGTTTGAAGTCCATTTATTATTGAATGTGGCAATAGTAGATGCGTAAACCTTCGTCAGACAACCCTGTGTTTAATGTGAAGTTGGTTAGTGGTTGCAGTGACGCCGACAAATACGGATTTGCGCGTAGAAAAAATAAAAAGTGTGACGGAAGAAAATTGGTTCAAAATATCATCGTCCTACTTTTGTTCAGATGTCCGTTGGTGCTAGGGTAAGCTTGTTTTTGTTATATATACCTAAAAGTGTATATTCTCGGGCGTTTTTTAAGCAAACATTTTTAGCTGTTTAATTTGAATGATATATCGACAGTATTGGGATGGGATTATTGGGACTATTTGGTACGATTTTTGGGGTTATTTAGCTTCTAGTACCAAATATCCCCTCCATACATTTCTATAAATGTAGGTTGACCATTTTTTTTCTCAACAGGACGATGGTGCGAAGTTACAAACGTACCTTCCGGAATTGCCGAAAGGGAAAAAAATGTTCCATATACATACAGTACATAAACAATAGTCACCAGAAGCACTGGCGGATACTATGGCCGTGGTGGCAGCTGGCTCCGCCCATAATCACTTATCTAGTCTGTCTAAATTAACATTGTACTGCTTAGAAAAGCAAATAATATTTTTTTTTTTTAAGACTGGTATTTAATACCTCTTATGGTTTAAGAAATATGTTGGTTTACCACATAGCAAGTTAAGATTTTATGTTGTCTGAGAATTTTTTATTTATTTGGTTTGCTGCTACGTAGCCGCATTATTTTTATTTTATACTCAATATTTATGTAATTAAGCTCCCATCAAAGTGTTTAACAGAAAAGATAGCACTTCAGTAAATCTTGTTGAGTAGTAAAACTTTGTGATTTTTTTTATCCCAAAAATACTCCAAAATTTATGGTTACTTTACTTTTATTGCTTCCAGCGGTTGTTCTTGAAGCGTCCCAAATAGAGATAGTTATGCTTAAACCAACACAGGCTTCAAAATTTAGGCAAAATCAGGTCAAAACCCCTCGATTTCCATAAAACCCCAACTACAAGGTAATTTGGGACACCTCTTTAAAAAAAATTACCCGCATGTGTTCAATGCAGAATGACGAAGCAGTATGCCTTTTATCTGTAAAAAATATAAAAACTATTGATAAGAAGTAAAATATGAAGTTATTAATGTTTTAGTCCAAAAATTGAACCAATTAGCCCCATTTTACGGTAGTTAAAACTTGACAGATAGTTTTTATCCGTTTGAAATTCTACCTTATCCCGAACAAAATAAAGTCGATATTTAAAACACGGCACCAAATAGTGTCATGCTTGTAATGTTGACTTTATGATCAGGACAACAAGATAGAAAATCAAATGTATAAAAATCATGTGTCAATCGTAAACTAAAGATGATCGCAGTGTAAAGGAGGTACAGACTCAAACAAGAAAATATGGCTCGTCAAAATGTGTAACCGGCCAGTCTTATACCGTAATAAGACTGTCAAAGAAAGTACCGCCCGAGTCGTTCTTGCGGTACTATTGTGAGGTCATTTTTTTGTACTGATTATGTATCCCTAAGTATTATTCGATCGGTGCTTGAATCATAAAATCATAATTATAAACTCTTACGTATTAATTACCACAGAGTTTTGAGGTAAAAACTCAGTAGTGAGTAATTTGGCGTATAGACAGAGAGCTAGCCACTGCAGTTATGACTCAATAATGAGAGAGACGAAACCCTTGTCGTTAGTTTGCTATACTATGCTTATTTCTAGATCCGGGCATCTGGCAGATGTAAAGTGGTGGAGGTCAAAGAATGCAAACCACTTTAAGAATACAAATCCTAGAGTTCTGGTTTATATTATATATAAATTATAAATTATAATATATAAATTTATAAATAATTAGATTATATCATTGCCAAAATTTTCTGATGAGGGAAGGTAGTATAGTAGTTAGATGGGGGAAGGAAGTACAAAACGACGTATAATGTATATTTCATAGTTTGTCGCCTACTGTTTTTGTTTCAGTAATAATACGCATTCCTCTATAAATAAGACAACTTCCGCGGTTTTTACTAATTTTGGTATTACTATTTTCCAATTCAAAAATTTTGCTAGTCTGTCAGTCTGATCTCCACCTATTAAAAGCTGCCAGATGCCCAGATCTAGCAATAAGGATAGTATTGCAATCTTACTAGACGGGTTTTGTTGCTCTCATTATTGTGTCATATCTGACGTGACCAGCTCTTAGTCCAGTCTAAAGGGTTAAAAATAGTACTATACAGAGGTCTCACTGTGACGTCACAAATCATGTTGTCCCTTCTTAACGCATGACAAGTTCTCTTTCTCACTTATGCTAAACTACCGGGTACTATACAGTGTGTAAATTTTGTACGGGCATATATTGTGATGGCGATTAGTATTGGACCTATTCAGCCCGCAATGAATTGCATCCATGACAATTAACTTACCGGTGCGTCATGTCAGTTATGTCAGTTTTAAATCAGTTGGATAGCGTAGGTACATTGGTGCCCGGTAGGGCTTTAAAAATCATTACACATAATTAATAACACTATTTAACAAAATGATTATACTATATTAGTCCTATTGCTGGATACTATAGGTGGATAAAGTATACGCCCGTATAAAATTTACAGGTTGTATTTTCAAACTCAATTTTTTTGACAGAGTTTATATTGTCTAACTTGATTTTTCAGTGTTGGCGTATTTTAAAGCCACCCCATTTGACGGCATATTCTTCAAAGGTCATGGAGCTCCACTTCATGACTTCAGCGTCGTTGACATTACGAACTTCACCAGTAAAAGTGACGGTATCCATAAAAAGGTACCATTTGGCTAAGGGTTACGTCGTAAAGATTCGATATCAAGCAATATTTTTTATTAATTAAGTATTAATGTCACAAAATATTACATGTCCACAACAATAAAAAAAACGATAACAATTTAAGTAGGTACACCAAGAGTGCAGTCTAATTAAAATTAAAAATTAAGTACCATCATCCATCAAATAGGCCCCCATGAGTTGTCCCGGGCGCAAAGGTGCCCATCACACTTGCCACGTTACCACGTTGGATGGCACCAGGAAACTTTGCACCAGGTAAGAACCCGCGAGCTCCTCTCCCTAATACGGCGCCCCACTTCCTTTATAAAGGTTAGAGCCTCCGACCGATTCCGAGAGGTTCGATGTTATATTCGAAAAAAATGCCAAATGCCGCTACTTACTCGTACCTACCTTTTTTATGTAAGACTGTAACAAAGTACTTTCTGTCAGTATCGAGTTTTTTAGGTAGGTAAACCTTACAAATATGTACTTACAAATGTCTTTGAAACTTTAAACAAATGTATTGAACAAACACGCTTTGAAAGTACTCGACTTCAATCTTGGGTTATTACTGAAGCTACTAATTCTTTGAAATTTTGATTTGTTGCAGATTTGTTATCGATGTATTTTTTGTCATCAAATTAACATCTAAACAAATTGTAATTCTGATCAATACCACTAATGACGTATCGTAATGACGCTAAGCAATCTCTTTTCAACCGACTTCAAGATTTCGAAGGAGGAGGTTATTAATTCGTCGAGATCTTTGTTTTTGCTAGTTTATTTTTTTCTTGTATGTTCACCGATTATTCGAAGACGGCTGGACCGATTTGGAAAATTCTTTTTTTGTTTGAAAGAGTATACTTCACAGTTGGTCCCATTGTAACCAGGTCAGGATCTGATGATGTGATCCTGGAGAAATCGAGGGAAATCTTCAACTATTATAGGCACACCTATAGTGATTTGAGTATTTTTTACAGCAGCTCGAGCATTTGCTGTTGGAAAGGTGGATGCTAAGTGAAGTCGGTTCTTTTTTGTTTAAAATTATTGATATATTTTGACAACTACTCAACTCACAGAGCTCAAAGAGGACTCAGTGTGTTGACGATGAGGGACCCTCTTGTTCCTTTAGCCGTCAACACAGTGAATCCTCCTTTTTGTAAAGCGTCTACAACGCGCATGTGGCACCTCTGGAGTTGCAGGCGTCTATAGGCTACGGTAGCTGCTTACCATTAGGCGGGCCGGATGCTTGTTTGCCACCGTCGTGGTATAAAAAAAAAGAACTCGATACAGCCAATTGAAAATAAGAAAAGGATGACCTTAATAAGCCAAACATCACTTTTTTTTAAGTCAAACCCTTTTTAGGGTAAAGTATCAAATTAAAATCGAATCAAGAAATAACTTATTATTTTTTTCTTGGTCGGTTACCCCCGGAAAACGTAACGTGACGCATACACAAATATTTTTTTAATGTATGCTACCATTTGAATATAGGTACCTATAGAGCAGTTCTAATTTACTAAAATGTCACTAAATTGTATAGTAGTACCTGTTGAATTGTTTCAAATTATACGAAAATGTAATACCCGAAAAAAAACTGTCTAAAGTAACAACTATAGTATCTTTGCTTACGATGCTGAACTTTTCCTGGCTTGAAAAACATGGTTTTCTTCACCAAACAGCTATATTTATATCTTATTCCTGAGATGAGAGAAAGGCGGCCATTATGAGGAATTATATATATATATTCGGTAGGGATAGATAATCACTGTTTTTCATCCCAGTCAAAGTTGAGCATCGTAGGCAAAGTTGTAGCAGTTGACGGTATCTAGATTGAAAGCAATTCTTTAAAAAATAAAGTAAGTAGTAGGTGAGATTTATTTGTAACACTCTTTAAATAAAAGTTGTGCGGCTGAAAAACGATACTCATTAGTCACATTTTCTTGGGTGACCTATATTTCCACAATAAATAATTTATATAGAGATGCGCCAAAACGCTTCACTGAACTGAAAAGATTGATTCATATATGTATTTCGCCCGCGGAGATATGTATCACTCATTTCGCTCAGTGGATCTGTTCGCATATTCGCATCGTCTCACTCGTTAGACTCGGCCGGCTCATTCGGATCATAAGTGGGAAAGAGCGAGCAAGTAACACTGTAAACACTGAGATAGATGAGTTATTGAGCGAGTTAAATCTACAGTGAGTTGAAGAGTGAGTGAGTTGAACCAAAAGATATTGTTCATTTAAATCACTCACTCGCAAACGACCCATATCTACTGAAGAACAAATCAAATTATTTTTAGTAAATATTTTGATTTGTTTATTTTTTTGTTTAGACGCTGGTTCGATCCCAGCCCTGGGCAGGCCGCGGAGGCCTAGGTCACTTTTTCCTTTGTATATGACATCTATATAAGTTTATGACCCATATCTAATTTACATGGGTACCTATACCTACAAGTGTTTATATATATCTACTTAAAATAATAACAATAATAAATAAAGTAACTTGATTATTCTACATTATATAGCTAAACCCATAACAATTGTTCGTAATTGTAATCAGTGTTATTATTTTGCCACGCAAACATATTAACCAGTTTATTTTGATCCCTGATATCGAACAATTGTCAAGTATTCATAGGTCAAATAAAATGTAACGGGTATTGTTTAGCGTTGAATTTTTGTAAATTACTTCTCAGATGTTATCGCGCTGTTTGATATCAGGTCAAGGGTAATTAATAAAGTTACGTAACTAATATAATGTAACTCTGTTTACCTTTTTACCTCCCCTCCCTAATTGGAGTAGGAGGTGATTTAATACATTTAAAAAGTTGGAGCTACGCTGCAATTTGGGATGTAAACATGATCTATTTAAGTTCAATAGGAGTAGTTGAATTAAATAGGCGTAATTGAAATGTAAACTTCGGATTCTTATTTTCACAGAGTAATTCTGCTAATTTTTGTCCACACTCAATGATATTTACTATAGATGGGTTATACTCTAACAAAATGAATGAGCACAAAAAATACTTCCAGAGTTATTTCATAACCTACGATTCTGTTATGTTTATCAATTTTGACAATCATTACATCTTTGTCACTCTCATTGTTAGAAAATTACAGTTTCTTTCTTTATCACGCGGGTGACGGGAGCTCATTTGCACGTCGGCATATCTTGCTTGCCGATGCGCGACTAGCGACAATTATTTGAATTCACTCATTTTAAGTGCTTCACTTTTGGAGCGTGCATAACCCATCTGTCATTATTATATATCATAGTCCACACTTGCCAGTTTTCTGTCCATACTTATTTATATCTAAATTCAGTGTTTTCCAAAATTAAAGCTTAAAATTGATAAGACTACTTACTACTTAAGAATAAACTACAAATAGTAAATTAATTGACCTGAAACAGTTTTTCCCATATATTTGTAGCAGATTAATCAGGTGGATGGTAAACTAGCATATATAGTCACCCCTAAATCACCCTACATTTTATGTTAGAAATAATAATAAAATTGTATGAAAAATGGGTTTTTTACCCAGGCAATACCCGAAAACCCAGGCTTTTCAAACTAAAAAAAACCCGGGTCGCATTCACTATTGTGTTTTCTTTTGATTTAGGTATTTTATGAATTACCAAATCAAATAGAACTTTAACACCTAAGTATGTATTTATTTACATTAAGATTATTGTTTCATACGACGGGTAAAACACCGAGAAAGAGAGAGAAGAAAAAAGTTTAAGGTTTATATTGTTTGCAAATGTCGAAACATAATTATCTCTTTAGTTCTATTTACTATAAAAACATTATAACAGCACATTAATTATAAAACAAAGTAAAACTACCAGCTACCAAAACATGTCGCCGTATTTGTTTTTCTTATCTGACGTCTGCAGATGTCACATGCGGTCATCTTAAAAAAAACAAACTGTCACCTTTCCCGCGATTCTCAGTCTGCGCTACGCATGCCCGAGCCTGCTCAGTATTGAATGGATACGCGGGCAGACTTGTTCTATGCCCCCTATTGATTTTGTAACGCAACAGTGTCTTAATTTTGTACAGAACTAGGTATCGCCTGTTTAATACGTGTTGTGGGTTTGTAATTATAATAATTGTTAGTAAAAACAGTGCCTTTGCAAAGTGTTAATAGTTATACGCCGAAATATAAAAGGTAAGCAAAGTAGGTCAGTTCATTGATAATATCTTTCCATTTTCAGCTCGTTTTAAATTAGGAACGATACATAGACAGTTTTTATTCGGCGTTTACGCATTGTTTATTTTTTTTTTGACAAATAGGTTTTGCTACGGAGGTTGAATGGGTATAATGTTATTGTTTACGGAATAGGGTATTGATTCCCGGCAAATCGGTGCCTGGCACGGTGATATACCAGTTTATTGTACTATACATCACGTGGCTTGATAAAATACGGGTTTTGTATAATATGATAGTCGATTAATGCTTAATTCTGATTTAATTACTTTGCAGTTTAGCTTAAAGAGGATGTTATATGACGCCAAAGCATGACCTTGTTATTAAAAAGGTAATGGTACTAGGAGAACATAAATATATGACATGTTATCTGACATTTGATGGCCTCTACGACACTGCTACGACGCTACGCTTCCGTAGCCCTTATCAAAATGACACTAATTGACAGCTTTTCAATATACTATCCTTGAAATCAAATGGCGCATTCTACAATCGTATACTTAGTGCTTTCTTTATTTATAAGTTTTGGATAGTAATAATGATTACTTTTAATAATAGTTCGTAGTTTCACTGATATGAAATGAATAATACCTACAACTTTTATATTTAATAAACACTTTAGTGATAAAAAGTTTCAGTAGGTACCTGTGCGACTTTTTTGACCTTAATAAAGCAATAAGACTACATTTAATTTTATGATTAAGTACTGATCTATTTAACAATCGTTTGGCTTATAGACGGCAATACGGCATATATTAATGTGACTGATTACTTAAACTATAGGATTTCAAAAACATGCGAAAAATCTTGTATAAATTATCCTATTTGGACTGCAACCGAAATGTTGTTTTTCTAATACTTTTAATTTATCGCAAAATTCGACCCCAACCTTCTCACATATTTATATATGTAAATAATCTGCTTGTTTAAAAACACGTTTGCTGAATAATGGATTACCTTTTAAATATGTATTTTGTTTTACATGTTATTCGATATTGTTGTTTGGAGAATATATAGCACGCGTGTGGGTGGCAAGCGGAGTACATATAAATTAATAGGTATTTAAATATTTTTAATGGTAAATGAAACATAAGTTAAATAAAAACAGGCCAAGTGCGTGTCGGACCACGCATAATGGAGGGTTCCGTAGCTTCAATGGAATAAGAACCAGACTAATGCCAAAAGGTCGGATCTGATGCCTTATGGAAGAAGCTTTTTGGAAATAACTCAAAAATGGCTAAACCTATAAACATATAGGTATATTGACTTAATCACAAAATGTTCAAGCAAACCCCAATGTTATTTTTAAAGACCTATCGATTGATGTGCAACATGTTGATATTTGGTTAATTTTTTTTTTAAATTTAGTTACATGTATGGAGCTGTGACATACGGACGGACAGACAGACGGACATCACGAAACTATAAGGGTTCCGTTTTTGCCATTTTGGCTACGGAACCCTAAAAATGGCAAAAAATCAAGTAAAAAAATAGGTTAATGAAGTAGTTTCTTTTTGTTTTTTAGTTAAGTTTAGTTTTATATTATTTCTTAAATACAATTTTCATACATTTTGTAAGAGAACACAGGCATTCCTTATCGTATAGTGATCATCAAAACAGTTGTTATATACATTATTTATATGCATCTAGTCTAGCAAAAACATGTAATGATCAATGTCCAAAATAATAATTATTAATAATAAGAAATAACAATAGCACATGAAGTACCTATCAAGAATATATATATATATATAAATCACAATGTCAGTTTAGAAAAAAAAAATTTAGTGTGTCATCAGGAGATGACTCATCTCCTCTGTTGTGTATGATTTTAAAATTAAACGTTATTTTATAGTCTCAATCAGTACCTACGTAGTCATTAATTATATCTCCTAAAACAACTTAATTCCTAAACAAATATTAGTCTCCGGCTAAAATTAAAGCAGATCTGCAACTAAATCGGACAATCCACTTTGAAGATCTTATCATTCATTAGAAGATACGTATATGTATATATTATAGATACTCTCTAAAATCTTGTAATAAAGTTCATACAGATACATAAAAAATCGGCCAAGGGCTAGTCGGACTCGCGCACGAAGGGTTCCGTACCATTATCTATAAAAATGGCAAAAAAATCATGTCTGTTGTATGGGAGCCCCCTTAAATATTTATTTTATTCTGTTTTTTACTATTTGTTATTATAGCGGCAACAGAAATATATCATCTGTGAAAATTTCAACTGTAACTATGACGGTTCACGGTTGATGAGATACATTCTAGTGACAGACCCCATTTAAATATTTATTTTATTCTGTTTTTTACTATTTGTTATTATAGCGGCAACAGAAATATATCATCTGTGAAAATTTCAACTGTAACTATGACGGTTCACGGTTGATGAGATACATTCTAGTGACAGACCCCATTTAAATATTTATTTTATTCTGTTTTTTACTATTTGTTATTATAGCGGCAACAGAAATATATCATCTGTGAAAATTTCAACTGTAACTATGACGGTTCACGGTTGATGAGATACATTCTAGTGACAGACCCCATTTAAATATTTATTTTATTCTGTTCTGTTTTTAGTATTTGTTGTTATATCGGCAACATAAATATCATGTGTGAAAATTGCAACTGTCTAACTTTCACGGTTCATGGATACAGCCTGGTGACAGACGGACAGATAAACAGACGGATAGTGGAGTCTTAATAATAGGGTCCCGTTTTTACCCTTTGGGTACGGTACGGAACCCTAAAAATGCCGTAATTATATTGACTTATATTGTCATATAATAGTTTAATACATACATAATGAGATTTGTAAGATTATCAATATTGTGAACTGACTATTATTTGCAATATAAAACTGCGATATAACAGGTCAAGCAGTCAAAACATGTTTACCATCTAGTGATATGCGCGCGCGCAGGCTATCAAAATAATATGCGTATTCCGTATATTTTTATTGCGCGCGCGCATATAGTTCAAGATCATTGGGATCGCAGCGGAGAGGCAATTCACCAAGTATAGGTAGCGATCGCGTCATATTTCAGATTTTATTTCCTAGCCACAATTTACCTATGAATCAGCGGCTTAGTAAATATTGGAGTACTCGTATGTATCCATAAGAGTTAGTTACATTACAAACCCAAAGAAGGCTTAGGAGATTATTATTATCGCCTACACAAACACTTAATACAGTCAAATCAAAACATGAAATAATAAAATTTTAAACAAAAAAGAACCGATTCCACTTAGCCACCACCTTTTCAAAAGCAAATGCCCGAGCTACTGTAAAAAATACTGATAATCACATAGGTGCACCTCTAATATTTGAAGAGTTCCCTCGATTTCTCCAAAATTCCATAATCAGATCCTGATCTGATGACTATGGGACCAACTGTTAATAATTTTCGAAATCGGTCGAGCCGCCTTCGAATAATCGGTGAACATAAAAAAAAAACAAAGATCCCGACGAATTTAGAACCTCCTCCTTCGAAGTCTTGAAGCCGGTTGATAAATATTATATCCTTTATTTCTTTTTATTTTGTCTTACCGCGACGGTGACAAACAAGCATACGGCCTGCGTGCCTGATGGTAAGCGGTTACCGTGGGCAGGAATCACATGCGCGTTGCCAACCCTTTAAAAATCTATACTTACTCCTTTTTTGAACAATTTTATACCTTTGGAAAACCTCGGCAGGGAGTTCATTCCGCAGCCAGAGCGTTCGCGGGAGGAAATTCCTCCCAAACTCACCTTTCTGTATGGCACTGGAGTATTCTGGCATTGACCTTAGCTTTAATGCTTTTACTGTCCCAATTCACTGAAACAATGCTCAGGATTATATTGAAGCCATCCCATATTCTAACTGAAGTCTAGGTCTAGGCACAGCTCTTCGGCATAATGGTCTGGAATCTACGATAAAAGACATGGCTTCCTCAATAAACATCCCAAAAACGGTCCCGATATTCCTCTGAAAGCTCAAAGCAAGAATTTGACTAGAAACCACACACGCGTACACCCGTAAGGGATAGACATAGATGACGAGAAAATCACTTCTACAGCACAAAACAGAACAATTTACCATTGTTTTTCTTAGCCGACACAACTTTCTAAAAAAATATCTGGCTTCTCGTAGTAAACACAGAAATTCTTGTAGAAATTGCGAATTATATCTGTTTGTGACCCTCCACTGCTATAAGTAATGGCGTGGAGGGTAATAAACAAATCGAGGGTTGCGAGGTGCAGCCCGATAACTCGAGCTAATAGGTTTTTGAAAATAGAACAATAAGCTGACGTTAGGTGCTTATTTAAATCCAAAATTATTTCTACATATCGGATTTCACCTCGCAACCCTCGAAATGTGAGACTATGACAAGGACCAACGGTAATAGCACCTTCTCTGTCGTACCTATTGAAAGTGTAATAAGACCATCCCGTTCGATCTTGGTATTGTTACTACCATGCCTAGTCTATACCTTTAATCCTATGTTTATGTCTGAAAGTTATCCCTCCATCCCTTTCCCCGGCTTTAAATATGACCCAATACGCAATTTCCCGCTATTTAAAAAAGTTGTTATAGGTCAATCAAAGTTTTCATTGGCTAAAATTAAATTTGATGCGTCGTACGTCATGCGCAGTTAAACTAAAATAAACGGCTTGCTGTCATTAGCTTGTATTCCCCGTCTCCGTATGCACACTCACAGTTATGTGGCGTATTTCTTAGAGATTTTACCGTTCACTGCCTGGAATCCATTAATGGTGGCTTCGGCAAACATTCTAGACGCAAAATAGAACCGAGGCATCCCCATTATGGACCAGGCAGCCACCGTATAATCACTAACCTCATCGAGGAGCAGTTTGGAACCTTATTCATCAAAAAGTAAAAAAAATATAGGTGACAAATCACTTGGTCGGACTGGGTACAACCTGGTCCGTCCCGTTTTCGGACACTTTTTAGTATAAAAGCCACTCACAATAAATTTTATTAATATAGGGCTGTAATATATAATTTCGGCTATAGACGGAAAAACCGGCTAAGTGCGTGTCGGACCACGCATAATGGAGGGTTCCGTAGCTTCAATGGAATAAGAACCAGACTAATGCAAAAAAGGTTGTATCTAATGCCTATGGAAGAAGTTTTTTGGAAATAACTCAAAAATGGCTAAACCGATAATGTTAAAAATACGCGCATCTTCTCAATTTTTTTCATATTTTTTGGATTTATGGTTCAAAAGTTACAGGGGGGGACGCTATTTTTCCGACTTCCGAAGCGATTATTTCTGAAACTATTCACTTAATCACAAAATGATTAAATAAACCTCAATGTTATTTTTAAAGACCTATCGATTGATGTGCAACATGTTGATATTTGGTAAAAAATATTTTTTGAAATTTAGTTACATACATGTATGGAGCGCCCGCCCTGAAAATATTTTTTTCTGCAATTTCACTACATAACTAAATAGCGGCATACAAACTACACCTTATATCTAAATTGTATTAAGATACGTCTTATAGTTTCCGAGTAAAATGGCTGTGACATACGGACGGACGGACAGACGGACATGACCAAAACTATGAGGGTTCCGTTTTTGCCATTCTGGCTACGGAACCCTAATAAGCACCCCAAAAATTGCACCACTAAAAGTGTCCGAAAACGGAACGGAACATTTTTGACTTTTTGATGAATGAGGTTCCAAACTGCTCCTCGATGAGGTAAGTGATCATACGGTGGCCGCCCGGTCCGGTCCATTAGAACCCTGCAAGCCTGGATTGTTTATTAATTTAAGTTTGATTGCACATTATAAAAAGCATATAGATTATTATATAGATTATTATTATAGATTGCATGAAAGGTTGTCTGGAAGAAATCGCTCATTAGCGATAAGGCCGCCTGTTGTTACCTCTACCTAAATGTATCTAATTGTAAAATTTGTGCTTGTAACTGTATGAGGTGTGCAATAAATAGTATTTATTATTATTATTATTATTTGTATCTCCTTTGAGAATCACGGGCCTTTATATCCCGGTCTTTTGATAGGCTTGCGTGGGGATACAGATCCAACACGCAGAGGCCCCTTGGAGAAATTTGCTATGTTGTACAACTGCTAGAACCCATTCACTAATAGATACCCGTGAACCGGTTCCAGCAGGCGTAGATATTGTAAATAAAATGGACAGAGTAAAGGGCTATGGTATTGAAGTTTGGCTGGTCAAAGATTAGGCTATTGTACAGAGGTCCGGACACCTGCCATAACAATTTTATAACATGTTATCGAGGCAGGCGTTGACTCGCCGCCAACTAGATGGGCCCCTGAAACTGCCGTTGCAAAAACGACCAGGAGCAACATCGGTGTGAGCGGCTCAGGGTGTGGAGAGGTGTACACCGCTTTCTGCCAGTGACTGTAGGAAGCCCAGCCACTGTACCAACTCGCGTGCATATTTCACTTCCACCCTGCGAGCATATAGCTCTGACGGCTCCTCTCTGGACGGCCAATTAAGGCAAGCCAGAGCCAAGAGTCCTGCGGGTCCCCTTGGAGTCCACTCCGACCGACGAAGACACGCCGGAGACGGGGACCCTGACCGACTCTCTGGAGCATTCGGGTCCGCGGGGTCGTCACTCCCCGACAGCTCGCCACAAGCTGCCCTGCGGGCTTATTATTATTATTATTATAAATGGCAAAAACGACTTAAGGCATTCTCTAAAAGTCAACCATTGGGTCAGACTTACAATTGATGCGGAATTAGTAAGATCAGAAAATATGATAAATATAAGCACATATATGTACTTAGTTAATATGTACGCCTAGAGTGTTGTACCTAGGTATTAGTCTTTTTGGCAATTTCTTCCAGGCGGGATCTGGTTTTGTTTGGTAAATAAATAAAGTAAGGAAATGTATTGCTGTTGCGATACAGCGGGGAAATGCTGCCAGCATCTACGGAACCATGCCGCGGTGGGTTAGTATTTGGATGATTAAGTTTTATCTATGCTTAGATATAGTTATTAAAAGATTTAAAAAAAATTCTTCAATTTAGGCACATTACAATGCACTTATGAACGGCAGAAAAAAAAACTACCACCGGTTCTAACTCTACACCTCTGACCCGAGAAGTATTATGACCGGCAAGAAACTCAGCGGGACTTATTTTTTCAAAACAGTAATACATTACAATAATGCGTAGTAATATTATTATGTCCAGCATAATAAAAACAAACTTACCATCTTATTCCATAATTAATTTGAAAATTAAGTACCTAATAATAATATTGGGTAGGTATATTATTTATCTAACTCCAGTAACAATAACAAGCTAAATAAGCAAGGTCAAGCCTGTTGTCAGTTCGCAATAGCCTATTTCGGGGCCAGATATTTTGCGCAGTTGTCTGCTAAGTTTATATCATCAATTAACACCAATAAACGTGTTCGATATCACGATCCCCTTCAAAAATAAATATCCTTCGAGTCGATTCCGAATCCAGCGGCTGCTAACGTTTTTATGAGTGCTTCTCATAATAGTCAACGCTAGAATTTCTATACACCTTGCACCGTTGTAATAACGTTCAAAGTTGTATACATATTTTTGACTGTAAAGTTAGCAGCAAAAGTAGCTTAGCGGGTGAGGTGTTACTAACTAAACTATAAGACTTATCTTAATTAAATTTTAGCATAAGGTGTATTTTGTATGCCGCTACTTAGTTTTGTACTAAAATTTCTGAAAAAAATATTTAATGTTTGTTTGTATGGAGTGTCCCCGCACTCCATCCATACATGTAACTAATTGTCAAAAAAAAATTAAAAAATAACTGACGTTTGCTTGAACATTTTTTAATTTAGTGAATATTTTCAGAAATAATGACCCCGAAAATCTATAAAATTATAACTTTTGAACCAGAGATCCGAAAAAATCTTTCAATGAAAATTATTGTGAACATTATCGGTTAAGGCGTTTTCGAGTTATTTCCAACGATAGATACGACCTTTTGATATTAGTTTTTTCGTTAGTATTTACGGAACTCTCCTTTATGCGTGGTCCGACACGAACTTGGCCTGTTTTTTTATTTATAGAATAACGAAGATACGCAAACCTTAGCATTAGCATAACATGAACCACCAATATCTAAATTAGATTGGTAATTAACATTTGTACACACTATTTATTCACTTCTTCTGTCATAGGGCCGATTTGACTCAAGAAAGTCACAGAAGGTCACGCAGCTACCAATTCCTAGCTGTCGAATCTCGCAATTTAACATGACTTTCAAAATTTAACAGATCGCCCGTAATATCGCAAATACATTCACGTGTAATTATCAAATACTCGTATTCCAGTGATTTCAGGACAGTCAATAAACTATAATAAGAATATTGCGTCACTGGTGGGTTGGTACTAGGGTTGCCACCTTTTTTTTGAGAGAAATATAATATTTTCCAAACCTACATGAAAAAAATATAGTGCCTCTTGTTGATACCTCATGGGACGTTCCAAAAATGTAGTATTTTTGCCTATTTTTCTTTTTTTCAACAGTACTCTCCCAGCTGAAATATAGTACGATGCTATAAGATAAATAAAAAAATAATAAATATTTATTTCATATTTTAAATAATCCATACTGTGTTAAATTATACTTACAAAACTACTATAAACCTAAATAAAAAGCTTTAAAAAAACCTATATATTATAGTACGGGTGACAACCCTAGTTGGTACCAATATATTTTATAGCAGTACTCTACCAAATAACAGTGTGTTTACAACCCATACATTTCCATTCGCAATAAATGTACTGAAAATACAAGTATGCACATATTTAATGACCGTTCTGCTATTAAAACTGTTAATTTCGTTTCCAACAATTCGTACGTCTTGGATAATCATCTACGTAAATATGTTTTTCTACTCCTGCACTTTTATCTGTCATTTATACATTCGTCAACACCTTTATAAGAACATAGATAATATACTAGAAGAAAAGTCTATCTAGTCTATTGCCCAAAATAACACTTGTTCTATAAAAGCTCCAAAATAGTATCGTGTAATAGCGTGCAAGCACTTTAATATAGGACAAAATAAATTACTGCCAACCTAAAAAACCTAAATAAACGCAGCGTTTTTAGAAAAAATAACTTTAAAAAAGAAAAAATGAAAAGAACCACAGATACTTTGCAGTTTTTATTTTACGTTTCCCGTTCGTTTGTTGGGGCAAACTGTAAACTTTGAAAGTAATTTAGGTATTTTTACTAATCTCTGTAGCTCTTTAATCATTGATCAAATAACGACGTGTGTGTTGTGTGTGTGTGTGTTAGTAATGTTAGTATTCTTGAAAAATAGTGTTTTAAAAGGTAAAACTTAAATGATTGTTGATTATATTGACAAAATAACGGCGATATCCATGAAGTTTTCAATTTCGCATTTTATGTAAAAGTAAGTGTAGTCGTAGAAAAAGTATTGTATGCAACGTCGTATAAGTAGGTCAAAAAATGTTCGTGGCGTTTTTCTTAACAATTTTCGCCTACGGCTCAAATTGTTACCCACACCACTCACCTTTTTTGACCCCTCTTATACAACTGTTGCATAAACTACTATATTAGTACGGGGACTACGGGGTGTTATTTAATTATTATCATGAACCTCCACCGTGCAGAAAACCACAGTCACATAGCACTAGACCCTACTCATAGTGTTGTGTTCCTGCTGATGAGTAAGGTTGCCAAAGAGCTCAAAGAGTACCCAGTGTGTCGACGACGAGGTACGAGAGTTGTTCCTTTAGTCGTCAACACAGTAAGTCCTCCTTTTTGTAAAGGGTCGGCAACGCGCATGTGACCCCTGCATTTACAGGCGTACATAGGTTACGGTAGCTGCTTGCCATCAGGCGAGCCGTATGCTTGTTTGCCACCAAAAAAACCAGATCCAAGTGTTGATTTTATTTGAATCTGGGTAACCTGGACGGTTACCTATCGGTACCTTATAAACGATGCGATAACATAATATTAATAATCTTACTTTCTCAGACGAGCCACTAGTTCAGTAACTTAATAACTAAAAATAATTTTAAACAAAAAAGAACCGACTTCACTTAGCATACACCTTTCCAACAGCAAATGCTCGAGCTGCTGTAAGAAATATTCAAATCACTATAGGTGTGACTATAATAGTTGAAGAGTTCCCTCGATTTCTCCAGGATCCCATCATCAGATCCTGACCTGGTTACAATGGGACCAGACCAACTGTGAAGTATACTCTTTCAAATAAAAAATCATTTTCCAAATCGGTCCAGCCGTCTTCGAATAATCGGTGAACATACATTAAAAAAATTGCAAAAATAAAACAAACAAAGATCCCGACGAATTGATTACCTCCTCCTTCGAAATCTTGATGTCGGTTGATAAGACAATGAAATACGTAAGGCACGAAAGATTAAGATATTATATAGGAAGGTTAACATATATTTACATATAGAGCGAAATCTAGATTTTCCAGAAATTCATTTTGTATAGAAAACATCGCGTGATCTCCAAGGATCACGTAATGCTTTTTATACTATTTGGAGTGTCGGAAGTGTCGTGTAGGACGTAAAACGTTACATCGTGAATCATCCTTAAATCTGTGCGTGTATCTATAAATAAAAACCATAATTCTTGTCCTCTCTCGTCGCCAGTCTGTGCAACAATAGGTATCATTCAATCAATTCAAATGAAATTTAAATCTAACAGATCGATCGGGACTTGGGGACAAACAAGCTACTGAAGCTATATTTAGAACAATCTTTTATTCAATTCTTTGTCTGTAAGGCGTGTACCAAATTACTTTGCTATTTAATAAATAATAACTAGTATTCATTCAAGCTGTCGTCTGTATTCATAATTACTAGGTTATTATGGAATAAGAGCTGGTCACGTCAGATATGACACAATAATGAGAGCAACGAAATCCATCTAGTAAAATTGCAATACCACCCTTATATAGATCCGGGCATCTGGCAGCTTTTAATGGGCGGAGGTCAGAGTGACAAACTAGCAAAATATTTCAGTTGGAAAAAAGTAATATCATATAGATTATAGAGGACGGGGCTTATATTTTAACATAAGAGCAAAAAACATTGCGTATTATTTCGGAAACAGAAACAGTAGGCGACAAATTATGAATTACATAATACGTCGTTCTGAACTATTTTTCCCAACAAAAACGTTTGGCAATAATAAAATCTAATTATTTATATAATTTCTCATAATACTGCATCAAATCGAGAACTCTAGGATTTGTTTTCTTAAACTAGGTTGCATTCTTTGACCTCTACTAATGAACAGCTGCCAGATGTCCGGATTTAGAAATAAGCATAGTATAGCAAACTAACGAGAAGTATTTCGTCGCTCTCATTGTGTCATATCTGACCATTATCTGACGTGGCTAGCTCTCCGTCTATTATGATATGAGTTAAGGCTTGGTCAGAGTTTGCTCTTACATATTTTTTAAATGTACTTCATCTCAAGTGACCTTGTAAAATATTACTAACAAAACTATGCAATTTATTTTATTTATTAACTCAAATTGTATTACACAAAAACGTCATCAAAGTGCACTCTGGGCTGGAATTGAACCCGAGTCTTTTGCGTTCTCGGCAAACGCCACTAACCGGGGTATTAATTAGAAAATTTAAAATTTCATCCTGTTTAGCAAAATCAACTGTTAAGTCACTATTTCTAACCTAAAGTAAGTCGTAGCTCCTGTATTACTCCCGAACAGTACCTCTACCACGAGTCATGCAAATAAGCCCAATTCGAGATTCGTTCACGAATTCGTTAATTATTTGTATGGAGAATTTGTGCAGAGCCTCTAGCGGTCACTTATAGAACTAAAAATTACTGCCATACCATAAGTTAAATTATCGTTTATGCAATTCGCTCACGACAGTTCGATTGCTTCTTTCGTTTGTGTAGATTTCAATACTTTAGATAGTGACGTGACGTGACAAACGTCACATCCTTCACACCAACCGAAACAGATTGTAGGTAAGCCAAAAAGGTTTTACTTCCTAAGTACATTTTATCTGAAGGTTTAGAAATAGTTTAGAACTGTAGACAATTATATGAGCAGTGAACAATAATAAGCATAGACACCGTACTAGCTCTGAAAAATTACCATACTTATTGTGGGTGTTTAATATGCTTGCTAGGCCGTAAACCAGGAATAATTTCCGTTGGTCATCGTGTCCCAAGCGGTAAATTTAAAGTGGTTAAGGGCGGTAAATAATCAAGCTTCGTGATGGTCAGCTGCCGTTCCTTGAGTGGGTTGAGGAACAGCAGCCATTTTCTCATATAAAATATAAATATAAAATAAAATGACCATCGCGTCCCAGTTGAAACAGGTGATAATTTACTCGTATATGCTATTACAAATAAAATAAAAATCATCAGCCGGCTGTATAGCACTGAAAAAACCGTAAACTAGTCACATGAATATATGGTATTTAGGGTATCAGCAGACGGTTTTTCTACCTCAAATCAGCCGGCTGACGATTTTCCTGATAATAAGAGCATCAAAACAGCTGACCTACGCGAGTCATCATTATACTTCGTCCTTAACCACTTTGTTTCTGGCTTACGGTTCATGCCAGCGGAGCCGGGAAATATAAGCTATGACAGTAAGCCTTTTTTTACCTGATTTAAGAGGCCTTATTCCCAAAACGCGCGAATTTCTTAAAATGCTTCATTTTCTTCGAAGGCTATGGCTAAAGTACTTAGTTTTTTTAAATCAACTATTGATGCATATAATAGTTCATTTCTTTATCTAGACGGCCATCGGAGCAAATATTACATTTTAACGAGTAAACCATGAAAAAAAATGGTCGTCTTGGAAGGCCTTTCCGGATTTTCCAGTTAGATGTACCATTCATTTCCAAATTACGCAAAAAAGGGTAACAATTCTTATTCAACTTGAATAAAATTCAATTGAGTATATCATGTCTGAGACGGCCATGGAAATAAATATCGAAGATTCATCTTGGATAATAGACAAAATACCTCCTGATTATATGCCAGTTTTTTGTGGAAACACGTTTACATTAAATTTTTTCCACGAAAAGTCTATAAATATTTTGCCCTAAAAAGATTACCATAGGAAAGTTAAACTATATTTCTATCACGATAAAAAATATCATTACTATAGTGGTACGTTTTAATTTAGTATGAATTTTTAAAAATGACCTATAAATCACACTTCACAGGACACTTTCTGTAAGAATCGTATTTTTGGGTTCTTAATAATAATAAATATGGTTCAACAGTATTTTTTTGTATTACTAATACTTCAAACTATCTTATAGATAGCATTTTATGCGGCTTTTTTCTTTAATAGAGTTTTTCGACCTTTTAGGGAATAAGGAGCCTTAAACGCGCGTGACTTTTAACGCATAAAATGTTATCAACCGACTTCAGGATTTCGAAGGAGGAGGTTCTTAATTCGTCAGGATCTTTATTTTTACTATTTTTTCATAATGTTCACCGATTGCAACTTTTTTTTAAACAGGGAAATTACGTTTTTCGTCATACATATTCAAAGCTAGGAAAAGGGGGGAAAACTGTCAGTACTTCATCCATCCATCCATCCATATATTTATTTCGTCGTAGGATATAGGATTACATAAGAAAACCAAATTGATGAAATATCAAATGTACAAATAACACTACTAGTTTAAAACGTCCTAGAACTACGACCATATGTAGTGTTAGGTGATTCTTAATTTATTTGGTTACTAGCTGTGCCCGCGGCTCCGCCCGCGTGGAATTCGGTCTGTGTCAGTAAGCGTCTAATTCACCCCTAATTTCTCTCCCGCTACCCTGGAGGCGGAACTTGAAGTAAAGTTGACAGATGGATACGCTAGAGGACAGTCGTCCTAATAAAATATTTTACAATTACCACTAAATGAAACTAAACTCAAAAATTAATACTTTATATTATCATATTTTTTTTGGCATGATTTAAACGACTTAGAGAGTAGAAGGTGTGGTGTATATCGGACGATACAGGACCACTTTTGTATTTATACGTTCATGTCCATGGCAAATATCATCCAAATCGATCCTCCCATCAAATCAGTCTAAGCATGAAAGGTAAGAACAGGCGTGGTTGAAATATGGGTGTGGGGGGGGGGGCTCATAAATGCAGAAATGATTTTTTTCTATTTGAGGTGCACTTGGAGGGGGGGGGGGGGGGTTCATGACCCTTGCAAATTTAACTCAATCGAGTGTAGTGGCTACCCCCTAATATAACCTGGCTGGGGATTTTCTTAAATTGGAATTAGTAATCCTTAAGGGGTGATTTCCGGGATAACAATGCAAAAAAAACCGGGCAAGAGCATGTCGGGCGATGCTCAGTGTAGAGTTTCGTAGATACCGCCCTGTTACAAAACATCCGTTCCAAAGGTCGTTTATTAAGGGATATTTGGCGGCGCTTACGTCATTTTACTATTCGGCACTTCCTTTCACTATGCATTTTTGACTGATAATTCAAAACCGGCTGAACCGATTTTATTCAATATAGTATGTATTGAAAGTTCTTATCAGGCCTCACCAAATTTCAGCTTTCTAGTGCGAATGGTAACTGAGCTAGACCGCGGACAGACGGACGGACATGGCGAAACTATAAGGGTTCCTAGTTGACTACGGAACCCTAAAAAGAGATAAATAGTAGTCAGGGAGGGGGGGGGGGGGGGCGGATTTTCATTAATTTTCATACGTTTTTACCACACTGTCACAGATAATACACTGATGTTAGTGGTTGCAATAATGGTGAATTGTTTTCATGTATGGTATCAATCGATTCGTTTTGTTGTGAGGATCAAATGTCTATATGGGGCCAATTGCGTTAAAGCAACACATTAGTCAGAAATGAGACTTAAAGTCTGAGATTTGCATTTGTTTCTCAAAACGCTCCTAATAAAATGACGTGCAAAAGTGACGTCACGATCACATAGTCGCCGTGTTTATAGTATGGAAAAAATATGAAATTGCTATTTTTACAGTGAAATATTGCGTTTATGTATATGGTTGCTATACAATTTATTTTACAGTAAAATGTTAAAAATCGAATGCTATCATTGTTTTTTTTTTTAATTTCGCACTTTAAAAATCGAAAAATTTTGAAACTTCGCAGCATATCTTAGAGCCATTTCAATAGAATTTATAGACTTTCACTTTAGTTGGATATATTGATCATTTTGCATCCCATCAACTAAATTTTAATGCATTATTCAACATGTGTCATCATGCCTATTACATACGGTTCCGAACGCGGAATAGAGAATTTATGATATTAGTGTAGATCAAGATATTTATTCTTCAATGTAAGTACATTACAATGCACTAATGAACGTCAGAGAATAATAAAATACGTGAGTGTCGTGGAACACTCGATTGGAACGAAGTTATGTTATTTAATTTTATATCATTTTTGACTTTGTCGTAAATTTTGTGGTTTTAATTTTTTTTTGTATTTTTTGGACATTTTGGAAATTTTGGGAATTTTGGAATTCTTGAAAATTTTGAAAATTTTGGAAATTTTGGAAATTTTTGAGATTTAGAAATTTTGCCATTTTTGACATTTTTTACTTTTAGGTTCTCGACTTTTTTCACTTTTATCACTTTGTCACTTCTCACTTTCACTTTTCACTACACTTCACTTCACTTTATTCTATTTTATAATTTTTTTAATTCATTCCATTTTACATGTTTCTCAATCGTATGGACTGTCGCGTTTTCGTGACGTGACGCTTTTTCGTCTAGCTCCCCATCCGCGAACCGTCCGAGAAGAGAAGGAACTTCGTTCCAAAACTACCACCGGGTCTAACCTTACACCTCTGGCCCAAGAAGTATTATGACCGAAAAGAAACTCGACGGGACTAATTTTTTTCAAAACAGTAATACATTATTAGATCTTAAAGATACAAAATAATGCGCAGTTCTTCAAGAAGACATATCAGCTTGAGAGACAGATAATGTACCTATTGTTTAGTTATAAAGAAAAATAAATCCTAATCTGACAGCTTCACAAAACGTTTGATATGTTTTCCTACCTAAACGGTGTCCTATAAATGTTAGATGATTTTGTAGTAGTTTCTGGTTTGGGCCATGCTTCTTTGTCCGTCATATATAGTCCTCAAACCTGCAATAACCCTTTGACATTCATGACATTTTCAAATATTTCTTAAGAGCGGGTAAAGGTAAATTTAAAGCATCGACGGGTAACATGGTACAAATATGAACACCTTGACCAAAAAATTACAAATTATTTCAATACCAAATTTCAACTAAATACGTACAGAAACAACCAATAACCGGTTGTTTCTTCCCCATGTAAACTTCCACCCCTTTTGCATCCGCTTAAGGGATAATTTCCGAGATAAACAGATAAACAGACAAAAATTCTTAAAACTGTTGGAACGTGTTCTGTTATCGATTCTAAGTATCCCCAGCCAACTTTTTTTCATGAACAGACTTTCGACCCTCTTCAGCTTTATTATATGTATATATAGTTTTTATTGAAAGTACCCTTCAGGCATTACTTCCATTATTTTTTTCTATTTTTTTGGACCTACGGTCCTAAAGTAAGAGGGGGGGGGTGGGGGGATTTTTTGAAGATGAAACTATCCTTTGTCCTTTCTCGAGACCCATACTATCTCTATACCAATTTTCATCTAAATCAATTCAGCGGTAAAAAAATCCTCATACCAACTTCCAACCCCCTTTTCACCCCCACAAGGGTTTGAAAACTATCCTATGACGTTTCTCGAGACTCAAATTGTCTCCATACTCATTTCTATCTAAATCGTTTCAGCGGTTCAAAATTCTCCATACAAACTTTCAACCCCATTTTCACCCCCACCAGGGTTGATTTTCGGGATTAAAACTATATATTATCCTTTCCCGGGACTCAAACTATCTCTATACAAAATTTCATCAAAATCCGTTCAGCCGTTTTCCCGTGATGCGCGGTCAAATAAACAGACAAACAGATAAACAGACAAACAGACAAAAATTCTAAAAATTGTTGGAACGTGTTCTGTTATCGATTCTAAGTATCCCCAGCCAACTTTTTTTCGATTATCTTCCATGTACAGACTTTCGACCCTCTTCAGCTTTATTATATGTATAGATTTTGTCAACATGACAGTTCGACTTTTAGTGATCATGATCATAGTGGATCATAGGTTTATTTCTTATTATTTAGGTCTATTGTATAATCACAAAAGGATAAGTACCCTTTCAGGATGTTGTTGAAGAATCTAGAAAGAGAACTAAAGTATAGGCAGTGCGCTATTGTTACACATCCCACCTGCGTCGACGCCGACACGTTGGCCAAGTCCTTTAATTTATTTACCAGCGAACAAGCCGGAGCGGCGCCCGACATCCGAAATCACTACAAGACTATTAAATATAGTTGTCGTTCGTCTAACTATTGTTGGTGTCGAGGCAATCGATCCGTAGAGCAAGGGGCACGGAGCCTCACGACCTAACAAACGCACAAGGGAAGCTAAAGATGCTCTAGCAAGCCGCCGGTTTTCATACATAAGCATAACACAACGCAGGATTGCGGCTTTGCCGCTTCTTGCATAATGATGGTTTTATTTCTATTTATAAGTTATACGTACGAGTAATTGTTAGTAGTACTTATAAGTTTCTAGTTTGTGACAATGTTACTTTAAAAGGCTATTTCGCAATAAATAAATCTTTAATATAATTATGTACATTATAATTTCAAAGTGCCCTGTATAAATCTGGATGTCTTCGAAGATCCCGGCCTGTATGTAACGCAGTTGTTACTTCTTGAATATAAAATAATACATCTTCCTGGGATAAATAGTTTGCCTTCCTGGTGATAAGTTAGCTGCTACAGCAATCAATCAGAAATGAATGATGCACAAGAACCTGTATAAGATGTTTCAATATTATTTGTTATTTTTCACAGTTTCATTGTAATTATTATGATTGAAAATGAAAGTGTTTATAACTATCATATCAAATTTCAACTACTTACCATTAATTTTAGGTTAGAGTTGGTATTTTTGTGTCGATTTAAAATCAGATTAATTGACTATTAATACATAAATCTCACAAATATTCAGCAGTTCTTGGGTCTAGATTTCTTTTTTAAAATTATTCCCTTTGAAGTGTTGATGTGGATATTTATGTTTCTCATATCGGCTTGAAATTTACCGTTTCATTTTTCAGTTCCAGTTATCATACTATGCAGTCTTATTAACAAATTATGCTTAATATAAGGCTTTGTCGATATTATTTCGTCAACTAATAATATATAAATATAACACAATAAATACGAATGGTTTTCACTTTCACCATGTTTTTGACATCTCACCTTATAATTTGATAGTGAAAGAGTTTTCTACAGTCGATACAGTATTTTTCTGTGACGTAAGTCAAATTAGTGTCGTATGGTAACGTTTTAATAAAACCTATCGATAACAAACTGTACTGACCTTCAGTGCGTTAACATGACAGATCACATTCGACGTGCCGCATACATCCGTCTCGTTCTACCTATGAGACGGATGTATGCAGCGCACTAAACGTAATCCGACATGAAATGTCAGCATAGATCGTTTGTATGTGTTGCTGTCGAAACTGAAGCAAAACGATTCGAAGCCCGATTATTCGTTAACGCCTATAGAAAAATATCCAGAATTTTCTACATGACTCGTGGTAGAGGTACTGGTTTAAGATTAGATTTGCAGTCTAGACGTTCTAGGAAATTAGCTTCTCTATATTGTCTCGGATTCTAAATTATCTTTTTCTACTCGTCGACTATAATGATTGTGCCATCTCTGCTCAATAATGCCACCACCTGGGCCGCGATTCGACATGCCAAACTGTGAGACGTGGATATCACACTTGTATCGCTAGTGGATAGAGTGATATCCATCTGTTCATGTCCACACGTGTCCACACCTAACTGTCAAGCTGTCAGTAGGTCTCGCTAGAGCGTTTTGTCTATGGCTATGGCCACTATTTTAGATATCAGTATTGAGTGATTTCATCCCAATTTCATCTGTCACAAAAGTGTGATATCATAGTTGTCTCGCAAGCGACTGTCAGTTATGCCATGTTGAATCGGGCCCTGTTCGTACACTACTGATAGCCTTTCAGACTGTACCTGATAAGCTTCCAGATCGTCCCATCAGACTACTTACAATCCAAAATATACTGGAACAGTCATGTTACCTAGAGACTGACATACCTACGCACATCCTAAACCGCTTTGCGTAGAACCAGGCCTATGAATCATGCCCGCGCGAGCGAGTTATATACCTACGTTTTGCGCCTCCCTCGAGGGAGCTAAAGTCAGTGGGCTACCAACGCGCTCACTGAACGCACGTCGTACCGCGCGCGACGCTACTCGGAACTCGGAACAATGTCATCAAGAAAAAAATTTTATTGCGATGTAGTTGGATGTAAAAATAGCAAAGCTAATAAAAACTTATCGCTCTGCCGACGGATGGGGAAAGGTACAAACTTTTTTTTTATACCACGTTGGTGGCAAACAAGCATACGGCCCGCCTGATGGTAAGCAGCTACCGTAACCTATGGTCGCCTGCAACTCCAAAGGAGTCACATGCGCGTTGCCGACGCTTTACAAAAAAGGAGGATTCACTTATGTTATAATAATAATAAACGTGTTATCTTTATTAATCTCTCAAATAACTATGATGATATTGCTAAAAGGCGATTAGAATAAGATTGATATAGCTGTCAATCCATATTAATTTTGACAGTGTGTGGCAAATCTGTCAAGATTAATCATACTCTCATCGCGGCACCAAAATATCAATCAATATTACTCATGTAACTATAATTGTTATGCACCATGCGAACCACTTAAACACTGAATCAATGCAAAATACCTATTTCCTTAACTATAAAACATTTCCAAACATAGGCTAGGCGACCCTAGCGATTGTGCGGGTGCGCGGGAGGTGCGGGGTGCCGCGCGTTGAAGGTAGCTCCATTGTATTATTGCGTAGGTACGTAAACCGTAGGTATTTGCTTTTTCTATGAGTGATTCATATCTGTTCGTAAGAACTATTATATAATCTGTGGTAGAACCCTGAAAGTAAAGAGGAAAGACCAACAGCAGTGTTGCAGGCGTCCATAGGCTACGGTAGCTGCGTACGTGTAACGTGCTGTCAAATTACTTTTCTTAATTCAAAATTATACTTTAGACATGGTTGTTCCTTGTACCCTTCATTTTTCAGTACGTAACCCCATAATCCACATCCGTATTCCATATCACAATGGTTATCTCATTACTAATTCAATCAAGTTACGTAGGAACAGCATTAATGTTTCAAGCTAGGGCCAATCAATAGGAATTGGCTTCATAATAGACCGAGAGCTA
Source organism: Pammene aurita (assembly GCA_947086415.1). Classification (NCBI taxonomy): domain Eukaryota; kingdom Metazoa; phylum Arthropoda; class Insecta; order Lepidoptera; family Tortricidae; genus Pammene; species Pammene aurita. The sequence continues at coordinate 4,833,118 of OX352307.1, forward strand.
GGTCCGGATAAGGTATACTATTTCGAGAGCGAAAAAACCTTAAAGATAAAAGATATAGATAATTTACTGTCAAAACTATGTACAAAGGTATAACATGTCATATATTTATAATATAGGTAGGTGTCAACAGTTTGCTCATTTCGAGCGTACAATGGCCGGTTTGTGTTTTTTTTGTAACTAAAAAGATAAGTATTGCAACATCTAGACAGAAGCTAGATTCTTGCAACTTTGTAAGTTGGTTTGTTAATATCATCCCTATTAATTTTACCTCTAGCAACTGTTTGTCGATGAACGATTCAAAATTCATCGCTAAATTACGGCCTATAGGTATGTTTCATGGTATAAAGACGAATTTGACTTTGACTCTTCATTTATTAAAATCATAAGTTTGGTCGCTATGGTGGAATGCAGTACAAAAAATTACTTACACACTTACCTATATATAATTATATATTTTACTTACTTACACACTTACATATATCTATAGACAGTTATAATAATCCATCCTCAATAGTAGTAGTTGAATAAACATAATTTTAAACAAAAAAGAACCATCTTCACTTAGCATCCACCTTTCCAAAAGCAAATGCTCGAGCTGCTGTAAAAAGAACTCAAATCACTATACTTAGGTGTGCTCTCGCTCTCTAGCGATAAGACCGCCTGTTGACTGCCTCTACTTTTAATCTGTGTACTTTGAGGTATGCAATAAAGAATATTTGTATTGTATTGTATTGTGTGCGTATAGTTGTAGAGTAGCGTTATAGTTGAAGAGTTCCCTCGATTTCTCTAGGATTCCATCATCAGATCCTGACCTGGTTACAATGGGACCAACTGTGAAGTATATTATTTCAAACAAAAAAATATTTTCTAAATCGGTCCAGCCGTCTTTGAATAATGGGTGAACTTACATAAATAAATACCAAAATAAAACAAAGATCATGACGAATTAATAACCTCCTTCTTCGAAATCTTTAAGTCGGTTGATAAATCTTGGCTGTAAAGCTCCATTTACTGCACATATTTAATTGATTTTATAACCCTTTGAGACCTGTCACTCTAGCCTTCACCGTGACAGCCGGCGTACGTCTTAATTTAGTAATGAAATAGTCATCTTCCTCCTAGCGTTTGTCCCCTTTTTGCCACGACTCAATTAAGCCTGGGGACCACTCGGCGACCCAGTCCCGTGAATTGGCGTAAGCACTAGTTTTTACGAAAACTACTGCCATCTGATTAGTAATAATAATCATATAGCTTACTTTTCTAGAGGGGTTTCATTAACTCAAAATTGTATACATTTTCCGGGATCAGCTCTTAGTCTATAACTAAACATGTATCGTGTATATGAGAGTGCTTCCCCATCACGAGCAGTAACAACCATTGGGAAACACATTCCATTGTTTACCGTATTCCATTGCAATAAAGACCAAATTCAAATGATTTTTCAATGGTTTTCCGGCTTTTATGTTTGGGTATTTAGTGTGGGAGGGATAGAGGGATATCATAACCATGAATTATTGATTCTAACGATAGCTTTTAAACATAACTGGACTGAAGTAATAGGAAACCTAGGTACTTAAATATGTTCTTATGTCACGAAAATTTGTTATTTAAATACTAAAATAATATAAGTAAGGTACTATTATTAGATTAGAGATGCATAATAGAATTAAAAATGGTTGATGAGTAAGGTCTGAATTCTGACATTATAATTCGTTTAACATGTGATATAATCCAATCTAACTCTAATCATATGCATTAGAGTACAATACATCTCCGTTTGACATCAAAATAATAATAATCACCAAAAAAAACTGCTTCAGGCGTTTACACAGGCACAGTGAAAGATTTGACGTATGACATTGGAGACTGGAGTAATATCCATTTTTGGTATAAATACTACTCCAATATGAATATGATATGTCAAACAAATCCGAATCAGAACGCGTATCATGGTTGTCATTTTATCGCCTATCACGTTAGATCGTGACAGCTATGGTGACAAGTGATAAAAATCCGACCATATTAGGCTAGCAGATTTGTTTGAATGACAAAAGGTGATACAATGCGTAATATGCGTATGCATTAGATTTGATTTAGAGTTATTTACACTTCAAAACCACACTTAATTTTTTCGGATTATATTACGAGTTTCAATTGTTTCAAGTACCTACCTATTATGTTTAGTTGATATTAAAGCATGGTGACTTAGAGCTGGCCACGTCAGACATGACACAATAATGAGAGCAATGACCCGTCTAGTAAGATTGCAATACTATCCTTATTGCTAGATCAGGGCATCTGGCAGCTTTTAATGGGCGGAGGTCAGAGTGACAAACTAGCAAAATATTTCAGTTGGAAAAAAGTAACACCCCAAATAGGTGAAAACTGCTGAAGTTGCCTTAATTATATAGGACGGGGCCTATATTTTAACATTAGAACAAAACACATTGCGTATTATTTCGTAAACAGAAACAGTAGGCGACAAACTATGAATTAGTTTTAGTTTTGGACTACTTTCCTCTATCAGAATGATATAATCTAATTAATTATATAATTTCTCATTATACTGCATCAAAACTAGAACCCTAGAATTTGTATACTTAAAGTGGTTTGCATTCTTTGACGTCCACCACTTTACAGCTGCCAGATGTCCGAATCTAGAAATAAGTATAGTACTATAGCAGACTAACGAGAGGGGCTTCGTCGCTCTCATTATTGTGTCATATCCGACGTGGCTAGCTCTCCGCCTAGAAAGTACACCTACACGAGTAAATAGCATTTTTTTCACCCCAATTAAGGCGTCAAATATAAGATTTTCTTAATCGTTTCATTTGAGTTACGAAAATAAGTCATAAGAAAAAATAGATAAAGCCTTTAATTATCTATGGAAAATTTTCAATCCATCCACACCGGATTTTAGTATTTATAAATCTTCGAGCAACAATTTAAAGGAGGTACAAATTCAAACAAGTATAACTGAAAATATGGCTCATGAAAATTTGTAACCGGCCAGTATACCGTAATAAGACTGTCAGAATAAGTACCGCACGAGTCATTCTTGCGGCACTATTGTGGGGCGATTTTTTTGGGCTGATTGTGTATCCCTAGTATTATTTGATCGGTGTTATAAACTGAAGATTAACGTAACGGATTACGCTACGCAGTATAGTAAAACTTTTGAAGAGACCCAGCCTAAAATGCGTTTTAAGCGGGAAAGCGACTGTTCTGGTAGGACTATGGCTTCCAATTCGGATATTTCGATTAGTAATTTTTATGGAATACTATTCGAAATATCCGTATTATCCTTAATTACAAGCCTTAGTTGAAATCTTAAGTTGCAGGGAATGATATAAAATGGCGTATTATACGAGCAACAGTATTATGATTGTATTAAGGGGGTTCTACGGTGATTGCAATCCGATAGTCAACATTAAGATACCGGAGTCATCAGATAAGACATAAGGCTAACCAGGTGCAGCATTCTAATTTTAAAATACATATACAATACATTACAAACACAACTTATCCCCAACCCAACTCCAGTACACAACATACTCGTATAATCAACCAATATTGAAGTTATATTGGAGTTGCATCGGCATAATTTTGAAACAAAATTTTCTTTTTTTTTCTTTTTTCTTTCTGATTCAGACGTTTAGGCGCTAGCTTTATTGCCCGATGAATGCATTGAAGATAGTAGGGTTTCCTCTCAGTACAAAAGTAAAAAAAAATTGTGCGCATCGAGAAAAAGTTGTGAATTTTTGACCATGGATAGAGTGCCCCACGATGAATATTTTTTAGTATTGGAGGTCCGGAAAATTTTTGGACATTAACGTCAAAATCAGGGGTCCCGTGCAAAAGTTTTTACTCTCTGGTTTAAGGCTGCTAGGGGTTGTGTGATATCATTTCCTTATAAAACAGACATGCAGAATTCATTTTTGATATTAAAAGATGCAAGTCTGAAAATAAATTATTATTATTATTATTAAAAAAGTAAAAATCCATATTAAAAAAAATTGCTGTGGAAATAAAAAACACTCAAAAAAATATTATTTCATAGAACGTTATATAACTAATAAATGTCATTTATTTTTAAATAAAAAAATATGATAAGAAAGCATATTGAATGCAGTTTTTAAATATATACAATTTTAAAGCTTTTATCATATAAAAACTACGCGAAAAACATTCTCTACCCATCGTCAAAAATTCACAACTTATTTTGCGATGCGCACAATTTTTTCAATTTCAAGCTGTGCTAAGATGTGGTAAAATCAATCGATCCTTTCGTTAATTGTCTATTCTATCTATTCATAAAGTCACCCTATGAGACACACTTAACCTGTTTCGAGTAAAACACGTGCAAATATGTAGTTTTATCGGTTATCAATTCATATAAACCATGACCATGAACCAACACTACAAATTAAAATCAAATAAACAAGAAACTCAAGTTCAGAGCTTACCTGCTGATTAATATTGAGCACGCACACTGAACCAAGTATCACACCTTCGTATCTCTTATTACTATTCATTTGAATTTCAATTCTAATAGCGTGCTATTCGAATTGAAATTCATATTAGGGCACTCGTTCGTATAAGGGCACATTTCGAGAATCTTGAATGAGTGAGATACGAGGTTTAAGATGTTAGTGAGCTTAAAGCGTGAAACATGTAGTTTGACAAACGGAATGGCAAATGAGCGGTTCGAATGTCCTTAATCATTTAAGTAGGTGCACCTACTTAAATGATTAAGGACATGAATTAGATTCAGTACAGTTATTAGTAGAAGTAGCTAAGTGGCCGAGGTATTCAGAATGATCTGCACACGCTCTTATTCTCTCAAGAATAAAGTTGTTCAAAGATGAATTTGAACTCACCATTTTATAGTGTTATAGAGAAGAGAAGAGGTCTATATTTAGCTTTTTCGGATAAGTGCTTTACTTTAAAATTCAAATGAATACTGAGGTACCCACTAATTCTCTGTTTTTATTTCTTACCCTTAGCAATACATGCAAATGTAAAAGTTTCAAGGTCTACTTAACGAAATTGATTTATTACTAAACAGGTAACAAATCACGGTATAGTTACCTACTAGCCTTTTCCCGCGGCTTCGCCCGCGTACTATAAGCACTCAAAAAGGATACGATACCCATATTGATTTTCAGACTTTGTGACCACATTTGCCCCTTTTAGGGGTTGAATTTTCAATAAACCTGAAACATGTGCTTACTCATTTATCGTTAGGAATACTCCTGTGAAGTTTCGAATAAAATAGTCTAACAAATCTTGATTCGCCATACAAACTCTGGACCCCCATTTTACCCCCTTAGGGGGTTAATTTTGAAAAATCCTTTCTTAGTACATCCCTAGACCTTATAAGGAACCTACGTGCCAAATTTGGAATTTCTAGAACCAGCGGTTTGGGCTGTGCGTTGATATGTCAGTCTGTCAGTCAGTCAGTCAATCAGTCAGTCAGTCAGTCAGTCAGTCAGTCAGTTTCTTCTTTTATATATTTAGATAGCGTGATCAACTAAAACTTATAACGGCAAAAAGTTGAAGTTTTATGTCAAGGTACCTCTGTACCGGCGGTACTTGTCTAACATTCGCTTCTGAAAAATTCATAGCAATGTCATCCTCACGTGCAGCCAAGGACATTTGGCAAATTTTATGCGCATCTTTATTTAGGCGGTCCGGAATCGATCGAGTAACCCCCCAGTATTGTACAAGAGCTTAAGTACATTGCCACTCCACCACCCATACGATGTTTGAACCGTGTAGTAGCGCTTCAACATGCCACAACGATAAATTAACTTTTTACCGATACGAAAGCGAAGCAGTCCACCGAAGTTGCTCGAGGAGCGCGCTTGCTTCCACCAGCTCTCAGCCACACTCAAACTGGCTGCACAACCTAGAGAAAGGTCCGAAATACTCTTTCGAACCAAAAGTGTCAGCTTATCTGAGCGTCCCAAATCCAACTATGCACGTACGGTTCGCAGTGCAGACCCTACCAGACTTAGGTCCGGCAAACAGTTCTTCCCATATCGACCTCCATCCGTCGATAAAAATAAACCAAAACCGAGCAAAGTTATGGTCAAACAACAAAAACGAAAAATCGTTGAAAAAATTCCGTGCGCGATTTCCGTTCAAACCCTATCTATACCAATGAAATACGCCGACACCCATTCAACCTCCACGCAAAATAGAATCGATAGTCACAACAAAACTAAGTCTTCTAATCCCCCTAAACAGGTCGGTGAGAAGAGGCTGTGTCAAACGAGCGGCGGGAAAGAGACGGAGAACAAGCTGCTGGTGCAGATCAGCGAAGCCGAACAAGTGTCGGACTTTGAAAGGATTCTTAATTCTAATGCAATATTGTCCGAGCGAGCACGCGGGCACGTGTGGCGCAGTGTCACTGCGCCGACGCCGGCAGCCTCAGCCTTGCGTCCGCGGTCCTCATACTCCCTCCGCACTGTGAGCCAGGCCTACCACTACCTTTTCAGGCAACACGAAGACTCCCTGCAGCCGCTCATCGATCACTACCGGCAAACTCTCGCTGCCGACAACGAAAGCTTACTAGGGAACAATTTGGACAACCTTAACGACTTGCAAGAGTTCTACGAGGACGACCACTCCTTAAAGAAAGAAATCGAAACTGCAGCAGACCAATTAATTAAAGAGGAAATCAAAGAAGAACCGCGTGGAAAGCGACAGAAGAACTTCAATGTCAACTTGGCCGGTCTTATCGATCTTCACGTGACTGGGGAAGCGTGCTCGCCGGTGCCACACGAGATCGATCCATCGCCGGACGTCGACCGGCCCGGGACCGACGACGAGGAGGAATGGCTCGCACCGATTATGAGTGCAACCGATGACCAAGAGGAGAACCGCGACTCTGTCGACTGTCTCGCACAAAACTTGAACAGCATTAAGCTGGGCGATGCTAAAGTACCGACGATAACGTTAAGCAACTGTTCAGACGGAGCTAGAAGCGAGTGTCCGAATAATAACGACGTCGTCATCCATCTGGCCGTGCCCTCCATTGATTGCATTGATGAGACGCGCCCGCCTATGTGACCTTAGCCCCGTCGTTTGATTAAATCGTTGCCGACGCTCGCGCTCGCCGCGCGTTTCTATTAATCATGATTGCGATAGAGTCCGAGCAGCCGATCAAAGACGTGCCGAAGCCTGAATCAACGGGCACGCAAAGAACGCTGACGCGATCCAGTGCCGTCAGCCAGAAATCTGTGGAAATCATGGTGCACCCAGAAGGTTCGAACAATCCTCTTCACAGATCTAAACTCGCGCCGCAGCGTTCAACATCTGAGACTCAGTCTTCGGGTAAAAAGATTCTAAATCTTCGAAAGACGAAGAACTCTTCTTTAGAGTCGACGATGAGTTTACCGAATCAGAAGAGCCTAGAGAAGAAACAAGGGAGTCTTCGGCATCAGAAGTCGATCGTGGCGCATTCCGACATAACATTGACTACTCAGCCGTCGATGTCGGACGACCGGAAGGCGTTGAGAGAAGCACTGTACCAGGGTATCTTCCATAGGCACAGGAGGACAATTTTTGCCGTCGGCTCGTTCCTCAGGATGCTAAAAAGTAAAACGTCCAATTATGACTCTATAAGGTCCGATTCTGATGAGATATAGCACCAGTAGTGATCGTAGACTAGTGAATATTGGTGCCACGAACTGATAGAACGCTTTTGTAACCAAATTGGAGTTACTAATGATAGGGTACTTTGTAAGATTTTTATTTTGTATTAAAATGTTCCTAATTATTGATGTTGGTTTATTGTGATCCCGCTTGGAGACGTTAGGACTGTAATGCAAGGATGGATTTCAAATCATGTACTAAATGAGGACCATGTTACATCTTAAAATGTTAATAATTTAATTGATTCATTTATGTAACGAAAACTGGTTATTCACGTATATGAATGTCGTTACGCAATGGAATTAATCAAACTAATGATGAATAACACCACAATTACGTGCAGCCGTTTGAAACTCATCCATAGAGAGTTTTATTTAGCTTTTGATGAACTGAATTATTACTAATATATTGCCTAAAAATCAATCAGGATACTATGTGAAATGATGACTAAAGTTCGCAATCGGAGGTGCTTCAAGAAACATTTTTATATTAAAGCTTATAAAGTATTGCAAAAGGTTAAAGTAACATCACACACGACTCACACCAGTGTTAGTCACAAATAACAAAGAACTGTCTATTACTGAGAAATAAAAATAAACTTGACTAGGACTCAGGTCGTATAAGTACCTATACGGCCTCACCTTGAAGAAAATATGCACTGATTTTTTCGTTATATCAGATTTGTAAAAATATTATTATTATTTTCTAACGACGAAGACGTATTGAAGTAATGAGGGTAAGAAGCTTAAAAGAACTCTTCATTTTATTGGAAATACACTCAAGCATTTAATGATAACGTTTATAATTTGAATTCATATTTCTATACTTAGGTCCTACTTGCTAAACAACATAGACAGAATTACAATTAATTATTTTTTTCAGAATGTTGTCGCAATGCTTGTAAGTACTAAACAATGTTGTATTAATAAAGTAAATTAATTTTTTACGTGACACATTCCTTGACATATTTAACTTACTTACATTTCAGCTCTATACGCCTGCATGCGTGGCACACGCAATCCGCAAAAAGTATGCAAAAACTTGACATGTCATGTCATGTCAGCAACGACACGCGACTGTCACATGTCCACACATGAATCTCGATGTTTACAGTCATCAAGGACGAGTGCACGCGAAAATGTCGTTAGTTCCTCTAGGTAACAACACGAAAAAAGTTATCGATCATTGGAACAAGGCACTAAGGGCCTCATAGAATAATGTACAAAATATAATCAATGGGATAAGATTGAATGCAAAAAAACTCGTACATAATAGTCGTAATAGTTAAGGATTCATTATCAATTATCATCAATGCAATTTAATCCATTGTGTAACGAAAACAACTGACACTTCTTCGTTATTTATTTATCGTATGGCTACATGTCACTGGATATAGCTAGGCATTTCTTCCTAATTCCACTTCTTCGTTAGAAACATGAAACAAAACATTTTTTTCTATTAAATATTTGGCGATTCTGATTGCCTATACTTATGCGCAGTTTAGCGAAAAACACTTTAGCGGTTTATAATTGAGGGTGAAAGGTTAAATATCGGCCTTGACACGCGATGCAAAGTGGTTTGATGTTAACACTTCATTTGCAAAATTTGTTTTTGTTTATTTTGTTCTTCAGAGTGCAAATGGGTCGTCCAAAACTTTTTGGCGCTGTTTTATGATGTTCAGGTGAATTCCAATTTTGTTATATAAAGTATTTTTTAATTTATTTCATTTTGTTACAAAAATTAGTCATTTATGATTGTAACACAATGAAGAAATTAAAAAATATATAAAATTATTATTATATGTTATATGCTAGGAAATCGAAAATCGATACAAAGCTGAGTATGTATAATGAATCCTTACATAAGAAAAAATACCATTCAAAAAAGTTATATTGACTAGGAAGGAATGTCTGTCGATTGCATACAATTGATTAATACTTACTGGCACTACACATAGTTAAACTAAACTGCTCAAAAGAGGAACCTACCTTCAGGACCAAGGTAACTTTGAAGTTATAAAATCCCTTATATGGAAAAATTGTTTACTGAAAAATAAAAAAACTACCATAGCAACATAAACAACAAGAAAGTTGCTGTAGATTTTATTAGTGTCAATATTTTTTTGTATGGATATTTGTCGTTGCGTAGCGAAAACCTGCTACTGGCTATGATTTATGATGTAGCATGCATAGCACAGTGTATGAATGATAAATAATATCAGTAAGCAATTTCTAAAAACTGGATAAAGTAACTTTCCAAAGGAGGACAAGTTAATACATTTAACTTAAAACTAATAAGTATTAACGTCCCACAGGTTATAAAGAAAACATCGTGTGATCCCGATCCAATATGCATAATAGTAATGTTTCCATAATGTCGTTTCAGAACTCAGAAATACGACTCTTGGGATTTGAAATCTTACGTCTTGTTACGCAAGTACCTACAAACACATAAGGTAGAATCTAGTAGTCTTCTAGTTGATGCATTAATTAATATCCTACCAAAAACATAAATGTAAAAAACCGGCCAAGAGCGTGTCGGGCCACGCTCAGTGTAGGGTTCCGTAGTTTTCCGTCCGTCACAGTAAGTGTCCCCTCCCCACTTAAGAGTTAAAATAACACCGCCATGTAGGATATGATATGAACGTTCCACGTACAGCGACATCTATCGGCAAATTAAGTAAACTATTGCGCGCGAGCTTAAAGTATGGAAGATGATTTTTATGGGATAATTCTTTATTGCGTGAACCGATTTTCACCGTTTTTACTTTATTTGAAAGCACGTCATTTCATTGTGATTTTGTAGAAATTACAGGTACAATAAACACCTGCTTATACGGTTAAATTTTCAAACTTAGTTCAGAAATGATTTAGTATTTTTTTTTCAAAAACTATTCAACCTATCAAGTTCGAAATAATTTTCCTAGAAAGTTTTTATAAAGTTCTACTTTTGAGATTTTTTTCATATTTTAAAACTTATGGTTTGAAAGTTAGAGGGGGGGGGACACATTTTTTTTTACTTCTGGTGCGATTATTTCCGAAAATATTTACATTATCAAAAAATTATTTTAGTAAACCCCTATTCATTTTTAAATACCTATCCAACAATATATCACACGTACCCAAGGCCAAGTCAAATCTAACCTACTTTAACATCTCACATTTCTAAATAACAGCAATTGTTATAGGTATCCAATAAAGCAAAGAAATAGAGTTTAATACTTGTTCATAATCTTCTAGTTCGAATCTGGCCTCGGACACCGGAGGGTTTGGTCACTTTTTCTGGGGTATATGACATCTATTTTTCAACTTGTTCATAATGTTATTTTGTTCCTATAAATACATATTTGGATTTTCCATAGAACTTGGCACTCATTTAGATTTCCATTCTTTTTGCGGCGAAGCCCACAGCCAAGCATAATTTTTGTATTGAACTTGGCTCTCTTTTTTTACATTTATGTTTTTGGTGGGATATCATTACTTTTTGTAAAGAAAACTAGGCAGGTAAGTATTGAGATTTAATGTTTTTTCTTGCGTTTGCGCTGCATGGTTTTCTTTTTTATACTATTGTCTACATTATCCCGCGCGCCGTCGACGACACACCGTTGGCCGGTAGTTTAGCGCGTATTACAAGTTTTTTGTATGGGGACACCACTTATTTTTTGACTTAACTTTATTTTTATACTAGCTGTGCCCGCGGCTCCGCCCGCGTGGAATTCGGTCTGTGTCAGTAAGCGGCTAATTCACCCCTAATTTCTCTCCCGCTACCCTGGAGGCGGAACTTGAAGTAAAGTTGATAGATGGATACGCTAGAGGACAGTAGTCCTAATAAAATATTTTACAATTACCACTAAATGAACTACACTCATAAATGTATACTTTTTTTTTATTATATTTGTTTTTGGCATGATTTAAACGACATAGAGAGTAGTAGGTGTATATCGGACGATACAGGACCACTTTTGTATTTATACGTTCATGTCCACGGCAAATATCATCCAGATCGATCCTCCCGTTAAATCAGTTGGGGGGTGAGGGGGGGGGGGGTGTCACAAATGCAGAAATGATTTTTTTCTATTTTAGGTGCACTTGGAGGGGGGGGGGGGGGTCCATGACCCATGCAAATTTAACTCAATCGAGTGTAGTGGCTACCCCCCCCCCCCCTTTTAGACGTTGAATTTTTGTAGGCTACGTATAACCTGGCTGGGGATTTTCTAGAATTGGAATTAGTAATCCTTAATTGGGTGATTTCCGGGATAACAATGAAAAAAAAACCGGCCAAGAGCATGTCGGGCGATGCTCAGTGTAGAGTTTCGTAGATGCTGCCCTGTTACAAAACATCCGTTCTAAAGGTCGTTTATTTGGCGGCGCTTACGTCAGTTTACTATTCGGCACTTCCTTTCACTATGCGTTTTTGACTAATAATTCAAAAACGGCTGAACCGATTTTATTCAATATAGTTTTTATTGAAAGTTCTTATCAGGCCTCACCAAATTTCAGCTTTCTAGTGCGAACGGTAACTGAGCTAGACCGCGGACAGACGGACGGACATGGCGATGTAACTGTTACGTAATAAGGCCTAATTAAGTCTGTACTTGTAGGTAAAGCAGTGTATGCTTCTGTAGCATACACTGCTTTACCTACACACATATTAAAAATCCATTGAAACCATTAGAATGACCACCATTACACCGCCATGACCAATATTATTGCGCCGGCGGTCGGGGCGGCGAATTTTCATTACGTTACCGTAGGTAATGAATTTTCATACGTTTTTACCACACTGTCACTGATGTTACGTTACTAGTTGCAATAATGTTGGTAATTAATTACATACGGTTCTGAACGCGGAATAGAGGATTTATGATATTGGTGTAGATCAAGATATTTATTCGTCAATGTAAGCACATTACAATGCACTAATGAACGTCAGAGAAAAATAAAATACGTGAGTGTCGTGGAAAGTGTGTGAATCAAGTGCGATTGGAACGAAGTTATGTTACTTAATTTTATTTCATTTTTTACTTTTTCGTAAATTTTGTGGTTTTAATTTTTTTTGCATTTTGGAAATTTTGGAAATAGTGGAAATTTTGGAAATAGTGGAAAATTTGGAAATTTTGAAAGTTTTGGAAATTTTGTGAAATTTTGGAAATTTTGGAAATTTTGGAAAGTTTGGAAATTTTGGAAAATTTGGAAAATTTGGATATTTTGGAAATTTTGGAAATTTTGGAAATATTGGAAATTTTGGAAATTTTGGAAATTTTGGAAATTTTGGAAATTTTGGATTTTAATTTTAAATTTTTGACATTTTCGAAATTTTTGACATTTTCGACATTTTTAAAATTCTCGACTTTTGAGGTTCTCGACTTTTTTCACTTTTATCACTTTGCCACTTCTCAGTTTCACTACACTTTACTTCACTTTATTCTATTTTATATATTTTTTATTTCATTCCATTTTACATGTTTCTCAATCGTATGGGTGTCGCGTTTTCGTAACGGTCACGTGACTTTTTTTCGCCTAGGCCCCCATCCGCGAACCGTCCGATAAGGAACTTCGTTCCAAAACTCCATCGGTTCTAACCCTGTAGGTGTACCTCTGGCCCAAGAAGTATTGTGACCGAAAAGAAATTCTACGGGATTTATTTTTTTCAAAACAGTAATACATTATTAGATCATAAAGATACAAAATAATGCGTAGTTCTTCAAGAAGACATATCAAAACTGCTTGAGAGACAGATAATGTACCTATTGTTTAATTATAAAGAAAAATAAATCCTAATCTGACTGCTTCACAAAACGTTTGATATGTTTTCCTACCTAAACGGTGTCCTATAAATGTTAGATGATTTTGTAGTAGTTTTTTGGTTTGCTGCAATAACCCTTTGACATTCATGACATTTTCAAATATTTCTTAAGAGCGGGTAAAGGTAAATTTAAAGCATCGACGGGTAACATGTTATAAATATGAACACCTTGACCAAGAAATTACAAATTATTTCAATACCAACTTTCAACATACAAACTTTCAACCCCCTTTTCACCCCTTCCAGGGTTGATTTTCGGGATGAAAACTGTTCATTATCCTTTCCCGGGACTCAAACTATCTCTACACAAAATTTCATCATTATCCGTTCAGCCGTTAACTAATTAAAAATACTTGGACCGTGTTCTGTTATCGATTCTAAGTATCTCCAGCCAACTTTTTTCGAATATATTCCATGAACAGACTTTCGACCCTCTTCAGCTTTATTATATGTATAGATAGTTTTTATTGAAAGTACCTTTCAGGCGTCACTTCCATTATTTTTATCAAATTTTTTGGACCTACGGTTCTAAAGTAAGATGGGGGGGGGGGGGGGGTTTGAAGAAGAAACTATCCTTTGTCATTTCTCGAGACCCATACTATCTCTATACCAATTTTCATCTAAATCAGTTCAGCGGTAAAAAAATCCTCATACCACCTTCCGACCCCCTTTTCACCCCCACAAGGGTTTGAAAACTATCCTATGACGTTTTTCGAGACTCAAATTATCTCCATACTCATTTCTATCTAAATCGTTTCAGCGGTTAAAAATTCTCCATACAAACTTTCAACCCCATTTTCACCCCCACCAGGGTTGATTTTCGGGATTAAAACTATATATTATCCTTTCCCAGGACTCAAACTATATCTATCTAAAATTTCATCAAAATCCGTTCAGCCGTTTTCACGTGATGCGCGGTCAAATAAACAGACAAACAGATAAACAGATAAACAGACAAACAGATAAACAGACAAAAATTCTAAAAATTGTTGGAACGTGTTCTGTTATCGATTCTAAGTATCCCCAGACAACTTTTTTTCGATTATCTTCTATGTACAGACTTTCGACCCTCTTCAGCTTTATTATATGTATAGATAGATTTCTGTTATATAGCAAATATAATAATGGATAATTATATTGGGATTGTTTCAAATATCTGCTTGTAACGGTTTCAACGATACAATTAAAAAAAAATTGTATGGGGACCCCCCTATTTTTTAACTTTTTTTATTTTTAGATTTTTTCCTACGCTTACACACAATTACCGAGCTGGATTCCAAATTTCATCCTTCTAGGTCATCTGGAAGTAGGTTAGGTTTAGGTACTATATGTCAGTCAGTCATTCAGTGCTAAAATTTACGACTTTTTGACCTTCATATCTTTATAACCGTTTAAGCTAGCTTCATGAAATTTGGGCTTCTAGGTGTCCTTATGGATATAATTAAACACACGTAGTTTTATGTGTTTACGTTAAAGAGGTTTTGAGTTATAGAAGGGTCAAAAGTGGCACCAAGTGGTTCGGTTCGTGTAATATACACTTGGCGCTGGCCAGCCAGTTCCTTTGCTTGAACTTGGCTTGACACGCTGCCGCGTGTCTAGATACAATTTAATTGATTCATACGTGTAACGATAATTAGTCATACTTTTACACTTATTTTTGTTACACAGTGGAACCAATTTTGCACATGAATTAATATCCTTAACTAATTAGTTACTTCTTTTAATTTGTCTTCATAGAAAGATATATTCGATGTCAATTTTATTTTTATACAACTTATTCTTTTGTAATAAAGAATGCATAATATAACAGTATGAAAAAATTATAACTAAAGGTGTGATGTTACTTTAAAGATCAACAAGTAATAGGTATTATGATACATGTACACTCGGCAGCAGATAGCTAGCTAGAACTACTCGTAAGTACCTAAAATTATATGCCATAGCCTTTATTGATCATAAAACAAGAATTAGTTTGCTCATAAATACTTTCTGCTGCAGACTATACATATAACTATTATTATTTTAAAACATATTCCGTCATTCAGGTTGTTTTACTCGTAAAAAATATAGAACGATAATGCACTTCCGATTTCCAAATTACTAGAAACAGTTTTTGAAGGTTTTTGATGTCTTATACATACGTATATAAAGCTGTTATGTATATATCTAGTATTTGGTATGGTTATACAATTCCTTTAGGAAAGTGATGCTTCGATAAATCGAATAGAGAGCTTAAGTAGCTGACTTTTTGATTAATTTGCAGAATATTTTGTGTCTTCACATTTAGGCAAACCATTTGCGTAGAATATTTGCCAATTCAACATTGTTGCACGAAAAGTAATTCGTCAAAAATTTTTAGTAAATAAATACTATTGGACAATCTTACACAAACCTATTCCCACAGTAACCTCAATAAGGCTTATGTTGTAGGTACTAGGCGACGATATATATAAAAAAGATGGATATAGATAAATACTTAAATACATATAAAACATCCATAACTCAGTTACAAATATCTGTGATTAACACATAAATAAATGCCCCTACCAGGGTTCGAACCGGGGATCTCCTGCTTTGTAGGCAGGGACACTACTGACTGGGCTAGGAGGTCGTTAAAAATTGTGGTAAGTATTGTGTAACTCTTCATTGTTTGTTACATAGTGGACTTATTTAAATTTACTGATTAAAACTTTTCCAAATTTAACGACCTACCTAATTACAATATGTGTTTGGTCAATGTTCAACGTCAATACAAGTACTAAATTAAATGTGTGGACACGTCTTTACGTAAAAGTAGTCATTTTTATCCCAGAGTAATCAATTTAGGGGTTAAATCAGCACATTGTTTGTGGTACCCTGCACCCTTGCCTCCGGGGATGCCGCTTGCAGCATATTCGTTTTATTAAGTCTACCTTTCCCTACCGTCGGAAACTTTCTAGTGAGATGGACAGATAAATTACATGTAAAAAGTGTCTGACAAAACGTAAAATATAATTAAATGGGAGTTCTAGCCTGATCACTCATAAGAGGAAAATAAGCTCTACCGGCGCTTATACCGTCATGACTACGACTACGTAAATTTTATTATCATTTATTCATAACAATATATTTAATGACTACTTTTTTTGTAAAATGTAATGTAGATGATTAGGCGGAATGGATTGTTGAGACACGTTTTGGAACATTTTATGCACTTTTTATATATTTGTACATCCAAAGGTTATTATAAAAACGTGCTGTTGTGACGTAGATACTAAATAAACCATTTTACGTATAAAATATATGAAACTGAGCTTCGTAATATTATTGTATAGATAGCTTTTTATAACAATAGTTATTTAGATTTTATTTTATATCATTATTTTAATTTTATAAGCAATTAAATATTTAGTCAGCTATTTTGGTCATAAAAAGCTAAATCCATTGCAAAAATAGGTTTAAGAAAAAAGTACGAATTTCACTATAGAAACTGGGAATAAATGTCATATATTATTTATATTTGCAAGTTACAGATTAATAAGGTAACACTGTTAAATTACCTACAATGCCTACCTTACTTAAAATATACGTAAGTACTGTTGGTAATAATATATTTTGAAATTTGGTATTTTATTTCAGTTTTTAAAAGTAATTCGAAAAGTTTAAAAATTTTGAAAATGAATTTACTAATGTTATAACTTCCCGGTTTTTATTAAGACAGGACACATAATAAATACCGTATTTGTCCACAATTTAATTAATTATTTTATCTACACTCATACTGTAAGTATTCTAAAATGCGTTCAAAAACCGTAGACAATGACAAGCATTACAACAAACGATTTAACTATGATAAGTTTCTTATCTGCGGCAGTAACGTAATTTTAACTTTGCATACTCAAATATTGTTAAGCAATGAGTTTCAAATTTGGAACATCGAATTTGATAACATAATGTTACCGCCATGGCCAACTCGATTGGTCCCGCGCGAGCGCCGACACAATCGAGTTGACCACGCCGACACAATCGAGATGGCCACGGCGGTGCAATGGCGGCCATTCTATGATTTCCGAATACGGCATTTATAATAAATAATATGAGTGTAGATAAAGCAGTGTATGCAACTGTACGTAATTAGGCCTTAAAACACTCGTGTGATCTTATTATGAAATTCGCCTGCGGCTCATTTCATAAAACCACACTCATGTTTTAAGGACCCTTATTACGTAACAGTTACATAAACTACTATTATCTACACTCATACTGTAAGTACTCTAAAATGCGTTCAAAAACCGTAGACAATGACAAGCATTACAACAAACGATTTAACTATGATAAGTTTCTTATCTGCGGCAGTAACGTAATTTTAACTATGCATGCTCAAATATTGTTAAGCAATGAGTTTCAAATTTGGAACATCGAATTTGATAACATAATGTTACCGCCATGGCCAACTCGATTGGTCCCGCGCGAGCGCCGGCACAATCGAGTTGGCCATGACGGTACAATGGCGGTCATTCTATGGTTTCCGAATACTTAATTTAATATATATAATATGAGTGTAGATAAAGCAGTGTATGCAACTGTACGTAATTAGGCCTTAAAACACTCGTGTGATCTTATTATGAAATTCGCCTGCGGCTCATTTCATAAAACCACACTCATGTTTTAAGGGCCCTTATTACGTAACAGTTACATAAACTACTATTACTCGACTCGTTTAACTAAATAGTTGCATTGTATAATTTAGTAATAATTTAACAAACAACTTTAATTCTTTATTGTTAAATGTAAAACGTAGGCATGAGGTAATGGAAAACATTGTTCACTTATTTTTTATGGATATAAAATTCGAATTATTGTTGTTTCTAATAATTTGTGGGCACTATTTTGAATAAGCTATTGTTTTAAGTTAGTAAGTTAATAATTTGTTATTTGTTAATGCAGTAGACTAGTAATAAATACTTAGATATTATTTTGTAAGCAATATTATTTGTAAATCGTTATGTTAATTAATTTTAATAATATTTTTATTTCTTCAAGTCTTTTTTTGCAATAATAATAATAACAATAAACATGTTTCATGATCATTTAAAATGTACTTACCTACTCTTTTCATGAGATGAAAAATTGTTTGAGATATAACGGCTTTATTAAAACTGTATTACTTAATAAGTTTTGTACAAAATAAAATGAATACATTCCTATGATTTAGTGAACAAATATAACTATATATATATTTAAAGAAAAAAGACTGCGGAAGTTAAAAATAGCTGACGACAATTTTATAATATGTTCTGTGAAAATAAACATTGTTTCTTAGTACTGACATGCTGAAGTTTTTTTAGTCCCTTATTAATTGCAACTTGTGATTGACAGATGGTTTTTATACACTTAATTTTAAAATTTTTGTACCTTACACACAAAATAAAGTCTGTATTTAAAACACGCCACCCGAAAGTTTCAGTATAGAACTACAATTATGTCAATCTTAAACCAGATGGTTTTAGGTAACTATGGTGAGCAAAACTAGTTAAAGTTAGATGTAATCAATTTTTTAAATAATACACTTCTATAAAATCCTAAAGTAAGTTCGTACTTACATGGGCTGCTATTTATATATCCGGAAACCGGGATTACAATCTTCTTAAATAGCATATTTGACCTCCATGGTAAAATTTGAACTTTTTTAAGTACTGGCCGGTATATTTTTTCTTTCTTATTAACGCTCGTGTTTTGTTTTTGACGGGTTTTAAATGTCATCTCGCAGCAAGAATGGAACTCACTCGTGAAAATATTCGTGCTATGATTTATTATGATTTTCGGCGTGGTTTAACGCAACAACAGTGCATAGATCAACTAACTTCAACTTTTGGTGATGAAGCCCCATCTAAATCTACTGTGTATCACTGGTTTAGTGAGTTCAATCGTGGACGTAGTATGCTTACGGACGAAGTTAAGGCAGGTCGCCCGAAATCGGTCGTTGTACAACAAAATATCGAGGCTGTGCGAAAACTTATAATGGACGACCGACATGTTACGTACCGCGAGATAGAGGCGACTCTGGGTATTTCTATGACCAGCATTAATAGCATATTACATAATTATTTGGCTGTAAAAAAAATTTGTTCGCGTTGGATACCCCACAACTTAACAAAAGAGCAAAAAGATGCTCGCGTCGAATGGTGCAATAAAATGTTAAAAAAATATAACCGTGGTGACTCAAAAGCCGTTTATAACATCTATACAGGTGACGAATCCTGGATCTATGCATACGATCCCGAAACGAAGCAACAATCAACGGTATGGGTGTTTCAAAATGAGCCGAACCCTACGAAAGTTACTCGTGCAAAAAGTACATTGAAACAAATGGTGGCCTGCTTCTTCGGTATTACTCGTAATGGCCATGTAGCTACAGTGCCACTAGAAAACCGTAGAACGGTTAATTCAGAGTGGTACACGACCATTTGCTTACCGGAAGTATTTGAACAAATTCGTAAAACTAACCAGCGACGAAGAATCATTCTTCATCATGACAATGCCAGCTGTCATACGTCACGCGAAACAACTCTATTTTTGGAGGGTCAAAATGTGGAATTAACGGGTCATCCGCCGTACAGCCCTGACTTGGCACCCAACGATTTTTATTTATTTCCAAATATAAAGAATAAATTACGCGGTCAACGATTTTCGACCGCTGAAGATGCTGTCGACGCATTCAAACAACACGTTATGGAAGTACCTCAGGCGGAGTGGCAGAAGTGCTTTAAAAATTGGTTCACGCGAATGCAAAAGTGCATAGATCATCAAGGGGAATACTTTGAAAAACAATAAAACCATTTTCAGCCGTGTACGTTTGTTTGTTTTTTGTTTCCGGATATATAAGTATACAATACAAATTTGATGGTGATAAAAACCTATCCTATTAATGCTTAACAATTTTAGTGATTTAAAAAAAAAGCGATATTAATTAGGAAAAACTGTCTGAGTCTGTTTTAAGTAGAACAAGAAAAAAATACCCGCCGTATAATACGAGGAATATTAAAAATGAGAATTTCATTTATATTGTTTTGTTCCGTCTGATAAATGGGTATCTACCTAAATTTCTGTACAAAGCTCTATTTATTTTTAATTTCAGCAGTTTAATTACTTTTTAATACGATAAGTAATAAAACTTTAGTAGAACAATATAATCATAAATTATAGACAAGTAAAGTAAGGCTGAATTACGTGCAAAAACGTAGGCGGATATCACACTCTTGCGGTTTCCGCATGCGGCGACAGTGTGTGAGCGAGATAGCGCTGTGCATGTGTGTAGCGCTGTCTTGTTCACCGGAGTGGAACGCAGCGCTAGTTTAGTGAAATCCGCCGTAAACCGTCACTAACCTAGCATAGGCTAGCTATCTATAGAAGTGAAATAAATCAGATATAATTTAACTACGACTTCCATGGTATACTTTTATGTAGTTACTCGTATCGGCGAAAACTATTTCACATATTATCACCTCCCAAAAAATCCAATGGCATAATATCATTTCGCATATTATTCTTTAGCATACTAAGCAAACTTATGCCAAATGAAAATTCGCTCAAATAAAACTATGCGAACTCAATTGATAAACATATGCTAACGAAACGTTCTACCATAAGTTGATTGGGATATGAAATTAGACGAAAAGTTTTTCGCCGACATCGCTGTACACCGGCTTCCGTACTATGTAGTATTCCATAGTATGTAGTATGTTGTATATCTAAATATATAAAAGAAGAAACTGACTGACTGACTGACTGACTGACATATCAACGCACAGCCCAAACCGCTGGTTCTAGAGATTCCAAATTTGGCACGTAGGTTCCTTATAAGGTCTAGGGGTGCACTAAGAAAGGATTTTTCAAAATTCACCCCCTAAGGGGGTAAAATGGGGGTCCAAAATTTGTATGGCGAATCAAGATTTGTTAAATTATTTTATTCGAAACTTCACAGGAGTATTCCTAACGATAAAATAGTAAACACGTGTTTTAGGTTTTTTGAAAATTCAACCCCTAAAAGGGGCGAATGTGGTCACAAAGTCTGAAAATCAACATGGGTATCGTATCCTTTTTGAGTACTTATAGTACGCGGGCGAAGCCGCGGGAAAAGGCTAGTGTAGGTATATTTCTCCATAATAGCAAGCTGAATTGACCGGCGCGCCCTGTCCTGTCTGATAATGGTATTGTACACACAGATAATGGATTATATCATTATTACCTTGCTTCTAACGTTATTTGTGTAGGACTTGATTTCCTATGGGTACACTACGCAGTTATATATGTCGGTAAGTAAATAAGTAACTAAACATAAAACCACTGTGAAATGATTGGCTATTGACTAATTTCGCTATAACACTAATATTACTAACTAGCTGTGCCCGCGGCTCCGCCCGCGTGGAATTCGGTCTGTGTCAGTAAGCGGCTAATTCACCCCTAATTTCTCTCCCGCTACCCTGGAGGCGGAACTTGAAGTAAAGTTGACAGATGGATTTATCCTATTAATTTTTATTGGCATGATTTAAACGACATAGAATAGTAGGTGTATATCAGACGATACAGGACCACTTTTGTATTTATATGTTCATGTCCACGGCAAATATCATCCAAATCGATCCTCCCGTCAAATCAGTCTAAGCATGAAAGTTAAGAACAGGGGCGGTGTCACAAATGCAGAAATGTTTTTTTTCTATTTGAGGAATTAGTAATCCTTAAGGGGTGATTTCCGGGATAACAATGCAAAAAAAAAACCGGCCAAGAGCATGTCGGGCGATGCTCAGTGTAGTTTGTAGTTACGAAACATCCGTTCAAACGGTCGTTTATTAAGGGATATTTGGCGGCGCTTACGTCAGTCTACTATCCGGCACATCCTTTCACTATGCGATTTTGACTGATAATTCAAAAACGGCTGAACCGATTTTATTCAATATAGTTTTTATTGAAAGTTCTTATCAGGCCTCACCAAATTTCAGCTTTCTAGTGCGAACAGTAACTGAGCTAGACCGTGGACAGACGGACGGACATGGCGAAACTATAAGGGTTCCTAGTTGACTACGGAACCCTAAAAAGAGATAAATAGTAGTTTATGTAACTGTTACGTAATAAGGCCTAATTATATACAGAAGCATACACTGCTTTACGTCATATTAAAAATCCACTGAAACCATGCGTGCCGGCGGTCGGGGGTGGGGGGGGGGGGGGGGGCAGCGGCGGATTTTGCTTACGTTACCGTAGGTAATGAATTTTCATACATTTTACGTTTTTACCACACTGTCACAGATAATAAATACACTGATGTTACGTTACTGGTTGCAATAATTGTGGTAATTACATACTTCAAGGTAAGCACATTACAATGCACTAATGAACGCCAGAGAAAAATAAAATACGTGAGTGTCGTGGAACACTCTGTTGGAACGAAGTTGTTACTTATTTTTATTTCATTTTTGACTTTTTCGTAAATTTTGTGGTTTTAATTTTTTTTTGTATTTTTATGAAATTTTTGAAAATGGAAATATTTGAAATTTTTGAAACTTGAAATTTTTGAAATTTTTGAAATTTAGAAATTTTGCCATTTTTGCCATTTTTTACTTTTACGTTCTCGACTTTTTTCACTTTTATCACTTTGTCACTTCTCACTTTCACTACAATTCACTTCACTTCACTTTATTCTATTTTATATATTTTTTATTTCATTCCATTTTACATGTTTCTCAATCGTATGGGTGTCGCGTTTTCGTGACGTGACGGTTTTTCGTGACGGTCATGTGACTTTTTTTCACCTAGCCCCCCATCCGCGAACCTCGTTCCAAAACTACCATGCACCGGTTCTAACCCTACACCTCTGGCCCAAGAAGTATTATGACCGAAAAGATACTCGACGGGACTTATTTTTTTAAAAACAGTAATACATTAGATCTTAAAGATACAAAATAATGCGTAGTTCTTCAAGAAGACATCATCAAAACAGCTTGAGAGACAGATAATGTACCTATTGTTTAATTATAAAGAAAAATAAATCCTAATCTGACTGCTTCACAAAACGTTTGATATGTTTTCCTACCTAAACGGTGTCCTATAAATGTTGTAGTAGTTTTTTTGGTTTGGGCCATGCATCTTTGTCCGTCATATATAATACTCGAACCTGCAATAACCCTTTGACATTCATGACATTTTCAAATATTTCTTAAGAGCGGGTAAAGGTAAATTTAAAGCATCGACGGGTAACATGTTATAAATATGAACACCTTGACCAACAAAATTACAAATTATTTAAATACCAAATTTCATCTAAATACAGACAGCGGTTATTGGTTGTTTCTTCCCCATGTACTCTTTCACCCCTTTTGTATCCGTTTAAAGGATAATTTCCGAGATAAAACTATTTTATTTCCTTTTTTAATTAATTATCTCCATACCAAATTTTATCTAAATCGATTCTGCGGTTAATAATTCCCTATACAAATTTCCAACTCTCTTTTCACCCCCTTAGGGTAGATTATCGGAGTGAAAACTATCATGTGTCCTTTCTTGAGACCCATACTATACCAAATTTCATCTTTATCAGTTCAGCGGTTAAAAATCGTCATACCAACTTGCAACCCCCTTTTCGGGGTGAAAGGGTTTATTTTCGGGATGAAAACTATTTTGTCGTTTCTCGGGACTCAAATTATCTGCATACTAATTTCTATTAAAAAATCTCCACACAAACTTTCAACCCCCTTTTCACCCCCTCCAGGGTTGATTTTCGGGATGAAAACTATTCTTTGTCCTTTCCCGGGACTCAAACTATCTCTACACAAAATTTCATCAAAATCCGTTCAGCCGTTTTCACGTGATAGATGTATAGATATATAGTTTTTATTGAAAGTACCTTTCAGGCTTCACTTCCATTATTTTTGGACCTACGGTTCTAAAGTAAGGTGGGGGGTTCAAGATGAAACTATCCTTTGTCCTTTCTCGAGACCCATACTATCTCTATACCAATTTTCATCTAAATCTGTTCAGCGGTAAAAAAATCCTCATACCAACTTCCAACCCCCTTTTCACCCCCACAAGGGTTTGAAAACTATCCTATGACGTTTCTCGAGACTCAAATTATCTCCATACTCATTTCTATCTAAATCGTTTCAGCGGTTAAAAATTCTCCATACAAACTTTCAACCCCATTTGCACCCCCACCAGGGTTGATTTTTGGGATTAAAACTATATATTATCCTTTCCCGAGACTCAAACTATCTCTATACAAAATTTCATCGAAATCCGTTCAGCCGTTTTCGCGTGATGCGCGGTCAAATAAACAGACAAACAGATAAACAGATAAACAGACAAAAATTATAAAAATTGTTGGAACGTGTTCTGTTATCGATTCTAAGTATCCCCAGCCAACTTATTTTCGATTATCTTCCATGTACAGACTTTCGACCCTCTTCAGCTTTATTATATGTATAGATAACGGCCTCCTAGCCTAGTCGTTAGTGACCCTGCCTACGAAGCCGGAGGTTCCGGGTTCGAATCCTGGTCAGGGCATTTATTTGTGTGTTCATCACGGATTCGTTCCTGAGTTATGGATGTTTTCTATGTATTTAAGTATTTATCTATATCTATCTATTATATATATCGTCGTTTAGTACCTACAACACAAGCCTTATTGAGCTTACTGTGGGACTAGGTTGATTTGTGTGAGATTGTACCATAATATTTATTATTTATTTATTTATTATTACTTATGTAGGTCTTCCTAAGTATAAATAAGCCACATCACTCACTTGAGCTGAATTCAGTAAATTAATAATTATTCAGCAATGTGCCCATATCCGATTTTCAGCACAGTACTGAATGTTTTATTGTGCTGAAACATAGCTAATGTATGCGTATTCTTAACATCACAGGCATGATAAATCACGACTCATGTAAAACCGTAAAACCAGCGTGGTGGTAAGCGATCATCGTAGCGTGTGGGAGCCTGCAACTTCAGGCGAGCAAATTTCACCATTGAAACTGGCATAGTTTTCGAGATATTGACACTTTTTCATTTCATTTATTTTACATACACAAGCATGACAGCTTACACCAATATACTTTTATAATAAAGCCTAATGTAGTAATTTTGCCAATATCTCAAAAAAAATGTATTAGGGTTAAAATTCGGTTAATATGATATAGACCGTAAGCCAGGAACAAATTTCGTTGGATCAACCACTTCCCAAGTTATCGCCTGAGACGCGATTGGTCATAAAATTTGTTCCTGGCTTACGGTCCAATAGCCCATCATCTGTTTTATCAGCCCATGGCGTTGGTTTTACGGACATACTGTATGAGCAGTGTCAAGAAAGGTGACAACGTTTACCATGGCTGTATAAGACAAGGCAAACACGAACGCTGGCAGGTATAATATTCCGACGGCAATATATTATAAATAATCATGATAAATAATGGTAAATAACAGGTTCCCCAACAAATGCTCGTTCTCAAATGAATTATTTAACGCATTGACGTAATCTAATAGTTCAAGGTTAGTCTGGTTTAAGACGTTTAGTTAGGTATAGGTTATTTATTATGCAAAAGGAACGTCTGCTAACTCTGCTAACGATACCACAAAGTTTAGAAATAAGGGAAAAGTAGAACAATACACTGCTTAAGAAAATGGACTTTAGTATGAGTTCAGACGAGCAGGGCCGGACCTAGGGTAGAGCGAGTGGAGCGGCCGCTCTAGGCGCCGGATGGCAAGGGGGGCGCCAAAATGGCAAAAGAGATAAAAAAAGTTTTAAAAGACGCGAGTGCAAGTGTTGCGCGGGCGCAAAATATGTAGCCTTGGAGTTGCGCGTTCGTTCGGTTCACGGGTTTCGGTAAAACGACTGGTGTAATTTACCTTTTTGTATATAATTTTGTTGGTTTTTTTTGTTATTTCAATAAATTTTTTTAGGCGTGACTCGCTGCTTTTCTCTCTTCTTCTGCTTGCGCTGATCTTGAAAGGCGCGACATAAAGGCGCCGAAAAAGCTACGTTCTTTATATTTTCTAAGGGACTGGGTTTATCTGGACTACATTATATTATTTATTTTTTAATTCGTTGCTTTTGATTTTAAAAGGCGCGAAATGTAGACTGATAAAGGCGCCGAAAAAGAAACGTTATAATTTTTTGGTATTTTTGTCATTTTAACATTTTTTAGGCGTGACTCCTTGCTTTTAATCTTGAAAGGCGCGAATAAAAAGGCGCCGAAAAAGTTACGTTCTTTATAATTTTCTAAGGGATTGGGTTTATCAGGATTACATTGTATTATTTATTGTTTAAATCGCTGCTTTTGATTTTAAAAGGCGTGAAATATAGACTGATAAAGGCGCCGAAAACGTACAGGTATAACTTTTTTGGTATTTTTGTTATTTCAAGTATTTTTTTAGGTGTGACTCGATTCTTTATAATTTTCTACGAGATTGGGTTTATCAGGATTACATTTTATTTTTTATTGTTTAAATTGCTGCTTTTGATTTTAAAAGGCGCGAAATATAGACTGATAAAGGCGTCGAAAGCGTACAGCATAATTTTTTTGGTATTTTTGTTATTTCTAGTATTTTTTTAGGCATGACTCTATGCTTTTAATCTTGAAATACGCGAAATAAAGGCGCCGAAAAAATTACGTTCTTTATAATTTTCTAAGGGATTCGGTTTATCAGGATTACATCTTATTATTTATTGTTTAAATCGCTGCTTTTGATATTAAAAGGCGCGAAATATAGACTGTTAAAGGCGCCGAAAACGTACAGTTATAATTTTTTCGATATTTTTGTTATTTCAAGTATTTTTTAGGCGTGTCTCACTGCTTTTAATCTTGAAAGGCGCTAATTAAAGGCGCCGAAAACGTAACGTTCTTTATAATTTTCTAAGCGATTGGTTATACCATGATTAAAATTATTTATTGTTTTTTAAATCGCTGACTTAATTCTGAAAGAAGCGGAATTAAGCCTGATAAAACCGCCGAAACATTTACGTACTTTATAATTTTTTAAGCGATTGGTTAACCCAATGTGGGTTTATCAAAATTATATTTTATTATCAACTAGTTTTTGCCACGACTTCATCTGTGTGGGATTAAAATTCGCCGTAAGGAATGAATAAAACGCCTTGGTAAAATCGAATAGCAAATATTAATTTAAGGTATATGCTATTTTAAGGCAACAGTGAGCAACAATCTCATACAAACTTCCACCCCCTTAAGCGATTATTTCTGGGATAAAAACTATCCTGTCCTTTCCCGGGACTCAAACTAAACGAAACGCAGCCTTAGCTTAGATAAGACAGATTAATCGAACGAGCGGAGCGTAAGCGAAGTGAAGTTCTTACAAACAACTTCGGCTACTGGGACATTTTTCTGATCTTCATGAAATTTGTTGGGGTTGTAGCAGAGATACATATAATTTGAGAGTTCGTATCTGAGCAGGATCGATTAAGGGGTTATGGAGCTAGAAAGCGAAAAAAAATCTTCAGATGGGTCTTGTTATATTGGTCATCTCGTTTGCAAGGAAATCGCGAGTTCTCAGTTCGAGGCGGACTACTCGTTTTTTTCATTTTCATTACTAACGAAGGGCGCCAAAACCCGATTTCGCTCTACCCTGATCGAGGGCTCGGGCCGGCGCTGATTCCAGCACGGTTAGCACAGCGAATTTAGTCATGGCAATCGTGACAAGTCAAATACTTAAATACGGTTGTGTTATATTTATTATAGCGACAGTATCTTGCGGGAGAGATAGCCATCTGTCGCTTTCTAACTGTATTCATCAGAAAGTAACAGATGTCTATCTCACCCGCAAGATACTGTCGCTGCACACTTGTGCTAACCGTGCGACCTTTGGCAACTTAGGAACACAACAGTATAAGTACTTGACTTGTCACGGTTGCCATGACTAAATTCGCTGTGATGAATGGACGGGAGTCTTGTATAAATGGTAGCACATTGCAGCATTGGATGGAGGCAATCGAGAGGTGTTGGGCGTTCGAAGTCCAACGGTGTCCAGAATCCTTCAGTTTCTTCATTGTTATTTTTTACTGTAGTGGACATTTACACCTACCTATTTACGTTGAAGTATAAAACAAGTAAATAAAATAGGTAGGTGAGTTATTAGAATAAAACAAATAAATAAAATAGGTGATTTTTTATTTTATGTAACCTCATTCTCTATTTCAAGCATTGGCTTTCTAATATAGTCAATATACTCATATATTACCTATCGGCCGAAAATATAAAACTTTGGTACCTAGCTTACTTCATTATTCGATCTACATTGGTGTTACATTTCTGAGTATTTCAGATTTACAATCACTTGACAAATAACCTTAAATATATATAATATACTCATATACATGACAGTATCAGTCCATAACGGATCAGACTACTGTAAAAATGTCAAATTGACATTCCCTATTAACAATTCTGATCCTTATATGCCTCCAGAAAGAGATACCTTTCGGAAAACTAAAAATAATAAATTTAAAAGGATGGATTTAAATATTAAAAACTTTAAATCTATTTAGAACTATACAATTACAATTTTGAATAACTTTTGAATTATAATAAGGATCAATTAAACAAAAATCTTAAAGACAACGTTATCGACAATTAATGCCGAAACACGTTTCAAGGTTATTTTATGAAATATACTCCGTTTCAAATAACTGGAAAATATATAGGTAGTCGTATGTCAAAAAATATCTGACCTAAGTTAAAACATTATAAGGATACATATACTACAATTATTATGTAATAAGATAACAAAATAAAGATATAAAATAATTTACCGTTGATTACTACTGAATTAAAAATGATTAGAAATAAAAATGATGTTAAATGAACAAACTTTTTTACAAATTATCCGAATCAGAGTACCTACGAGTATAGTTCATTTACTCTAAATGACTTAGACTAGTTAACACTCCTAGTTAAAACATATCCTTTCCAAATAAATCGCAAATTAAACAACACTCCATTTATCACATAAGGTTTCATCCAAGATGAATATTTACATATGCAGCTTAAGGCACACGATACAGATTGGCTTCAAGCCTACAACTAGTGTTAAGGTCATAAATATGTATTTACATTTTTCACCGTAATTTTTAATTATTTAAACACATTTATGACCTTGCACACCGAGAGCCAGTGGTTTAAAAAACATATTTACGAAATACAAGCTTGGCTTGTGAACGCTTAAATTTAACATTTGTAGATTTTTAGACCTTCTTCATAAGTAAAAATGCTTACAAATTGTAACTGAGTTCACGAAAAATATGTACATAATTAAGGCCTCAATAAGACTTCATTTCTTCACAATTTATTGATGCCATTAGTAACGAAAAATTGGTGTTTATAGACATGTTTATAGATTAATGTAAGCAACCGTTTTGACAAAATGAAAAAAAAAACCCTATCTGCGTATTTTTTAAAAATCCATTCAATATCAAGTATCGATGTCTTTAATAGTACGGGTATATGCTTTTTTATTTTTGCATTTTATAATTTACACTCATAAAAGCAAACAATTTCCATGAGGCGTTAGGTTTCAGGGGCTCGATTCGACATGCCAAACTGCGAGACGTGGCTCTCACACTTGTCTCGCTAGGTGATAGAGTGAAATCCATCTGTCCACACGTGTCCACACCTAACTGTCAATCTGTCAGTAGGTCTCGCTAGAGCGTTTTGTCTATGGCTATGGCCACCATTTTAGATGTCACTCTTGAGTGATTCCACCCCAAATTACAACTGTCACAAAAGTGCGATCTCATAGTTGTCTCGCTGGCAACTATGAGATCACACTTGGCATAACTGACAGTTTATGCCATGTCGAATTGGGGCCCTGGTAAGTTATGGTAGTAGGTACGAGTATATAGACATATTTACTGCAATGAAATTTGTTTTTACCACTAGCTCTATATCTAGGGGGGCTATTTACAGGGTTGGCCCACAATAGACATAATCTGTTAGATTAAATGGTTCCATATATTATATTATATTTTCAAGTCCCACAGTCTTTCAAACAAATATTATAGATCTCACCACACTTAGTAGAATGAAACTGGCCTAGCCTTATTATATATTTTGTTTCATATTTGAAACTATGTACGTAATTATAAACTTACATTCCATATAATATATATTTTTGTTCGTTTATTTATTATGATGAAACATTATTTTCCAAAACTATATTCTTCGTGACATATATCTGTTTTCATGTTATGATTGCGAGTGCGACATTTATATGGACCAATAAAATTCTATCTCGTTTCAACCAGTCTTGTGGAAAAAGGATAGAAGCTTATAACTCCATAATGTCAAATTACCTATCCCTGTTGTCGAATCAATTTTTAAGCGGAGATCAATTTAATTTTGTATCAATCTTTTTAATAGACTTATCGACAGAAAGTTGATCTTCTACTTTGGTGTATCGATATATTTAGTTTTTATAATTTTCAAGGCCAACATCTAGTACTCAGTATGTAGTTACATATCACATCTATATACATATTTATACTACGTAGAGTTATCTACATGCATAAATATATTATAAGTCAAAACTATTGATATCAACGTCAACTAGAGATATTTTTTTCATAAATAATAATGGCGTTATGGCTAATTTATTAAAATCTACGTATAATAACGGGTGATAACAAAAAAATGAGAGTCATTTTCTTTAGACATAAAAATTAAACTATTTACGTAAACAAAATAGTTTGTTGATGAAGTTGTGGCTATGTCTTAGAGGTTCTTTAATTTTGTTTATTTTATTTTTTCAAGCACTTGTATTTGTAAAAAATGGTGTCGAAACTAGAAGCTATGCGAAAATCCCTTGTACTTTTTTATATTTCAAACTTAAACATGGACAAAAACCACTGTGTATGTCATTTTAGTAAAGGAAAATGTACCCGTATCTACTATTTGTAGAATTCTTACATCCCTGACTGTAGTTTACAGAAATGGTAGCGGGAGATTAGCAAACATAACAACAAGGGAAGACTGAACAAACAGAATTGCATCTTTAATGATGATGATTCCACCAGCCAACGAGTTGCCACGAAAAATTTCAAGTTTTCCAACGGTACCTACATTTGTTGATGTTTAAAAAGATAGGTCTAGAATGCCGCTAGCAGATAAGATTACTAGAATACATAGATTAACAAAAATAAATTTTATATCACAGTGTCGCTGGACAAATCCGAAATCACACATGAAAATCATTAATTTTAGACGTTGAGTGAAAATTCGATACCTCAAATTTTTTTCACAATGTGGCTGGATGCAAAATATTTTTTAGTCATGTCGTAATTTAGTATTTAAACACTCGGAGAGTTGAAAATTTTACCCAGTTGATAAAAGGGATCAAGGTCATATGCGCACAAAAGGGAAAAACATGCCGTCCAACGATCTTGCTCGGACATTGTGTCTAAACTTTGACGAACAGCTGACCACGGGCCCTATTCTTATGTCCATTGATGGTTTTGTAAATATCTATTATGTGTGAATTGCCTAAGAACATCCAAAACTCAAAAAAAGGTAGAGAAGATTTTTTTTCGCCTCTGAAAGAATTCTCATTTTTTTGTTATCACCCGTTATGTAAGTAGTTTTAATTTAATCAACAATTAATTTTATCACTTATTTATTGTATTTCGACATGCATTAAAATTATCTATAAATTTTCGCATTTTTTAAATTTTGGACGGCTAATAATCGATAACGAATTCAATAAAATTATTACAAATTAGCCACAACGCCATCTTGATCTATCGCTTTTATTATTAGACATCAGTTTGGCACTATATCGACCAAAAGCAAACACTTATACCAGCCCACCTTCAGTTCACAACACACACCTTCTAATACAACGTGTTTATGAGGGCCTAGTACTTTTTTTTCTTGAAAGGAAGAATTTCTAAGCTTTGCAAATCCCCTTAAGCTTTTCATTTTTTTTTAAGAAACGTAGTCCATCGACTGACTGAGCATCTACTCGTATGTTCAAATTGGGGCCTTAGACTCGTCTCCTATAAAGTCCGAGTCACGATTTCCTCCTAACCTTGCCTTCCTCAAAGATCTCATTGAAATCCGTGAGCAGTGTGTCGACGACGTTGTTCTGTTGGATGCAGTCTATCGCGATGTTATGTGCCTGCTCCGCGGGCGCCCATAGTAACGTCGGGCCGAACACGATTGCGAGGTTTGCTGTGTGCATGCGGTTCCGCTCGCTGTACTTTGTTACCCTGAAATTCGAGAATTATGGATTAGAGTTACAATTTACCACATTACAAGACTCATTGAGCTTAACTGTGTGTATGGCTCTTGGTTTCCCAGAAAACTAGCGCCATGGCTAAGAATCTTAGCTATCGGCATATGCTGAGCGGCATCATTTTTGGTGCTTTGTACTTTAGGATTTAGATGTTAGGGTTTGTATGTTAGGGTTTAGTTTAGATGAGATTAAGTTTATATGGTATGTTTTCTGTACCACCAAATAAACAATTGGCATTCTATTCTAAGTTTGATTTGTGTAAGAATATCCTATAAATTTTATTTTTATTTGATCACAGGTTTAAGAATTTGGGAGTAAGGTCATAGGATCGTATGGATTGCGAGCCAAAGATGCAATCTCAAGATTTAATAACCCTGCTAGACACAAAATTATTGTAGAGTATTGTTTAAGAAATCAAAAAAAGACAGTTTTATTTTGACAAAAAGGCTTACTAAGACTAGACTACGAGTATATTAAGACAATAAATCCAACAAAACAAGGACAAAAGAAAGACAAAAATACAATAATAAAATAATTAGTCACCTTAATAGATGTTCCAGAAGATATTTCAGTGTGTCGCGGTTGCACGGCGGCAGCAAGTTCACTATTTCGCGGAACTCCTTAATTTTCGCTTCTCTTGGTTTTATGGCTGTAAAAACAAATTATAATTTTTAAAATGTACTATCTATAAAAGACTTTAAATTAGTTTACCATTCAATTAATTCCATTGTGTAACGAAAAATATCCATATGACAAATTTTCGTATCACAAAGGAATCATCTAAAGTGGAGATAAGGTAAATAAGGAAACACACTAGCCTCTGATTAGTAAGTACGTTTGAAGCAGATTTTTTAAAGGTTTCTAGATATAAGCCTATAAAATGGGTTTTCATGGAAGTGGTGGGCAATAAAAAAGATTTTGCGGACATTTAATTTGAACCCACCGCCAACTGCTTTTAACGGTGTTTTATATGTATTTCGTTCTAAAACGTCGGTAGGGCTATATTTTGTGGAGAATTGTAATTCCTTGTAGACGATACTCACAGCAAGCTGCAAGCACCCTGTCGAACATGCTGCAGGGTATGAGCGGCTCCTTCAGCTCTCTGAAGAAGAGCTTCAACGAGCCGGTAAGTACGTGGATGTCGGCGTTCTCTTCGATAGACGAGAGCTTGTTCTGATCGATCTGGAATAGGTAAAAACATTTGGCTTTAACACTTATATTAAAGGGATAAAAAAAATGTACCTTAAATTAACGCCTAATATTTTTTTGATTGATTCACTTGTGTTACGACAATAAGTCATACATTTGGAAGGGGAATTTACATAACACAAGTTAACTGATTAAGAGAAAATTAGATTAACGTTTTAAGTAGGTACAACAACTAGAGACCAAACCAAATTATTTTAATGAGTACTTTGATTCTGCTGTGAGTGCTGTGACCCGGGTAGCCTAGGAGTGGGGGCGTCTGCAATGAATGCAGAAGACGCTGGTTCGATCCCAGCTCTTGACATCGGATGCTTTTGTCACTTTTTTCCTTTGTATATGACATCTATTTCAGTTTATAGGTACAACTAATTTTCAATTCACCAATTATACCAGATTCCAGTCCATCCATCACAGCGAATTTAATAATAACAATAGTGACATTTGTAGCTGGTATGTTGAAGGTTGGCAACCTTTAGCCAAATATCAACAATAAAAAATAAACATTAGTAAAACTTACATCCAGGCGTATTTTCTGAACCTGGCTCAGGTTCCCACTCGCCCGGTACAGTCCGTCCGTGCACATGTTCTCCTCATTGCTCTCGATCTCCTTGATGCAGGCCACCACGAACGGCGGAACCCTCGGGTTTGCGTCGGCAGGCACCACTTCAGAGAGGTTGCGGCCGAAGACAGGCTCATCTGAGGAAAATGCAAGGAAATTAAGTTGCGTGTTACCCTTGATCACCAGCGGTTTATGCTTCATAAAAATGTACATGGTCATTTAATGTTGATCAATTCTATTTGTTCTATTGTACAACGAATGTTACTCATATAAATATAAAACTACTTTTTGTTATACTATGGAATGATTCATGGGCCAGGATTACTTTCAGGGAGGTGATATTCTTTTCAAGCATATTTTTTTTATGTAGGTACATTTCCTTTCCAGGTGCACCCGTTTCCGGCGCCCATTGAATGATTATAATTAATTTCGAAATTTAAACAAATTATTATGCATACAAATATTTTTTGACATTTGTACAAATCTGTTAATTCAACCTAAGCCCGACTAAAATTTAATATGTCTGTATCTTATCTAGACGTTTCAAAAATTTAACTAAGTCATGGATTAAATATACAAGGATTTATTACAATCCACAAAAAAGTAAATTAATTATAAATGAGCATTGTTAGATAATAGGAAATGAAATAAAATGTAAAATGATGATAACACGGAGGCATACATTTACTTGAAAAGATTTACCGCCTTGGCTATGTACAAATAATACATACAAAATATACACGAGACCAGGTACGTAATAGTAGGGTAGGGAAACCGAACCGACAACAATAAACAATAAAATATATACAATGTAAAATATTTACAATGATGTATGTAGTTGGACCAGGTGAAACTACTTTTAGGGCTGAACAAGCGATAATTTGTTACGTATGTAGATAATTTACTAAACATAATTTTAGTATATTAATAAAAATCAACCACTCACCGGAGTACAAAGGATTATTAGTCCTTAGTTATAATAAGGTTTTGGATAAAAAAATAAAACACTTTCACCATCAAATGCTCTTCTTTACATTCCAACTTAAAATACAAATTAAAATATTTTATCTACACTCATACTGTAAGTACTCTAAAATGCGTTAAAAACCGTAGACAATGACAAGCATTACAACAAACGATTTAACTATGATAAGTTTCTTATCTGCGGCAGTAACGTAATTTTAACGTTGCATGCTCAAATATTGTTAAGCAATGAGTTTCAAATTTGGAACATCGAATTTGATAACATAATGTTACCGCCATGGCCAACTCCCGTCCCGCGCGAGTGCCGGCACAATCGAGTTGGCCATGACGGTACAATGGCGGTCATTCTATGGTTTCCGAACACTTAATTTAATATATATAATATGAGTGTAGATAAAGCAGTGTATGCAACTGTACGTAATTAGGCCTTAAAACACTCGTGTGATCTTATTATGAAATTCGCCTGCGGCTCATTTCATAAAACCACACTCATGTTTTAAGGACCCTTATTACGTAACAGTTACATAAACTACTAATGAAAATACACCCAAAACTGGTTAAATAAAAAAAGCTCTCAACTTGCAAGAACAAGCTTGCTCTCAACAGAACTATTAGATTTAAAAAAAATATGCTTAATATATTAAGAATTATATATTTTTTAAGTATATAAATTAAATACAATATGAAGAAGTAAGGGAGATGTGTAATCATAAAGTTAAAAATTCTCTTTTGTTTATGATAAAAATAATACATAAATCAAATACAAAATATCTATTATTATTCATTATATTTATGTAAGCTTTTCAAATAAATATTTTAATATATTCACTAACTTCTTCATATTCCTTATCATCTCTAAATTCTCTATCTACAACACCAACGACATGTAGCATCCAAATTAATACATATTTATTTCTTTGTTATAATATTAAGTGAAATTGTTAGAAGGTACCAAAAAGTCATCTTATTAGGATGGCAACAAAATGCTACAGCATATCCACCTACCACTAAAACCATTAAAATGTACAGTACCTAACCTAAAACTTCACCTGTAATGTTTCACAGTAGATAAGTTTAGAAACATCCATAGACAGTTAAAAAATATCAACTGAGATACAAAAAAGCGTTTAAAGTGCGAACTAATTAAAAAAGTGCAAGCTCCTCACACCAATTTAATAATTTTGTTTCCAACCTTTGTAGATCCCTTTTTTGACAAGTTGCTCCATGGACGGACGTTTGAGGAAGAACTTCTTAAGTCTGCTTCTAACGTAACTCTTGGTCGGCGGCTCTGTGCAATCGCTGAGATCCTCGTTACTGCTGCCGCCGGCTGAAAACAAGGAGCGAAAGCCGTGTAAAAGAAAAAAAAGAAAGCACAGACATAAAAGGCGGGAAGAATGACATTTCTGTTCACAAAGTGTTTAGGTGTGTATAGGTTATAATGCATGAACAGAAAGTTAAAGCAAAATTCCGTCGAGAAGATTAACTTAAGCTGATGAATGAAGATGCGGATAGTAAATATGTAAGACAGAGCCCAGCGTTACTTAGAATTTCATAATCACCTGCCTAATAAGTTCAAGACATTGTAGACACTTGAGTTTCTGAAGTAGATAAGTAAGAAAAATATGTTTATGAAGTAATAATATATATTTTTGTACTGTGAGATATTGAAAGTGTAGTTAATTTTCTTAATATCAAATAAGAACAATTATCGAAGTCGACTTTCTATAAGAACTATAGGTTACATGTAACAATAATTTTGAGCCATAATATTCGTATTTGTTAAATCAGTAGTTGTTTTTTGTCCATAAGTAAACATAGATTATAAGATTAGCTATAAAAAATATGACCTTAATTTGCAAAAATGTTAATTGATTCCTTTGTGTAACGAAAAATAGTAATATATGTAAATTACATTTTTTTTGTTACACTGTGGACTGAATAAAATTGTTGACAAATTGATGTCCTTGATTTAATTATGAACGTTAATTTAAATCATCCATAAAAGAGTTCGTTGCTGAGTTAATAAAGAGAGAAGGGCAGAATAGATATTAGAATAATAAGAAATAATATAATAGAGATTGTAAAGTAGCGCTATTCTAGTTTCCCATCATAAAAAGGGAGCATCGTCGACAAAAGTCATTTTTGTAGGAAATTCAACAAAGCTATTGAGAATCAAATAGTCTCATCCATTAAGAGTTGATCAAAGGGGGTTTGTTAGGTATATAAAACCAAGTCCACCTCTGATTAAGTTGAAAAAACTATATTCCTCATCCCCATATATGGGAAATTGATTTTCATATCGATTTTTTTCCATGCCGGAAAGGACATAATTCGATGATCATAATATTATATAATTGTTTCAATGTTTTAGACAGAGAAATCAGGAAAATAGCCTTCAATTAATCACTAATTGCCGTAAAGATAAATAATGGCCATGACATAAATTCGCCAAAGTTAGGAAGTCAAATGAAGAAACCACCACCAATTATTAAGAAGTTATTTCCGACGACAAAGATATATATAAGAAACAAATAAAAGACTGAAAAAATGGGACGTACACATTATCCAGAAATATCTGTAATCTATTTACCTTATTTACAGTCCTGAAAATACTAACATAATTTAAAACTGATGGCATCAATATTTTTTTTATAAAATATTCACTTGTTTTACGAAATGCAGGAGATATCAATATTCAAAAGAGGAAAACGATATAAATTGCCAAAGTGTTAACTCGGCAATTGAACTGATGGTTGTCCTAAAATCATCCGAATTTCTTACGTCTTAGAAGATAGCGTTGCTACTGATAAAGTACTGATAGACGATAAGTTAATCTTGCATTTGAGTGTGACGATCGTAATACTAGGATAATCAAAGAGCAACATTTTAACTGTATAATAATAATATTTAATCTCGTTGTTATAAGGATTACGAACAGTCGGTTTGATAATACAGTAAATTGAGTAAATATCTATCATATACTAACTTGTAAGGGCAGGCAGAATGTGGCAACACTAGATAATAATCAACACGACTATTATAGTCTGGCAAACCATTTCTGTCAGTAGAAACGCGCGGCAAATTCAAAATACGTACATGTGGCAACCCTTTGTGATGAGACACCGAATTACATGACGAACATTTCAATTCACATTGAATTTGTTTCTAGTACATTTCACTCTCTCATCTTAAGCGCGAGTGAGATAGAACTCCTGCAACGTTCCCAATTAAATTTAAATTCATTTTTAATGCATATGTCAATTGCCTCAACCAGATTATCTGTTGCAGTTGATGACAGATCAGACGAAATATATCCGTCTCCTTTTTACACAGCGTAAATGTCACCTAATGAAAGTGGCGGAAATACCATCTAAAATTAAAAACATAAAATTGGATGATCATTTCTGCTTTTTTCACTGATTCTTAGTGTTGTCATGCTTTTGTTCGCTGTACATTGCTACTGCGTTCGTTGGCTGGCCAGACTATATATGCTGTCTGCATCGCACGTGGATAAGAATTTTAAATCAAAGCACGATATCTAATCAGAATACAAAAGTGAAGTTTATTAAGAATTTTTGCGGATGGCCGGTGACATGTTTTAAATTTGAAATTCGAATATTATATTTAACAAAAAATTATGTAAATACTTGGCTAGTTGTCAAGATCACTAAAATTTATCATAGAAATAGTTGTTGTAATTATGACGCTTGATGTCGCCAAAACACATGGCTAGACGGTATGAGGAGAACTCTATTTCTCATATTAATTATATTAGCCATTACCTAAAATAGGTTTTCTCCAAAATGGAGCCAACCTTAAAAATGTAAACATTCACTTGAATTTGTAATATCCGTTTATTTTAAAAGTCGATTAAGAAACACATTAACAGACCAAAACATTTTTTATAACGAGTCCTTAATTATATCAAATATGAATTTAAAACTTTGATTGAAGTTTAATTTTGTGTAAATAATAAGACAACACGCAACATACACACAAAATAACATAAGAACATACGCAATGAACGTTTGCTGTCACGACTTTTGTTGTCTTTGTTCTTCTTTTCTGTTTTATCGTGCTTATCATGTTTCTCGCTCAAGTTGTGGGACGACCCGAAAAAATCCTTGATTTTAGAATAGCTTCCTTTATGCTCCTCTGCAACTTTCTTTTCCGTAGGGCTTTTTTGCTTCTTTTCCGTTGGACTCTTTTGGTTCTTTTCCGTTGGGCTATTTTGGTTCTTTCCGGTTGTATTTTTTTGGTTCTTGTCTGTCAAACTCATATGGTTATTTATATTTATATTTGCTAGGTTATTTTCCCTTGAATGCTTTTGTTTATTTTCCATTGGATTCTGTTGATTCTTATCTGTGTGATTCTTTGCCGTAGGGTTCTTTTCTGTAGGACTCTTTTTGATTGTACTCATAACAACGTTTGAACCTCCACTGTCAATATACCCTACTGCTAACATTACTTCACATTCCATATTTTAAGGATTAGTTATAAAGGCCACAATTCTAATTAAACCTTGTTTTTGGATTAAAGGCTTTCGATCAAACGTTACAGAAACTAGGCACAATTGTATGATCAGATCGAACCATATATATCATCAGTCCTGTAGCATTCTAAGTAATATCGAAATCTGAAGTTGAATTTTAGTTGCATCTACATATGTTTCACTTCACTAATAGATTTTATTATCACTAGGTCATTCAATTCACTTCACTACAATCTGCTTCTGCACTTGACGGACCACAAATGTGTCCGTCATCCAATTAGAAACAAATTGGGTTTTAAAATTGCCAAGCCAAGGCCAGTTGTCAATAAAGGACTGTGAATAACAGGTTTAGCGCAGGATCCATTTGCTATCAGAACGATAACGGCCTGATAATGGCCGCGATAAAGGTAATTGATTCGTAATATGTATATCAATGAATTGATAAGAAAAAGGATACTGGTTCTGCAGAAACAAGTTTTGTGAGTAATTGGGAAGTAAATGCAGAAGTACTTGTTAATAATGTTGTTATATTCAACTACTGCTGTAACTGACAAGACTGGACTGTTTCGAGTCTAGTTCTTTCATGTTCAATTTTGAGTTGCCAAGTGAAATAAAATGTATCCTTACCTATATATACAAATTTTCCGATTTTCTTAATGGCAATGTAGCAAAAAACGAAATAATAAATATCTTACAAGATTCAGTCCGCAAAAGCCCATCCGTCGGAATACAACTGCACATTTTCACAACACATTGAGTTTAAAAACGACAGAACGACTGTCTTAACACTATAGTTATTTTTGATTCAGGAAAATATAAACATTCGTAGGCATTGGTTACAATTGACGTCAATTCACAAAACAACAACAAATAAATTTTAAAGATGTGATAATATTTATGAATAAAGATATAACAATGAAGCCAATTCAATACATTCAAACGAAGTGAGCGATGTGAGAGAACTACTATTTAAACAAGTAAACCACGTTCCGTATTCATATTTCAAATTAAGACATATAGGCAATTAAATAACAATTAAAGACTAATAATTTACAGTTCAAACAATCATTCCGTATGTGGAACTAAGTTATAACCCGAATATAAAAATTGGCAAACCGCTAATCTATTCATGAGAATTAACAACTGAACTAGAGAATGACTAAAGACGTGAATTAAATTGAAACAGCTCACTGAATGAGGAAAAGCTAGTCGACTCATTCGACCACAGAACCATAATGACACCATAATCGTTCGGCACA
Organism: Pammene aurita; assembly: GCA_947086415.1. NCBI lineage: Eukaryota > Metazoa > Arthropoda > Insecta > Lepidoptera > Tortricidae > Pammene > Pammene aurita. The sequence continues at coordinate 4,874,358 of OX352307.1, forward strand.
TAGATGTGTAGCAATACCAAGTACCAAATGAATAACAACGCTGGCTGGCCAATATCGTTTTTCCGGTTTGCTCTGGAGATTAGTAGAGGAAAATAATGTATTCATGGTACTGAGACTTGGGAAGAGTTGCAAAAATCTTGTAGTTATATAATTTATTTATTTATCAGATATCATTTTACAGCATTACAGCTAGGGGCGCCAATGCGCTGGAAAACTAAATGTGTTGAAATAAAGCTATGGGAATTAAATTATCTTTGTGATGAATATGACAAAAATAACATAATTAAACTATGATGATTCACTAAAACGTAAGAATTCTTTATAAAGTATATGATGCTTGCCGGCAAACAAGTCGCAGTAAGTACACAAGTTCTTTGCATAGTTATGGACTTCAAATGGGAGACCATTTATGATTCCATTAAATAATACTCATTTGTGCATTTGGGTATGCATGTATTTGGGTAACTTTGATAATACAAAACTAAAACAACTAAAAACGGATTTTATCGCGTGTACTGAGCTTAAATTACATCCCGACCCGACCCGACCCGACCCGACCCGTTGACCACGAACGCTGTAAAGTGTTCGAAACGTCGGGATGTAATTTAAGCTCAGTACACGCGATAAAATCCGTTTTTAGTTGTTTTATTTCATGAATAAGTTTCGCGGCAACCGAAGACAATATTAAATCCATACTAATTAAAATTTACAAAAAAAAAATCACTCTGTAACCTTCCATTATCGAATGTAAACACATAATCTAGTGCGATTTTGCGGCAATTTTAGATATAAGTAGTATTTATAACGTACCTGAAGGCTTAGCCAACGTGCCAATCGTTTACGATTCGTAGCGAATGAAAGACAACTGTCGCACTAATATGAAAGAGTGATAGAGAGAGATGGCTACGCTACGCCACGGAGCGTTAACGATTGCCACGTTGGCTAAGCCCACTGACCAGTTACTTTTTTTTTGTAAGTTTAAGAGGTTTGTTTTGTTTATCCTCTAACTTTATTTGCTAACCTGATTCGTACTTATAATTGCTATCAAAGATGAAAAAAAACATTGCCATCCTTGACTATGTTTAACTGATTAGGATCCCCCGTTGTCCTTCGTCCGTTTATAATTTAATTCATTCCTTTGTGTAACGAAAGATTCCCAGATAAAATGTATGTATGACAAAATGTTACATAAAATAATCAGTTAAATTCATGTTAAAATGGTAAATTTTTTATTACAATGTGTGTCATGTGTGGTGTTATAAGCAGTGATCGGAATAGGTAGTGCCATTTCGGGTGAATGACCTTAAACATTGTACAGAACATGGATAAGACTTGAGATTCTTCGACTCGTATTTCTCACAGAAAATTTGCTTCAAAACGCAAAAGTAAAAAAAATTGTCATTATAAATACATCATTCATTTAAAATTACTTTCGTTTAACAATTACAATTAACAATAATACAATCATAAAATAAAACACGAAATATCAACATTATATTAAATAAACATAATTAAATTACTACTTTTTTTGAAATTATAGTAGCAAACCATATTTTTTTCAATATTTTCTATTGTAAATCTATTTCTTTTGACGTCCAATATCTAACTGAAACCACATTTTTCATAGGCTTTTTTTCATAGGTTCTTGAAAACATTTTTTAAACCAAAAATTTAAAATATTTTTTTTTTAATAAAATGTTCATATCAAATCCCGGGGTTAAAAACTATATCCATACTAAGCTTACGCACTGAAGTCCCGCGAAATGGCACTACCAATTCCGATCACTTATAAGTTTTGAATCAAATTGTATTAAAAAAATAATTAAAAGGTTGACTTATTAACGTCCTTCAGCATAAAGTTTTACGATTTTTAAATTAACTATAAAATGTGAATTTATAATTCAAAATGTCGATTTTATTATGTTTCTGTTTTCTGTTCTGTCAAACCAAATCTTCCGACCAAAGGGCAGTTCTGGACGTCATATCTTAGATTACTATCAAGAGGATGTGTTTGTAATTGCAGTGGATCATGATGTTAGATAATTGGGTACTTTCCAATAGATACACTTAATTGTCTCGTTGAATTCATAAAATCAAAATTTCAAAAATATACGGGAAAATCCAGGTGTACTCGTAACATGTGTTTGCGCTTTAAATGATTTTATAATGGTTTAAACTATTATAAAGGAGATGTATTTATAATATAGAATTATGACGTCACAATATGAATCTGCCATACGGGGATCAATATTACTCTGCGTCCGTAGGAAACACCTTAGACAACCCTACACGTGATCCCTGGGTGGTGCTAAATGAGTAACAAACTTGGTAGCTGCACTGATCTGGACCTCGCAGCACTCACTGGATTTTCTTCATCATCTGCTTTCGCACTACTACTACCCAACAGAAGAAATGTCTATATATATGTATATCCAGTAGCCATACGATAAGAAACAAAAACAGCAAATCGTTTTGACGCTTTCTAAAGAGTAGCTGATTTGACTTCATAAGAAAGTAGCCTTATTGTGTATGACATTTTAATACATAAATATCGGTAAACAAGATAAATCGTAAATAAGAGTTTCCCTAGGATTTAATATAATTTAGTCGGTTTCTCGTCTTCAATTTAATTATTGTATTAACTTTTGTTATGTTATATTATGAGATACCCTATTTTAATTTCTTTACTCAATGTGTCAAAAGAAAGTGACACAGCTAGGCAACGCAATACCATGGATTTATATGAAGTGGATTGTGACCGAAGAATTAGATCCACTTCATATAAAACCATGCGCATTACACGAACTGAGTTGCCGGCTTAAAATATGTAGGTACGGTCACGTCTGAAAATATGGATACATTTAATGGTGATAAAAATATGTTATGACACTTATGACCATCCTTCGAGTGGCACAGACAGCCATGGAGCTATTGGAGCTGTAAAACAACCCATTTAAAAGGATACTATTTCACATTTGTCAAACACCCTAAGAACCTATTTTAGGGAGACTGAAATAAATACAATTCATAGATACATCTAAAGAGTCACACAGGTCGCGAGCTAAAAGGTAAAAAAATGATTTGTGTATAACGTATAACGGGTAGGCAACTCTCAAAAGGTTTGGCCAGATGACACTAGCATAGGTTGTATTTGTCACTAGTATTTTTCTATGGGGTTTCGCTTAAAGGGCTCTAGCAGCCAGGTACGAAAGTTCCAAAAAAGAACAAGAATTTGACACTATTGGTAAGACTGACAGGTACAACCTATTCTGGTGTCATCTGTTAATACTTTCGACCGGCCTACTCCATTATCGGATAGCCGCTTGTGACGCCAACATGGCGTCTGTGTTTTGAGAATTGATTTTGTTCATTTTCGTTGTTCAGTGTGTAATATATAGCGTATTCTGCGGTGACCTAACGAACAAGTGTGCAGCTTATGAAGAATTAGTTTCAAAACCCTTGTAACCACTGTTTGGGTCACATCCGGTTTTTCCGCTCACGGCCGGCGTGTTGTTTGTAGGAAGTAGCTACAGTACAACATGCTATTTTCACTGAAGTCTGGCAGAAGCCCTAGAGCTGCCATTTCTCTTTAAAAACAAAACGAAACATAATGTAATTTATATCGGGGCGCAGGTTTCTGTTGATAATTAAAAGATTTGGAATCACTTTTTCCTTTTATTTCACACAAACTTATTATTTTATTACTTCTTGTTTCAAGTCATGGTGGAAGAGAGAGCGAGCACTGATAAGTTAGACTTATACATTAGGTGTCGGGGAGATGTTTGAGTTGCACTTTTTTCAACACTCTTCCTCAACACAAACATTTCTCAACGAGACCCAATTTTTCTACAAGTTTTACAAAAATAGTTTTTCCTAAGGGTTTAGTAAAGACATCTGCTAACTGTTCTTTAGTACTAATGTATTCTACTTTTACAATATTTTGTTCTACCTTTTGCTTAATATAGTTATACTTAATATCAACATGCTTTAGTCTTTTCTGGTCAGTGTTTTTTATTGCTTTAATTGTGCTCTGATTATCCTCATAGACTTTTACATTGTCAACTTTAATATTTAAATCATTTAAAAGTTTTAACATGAAAGAAGCCTCCATAATCGCTTCACACAGAGCTACAAATTCAGCCTCTGTCGTGCTTAAGGTAACTGTAGTCTGTTTTTTAGATCTCCAAACTACACTATTATTAAATACTTTAAACAGATATCCAGATGTTGATTTTCTGTCCTCGGTCCTAGCAAAATCAGCATCTGCATATCCTACCAAAGGCTCACTCGACTCATCTTTGGTATATAGTAATGATAAATTTACAGTCTTTTTAACATATCTCAGTAAACGTTTCAATGCACGCCATAATTCTGCACTGGGCTTAGATTGAAATCTACTTAGGTAGTACACACAAGCTGCTAAGTCAGGCCTAGAGCCTACAGTTGCATACATAAGTGATCCTATTAATGATCTACACTGGTGTTCATATGACATATCAACAGTTTCATTTTCGTCAAATTTAAAATTAACATCCATAGGTGTATCACAACCTTTACAATTTTCCATATTAAACTTTTTAAGTACATTTTTTAAATATTTAGATTGGTCTATTGAGATGCCCTCTGACTGTTTTTAATGGATACTCCTAGATACATTAAATTTTCATTTCCCATGTCTTTCATGCGAAATTTGGTTTTCAAAAAGTTTTTAACTGACTCTACATCTTTTAAGCTATCGCTGAGGATCAATAAATCGTCTACATATAGGAGTAAGTATAAATTCCCCTTTGTAAATAAGCAATAGTCATTATCTGATCTTCTAAATCCATATGAAATAATCGTCTCATTAAATTTTTCATACCAATATTTTGGCGACTTTTTTAACCCATATAAAGATTTCTTAAGCTTTAGTACATAGCCATCCTGTATATGCATTCCATCTGGAGGTTTAATATACACATCCTCGTCTATTCTTCCATAAAGGAAAGCTCCTTTCACATCCATCTGGTGAATATGGTAGTCTTTCCTGGCAGCCACTGATAACAATGTCCGGAGTGTCTGTAGTCTTAAAACTGGGGAGTACACATCTTCAAATTTCTCTTGCTGTTGGTAACCTCGAACTACTAGTCTTGCCTTACAAATAGTGTTGTTTCCTGTATCTTTCCTTGTAAATACCCATTTCGCATCTAATATTTTCTTGTCTGGTCTTGGCACAATCTCAAAAGTTTCACTTTCTTCCAATACTTTCAGTTCTTCAACTACCGCTTTCTCCCAGTCCTTTTTGTCTTCTCTTTCTTGAATATCGTTATATGTAACTGGCACGTCTTCATAATAACTAGTAAGCAGAGCGAACAATGCTTTATCATCACTTTCTTCTAAATCAAGTATATAGTCTTCTTGCCATTTTGGCTTTCGAATTTTCCTTTTCTCTCTTCCTCCTTCACAACTTATCTCTTCCTTTTCTGGTTCATTTTCTTGCATATCATCTGATGTTTCTATGTTTTTAATCTCTTCTTTTTTCTTTTCAGGTTCAGGTGTGTACTCCGTCTGTTCTGAAGTGTCATAATCCGGTATATTAAATGTCTTGTCCAATTTTATCGGTCTCTCATCAAATATTACATTTCTTGCTGTCACTGCTCTTTGTTTTTCTTCATCAAAAAGTTTATATCCTCCTATGTTGTATCCAATCATAATCATTTTTTTACCTTTGTCATCAAGTTTTCTTCTCGTTTCTTTTGGTACATGATTGTACGCTGTACATCCGAACACTCTCAGGTTTGATACATCAGGTTTGCGTCCTTCCCATAGTTCACACGGTGTTTTCTCTCTTCCTGAAACTGGACTTCTATTTGTTACATATGTTGCGAACAAGATTGCTTCTCCCCAAAATTCTTTCTTCATGCCAGAGTCTATTAATGCAGTCCTGGCTTTGTCCATAAGAGTATTATTCATTTTTTCCGCGACTCCATTCATCTCTGGGTTGTATGGCACTGTATGTTGCATGACGATTCCATTCTTATTACAAAATCCCCTAAACTCATCTGAAAGGTATTCACGGCCATTATCGATTCTCAGCTTTAACAAATTTGTATTAAAATGCTTTGTTACCATATTGTAATAAGTTTCAAACTTTTTGAAAACCTCTGATTTATGTCTAATTAAGAACACCATAGTAAAATGTGTATAATCATCAATGAATGTTACAAAATATTTATTTCCATCCCAAGTGTCAGGTGTAATCGGTCCGCAGACATCTGAATGTACCAATTCTAAAGGTTTGTTAGCTCTACTTCCTACTTTATTAAATGGTTGTCTACGACTTTTGCCTAAAATACATGGTTCACATAAACTGTCACTTACAATTTTATTTTTTAATTCCGATAAGCCATCTACCAGATTTTTACGCACAAGTAAATTTAAATTTTGTGAGCCTAGGTGACAATAACGTCTGTGCCATAAATTTGTATCGGTTGCGTTCATTAACTGGCAAGTATTGACATGACTTTGACAATTAACTGTGTATAATGTTCCTTCTTTGTTACCAATCATTATTAACCAATTATATTTATATACTCGTACCTTTCCATATGCAAATTCGATCCTTAATCCAACATCCTCCATTTTTGACACAGATAATAAATTTTTTCTTACATCTGGAACATAATACACATTTTTTATTATACATTGATTTTCTTTATTTCCTACTCTGAACACTGCCTCTATATTCCCTATACCAATAGCCTCTAAAGTTACTCCATTTTTAGCTGCAGAAATATTTCTGGGTACTTTTAATTCTATATAGTCTGTAAAATGATCCAGTGAATTTATTAGGTGATCAGAACATCCTGAATCTACATAAAATTTCATATTAGGTTCACTACTCACATTACCACAAAAGAATGCCGTTGTATCCTCATTTTCTTCCACATAATTGGTACTTCGTTGGGTCCATCCTCGGCCACGGGAAGAGCCCTGACTCCATCCGCCACGGCCACGCCCCTGACTGAATCTGGTACCTCTGCCAAGTCCACCACGTCCTCTTCCATGTCCATAGTTATATCCTCTTCCTCGGTTCCACTCTTGTCCCTGTCCATGGTTATATCCACCTCCTCGGTTCCACTCCTGTCCTTGTCCATGATTATAAGTGTATTCTGGTCTTTGTCGACATTGAAACTTCTTGTGACCAGGCCGCCCGCATGAAAAACAAATAAAAGCACTTGGAAATCCTTGAGTAATCTGACCATGTTCACTATATTTGTCGAATTTCTTCTGTTTCTCTTCTTCCGCTAATAATCTGTCTTTCACTGTATTTAATGTAAGGTCTCCTATGGTTTCAAGCGCAGTAACAACTGATTCATATGTTTTAGGCATAGATAAAAGAATGTAATTAATTTTCTCTTCTTCTGACAGGTCACTACCAGCTTCTTCTAATTGAGTACATATTTCTTGAATTTTCGTAAAATGCTCTTTCAATGGCGTCGTGTCGTTGTACTTAATCTCGCTTAATTTTCTTCTTAAAAACAATTTACTTCTCACGCCTTTTTCTTTGAAACAATCTTCTAAATTTTTAAACATTTGATAGGCGCTGTCTTTCCTTACATACTCCAAGTGACTATCCGCCACGGCGGCAATCAATATCGCTTGCGCCCGCGCTTCCAATTTGGCGTTTTCCTTCGTCTCTGAGTATTTTTCCCCTTGAATAGCTTCAAGACATGCATTTTCTTTCATAATACTTTTAATTCGGAAAGACCAATTGGTGAACCCCTCTCCGTCAAATTGTACAATATTATATCGATTATTTAAATTTTCTTTACCGTACGCCATTTTGTATTTGCTTCACCCACGCCGCGTTTTATACTTTACTTTTATTGCCGAAAACGATGACCTGGGCCCATAACTAATGTAATTTATATCGGGGCGCAGGTTTCTGTTGATAATTAAAAGATTTGGAATCACTTTTTCCTTTTATTTCACACAAACTTATTATTTTATTACAGAGCGATACTTCTTGTTTCAAGTCATGGTGGAAGAGAGAGCGAGCACTGATAAGTTAGACTTATACATTAGGTGTCGGGGAGATGTTTGAGTTGCACTTTTTTCAACAAAACAAATACTCCATTATCCATATACGAGTATTGTAGCCTTCAATAGGAATCTCATAGCTTTGTTAGTGTTATAGCTGTCGCACATATTGGGGATAAGGCAAAAACTTATATGTTTGTTTGTTTACCTTTTTGTTTGCTCCTGTTGGAGTGCCTGGAGGCGGGCGGGGTGCGGCCCAGGCTCTCGAGGTCCGTGTTGCTGCTTTGGTTCATGATTGAGAGGTTGTCATCGGTCGGTGGGCCCTGAGAAGTGATCAGTGTTACACCAGACGATCTAAATTAAATAGGTATGGTGCCTGACACGACACTCTTTAAAACCCCCCACAACCCAGGTGGTCTAAGCTCTAGATGTTTACGAAGGTTTAAATATGGTCAATCTCAAAAAACGTCAAAATAATTTAAAAGACCAGACGACTGAAGATAAGAAAAGCAAAGATGGAAAGCTGATTTTGATGATACCTGTTATTGATGCGTATTTTCCATAACAACGAAGCATGTAGGCAGTATATATTTAAGTGTGCGTGGTAGAAATAGAGGCGGCTGCACCAAACCAGATGTCACAGTCAAACCATCTTTAAAATTGTATGAGAAGATTCTTAATACTCTGTTTAATTACGTTGATGTATCCGTCAACTATGGTTGGTGCAACTAGCCTATAATGTCTGATATCTGCCTTCCTGCATCTAATCCTTTGACCTCGCACCCATGTCCACGGAAAGATTCCGGCCGACACACATCGCAAAAATGCCATAATCTCTCCCTAATAAAAAGATTATATACAAGAGTAAGGGCCAGTTACACCAAGCGTCACCCGGAAGGGTACTATGAAATTTCCATACAATAAAATTTTGCAAATGTTTTAACGGTGTCAGACGGTTCGGTGCAACCGACCCTTACACTCTTCTGAAGATGCTTACAAGTTTGTATATGACGTTCTGAATCTCCCTGAGCCACCGTTTCGCACCGTCTTCGCTGTCGTCTTGGAGTAGGAAGCGGTCGTGGCTGACCGTTAACTCGATTGACTTGTTGTACCTGAAACGTGAGGATAATTAGTTGATGGCAGGCAACCAAGGCGTCCTCAACGTGTGCTAAACGCTGGTCCAGGTGGCCTAAGAACTTCAGATTTTGATATCACAGGCGCTCCATCAAGCTGGGGATCCCAGCAAGTGGAGAGGCCCATTGCCACGTTTCGGTCGAGCTTCAGCAATGAGGATCCGACTTAATGAGGAGGAAGGGAAGTATAATTAAAGCTTATTCAGGGTCAGATCTCGGTCTGGTCGGACAGGTAAGTTAGGTAATATCTGATAAGACAAGATATCCGGTTAAAAATGCTTTATCAGAAACCAGGGCCTCGATTCGACATGGCATAACTGACAGTCGCTTGCGAGACAACTATGATATCACACTTTTGTGACAGTTGAAATTTGGGGTGGAATCACTCAAAAGTGATATCTAAAATGGTGGCGATAGCCATAGACATCACCAGAAAACTGTAAATAAGTTACTATTACAAAGAAGTTCAAAATTGACTAAAGCATTCAATCATAAAAAAACTAATCATGAGTTAATCAAAGCTGAAGCTATGGTTAACGCACAAGTCCGTGGATTTGGAGACTGAGGAAGGAAACCTCATTGTTGCAATCCCGCACTATTGCTGGGCAGTTAGCACGAGGTCTTGGGGCTAAGTTGGGGCTACTTTGTATGGCCTGCACCTGGTGCTCGAATTCTGTACAAAAAAATACCGGAACCGGAAATTCCCAGTTCTCAGCATTCAAAATAAGCATCAACCAAGATCCGGATAAAATCCGTTCGTGCGTATCTGATTACCTTCTGGTCTGACTTTGCACGCATTGTATGACGTGTGCGTTCTTGAGGGGGAGGATGAGGTCCGGCCGCGGCGCGGTCGGACTCGGCGGCGTGCCGGGAGGCTTTACATATTTCTGTGGACATAAAGGTTTAGTATTAGCAGCAGTTTAGCAACAACAATACTTGAAGATATTGAAGATGATGATATAATGTTATAATTGAAAACGCTAATCAATTAAATCAATTTTTAGACTGGTAGTCCCCCTCGAACCGAGAAATCGCGGGTAATAAAAAGAGACTATGACCATAGAGTAATGCAAATAAGTTGACCACTATAACAAGACCTCCATGATAATCGCTTTTGGGCTTTCTTGCTTTACGATTGTCTTGAGCTCATGAAATGTTCATAATATAAGTGATGACCTCACTTTTGCCCACATCAACTATTTTAAGCGTTAGCGTGATATAAATCTGAGATATTATCCGGAAATTTCAGATGACCACGGTCTTCAGACAATGAAGAAAGCAGAGATAGATTACAAAGGGCTAAATAGACGACGAGGCATGCTTGTAGTGCAGGTCAGAGTTAATGGCTTCAGACCACCTCCAATAACATGGACCGGTCAGATCAAAGCTGTAACGAACTACCGCGTGCACGGAAGCTTCAGGTGAGCAAATGAAAAAGAAGAATGGATTCAGGTAGTAAAGCTCGCCACTCTAGTACACCACGATCACTCTGTCAAGAGTTTAATGACGTAGAATAAGAAACAGACGACATATTATAAATGGCCATCTATGGTAAATATCCTATCTTAGGTTTTGATTCCCCTGCGAAATGTTAGAAAGGCTCAAATGGCTGTACCTTTGTATTGCGTTGACTTGATTTTTTTTTACAGCTTCAAGGGACCGCAGCCACAACTATTTGATGTTAATTTCAACTTGATACCTCCACGCGTTTACATTTTTAGTTACGGAACCCTAATAAGGGTTCCATTTTTTTCCTTGAGATACAGAACCCTAAAAACCACTCACCGAAGCCTGATACGTCCTGAGATCCTTGTAGCTGACCAGCGCCGACGGCGTGAGCACCACGTAGCAGTCCACCCAGTTCTTCTTACTCTTCTTACCGCCCTCGAAGTACTTCGTTCGCTTCACTTGACCTTCGTGGATTACCGTGAACTGGGGAGGAAATTGGGCCTGTAAATAACAAATTAAAACATATCAAGAATACGCTTTTTTTATCATCATATACGGGTCACTAGGCCGTTCACCAGCACGATGGACTGACCGAGTCGAGGAACCATCACAGAATTTTTACGATGTCGTGAGTAATAACACAATCAAAATACGACAAATCTCGAAATCCTTCGGACAGTTTTGAAATTCGGGGTGTATGTTGATTAGAGGTCCCGTTTTATTTTCGACACCATTTGATATTTGAGGACCTCGAGGAACCGCCAGCACCGTGGAAAATGTCCTCCATCCTGAAGAAATTCGCTTTTACCTCCGAATCTACGCACTCTATGAAAATATGATCTAGGACAATATTAAAGCTCATTAAATTCTACATAGAAACATGCGTACTCTTTTGCTGAAAAATGCACCTCCTTAGAGATATCACTTGAGGAAGTGAAGTGTATCGTCAATGCCTTTCCAGGGAATATTCTCATGATAAGAAACTTGTGAGAATACAAATTGAACGTTTATTTATAGTTTTGTATGTCAGCTACACCAATATCAACATTTTAACCGACTGCGACAATAACAGTAAGTAAGGTAATGGTTTCAAAACTGAAAACTGAATACACCCTGTAGCCTAGGATGCTAAGCGGATTTCTACAAGTGACATATCCCTTAATTCCACTTGATCTGAACAACTCAAAAAGGTGTACGACACCACATCACAAAAACGTATCCTTCTTTTAGAAATATAGTTCAGAAGTCAACATTTTGTGTTGGTGTCCAAACTATTAGCAGATTTCAACGAAGGATACATTCGGCAATTGATAGGTTTTTGATAACCCATTACTACAAGAAGGCTAAGTTTTTGAAATATGTTGTTATACACTTTTTTGAGTGGAATTTAATGAAGTTTCTTTTGCCATACACATTAATTGGTGGAAAGGTTGTCTGGAAGAAATCGCTCATTAGCGATAAGACCGCCTGTTGTTACCTCTACCTAAATTTATCTAATTGTAAAATTTGTGCTTGTAACTGTATGAGGTGTGCAATAAAGAGTATTTATTATTATTATTATAATTGCATAACAATTACATTTTTTGTAAGCGTGCAAATAAACTAAAAATGGATATACTTTGCATGATGGCAACCGACTCTGGTAGTCCTCGAAGCTCTTGTTTTCAGACATACATACTAGGATCCCAGAGAAAATAGGTGTCGAGTTTCATTGCTGCCACTATTGATTGACTTCTAATTAAGACCAAAAATAGGGTTTTATAATCAAATTATTTAGTCTTAGTGATTTATCCTACATACAGTTTAGAAAATTTGCATTACATGGCACTGGTGTGTTGATTACAGACCTCCTGGTGTATCTTTCATTGAAATCCGCGCAATAGTTTAGGCACCAAGGAAAAAACATGATTTCATATTTGGTGAACTCTTGCGGCTGCCATATTATTATTTTTTTTTAAGTGGAATTAAGGGATATGTCACTTTTAGAAATCCGCTTAGCATCCTATAGGCTACAGGATGTATTCAGTTTTCACTTTTGAAACCATTACCTTACTTACTGTTTTTGTCGCAGTCGGTTAAAATGTTGATATTGATGTAGCTAACATACAAAACTATAAATAAACGTTAACTTTGTATTCTCACAAGTTTCTTATCATGAGAATATCCCCTGGAAAGGCATTGACGATACACTTCACTTCCTCAAGTGATATCTCTAAGGAGGTGCATTTTTCAGCAATAAGGTACGCATGTTTCTACGTAGAATTTAATGAGCTTTAATATTGTTCTAGATCATATTTTGATAGAGTACGTAGATTTGGAGGGAAAAGCGAATTTCTTCAGGATGGAGGACATTTTCCAAGGTGCTGGCGGTTCCTCGAGGTCCTCAAATGTCAAATGGTGTGGACAATAAAACGGGAGCTCTAATCAACATACACACCAAATTTCAAAACTGTCCGGCGGATTTCGAGTTTTGTCGTATTTTGATTGTGTTAGAAAGCGATGGGCCGGTATTGATGGCGAGAGTGTGTTCGTGCCCGAAAACCCACCAACCACGATCATCAGTCATGATGGATGCGACCAAGAAGAAGATCACCATATAATTAAAAGCCAGCGTCGCATCGCATGGAAATAGAACAAAGAACAAATTAAGTTTAGTAAACATTTGTTGAGAATAATAGATAATAGAAGAGGGAAGATGCGTGGACATCTGCAGGAAGTCAGGAAAGCCAATGAGAACATGAATGGATTGTGTAAAAGAAAAACTAGACATTGTGTCGTATCAGGGTGTAAAGGAGAAGGCAAAGGACAGAGATAGGAAGGTATATACATAGAAATACATTGCTCCACCGACAAGAGCCCAGCTCTTAAATATACGATGATGATTAGTTTTCATCTTTCTATGGGGTATTGTGTTCTCTTTGAATACAACACGAAGTTTAATTTAAATTTTTTTTTTAATACCACGTCGGTGGCAAACAAGCATACGGCCCGTCTGATGGTAAGCAGCTACCGTAACCTATGGACTCCTGCAACTCCAAAGGAGTCACATGCGCGTTGCCGACCCTTTACAAAAAGGAGGATTCACTGTGTTGACGACTAAAGGAACAAGAAGGTCCCTCATCGTCAACACACTGGGTCCTCTTTGAGCTCTTTGGCAACCTTACTCACCAGCAGGAACACAACACTATGAGTAGGGTCTAGTGCTATTTGGCTGTGGTTTTCTGTAAACCATATTGGTTTATAAATAGGGTGATTGTGCTAGTTTTCGTTAACATTTGTCAGTTTTCCGTCCATTCTTATTTATATGTTTATATTCAAGTTTATCCCAAAATAACAGTTTAAAATTAAAAAATCTGCTAAAGAATAAACTATATGTTGACCTTAAAAAGTTTTTCCCATAAAGTTGCAGCAGTTTAATCGGTTTCCCTCTCATTCTTTTTCCTGCTACTGTGATGATTCCACTTATGATGAACGATAATAAAGATGCCTATGACTTTTGTTCGCGTCATATTTGGGATAACATAACAGATTCTCATAAGATAATGTCATAGATCTCGAAAACATGTCTTACCCCGTCATTGATCATACTCTCCGGCAGCACAGTCCTCGGTGCCGGCACGGGAGACCTCAGCCCCCTCTTCGAAGGCACCAGGCTCTTCGACTTCCTGGACCTGCCGTAGCCGGAGCCGCCCCTGACTTCCACGTCCAGGCTGTCTCCGGAGGAGGCTGAGGAGGCGGGGAGAGGCAGGTGGACTGGGCGACGAGCGGCTAGGAGATTCTCGGAAGAGCCGCCTGGAAAAAAGTTCAGTTTAGTGTTTGTGCAATCAGGGTTAGGATAACGGGATAATTTTCATTCTCTTTAATCGGGCTATGTAATATCATAATATGGAGGCATTATCTGAATTCTAAATACATGATTGAATCCTAATTAAAGAGCATTAAGTATTTCAAAATATTTTTAATTAAACCCCAAAGGGTTTTTACTAAATTCGGTAGGTATTCTGCAAATTCCAATGTCTTAAACGAATAAATATATCCAACTTTACGAAAAACCGGGCAAGTACGGCAAGAACCGAGGGTTCCGTACAAACCTGTAGGTATATCGGGGTAGTAACTGTAAAATTATTAAAAATATTTTTATTATATGATGTAACAAAAAAATTACGGTTTTCGCAATTTTCCCTTTATCTGTGCTATAAGACGTTGCTTCGTACCAAATTTCAAGATTCTGAGTTCACGGGAAATACCCTGTAGGTTTTGATTCCCCTGCGAGTTTCGAAAATTTGCGGCATAAACGGCTGTATCTTTTGATTGCGTTGGCTTATAGACCCGTACCGATAAATTATGAAGTTTCGATAATATTAAAGATGCTTATTATTCGCATACAGAGTTCAGGCCATCCAACTTAGCTAATAATAATAATTTGTGTCATCCTAGGTTGTTGCGTAGGTAGAAACTTAGACATTTCTTTTTTTTAACATTATTCGTTAAATAGAAAATTAGAGATCAAAATTGTTTTTTCACTGTAACAACAAAGTTGTTACTGACGCACGGACGCGTTTTGTGTCACTTTGGTCAATGGGAATACTGACGTTCAATCAGCACATATATGTGGACTTTTACAAGCCTATATAAAATTAGAGTTGATCGATTAGGTACTGTGCTTTCTAATATATCGGTATCTATTATTTGAATAAATTTGTGCCATATTAATCAATGATATTTATTTACTTTAATTTTTTTTCTTGTATGACCTGTATTAACAGTACAATAAAATATTAAAGTTATTAAAGTTTGCATCAATATTTTTATAAAAGCGTATCGAAACGATGTTTGAAATTTGTGTCATTATAATCAATGGATTATTTTTATTTTTCAGAATGAAAACTTGTTTTGCGTAAAGGGCATGCGTGGGGAAGGGTAAGGCGCGGGCGGGGTTCATGTTCCGACCAGGCTGCCTAGCGGCTTGTTTGTTTTCTATTATTACTCTATGCATACATATAGTAATAGTAGTAATAAGTGCGACAAAAACAAACAGCGATTTTTCAGTCGCTCTTCTTTATTTTTCATAGTAAAGAAAGTAATAATATAAAACTTAAGTAAGTTAAGGATAATTAATGTAAACGTAGTCCATAAGGGACTGCAACGGCGGATCTGTGTGCCACGGTAAACCTAGTTTACCATTTAAACAGTATTTTGGCAAATTGTCACAATACTGCGGGCTGTTGGGGAGCGGACGCGAAAAAATTTGTACGAGACTTAGGCCATCGACTTCGGCAAAAGGGAGAGGACCCCCGCTCCGAGTCGTTTCTGGTGCAAAGACTGTCCATGGCTATCCAGCGTGGTAATGCTGCAAGCGTTATGGGCACTTTTGCACCGGAAACGACAACGAACGGTAGCAATGATTTTAGTTAAGGTGTGTTTGACTGAGTTTTACAAAAAAATAAAAAAAAAATTTAGTAGATAATATTTTATAGCATTAAAAGTTTTATTCAGAAAAATGTAAGTATTCAAAATGGCGACCTGGTCTTCAATTGTCACAGATAATTTGTAACTAATAAATATGTAATTTATGCATCAAGGCGGTTTGTTTACCGAGTGGCTATCGTGAAACGCGAAAATCGAAATATCGTTATCTGCCTCTTGGCTGGACTAGCAAAGGGCCGGGCTGGACTTAATAAAATTTTCATCAGTGTAATGTCATAATAAGGCTATGTTTTTATTAACTTATCGTATATAACACATAAAAATAAGCAACTTTTCTTTAACACAATTTTTTTAAACTCAATAATTTCAAAGTTATGGGGCCCTGAAGGTTAAGTACAATTTGGACTATTTTGGTTAGAATGGTGTCATTATGACACATACTTTATTTTGTAGAATGTGTTAAAATAATCAAGTTTTATAAGAAACATTTTTTTACCCAAAAACATCGAAGTTACCGGACTTTGAAGATTGACTACATGGACTAATTTGGACTTAAAAAATAAAATGGCGACGGGGTATCATTATAACGTGTACTTTTAATGATTTTTTCCGTATAGAATACGCTAAAATAAGCGTCTTTTATTTGAAAAACTTTTCCCTAAAATTAAAAATGGCCGAGATACTGGACTTTGAACTTGTACATAATTTGGACCTCGAAAAAAAATCATCGACGGGACGTCATTATAACCTGTACATTTTATGATTTTGCCGTATAGAATACGCTATAATAAGCGTCTTTTACTTGAGAAACTTTTCTCTAAAATCAAAAATGGCCGAGACAATGGACTTTGAACTTGTATATAATTTGGACTTCAAAAAAAATACCATTGACGGGACGTTATTATAACAAGTACTTTTTATGATTATTCTGTATAGAATACGCTAAAATAAGCGTGTTTTATTTGAAAAACTATTCTCTAAAATCAAAAATTGCCGAGATAATGGACTGAACTTGTATATCGGGACGCCGTTATAACGTGTACTTTTTATGATTTTTCCGTATAGAATACGCTAAAATAAGCATGTTTTATTTGAAAAACTTTTCTCTAAAATCAAAAATGGCTGAGATAATGGACTTTGAACTTGTATATAATTTGGACTTCGAAAAAAAACCATCGACGGGACTTCATTATAACGTGTACTTTTTATGATTATTCCGTATAGAATATCCTAAAATAAGCGTGTTTTATTTTAAAACTTTTCTTCATAATCAAAAATGGCCGAGATAATGGACTTTGAACTTGCATATCGAGACGTCATTATAACGTGTACTTTTTATGATTGTTCCGTATAGAATACGCTAAAAAAAGCGTGTTTTACTCAAAAAACTTTTCTCTAAAATCAAAAATGGCCGAGATCATGGACTCTGAACTTGTATATAATTTTGACTTCGAAAAAACAACCAGCGATAGGGTATCATTATATTGCATATTTTTTATGATTTTACCGTATAGAATACGCTAAAATAAGCATGTTTTATTTAAAAAACTTTTCTCCAAAATAAAAAATGGCCGATTGGACATGAAACTTGTATATCATTTGGACTTCGAAAAAAAACCATCGACGGGACGTCATTATTATAACGTGTACTTTTTATGATATGTCGTATAGAATACGCTAAAATAAGCTTGTTTTATTTAAGAAACTTTTCTCTAAAATAAAAAATGGCCGAGATAATGGACTTCGAACTTGTATATAATTTTTATTTGAAAAAAAAACTATCGACAGGACGTCATTATAACCTGAACTGTTTATGATTTTTCCGTATAGAATACGCTAAAATAAGCGTGTTTTATTTTAAAAACATTTTTTTCTAAAATCGAAAATGGCCGATTGGACATGGAACTTGTATATCATTTGAACTTCGAAAAAAAAACCGTCGACGGGACGTCATTATAACGTGTACTTTTTTTTATTTTTTCGTATAGAATACGCTAAAATAAGCTTGTTTAATTTGAGAAACTTTTCTCTAAAATAAAAAATGGCCGTGATTATGGACTTTGAACTTGTATATATGTAAAAGCGTGTTTCATTCGACAAACTTTTCTCTAAAAACAAAAATGGCCGAGATAAATGGACTTTGAACTTGTATATATTTTGGACTTCAAAATAAAACCATCGACGGGACGTCATTATAACGTGTACTTTTTATGATTATTCTGTACAGAATACGCTAAAATAAGCGTGTTTTATTTGAGAAACTTTTCTCTAAAATCAAAAATGGCCGAGATAATAGACGTTGAACCTTGGAAGAACAATATGTAAGGAAGCGTAATCAACGCTCAAAATCTGCTCCATTTTCCTGGTGCCAAAGTGGGCGGAGCTTGTGACAGCGGTGCCCTAATGTCATGTCAAACATTTTGAAATTGTCATGTCGTCAAAATATTAATTTTTTCGGTCTATGCAATTTCGGTAATACATCGGTATTAAAATGCCGGCTTGTGCCGTGCATTGGTGCAGGAGCCACACAGGCGCCAAAGATGGTGATATTTCTTTTCATCGGTAAGTAAATCACGCATAGATATACTCATACAGTACGGACTTGGTCGATGTTATGCAATATAAGTTTTGGAAAAGTAAACATAACCCATTTGAGGAAAAGTATAATGAATGTTCATTTATAAGTATTACCTAGTAGTAATGAATCGACAAAACAAAACCCTTCGAATTAGTACCTACTATACTTACTCTGGTAAAATCATACCATTCTGGCCGTGCCATTTCTAGTACAATTGACTAATAGGTACGACTCTTATTTTTCATTAATAATGAATGCTATAACTTCATAGCATTAGTCTTTAATTATCAAATCTAGAGCAGAGCCCGACTGGGGAACTACCTCTATCTTACAGAAAACCACAGCCAATTCGCACTAGACCCTACTCATAGTGTTGTGTTCCTGCCGGTGAGTAAGGTTGCCAGAGAGCTCAGAGGATGCAGTGTGTTGACGACGGGGGATCCTCTTGTCCCTTTAGCTGTCAACACAGTGAATCCTCTTTTATATGAAAGCGTCGGCAACGCACATGAGACACCTCTGGAGTTACCGGCTTCCATAGGCTACGGTAGCTGCTTACCATCAGGTGAGCCGTATGCCTGTTTGCTACCGTTGTAGTATATTTATACTACAACGGTAGCAAACAGGCAGGTAGGGATACAAAATGTAAATTTATCTTTGTATTTCCCTAAGCCTGCTAAAATAAATAGTACACATTAACTAACTCATCAGTTATTTTTTTAGTTCTAAAAAACGAGGAAGCAATGAGAATTTTAACTATTTATATTGAAGATATGCTATTATAGTCTGGCAAACCATTTCTGTCAATAGAAAAACGCGGCATATTCAAAATACGTACATGTGGCAACCCTTTGTGATGAGACACCGTATTCGTGACGAACAATTCAATTCACATGTCTTTTACATTGAATTTGTTTCTAGTGTATTTGACTCTCTCATCTTAAGCGCGAGTGAGACAGAACTCCTGCAACGTTCTAAATTGAATTTAAATTCGTTTTTAAGCCATATGTTAATTGCCTCTACCAGATTATCTGTTGCAGTTGATGACAGATCCGACGAAATACATCGGTCTCCTTTTTTACACACAGTACATGTCACCTAATGAAAGGGGCGGAAACACCAACTAAAATTAAAAACAGAATTAGATTATCATTGCTGCTTTTTTCACTGATTCTTAGTGTTGTCATACTTCTGTTCGCTGTACATTGCTACTGCGTTCGTTGGCTGGCCAGACTATATTTTCTAGTCTGGTCATAAATAAAGTTAAAAAATAATCGTTTTTTTTGCCATAATCAACCTTAATTGCTTACCATTATGTTGCTTGAGACCAAGAGGGTCTCCCTAATGTAACGGATTTATAAAATTGTAAAAAAGTTCAAAATCTTTACTATTTCATGTTAATTTATGCTTATTTTGTAGTATGTAAGTCCCTATATTGTAATTAAACACTTTTATTAAATAAATGAAAGATGAATAGAAGGCTTTCATATTATTCCTTATTCCAAAAACGATTCAATTTACGTATATTACATAAGTAATGAAAAATGCACTAAAAAATAAATTGTTAATTGATAGCATTATTATTTATTACGTGAACCCATCCACGTCAAACGTAGGCGTATTTATTATACGTTAACTTGACATTTCAGTTATTTCATTTGAGTATCTCCTGTCCAATTAAACTTCATTGTCAAATTGATTTTGACCATTCACAACAAGGCAACTTTTCTTATTGGTGAAATGGCATGAAACCTTTGCGGAATTAAGGTTAACACAAAAAAATATGCTTAAGTAATGAGTACTTGATTGGACATTTTAGTTTTATAACGTGAAAATGGGTCGTGTTATCACACGAACTTTGCTTGCCTTTACTCGTCTTGATATTATATGTCGATGCGTTGAACATGTATATAATTAGAATTTCGAAAAAATCCATCGTTGGGACGTCATATTAACATGTACTTTTTATGATTTTTCCATATAGAATACGCTAAAATAAGCGTGTTTTAATTACGAAACTTTTCTCTAAAATAAAAAATGGCCGAGATAATGGTCTCTGAACTTGTATATAATTTGCACTTCGAAAAAAAAACCATTGACGTAACTTCATTAAAACGTGTACTTTTTATTATTATTCCGTATAAAGTATGCTAAAATAAGTGTGTTTTATTTGAAAAACTTTTCTTTATAATCATAAATGGCCGAGATAATGGACTTTGAACTTGTATATCGAGACGTCATTATAACGTGTACTTTTTATGATTTTTCCGTTATGAATACGCTAAAATAAGCGTGTTTTACTCAAGAAACTTTTCTCTAAAATCAAAAATGGCCGATGGATCAAAAATGGACTTTGAACTTGTATATTATTTGGATTTCGAAAAAAACCATCGACGGGACGTCATAATAACTTTTCTCTCAAATCAAAAATGGCCGAGATAATGGACTTTGAACTTATATATTATTTGGATTTCGAAAAAAAACCATCGACGGGACGTCATTATAACATGTCCTTTTTATGATTTATTCATAAAGAATACGCTAAAATAAGCGTGTTTTATTTAAAAAACTTTGCTCTACAATAAAAAAACCGGCACAGTGCGAGTCGGACTCGCGCACCGAGGGTTCCGTACAAACCTGTAACAAGCAAAAGTTGTAGTATGTTTATTACTAATTTCAATTTAATACCTCTACGCGTTTACGAGGAAAAAGGTAGTAAGTTTAAAATTAAAAAAATATATATTTGGTATGATTTTACTAAAAATGTCTACTTTTCGTAATTTTTTCTCTATCTATGCTATATGAAGTTTCTTCGTGCCAAGTTTCAAGTTTCTGAGTTTACGCGAAGTACCTTTTAGGTTTTGAGTTTCTTGCGAGTACTCAGTTTCAAAATATGCGACTTAAATTGCTATTTCTTTTGATTGGGATGACATAAAAGTTTGGTTTTGCTACATCTGAAAGGTCCTATAGCCCTGAGTATTTGACATGAATTTCAATTTAATACCTCTACGCGTTTACGAGGAAAAAGTCAGTAAGTTTAAAATTAAAAAAAAAAGTGTTTTTGTATGATTTTACTAAAAATGTCTACTTTTTGTAATTTTTCCATTGTCTATGCTATATGACTGCTTTGTGCCAAATTTCAAGTTTCTGAGTTCACGGGAAGTACCCCGTAGGTTTTGCGAGTGCCGAAAAACTATAAAATTTGCAGCATAAACGACTGTATCTTTTGATTGTGTTAGCTTATAAGTTTGATTTTTTCACAGCTCCAAGGGACAATAGACCTAAATATTTGATATAAATTTCAGCTTGATACCTCCACGCTTTCCTGAGAAAAATGGTCTTTACAGACAGACAGACAGACGGACAACAAAGTGATCCTATAAGGGTTCCGTTTTTTCCTTTCGAGGTACGGAACCCTAAAAATGGCCGAGGTAATGAACTCTGAACTTGTTCCTCCTTTTAGCATGTGACACCTCTGGTGTTCCAGGCATCCATATGCTACTGCTTACCATCTGGCGGGCCGTATGCTTGTTTGCCACGTTGTGGTTTAAAAAAAAGAGTAAAATAAGAATACAATTAAACAAAATAAACGGAATAAAAACAGAATCAATACAGAATGACAAAATAAAAACAAAATACAGACGAAAAGAAAACTCTAAAATAAAACAAAAGTAAAAAAAAAAATACGTTAGTGTCGTGGAACACTCGGTTAGAACGAAGTAATATTATTTAATTTTTGACTTTTTCGTAATATTTGTTGTTTTTGTTTTTTTTGTTTTTTTTGAATTTTTTGATTTTTTTGAGATTTTTGTGATTGTTGAGATTGTTGAGATTTTTGAGATTTTTGAGATTTTTGAGATTTTTGAGATTTCTGAGATTTTTGAGATTTTTGAGATTTCTGAGATTTCTGAGATTTTTGAGATTTTTGAGATTTTTGAGATTTTTGAGATTATTGAGATTTTTGAGATTTTTGTGATTTTTGTGATTTATGAGATTTTAGAGATTTTAGAGATTTTAGAGATTTTAGAGATTTTAGAGATTTTAGAGATTTTAGATTTTTGAGCATTTTGAGATTTTTGACCTTTTTGAGATTTTTGAGATTTTTGAGATTTTTGAGATTTTTGAGATTTTTGAGATTTTCGAGATTTTTGAGATTTTTGAGATTTTTGAAATCATAGAAATTTTTTAACTTGACTTTTTTCACTTTGTCACTTCTCACTTTCACTTTCACTTTCACTTCACTTTATTCTATTTTTCATTTTTTTTATTTCATTCCATTTCACATGTTTCTCAATGCTTTTTCGTGACGATCACGTGACTTTTTTTCGCCTAGCCCCCCATCCGCGAACCGTCCGATAAGGAACTTCGTTCCAATAAAACAGAACTAAATAAAAATATTACGTTGCGTTTTCTACCCATAATTCACGATGCTTGAAATCTTCGAAAATGTACTCAACAGTCTAGTCAAAACACAAACAAAGCGGCTACCGCTCAAAAAGGTACGTATTGGCGAGACACGCACGAGTTCATTGCCCTACTCGCCGGCTTCCCGCGACTCGCTCCTCCGCTTATCACCCCGCACGCGCCTCCGTGAGCAAGTACCTACATCGTAACAGCTAAGATGCCAGCGCCTGGTTGACCCATGGATTAGCTTGTTAAGAAGCGAGCCGGGGGTCTACTTCTAGTGGTCATTACAGAAGTAAGCCGAACAGGCGTATCATCAAGGTCACGCGCTATAGTTAAGATTTCCTCTGAACGCAATATTGTTTCTGTTTAATTTTAGACGAAATATCATTGATGAAAGTGACACAAATTGAAATATCTACTTTAAAATCCCTTTTTGATTATTAGAATGTGAACTCTGATGACTTTAATAATTTATTAAAACGATAACAGCCTAAAAATACGAAATTACCAAGAAACTTAAATTTTCATTGCTTAATTTGACACATATTGATTTTATTGACATATTTTGAGGTGATGATATAGTTAATCCTTATTTTATGAACTCTAATTTTTTATACGTAGTTTTTTAGCGTTGTCATACTATATAAAATTGCACTCGACGTAAATGACACAAACTAGTTTTGTACAATAATAAAACTGTTCTAAGTACAAAACAGTTATATTTTCTAACTCTAATATTCTTTTACTCAAGTTATGGCAAGCTAAAAAAGTTAACCTCAAATTATTGAATTACAAAAAAAGCACCAATTGAATATGACACAAAACGCACTGAAAGATTCTCATGTACACACTGTATTTCCAACTTCAATAATAAGTGACTTTAGAATTTTCGAAACTTAAACCTCAAAATATTGCCAACGAGACGGGACTATTAGTAGTTTGATTTTTTCACAGCTCTAAGGGACAGTAGACCTGAGTATAGGACGGACGGACGAACAACAAAATGATCCTACAAGGATTCCGTTTTTCCTTTCGAAGTACGGAACCCTAAAAATTGTCGTGTTGTTAAAATGCATAAATCTAAGAACGATGTTAGTATATATTTAAAGGTTTTAGGCCAACAGGCTTAAGCGGAAAATACTATAATGTAGATACGTACTCATCTTTTTATGTAGCCTCTGGAAAGGCGGGCTGTCGGAGGCGTAGCGGTCGTCCCGCCTCGGCGCGTCGAAGCTCCAGTCCTGCAGACGTTCATACTGACGCACTGACGACTTTACTGTTACTGGCTTGGACTCGCACTCCTGAAATTTAAGAAAATGGGAATTAAAAACTAGGCTCGTGAATATGAATAAAAATTACGTGTGTTTGCGAGGTAAATAAAAAAGAGTTTACTAATGTAAGCATGATAGCTAACAAGCTAGACTGTCCTCTGCTGTGGATAATGGGTCACAGGACTAAATCACTCTTTTGTATACAGGGTATACAAAATGATATTACGTCTCAGAAGACGTGATCAGTTATATTTTAGGACGGACGGACGAACGGGCGGACGGACGGACAGACGGACAACAAAGTGTAACGTGTTATTAAATTTAAATAAATAAATAAAGCTACATAATAGTGTAACGTTAAATAAAATAAAATAAAATAAAATAAAAATGTTTTTCTAACCCAATAAACAACTAAATATTGATTGCCCTGAGTCCTACTAAAATCAGGCATTTTTTATTTTTTGTCATTTATTTTCCTTTCAAAAGTGATAATATTAGTGTAAAACAGTTTATAACATATTTAAGGTATTTTTTTTATTAAATTACATTTTATCTGGAATAAATGACAAAACTGTTATTAACGACAGTTCCATTTCAAACAGGTAATTCAATTTACTTATTAAAATATTCTAATAAGTAGTTTCAATATCCCGAATATGAAAAATAAATTACAAAAACATGTAAAAGTGCTAGTTGTTTATGGAGTTAGAAAAACAAATTAAAAAAAGCATTTATTGTCGCAGAAATCCAGAAATCAAAACAGAAAAAAAAAAGGAAATACAGACAGGTAGACACACCAGAGTAAACAAAAACATAAAACAATACACAAGAAGGGAAAGGAAAAAAAATACAAGTAACAAACAACTTAAAAACTAGGCGAAACTAAATTTCGCGACAATAGGCTCACAAATAACTGATCACTTCTTAGATGTCACCCTGTATATTATTAAGTAACTAACATAAGACTAAATCAATACTAATATTGTATGGGCCATTCCGTGATCTTTAAATAAATCAAATATCCTGAAGATTTTTTTTAGGTTTTCTACAAATCAGATAACTCGAAATCATTTGGATTTTGTTGGAGCATGAAGTTTTTTTCTGAAACTATAACTTTTAAGGTATGTCACACATTAAGAGGCTGATAACAGCCGATGACCTTGCAATTGACTCCTTTGGAGTTGCAGGCGTCCATAGGTTACGGTAGCTGCTTACCATCAGGCGGGCCGTATGGTTGTTTGCCACCGTCGTGGTATAAAAAAAATTTGTCTTTACCTAAAAATTTTTTTAGCAATAACTATTCGTTTTGGGGAATTTTTGTTTAGTTCGATACAAGATTGGACGAAATCAGCTCGACATAAAATAATTACGAAGTTACGTCTTAAAATTAGTTTCAAACAGTTTTTGACGGCATGTCACTGATACCGTGGAGGATGGGACGAGTGCTTGTGTGGGATGCTACCTGCGTGGACACGCTGGCGGCGTCCCATCTCCACGGTACTACAAAGAAAGTAGGCGCGGCGGCGGAGGCGGCTGAAGCCCTCAAACGGCACAAATACAGGAGTCTCGACGCCAACTACAACTTTGTTGCTTTTGGAGTCGAGACTCTTGGTCCGTGGGGCCCAGCAGCACAAAATTTTTACAGAGAGTTGGCTAAACGGTTGGTCGACAAAACTGGGGATAAAAGAGCTGGCAGCTTCCTCGCCCAACGCCTTAGTATTGCGGTTCAGCGAGGAAATGCTGCCAGCGTCCTCGGCACGATGCCACAGGGGCCCATTTTAGAGATAGATTTTTAGTTTTTAGTATTTTTAAGTAAGTTAATTTTAGTTTATTTACATAGTTTATTTAAGTTTTATCCTGTACCTAATATAAATTAATAACAAAAAAAACAGTTTTTTGTCTTTAGTTTCTTGAATTATACATTTGGTATAAAGAAAAAAATCCAACATTCTAATACTAAAAACTTCATTATTTTATATTTTCCAGTAAGTGCGTAGTTTTTGTATTATTTTATAATGGCTTATAATTTTCCGGGTATCTAAAACATGAATCGGCAACTTTTCTAAGGCATATAATAATATAAATTGGCCGTGAATTAATATTTTAGCGACAATATTTTTTTATAAGCCTCAAACATGTGGCATCATATTATTGAAAAACGGCAGCAATATATAGCTGACCAAAAAATTAACCGGGAACTTAAAATAATAGGTTGGCAACAAAAATATTAACTTAGAATCTATTATTCAAAGCAGGCTTGGTTTAAATATTTGTTGCCAGCTATTTGTTTCTACCTAATTAACCATTTTTTGGGTATCAATTGCTGGTATCATTTTAATTACGGGAGCACTACAATTTCAGGAAACTGGAATATTTTTAAGGTTCCGTACCAAAATGGTTTAAAAGGAAGCATGTACTACTCTGTCTTGTCACAATGTCTATTTGTTTCGAAATTGCCAGATCGATTGAGTTGAAATTTTGTAGGTTGTATGTCCCCTGGTGCTTTAAGGGGGTAATTAAGAAAATTAAATAAAATGTTTTGCAAGCCATAGGGTCATTGTTAGTAACCATCAGGCGGGCCGTATGCTTGTTTGCCACCGTAGTGGTATAATTTTTTTTTGTCTGCGGGTTCGGTATGTATTTTGGTTAGGTAATGGTCGTTTTCCACATGAATCTTCCATGGCAATAAATATTTAAAAAAAATTAAATTCTGAGTTATTTGAATTTTTAAATAAGCCTAGGAAGATTTAGGTGCGAAGACGAGCAAAGGAACAAGGAGCTTAACTTTGACCAAAAGTTAAAGTTCAGTGCATTTGTCACAAAAAAATTGCTAACAAAAATATATATTAAAAATTTTGATCTGTATGGAACCCATAGTATGCAATTTTCCCTCACTTTATTAAGTATTTTGAATGTACAGCACTTGAGCTTTAGGTAATACCTACTTCCAAAAGGTAGGCACATAAAATAGAAATAGAAATCATTTATTTGCTTAAACATGGTAAAATACAAAAGTATAGATGTCATGATTGATGTCATTTTGTATCACATGTTTAGCCAACATATGGCAAGATGACTACTATCTAGGTATAATCAAATAATTTCATTGAATATTTTAACCATTTATTTTTTAGTAGAAACACTACGAAGTTACATTATACAACTTGTTTTATTTAAATGTCAATTAACAACAGGTATTGATTATTATAAACTGCAATATGTTTTTTTCTTTTCCTTTAAAACTTAAGAAGCTGTGTAGAAGTAAGGTAGGCGACTATACCTCTTTTTTTTCACAATAGAACATTAACAATCATTTCGCCTATGTATCTTTTTTTCAGCCCTATGAGGGAAAACTAGGACAATCGCACGATTTTTCTAATCTAAAAAAAGGAAGTACAGGTAGATATTTAGGTAATTCCTACACTAAACGCACCCTTCATATTTTCTATTCACTAGGTAGGTAGGTATTTAGGTAATACCTACACAAAAGGCACCATTCATTATGCTCTATTAACTAGGTTGGTATTTTGGTAATACTATACAAAAGGCACCTTTATTTTTTTCTCAATCATATGTGGCATATGAATTTTGGTTCTAGATATCTGACTATAGATACTTACCTACCAATATTCATAGATCCTAGTAACTTTTTAAGAATCCATTTTATCTTATAATTACGGTTCGTGTAAAGTTGCCCGTTTTACTAATATTGAATATGTAATTCACTTTAATTGCTTCCTAAATATTTTAAAAGTACCTTATTTTTAATTTAATAGGTAATCGTTTTCGATTTAAAAAAGGCTTCTTAAAATGCTTCCCAGTTATAAATTTAGTTTTTAATATAATTATTTGATACCTACCTATAGTTAAACAATGGCTATAACATAATGAGCAGAAAAAATACTTCCACGGTTATTTCATAACCTCGCAACGATTCTGTTATGTTTATCTATTTTGACAATCATTACATCTTTGTCACTCTCATTGTTAGAAAATTACAGTTTGTCCCTTTCTAACGCGGGTGAGTCGGGTGACGGGAGCTCATTCGCACGTCCGCCGGCCTGGCCCGGCCGGTCTGGCCGGTGCGCGACTAGCGTACAGTTGCTTGAATTCACTCATATTAAGGCTCCTTATTCCCTAAAAGGTCGAAATTATTTACTAAATAAGCTAAAGCATTATGGCGTCGAAGACAAAGCCCATTTACTGTTTTTGTCCTTTTTATCGAGCCGTAAACAAATAGTAAAAATTATGGCTGACGGCAAACAGCTGCGATCTGACGCAGGGTGTATAAGTATTGGTATTCCCCAGGGCTCTGCCCTCGGAAATACTCTATTTTTATTATTTATAAACGACCTGCCATCAAACATAGTAGCTGGTTTGTCCGTGTTGTTTGCGGACGACACAACTGTGTTGGTAAAGGCGAAATCCTATGACCAGCTGAGCGTCAAAATTAACGATGCTTGTAACCAGTTACAGTCATGGTTTTCAGCAAACGGACTGTTATTAAATTGTACAAAATCAAAAATAATGTTATTCTCTGGTCGAAGGGTTCCGCTACCATCATGTATGGCCAGTTGCCCGATGCCACTGAGTGATGTGTGTGGTTTCCTTGGGTTTACGGTTGATTCTAACTTAAATTGGAAGTGCCATGTCGACAGTGTTTGTAATAGATTGGGCGGGGCAGTCTTTGCGTTGCGAAAATTAAAACCGCTGATATCTAGTGAAGCCCTCAAACAGGTGTATTTTGCTCATTTCCACTCCATAATGTCATACGGCACGCTCATTTGGGGTACCTCTACAGATGCTAAAAGGGTACTATTAGTGCAGAAACGAGCCATTCGTGCGCTTGCTGGAGTCAAATTCCGTCACCCCTGTAGAGAACTTTTCATTTCGCAACGCATATTGACTGCCTACTCGCAATGTATATTTGATATTATTATGTTCGTGCGTAACAATATATCCCAGTTTCCACGAGTAGACTGCCCAGGAAAACTGCTACGTTCTACAGGGCGTCTTAGATCAGTCTCTCGTCGCATGGCACTTTTAAGAAGGAACCCACGTGTCATCGGGCCCACTTATTTCGAGCACCTTCCTGCCGAACTAAGAAATGAGCCATGTGACGAAACATTCAGACGCAATTTGAAAAACCTTTTGTTGAATAACCCCCTGTACTCAATAAAAGAGTATATGAAATTAAAATTCTATATATATATATTTTTTTTTTTTTTTTTGGGTCTTACTTTGAGAGTTCTAGTTATTGTAATGACGATCCTTATTGGGAGATTTTAAGTTTAAATGATGATACTCTTGTTTGGTTTGCATTTTATTTTATTTTCGTATTTTAAATTATTAAATCGACTTTATGTACCTACATATAATTAATTTTTAAGTATTTTCCATACTTGATTTTTGATTTTTATTGCTTTTAATTGTATTTTGACGATCCTTATTGGGAGATACTAATAAGATTATTGTACATATTGCTATTATTTTTGTAATTTTATATATGACGATCATGACAGAAATTCCTATAACTTTGAAAATAATGCAATATCGCTTGTTGATGTAAAATTATAATGTAATTGTCTTTCGTGAAATAAAACAAATCTAATCTAAAATCTAATCTAATCTAAAAACTCTATTAATGAAAAAAGCCGCATAAAATGCTATTTATAAGATAGTTTGAAGTATTAGTAATACAAAAAAAATTTTTTGAACCATGTTTATTATTATTAAGTACCCAAAAATACGATTCTTACAAAAAGTGTCCTGTGAAGTGTGATTTAAGTGTCATTTTTAAAAATTCATAGTAATTTGAAATTTACTGCTATAGTATAGTTTTTTTTTATCGTGATAGAAATATAGTTTAACTTTGCAATGGTAATATTTTTAGGGCAAAATATTCATAGGGTTTTCGTGGAAAAAAAGAAATGTAACCGTGTTTTCATCAAAAAACTGGCATATAATCAGAAGGTATTTTGTCGATTATCCAAGATGAATCTTCGAGTTTTATTTCCATGGCCGTCTCATACATGATATACTCAATTGAATTTAATTCAAATTAAATAAGAATTTTTACCCTTTTTTGCGTAATCTGAAAATGAACGGTACACCTAACTGGAAAATCCGGAAAGGCCTTCCAAGACAACCAATTTTTTTCATATTTCACTCGTTAAAATGTAACATTTGCTCCGATGGCCGTCTAGATAAAGAAATGAACTATTATGTGCATCAATAGTTGATTTAAAAACACTTAGTATTTTCGCCATAGCCTTCGAAGAAAATGAAGCATTTCGTGAAATTCGCGCGTTTTGGGAATAAGGCCTCTTAAGTGCTTCACTTTTGGAGCGTGCATAACCCATCTGTCATTATTATATGTTATAGAATGGAAATTGAGAAAGTATCCAATCAGACAAGATATTTTGTGTAAAACACACAGTTCAGAGATTGGTAGTGATAATATATTGATATGTATATTTGCAAATAGAGCGGTCTTGTAATATATTTAACTCGTACATAATAGTTTTTTTATTTGTTAGTCAATAAAATTATTCTAGTTTACATACATATAGGTACTTTTTATCATAAGGTTTGCTAAACAAAATAGCTTGATTATATACATATACCTAATTCGTACATAAACTACTGGAGACTCATACTTATTTTGAAATATATATGTATAATAACAACAATATTCTAATCAAGGTATTTAAGGAAACTCAAGTTAATTCATCAATAAATGCCTATTTTAAGGTTTATTTGATAATTGTATGTTATGTTATTTTAAACCTAGGTAAGGTTTAAAATAACAAACTTTGTTAAGGAAAAATAAATATTTGTCAACTGACATATTATCAGTTATAAAACTCAATT
This sequence comes from Pammene aurita, assembly GCA_947086415.1. Lineage (NCBI taxonomy): Eukaryota > Metazoa > Arthropoda > Insecta > Lepidoptera > Tortricidae > Pammene > Pammene aurita. The sequence goes on from OX352307.1 coordinate 4,905,515, forward strand.
GTGATTTTACCATAATATAAAATAGGTATTATCATTTATTTTTGCCGTCATCTGGAGTAACCTCTGTTGTAGCATTTGTTTTTATTGTTACAACAAAATATGATTTTGAACAAAAAAGAACCGACTTCACTTAGTCTCCACTTTTCCAAAAGCAAATGCTGTAAAAAATACTCCAATCACTGTAGGTGTGCCTATAATGGTTAAATAGTTCTCTCGATTTCTCCAGGATCCAGTCATCAGATCCTGACCTGGTTACAATGGGACCAACTGTGAAGTCTCTTTCAAACAAGAAAATAATTTTCCAAACAAGAAAATATTTTTTTGAGTTCAGACCATTGCTCTATCACCATCTATAGCTTTGCTCAGATGGTCTTAGTTCCATCAATGCTGTTCGGCGCTTTGACCTCTGGTTGAAATATCTCCACTTCCGTTCAATAGATGGCAAAGCTAAGAATTGAAATCGATAGAATTGGTTTGTTGGTTGGTTGGTTAAGCAAGTAAATAGGTTATATTAAGTAGGTATTTATAGTATTTAAATATAGGTTACAAAGGTGTATTCATTAGACGATACAGGTAATGTCAGCTATAGAAGATGTTTTAGAGGGGTGCGCTCCAAGGAACTGTGTTGGGGCCTCTCCTATTTTTAAATCTGGTTATTTTAAAGGTTATTGATTGGTTCACTTAGCAAAGAAGTAGATCATGAATTAGTATTATTGAAGAACGTGGAATTTATGCTTGTCCTGCTGACTGACATACTAACAAGATTGTTGGAATGACTTGCTTAGTCGACAATGTTCGAAACCTTCGTTTATACGCATAAAGCCACTTTTATTCATACATTACAATACCTGACAATTACAATACAGTACACTAAATATAATTTCAATAAACATACCCCAGCATACCACGTCTTCTCTCTTTTAAACCTAAACATATTCACTACACTTCACGTCAAATCCATGATTAAACTATTTGAACACTGCTCCAACTAACTACACAGTTATGAGGTAAAATAAAGAGGAAATCGAACTGAAATGTATCACTGAGTGACGAACGCTTCAAGCTATAGTGGAGTAATATTGGTTACAACAACATTATTATAGTGAGGTTAAACTATCGATAAACAAGTGAATAAATATCGATGAAGCTCGAGAGGCGTGGACAGGAACAGGCGATGCATGAGCTGTCAGACGACTGTGTGTTAAGAACATTAGTATGCGTAGCCGTATGGGTGTGTCATGATGGCCGTGAACTATTACAATTGACAATTAGTTTGAGATGTGCTTTGTTAAAGCTGGTTAACCCAACACAAGGAGCTGCAATTTATTTATTTAAACTTTATTGCACAATGAAAAAAGAGTACAAAAGGCAAACTTAATACCAAAAGGCATTCTCTACCAGTTAACCGTCGGGACAAACAGAAATAAAAAAGGTATTAGGTGCGGGAAATTATTACAACCATGGGAAATTTTAAACTGAATATAGCTCCTAATTCTAAATATCTGTGTTAAATAATAATCTTATTTATTCATTCATTCATTTATAGTACCTACTCGTTTTATTTGAAAATACTACATCGCTTACGGGCATGTTAATAAATGGTTAGAAATAAATGAAATTACTTTCTACGAAGCCTGTCGATCGATATCAGTGTATATTATGCCTAAATAAACGCACGGATACATAAAAATCTTAAACAAAATAGTTTGTGCAATATATTCTCAGAAACAAATTTTGACTAACGGTTCTAAATATTAAATATGCAACGTTAACCGATATAAACCGTTACATAACAGAAACAGTGCCAAATAAAAACAGAAAAACAAAAGATAAACAGTTATAAAACATCAGTCTATGGTTCTTTAATACAGTGAAAAGATCGTTGTTTAAATCTACATAATTTTTCATAAAAAAATTCTATATTTTGAATTTTTTTTTATTGTTATTTTATTTATCCCTCTAAATAAAACAATTTTAGCCATTCAATCAGCAATCGTTTTTTCTACCAACTTTATAATATAAACAGTTAGTTTTATCGACAAATTCATCGACTAGCATCGACTCTGGCGCAGCCATAACTCTTATCAGGGCCGACAGAACGCGCTGTTATCTCGCTTGTATAATAAGTAATAAGGATGCACGCTACATTAAACTATACATTTGTCCTCAGGCTCCTCAACGCAAAATGTACGAAAAGGATACGAAAATTTGTTTACTATAAAAAATGTATTTTATGGATCAAGTTGCAGCGGAAGTTCTGCGATTCTCGGAAAAAACTCTGTGGTCAGGCAGAGTTTTGAATTGTAGAGTTGAAATATACAGTTGACTAGAAAATTTATGGTTTTGTACAAAATACAATACAATACAAATATTCTTTAATGCACGCCTGAATAAAATAAAACAATACAGTACACAGATTAAAAGCAGAGGCAGTTAACAGGCGGTTTTATCGCTAGAGAACGATCTCTTCCAGACTACCTTGGAGTAGCGGAAATCTAGTCGAAAATTATCGTATAAGTATGTGCAAGGCAAAGGAAACAGTGAAAATCCAGTACAGTCCGGTCCAGTCAGTCCAGTTTTGTACAGATTGAATAAAGACGAAAGTAATTGCACTTTGTTTTGTAGTAGTTGAGGTTCAGGCGGGGCCACACCAGATGCGTAAGCGGCACGGTTCCAGCTCGCTACTTAGACGTAGACTTACATGCTTGAAAACGTCTGTCGTAGTATATGAATAAGGGGCTGACAACAGCTTAATTCCCTCCCTATCTTTTTCAGCGCGAGTGAAAGAGAAACACTGTGTTACGATTAGTATGGCAGCTCATTGCAAATTTTGCAAAATGACGTATAAAAAACTACACAGTACTTAAGAAATATAAAACAACGGTAATAGTGTGGTGGAATTTTGTCCTTAGTTACAGTCGTATAAGTCAAGAAACTAAAGACATACAACTGTTTAAAACTAATTTTAAGATGTAACTTTGGAATTATTTTCTATCGAGCCGATTTCGTCCAATCGTGTATCGGAATTAACGAAGTTCTTTCAAATATAATGAATATTAACATGTATATTTTTGACTTTCTCAAAACAAGTAGTTATAGCTAAAAAACTGTTCGATTTGAGTCAATTTGAAGGTCATCGGGTGTTGTCAGCCTCTAAATGTGGCACATCGCTTGTTTTGTGTCAATTCTGTTTGACCATCTGCTGGTCATACAGTGATGAATAAGACAAAAATATATAATGCATAGTGGTGTTTGAATGCACATTACTTAATATGGTTGTATTAATGATGAGTCCAATCATGCACTTCATTTTAATTAAATCGAAAAATATGTTTGTCATTATTCAGTACGTAATATATACAAACGTATTTTTACGAAGACCAGGCCCCGTAGCCAAGATGACAATCGTTTGCAGAAAACGAAACGAATCGCTACATGCTCTCGCTCACTCTTCATTAGTGCGATAGAGAGACGGATAGCGTTTCGATTCGTTTTCTGCAAACGACTGTCATCTTGGCTAAGCCCCCTTGTCAGTATTATTTTGCGTAAGATTTAAAAAAAAAACCGGCCAAGAGCGTGTCGGGCCACGCTCAGTGTAGGGTTCCGTAGTTTTCCGTCCGTCACAGTAAGTGTCCCCACTTAAGAGTTAATAACACCGCCATGTAGGATATGATATGAGAGTTCCACGTACAGCGACATCTCTCGGCAAATTAAGTAAACTTTTGCGCGCGAGCTTAAAGTATGGAAGATGATTTTTATGGAATAATTCTTTATTGCGTGAACCGATTTTCACCGTTTTTACTTTATTTGAAAGCACGTCATTTCATTGTAATTTTGTAGAAATTACAGGTACAATAAACACCTGCTTATACGGTTAAATTACAAACTTAGTTCAGAATTTAATTTTTTTTTTTTTTAAACTATTCATCCTATCAAGTTCAAAATAATTTTCCTAGAAAGTTTTTATAAAGTTCTATTTTTGAGATTTTTTTCATATTTTTAAAAGTTATGGTTCAAAAGTTAGAGGGGGGGGGGACGCATATTTTTTTACTTCTGGAGCGATTATTTCCGAAAATATTTACATTATCGAAAAATGATTTTAGTAAACCCCTATTCATTTTTAAATACCTATCCAACAATATATCACACGTTAGGGTTGAAATGAAAAAAAAAATCACTCCCCACTTTACGTATAGGGGAGGTACCCTAATAAATAAATAAAATCCACTTTTTATTTTACCACTTTGTCGGCGTGATTGATATACATATTAGTACCAAATTTCAGCTTTCTAGTACTAACGGTCACTGAGATTATCCGCGGACTGACGGACGGACGGACGGGCAGACATGGCGAAACTATAAGGGTTCCTAGTTGACTACGGAACCCTAAAAAAGAGTAGGTTTTTTAAAATTTAATTAATGTCATTATTGGGTAACAATTAAATTAATGTTAATTATAATTATACTAGCGACCCGCCCCAGCTTCGCACGGGACTTTCTTGTAGAGCTTTTATGGTGTACAATACTGCAGTATATTATTTTGATCTATCTCGTACGGTTCAGCCGGCGTTTGCAATGTAAGCGCAAAAAAAAGTGTTTATTTACATCACATTAGAAACCTCAAAAATGATCAGTGTTTCATACTCATTATGGATGTTATATACATTATAAACCTTCCTCTTGAATCACTCTATCTATAAAAAAACCGCATCAAAATCCGTTGCTTAGTTTTAAACATTCAATAGGAACAGACAGCGGAAAGTGACTTTGTTTTATACTATGTACCCAAAGGTCAAATTCTTCAAGACAAGAAAAACGATAGTCTAAGAGGACCCGGAAAAACGTATACAATTTTGAATGCAACATAATCACTTTACTTAGATAATATAAGACTTTAAAGTTAAATTCCGGGCATCTGATAGCTATACATAGGTGGATTCCAGAGTGACAGATTTCCTGGGCTAGTTCTCCAAGAGAGATGCAAAAAAATTCAGTAATTATCTAGATTTATTGAACAGGCAACGCCATCTTTACGTGACGCCTAGTAACTAATCGATTCACTCCATAAGTATCCAATGAAACAATGGACTATTGACACAGCGCAGCGTAGCAGCGCTCGCTAGATGGCGTTGAAATAAACAAAGACAACGTTTCATAATACTAGGCGTTTTCCGATTTCGGTCTAAGAAAGAGATTAAAGAATATTCCTTTCTTTAAAAATATTTATTTTTTAAATATATTTGCGTCGAGTCTTAATGTGAAGATCATATGTGACGTTTTCTCGTCAAAGGTTGTTGTTTGTTAATAAAGTTTATTTCTAAATGATTTTTATATGGCTGGAACGCTTTAATGACAACCGACAACCTTTGACTTAAAAATATCACATATTTGCATAAAAAAGAAATAGCAAAGCTGTGTAAGTCAAAATCAAGTGGTTTCCACTCTCACTGTATTGTACACACAGATTTTTATTAAAATATAGATAAAAATAAAAATCTCGATAAACCGAGGAAATTATCCGTTTTAAAGGCGCTTTTGATAATGGATTAGTTGGAAACTACATCCTTATGTCATGAATTGTAAGTTATATATATACGCATTGTTAACCTAAACAAAGTTTTCAAGTACCTAACTAAATAGACCAAGAAAAAATTTACCAACTAATGTAACATAGGAACATCTCAATGGATTAGTCACAACACTTACAACCAATCAGGCGTAAAACAATGCGATTTCCCTCCCATAACGAGTGTTTCACAAATTCGCGAGTCAAATTGCTGATTTACCTCATTCACTCATTGCACGGATGAGCGACGCCGGATGCGTATTGGTAGCCATTTTGTTTTAATTAGGGTTGCCAACGGGAAATACCAAATGTCATTTAGAACTAAAATATAACCAATAGTGAACTTTAAAAATGGAGCATCATAAATACCTACGTTTCCGATTTTTTGGTGTATCTATAACTATAGCTTACTACTACCACAGCTTTCTCATTCGAAAGAATTCGAAGTCTGTTAAAAATTAACCTTGTCCAAGTTGTCAAGTTGATACTCGTATAGTTAAAGCCCTAGTACCGACAGACAGATACCTTAAGATAAAAAAAATTTAACACATTCAGGAAACGGGTTAAGTGATGATGATGTTGTGTAAGGACGCCCGGCCGAAAACAGGCGGGCTGTTGATCGCTGGGTGCGCTCACCTACTTTGTAAAAAAAATGTTCCTGAGTTTTTTTATCAGACTTCTTACGATTATGGACCACTTAACGCTTAACAGGAACAAAATATTTTTTGGTCTGGAGTTTATTTTACAAACAGACGGCCGATATAATTTAGAATTGCTATTTATAGCTTATGAACCACTTAACGACATTTTCCGTTCTGTCTTAAATTGCGGAGGTAAAATGTTTTCCTCAAGGTGGTAACCCTAGTCTAGGTACCTATACAGTGCATACAATGTGCGCAGCGCGGGCGCATAAATTAAGACGTTCAATGCAAATTCACCGTTCGCTGGCCACCCTGACTCACGCGCCCAATACAGAGAGGACAAATTTGGTACTAAACAGCATTAAACTAGTAAAAACCTTTATGGAGAGATTGAAGAGTCAAGGGGGAAAAACGATGACACTTCAATTTACATTACAATGCAATAACTCTCTATTGCAGAAATGCACATCTCAAACAACAACACATACCGATACTAAGACTGACCATTTCAATAACCGTATGTGCAGGGTGCGTAGCCAACGTGCCAATCGTTACGCTCCGTAGCGTATCGTAGTCACCTCTCTCTATCAGTTATGGATGGTACAAGAAGGATATAAATCTCTATGTTACAAAAGTGTCCGTCAAAAGGCGATAAACTGATGGCGCCACAATGATATTAAATTTGATTAAATTAATTTTGAAATTAAAAAAAATTAAATTCAAAATAATTATTTGCGGAGGTGAAAAACACTCTGAATATTAATTTTATTTAGAAAGTCATATGAGTATTAAATATCGGTAATTCATTTCAAATGCTGAACTATACCTAGCGCCACCCGGAGATATTTGGAACTATTGTTTAGTGCTTACCGCTGGACACTTTTTCGACCGTTTTCCTATAAGAGAGTTCCATCCTTCCTATACCATACCATCCATACTATCAGTCTTCCACGTTAGTGCGACAGTGACAGTTGCATTTCCGTCGCTACGGAGCGTTAACGATTGGCACCTTGGTACTCACTCAGACTGATAATTAGGACAGGACGATACTGGAGCGTCGAAGAACAAAACATCCCGGACGAACTTTATGCTGTCTATTGGACATCAGAAGAGACTTAGAGAATTAAATGCTGCTATTCAATGCTTGAAGACCCAATTTTAGTTCCTTGCAGCTTTCGGATTCAAAATAACTGAAAAACCAGTCACCTCGAACACGAAACCACGAATACCACGATCCTGTTTCCCAAAAGGGCCAGTTGATTCAGTCTATGCAAGAACTTTAAAGAGTGACCAAACAAAACTTGTAATAATTTTAAACAAAAAAAACCGACTTGAAGACTGAGCTACTGTAAAAAATACTCAAATCACTATAGGTGTGCCTATAATATTTGAAGAGTTCCCTCGATTTCTCCAGGATCCCGTCATAAAATCCCGACCCGATGACCATGGGACCAACTGTGAATATACTCTTTCAAACAAAAAAAGAATTTTCCTAATCGGTCCAGCCGTCTTCGAATAATCGGTGAACATACATAAAAAAACAAAGATCCCGACAAATTAAAAACCTCTTACGAAATTTTGAAATGCTTCGCTAGTTCAAAGCATAAACGTCATGATATTTTTTGTAAATAAAGAAAAACATCCGTCATACTATCTTTGACCGGTTTATTCGAGTTTTTTCATTACTTTTAGTTTGGATTGTTTTACGCAAAAGCATATAATTGTACAAGGTACAATTTAAACTCCCTTTACAACTTTGTGACGGCTGATTGTCTGCTACAAACTCAATCGTGCTAACTAAAGTAGTTCGAATTTATTGTCTCTAAACAAGAAATTAAACACGTTGTATCCTAGCTTGCGCAATATCGAAGGGTGTGGCTAGTGTTCCAAAGGACTCGAGCCTTTTAGCTCTTTTTTTTAAGGCTGGCCTCGATTTTGTCGCCTCGAGGGCTAAAAGCCTATAAAGCTCTTTAGCCCCTAAGCCTAGTCAAATTTAGCAGCCTAGACTCTCGGAGCTCGTCGCCTTATTAAGAGGCTATACATTTAAAGGCTAAAAGTTCTTGTCAAAATACTGAGGCTTAACATTATTTTAGCCTCGAAGCTTCATTAGGCTCAGAGGCTAAAATATTTGGAGTGTATAAAAATATTAAATTAGTTCGACGCTTTTTTAGTGTAGTGTTTTAAATAAAATTTAAGACTCGAGTCGGTATGTATGTTTATTTTAAAAATTATTATTATCACTATAAAATATAACGGTTACACTTACACACACGTCACTTTAGTCACTTCGCGCGACATGTTTCGGAGAGCTTAGGTCTCCATCTTCAAGCACTAAAAGTGGTATTTAAACCGGCCCGTAGGTTAACTATTATTATTATGAACATAATCTATTTTATATTTAAAACCGGAAAAAAACGCCAATAATATACATATTTAAAAATAAATAAATAAAATATAAATATTTTTAATACGTTAGAGTCTCACGAAAGTTTTATAGTTCAAATATACATATTTCGCGAAGAAGCTCCCTTATTTTTTATATATAAGTATTTCTTGTTATACCGGCAACACAAATACACAACTGATTTTTACAAATATGTTTCGTAGTGAGCACATCAATTATATTATAGTAATCCCCAATATTCACGGTATAAGATTTCGTTATCAGCATAGCACATATAAAACACTTGCATAGGTCTTAAATTATTTTATTCGGAAGTTCCGATTTAGTTAATTCTCTTCGTATACACTCCTTCCGTAAAAATAAGATGCTATTGCGAAAAGGAAAAACCAATCAAGAGCATATCAGGCCATGCTCAATGAAGGGTTCCGTAGTTACCGGTCTACCGACAGTACACCCACTCGAAAGGTCGTTTTCATAGGATATTTTTGCAGCACTTACGTCCTTTTCCTGGTGTCGCTTACGTCTTTTTCTGATTACAACATTTTACGAGAACTCAAAAACGGCTGAGCCGATTTCATTTACCTTAGTTTTCATTGACACTACTTGTTAAGCCTCAAATTCATTAATTTTTTCACATTTTTTTGACCCTACTGACTACTACATGACTAACTGACTGAATGCGATAACGAACGATGTTAGCTCGTAGGATAGAAAGAGTACGAAATTATATTTTTTTAAACATGAGGGTAGGTGCGTTTCTTGCATTTATCGTCTTGATTTATTTTGTTTGCAAGGAAAACGATTGAAGTATTCTGACCTTATATATTACGTAGTAGTAACCAAGTTAATTTCCTGTGTATACAATATTAAAATCGTCCCTTATTGTGTCGTTATTGGAAAATGGAAAACGATCTGGAAGACCGTGACTTATTTTTGGCACAATAAACAGCTGTAAATAATACGCTCGGGAAAGGGAACTATTTCGCTGTGAATCATTTTCAAATTAACATCAGAGCTGACAGGTAAACAAATCAAGATGTCACTATACCATAGAGAAATAATACGCTCTATGGCTATACTGAACTGTTGCCATATAAAGGAGAATAATAGCGCCCTCTTGATAATATTCATATACTCAGGTCAGGCTTTAAATTAACTAATATTCGTTTCTTCTTATCTGTCACTTTGACAGTTGTGTTTGTTAGAAACAGACAAAACATAAATTAACTAATTGAAGCCTGGGAGACGTTTATGAATAAGGGGGTAGGTATGTAAGGATTACAAATTATTTATTTTGTAAGTAGGCCACTAGGGGACTTATACAAGTTACAATTCAGCTTAGGTTTGAAAAGAGGCTACAATCTTTAAAAAGGCTTAAGCCCTTAAAAAGGCTAAAACCTTTAAAATAAGCCTATAGCCTTTTTTAAGACTAAGGCCTTATTAAAACCACCAGTTCTTCGAAATCCATTCCATTAAGCCAGCTCTAAAAAGAGCTCCGGAGCTGTAAAATTTGGGCTAAAAAGGCTCGAGTCCTATGGAACACTGGGTGTGGCTGCAAGCCACCGATTGGACACAGTAAATTGATTTACCTGCATACCAGGCTTGTCGTGACTACTGAATTATAGCCACTTGGGAACAAAGATTCGGAGACTATATGAGGTTAATTATGTCAGATCGATCTGCCCACCAGGCGTATCCAACAGTGAGATCCCTTGCTTAATGACGAATAAGTATCTGAGGAATGCCTGCCGAACTCCAGTCTGTGATAAGTTGTCATGGGGCTATATATGTATAGGCGATTTTTAAACGATATATATCTCTTAAAATGGTGATTTTTCTATACGTGATTTGCACCTTGAACAGTTTTGTGTAGGTAATAGTTGAGTTTAATAAAAGATTTATTGTAAACTAGTTTTAGTCCTATAAAATATATAAGTTGACTTAAATAGATTTTCTTGTTGACTAAACATATTTTTGTATGGCAATCCCCAATCATTGTACCTTTAGGTATGGCGAGTATCTTACCTTGGAGATCTGGCCCTGTAGCCAAGATGACAATCGTTTGCAGAAAACGAAACGAAACGCTACACGCTCTCGATCACTCTTCATTACTGCGATAGAAAGACGGATAGCGTTTCGATTAGTTTTCTGCAAACGATTGTCATCTAAGCTACGCCCCCGTATGCGTTATGCAAGACCAACGGAGGAACATAGTGAAAAATTTATCCTGTATAGTGAGAGTGTAAGAAATATGTGAACTAATGATCTCTTCAGGGCTTCTTTAGTTATCAATAGGCCAATACCATACCTCATAGGCAGCGGCGACGGTGCGAGTGTCCCTCCTCGGGGCACGGTACTGCGTGATGCGAGGGATGACCAAAGGTGGTCGAATCTCGCGTGAGTACTCCACGGATTTCTCTGGGCTGATCCACTGCAACAACAGAAAGGACAATTAGGAAATTGAGCGGCACAAAGTGCCTTTATGGCATCTTAGAGTAAAATATTCTACAACATAACAAATTCCAAAGTTGATGTTTGTTCCTTCTTTAAACAAAAACAGGGCCTTGATTCGACATGCCAAACTGTGAGACGTGGATGTCACACTTGTATCGCTAGTGGATAGAGTGATATCCATCTATCCACACGAGTCCACACCTAACTGTCAAGCTGCCAGTAGGTCTCGCTAGAGCGTTTTGACTATGGCTATGGCCACCATTTTAGATATCACTATTGAGTGATTCCACCCCAAATTTCAACTGTCACAAAAACGTGTAATATCATAGTTGTCTCGCAAGCGACTGTCAGTTATGCCATGTCGAATCGAGCCTAGGTGAATCAATATTAATTCATTTTGGCACACAGCTAGATTATAACTTAGAAAAGGACATGGGATACTTTATATCCTTGAATAAATTCCCTAAGAAGGTGAAATAACAGTTCAAAGCACTGGAGTACTACGCGTTTCACAACTAATTATTATTATCACATAAGTATTACGCGAGGATCATACGAATCTTTATTTACTTTGAAATAAAATGTATGATTATGATTAAGCATATGGATTCGTATAATGCGAATATTCTTATCATTTTTAACACTCGTATCGACAATCGCATTAGCATCAAATGATGGGAATTTTAGTTAATGCTAATGTTTGAAGAATGCTTCGTATATTGACCGCGGTGACCCGGCCGCTAGTCATATGCTTGCACTTACGAAGGATGAGACCACGACATATCACATCACATATTATTTATCCTCCGTAACAATCGTATCCGTTATCTCGAATGTGTGAGAAACTACATTCGTGACGTCCCTACTACTTATGATTATGGAAATACAGGTGGTAGCTAAGTCTTTACTAATCTAATTCAGATATTTTCAGGCATAAACATAATATACTCGTATCTTTGTCCAGTACATTAGTAAATCTGCACGGTTGAATGCGCGCGCGGCGCCACGTTTCAGGATGCGCGCGCATAATGCGCTCTGTACGCTGAAACCTGAGCAGAGGAAGCGGATTTGCAATGCGCAAATGTGATGTTGATGTCTGATGCGCTGATATGCGTGTCAGGAACTTGATTTTAAGATTGTTGCTAACATGATAAAGCGATATATTTAGTTATTAGGTTAACTGACATTAGATGGTCTATTGCGAATTAAATTCATGTAAGTACCTTCAGGTCCGACGTTTTGACACAGGATTCATTAGTAACTTAAGTGATGCTCTTATCACTTTTCTACAGTCAAATCTAAGCGATCATCATGTTGCTTATAAAAGACGGGGGGGGGGGGGGGGGGGGACGGAGAAGTAAATTAAGATGTAAATTTTGAACAGGCCAAATATGCCAAAAAGTGTAAACTAAAATAACAATATCACTTGTGTTTATTTTATACGATTGAATTTTCATAGTATAGGTACAACAGAGCGATTCTACTTATTCTATCAGTCATAAATGGCACTTAAAAATAGTTCCTAAATTCGAATGAAGTCTATTATAAGTATTACTCACCAACACGAATTTTATAACCACATTTTTTACGCACAACTATACCTATTGCATAAAAGTAATTGACATTTAAAATCTGCATACCAACAGAAACAACCATAACTTTTCACCTTACTTAGTCGCCACTGTTAAAGAAAATACCGCCGTTTATATGAAAATAGTTCAGTACACTTTTTTATCCGACCGCGCTATTATAAGTTTGTAAACGGTAATGATACAGTCGTAGTGAAAACGTGTGATTACTTGCAAAAACATTTAAGGTTAAAGGTTATTAGAACTGTTATGTATGCTTTGTGTAATGGGTTTCTGACGAGATGTTTTGAGTTTTTTGGTTAACTTTCATCAGTATCCAAAACGCAATATTTTACTAGTAACCTTTCCGACTTGTTTTTTAATGCTATTTTCTAATTTCCACAGACAAGACAAGCTCAATCTACACCATTGATTTATTATGTACTAGCTTTTGCCCGCGGCTTCGCTCGCGTTTAATTCGGGGTAACAAACCATACTAACTTCCACCCCCCATTTTAGGGAAGTGGGGGGTTAGAAAGAGACAAAAAGTAGCCTATGTCACTCTCCATCCCTTCAACTATCTCCACTTAAAAAATCACGTCCATTCGTCGCCCCGTTTTGCCGTGAAAGACGGACAAACAAACAAACAAACAAACACACACATACACTTTCCCATTTATAATATTAGTATGGATGGATTCTACTAGATGTGACATCTAGAATAAATTTTGTGCTCTATGTTTGGCGGTTGACAGCTATGACTGAATCAAATAGTAGTATAGACTTGTAGTGATTTTCACTAGGTACAACTTATGGGACAAAAAAAATCTTAGGGATGTCATCAATGATCTACACAGTTTTAGTGAGTATACTTTAGTACTATAGTATCACTCACCAATCTCATCATTGTCATTTGACATTTAGTAGTGAACTCAAGGGAATCAAAATTAGATAAGTTGAGTTTACCTAACTATTTATGAATATAAATACGAGCACTTCAGTTTGATTTGCCAGTGCTGTTGTGAAATTGTAATGTGCCAATTTATAAATTAACCTTTAACCTACTTTTAGGGATGTAAAATTTCCACCTTACGTTTTGTACCTGTGGCAAACAAGCATACGGCCCGCCTGATGGTAAGCAGCTACCGTAACTTATGGACGCCTGCAACTCCAAAGGAATCACATGCGCGTTGCCGACGCTTTACAAAAAGGAGGATTCACTGTGTTGACGGCTAAAGGAACAAGAAGGCCCCTCATCGTCAACACACTGGGTCCTCTTTGAGCTCTTTGGCAACCTTACTCACCAGCAGGAACACTACACTATATATTTAGCACTTTATCACTATGTATAAATAATGATAAAGCGAAAAAAAATATTGGAAACCGACTTTTTCTAAACCATTAAGTTAAGACAAACTTTTTGACAGATATTTAAGTCCGGGAAGGACGCATAACGGACCTCACAAAAAGCGAACGTGATTCACTCATTCATTCACTAAATGAGTGAACTGTTTCGCAACCCGTTCACCTTGCGCGGGCGTTGACGTTCCTTGACCATCACACGCATCATCATTTTTTAACACTTTAACGACCAGGATCTTACATTTGATTATCAACTGAATTAACCTTATAATAAGGTTCTTTCTCATAAAATATTTATAGCTGTTGTGACGATTTAAATTTATTGTTTTTTTTTTTTTTTTGCGATTGGTTTTTCAGAAATAGACCTTAATGATAATAAAATAAGGTATATCGATAAGATTCTAGAGCTTTTGGTCGTAGATGAATGGGGATTTTCACTTAATGGGTATTTCCGTCCGATTCCGTTTTAGGACGACACGATTTTAAGGTCGTTATGGTATTGCCTGCGTGACGTCATTCATTGTTTTTTCTTTAGGTAGATATACGTCATAGACACGCCTATCGATATGGTCAGAGTTTGTTCATACTCAATGTTTCAAGTTGAAAAAAATAAATTGAAGTGATAGGGTAATTGTGCTAGTTTCCCGTCCAGGTCCAGTTTACCGTCCACTTGATTAAACTGCTGCAAATAAATGGGAAAAACTTTTTAATGTTGACAAATTTTATGTTTGTAGTTTATTCTTTAGTAGATTTTCTAATTTAAAGCTTTTAATCAAATACAAACATTGAAACATTGAAAAAATAATCAACCCAGTTTGACTTGAACAAACATCGATACGCCTTACCGGGGCTCGATATCGCTTTACCAATTAAGCGTATCGATGTTTGTTCAAGTCAAACTGGGTTGATTATTTTTTCAATGTTTCAATGTTTGTATTTGATTAAATAACATACTAATGTATGAGTGGAATACCCACTTTAAAAAAACAAGTAAAATAATTAAAGCTTTTATTTTTTGAAAAACTCGAATATAAACATATAAATAAGTATGGACGGGAAACTGACAAGAGTGAACGAAAACTATGACAATTACAGTACCTATTACAATATACTACGGAACATCTAAGTCAGTTCTCTGCAACACTACTTATTCACATATTGCTTGCTAATTATGACACTCTACATAGGTAAGGTTAAACTGTCCCCTCGTATGCTTAAGGTAGAATTAATAATTCAGTGGAGTGATTTAACAGCTCTCGGCATACAAAGCGGTTGCCAAATGTATGTAAAGTTTTGTCAAATCACTCCACTGAATTATTAATTCTACCTTAGACACGGATCCGTGCGTGGGCATTTTAATCTATTGTTTTGAAATATCAAGGTCACTTTTTCAATGATCAAATTTGACAGTCAGCATACGAGGGGTAAAGTAAAATTGTGCATTTAGTATATAGACGAGGTCATAGCAGGAACCCTCGAACGAGTGTTGCATTAGGTATACCGGGTGTGGCCTGTAATAAGAGCAAAAAATTAAAACGTAGATTCTACTCCTCAAACTAGACATCGTTTGTTCAACAACTTTTAAAAATAACTTGTAGTTTGAATTTTATTACAGTTTAATGTTTATTTGAACACGCAATGTATTACGACATTGATTAATATCTGTAGGGTGACAAGACTGACAGGCGATGTCATTTCGGCGGAACTTGATGTACATTGAAAATACTATTTAGTTTGTTTGAAAAAGAGACAATCTAAAATCTACATAACTTTCAAAAGTCGTTGAACAAACATTGTCTAGTTTGAGGAGTAGAATCTACGTTTAAATTTTTTGCTCCTATTACAGGCCACACCCGGTATACGAGTAGTCGAACCTATTAGAGACTCGAAACTTACCGACCTTTGTCCAGTCACGTCTGAAAATATGGATACATGGTAATGTGACAAAAACATGTAGCCACGACTCTATTACCAAGGCGTAAAGTCTTGGATACTTACATGTTTTTGTTACATTAAATGTATTCATTATTTTAGACGTGACCGTCCAACAGTAGACTTATTTTTGGTACTGAACCCTAAAAATATTACCTGTATAGCCGTTGGAAAACTCATTTAATTGTTTTTCCGCATTTTCACGCAACAGATCTCGCATTCAAATTGTTTTTATTTAAGCTTTATTGCACGATTTAAAACAAAAAAGTACAAATAGCGGACTTAACGCCTTAAGGCTTTTATCTGTCAGTCGACCATGGGCTAAACAGACACAGTTAGTTTGCTGCAGGATTATAGAGTAAAGACGTTAAAGAACACACTAGTCAAACTAAAGTAATAATACAGGGTGGAACAAAAATAGTGGTGATCCGTTTAAGGGCATAATTGGTATCGTATTGAGACTAAGAAAACACATGCGCGTTGCCGACCCTTTACAAAAAGGAGGATTCACTGTGTTGACGACTAAAGGAACAAGAAGGTCCCTCATCGTCAACACAGTGGGTCCTCTTTGAGCTCTTTGGCAACTTTACTCACCAGTAGGAACACAACACTATGAGTAGGGTCTAGTGCTATTTGGCTGTGGTTTTCTGTAAGGCGGAGGTACTTCCCCAGTCGGGCTCTGCTCCAGATTTGAGCGATGACATTCGCTGAACGTGCCCTACCACACTTAGTGAGATGCCATTCGCAGTGCCCATACCTCTCTTAAATTTGTTTAGACGCGAAAAAAAGCATTGCATGGGACATCATCTTTTTTCTTTACTTTTCGTAATTAAAAAACGATACCAATTAGGCCCTTAAATGGGTCACAGTATTTTTGTTCCACCTGTATAGTACTTTCTGTTCCGCAGATCAATTAAATCAAAACTGTTTTATATTCCGATAAAACAAACCAAGATATGCATATAATTAGTCGCGTCTTTAATGGGGGAACACGAAATGCCGATGCTGCAATGCAAAAGAAGTGGTGGCGTATTTTATTTTTATTTATTAGGAGTTTTGTTTTTTCATACATCTACAATCTTTTGATGCTGCTGCCACTGACAAGGCCACGCCCGGGGGCTTGCAGCACCGCATTATCGTGTAGCCATGCCCCTTCCCTGCTTCGAGGAACAAAGGAAGTCTAGGAGACTTATCGTACTAGAAACCAGATTTTTTAATCATCAAAAAAATAAATACGCCACCACTTTTTTGCATTGCAGCATCAGCATTTCGTGTTCCCCCATTAAAGACGCGTCTAATTATATGCATATCTCATCTAGGAGACTTAAACTAGGTTCAGTGTCATGGGCTCTCTTACTATGTAGTAGCTTTCCCTTAAACACTAGGAACAGTACGAAAAAGCATGGAATTACTCTTATTTTTTATTTTTTTTACTCTTCATCGGAGGCTACAGTATCTATTATAAGGGAAAGTGTCTGTGCGTCTGTCGCCGAGCGTGCGCGGACGCCGACCTAGGGCATTGTTTCAGCAATGAATGCCGGCATTAGCATTTTAGAATCGGTTTCACTATTATTTATTGTAGACACTTGTACCAAAGTAAAGGTCTTAGTTTTTTTAATACTACGTAATTGGCAAACTAGGTTAATTTATTTGTTAGAAAAATAATTCATGTTGTATATAACTCTATGTAATAGGTTAAGTTGCAATGCGATATACAGTAAAACATCTTATGAGCATAAGTATGCGATCCAAAACGTGTAGATATTTACAGTCACCGGCAATAGTATCTTCCTACACGAGGGTCACATATTTATGCGGCCTTCGTGTAGGAAGATACTATTGCCGGTAACTGTACATTCTTTCCTCCACCGTTTTTCGGAACCATTACCGTCTAATTAACGCAGGGAGGTCAGTTTCGTTTACGTATGTAGGTCGACGCCCTGAGCACATACTGACTCATGGATTAGATAACTTTTGTTTTACAATACCGTAAAACGCGAGTGCCTTTGAGCATACGATAAAGAATGAGGAGTCTATTTGAAGATGGTTAATTAGGGTTATTAGGGTTTCTGCGATAGAGATTTTAACTAGATGGCAGCACAGTGGCGAGAGGTCTAGCTACCATAACCCACAATTGGGGATCAATGTTACTCTGCGTCCGTAGGAAACACCTTAGACAACCCTACACGTGATCCCTGGGTGGTGCTAAAACAGTAACAAACTTGGCAGCTGCACTGTCCCATCTGGACCTCGCAGCGCTCACTGGATTTTCTTCATCATCTGCTTTCCCACTACTACTACCCCAGGGAAGAAATGCCTAGCTATATCCAGTGACATGTATGACAATCTTTTTTTTTATTGGTGAATTTTGACAGCTGCTTTCAAAAAACACAATATACATGTACAAAATCTAAGTTGTTATTTGAATATGTAAATAAAGTAAAAAGAAAAAAAAGTCCCCTCGTCACGGTGCTGCCATCAAGTGAAAATGTCTTTCGCGGAAACTGCTCTCTCTTAATAGTGATAAAACTTTGCCACTTCTCTACCAAACAAAGTACATACGAGTATAACTCTTCTTTTTAAATTATTTATTAATGTAAACTTACGCTAAACATTTTACAATAAACCTGAGCTTTGAAGTTTGATAGCGAGAAGCGCTCATTGTTTTAAACAAAAAATTTAAAGCAACCTAATCTAACTTAATATATTATATGTATTTACTAACTTTCAAGTTTCCACGCAAACATTGTTATTATTTTATTTTTTTACTAAAACGGGACCCAATCGCATATAAAAAAACTTTAAATTACCTTTTTTTTTAGCGTGACGTTGCGGTTTGGCTTCTGGCCCTAACTGCCCAACAAGATTAAAACCTATAGAGTTTGCAAGCAGAAGAGTTTTAAGAAGGGATTCCAAAACTTTACTTCAACCGGGTAAAGATGATGGAAGCTCCATTGTTTCTAATCTCCTTGAGATAAACAAACGATTGCACGTTGCGTTTAGTTAGCGCTATCAACGATGCTAACAACCGCTACCGTTATAAGACTTATAAGTGTTATAACTATAACGAACCGAACAACAGCATGTTCTTGTTGTGTTAGCGTTTTGTTCCTAATCACACCGTTTTTACAAGTACGCTACTACGCTAGACTTGCTGATTATTATCTGGCACAATATACATACTTGGACTGTTTTTATTATTTTTAAGATTATACCCAATTAAGAATTATTGTTTAGTTAATTTTCCTTCATACATTTTTGTATTACAAAATTATGTCATTTATAGCAACCTCTAAATAATATTTCATTGTTCTCAAATTAGGTGTAAATATATTTTATGAGTAGGTATTGAAACTGAAAAAACCTCGTCGAGATAAAAAAAATCAAATTTTATATTTTTGGACCTCCCTAGAGTCAATTTTTTTATCTAAGTACATGTCTTGATATTAATTCATTGCTCTCCTTTATTTTCAACGTCCCTTAAAAACAAAGTTTCACTTAATTTGATACAAGGTACATAATAGGTAGATTGGGGATCAATGTTACTCTGCGTCCGTAGGAAACACCTTACACGTGATCCCTGGGTGGTGCTAAAAGAGTAATAAACTTGGCAGCTGCACTGTCCCATCTGGACTTCGCAGCACTCACTGGATTTTCTTCATCATCTGCTCTCCCACTACTACTTCCGAAGAGAAGGAATACCTAACTATATCCAGTGACATGTAGCCATACGATAAATATATAAGTAGCGACAAACTCAATTCCGTCACTTTTGTTTTGCAATCACCGGCGCCATATACGTCAGTATTCAAACCGTCCAGTAAGATAACTTATGATTCAATATTTGTAGTAACCGGAACTGTCTGATCACAGTGATCACATCACTGATTCACGGTATGTGACGTTGCAATGATAGGCTTTTGTGCCATTTGCATCATTGTGATGCGTTACAATATTTTTAACTGCGTATTGGCTTTTTATAATAGACGGAGAGCTGGCCACGTCAGATATGACACAATAATGAGAGCAACTAAACCCCTCTCGTTAGTTTGCTTATGCTTATTTCTGGTTCCGATCATCTAGCAGCTGTAAAGTTGTGTAGGTCAAATAATGCAAACCACTTCAAGAATACAAATCCTAGAGTTCTGGTTTCAAAGCAGTATTATAATAAATTATATAAATAATTAGATTATTTAATTGCCATAACTTTATGATGGGGGAAAGTAGACCAAAACGATGTATAATGTACCTAATTCATAATTTGTCGCTTACTGTTTCTGTTTCCGAAATAAAACGCAATGTTTTTTGTTCCAATGTTAAAATACCAGGCCCCGTCTTCTATAAATAAGCCAACTTCGGCAGTTTTTACCTATTTCGGTATTACTTTTTTCCAACTGAAAAATTTTGTTAGTCTGTCTATCACTCTGACCTCCACCCATTAAAAGCTGCCAGATGCCCGGATCTAGCAATAAGGATAGAATTGCAATCTTACTAGATGTGTTTCGTTGCCCTCATTATGGTGTCATATCTGAGGTGGTCAGCTCTTAGTCCATCCATACTCGTAACAATTAATGCATTTTAACTCAGCCATTTATTTATTATGAGTATTTATGAGAAAGTAACGTAGTTTACTATAAATTTGATTTTACCAATAGTATTTAGTTATAGTATCTCATGGAGTTGGCAAACGAAACAAATCGATCATGGGACCGCCATCTGAGGACTATAATTTATAATACAATTTTGAAAACTGAGTCAGAATGCTACCTTAAGAATTTAACCAAGAATTTGTCTGTAGTTTCTGTCCGTCCTGAACGACTGGTAAAATTTCAATAGTTAGGTGTTATTAATAATTATTTACATTAAATATCTACCCAATAACAACGTTTATAAAGTTATTAT
Source organism: Pammene aurita (assembly GCA_947086415.1). Classification (NCBI taxonomy): domain Eukaryota; kingdom Metazoa; phylum Arthropoda; class Insecta; order Lepidoptera; family Tortricidae; genus Pammene; species Pammene aurita. The sequence continues at coordinate 4,926,344 of OX352307.1, forward strand.
CAGGGACAACAAGTTAAATATTTGCGGTTTTATATGTTTTATGAAAGAAAGAAATAATTAATAAGCTATTAAAATAGTAATAGTGGTAATACATTACCACAGTTTCTTAGTTTGACGTCCGAGGTCTCGCCAATATATAGGTATGTTATACTACCTATATTAAAGTGGTTATATTACATAGTAATAAACAGAATAATAACTAACATTGTCACCATCTACCTAACCAGACTTATCACGAGTTGACTCAAATCACCTTATTAACCCCTGACTCAATGAATGAGATCCATTCATCTCCCTGAGGAGACGGATGACCGTCTGTCCTACTCTAACCGAACTAAAGTGAGAAAGACGGACGATTTGAGTCAATGAAGTAATTATGATTTAGGATCCTCTTTGTAAGATGCAGCTATAGTTGTATCAATATATATCGACTCATAGTAGAACTTTCTGCTGTACAAGATAGTAAGCACTAGTTTTTACGAAATCAACTGTCATACTAGAAGGAAAAATACCCAGTTTTTAAGTTCAAAACTTCGCCTATATTTTGCACCATTTCAATAAAAAAAAACTTCCTCCTGCTGACTACAAAACGTTTTCTGTACAATAGACAATTATTTACTTACCAGCCTACTTAAATAGACACTAGCCTAGTGCGGTGGTCATAAGAAAAATATTTTTAATACAGTTGCGAATAATGACAAATAGGAAAATTTGTCACTTTGATCCGAACGCTCTCCGCTGCGGTGAGACGCGCCAGTGATCATTAATATTGACCTATCATTGGCTGGACAAGTAAAAAGCGCTAGTGCGAGAAATCGAAAGTCCCGCACGATAAACTACTACTAGAAAAGCAATTTTTTGAGCAACTGTGTTAAAAAAATATTTTTTACCTACTTACTCCTTTTGGAATATAAATATTTTTTTCTTAGTTTTAAGGTACTAGGTAGAAATGCTGCCTCGACCTTATTGTTATTACTTGAGGTTGTGTTACTGGTGGTTCCCCAAATGTTCACCAATTTTCGATTAAAAAAAACTGAGTGAACGACAAATCGTAACATTATTGCACTATACCGTGTCAAAAGCAATTTATATTATCATTCATTTGACTCAAGAGAAAAAAAACAAAAAGCTAGACACGCGTTCATGTTCACGTCCAAAAAACAATACTTAGTTGCACGGTAAACAATTCCAATATACATTCCTTGGTTATTACTCGTTACAAAAGATGTTTAAGCGATTTGGCTGGAATCTGGTGGAAATAATAGCTCACTTTGTAAACACGATTCTTCACCGTTCAAGCGTTAATTGGTACTTAAGTTTTCTTTGTAATCTCAATGATTTTTTACTATGGATGGGTTATATACAAGATGTGACAAAAATAGTGGTGTTCCATTTAAGGGCATAATTAGTAACGTATTCTAATTATGAAAAACCAAGAATACAAAAAATCTCGCGAAAATAAAATTGGTTTTATATGGAAAGTTGGCTGGGACGACGTACCCCATACAAAAAATATTTTTTTCGAGTCCAAAAATGTTTTCTCCTACTTTTTCTTACTCGTAATTTGATACGAATATAATATGCCCTTAAACCAGGAATTCCCAACCAGTGGGGCGCGCCCCCCTTAGGGGGCGTAGAGTGACCCAAGGGGGGCGCAGCAAGCGACTCCAGATTTAAACTGTGTAAGGCCTGTACCGCGGCGGGGATGGTGCCCGGTTCTGACTCTCCATTTCGGCCCCTAGGGGGGCGTAGTGTTTTAGTTTAGCATAATGTTGGGTGAGGCGCATAGGGTAAAAGGTTGGGAGCCCCTGCCTTAAACGGTTCACTTACTTACTTATTGTTAACGGAACACTTACTTACTATACTTCCAAAATAGTAATTGAAATATTTTTATAGTAGCTCGGGCATTTCCTTTTGGAAAGGTGGAGGCTGTGTAAAGTCGGTTCTTTTTTTTTTAAAATTATTATGTGATATATTATTAAGATAGTAACTGTATATTATGTATTGTGCCTATCAGCCAAATGGCACTAGACCCTGCTCATAGTGTTGTGTTCCTGCCGGTGAGTAAGGTTGCCAGATAGCTCAAAGAGGATGCAGTGCGTTGATGTCTGGGGACCCTTTTGCTTGTCCCTCTAGCCGTCAACACAGTGCATCCTCCTTTATATTAAAGGGTAGGCAACGCGCATGTGAGACCTCTGGAGTTCCAGGCGTCCATAGGCTACGATAGCCGCTTACTATCAGGCGACATTTAAACTTTTTTTAAACCATCATAGTAAAAGCTAACAAACAGTCTAATTCCGCTCTCATCTTATCATCATAAATCACTCTTAAATCATCTCGTAGTTATTATTGGAATTCTTTCGTTCATCTGTCGTTACGAAGAGCATTGTCCTAACACCATAACACAAACATACATACACTGTCATAAACACACGGACGGAAGCCACAAGTGGTTATATTTAAAGTATGTAGGTACGTGTTGTAGATTGTAAACTTAAGGGTCACGTATAACTACAGTTATACGCATTTTATAGATACATAGTGCCCGTGAGCATCGCGAGAGCTTCTAACCGCGAATTCCTGAGGTCATCAGTAATAAATTTTATATGGATTTAGGTAAATATCGACAAAAAAAAAATTTTTTTTGGTCTTTTTCGATTTTTTCAATGCCTTTGAACATAGTTAAAATAATGTTATTGGTAAAACTGTCGATTAAAATAAGTTGGTACAATATATAGGTATCGGTATACAGTATACAATTGAATTGAATTTTTATTAGTGTATTTATTGAGTTATTTTAATTTAATTTAATTTTAATTACATTTGTACACATATGGAATTTATTCTGGAATAAAACATTTTCATTTCATTTCATTTCATGGGTATAATATTGGTACATGTGGTGGTGGTATGTGGTTGGTTAGGTTTTATGTTTTTTATCAAAAATCCTTCGAACTAAAACAGGTATGTACCTATCATCTAACACACTACTTATACACATGTTTTTTCATGGGACCATAAGGTAGAGCCACCGTAGAGCATATCAAAACGGTCAACTACTAAAAATACCTCCCGATAATCCGACTAAACACTCTTTTATTACTCGAATACAGCTATAAATAGGCATTTAAGAGATCATAGTTGCATTATAAAACCTTTATAGCTACTGTTACGTTGCGTAAGTGTTACAAACTAGGCAGGTATGTTCTATAAGAGTTGATTATGATTATTACCTAATACAGCTGTTCATTTTACGGTATCTTAGCAAAATCGGAAAAGTAATCCTGCTTGTTACTTTTTAGGGTTCCGTAGTCAACTAGGAACCCTTATAGTTTCGCCATGTCTGCCCGTCCGTCCGTCCGTCCGTCCGCGGATAATCTCAGTGACCGTTAGCACTAGAAAGCTGAAATTTGGTACTAATATGTATATCAATCACGCCGACAAAGTGGTAAAATAAAAAGTGGATTTTTTTTATTTATTAGGGTACCTCCCCTATACGTAAAGTGGGGAGTGATTTTTTTTTTCATTTCAACCCTAACGTGTGATATATTGTTGGATAGGTATTTAAAAATGAATAGGGGTTTGCTAAAATCATTTTTCGATAATGTAAATATTTTCGGAAATAATCGCTCCAGAAGTAAAAAAATATGCGTCCCCCCCCTCTAACTTTTGAACCATAAGTTTTAAAAATATGAAAAAAATCTCAAAAGAAGAACTTTATAAAAACTTTCTAGGAAAATTATTTTGAACTTGATAGGATGAATAGTTTTTGAAAAAAAATTACAAAATAATTTCTGAACTAAGTTTGTAATTTAACCGTATAAGCAGGTGTTTATTGTACCTGTAATTTCTACAAAATTACAATGAAATGACGTGCTTTCAAATAAAGTAAAAACGGTGAAAATCGGTTCACGCAATAAAGAATTATTCCATAAAAATCATCTTCCATACTTTAAGCTCGCGCGCAATAGTTTACTTAATTTGCCGATAGATGTCGCTGTACGTGGAACTCTCATATCATATCCTACATGGCGGTGTTATTAACTCTTAAGTGGGGACGCTTACTGTGACGGACGGAAAACTACGGAACCCTACACTGAGCGTGGCCCGACACGCTCTTGGCCGGTTTTTTTTTTAAATACCACGACGATGGCAAACAAGCATACGCCCCGCCTGATGGGAACCAGTTACCGTAGCTTATGGACGCCTTTTACTCCAGATGGTCCACATGCGCATTGTCTACCCTAACACACTTGGAAAGGTAAAAAACTAATACATGTTGTAATATATAATAATTAAATATAATAATTTCTGAACAAACTTTTATGAATCCAGGTTAATACCCGTTACTACGTTAATTAAAGTTACTAAGTTGTCCTGACCCCACACCGAGACTCCAGAAAGAGTATTCTCGATATCGGACACAAGTTTTTCACGACTCTCTACCACACCGGATCGACGGATATTGGCACGGCCCGTGTAACAGGCATCCCCAGTACTGTCGTCCGCATAACAATGAATGAGTTATCTAGAGATTATTTAAATATAACACAACACATTGATTGTATACTTACGTACACGGACATAAATACTTAACTCCATAGGCAATTGGTCATCTCTGGTCACTTAGTTTATTTAATGCAATTCCACTACCTAAAGGTCGTCTGGGAGAAATCGCTTTTTAGCGATAAGACCGCCTGTTCTTTACCTCTATTCTGACTTTATGCATATTCTGTACTGGTTTTCTTTTTGAGGTGTTCAATAAAGAGTATTTGTATTGTATTGTAATCTTAAAGATTCGTCTGAATTCGTAGTGACACATCACAACACAACATGGGAAACTAAATATGTATGTAAACACATAATAATTATATTGCGATAAAGCTATTCGTGTCATATTATCATATTTATCATACATTTCTCCAATTACAAGGAACGTGTTACACGAGCTAGGTAAACACTAACATCCTATCTGTGTTTGTATTTGTTGAATGAATGGTTTCGTTCACTTCATTCACAGAATGCTTGAAGATAATTTAATTCTGATTTTATTTTTGATTTGATTTTATAAGGTAGATTATTGAATACCTAATTAAATATATATAACAAACTGGGATGATATTAGATTTGTTACAATGTATTGTTAGTAAAAATACCGATGTCCGAATTGTAGGTATAAATCTCTAGTAAGATACCGACATCTTAAAAAAAGTACCACCTTAGGTCAATGAAGGTATCCGCCATCGAGATTTTCCCTAGATGGCAGCACCATGACGAGAGGTCTTTTTGACAGCAGCTGTCAAAATCCACCAATCAAAAAAAAAACTGGTTAAGCATGATTGGTGGGAAGATAGCCGTTTGCGCTCAAGATGGCCACGCCGTCTTTAGAATTGTTTTTTGTTTTTTGCTCATTTACGTAGTTCAGTGTGTAATATTGATAGCTTATTTAGCTTAATGTGCGGTGACCTAACGAACAAGTGTGCAGCTAACGAAATATTTGTTTCAAAACCCTTTAGTTGAACAAACGGTCATCCGGGGTCTCGGCCACCCACGTGTTTGTAAGGAGGCTATCACTTTACAATCAACAAGGCTTTAACCGAACAACGTTGCTTTTATTTTATTTTATAAAAATTGAATAAAATCAGAAGTACACCTTGACATTGGCAGAATTCACCTCGCCAAGACTGACGAGTAAAAGCAATTAACTAAAAAAAAAGCATGATTGGTGGAATATGTATTGTATTGTATTGTATTGTATTGTATTGTAGTACGGGCAGGTTTCCGCAACTCGACGTCTAGCGCCTATTTTGCGTAATGGTGGAATATGACAGCTAGAGTCTACTCGCCACGGTGCTGCCATCTAGTGAAAAATTCGATGGCGGATACCTTCATTGACCTAAGGTGGTACTTTTTTTAAGATGTCGGTATCTTACTAGAGATTTATACCTACAATTCGGACATCTTAAAAAAATCACACTATATACTAACAATACATTGTAACAAATCTAATATCATCCCAGTTTGTTATATATATTTAATTAGGTATTCAATAAGCTAGGCTACCAGGCTAAAGAACTTTCTTTACTTTCTAGAGAAAACTAATATATTAAAGGAATTGAATCCTGTTTCGAAAAGACTCGAAAAGGACGCAGGCGCGGATCCAGGATTTCGTTCAGGGGGGGCACTTTCCTTCACAAAAAGTCTCGCGGTCCGCACCTATGGACTCCGTAGTATACGAGGTTTGCGTTTCAGGGGGGGGGGGGGGGGGGGCAAGTGCCCCTGTTGCCCCCCTCCCCCCCTCCTCATGTATCTGCGCCTGAAAAGACGAGTCTAGCAAAAATATCGCAAAAATGTTTAGCACTCATAAAACTAAGCCGAGTTTGTGTTAACTTACACTCATGATAATCGAGTTCTTATAAATATTCATTTTAAAACAGTGCAGTGTATATAATTTAAATGAGCTTAAATATAAACCTAACTAATCTACTAATACCGGTGAACATAATTATATAATGATATGCACGTATGTCATCCTCATAACATCATATTACGCACAATGTATCTGCAAACAGTCACGTAGCCTCACAGACAGACAGACGGACGCCCTAACTAGCTGTTAGGCATAAAAAGAAGCCCCTACACCACCTTTATAAGGCCATGCCCAGGCGCAACCTGCTATGCAACCTAAACAAAGAAGATAAACTACAAACTATTTTCAATCCTATCTTATTAAGCTAAGATTCAAATTACAATAACCAATTTATTGTTGATTGATTCATTTAATTGTAAGCAATGAATATGACAATTAGACTCCTTTTTTGAATACTAAGTCGTATAAGTGTTATGTAAATGAGTTATATTAGCGTTATAGTCTTCCTAAACAGTGGGACCTAAATATTTGAATGAGTTGAATGTCCGAAGTTTTAGTGTTATCTGGGAACGAGGATGTCATTCCAAATATAAGGTGCCCAGCATAGATTTTATTCATACAAGGTGCCCAGTACCTCAATTAAACAATTCATAATTTCATTCATTTAAGTACCCATGCTACTCCTACCGTAATAAAATAATACATATTAAAATGAATCCGAGATTAAGATAATTTCAATAAATTACGAAGAAACGTCTGCAAGACAAAATTTCTATTATAAAATTGATATTTCAATAAATCACTCAAAAAGTAGACATATTCAAATAAGAATACGCTTTTGGAAGTCCGTATTTTTTTTTGCTTGGAATTGTCTGAATTTACCCTACTACATAATTTAAGATATCACAAAAGAATATTCAAACATACTAAGTTCGATCGACTTTGACATTTGAAAGAAAGACAGCCCGGACCTCAGAGTTGTCTTTCGTATCATTTGTGTTGTCTTTTTTACCGGAGTTTTTTATTTAAGCATATTTAGTTGGTTTCAAACTTCGTGCAGTTTTTCATCCACACTGCTCAACACATTTCGCCAAGCGAAGTGAGGACTTGATTCCGCGAAAGGAAGCACGACGAGCATGGGCAAATCAAATAAAAAAAGGAAGTCCCCGCTCTACAATCAGACCGGGGAATCTCGCATGTGCATAATGATATCTTAGTTCCAGAGAGTTTCGTACATTGACACTTGTTAATTAAGAAAAGAAAATTTAACGCGTATTTCCAATTTCAAGCTAATATCTTACGAGCAAAGTTTTTTTTAACTTAGGTAATAGAGTCGGTCTGATTAATTCCGACCCTTAACTGTGGGGCTTTTTAATTAAAGTTGTCTGCACCACTATTTTTAATTTGGAAAATTGTATGTGACCTTTTTGATCTTAAGTGTATAAAAAGGACAAAAAACAGATGCGAAAAACTACAGACTTATTTCACTTTTCCCTGTACTATCGAGTAGTACTTATGTAAGTATATTATATACAGTAAATACAGTTGTATATGTATGTATGTACAATGCCTTTGAGAGTCATGGCAAATTGAGTGATAAAAATAACCGGAAAAATGTATGGATTCTTTTGTTCTACGGCACTTAACCAGTCATTTTCCGCTAGCCATTTTAACGTACGTCAGTCCACAATTTGCTCAAAGGTGAACTGGATGGGATGCCTTTAAGCGATAATTTCGTTTTTAAACGTGTTCACCTGCACAATGTGTTTATACAAGCTTTGTGTGGAGGTAAATGTAGTAATTACCGTAGCGAATAAAACCCGCTTTAAGTAAGAGTTCAAAGATAATAATAACATGGTTATTAACATTAACATTGCATTGCTACCGACAGAGTCATCCTTGAGAATATCATAGCGTCACAGCTTGAAACAAAATGAACACTTACATTTAAAAATGTACAACTTTTTTTCGAGAAGAATTGCAACCACACTGTTGGTTTTCTTATGTAATATTTTTGACATTTACGTCTTATAATTACTACGTCATAAACCCAGAAAAGATCAGTTTTTAGACAAAACAAAGAAAAAACAGACAAAAACGAGCTAAACAGAAAAAGCCTGGTGGACACCGAGGGTTATTTCACACGGAGGGCTTTGCGCATTTGTTTTTACTAATGACGAATTAGGTCTAATATCTACCTAGTTACCTTGATGATTAGCGTGGGGTTTTATTCAGTCATATCGGTTTTACCAATTCCTTTGTATTACTGACATAAATATCACAATTAAATTAATAAGAATAGATAGCATTGTGAGTTTACTTAAGTTTTATTACTCAGGACCTGTTGTATAAGTGTCTAATAAAATTGTCCTTTATTATAGAAGCCCGCTTTACACTTCTCGAGGTTAGTACACGTAATAGACCGTAAGTCAGGAACAATAGGCGAAGTCCCAGGCGATAACTTGTGAAATGGTTACGGCCGAAACTATCATCTGACAAATTTTCAATCAGGACCCGATGACACTTTTTTTAAGTGATTAAATGGCTGCCGTTCCTCAACCCACCAATGGAGCGGCAGCTGACCATCATGAGGCTTCATTATGCATCCACCTTAACCACTTCACAAGTTATCGCCTGGGACGCGATTGGTCATGAAATTTGTTCCTGGCTTACGGTCCATAAGTAGGTACTGATTGATTTCTTGAATAAGGCATTTATCTCATCACATGAGCGTTTAATAATGAATTGAACCAGTCTGTTCTAATCTACTCGAGCTAAACAGCTGCGCCTACACATGCCCGGTATGGTATAATCTTTATGTGCATATCTGTCCATTCAACACGTGTTTCTTTATTTATTCATCTGACATCTGCGTAGAATTTGCGCGAATTTCTGGCGCAAAAATCATGTACTGTCTACTGAAAATGGCTGACGTCCTGACCACTAGACCACCCGGTCACGGAGGAACTTGACAAATTTTCTCATGTATGTGCAATCTCTGAATTTGAAACGGCTAGGCGCCGTTGACCATACTCTAAGGGCATGCGCAGTACGTGCTTGCACCTCCTATCCGAATCACTTACGTGATTCTGGTATATGGTTTTTTTTGAAGTATATGACATCTATTTTCAGTTTATATATATAGTAGTGTAATAACTACTTAAAAATTGCAAATCAAAAAATATTGAACAAAATAATTTGATTTGCTTCAAGATTCATGTACTGTCTAGTTTTCATGAGAGATTTTAGTAAATAAATACCTACATATTAAAAGGCAATCTTAAGGCCATCAGACAGTCAGTAATAAATAATTATATTATTTCTCTACTCGTCCTTCTCATCCTTCATATAAATAGGAAAGGACGGATACAGAAATAATGACAGTTTTACTGATAGTGTCTGGTGTAATTTACACAATTCGATGTTGTCCCAAAGTAAGCTCAATAAGGTTTGTGTTGTGAGTTTGTATAAGGGGGCGGCACTAGACGTAGTAAATAAAAGCGTAAATTAAAAATTCGGCTAAATTAACTTAGTAGCCTCTACCCACGACTTCATCCGCCTAGAAAACGCTAAAACTTTCTTCAACTGTTTTAGTCACGGACAATGAAAACAGGTTACTCGGTATAAAACACCAGCTAAAGGTGGCCCGTTTTCAATTGAACTCCAGCGTTTTTGTTCTATTAAGCAATTTAAGATCGCTACACGAATGGATTGCACAATCTCAAGGACCTGCATCCAAATATGGCCGAAATGCAACATGAGCACAAATAAATAGAACCATTACGAATTACGATCAATAGACCAAGTGGACTGTATGGAACGATGCGATGACACCACTTATCGCATCTAGGACGCATCTGGGACCCTATCGCTAGAGCCATGTGTGTAACGTTACATACAGCATATAAATTACATAGGTAATAATAATAATATAGTTTCAGTTTATATAGTTACAGATTACGAAATACATATATAGGAAGATTCTAAAAATATACCGGCAACAACGTTTTTTTCACGGTGTTACAAATGAAAGTACCCTTTACTTATATGAACCTTTTTAATACTTAGCTAGTTCTGATAGCTTAGCTTGTTTGGGATAGGAACAGTTTTTATTATATTTGAAAAAACATTTTTTTTTCAATAAATATGATAAGATTAACTATCGTGCTATATTATGGTATTCTCTACCTTTAATGTAACTACTACTTACTGTAAAAAATATTAATGATAAATATGATAATCTTCAAATAAAATAAATTTCATTACTAACCCCATTAACGAAAGATCACTAACTAACTATGAATGTCAACGACAATCACTCATTACCCACATCTTCCCATCTCCCAAAACATCTCAATGTCGCCACTGTCTTTCAATACAATAAAACTAACAAAATCTATAGCTCCTCAACGACGTAACATCCTTTGAAAACCCCACTAAATTGTACCGTATTGTTTTGCAATAGATTCCAAATTCAAACTGGCTTTCCAATAACTTTTACGGACGTACGAGTGTATAGTTTAGTTCCTCATCCATCCACTAGAAGAAGATAAGTTGGTGATAGGTGAAACAAAAGATCACAAATCAGTTGTTATCGCTCTCGTATCACTACCGGTTGAAATATGGCTGTTTAATAGTATTTAATACAATCGTAACTTAATACAGTTTTTCAGTCAAGTACCGTGTTTAGTACGAGGTAGGAAGTAAGGTACGAGCATGGACCCAATTAAGAAATTTTTGGGTACGTGATTGAAAAGATTATGTCATGTCACTATTGTATACAACACTTTTTCTACGAGTGCTCAAAATAGGCAGGCCGATGAGAATTGAGTGCGACGAAAGTCTGGACTCTTATAATTGAGTAACTTCGATCTCCTGGGCCGCGATTCGAAAAAAAAACACACACTGGACAGACACAGCTCCAACCCAACTCAACTCAACGCTATAACGACATTGACATTTGCTATTCGAACAGATTTTCATTCAACATTGGTCTCACATTGGTCTCACATGGGTCACACATTGTACCAATGTTGTACCAATGTGAGACCAATGTGTGACCAATGTGTGACCAATGTGAGAACAATGAGAGACCAATGTTGAATGAAAATCTGTTCGAATAACAAATGTTAATGTCGTTATAGCGTTGAGTTGAGTTGGGTTGAGTTGGGTTGGAGCTGTGTCTGTCCAGTGTGTGTTTTTTTTTCGAATCGCGGCCCTGGTAGGTTGTGCCGGCGCCCCGCCGTCGGCGGCGGCAGCGCCGGGGGGGCAGCGGCAACGAGCGTGGAAGTCTGCGATGGAAAAATGTGCGGCCATAAAAGCTCATCGAAAAGTATGCGCTAGTAATTCGGTCTACAAAGTCTCAATGCACGCATTACAGTCGGCGAGTAGAAAAAAGAAATTACAACTAAGCTAAGGTAAACGTCCCCTGTTTCGGCAGGTTAAGACTGTTAAGAACATTTTGAGAATTCGTCATTTTTTTTAAATATTACTATGCATGATAATATTTTTTAAGTTTTTGAGGGAGTTATATTGATTCTTTGGGAATAATTTGTTGTATAAACTATGTAGTTTTGGTTAAAAAAAATTTTTATATGAATTTTTCGTGAACCTCTTATTTGAGTCCTATTTCGTGACAAAAATTTAGCTCAGCTCCTAAGTTCGTGAGCGCGTGGCCCCTATTTCGGTACAAAGTATTCCAGAGTAAAACATGATAAATTGTTGATAATAATCTTAAATATTTAACGGGTTTACTTAAGTAGGAAACCGTAGTGGGAAATGGTTTGGGAAATAGTGGAAAATGATGTGTGAAGGAGTAGGAAAGGTGTGGAAAAGGGTGGAAGAAGTGATGGGGTGGGATAGGTGTGAGAAATAATGGGAAATAGTATGGAAATGGTGTTGAAAAATCCCTCGTTTATTTCCTCGCAGTAGTCGTCAAAAGCACTATGTTATGTCTTGGCCGAAAGCTCTATAGATGGACTGAATCTTCGAGGGGGAGACCCTGACAGGCCAGCCCTCGAATTAACTCGTCACCTATAGTTTATTTTCAAGCCTTTACAATAATTTACTATTTCTTCCACCTCCTTGAGAACGGTGGCATTAAAAGAATTGTCTTATTTAAAAATTTCCAATAAAGTTTGATATAGTGTTAGTGTCCAGGCTCTGTGTGGGGATCTGCTTCCGCCCGCTCAGCTCAACTGATCAGCTTCAGGAGTTAACATTCCTACCTACTTAATGAACACAATATTTTATCAATTCTGTATCGAAAAAGTACTAATTCTAAGTCTATTGCGTAACTTGTTTGCGTCTGTGTTACCTATCAATATAGATTTATCTGTCACGAACTTGGGGAAAAGTAACAAAAATCCAGTTCCTTACTTCGTGATACAGTTTTTTTTATATTCACGGTCTTAATTTAGTTGACCATATTCAAAGTACGTACATTAATCATTAACCATCGTATATGTACTACACATACACAAAAATAAATATAATAAATCGAATTATAAGCAAAATTGTGCTGGTAGTTAATACGCAAATTTATCTTTAAAATGTAAAATCTGGTCACATTCAAACTCGGTTTATGAGAATTCTAGTGAGAAAAACATATACCGAATTTAGCTCATACGAAACTTCATGAAATACACTACTTGTTTTCTGATTCACATTTAGATTACCTTAGTTGTTAAATATATACACAAGCAACCAGAATATATCTAGAAAATCCTTGATTCGGTAGTGACACGAAACAGGAGACACACAAAAAATAAGATGAACGCTATTTCGTGAGTCGATTTATTGCAGTTTTAAGGGACTTCTATGCTTACATTTAATCCTTTTATATGTCAAATCAATTACTAAGGAACCCACAGAGACACTCTCAAAACTATTATTCAAATGGACTTACCCTTGCCTTTCCATAGCTTAAGAAGTGAGAGCGCGCACCTTACGGTTACAAGAAGTACACCCATACCGCACAGCTATTTGCGGTCAGCTGACAATTTCGAGCTTCATATTACTCTTAGTTTAATCACTAAAATATTAGTACTTGGCCTTTTTAAGAGATTATATAATAGAGATTTTTTTCTTATCCATAATTTCAATAAAAAATGTTTAAATTGCTTATTATTTGCGCCAGAAAAAATACTAACGAAATAACGTACTATCACGAAACAGGGGCCCTTTACCTTAGTCTGCTTATTAAATCAATAAGGTTGTCCATAAATCAATATTTCAAGCGTGCTTAAGAGGGACAGACTTTGAAGGTGCCACTTGCATTTTGACTCCCAAAACATTATCTTCTTTCACAGGTGACCAATGATTTACTTTTACATAATGAGCGGAAAAAATACTTGAAAAATAACAAGGATGATTAACACATGGATTGACAATGCCTATGCAAAATCGCATTCCCTTATTTCAGGCTAAAGCACTAGCGTCATCTATCGGTCACCACACATACTAAATTCCTACTTAACCTTTCTGTTAAGCCCGTTGGTTGACTGGTCGAGAATGCCTTATGGCATTAAGTCCGCCATTTGTACCATCTTATTTTGTGCAATTAAGATAAACAAATAAATTCTAGTTTCTAATATTTTGTTCGGCGATTAACGCTGACAGAATAACTCGACTCCAGAGTCAACAGATGGCGCTGTGGCACTCAGTACCGAAAACAGACGTATAGCCTGAAGGTTCGAGGAACGCGATTTTGTATAGGCATTGTCCATCCATGTCTTAATCATCCTTGAAAAATAATAACGGTAGCTATAGTTATTGATATTGTATATCATCGAGGACAGATGATATAAAAATCAATAGATAACCCTAAAAACGTGTATTCACTCCATTAATAAATTTCCATAAAATACAACTTATTGGCTCTCTTGTGCTTTTTCTAGGTACGGAGGCCAAATAATTGTAAGTGCGAGGTGCGGTTTCGTAGGCGTAGCGTGATTAATTACGAACAAAACATTATGTAGGTAGCAAAGCATGAATTCGACATTGAAAACATGATATCATAGAAATATTAGTGATATATTTTGACCATATGTCCAGTTCAACTGTGCCTATATGCCACTGCGTACCTGCGTTACTTAAGTATTTAAGTTGCGAAAATTTAAGTATATTTTTGGTACTTAATCGTTTTGATATTATTTGGTATTACTAGTTTGGCGGCAGATCTATTCTAGTTGCCAATCATATTTATTAGGTCATCGACTTCGCATTTATTCGGTGTTCGATTAAATTATACCCATTTATAATTTACCCAATAAATGTAAATAAGTTTATAAAAACCAGAAATTATTATACCTACACGATTAACCATCCCTAATCACCTTGTACAATTGTTCATTACCGTGTTTTGAACTGATTAGCAATGTTAATAGAAAAGAAAACTGTATATTTACATGACCACACATGGACGGTTTCGGTAAAAAATAACTGGCGTGTTATTCCAAACACTTAATTAAGGAAAACCAGTATAAACGCGCTCTAAGATTACGCAAAGTTCGCGTTCTTTATTATTTAATTTACGTATAAAAGAATGCATTTATATATTTTAAAATCAGATGATGAAAACAAATTGTCCCGAGAAAAACCAGAATTACTTAATCAACTTTGACAAAATACAGTCATCGTCAATAGTATCTTCCTACACGAAGGACGCTCATAGGAACGTGTGAAGCGTGTCACATATTTTTGCGGCCTTCATGTAGGAAAATACTATTACCGGTGACTGTACGTGTTTCACGAGTATTTTAACACTACGTAGGTTTATTCGCTTATTACTTGTAGTAAAATATGTTATGTATATTATGCGTAGTTACACACGAAGGATATCATTTTTTCTTGACGCAGATGCTATGCTTACACATTACATACAACCTTTTTTTTGTCTTTCTTTAATGGTATAGGTATGTTTAAGAACCTAACCGCTTCTACTAGAGCCCTACGGTTCGGCCCTGAATCTAACTCGCCCATCTTATATACCCATCCTTGTCAAGCTATCGGGCCTCTTCACCAATATACAATAGTTTGTAGTAACGGATAGCTAGGTCCCGATAAACTGGTTGGTTTGATCACTCGATTCGCAGCTGCGCGCGCGCCGTTTTTTAGCCGCAACCTGGTGCGCACGCGTCGTATTCGCAATAAGCTTTTTGTTCGCGATATCTCGGAGTTACATAATAATAGCGTAAAGTACAGTACCCCTGTAGGGGTCGGTAAACCGTGGCTTCACGCGAAAAATCCTGCCAAGTGCGATTCGGACGCACCAAAGGTATTTTTACAATATTTTTCATATAATACCGACTCACGCTTAACTAAAATAGCTCTTTCAAAAATCCCATTAGCTACGACCGTAACACTTCTCAAATAGTCGATAATTTGGTAGTTGGCTGTGGCTCGTTGAATTTATAACAAATTGTAGCTTACGCTGGAAGTTAATTTAATTTGATTAGAGAATTCAACCCGGATGGAGTAGCCATGTCTGTAATTTCCGATACAAAAAAAGTCTGCCGATTTTGCGGGGGAGGGGAACGTCAAATGTATGGCTATTCGTACGAAACGTACAAATAGCTACGTCAGATAAACGTCAGTCCATACATGTGTATGACCACTGGTCATATGTTTTCGGCAGAGGGGAACGCCTGTTAATGGCGACTCCGGTTGGTTGAACCCTCAAAGTCTGGAACAGATCGCTTTTCAGCGATAAACGCCTGTTGTTACCTAATTTTAAGTCTATTGTAAGACTCTTTTTTAATCTTATATTTTGGTGCAATAAAGAATATTTACCTACTTGTACCTACGTATTGAATATAACACAAATCGGTATGAAAGCGTTCTGATTAGGGCATGCGAACCGGTAATTTTTAGTATGAACGAAAAACGGTTTTTATCCGAAAACCCGTTTATTTTCGTACTAAAAATAACCGGCTTGCATTCCCTAGTTCAAATATTTCAAAATCGTGTCATCGTTCTTAAATTAGAGATTAAACTATTTATACACCGTGTAAGATATCCTCAATAAATTATCAATTTTAGGTTAACACACCATTGCCACACGAATGCAGTGTTGGTCAACGTTTCCACATTGCCACAAAAAGGAGGGTAATGTTCGCGTGTAATGTGTGAATTTAGCTGGTTATTGCAACTACGCATACTTAGTGATAGCATCAGTATGTTATTTAGGCAGGAGAATACATAAATAATTAGACATATAATTTCCTGTCGGTTTACGAAATTTAACTTTTGTATACTGCAAGGTTTATTTTAAGATCCTGCATAATTATTGGCGTTTACAGAATTTTTGTAAGTTAAGTGTTGTTCGGATTTCGAGATTTTTTTGGTAATTCTTTTGGGACACGTAAAGAGTCCCAATACTTTCGAACTCACTAACGCTACTTATCCACTTCACTTATGGAAAAAAGCCCGAGGTAATATAGGTATAAATTGGGACACTTTTTTGTCATATTAAAATCAATTTTATTCAGGATTTTGAGTAGAAATAACCACCGATTTCTCGGAATGCGCACATCAGTTGAACGTACAGTCGTCATCAGATATATCAGAGCGGCCATGCTTATCACAAATATCTAAACAACGCCTCTATTGTCAAGACGATAAAGCGCATATTCAGATGTTTTTGAGTACCTTGGCCGCTCCGATATATTTGATGGCGACTGTACATACAACAATTACTGAAAACTCATCAGGTACTCTAATCTACGACTTACGATCGATTTTAAAGAACAGTTTTTACTTAATAACTTTTACTTAAGAACAAAACATTGGTTATCTAAAGTATCGAACTAAAAAGTTTTACTAGGTACCTGAAACAAAATAAAATAATTACTATAATTCCGGATATGACAAAATTTCAATGGAGTGTTTTCCTGTAAAGAACTCCGGAAATATTAAAATATTTAATAGCAAAACAATTCAAGTTAATATATATTAATTAACTTTCCTTACTGGGTTTTTCAGGAGTAGGTACAATTTAGTTGTTTATCACAGAAATTCCTGAAACAAAGTATACCTATCGAATTAGGATCATTACATTATAGATTATTTTGCAATTTTTTTTTAGTTTTTAGCTGTATTTATTTCTGTAATGTTTGATTGTATTTATGTAGTTTTTGACTGTATTTTTGTAAGTTTTTACTGTATTTCTATATTAACTCTTAGGGCACAATTATCATCAAAAATCTTTTCTTTAATGCAACACCACTTTATTAAAGGAATTAGGTCAATATACTTCTACATATTTTTTAAATATTTTATACATTTAGGTAAGTTGGTCCAATATAAGTGTTTAGAAAAATTTACAATACTACCCAAAACCTAAACTACCCAAAAATATCATACCAATTAAATTAGGATTCAGTCCGAAAAAAGGATTTCAAATGACATTATTTTAACTAGCCTGCCTACCATAACCGTAATACTCGTACCACGTGAAACTATAGTTACCCACTAAATAGTTGTTAAAAATCTATTGTTTTTGTAGAGTATGTTAATAACAATAAAATAGAAAACCGGTTAACGAGCCGGTAATGACCGTAAATCTATTCCTAATTACCGCTTTCACGACCAGAATCAAATAGACGTAACTGCTTATTAAATTAGTAAACAGTTAAGTCGTTTTTAGTAATGTTTTTAAGAAAAATATACCCAATTAGCTTAGTTAAGTTGCAGTTTTGTGCGACTTATTTGGCAATAAAGTCATATTCATTTTGCCTTTGTCATCAATTCATGTAATACTGCATATGTGGGATACTAGCCCCCGACCACAACTTCGTCCAATGGTTGAATTTAAAAAAACTGTATTAAGTAAATATTTTTTTGAAGACGGCTTTATTTTTAACGGTTTAGACTTTTGTGTTGGTTGTCAGTATTTTAGATAACGCGTCTGCGCTGTATTACTTTATATTGTTATTTCTAGATTGTTTCGTAGGGAGAGGGGGGAGAGGGGGTTAGAGGGAAGCTCGAGATTTGGCGTGTTGAAGTATCTATCATAAAATTATATATTTCTAATTTTATGAATATCTCCTTTCTCAGCAAGAAATTTTAATTTACTAGAACAATCAACTTCAAAAATATATCACACGTCAATAATACTTATTAGAAACGTTCTTTCGCCTCTACAAAAAAAATCAGAGCAGAAAAAAACGAAGCAAATCGAAAAAAATACCACGTTTTTTTATATGCAACTTTTTAGTAGCACGATGGCTGCCAAGAAATATATTAACGTCATAGATGAGATACGAATAGGTAATTATAGAAATATTCAGCGTTATTCTGCGGTTTAAAACCGTTTTCTCTGTGACGATTCAAAGAACTGTTAAGTAGGTCGGGTATTTTCTATTGATTTTTATTTTTTATTTATTTTTTATATTTTATCCAATCTTAACCTCAATAACATTGATGTAAGAAATTTTATTAGCGGTCTATTGCTTCCCTTGCTACTTAATTGTCATGGGTGAATGACCACAAACAAAAACTCGAATAAAAAAAGTTTTATTCCGTCTATGAATAGACTTTTGCCTTCCTGGTAAAAATTTACTTGCAAAAGTCAAAACAGTTAATTTATGAAATAAAATTTCATTAATATACTAAAATATAAGTCGAAAATGATTAGTTTTCGTACAAAGTATCTAATTTATTTGACTCTATAGGACACAAAGCTGTAGACTTTAGGTATTCGAAAATCTTATCGCTCGTTGATTCGCGGAACAGAGTCCTAAAAAACCCAGACGGTTATCCGTTACGTCCTTCTGGTTTTTTACTATCTTTTTGTTTAAAAAGGATAATGACCTAATTTAAGGCTAATGGGCCATCGCATTAAAAAACATACCTCTCACTACCTTATATTAACACGAGTATGGGCAAACCGAAATCCGCAGTAACTGTACAGAAAGGCAGTATGATTCTCTGTTGCTCGCTCAAAATTTCCGGTAAAACTAAAGATAATTTTATTTATTATTACTACGTTCGTATAAGGAAAGTAAATACAATTCACGTGGTATTTACATTTACTATCGTCCAGAGTCCAGACAGAGACACCTAAATCAATTTAAAAGTCATTTCAATTCGGTCGCTTGCGCGCATGAATGGAGTTATGAAGTTAAATTTAGAACGGAATTATCAATGGAAACGAAATGGCGCCGTAAAAGAGTTTTCTGTTTCAAAGACGTGTGAATAAAATTATAGAGGAAGCGATAACCGTTCTTTTACGATTGAGAGGCCATCACTAGTGTCTGACTTCCTGTGTCTATGGTATTGACATTGGCGTTTTCGCGCCAAAACGAAACGTCAAAACGTTGTGCGAGCACACTTTTTAACTTTCAATTTGCGTAATGTTTCCGAAGCTAATAATGCAAATTGATTGATTCCAGTTAGTCGTTTGATTTGTTATGCCAATGACGTTATGTTGGCAAGGGATCTGGCCGTATAAGTAAGTCATGATGCTAACTTTGTATTAAGTAAGTTTTACATTATGTTGTGAGAGTTACAGAGCTTCTTTGACTCAAAATCAATGCAATGCCTAAAAATAACAAAGTTTAATTTTTTATAGATTTATAAGTATTTATTTACTTAATAATGTTAACACTGCACCTTGTGGTTGTGGTTAGTTATTTTTTGTTTTTAATTCGCAATAATGTCGTAATGTGGTTATGTATCGGTTACTTTGTTTTGTTTGCATTTTGTGTTAGCTATAATATTATTGTTTATTATTATGTTTACAGGGACCTTACTGCTGTTCTCAATTAGTCATTGTTTCCGTTTAATTAAAACTAAATTGCTCACTCTTAACGCTAACCGGGATCAACTTATTTAACGAAACTAATGACACACACAACAGGAAACGTTGTTCATATAAGAAGTATAGACGCAAGCCGCCTTATATACAATAATTAATTCAACACGCATTGCAATGATCTAACTACTTACCTCATCTTCTTCGTCTTCGTTGTAATACGGGTCCAATAGCAATACATTCCTCCAGTAAATGACATCTGCAGTCACTGCATAGGCGTCATTATCTGTCAAATTAGCGTACACTGGGCTGTCTCTTCCGACTCCTTCAGAGCTCGCACTGATGGAACAACTCTCGACCTCAACACTGCCGCCGCAAGAGCACCCCTCGTCCGTGAAACTGTATCCATACTCAATCTCCTCGTAAATATTCTCGTCCGTTGTTATCGCGTCGCGGACCGGCTCGTAACCGCCGTCGTCAGGCTTGTCCGGCGTCATGGCGTCGACTGCCTCGCACCTGTCTCCCACCTCGTGCAGTGCGTACACCGAGTATTGCGTCGGCGTAAAGTCACTGGCCGTGTCGAAAGACAATCGCGATATAGTCGCGTGGTTCTGCGATAACACCTTACGCAAAATCTCATCGGAATTGTGGAAGCCGGTGGACTGCGACCAGACTGTAGCGTACCTGTCTTTAGGATCGTCCGCATCGCTGCATTCTTTATAGCTCCAGCAAGTGCTTTCAGAATCGCTGTCACTATCACGTTTAACACCATTGTTTACATTAGTCTTCAACTCCATATTGTCGTAACAAGATGAACTAGACGATGGTGTTTTTAACCTAGACCGCCGCGGCGGAACCGGCGTGCCTTCACCTTGGTAAAAAATAGTGTTTACTCCATTCACTTTCTCACACTTAGCCGGCGTGCTAGTAACGAAAGAGACATCAGATAAAGTCGATTCGCAGTCGCTACACTCCTCACCGTTTTCCTTAACCTTGGCTACACCGTTTTCTTTCACTATAACATCACAGTTTTCACTCGGCTCGCTTATTTTTACCGGAGTCACTTCAAAACCGTTCCCTACTTCCTTCACTTCGAAACCGTTTTCAAAACCTTCCAAACACTCGTCGAAGATATTCAAAATGCTTAACGACACTTCCTGTTCCTCTGGTCCTAGAATCTTTTGATATTCGTCTAATTTATAAATCTCTTTTCCTAATTGTGACAGTATTTCGTCAAACGCGCTATCCGGGGTTGTAGTTGTGGTGGAGGAATCGTCTTCCGAGTCTGATAAATCCGTTTTCACAGTCACCAGAGGGTCGTATTCTTCTGTAGAATCGCGTATAGTTGTTAACCAAGCGATTATTGGCTGCGCCGTGCTGTCGGTCCGCAGTATTGTCGCGACGGCGTGCGGAATCCAACTCGCGGCCTGACACGCCATCCTGCATTGATAACCGCTTAATGATTCACTGTTTGTTTACTTATTTCCACTATTCCCAGTAACCGTGTGCTTCGCTCGCAGTTACGAGCAACTCTGTCTTTGGAGACATTCGCACCCGTTATCGGACCGAACGAAACAGCGGAGACCTCTTGACCTTACTGATTAGTTATTTTTGCACAAGTTTTATCTCGCAACCACTAAAGACTGACAAAACTTTAAAATGTTTAAATTACTATTTAACATATTAAAATGAAGACAAACACACAACCATTAAAATGAAAAAACAAAACACGTTTATTTAAAAAAAGGAAACCATAAGCAATTTATAAAAACGTTTCCCGCCTTCCCGTTCGCGGGCTTTTCGTTCGAAAATCGAACGGATGCGTCCGTGCGCGCCGCGGCCGGTGCGATAGTGCTGCAATTAATTCAGAGTCCATGATGTGAGTCGAGTCTGTGGTGACCGATATTCTGCGTTATTTCCGACACGAATCCCGCTCTATCTGAAACGATGTTACGTTCCTGTCATTACACAGTTCATACGCCGTTGTTTGTCGAGGAGCGCCGTGGCGTAACCGCACTAAAAACTAAAAGCAAATGCAGTAGATAAATGAAGCAGATCGGCGCCACGTTACCTACATGCACACAGATAGCCAACCATGCACTGCAGACGCGAGACCACCTTGGCGGAATCGATTAATGATTGTTTAAATCGAGTTTTTTGTTTTGCTTCAGCTCAGCTCGTAGTTTATGCGTTTCAGCATTACTTTCAGATAAGACCCGCGGCTAGGCTATCAGCTGTGACCTCAGATCTCATACATCCGTTAAAAACAAGACCTAACTCGTTGATTGTACGTTAAAAGTGCGTGAAAAATGACAATCTCATATGACAGACGCAAGGTTTTACACACTATTATTACAAACTTTTTTACACACTTTTATTTAGCTTTACCCCGTATATTTGTTTATTTATATGCATCAAATTTTGTTAGTAAAATTTCAACCAGTTGCCGGTGTCTGATTCCGTAATTTACATTAGGGATGTAGCGGAGGTGGTTTTATCGGAACCGAAGCCGAAACCGGAGTTTTTAAATTTGTTTTAACGAAATCGAAAGCGAATCCGCAACCGAAAGCGAACCCAAAAGCGAAACCGAAAGCGAAACCGAATCCGAAACCGGAGCCGGAGGTGAAGGTGGAGGTGGAGGAACAATAAACGAATGAGTAAACAATCGTCGTAAAACAGGTGGGGTGATTCCCGGGGAGACAAGTCAAAACCTGTTTGTACTCCTAGGCACACGCCGCGCGCCGCGGCTGCTGACTTTCGGCTCCGTTAAAACCTCCGCTTAAAATTAGACGAAACCAAAGCCGGAGCCGGAGGTGTTCGCTTCAAATTAGACGAAACCGAAGCCGAAGCCGGAGGTGTGAATTCAGCCGAAAGTTTCGGTGTATCGGAGCCGAAGCCGAACCTCCGCAACATCCCTAATTTACATGACAATGCTATCTAACAGGACAGCAATTAAAGTTTTTACCAAAAATATTTTTGGGGAATACTTGTTATTATTATTTTTAATTTGTATTTCACTGTTTGACGTCATAAACACAACATAAGTAAACTATTTATGCATCACCCGAATAGGTTATTAAAAAACCCAGCTCTAACCAACTAAACAAGGAAAAAACGGGTCGCTAAACGTATTGAAGTTTACAGCGAAACCGAACTCAAACGATCCCGACCTTTCATGTGGCATGCGGACTATGTATATGCACGCAGCAATTTTAGCTCCCATAATGAATGAGCAAACTCAACTCAACATACATTCCTTTAGATTTACCAAATTAACTTCGAAGCAAGCTTCTTTAATACCATTAGCAAAGAGACTAGTTTGGCACAACACTAGCCACAAATAAGTTGGTATTTCGCATAACACGCTAATTCAGAATGCACTATTTTCACGTTGCAAACGTCAAATGTAGACTTTAAATTTCGAACCACAGATACGGTAATCATTCACTTCGCTTGCATTTTGTTACTCTATGGTTTCGCAATAGATGTCAATGGACAGTGTTCAGTTTAATGTTACTTATAAAAGCTCGTATATTTAGAATGCAACGTTGCAATTTAAACTTTATTCTTAGCATTATAAGACTGTATTTGACAGTGACACGAGTTAAGGTAAATTTTGCCGATATTGGGTCATAATGTATTTGTATTGTGAACATGTTTGTGATGTTAAATATGGCGACTATAAGGAAATGGAGCACAATGGTTTTTAAAACTAATTAACAGATAATTTTAGCTTTTGCTAATTAAAGGCTATTAGTAAAACATTAACATGATGAAATAAAACTGGTTACGAATAAAGTAGGAGCGTACCTAGTTACAGGTCCCGTACCCGTAAATTTAGAACAGACAGTATAAGGAACAGGCTTCAGAGCATAATGTCGTGCAGGCATCTTCTTTGTTGGCCGATGGTAATTCAGAGGCCTAGTGTCACTCAAGGCAAGAGTATTCTAGAAGATAACGCTAAAAAAGTATTTTTTTCCGTGGTTAGGGGAAATCTTGGGGAAATATAGGGAAAATCGGTCATCAAAATTGGCTTCAGAGTAAGATATCGTGCTGGCATGTTGTTTGCTGGCCGATGGTAATTCAAATGCCTAGTGTCACTCAAGGCAAGATTATTCTAGAAGATAACTCTAAAAAAGTTGGAATTTTCAAGTAATTTTATCCGTGGTTAGGGGAACTATATATACAGGTTATGGTAATTGTGTTACCTAGTTTTCGTCCACTCTTGTCCGTTTTCCGTCCATACTTATTTATATGTTGATATTTAAGTTTATACAAAAATAAAAGTTTTAAATTAAAAATCTACTAAAGCATAAACTATAAATATAAAATTTGTCAACCTTATAAAGTATTTCCCATTTATTTGCAGCAGCTTAATCAAGTGAACGGTAAACTGGACCTGGACGGGAAACTAGCACAATCACCCTATATATAGTATATATTTTTATTTAGCGTACATCACGCTGCATTACGTTTTCGATGTAGAAAAAATATATTTCCTCTCATTATAATGTCACTACACAAGTGACAAAAAGTGTCAATGAGCCTCGGAGCATGTGGCGGTGAATGCACTAATTGAGCCAATGGGCCACAATTAGCCATGATTAGGCCAATTGGCTGAATTGGCCGTGACTGGCGCACAGCTGTCTTGTCTGCCTTGCTGTCAAAAAACTAGATACATACGTTATGCGTTGTTACAGTGAGTTTTTACTGTACATGTGTTATAATCTTCTATTCTAAAAGCACTAGAAATACTATAAAATACTTGCTTTTGCCCGCGGCTTCGCTCGCGTTAAACTCCATACAAACTTCCACCCCCCATTTTAGGGAAGTGGGGGGTTAGAAAGAGACAAAAAGTAGCCTATGTCACTCTCCATCCCTTCAACTATCTCCACTTAAAAAATCACGTCAATTCGTCGCCCCGTTTTGCCGTGAAAGACGGACAAACAAACACACACATACACTTTCCCATTTATAATATTAGTATGGATAACGGTTACACTTACGTCACTTTAGTCACTTCGCGCGACATGTTCCGGAGAGCATAGGTCTCCATCTTCAAGCACTAAGAGTGCTATTTGAACCGATATATTTGATTATATTTTATAGTCTGAATGTCACGAAATTTTAAATTTAATAAGCACTATAAATACTTACCTACCTACGTCAAAATTTATTTCATTAAATACTTGCAATATGATTTTATGTTCGCATTATGTTTGTCACTCTTGTTGTTAGGAAATTAATTGACATCTAGTAGGTCATACAAAAAAAAATTGTAGTTTATTTTAGTAACCAGATACGCCCGCGTCTTTCGCTTACTACACGACTAGACAGAAACGAGTCAAATAACTCGTTTTTAGTGCTTCAGTTTTGGAGCATGCATAACCTTTATATTCATGTCGATTACCGCGACTTTATTCATCACAGGTATTTTCTTTCTACCAGTTGGTGATCCCTGCCAAAAAAACATTTTTTTTCGAGTGGTTAATTATCACTGAAAGGTTAAGAACCACTGACCTACGTGAACGGCAATAAAGATAAGATAAGATAGAGACATGTTTATGCCAAAAGTATTATTTTCAACGAACATAATTAATTAATGGTGGGATCAAGTTTACAAAAACATTGCAAATAAAAACATACCTATCGTTATCCATCTGCAAACAATCATACTTGCTCTTAACTAAGTAGGTATTTCGATAAGAAACTTGTTAATTACTAAATTAATCAATGGTACAGCCGCCATCAGATATATCAGAGCGGCCAAGGTGGTCACAAACATCTGAACAACGCCTCTATTGTCAAGACGATAAAGTGCATGTTCACATATTTTTGAGTAGCTTGGCCGCTCCGATATATTTACTGACGATTGTACCTTATGTCTCTTTACTTAATTACTAAATTAACCTCTTGTTCTTTAACATACGGAAAATACATCTGTGAAGACATTACTACCTATTGTTTTAATATTTCAAGTACTTACTGTATTAGAAAATAGATGTCATATACTTCAGAAAAAGTGACCAAACCCTCCGGTGTCCGAGGCCAGATTTGAACTGTGACCGGGTGGTCTAGTGGTCAGGACGTCAGCCGCGAAAGCTGAAGACGCCAGTTCAAATCTGGCCTCGGACACCGGAGGGTTTGGTCACTTTTTCTGAAGTATATGACATCTATTTTCAGATTATATATAGTAGTGTAACTACTTAAAAATTGCAAATCAAAAAATATTGAACAAAATAATTTGATTTGCTTCAAGATTTACTTACTGTATTAATTATACCTTTATGGTAAACTTAACAAACTAACAATGAAACTGTCCACCAATAAGGGTCGTTGACCTTATTGGTTACAGCGAATATTAATATTATCTAACTATTGTTATTCCAATGTTTACCTAAGACTACGACTATCAAGTCCAGGAAAACGTTTGTCATTTATAGAACAACGAGGTTATGCCCCTCGAGTTAGCGTAACATATGACCATATTATGGTTATTATTACTTTATTCAGGCGACTGGCAGTTGTTCGTTAGTGGAGGTCAGAGTCGTTATATTGGCTAAACAGCAAATTGTAAAACCACTTGAATGTATACAGGGTGGTCCAAACCTTGACGTCAAAAATTTTTTTTTAGATACCTCTCGTCGTGGGTTATCAGAATATACCCCATGTATGTTAGCCGATTTTTCGTAGTTTTCGAGTTATGATTTTTTTCATTTTTAACTTTGGTTAAGAAGTTCCGGGTGAAGCAATTAATTTATTAAAAAATAACTATTGAACTTTTTTGATTTTTTCTTTTTGTAGCACAATCCTTAATAAGCGGCGCAGTTGCGAAAAAAATCAGCATCGTCACTTGGCTGCGAGTAGGAAAAAAAAAGACAAAAGTGAAAGTTTTATGTTCAAGCATGTCAAGCTTAGATTTTGCGCTTAAATAAAAAAAAATTACAAACGATTTCAAGGACTTTTGGTTATTTCAGAAACTACTAGACCCTAAGTTTTTTAAAGGAAAAAAAAAGTGACACTTAATAGTCATAATTGGAGAGAGTCGTCGGTTAATCAAAATGATGCTTGGTCAATCACATGTCACAACATTTAATTCTCGTAGTAATTTCTGTGGTTGTTTTACGTTAGGAATAATAAAAAAAAAAGATTTTTTTAAATGAATTACTTATTTAGGAACTTTCCACCTCAGTTCCTTTGACCTGCGACTCTGTCCAATGATGACTATCAAGTGTCACTTTTTTTTACCTTTAAAAAAACTTAGGTTCTAGCAGTTTCTAAAATAACCAAAAGTCCTTGAAATCGTTTGTATTTTTTTTATTTAAGCGCAAAATCTAAGCTTGACCAGCTTGGTCGTAAAACTTTCACTTTTGTCTTTTTTTTTCTAACTCTCAGCCAAGTGAGGATGCTGATTTTTTTTTGCAACTGCGCCGCTTATTGAGGATTGTGCTACAAAAAGAAAAAATCAAAAAGTTCAATAGTTTTTTTTTATAAATTAATTGCTTCACCCGGAACTTCTTAACAAAACTTAAAAATTAAAAAATTCATAACTCGAAAACCACGAAAAATTGGCTAACATACATGGGGTATATTCTGATAGCCCACAACGAGAGGTATCTAAAAAAATTTTTTTACATCAAGGTTTGGACCATTCTGTATAATAGATAAAGGTCTAGAGCCGTTAACTTCGAAAATCGAAATTTCGTTATCTGCATCTCTTTCGCTCGTTAGTAAGTGCGATAGAGAGGAAGATAACGATATTTTCAGTTTCGATGTTTGCGGTAAACCTGCACTGTTAGTTCTGTATTTAATTAAATAAATAAATCAATATAATACAAATACAAATGAGTTTATTTCATTACTTTTTACAGTACACAGTGTTTACAGGTATCGAGGTTAGGCAAGTAAGTAGTCTATGTTAGTTATGAAAAGTTATAACGTATAACAATATATACACGGTATATTATAGGACAATCTAAAGGCCCATTTACACATTGATTAGTGTTAAGTGCGAGTCCATACATTTTCTACTTGTGTTTAGTAACAAATGTATGAGCTCGCACTTAAAACTAATCAATGTATAAATGGGCCTTTACACAAACCGACCTAGTCCCACAGTAAGCTCAATAAGGCTTGTGTTGTGGGTACTAGACGACGATATAGATAATAAATACATATAGATAAATACTTAAATACACAGGAAACATCCATATATAACTCAGGTACAAATATCTGTGATAAACACACAAATAAATGCCCTGACCAGGATTCGGACCCGGGACCTCCTGCTTTGTAGGCAGTATCACTACCGACTGGGCTAGGAGGCCGTTCATTCGAAATATTCGAATATATAATTGCCATAATTATATGTATTTCAATATTCCCATCAGCTTCGTTAGACTGGTTTGTGTAAAAAAACAACTCGCTTGCGCCAGCGCAACCAAAAGGGCATATGCGAGAGACAACAAGGTCGAGTCATTCATTCACTTCCTCGTTCACTCGCGAATGAACGGCTTTGGCGACCTTACTAATAATTAAACTATGATAACGGAATAATATTGTATACGACATGGCGCAGAGTATTAGGTGGAAGGTAATAATAATATTAAGAATTAAGTGTAAAAACTTGATACAAAATATAAAACGTTATTTTAAGAACGAATATAACTTTATAAAAATCTTACTTTCATTTATACATGCATTTTAAACTGCTAATATTGATTTTTTTTTGCTTGAGTCGGTCTACGGTGACAGTATTTTTTTTACTAAAATAAAAAAAATAAAAAATTACAGATACTATAAACCCCATCACTCATCAATTAAACCCTTTTACTATTTCAATCAATTTTTAACGCCGCTATAATAATACTCAAACGATCTATTATCAAGCAAAAATACACCTTTTCACAACGGATTATGAGCTTTCACAGACTGGTAGCATAAACAATAAAAAAATAAAAGGTATAAATAAATAAATAAAGGCAGTTACACACGCGCGCCCGCATATTCAAATCAAGTGATTCAGATAGTATAATTGAGGTGGCCCCGTCCCTAACACTCTAGCATGCTCAAACTTTTTCTACAAAGCACACGTCATTATAAAAAAGATTTTTAAATTATTTTAACCGTGTAATCACTAAAAATAAATATAATTGTATCGGTCACTGATTATAACAACATAATTACGGTATTTTCATGTGTACATATTAAAATTTAAAGTGTAAGAAAAACATACTGACAATAGAATGTTAATATATGTTTTCTTGAAGAATAAATCTTTTATATCTTTTTTTTATGAACGCACACTATTTTTTTACTCTTTTGTATTAAAACAAAAAGAGTGTCTTACAAATATGACGATGACAGCTGTCAATCATACAGCACTGAAGTTCAACGCATACATCAAATTTTATTAACGTTACTTTGAAGTGAAAGTTGATAAATATAGTGAAGTATTCTGTTACCACAATCGGATTGATTCCCACAGCAAATGGGGTAATAGTGCTAGTTTTCGTCCACATGTGTCAGTTTTCCGTCCATACTTATTTATATTTTTAGCCAAGTTTATCCCAAAATAAAGGCTTAAAATTAAAAAATCTACTAAAGAATAATCTATAAACAGAAAACTTGTTGACCCTTAAAAAGTTCTTCCCATATATTTTTAGCAGTTTTATCAGGTAAACTGAACCTGGACGGGAACTAGCATAACCACCCTAACTTGGCAATACCCACACGTTTAAATTATTAATTAATTCCAAATATTAATATTAATATTAAAAATTTGTTTTGCGAAACAAATAGACATTTAAATGTCTGCAATCTGTGCAATGCTGTCTGCGCAATGTTCATGTGTTTAACGTCGGGTAAAAATGACGATATAATTGGCCATGCTAGTGGCTTCTCCTTGACTCTTTACAGTCTTTTATTGACCTATTAACACGTCAATTCGATGCGTCGTTAGACTTTTATTGAAATCAGTCGACGACACACACACATACGTTGTTGACGGAAGGCGGCTCTAATTGGGTCATATATGTACCCTTTCCGCCATTTAATTTTCTTCGATACCGTCGTTTACTTTAGATTAATATGTTCGTACAACTTATAAAAATAATAGCTTAATTCTCTTTCGCAATATTTTGCTTAGTTGAGTAAAACTTTTACACTAAACTTTTTAAAGTGACGATGTCAAAGTCAAACACGTTACAAGTATTAGCGAATATTTAAAAAAAATGTACGTACACTTACAACTTCTTAGAAATCATTTCATGTAGCGTGCAAACGTAAAACATCTTCAAGGGATATGTTCCAGTCAACCATCGACATTCGATACCAGAAGTCTAAGGATCACATTGGCCGTTATTTTCTTAATGATCTCTATCGTTAAATAGTTTCACGTAAGAACTAGCGAATGGTAAAAGTATAGATAGTTGTTGATAGCAGCTACCGTATCCGATGGACGCATGCAACTCCAGGGGTGTGCCATGCGCGTTGCCGACCCCTTTATCAAAAATGCTGAATGATCCTTTAAGGGCATAATTAGTATCGTATTCTAATTATGAAAAAGTAAGAAAAAACAAAACTCTCGCAATTTTTTTTTATTTTGTATGGAGGGTTGGTCGGCTGGGACGACGTGTATTCAAATTTAACCGCACATGAGGTTTGACGCATAACATTTTATTTTAGTTAAACAAAACTGTGATGTATTAATCACGACTCTTTTAAATAGCGGGAAATTGCGTATTGAAATCATATTGAAGCCGGGAAAGGGGTGAAGGAATAACTGTCAGGAGTGTCAGGGTTATACGGGACCATTCTTAGGAGCTACGTTTGTACTGAGGACGCCGTCTTTTATCTATTTCGTCGTATAGACGGAGAGCTGGCCACGTCAGATATGACACAATAATGAGAGCAACGAAACCCATGTAGTTAGTTTGCTATACTATGCTTATCTCTAGATCCGGACATCTGGCAGCTGTAAAGTGGTGGAGGTAAAAGAATGCAAATAACTTGAAGAAAACAAATCCTAGAGTTCTGGGTTTTATGAAATATTATGGGAAATTATATAATTAATTAGGTTATATCATATCCAGAAGGTTCTGTTGGGGGAAAGTAGTGCCAAATGATGTAAAATGCAATTTTTAGTTAGTCGCCTACTGTTTTTGTTTCCGCAATAATAGACAATGGTTTTTAATCTTATGTTAAAATATAGGCCCTGTCCGCTATAAATTACACAGCTTTGTAATTTTTTACCTATTTTGGTATTACTTTTTTCCAACTTAAAAACTTTGTTGGTGTGTCACTCTGACATCCACCTATTAAAAGCTGCCAGATGCCCGGATCTAGCAATAAGGATGGTAAAGCAGTCTAACTAGACAGGTTTCATTGCTCTCATTATTGTGTCACATCTGACGTGGCCAGCTCTTAGACCAGTAGGTAAGAGCTGATACGGTACCGCACCCCTATTATTACCGTGCCCGTATACTAAGAATGTACAAACATACAACACTGTAGACGTATATGAATTATGTATACTTACCTAGTTTCGCAGTATAAGTATTGGTAGTATAATAACTTTAATTAGCGGCTCCATCATTCTGATAAACTAAGTATAAAGGACCGTGTTATCTAGAGTGACAGACAACGCACAGTCTAACCCGTCGAAGGTATAATTGTAATAAAGGAAGGAATTGTTCAAATGTCATAAAGTTCCACTAACAAAGGATTTTTGGAAATTCAACACGTAAGACGATGAAAAAAGGGGTTGAAACTTTTCAACGACTCTCCTTAGTAGAGTCAAATTAATGGTATGGTTTTTGTCCAGTATGTTTTCTATTTAAGGCATTAAGTCCGTTCGTATGAATAGTTTTTTTTATAATTAGAGTAGACACTTCACTTTCACTTTGAGCATTTCTCAAAGCCAGGAATAACGTAAATACCGGAGAATTTTACATCGCGCTATCAGTGTCTTGTTTTAGGTCGTACTTTAGCGGTTAGCCAATCAGCAAGCGTTTGGTAGCAGGGGTTACTAAGTAATGATAGGTTGAGCGTCCGTCTTTGCTCTATATCTGTCATTGTGAAGTGATTACCGTACCCAACGTCATTCATACAATCGCAGGGTTATTGAAGAGAACAAGAACGCTGCACCAATCACCACAGACAGCGAGAGCGAGCGAGACGACCTTCTAAATGAGTTTCGACTCAATTGGCATGTTGCTTTTGGTCCCACAATTGTTCAGCCGCTTTTTATTAAGTCAATGTACTGGTTATTTATATTGCGCCCGCGCCGGACCGAGGAACATCCATATTTATTGACCGGGAACCAACGCATCCGCGACTATAATTAGATGCATATGTATGTATGCACGTATGGACTTGTTGCGAGATGCATTGTGATAAATGGGTTTAGCTAATGGTTTTCTTTTTACAATTTACTTACACGTGCAGTTTTACCTGTCAGATCTGTTCGGACGATGCGTCTAGCGGACAGATCTAGATATATGGAATTGTGGAAGGTAAGAGGGCGTCCATTAATCGCGTCATATTTTTTTTTTTTTTTTTTTATACCACGACGGTGGCAAACAAGCATACGGCCCGCCTGGTGGTAAGCAGTTACCGTAGCCTATGGACGCCTGCAACCCCAGAGGATTTACATGCGCGTTGCCTACCCTTTAGGAACCTATACACTCCTTTTTTGAAGAACCTCATACTGTAGCCCACTGGGAAAACCTCGGCAGGGAGTTCATTCCACAGCCGCAGCGTTCGTGGGAGGAAATTCCTCTTAAATCGTACTGTGCGCGACCCATTGGGCTCCAGGGTGTGGGGATGAACACCCTGCCGGCGGCGAGCGGTGCGGTGATAAAAAGCTGCCGTGGGCATCATATCAAACAGTTCTTCAGAGCACAACCCATTGTACAAGCGATAGAACACGCATAAGGAGGCAAAGTCCCTCCTAAGACTCAAAGGTTCAATATCGCTCGTGAGTTTGGGATCGTCGACGATCCGCACAGCGCGCCTTTGCACCGAGTCAAAGGGCCCAAACTGGTATCCAGGTGCTCCCGCCCAAAGGTGACAACAGTACTCCATGTGGGGTCTGACTTGCGACTTGTATAGGAGCAGTCTCATATCTATATTGTACAGGGGTCAAGAAAAAATCACCAATGATCACCATGGGGGAGTCTACAACCAGCCAAAAACGTATGACGCGATTAATGGACTGGACGCCCCCTAATGTGAGTGAGTAGATTTTGTTTATTTTTGATATGCTCTACAAATTCGGAAAATAAGTATTTAATTTGTTTGTTTTCATTGTTGTCTCTCAATGTGCATGTATTAAGCGTCACAAATAAATGTTTTTATTCTTATTCTTAATACTTTCATTTGGAATTTTTTTATATAAAACGAATATAAACCTAAAAACCCTTTCTTTGGTGTCAGAATTTTTTACACCATATTGCGATTAATAATACGAGTAAGTACTTACATTTTCTCCAGCGTATATAAATTATCAGGATTCTGGACTTACCTGTAATGAAAAAAATACATTTCATGAAATAAAACTTACGCAGTAGGTAACTAGATGCTATTACATGTTATACGTAAAGCGATTATCAAGGCCCGATTTCACTTGAAAGGATTAGTAATAACTAAAAGAACATATTAAAATCATTTTCGGCGTGACTATTTTTTTTCATCTAACTATACAGTTTAAAATATCGAATTGCCTACTTGTAGAATTAACATGTAAATCAATAGAGAGAACATATTGAAAAGTGATGTTTAGTCTCACAGTCTCAGGTAAAGTTGGGCCTTGGTATTAAAAGAATCTATAGCTAATTTAAGAATATGGTCATCCACTGTTTCAATTAAAAACTACTGAACATACACTATTAGGGTTCCGTAGCCAAAATGGCAAAAACGGAACCCTTATAGTTTCATCATGTCCATCTGTCCGTCCGTATGTCACAGCCATTTTACTCAGAAACTATAAGACGTATCTTAATAAAATTTACACATAAGGTGTATTTTGTATGCCGCTACTTAGTTATGTAGTTAAATGCAGAAAAAAATGTTTTTAGGGGGGGCGATCCATACATATAACTAAATTTCAATTTTTTTTTAACCATATCAACATGTGGCATGTCAATCAATAGATCTTTATAAATAACATTAAGATTCATCGAACATTTTGTGTATAAGTGAACATTTTCTGAAAAAATTGTTTCCTAAGTCAGGAAAATTGTGTCCCCCTGTAACTTTTGAACCGTCAGTCCAAAATATATGAAAAAAATTGAGAAGATGCGCATACTTTCTATGAAAATCGTTTTGAACATTATCGGTTCAACCATTTTTGAGTTATCTCCAAAAAACTTCTTCCATAGGCATCAGATACGACCTTTTTGTATTAGTTTGGTTCTTATTCCATTGAAGGTACGGAACCCTCCATTATGCGTGGTCCGACATGCACTTGACCCGTCTTTTTTCATATTAAATTAAAATTAATAAGTATATTTTATAAATTATAATTGCTCAACATATATAGCTCCATTAGCTCCATAACAACTAGCATTTTAAGAGCAGTCGCAAATAAAAAGTGAATTAGCTATAGTTTCAATATACATATATACCTATTTTAACATCTAACCGAAGTTATGTATTTAAGTTTTTTTGGCTATTTGTTAAAATCTCTACCCTCAGGCACCTACACACAAAAACTTAATAATTACCAATTCCCGGCAGGAAACCATATCTATTCCAAACATTTTTAATGAATCGCGTTAATGCCTAATTATTATTGATTGATAAACAAATTAGGTTATAATAAGACAGCCGTTTTACGAGGCGTTGCGGTTTCCAAATTAAGCTGCGGAGGTATGGAGATGGAGATAGGTGGGTGGCCATTTCTTTACACCAGGGTCACAGATTATATAATAGTTCTTACGACCAGGGTTCTTAACCGGTGGTCCGCGGCCACTGGTGGTCCCTGGACTTAAAAGCACCTGAAGTTGTCCGGGAATAACCACCGATGTTGATTATACTCGCTTGTTCAGGAGAATTATTTCACCGATTGTCAAGACGGGCATTATTGGACTTAGTAATAGAGAGGCGAGCATTGTCGGACTATACAGGTATAGGGTTAAAATCTGAAAATACCGATAATGATAATGACCTGTCTAATAATCCAATCTAGGTCTTTAAACTTGGACGGAGATTAACTCGCAGTCTGTCTGTACATCATTTGGCAGAGCATTAATTTTACTCTCCTTATAGAGTAGGAGATGACAAATATGTCTAGCACAATGTGATGACGCATTTACCACAAGAATGCGAGATATAACTAATAATAATATAATTATGAATATTCATTAACTACAAACGCCATCTATCGAAAGACATTACAAGTAACATGCAAAGATGACTTTTAACAGATACGCAGTGGAATATGTAGTCATTATTGTCATAAATTCATGTCACTACAATCATGGACTTATTCCATGACTACAATAAAAACATTTTCTAAAAAAGTTTTGTCTAGTTACTCGCATGTACCGCCATCTAGTGGACAATAGCTAAACTAAGACAAGATGTAGTTACGCATGAGTCGACAACCGAAACGCCCAGAGAGTAGACGATGTAACGTTGTTTGAATAAACCACTAGGTGGCGCTACAAGTCTTGATCAGTAATCATACCAGAAATATTTTGATATAGGCACTATAAAGTGGACGCGAAATTGCATTTGCATGGAATTGACGTCATAACTAATGATATTACGATTTATGAGCTACATATAGTGTATTTGTAAGTGTAATTTTTTTAGAGTACAAACTTAACATTTGCGGGTGGCGAAATATGGTACTAATGTCGCTGTATACTAACTTTAGATGTATATTGAGACAGTAGCGACATTGTTTACAACTACGGTAACTTTGTAACATTAATGTTATGGGAGGTTATGGTGCTTTTATTACTGAATAGCACGGTCAGTGGTTGCAAATAATCGGTTTGAATGTAACTACCGTATTGTGATACCAATTTTCGTCATTGAATAAGAATAACTCCGACGTTACTGTAAAAAGATTGCGAAGCGTTTTATTTTTATAAATTTTTCGTTTGACTCGGAGTACGAAATGAAGTGACATCGGTGAGCTCGTTTCTCAATGAGGTTAAACACCCAAAGGTTATAATTGGTTCAGACTTTCTTTTGTTTTGGAAACTTTTTAGAAACTTTTTTGTGTATGGTGTAATACAGTCGCCATCAAAATATATCCGAGCGGCCACGGTACTCAAAAATATCTGAACGTGCACTTTATCGCCTTGACAATAGAGGCGTTGTTCAGATATTTGTGACCACCTTGGCCGCTCCGATATATCTGATGGCGACTGTACAATACAATACAAACATTCTTTATTGCACACTATTGATTAAAAGTAGAGACAGTAAACAGGCGGGTTTATTGCTAGAGAGCGATTTCTTCCAGAGAACCTTGATCTTGGGGTATCGGAAATATAGTCAAAAATAATCGTAACATAGGTATTCAAAGTTTTTTTTATGATCGCAGTGCCATCTGTGGCACAGATTCTGTGCGTTGGTTTGCGCGTTTATGCTCATTAGAGTCCTCTTTGTCGCGAGTCTTGGGGGAACTGAAAGCACAAACACACACAATAATGGATCCGTACCTTCAATGGAATAAGAACCAATCTAATACCAAAAGGTCGTATCTGATGCCTATGAAAGAAGTTTTTTGGAGATAACTCAAAAATTACTGAACCGATAATGTTCAAAATAATTTTCGTAGAAAGTATGTGATAAGGCGCATCTTCTCCAATTTTATTATTTTACATGAATACACTTACTGTATAAACCCTTGATTGATATTTATCAATAAGTGTATCTTCAAGTTATTTAGCTAATAAATAACAAAAGAATAAACATTCTAGAAAACAAATGCCGACATTATCTTTAGCTAACTCGGTTATTTGCTAGCAATATAAACGGCCAATCCAAAATGTCAAATGTAAATGCTAATAGAGCTCATTAGTCAACTTTCTTCGGCCCAGATCTGAATCCTTTCCAAATAAATAAATCATCGACCTTGCGGGGTCAGCTCAACAATGGTATAGTGGCTTAATATTCTGATATATTTACATTGAAACTGCACTCTGATTGTTTCAAACCTAGTTCTGTAAGAAATAGTGTCTCTCTGAGCTGTAGCTCCAGGGCCCCATTTTCCGGTCCCCGGTTCCTACAGTAGGTGGGTCCTTTCCAAAAATTAAATACTTACCTACAGCTTGCAACGGACACCAGTGGCGGCGCGTACAC
Source organism: Pammene aurita (assembly GCA_947086415.1). Taxonomy (NCBI): domain Eukaryota; kingdom Metazoa; phylum Arthropoda; class Insecta; order Lepidoptera; family Tortricidae; genus Pammene; species Pammene aurita. The sequence goes on from OX352307.1 coordinate 4,963,792, forward strand.
AGAACACGATTCCCGTCGGCTTGCCTAATTTTCAGGTACCAGAGCAGTTTTCCTACAGCTCATGAAGAAATTTTATGTCAAATTATGCTACGGCTTGGCTAAGAAAAATTATGACACTGGTGTGCAGTGCACTAATTAAGCCGAGTGTCGGGAAAATAGAGGTTTTTTGCCCGCAGGAGCGTCATTTAGTCAAACATCTAAAACTGTCCTGGCTCCCTTAGAAATGAGATAAATTTATTATCAGAGATCCAGAATAAGGACATGCGCTAAATCCGATCCGCTAGACGCATTCATTGGTAGCATTGCGCAACACTCCCGTGTGTCTACGTCAATTGAATACCAACAGTAGCACACTGACATACTGACAAGGCTTACTATTTAATTACTATCCCCGAGATGCCATCGCTAAGAATTTCTTTCTCCCAAAAGTTGTAGGTAGAGACACTACAAGTCTTTACTACTCTTTGATTCAGTCACAGCTGTCAACCGTCAAACATGGCGCACAAAATTTGTTCTAACATGTCACATCTAGTAGCATACATAATAAACCAAAAGGTTAATAGTGTTAACTGCACGCCATCTCCATCGATATGGTATTTCACATATTTGAGGAAAAACTAAATAAAAGAAAAACATTTTCACCCAATTGCCAACAAATTAGCAAAAACGCCGATCAAAGGCAGGTTCTAATTATAGAACAATGTAACGCATCGGATACACGGTCAGATGATGATGACGCACAATATAGAGAGGGTCATTAGGCCATTAGTGCATTCGCAAGTCATCACAGAATGAGGGGCGAAATTTTTACATGTACAATTATAAGTATATTACTTAACACATGGTCAAATATACACGGTGAATCTGAGTAACCCGACACATTTTAACCATAAATTCCTGATCATAATTGGATACTTAAATATTACTCCTTATGACCTCAGGAATGTATGGTTAAAATCTTTCGGGTTACTCAGATTTACCGTGTATAGGCCAGTTATGTGGCATAAGAACGACCAGTATAAATGCGTGTTTTTTTTGGTAATTTTTTTTTGTGTTTTTCTACTTGATATTCGAACGAGCGGAGCGTAAGCTAAGTGAAGTTCTTTCAGACAACTTCAGACGCAACAGAACTGTCAGCTGGCTACCTAGACGTCCCTGCATTTCCATGGCTTTTTGATTTTGAATAGTTTTCGAGCGATTACTTTAGTAACGTTTTTCTGATCTATATGAAATTTGTTGGGATTGTAGTAGAGCTAAATACAATTTGAGAGTTCGTTCATGAGCATGATCGATCAAGGGGTTATGGAGTTAGGAGGCTAGAAAAATCATCATTGGGTTCTCGTTATATTGGTCAACTCGTTTGTAAGAAAATCGCGAGTTCTCAGTTCGAGGCGGACTACTAGTTATTTTAAAACTACTTACGCTTTTACTAGCTAAGTGTCACATTAAAAGAAACTTTTAAACCTACCCATTTCCAGAAAAAATTGCAACCAGCGAGAGCGTTCTATTGACTCCCTCTGCATGACAGGTATACAACTGTAGCTACATAACGTAGGTCTACCTTTTGGTTGTAAGTTAGTTGATGTAGAATTGTAGATTTTTACTTACTTACTATATATTTTTCTAGTTCCTAAAAAGTAATACGTCAGTTACATATATTCAAGCGTTCAACTAGCTCATACCACCATTTTACAAACTTCCTCATTTAAACAGTAAACCTACAATTTAGTGATTCCTATGACCAATCCATCAAACAATTCAAACCGTAAATTACGATTCACCATTGCGAATGCCCTAAGTCGATCTAACGGCCCGATTGAACTTTCGTCTGCGTAACGGACCTGCGCCTGCACATTGAAAACGACAAGGTTGTAACTGCATATGCTGCGCGACTTGCGCGAGACGTCAGGGCTCTGTGGGTTCAATGAATGTAAGTGTGAATTCATTCGTTTAATCAGCGGGCTTATTGAACTTATGATGCTTATTTTCGTGGTTCCATTTTAGAAGTAGTTATATCAAAGAAGTTAAGGTCTACAATAATTTTAACAATCGCATACATAGATTTCACTCCATTATTTTTGCACGAATATAATAGTTTAAATTAAATAATCATGGATTTAATTTCCTATCACACTCGTTATAAATATCTAAAACAGGTAGTATTTCATCGTTTCTGACAGTTTTAAATATTTTGTATGGAGGATTGGCCGGCTGGGACCGTGTCCCATAAACCATCACCAGTATTTTGGTGCACCCGGTATATGCAAACACCAAATGTTATAGTCGACCAATTTTCACTGACGCACGATTCGCAACCTCGTATTCTGAAACCTTATCAACATAATGTATTGAAAAGTAATGAAACGTGGGCCGTAGCCTTCATCAGACGCTGAATCACCGAAAATCGAACTTTCGTATAGCTACATAACTCCACCTCTATCGTCTCGGTTCGAACGATAGGGACGGATAGAAAAGACTTCAGTTGTCGACATGAACGAATAAATAGAGGACTGACAATGTCTACACTCATATTTCAAATCTCACGGAAATAAATAAATAAATAAATAAATAATAAATAATTATTATGGGACAATCTAACACAAATCAACCTAGTCCCACAGTAAGCTCAATAAGGCTTGCGTTGTGGGTACTAGGCGACGATATATATAATATATAAATATAGATAAATACTTAAATACACAGAAAACATCCATAACTCAGGAACAAATATCCGTGATGAACACACAAATAGATGCCCTGACCAGGATTCGAACCCGGGACCTCCTGCTTCATAGGCAGGGTCACTACCGACTAGGCTTAAATAATATATAAAATCCACTAACTGTCAAATTGTCACGTAAGAATTTAAAAGAAAACTTGTATCAAGTTTTTTCGCTTTCAGCGCCATCTACATTGCTTTGCACGTTTATATTCATTGTCAGTCCTCTAGTTTTATTTGTTCATGGTTATCGATGATCGCGGAGGCGGCTGAATCATGTCATGGCCGATGAATATCGGAAGCCTTCTAAATGTTAATCAATCACGGGAACTTTAATTAATTTTGTTAAAGATTCCCATCCGTTTAATAGATTCTGGCTACGCTATCTTGGCCCTTTTTTAAAACTTTTGAAATGGCAACTAGTTTTGACATTGGAAATGTCTTTTCGTTCGTTCCAGTATAGGCCCCGATTTCACGAAAAAGTGCGATCCCCTTATAACTCGGAAAGTTGTAAAGATATGATATTCCAAAATAGCTCAAAAGACTCATATTTACGAGAGCTGTAAGATGCAAAAAGATTTTTTTGGGAAAATCAAAAAAGAAAAAAGTTATGGCCGGAATAGTGAAAAAAAGAATCAATTTTTTCCAAATTTTTTATTTTGGCGTTCGATATTTTGGAAACGAAAAATGATATCAAAAATTTGAGAAGAATTCCTCTGGACAATTTAGTCAGCTAAATTTAAGCCTAAAAAAAGACGATCGGGTTAAGGGTCTGCCCTGTAGCCTAACCTTTTTGAAAAAAGTCATAACGACATTTTTCACATTAATTTTTTTTTAACTGACTTCAAGATTTCAAAAGAGGAGGTTCTCAATTCGGCGTGCATGTTTTTTTATTTTGTTTTTTTTTTTTTTTTTATGTTTGTTACTCCATAACTCCGTCATGGGAATCGAGGGAACTCCTCAAATGTTAATGGCATGTACATGTAGTGATTTTTATCAACAAATCAATCATTTTCATTCAAAACAGTGACATTTGATTAAGTGGAACTGCTGATGATGATCAGAAGGGAACTCTTCAACGACGCATAGTTCACGTTTGGCGATTCCTCCTCTTATCGAACACACATCGGTGTTTGTTAAGCAAGTAAGATTGTCAGGACAAATTTTCGTCAAGCTCAAGTTCTGATGATGGGATCCATGAGGAATCGAGGGAACTCCTCAAATCTTAAAGGCAAACACAGTGGTTTTTGTATTTTTATCAACAAATCAAGCATTTTCATTCAAAAGAGTGACATTTGATGAAGTGGAACTGCTGATGATGATCAGAACGGAACTCTTCAACGGCGCATAATTCACGTTTGGCGATTTCTCCTCTACGATGTGTTTGTTAAGCAAGTTAGATTGTCAGGACAAATTTTCGTCAAGCTCAAGTTCTGATGATGGGATACATGAGGAATCGAGGGAACTCCTCAAATCTTAAAGACATACACATAGTGATTTTTGTATTTTTATCAACAAATCAAGCATTTTCATTCAAAAGAGTGACATTTGATGAAGTGGAACTGCTGATGATGATCAGAGCGGAACTCTTCAATGACGCATAGTTCAAGTTTGGCGATTTGTCCTCTTCGCTATGTTTGTTAAGCAAGTTAGATTCTCAGGACAAATTTTCGTCAAGCTAAGTACTGACGATGGGATCCAGGAGGAATCGAGGAAACTTGTCAAATCTAAAAGGCATACATAAAATGATTTTTGTATTTAAATCAACAAATCAAGCATTTTCATTGAAAACAGTGACATATTGATGAAGTGGAACTGCGGCTGATGCCATAAACATGTGAAATGTAAAATGAGAAAGGAATTCTTCAACGACGACGATTCACATTTGACGATTTGTCCTCTTCGCTGTGTTTGTTAAGCAAGTTATTTCATTGTATAGAGTGCACCATCTACAATAATCCTTCACCGGCTTCCCCCATTGAAGAAGTCGGTTTTTTTTGCTTAAAAAATATTTAGATATGTGGCTACCATTTCTCGAGTTGACTACGGATTTGTAATGTAATAATTTTGTACTTTGAACATTATTATATACTGCTTATTAATCTAAAAATGAAATATGTATATGGAATAACTTCGATATCCGTGTGGAAATTTTTCGATTTGTTTGTTCACAGAAGAGTTGGGCACACTTGATTAAAATCGGTGATCAATTACTATTCATCGCTGATTGAATAATCGCTGATTAAATCATAACACAAAACAATCAAGTAATTTCGCCATGAGTAAATCATTAACGACGGGCGCTGATTGTAACTAAATTTCACATATTGAACCAGATACATATGTAGAAATTTTCATTATCCTAAATGAAAATGAAAATGAGAATGAGAATGGGAATGGGATTGGGAATGGGAATGGGAATGGGAATGGGAATGGGGATGGGAATGGGAATGGGAATGGGAATGGGAATGGGAATGGGAATGGGAATGGGAATGGGAATGGGAATGGGAATGGGAATGGGAATGGGAATGGGAATGGGAATGAGAATGGGAATGAGAACTAGAATGAGAATGAGAATGAGAATGAAAATGAAAAGCGCATGTGGAAACCGCAGCTGTGTGATAGCTGCCTTAACTGTAGCCGAAAACCGCAATAAAACCGAACAGGCTGTTTCAAAGTTAAATGGGAGCATTCATTTGTACACTCATACCAAAAACTAACAAAAAAATTGTCGATATTTTGGTAAAGGTAATATTTGCCACTGGCATTTACGCTTTTATTGCTCAATATTGAATCTGCACTATACAACTTAAGACGTAAGCGCCAACCGCCAAATGATACCTTTAGAAATATTGTCACAAATAGCCATTTATCCTAAATTAATTAATTTATACTCACCTAGGTACCGCCTCTGTTTCGTCAGGGAAAAAGTGAAGGAAAGTAGCTACGCAAAATCTAATCATCTAATCAACTAAATCGTTAGTTTAACTAAGCATACTGTCTTACTAATGTAATCACTCCGTATGTAATCATACGTGAAACTAAAAATCGACTTGATTTACTCATATCGGTGGTCAATCAGATTAGAAAGCTCGTGATTGAATTCGTAATGTTCGTATGATTATGAGTAACGTTCTCATTTTTAACTTTAGTTTCAATCACGTTAATTTTTGCCCCACTCTGGTTCACAGGCGTTATGTCGAGGATACTTATGTTAATCTAAGAATAAAATAATTATCATTCAACGTCGTAGTTTTATTTTATAACATTTTCTAAGGAAAAGAATTTTGGGATAAGTCCCAACTTTCTCGTCGCTCAGCGACAATATTTTTTCGAATTCCGTAGATTCATTTCCAATGTGCTCGATAGTCGTGTGAGGCACGAAATCTGTGAATTTTTGATTGTCAAGTGTGTCATTGGTTTGTTATTTGAAGTGACATTTGGTAAAATATTACTTTTTTTTATTGTTATCATATAAATCCTTGACGAAACCACGCTCCTAAATAAGCAGGAAATATAATGAAATAAAATCTGAACGTTTACTTTAATCAGTTTAATCTAAATAAAAGGTACACGCATCTGTACACTTTGACAACATTTTGAGCTATTCACGTGTGTAATGATGAAGGCAACTGTCACAATGACATTTCCAACAATGGTCTTTAGAAAAGCTAAAATTTTATGGCGGGAAGTAGTTTTTATTTATTTTAGCGAAAATGACTTACTGTTTGGTCTCGATTTGGTCCCCTCTTCCCCAACAAGGGAAATTCGTAAGTTTCTGAAATATTCTAAAATGAAAATTCGACATAAAGCTACAGGGAAGAATTTTGCCTAAGAAAAGCCTTCTGACTTCGGGTCGGCGCAGCATGTTTTCAACCGACTTCAAGTTTTCTAAGGAGGTTCTCAATTCCTCGGGATCTTAGTTAGTATTTTTTGTTCTTTTGTTATGTATGTTCTTCACCGTTTATTCGAAGACGGCTGGATCGATTTTGAAAATTCTTTTTTTGTTTATAAAGTTTGTGCATACTTCACAGTTGGTCCCTTTCTCACTATGAGTGCGATTTTTGAAACTCACTGGTGATATCAAGGTCACCGGTGACTAAAATTATCACCGATGACTTTTATGTCACCATTTTCCAAAAGCCGTATTTTTGAAAGTCACCCGCTGTTTACCAACATGCAGAAATTTTACAATGTCAAATTTACAAATTTTACCAATGGTTTCGAAAGCCGATAATCGCAAATGCTTGCCATTTTTAGGGTTCCGTAGCCAGAATGGCAAAAACAGAACCCTTATAGTTTCGTCATGTCCGTCTGTCCGTCCGTCCGTCCGTATGTCACAGCCATTTTACTCGGAAACTATAAGACGTATCTTAATAAAATTTAGACATAATGTGTATTTTGTATGCCGCTATTTAGTTATATAGTAAAATTGCTGAAAAAAAATATTTTTAGGGGGGGGGGGGGGCGCTCTATACATGTAACTAAATAAAAATTTTTTTTTACCAAATATCAACATGTTACACATCAATCGATAGGTCTTTGAAATTAACATTGAGGTTTCTTTGAACAATTTGTGATTAAGTGAATATTTTCAGAAATAATCGCTTCGAAAGTCAAAAAAATAGCGCCCGCCCCCCTATGACTTTTGAACTGTACGTCCAAAAAATACGAAAAAATTTGAGAAGATGCGCATTATCACAAACATTCTACGAAAATTGTTTTGAACATTCGGTTCATCGGTTCGGTGCGGAACATCGGTTAAGCCATTTTTGAGTTATTTCCAAAAAAACTTCTTCAATAGGCATCAGTTACGACCTTTTGGCATTAGTTTGGTTCTTATTCCATTGAAGCTACGGAACCCTCCATTATGCGTGGTCCGACACGCACTTGGCCGTTTTTTATATTTTCAATAAATCGTCAATCACAAATGTCACAATCGAGCCCCGCTGCTAATTCTTCCGAAAAACATACTTTGGCGTTTTTGGCAGATGTCACATACGTCAACTGTCAAAAACAATCGCATGGTGATTTCAATTACGAGTGGGTAGGGGCACTCGTAAATCGATATCATAGGTATGACAAATGTAAGTCACCGATGAGTTTCAAAAATACGAACTTTCGGAAATCACTCACATCGGTGAGAATTAGTCACTTGGTGAGATTCAAAAATCGCACTCCAGGTCAGGATCTGATGATGGGATCCTGGAGAAATCGAGGAAACTCTTTAAATATTATAGGCACGGCACACCTATAGTAATTTAAGTATTTTTAACGCTAGCTCGTGCTTCTGGAAATGTAGAGTCTAAGTGAAGTCGATTCTTTTTTGTTTAAAAAGATTCTCTTCCATACCTCCCTGTCACCAGTCATCTAGTTATACACGCCTTCCTTTACATGTCGTCTCTCACACAGTCCATCTATTTCTTCCGTGGTTTGCCTCTCCTGTTACATTCCTCCACATTCATTCCTAATATCACTCATTTAATATCATCCCTCCGCAAAACCTTTGACAATGAGGGTTTCCACGATCGAGATTTTCTCTAGATGGCAGCACCGTGGCGAGAGGTCTAGCTGTCATAATCCACCAATCATGTATACTCATATATTTTTTGATTGGTGGATTTTGACAGCTGCTGTCAAAAATACCTCTCGTCACAGTGCTGCCATCTAGTGGAAATCGATCGCGAAAACCCTCACGTCTATGATACATTTGGTGGCGAATGTTACTCCTAAAAACGTCACTATCAGCCCGTTGCTATATTTAGCTTTTTCAACGTGACACTGCAATGACCAGCTACTTTCGTCTATTTTAGCCGCAGGGCGTGATCGTCGGACCGGACGGAAGTGACGGTTTTAGCCGTCTATTTCAGCTTTGTTTATGGTTAGCTGAAAAGTTATCGGCCGTGTCGTTGTTGGCGTGACATGCTTGATTTGGAGTTATATAGGTTTTATAACGATATGATTAATGATAACGATTATGAAACTCGTAAACATAAATGCATTCGACCTTGGTAAGCATAATGTGCCAGTGGTGTCGAATTGAGATCAGTTTGTAAAGTTCAAATGCTGCTCCACGGCAGTTAAGCCAAAGAGCTTTGCTTGCTGGTACGATTGTATTTTTTCTTATCTGATTGATAAATAAAAAAAATAAAAAAAATGCAGTTAAGCGGCAAGGCGTAAGGTTATCAAACTGGAGGTCTTGCTAGTATCAAAAGGTTTCTATGAACTTGTGTAGGTAAAAAACAGGTAATAATACTCGTACTTCTAATAAAGTCTAGTTTTTGATCTGTGTTGGAAGCTTTGCAATTATAAACTTCGCTGTTTGACTGTCTTTCTAACAAACATTCGTGAAAAAAACGAAAATCAAAATGTGTATAAAATCCCACGACAATAAGGTCGTGTTCGCAAATTTTGTCCAAAAAATCTCACTACGTACGTTAATTGGCATTGTTAGTTCAGTATTCTTTGGTCTATACCAAACAATTTTTTTTATACCACGACGGTGGCAAACAAGCATACGGCCCGCCTGCAACTCCAGAGGACATGTGACAACATGCCCGTTGCCGACCCTTTACAAAAAGGAGAATTCACTGTGTTGACGGCTAAAGGAACAAGAAGGTTTCTCATCGTCAACACACTGGGTCCTCTTTGAGCTCTTACAATGCCACTACTACTATTTACTGTGTCTAACTGAACTGACAATGCCAATTCAAAATATCTCTGTTTGTAATACCGGGACTTAATCGCGTATATATTTTTAAAAACCACGGGGACAATGTCGTCCGAGTACACGCGGTTAAGTCCCGTAATTACAAATACAAAATCGCGTTCTACTAAAAATTTTGTATTATTTAGTTAATGGTTATGATATGACCTATTTTGTACCCTGGCCCTTCTGTATATTTACCACTTATACAGGGTGCCATCTGAGACGTGATCAGTTATATGTTTTTCTAACTCCATAAACAACCAGCAGTTGAATGCCCCAAATTTCACTAAAATCGGACATTTTTTTTCTTTTTTTTTACATGTTTTTGTAATTTATTTTTCATTTGACGGGGTTTTCGGGATATTTAAACTACTTATTAGAATATTTAAATAAGTAAATTGAATTACCTCTTTGAAATGGAACTGTCGTTAATAACAATTTTGTCATTTATTCCGGATAAAATGTAATTTAATATTTTTTTTACCTTAAATATCTTATAAAACTATTTTACACTAATATTATCACTTTTGAAAGAAAAATAAATTACAAAAACATGTAAAAAAAAAAAAAAAAATGTCTGATTTTAGTAAAAGTTGGGGCATTCAACTGGTAGTTGTTTATGGAGTTAGAAAAACTTATAACTGATCACGTCTCAGATGGCACCCTGTATATACAGAATGTAACAAAAATACTGGTGATCCGTTTAAGAGCATAATTGGTATCGTATAACGAGTAAGAAAAAATAGGAAAAAAATTTTTTGTGGACGCTATAAAAAAAAATTTTTTTTTTCGCGTCCACAAAAAAATTTTGACAAGTCGTCCCGGCTGGCCAACCCTCCATATAAAACCAAGTTTTTTTTTTGCAAAAAAAAAATTTTTTTTTTAAGTTTTCATCATTAGAATACGATACCAATTATGCCCTTAAAAGGATCACCAGCATTTTTAGGGTTCCGCAGCCAAAATGGCAAAAACGAAACCCTTATAGTTTCTTCATGTCCGTCTGTCCGTCCGTCCGTCCGTATGTCACAGCCATTTTACTCGGAAACTATAAGACGTAAACATGTATGGAGCGCCCCCTCTAAAAAAATATTTTTTAGAGGGGGCGCTCCATACATGTTACTGAAAAAAATAATAAAAAAAAACAAATATCAACATGTTGTATATCAATCCATAGGTTTTTAAAAATAACATTGAGATGTCTTTGAGCATTTTGTGATTAAGTGAATATTTTCTGAAATAATCGCTTCTAAAGTTAGAAAAATTGTGCCCCCCTGTAACTTTTGAACCATAAGTCCAAAAAATATAAAAAAAAAATTGAGAAAATGCGCCTTATTACATACTTTCTACGAAAATTGTTTTGAACATAGGTTCAGTGATTTTCGAGTTACCTCCGGAAAACTTCTTCCATAGGCATCAGATACGACCTTTTGATATTAGTTTGGTTCTTATTCCATTGAAGGTACGGAACCCTCCATTATGCGTGGTCGGACACGCACTTGGCCGGTTTTTATTGTTACACCTTGTATACTGCTGCCAAAATGCCACCAGACACTGTCAGTAATAACTAAGGAGTGGTCCGGGAAAAAAGTAGCCGGGCGTTTTCTGATTTATCTTTTTATTTTGTGCCGATTTAGAAGCAGTGTCTATATTTAAATAATCTGTAGACACAATCATACAAAACATAAATACAATCATATTTAAATGAAACAGCGCTTGGAAGTTTACCCCTTTTGTATTCCATCATACACATAGTTTTTTGAACAGCGTCTTCTGACAGAATTTTTGAGGTGTTTCTCAAAAACATATTTTTTCTTATAGTTTGATTTGATGAGCTATTTTATACCTTAATAAATTGTCTTTCTTCAATAGTAAACTTTTTTATCTGGCTTCATTTTAAGGTAGTTACAGTAATTTTTAATTAAATGTATTTGCCTTTTTTTTATAGAAAATTGTCTCCCATACAAAAATCTTTGTCAGAGGTTAGATTAGAGAGGCTTCCTGACTATCCTAGCTAAAATACAGTTCATTAATGTAGCTTCTTGGTAAGATGAAATTCTGAAAAGCATAAAACGGGTTGTGAAAATGGAAATACAATTATGGCATTGTAGCGGATGTCGATTGAAGATTGTCAAATTATGTTGTTCAAGAAGTTACAAAATATGTTAAATTAAAAACGCGAAAACTTATATATGCTCACATATTTTATTATATTGTATTTTTATTTATTAGTGTTGTATCTACGGATTAATAAAATAAATATACTGCTTCAAAATTAGTACTAAATTAAAAAATACACAAGATTGTACACGACTACTTTATTTCAGGACCACTCATAATGCCATTATTTCTCTACTTATCCTTAAAAGGACGGGTACAGGAATAATGACATTATTACTGAGTGTCGGGTGGCCTAAAAACTACTCGAGTCATCAGGGTCATGTTACCCTTCTAAGGTTTCGGCACCTACTTGGCTCGATCGACACGAGTACCTACTTCAATAAGGAATTTCGAAAGAACCCCAGTTTCAATTTGACTTGGCGCCAAACCGTCTGTCCTACATACCGGTTTATTTATGTCGTTTCTATTACCCTCTTATCCCAAATTATCCCCTATTTTTATAACTGCTGAGTCTATTTTTGTATGTTGTATGACCTCATACATATTTATTTAGTGAAATCGCAATAGTTTTTACGAGTAATATACATCCGTAGGAATTATCTACTTAGAGGGGCAATTTCGAATGCAAGAGCGTAAGATATGTTATCTAAAAATCATAGACATAAACAAAAAGGAAAACGAGTGACGTTCATAGTAAACAAAACTGAATGTGGTCCTGCACCTACACACTTGTAAAATGCTACACACCGCTATAATGTATGTGCATCATGGGCAAAAGAGATAAACCTATATAGTTAACAAAGGTATGCAAGGGAGACCTCCATATTTTGCGCATTGCACAGTGTGACTGAGAGACTCTGCCACACGACTAATTCAATATAGGTGCCGGAACCTAATTTGATGGCACACAATCGAGAACCTGGTACCATATCTCCCTTTTTGTATAAATCAATGCTAAAAATATACCTTTTGCTAAGATTAATAAAGTTTGATTTTCCTAGAAGTTTATTAAATGGTACGTTGGGACAATAACCCATCATACACGGAAGGAATATGTCTTAATTACGTTTTATACATAACGAGATTTTTATTTCAAATCGTAGAGCTTACAATGACCTACATGTATTTACTTGCAGCTTCTGTTAGGTACAGATGAAAATACATACTCGTTAAAACATTTTTTCACTTAAGTATATAAAGATGTAAGTAGGGTAAATAACCAGTTACTGGCCACCGTTCAATTACTGGCCACCTTATACTAATAGTGAATTCTGTTCACCTTTAAACAGAATTAATTTTTAGTATAAGGTTTTAATTACAGGCCACCCTTCAAGAACTGGCCAAGTTATACTAAAACGAATTCTGTTTGTAGGTATATAGAGTTCATTATTAGTATGAGGGGGCCAGTTATTGGAAGTTGGTACAATCAATGGTCAATGTATCGCTTCAAATAACTAAATATTGCAACTGAGTGATTAGACATGTTATTTTAACGTAACCTTCACATGAACATTGCAGGATATCAAATTTATTGTATTATTTATTTTATTTGTTATCGTTATGTTAGAAGAGCCATTTGTAATAAAATTTCTGGCTCGCGGCCAAAGATAGTGTTTACAGTTAAGTAGAAATGTAGCCAATATAATTATAGTGTTTTCAAATAAGACTTATATATCGAAGGAAATAATGTAAAGATTTTCTGTAGTTTATTAGTTACTTAATTAATATGTTATTCAATCAAATACAAACACTGAAAACATTGAAAAAATAATCAACCCAGCAGGATTTGAACCTCGCATCGATACGCCTTACCGGGGCTCGATCGCTTTACCAATTAAGCTATGGGTTCAGTTACTGAGTTGACGAAATTCTCAATGCCTTCAATCATCTTTTTGCATTTATTTTTACATCGGCTTTATAGCAGCCGTAAGCGACCTCTAGGTGCTAACTACTAGAGTTAGATACCCTTCCCGCCGACCCTTTTTACAAGTGTCACAACGGAAATAATAGATGGCGCTGCTATCAATTCATAATTATTTTACATGTTTTTTTAAAGTGGGGCATTCCACTCATACAATAGTATGTTATTCAATCAAATACAAACACTGAAAACATTGAAAAAATAATCAACCCAGCAGGATTTGAACCTCGCATCGATACGCCTTACCGGGGCTCGATCGCTTTACCAATTAAGCTATGGGTTCAGTTACTTACGGCTGCTATAAAGCCGATGTAAAAATAAATGCAAAAAGATGATTGAAGGCATTGAGAATTTCGTCAACTCAGTAACTGAACCCATAGCTTAATTGGTAAAGCGATCGAGCCCCGGTAAGGCGTATCGATGCGAGGTTCATATCCTGCTGGGTTGATTAGTTTTTCAATGTTTTCAGTGTTTGTATTTGATTGAATAACATACTATTGTATGAGTGGAATGCCCCACTTTAAAAAAACATGTAAAATAATTACTTAATTAATACTTAACGTCAACATCATTTTTGTGATTGAAAAAATTTTGTCTTGCAAATCATGAGTAAACAAATAATTTACCAAAATAACAGGAATTACAGGCATCCATAGGCTACGGTAACTACTTACCATCAGGCGGGCTGTATGCTTGTTTACCACCGTCGTGGTGTAAAATAAAATTTCGCAAATACTTAAGCTTAGCTTGTCTTGCTTTGCGTAACTTTATTTTAAATTAATTTGCGGTTGTAAAAGACGTTTTTTTTTTTAAATCAGGGAATAGAACCAATTTTCTAAAGGTACAATTGAGAATCGTTATAGTGCATAGATTAAAATAGACTACGAAAACCTAACAGCCGACTTTACAAACCAAATATTTATTACAAAACTAAAACAACAATCTAACAAATAATTTTAAACAAAAAAGAACCGACTTCACTTAGCATCCGCCTTTCCAAAATCAAATGCTCGAGATGCTGTAAAAAATACTCAAATCACTAAAGGTGGTGCCTATAATAGCTGAAGAGTTCCCTCGATTTCTCCAGGACCCCATCATCAGATCCTGACCTGGTTACAATGGGACCAACTGTGAAGTATACTCTTTCAAACAATAAAAGAATCTTCGAATAATCGGTGAACATAAAAAAAATAGCAAAAAAAAACAAAGATCCCGACGTATTGATAACCTCCTCTTTCGAAATCTTGAAGTCGGTTGAAAATAGATAAAACTTTAAACATAGACAACATCAAATAGTAGTTCTAGGTATCAAAACCTAATCCTAAACCTAGAATCGTGGGTTTGCTTGATCTATTAAAAATATGACTGTTCGCCCATAACCGGTTAAAATTAATAAGCAAACCAATTCCAAATAAACCAATACCAATCTCCATGAGAACGTATTGGCATTATTCGCCCTAGTTCCCAGCCGTCTGTCTGTCAGTCTACAGCCTAAACACGACACTCGATACGTGGGTTCGTGTGGGCGGCTGCCTTAATGCGGTTAGGATGGTAATTAATCCGTATTGTTATTACTGGTATTGAATTCAGTAATTTGGATTTAATTTCACTTGTATAGAACCACCTACAAAAAGGTTACCTATTCAAAAAGAAGCACGAAATGGTTACTCGGCACTGATGCAAATGAGTTTTTAGCAGTGCATGATTATATTGATTATTGATAAAACTATAATTTTGTATGTACTTAGGTACTGCGAACCTGAAACGTTATGAAAATGCCTATAAAATCATACCAAACTATCAAAATTATGTTGTTTTCCTTTTTGCAGGTTTTTGAATCTTATAAAATCGAATAAGCAGGTTAAAGCGTGACCTTGATTGGAGCGAGTTGTTGAAGCGAGCGTCTACATGGCTGACAACCAGCCAACCGCGGCGTAACCAAGGGCGTTCAAACGTCATGTAGAATTTGGCACCAAGCACTGGCTAAATGGTTTAAAATCTCTGTTATCTGCCAAGGTCTCGTGGCAGAGGGCTGTGGTTGTATGCCGTCTGGCCCCAACTTTAGCGAGGTGATTAGGTAGGCCATACTGAACAACTTTTACTATGGGACCAACCTCGAGATCCCAAAAAAAAATTAGTTTCCCCATAGGAAACGACGACATCTATTCTGATCGGCCGAAATGTATGAAACAGCCAACAAAATTCACGAATTTGGAGTTAGTCCCATAGTAAAAGTTGTTCAGTATGGCCTACCTCATCATCTCGTTCAATATGACCGTGGGTTTAAATGTCACTCTGTATAAGTACTTGTACTCTGTAAGTTTTTTTCAAAATAAAAGATTAAAATTTTAAAATCTACTAAAGAATAAACTTCTTTGGCTTAGCGTTTTCCCGGCCTAGTAAAGAGTAAAGAATAAACTATAAATAATAAATTTGTTGACCTTAAAAAGTCTTCCCATATATTCCGGTAAACTGAACCGGATGGAAAACTAGAACAACCACCCTACATGTATAATTTGAAACTGATACCCGACTCCGCTGTCAAACTTAATGTAGTTTTGTGGAGCACTCATTTGACACATATACCACCACCACTGTTATTAATAATTAAATTATTAATAATAAAAATAAATAAAACCACATACCAGACTGCTGCAATTACTAATTCATTCCTTATCTTATCACTTACCTGAAAAAAAAATTAAGTACATGTAATTAATATTGAAGTATTACTCTCTATTGTTATTCTCTAGAAACTAAAATTACAGATTCACTCTTTTCACATACAATGAAATTTGTTATAGAATTTGATATCAAGTTAATGTCAATTGCAAATTCGAATCGTCTCCAACTTTCCATGCATTCCTTTGTCACGTCTTATCGTTTATAGACTAATCCGATTTCATAAACGTGTTTCAAACCTTTTTAATTAAATAATAGTTTATCTTTATCTGTCACTTTGACAGTTGTACGTGTTAGAAACTGTTTCTAATAGACAAAACATAAATTAAATAAATAAGGCTTGTAAGTCGTTTAAGAATAAGGTGTTTAGTATGCCGTTAGCAACCCTATTTCATCAGGTAGTCTTTTGGAAAGCTAAATATTTGACGGAACCCAAAATTAAAAAAAAAATTATATGTGCTAGACAGTTAGAAGAGCTGGTTTTTTACTTTTCAATATTAAAAGTATTCTCGCGGAGCCCCCACAGAGGCAGAGGCCAGGAGCCCTAGGGCTCCGCGGAGCTCACTTTAAGAATGGCTGATCTAGGGTAAGGCACGGTAAAAAAGTTATGTACAAAAACTAATGTATTTGCGCTTAGTAGCCAGCGCCAAACTAGGAGCATTTTGTACAGTGGGCATCGAGTAGCAATTAATTGGGCACGTGGTACATTTGATAGTGCTCACCGAGAAATGCCAAAACATGGTTGTAGCCCATATACAAGACATCTCTATACTCCGCTTAGCGCGTTATTTCTTCGAAACCTAAGCTGCCGAAAAGAAGGGGTGCGGGAGGGGAACTCTCAATGCTAGACAGGGAACGCGCGATTGTTCCGTGGGGCGTACGAGAGAGTCAGATATTAATGGTTGCCATGGAGACGTACTAAAGTTTACTGTCACTTCCAACAATTAGTGTCTCACTGTAGAGTGAAATTACCTCAAGCCTGGCAGCGGGGGTCGCCCGGCTATGCGGGGTCTTGAGTTCAGCCTACTTTTATCGTGACGAAAAATAAAAAAATCAGTCACCAGCAATATATAATAGTATCATCCTACACGAAGGCCGCAATAATATGTGACACGCTCTTAAATATTTGTAGGGCCATAAGAGCGTATCACATATTTTTGCGGCCTTCGTATAGGAAGATACTATTGCCGGTGACTGCATTTAAACTTGACATATGCTCACACACATACAAATCGCGCATACATCCATGCCCTTTGTCAAGTGCTAACCGCCACCATAAACGACCAAGCCCTCGCGACAACCATTTAGCCCCACTAATTGTCACCGTTACTGCAGAACAGGTTGCGCCGACGCAAGTACCGTTGCGCGCTCCGAAAGCGATAGATGTCACTCGATGCGGTCTTTTATTGCGTGCGACGGGTCATCTGCCCCTTGGAGTCGTAAAAATAAGGATAAATGCACAAAGCTGCAGATGGCGTTGCATACGTAAAAACAAACATTTTGTTGGTTTGGAGATGTCAAATCATTACAGTCTATGGGTACTTACAGAATCTCTAGACCGCAAGTAAATGGTACTTTAAAAAAATAAATTAAATTAAAAATTATCAAGATTAACGAGATCTAACGGCCTCCTAGCCTAGTCGGCAGTGACCCTGCCTATGAAGCAGGAGGTCCCGGGTTCGAAACCTAGTGAGGGCATTTATTTGTGTGTTCATCACGGATATTTGTACCTGAGTTATGGATGTTTTCTATGTATTTAAGTATTTATATGTATATGTCTATTACATATATCGTCGTACCCACAACACAAGCCTTATTGAGCTTACTGTGGGACTTGGTTGATTTGTGTAAGATTGTCCAATTATATTTATTTATTTATGAAAAGGAATTTGTCGCCATTTAAATGCATTGGGGTCATTCCGATGGGAAAAAGTGGCGGGTAATTCCGAGAGTTGACTCTTACTACAATGAGATAAGAGCGGTATATTTGAATGATTTTCGGAATTACACACTTTGCGAAATTACCCCAATGCACCCTACTTGGGTGCACCTACTTCAGGATACAGTGAGTTGACGACAGGGAACGCACCCTGTCCATTTAGCCATCAACACAGGTAGGAAGAATATCACGAATGATCACGATGGGGGTCAGAGAAGATATCACGTGTAATTTTTTTTTTCAAAGCGGGAAAGCCAAAAAGAACACTATAATTTAAAAATTTAATTAGATAAAATAATTCGCTCTATTTTTTGTTATTTAGTGATAACCACATCTTGAACATAAATACGCAATACAGTAGAAACGACATTAGACTTGCTTAGCGTCAAAGGGTACCCGCATCATAATTATCACGTGATCTTGTTGGGGTTGTGTCTCCCTGGGGTTGCGTTAAAAATCATTCATGACTCGGGGAATCAAAAAAATGCCAAATATGATCACATGATTTTTGGTCGACCCCCAAGTAAGTAACATAACAATTATGGTCTTGTAACATTCTCATGGAACACAACTAAGAAAGGATTTATGGACATTCAACTCCTAAGCGGTGTCAAATACTAATGATTGAACCTTTATTACAAAATATAATATCACCCCTTAGAGTTCCAGGCGTTTATATGCTACGATGCACGCAATCAGGCGGGCTGAATGCTTACTTACGATTTACCATTGACATGGTATAAAAATAATATTAGAGAGCGGTAAAATATCGTCAGCTTTTTCCGTACATAAAACAATCTTTTTAAATCTTATTTTCTGTGTGGCTGGGTATGGAGCACCCTTGTGTTAGTTAGGGTTGTCAAACGTGATACTTAATTATTTGTTTCTTCATGATATTTACCTACCTACTTATTTTTTCGTATTTTTTTAACATCTGACTATATAGATATATCAACTAAGCACTCTTTGGATAGATGTCAAATCCGTACACCATTAACAAAAAAGTCTGTATTTATAAACTATTTGGTTCAGTAAGGGGTCTCGTTCACATTATGTGATTTCTGATAAATTTTTGTTAAAAAAATATGTTTACCAATATACACGATTTTATTGGCCGAAACTTCAAGTTACATCGTATTAACTCACGAGGAAGCTAGATTTAGTTGTCAGTTGTAATTTTTATAATTCCGAGTCTAACAATTGTAATCAAACCACAGCTTATATATCACAAGCTGACAACCGTATAACCAGGTCTTAGAAACCGGTATTTGCTCCATACTAAAATACCGCTATTTTTTTACGGTCTTTCGTTTACTATTTCATTTTTAATCGAATAATCTTATAATACGAAGTCATTTCCTAAATACAATACTGAGTTCTACATAAATATCATAAAATAATGAAATATATTGGGTTTTTTGCGAAAACCGGTTTCAAGCCCTGCCTAATAACCTTCCTACAGGGTAGCTCCAAGGCTGCGACCTTGACTACCCTCTGGCGCGCGCCCAAAAAGACCTATGTGTCCGTGATCAAGTGGAACTCGGCTAAGATGAACGGAAACTTACATTCCCTCTTTAATTTTACAGACCTATAGACAGTCTAACTAAAAGTTTCTTAGGTTTAATAATCCATGCTAATATTATAAATGGGAAAGTGTATGTGTGTGTTTGTTTGTTTGTTTGTCCGTCTTTCACGGCAAAACGGGGCGACGAATTGACGTGATTTTTTAAGTGGAGATAGTTGAAGGGATGGAGAGTGACATAGGCTACTTTTATCTCTTTCTAACCCCCCACTTCCCTAAAATGGGGGGTGGAAGTTTGTATGATTTGTTACCTCGAATTTAACGCGAGCGAAGCCGCGGGCAAAAGCTAGTGTAACGATAAAGGTACATTGAAACCGGCCTTTAACCGCGAACCACTTCGTTCGTTCGTTCGTCTATTTGCATCACTCTCTTTCGAATATGCAAGAGCGATAGAGAAGGCGATAACTAAATTTCGATTTCCGACGTTCGCGGTAGGTCCGAACTTTACAGGAGGTGAATTTCTTGAGGTTCGTCTATCCTGTAGGCCTAGCACATGAGTGTAGCGACAGTATCTCGCAGCCGAGATAGACATCTGTCACTTTCTGTTGAATACAGTTATACAGTGACAGATGTCTATCTCGACCGCGAGATACTGTCGCTACATTCATAAGATTACGATTTACGATTCATTAAGATTTACGTTCCAGGCCGTTCGTTTGTGGAATTCTCTCCCTCTCAACATAAAACGCGCGCAATCTATTGGTAGCTTTAAATCGCAACTTAAGGAATACTATTTATCTCTTCCTTAGGGTTTTAAGTTGACACTGTTGTTTCTTACTGTTTGTATTATATATGTATGTATATGTATGTTTATTTTGTATTTATTTAAGTATGTATATTCATATGAATGTGCTGTGTTATCTATTTCGTCTCTTTTGTGTCTATGCACCACCTACTGCTTATTGTTTTTCTCTAGTCTCCACTACCCAAAGGTTGTCTGGAAGAAATCGCTCATTAGCGATAAGCCCGCCTGTTGTTACCTCTACCTAAATTTATCTAATTGTAAAATTTGTGCTTGTAACTGTATGAGGTGTGCAATAAAGAGTATTTATTATTATTATTATTATCCTCCTTGATTTTGTGTCAAAATGTCTAGTTCCTTAACAGATTGCTTATTTTAGCAGCATAACATAACATAACTGAATTGTAATCATAGCCACTGATGCTAAACAAACTGTCAGCTGACAACCCTATAGCCGCCCCCAAGGGGGGTTGACCTTGACTCCCCTCTGGCGCTCGCCCAAATAGCTACCTACATATACTTACGTGTCCTTGACCTAGTGAAACGAGGCTCAGATGAGATGCTGCCTTAGTTTTTATGGATACAGTCCTTCAATGTCATAATGACAACGACATTGAGAATTTACTCATACCAAGTAGACCTCTCATAATTATATTATTTTGTACAAAAAAAAGCGCGCCCGCTTTTTATTATTTTATATTTAAAAAAGCGTTTCGCTCTCGTACAGGGCACCAGTCCAACCAGGAGGGATGGCATTAAAATTTTGTTATATAACAATTGCCGCTGTTTCAATCGATTGCCTCGCGATAAAAAAAATTGCCCCCTTAAAAAAATTGCTTAAATACCGCGAGCCATCCGATTTTTTTTCTTTTTCTTCAAATAAATCTCCAAAGCTGATATGTGACCACGTGACTTCACCTCAAAAGGCCTGCCCCGATATTGTCGAGATTCGCCGTAAGCCCCTTAGATACTACAATAAGACTACTACATTAATTATCTTAATCTTCTAGACAAAAAGTCTAGATGAAGAATAGGTCAAAGTCCCAAAGCCGGGTTTAATTTAAGTAAACTTTTCTTTTTAATTAATTGTGAGGGGGATTCTCATTAAAACTTCAAGTCGTTATTCAGCCAGTGAAAATTTATTTGACATTTTTATGTTAATGCAAAGTATAAATTAATGCAGAAGAACTTACTGTCACATCCTCCAGTTTGTCCCGGCTTTAGCCACGGCTCAAATGAGCTTGGGGTCCGCTTGGCAACCTAATCCCAATCGACGTAGACGCTAGTTTTTAAGAAAGCGAGGCTAGAAGGCCGTTAATCTTACCTTGCATGCTCAGAAACGTTATTAACGTTAATACTTACAACATTTTGTAAAAGTAAAACAAGGGCCAAGTCCTTGGAAAGCGTTATTTACATTTACAATTTCAACATTTAGCTACCTTATCTATTTATTTACTCCGCTATTGTTAAACCTTTGTCTATTGAGAAATACTTTTTGACGCTTTCTCGAATCCTATTGTTCAATTTATTTGGGTAGCTCACATTTTGCGTTGTGTTCTATTGTCTTTCATTAGAAACTTTAACGAGATACTATATTATTTATTTCGTCAGCTTACACAATCGTTTTATGTTGTTCAATATGAAAGGGTAATAGATAAATCAACTACTGGAATTATGTACAATTATCGACCTCTTTGCTTTCAAGGGCAATAGGCATGATGGCACATGTTGAATTATGCAATAAAATTTAGTGTATAGGATGCAAAATGATCAATATATCCAACTAAAGTGAAAATTTATAAATTCTATTGAAATGGTTCAAAGATATCAAGCTGCAAAATTTCTAAATCTAACGATTTTTTAAAGTGCGAAATTAAAAAAAAAAAATGATACCATTCGGTTTTTAACATTTTACTGTAAAATAAATTGTATAGCAACCATATACATAAACGCAACATTTCACTGTAAAAATAGCAATTTCATAATTTTCCATACTTTAAACAGGGCGACTATGGAACCGTGACGTCACTTTTGCACGTCATTTTGTTAGGAGCGTTTTGAGAAACAAATGCAAATCTCGGACTTTAAGGGCCTATTTCACAATCTCCAGATAAACTTATCTGCCAGTTAAAATTATTGCCATCCTTTTCTCCAGTCATATAAAAGAAAAGGACAGCAAACATTTATCTGACAGATATGCTTTAACTGGAGATTGATTTCTGACTTTTGTGTTGCTTTAAAGCAATTGGCCGCATACTTATAAACATTTAATCATCACAACAAAACGAATCGATTGAATACCATACATGAAAAAAATTCACCATGCCATAGGCATACCATATAAATAGTAATACATAAGTATAACCATAGACTATGGTTATGTTGTTACCGTTATTTTCGTCTAAGTACATATAAGTATAGGAAAACAACGTTTAGAATTTAGAGTCTAATTTTGTAAGCCACGATGAAAGTTTCTACATACATAATTATAATTTTATGTTACAAATTATAAAAACTTGGCCTTGTCAAAGGGCCGAAAAAATGTAAGTTTAATTTTGTACAAATGGAGCAATATTTGTAACATTTAACTTTTCTTTTCTAATTAAGATAATTAAGAATTCCTTTACAAATATTAGGGTATAAATAGTTATAAATAAATTTTCGTCAAAAACTAAGGTGTAGGTAATTAAATAAAGTAGCCAATTATTATATAATTACGCATGTTAAACCGTGTCAATTGAACGTAATGTCTACTTAATTATACAACTGTTCTCAGAAATACTTCCATTATTACGTCGCCAATTGTATCAAAGATACCAAATTAACTGTAATAAAAGTAATAATTACTACCTGTTTCTGCTATAGCTATGTATATAATATACCTATATCTATAAAAAGGTAATGACATTGACTTGAACGTAGTACGCCTTTCCCGTCGCAAGCTATCGAAACAATGTTGTATAAAATTATAATAATATTTGAATGTAAACAAGGATTAGTGTTCATTTATATGTAGTACCTACTGTCAGAAATGATATAATACTATTTTATAAATAGATATACGATACATGGTACAACGGTGCTGTTGGTAGGTAGGTAAGGTAAGTGTATATTACAATTATACATATCGTAATATTAAACAATTTGATTATTGTATCTACTGTAGTAAAATGCAAAACGCTTTAAACCAAGTTATTGACCCTACTAGATTTTTGATGATTCTTAATGGTATTTAGTTCCCAATTAAATATATATATATATATATATATATATATTTAATTTATTTAGTAAACAAACAGTCACATCTAAATGTATATTAGCTTAAGAGATAACAAATAGACCTTTAGTTCCATTTAATATAAAGGAATACATTATTTGTTGATAAATCGAAACAGGACGGGTATTAGGTACTTTCATGTATATTTTATATGAGAACAGTAAGTATCTTCTACGTAAATATATAAAACAGTAGCGTCCCCTATCTAGATATTGACATTCAACGCATAGATAAAAACTTGAAAATTATAAAATATATTCTTTAAATGGCATAAAACTCCACTTTTCAAGATTTTGATGCGGACGAAACCGCGGGCGGAGCCTAGTACAGTACAGGCAGAGTATCTAAATGTTTTTTTCTAACGCTTCGGCATATAGCGCGAGTTGATTAGGTAGGCCATACCTGAACAACTTTTTCTATGGGTAAAAATAATTTGGAAAAATAATTTAGTTCTTTAGCCTTAAATTGTAATTTCCCAGTGCTTTAGTGTAATAAAATAACTGTCATGCTATGTAAGTAAATTGTATAAATATATAAATGGGACCAATCTTCGTTATCCCAAATAAAATTTGGCCTTCCCATGGCCGTCATCGACATGAGGCCGAAAGACAAAATAATTTTTAAGAAAAAAAAACCGACTTCAATGGGGGTAGCCGGTGAAGGATTATTGTAGATAGATGGTGCACTTAGATTCCATACAATGAAATAACTTGCTTAAAAAACGCAGCGGAGAGGACCAATCGCCAAACGTGAACTATGCGTCGTTGAAGAGTTCCGTTCTGATTATCATCAACAGTTCCACTTCATCAAATGTCACTCTTTTGAATGAAAATGCTTGATTTGTTGATAAAAATACAAAAGTCACTTTATGTATGCCTTTAAGATTTGAGGAATTCCCTCGATTCCTCGTGGAACTCATCATCAGAACTTGAGCTTGACGAAAATTGGTCCTGACAATCTAACTTGCTTAACAAACATAGCGAAGAGGAAGAATCGCCAAACATGAACTATGCGTCGTTGAAGAGTTCCGTTCTGTTCATCATCAGCAGTTCCACTTCATCAAATGTCACTCTTTTGAATGAAAATGCTTGATTTGTTGATAAAAATACAAAAGTCACTATGTGTAAGCCCTTAAGATTTGAGGAGTTCCCTCGATTCCTCATGGATCCCATCATCAGAACTGCGTTTTGACAAAAACGGGACCAATCTGTATATATATACTTACAATCAAAAAAAGAATTTTCAAAATCGGTTCAGACATGACGGAGTTATGGAGTAACAAACATAAAAAATAAAAAATAAAAATAAAAATAAAAAAAAACATACACGCCGAATTGAGAACCTCCTCTTTTCAAATCTTGAAGTCGGTTAAAAATTGCGATTTCGGATCAGTGTTGTTCAGCATCAGCCTACCCAATACCTCGTATAATATGGCTAAATGTTGCAAAAACATCCTGTAGGTACCTATATCGGATAGACATCAAGGTTATTAAAAAACTTGGCCTGCCTATTTACAATTATAAAATGCCACACAATAATATCCCACACAACCTGTGCTTCAACTACCAATAAATAGTACCTATATTTTTCATACATCTTCACATTACTTGACA
This sequence comes from Pammene aurita, assembly GCA_947086415.1. Lineage (NCBI taxonomy): Eukaryota > Metazoa > Arthropoda > Insecta > Lepidoptera > Tortricidae > Pammene > Pammene aurita. Next base: position 4,989,094 of record OX352307.1, read on the forward strand.
ACTGGCCATTTTTAAACCTTGTGGCAAAGACATAATGTCGTTAGTCGGGTAAGAGTGTTGGGGTCCATCCAGAAATCACGTGATCATATTTTGATATTTTTTTAGAGGGGAGGAAGGAACTTCCCATGCGTGATATTTGGTGATTTTAACGTTAAATCTCCCTCATACCCAAGGAATATTAGGCATTAAGCGTTATAAGTTACCATTTAAATGCAGTGGCGTAGTGAGTAGTGGGGCAGCCAGGGCACGTGCCCTGGGCGCAATCAAGATGGGGGCGCAAAAAACTAAGTTTGGTAGTTAGCAAATTGAAAAATAATTCCATCCAAATCGGCAAACAAGGCGAAAAAAAAGTCTTTTTTTAATAATTTCATTGATTTCTTTCTGAATATACTGCGAATTAATGTATAATACCTACTATACCTAGGTACTTACGGACCCATACAATACAATCAGTAAAATTTGTAAACCTAAATATTTAGACGTAAAATTTTGATTCTTATTATTTAGTGAACTTATGCGATTAATTTCGTGAGTAATGGTAGTTGAGCTTAAAAAGACACATCTATCAAACAATTAGCAACATGTAGATTTACATAAGTACATACATTTTCTTAAACATCAATCGATTCTATGTCCCGTGACATTCAAATTTCAAATATCGTCAAAATCGAAAAATTAAATAATTGCCAAAATCTGAAAAAAATCTGATTATTCGTTTTTTGACAAAGTTGCGTTCGGCGCTCGAGGTCACCAACTTGGATCATTTATTGGGCCAACATCACGAACAAGTCTGCAAAAAAATCAGATCTACTAGATTTGACGCACACAATATATATAAATAAATAAATATTATTATGACATTCTTACACAAATGATTGTATAAAGTTACTGGATCAATACCCAATTTATGAATGAATTTATTGATAAATTGGGTATGCAATTATGAACCCGATTGTACCTGACGTAACTTTATAGAAGAAATAGGTATGTTTTTTGGGAATTTATGATATTTGAGGCATGGAAAAATGCGGTAAAGTATTAATAAACTTTTTTGTGTTGTTAGAACACATTTTTTTTTATAAAATTATGCATGTTTAACTCCAATATATTTATATAAGCAACAAATTTTTGCGAATTATTGTAGGTTTCGACTTTTTTTGCATTAATTTAGTCATTGTTGAACGTAGCCTATTCGTGGAGGAAACACGGTGAAATATTTTTCAACAATGATTTCCATATTCTTAATTAAAATCCATCCGCGATTGTCGTGGTGTCGGTGTCATGAAGTGAGGCGCCGCACCGCATCGTGAAATCCATGAACACTGTGCTAGGTAGTGTGTTTTGTTATAAGTACGCATTTTTACCTAATTATCTGATAATACCAATAATTAACCGACTTTGAAAAAAAGAGGACAGTTCGGGTGTATAATAACTATTTTCACCTATTTCTGTTCTGACCCCCCTCGACCCTCGGACTCATACTATTTTGCCTATGATTTTATGATGGGTTCCATGTAGAATTGCGAAAGCTCCTAAATGTTTAAATGCTCATTGCGTAGTAATATCGGTGCTATCTCTGCGTGGCCAATTGGTGGTTGCTTCAGGAAACCGAAGAGTTCCGTTCCGTACATAACTCAATTTTAATATTGTTTTTTTCGGTGTACTGCCATTTCGCCGAAAATTCTTTCATCCAATTTCATTTTCCAAACAACTTATCGCATAACGTTTAGTTAGCATACCAACATTTAGCAAATTAATGTTTCGCATAGTTTTATTTGGCCGAATTTTTTATTTGGGTTAGGTTAGTATGCCAAATAAAAATATGCAAAAAATAGGTATGCGAAACAATATTTTGCCATCTGATGCTTCTGCCAAATGAAACAATGGGAAAAATAGTTTGGGAAGTGATAATTTGTCATACAATACAATTTTCGGCCACATATAGTAGTTACAAATTTTGCGCATGCGGTAGTGACCTCTAAAACTTGATTAATAATTCTGAAAAAAATACGTCCATCATCTGTGCGTCTGCTTGTGCCACGAAAAATATAATTAAATTGATAAATATGAAAAAAACTATTTATGTCACTACCACTTGCGGAAAATTTGTAATTCTTCAATTAAGAGTTTAAAAAAACTTTTGTTTTTGTACAGTAAACAAATTAGCGTCTGCTTTTGACAAAGTCAATAAAACAACAGTCTTTTTTTTCGGTTTTACTTGGCACCAAGTGGCACCTTTTTAAGGGAAATTAATGTCAGAAATACCTTTGGATTTCCATATACTACATTTTACCTAATCGGTTCAGTAGCTTATGAGCAAATTGAATCTGTGACAGACGGACAGGAACCCTAAAAATCATCAGCCGACTATATTGTGGTGAAAATAGAATCAGCTATTAATCAGCATTATGGCAAAATAGCATGAACGCCGTATGTTCATATGACCAGCGATGGTATTTTCACCACGATACAGGCGGTTGACAATTTTTCATTTTTATAAAAGCATCTAAATTATCATCTGATAAATTTTCCATTGGGATGCGAGGGCAATTGTTGAGTGATTAAATGGCTACCGTTCCTCAACCCACCAACAGAGCGGCAGCTAACCTTCACGAGGCTTCATTATACATCGCCCTTAAACACTTCACAAGTTCTCGCTGAGGTCGGGGACGTTATTGGTCGTGAAATTTATTCCTGGCTTATTAGTTATTGTTATTACGGTCCATTACATACAGTCAATTTGTAGAATATTCAACAAAAAAAATTACAAGGGGGCGAAGTTTAGATCCGTGCCCTGGGCGCCGTTTTACCTCACTACGCCCCTGTTTAAATGCTATTGCATAATAACATTAAATTGTCTTTAGCGGCCGACTACTTATTTTATTTATGATGGGTGATAATATTGGTCACTAATTTATAATTTAATAAGTTGTACAAAAAATTACTAGTGATATTTTACACTCCGGCCCACCCCACCTGTGATCATTCGTGACGTCGTACTTTTAACCCCCTCCAACCCAACCCCATTAGTCTCACACGATCTCTGGATGAGCCCTAACGGTTACTACTGATTACTAGTGATTACCTATACTATAAATAGATAGACGCATCCGCCCTTTGCTGGGTTTCGTATTTCTCGCAGCGTGGGAAAGTTTTTTCCGTCCCCTAGATATCTGGGGTTATTTCTGGATAACCAGTGTAAGCTGCTCTCTAATGACGCTTTGTTGCTATGGTTATCGGATGTAAATTTAAACTGGTTTTGAAGTAGAAATACGAGGTCTAGTTTGTTTTAGTTTAGTCGTCTGGTGTCAGATGACTTGACGAGACATAACATAAACAAAGATTTTGTAAACAAACTTTTTTTAATTAACAGTTTATACACAAGATATAACTTTGAGAAGAATAATTTTATTAATGTAGTTTGGGTTAGGTTATTAGGTTATCTGTGTTAATAGTTATATTATACGAGGGGGCAAAGTTAATGTTTAAGTTAAAGTTAGTGCTTTTATTGAGACCCGAGCCAGCAAAAGATTCCGAAATTGAGCAACGAGCGTAGCGAGTGGCTCAAAAACTGGGATCTAGAGCGTAAGAGGGCGTCAAGGCAAGAGAGGTTGATCAAACTTTGCTGCCGTGTATAAAACAATAGTAGTTTACGTCACACCTGGCCATAATGTGAGTTTTACCGCTCGCTACGCTTACGGTAAAACTCGCATTATGGCCAGGTGAGGACGTAAAATTGTGTACTCACCACGGGCAGTAAAAAAGAAAGCCCTCTATCGCATATTTACAACCCTCGCCTGCGGCTCGGGTCCCAAATACCTGCGATTTCGGGCTTTCTTTTTTTTACAGCCCTAGGTAAGTAATGTACTATTATGTAACTGTTACGTAATAAGGGTCCTTAAAACATGAGTGTGGTTTTATGAAATGAGCCGCAGGCGAATTTCATAATAAGATCACACGAGTGTTTTAAGGCCTAATTACGTACAGTTGCATACACTGCTTTATCTACACTCATATTATTTATTATAAATGCCGTATTCGGAAATCATAGAATGGCCGCCATTGCACCGCCGCGGCCATCTCGATTGTGTTGGCGTGGCCAACTCGATTGTGTCGGGGCTCGCGCGGGACCAATCGAGTTGGCCATGGCGGTAACATTATGTTATCAAATTCGATGTTCCAAATTTGAAACTCATTGCTTAACAATATTTGAGCATGCAAAGTTAAAATTACGTTACTGCCGCAGATAAGAAACTTATCATAGTTAAATCGTTTGTTGTAATGCTTGTCATTGTCTACGGTTTTTGAACGCATTTTAGAGTACTTACAGTATGAGTGTAGATAAAATTTTTCCCCACACCACATTCACTATAACAGGGAAAATATAAAAAATCGAAGCCAAAGAATGCTTGCTTGAGTTGCATGCCTTTTTATTTTATTTTTGGAATTTTACTTTGTTTATCTATCTTTCAAAATTATATAAATCAAAATCATCCCTTTCAAGTCCACCCTGCCAGATGACGTTAAAAAACAAGTCAAAATTAAAGGTTGACTGCAAGAGATTCCTTAAGGGATAAGTCCGCCTTTGTACAAATATTATGTATTCTTTCTGTTGTATTTTTCTTTGTTGTACAATAAAGTATACTACTATAGTTCTATGCTACTACAAAACTTGTACTAAATTATTTTCCCCACATGAGGATAAAATGCGTTTTTCCCCACCACTTTTAAAGGATAAGCGTGTTTCCGAGGTGGAGTGGTGAAATTTTATTGAAATCTAATTTTATTGAAATTATGTCGTAATACCCAAAATGTCTAGATTATAAGAATTTTGTACTTATCTATGAAGAAATGTCCCATAATAATATCAATTTACACCCTCCTACAATCATGTAATAGTTTAAGATTATTGGCTAATAAGCGAAAGACTTACACGGCACATACCAGCCACTAGTACGAGCACGCTAGAAAACCCATAAAAGAGGTCAGCAAAAAAAAAAAAAACCACCCGCCCACTTCTACAACAACTCCCAGCGGGGAAACACCTGCAACTACACTGCTCAAATGTTACAAAGCTAAATAAGTGTTTTTATTCATCTCCCTACATGACCTGGTAAATGGTACAGCGGGTCAGCGCTGCTTGGTTCGACGTGGTAATCCGGTCTGCACACAACAATAGTATAATTTAATCACGAGCGAAGCGAGTGATTCTAAGTTAGAATCTTGAGCGTAGCGAGGGTCTCAAAAACACAAGATGTAAAATAACTTTGCTCTCGTGTGACACATACAACTTTTCACCTCAGTAGTGAGAACATATTAAAGGTTAAAAATATGTATTGTTTTTACGCAGGGAAGTAGGCTTGTTCAAGCTGCTGAGGTGAAAATGTATTTTAAATTGATATTGTGCTCGTTAAAGAAAGACCCGTTACACATGGAATAAAAGACAGTGTTTCACATTTTTATACAAACACTTAGAATATTTTAGTTTTTCTGAAACTTTACTTTGCCGATACCTACGGTAAGCAACTAAAACATAAGCCACTCATCTGATTCATCCTACATTTTGACTTGTTCTTCGACCGAACATACGGATAAACAAACAAACACAATAGTACATATAGCTAAACGAAGTATTGGGACAATGTTAAATAAACGTATGCATTGAGGTTAAAGCATTGTAGATTATGCTAGTCTAAGCTGCTGACCTACTGGCTTGCTTACATGATTGGATACTATTGACGACTGGGTATATGGTCTAAGAGCTGGCCACGTCAGATATGACACAATAATGAGAGCAATGAAACCTATCTAAGTAAGATTGCAATACTATCTTTATTGCTAGATCCGGGCATCTGGCAGCTTTTAATTGGTGGATGTCAGAGTGACAGACTAGCAAAGTTTTTGAATTGAAAAAAAGTAATACTAAAATAGGTAAAAACGGCCGAAGTTATCTTATTTATAGAGGACGGGGCCTATATTTTAACATTAGAACAAAAAACATTGCGTAATATTTCGGAAACAGAAACAGTAGGCGACAAACTATGAATTCACGTCGTTTTGGACTACTTTCCCCCATCAGTAACTTTTGGCAATGACATGATCTAATTATTTCTATATTTTTTCATAATACTTTATCAAAACCAGAACTCTAGGATTTGTATTCTTAAAGTGGTTTGCATTATTTGACCTCCACAACTTTACAGCTGCCAGATGTCCGGATCTAGAAATAAGCATAGTATAGCAAACTAACGAGAGGGGTTTCGTCGCTCTCATTATTGTGTCATATCTGACGTGGCTAGCTCTCCGTCTATTAGATTTGTTTTGTTTATACTTAAAGAGTGTATTACTTGTAATACTTGGGCTTTTTTGTGCTATACAGGATGTAACGAAAATAGTGGTGATCCGTTAAAGAGCATTATTTGTATTATCGTATTGCGACTAAAAAAACCGGCCAAGTGCGAGTCGGACTCGCGCACCGAGGGTTCCGTACAAACCTGTAGTATATAGGGGTAGTAACTTTAAAATATTTTTATTATATGATGTAACTAAAACTTTACGGTTTTCGCAATTTTTCCTTTATCTGTGCTATAAGTCGTTGCTTCGTACCAAATTTCAAGATTCTGAGTCCACGGGAAGTACCCTGTAGGTTTTGATTCCCTTGCGAGCGAAAATTTGCGGAAATTTGCGGTATAAACGGCTGTATCTTTTGATTGCGTTGGCTTAGAAGTCTGATTTTTTCACAGCTCCAAGGGTCATTAGAACTGAGTATTTGATATAAATTTCAGCTTGATACCTTCACGCGTTCCTGAGAAAAATGGTCTTGACAGACAGACAGACAACAAAGTGATCCTATAAGGGTTCCGTTTTTTTCCTTTCGAGGTACGGAACCCTAAAAAGTAGGAGAAACATTTTTTTGGACCCGAAAAAAATATTTTTTTGTATGGGACACGTCATTCCAGCCGGCCCTCCATACAAAACCTAATTTATTTTCGCGTGAAATTTTTTTTTCTTATTTTTTCATAATTAGAATACGATAAAACCAATTATGCCCTCAAACGAATCACCAGCACTTTAGTAACACCCTGTAGTAAGAATCTAAAAAATATTTTGGAAACGACTAAATTAAAATGACATTCGAATAAGTAAATTATAAGTTGTTTTTAATAGAAGCTTGCAATGCAGTGAAACGACGACAGTTAAAAAACGAAAACTTATGTATACTATCAGACAGCAAGTCAGTACTACAAGCGCTAGGTTGCGACAGAATTACATCTGGACTCATATACGAATGCCATCAAAGCCTCTCAGAGGTATGCGAAGAAGGCAATAAGGTGACACTGCAATGGATCAAGGGACACAGTAACTCGAGAGGGAACGATGCTGCGGATGAACTAGCCCGTAAGGGCTCAGATACACCGGCACATGGACCCGAACCCATCGTACCCTTACCATACTCGCACATAAACAACCAACTTGACTACCACTACAAACAACTGCATCAAACATACTGGAAAGAAATGGACACCTGCAGACAAACCAAAGAAATAATAACGGAATACAACCACAAACTTACCAAAACACTTTTGAGGACAAGAAGACCCCAACTACGCAAATTAGTGGGACTGATAATAGGACACAACACACTAAACAAACACCTCTTCACAATAGGTAGGACAGCTTAGACAGCCCCATGTGCAGAGCATGCATGGAGGCGGATGAAACAACAAAACACATTCTGCTAGACTGCAAACAGGTAGAAGTATACAGAACTAAACACCTAGGGACCCCAGGCACCTTGCGCGAGGCGGCAGGCAACCTGAAAGCTCTGCTGGGCTTCGTAGAGGAGCTGGGGTGGTTGGAATAATGGTGGTACCCCCGTTTCACGCAAAATAGGCACACTGGATGTCGACTTGCGGAAAAACGCCCAGGATAACTAACTAACTATAAGTTGTTTCAATTACATATAGCTTAGCTGCTATGGAAGCTGATTGCTCAGACGCCGAAGCTAATGATTTGACATAGATAAGCCACTGACCGGTGCCAATGCCCGCGCGACCTACTTACCTACCGACTTTACGAACTTGGCCCGCCTTTTTATACAGTGAACTTTCATTCTATTATGTTTAGACTTTTTATATGGAAAGACTAATGCTTTTTATATGAAATTTATTATACAGGATGTTTGCTCCATCGTTTGCCAAAAAAAAATGGCGGATTGCTGGGGTCATTCTCTATCACCTCACGCCGTCTAAAAAATTATTGGGCCCACGTATAATTTTTTTTCGTTTTTCTTGTAATTTATAAAAAATATTCAGGGCCGATATGCTTAAACTTCATTTAAAAAAAAAGTAAGTGGTAGAGAGATGCAATTTTTACTGCATCGTGATCTGTAACGTTGCACGGCTGGAATAAGTCAAACTTACTGACACGTAACGTGAAATTTTTTTTTATTGGCTCTCAAATGTTTTACAACGTGTAAAAATTTAGTCAAATGTCAACTTTGATTTGCAATTAAAAATTTTTTTTAAGAGACAGCGGTCTTCAAACTGTTTAAAAATAAACTGTGTTTTATGTTCTTTCTAACGATGTACAATTATCTCAATAAAACCTTTCATAAACATAATTTTTTCCACGATTTAGTAACGAACGCAACGGTCATGTTATCGAGATTCAAACATTGACACTGTTCCCTTTTGCTGCCAGCTTTGAAGTCCCCATTTTCTTTCCACACACAGGTTGGTCTACAGGTTGTAAAGATTTAAAACTTATCTTTCGTAAATTTGGACTTCAAGGTCAAGGTCAACTTTCACAAACTTGAGCGTAAGCGATTAGGCATGATAAGATAAGAAAAAAAATCTTGAAAACAACACGTGCGAAGCAGGTAAAGACTGCTATCTCTCTCTTACACAGCACAATAAGTGCAGTTGTCTTTCTGTGTTGAACTGAAAGATGACCTTGAACTTAAACTCCAATTTGACAGGTTTTTTTAGACAATTGCACATAGGCAGAAAGAACACAGGTTTCTTTTAAAACAGAAATTACGAAAATTTACGAAAGATAAGTTTTAAATCTTTACAACCTGTACCTAACCTGACCAACATGTGTGTGGAAAGAAAATGGGGACTTCAAAGCTGGCAGCAAAAGGGAACAGTGTCAATGTTTGAATCTCAATAACTTGTTCGTTACTAAATTGTGACAAAAATGAAGTTTATGAAAGGTTGAGATAATTGTACATCGTTAGAAAGAACATAAAACACAGTTTATTTTAAAACAGTTTCAAGACCGCTGTCTCTTTAAATTTTTTTTTCATTGCAAATCAAAGTTGACATTTGACTAAATTTTTACACGTTGTAAAACATTTGAGGGCCAATAAAAAACAAAATTAGACGTTACGTGTCAATAAGTTTGATTTATTCGAGCCCTGCATCGTTACAGATCACGATGCAGTAAAAATTGCATCTCTCTACCACTTACTTTTTTTTTAATGAAGTTTAAGCATATCGGCCCTGAAGATTTTTCATAAATTACAAGAAACACGAAAAAAAAATTATACGTGGGCCCAAGAATTTTTAAGAGGGCGTAAGGTGATAGAAAATTACCCCAGCAATCCGTCATTTTTTTTTGGCTAACGATGGAGCAAACATCCTGTATAGATGTACCTATATTATTATTTATGAGCTGGGACTTATCAGTAGTAGTAGTAGTAAAACACTTTATTGCACAAAACAAGTACATGACTAACAAAAATATAGTGAGTATGGACATAGACGAACTTATCCCTTTAAGGGATCTCTTCCAGCTAACCTTTAAGCAACTGAGAGAAATCGGTCAGACATGGTAGACAAAGATTTGTACATTTTTTTTTTTTTTTTTTATACTACGACGGTGGCAAACAAGCATACGGCCTGCCTGATGGTAAGCAGCTACCGTAACCTATGGACGCCTGTAACTCCACAGGAGTCACATGCGCGTTGCCGACCCTTTACAAAAAGGAGGATTCACTGTGTTGACGGCTAAAGGAACAAGAGGGTCCCTCATCGTCAACACACTGGGTCCTCTTTGAGCTCTTTCAGTTTGAGTACATTACTTGTACATGACGGCAAAACTGCGGAGAAGTTGCTAAACCTAGTTATTACAGGTCGATTATGTGTAAGAATATCTTTAAGGTTGTATTCTATTTATCACAGACAGCTATTAAATTATTTATGGCCTGTTTCACAATCTCCAGTTAAAGCATATCATAGCAGTATAAGCATAAAAAAATGTATAGTTTTATTTTTATTTTAACTTTAAGATGAGTGGCACCCCTTTACAGTGTCAATTTAATTTAATTTAGTTTAGGTTATTCTTGTATGGACTATGGGTACTACGAGTAACTGCCTGAAATAAAAACTTTTTATTTATTTTTTATTTTATTATATCTGTCAGATAAATGTTTGCTGTCCTTTTCTTTTATATGACTGGAGAAAAGGATATAATTAATTTTAAGTGGCTGATAAGTTTCTCTGGAGATTGTGAAACAGGCCCTTAAACTGGTAACTTCCACTAAATTAATCTAAGTTGTAATTAGATATAATTACAAATTACTAATTCACGCAATAAAAAATACAGAAAACCTGGACCTAATAGCCCATCATACTCATGCAGCAGAAACCATGAGGGTAGCCAAATTGACGAGACATTTGAACGAGAGTGATAGATGTAAAGATGTTTTATCCAAATTACCGAGTAAGATGCAAAGATGTGTCCAAAGAGTAGTTGAATCGAACTCTTCACAATGGCTGTCAATCATCCCTACCACCGCAAACAATACCGACCTTACTGCCACCCAATTTAAAGACGCCCTTGCCTTGCGCTACGCTCACGAACCCGGCAATCTTCCTCAGGTTTGCGACGGATGCGGCGAAAATAATTTTGACCTAAATCATGCCCTAAACTGCAAAAAAGGCGGCTTGATTAAACAAGGCTATGATCAACATAGGGACGGTTGCAAGAATTGGGCCGAACTAGCTTGGGGTAAAGGCACAGTTGAACCAATAATGCGTGATGCAAGTGCTACACAGCCAGCGCTCATAGGAGACTTATTACTAAATAGCGTATGGGAACCTGCAAGGAAAGCGTTCTTCGACGTTCGCATTGTAAATGCTGACGCTTCCTCTTACAGCAACCTTACATGGCAAAAAACAGCACAAAAACACAGCCGAGAAAAACATCTAAAATATGACCGAGCCACGGAAGACTTAAGAGCCTCTTTTACACCTTTAGTAATCTCATGTGATGGAGCCTTAGGGTCTTAGTATATGAGTTTTTTCAAAAAAACAGCATCCAAACTATCATCCAAATGGGAAAAACCATACTCTCAAATAATATTCTGGCTAAAAGTTAAAGTACAAATATCGGTCATTCGAGCAGTCTCCATGAGGGTGAGAGGCACTAGAAGACGCATCAAGGTCTTCGAATGCGAAGACGGCGCCGGAATTCTATACTAAGCAAGATCTTACCCCCCCCCCCCCCCCTCCTTCCCCGTTAATACCGTCATCGTCCAATTTTTGTATATATTTTTTGTTTTGTATTTTATTCTAATAAGAAATTTAACAGAGAGTATTAAGCGCAAATAGTAAAATTTTGATATAATTACTAAACATTTATGTACATCTTTATTAGAGTAAAGCAGTATTGTTTGGTTATTAATTAGTATTTTAAGAAGCAGAAAAAAATGCATAGGTAAGTACAACATATACATATACTGAGGATGATGACTAGATCGCGGAAGAAATTCATCAATTGTATGTGTAACAGTGGCAGAGAATCTATAGAGCTCGATACCCGCCGCTTGCCAAATTTTCAGACGATTGAGTAGTTTTCCAAAGCCAAATTAGCTATCCGGCCTAATTTTTGTCAAATGCCGCCAAGCCGCCACTGACATACATGTCATGTACTGGGGCGGCTCGTCAAAGATATTCCTACACAAGCCGAAGCCAAGGGGGCTTTTCCTCAAAAATATAGGCATTAATAAATTGGATGTTCATTTTATAAAACAATAAAACTGAAATCATAACTTTCAGTTTCATATTCATAATATTTCAGTATATTTACTAAAATTTGATTTCATGAGAGCTATGATAACTTATTACCTACTACCCGAGTTGACCCTACGCACTATACCAAGTCATTATCCAAGTTAATAGACACATACTAATTATTCTCAATCATGCACAGACCAAGGTCTGATCTTAAACATGCCCGGTTTATTACGCAATAGATTCTTTATGCAGTCGATAACTCGTTCGATTATTTCATCGATTTAAAACCGGTTTTTGTACATCACTATTCATTAGCCCTTTGGGAGAGTTCAATGAACTTGAAAAGAGAAAGTTAAGGACGCTGGATGCATTTTGTTTACACTTTTCAAAAAAATAACCTGTTATCTTTTGTTTGTCGGACAATTATTTTGCGCGGTGAATGGTGAAGCAGGGGTAGGCAACTGTCAAAGTGACATCTCCAACATTGGTCCTCCTAAAAGCTAAATTTGTATGGCGCGAAGTAGTTTTTATTTATTTTCGCGAAAATGAGTCAATGTTTTGTCTCGAATTGCTCCGATATTGAAATACACTTTAATTAAAATGCTGTAGATTAACGCCATAGTCGCCATAGCGAAGGTTTTTGCCTAAAAAAAGCTTTTTGACTGCATACTAGTTAAGGACCATTGATCTTCTGTCTCTTTCTCTCGTTGTATGGAATACACCGCCCTCTACAAAAAGTTTTCATCGGCTTTCCCCATTGAATATCCACACACAAATTGTTATTTGTTGCCACAAGTGTCAAACTTGGCAGCTGCACTGTCCCATCTGGACCTCGCAGCACTAGCACTCACTGGATTTTCTTTATCATCTGCTTTCCCACTACTACTGTCCCAGGGAAGAAATGCCTATTTATATCCAGTGACACATAGCCATACGATAAAAAATAAATAAAAGAAGTGTCATCTTAGTATCAAATGACGTAGGTAAATACCATCCAACTTTTACACTGGAAGTGGTACTTTTTTGTGCTTTTAGCCAATGCTCTTTTTTGACATTTTTTTCGGAACTCAGCATCATTTTTATGAACATGTGCCGGGCATATCTTTGTATCACGTAACGTAGCAGATCTTGCGGTACCCGCCCGTACTATACAGTGTGGAAAAATAAGTCGGGCCCTGGAGAGAAACTACCTTAAAACGTTGAGATAGCTCAATTCGCTGAAAGGAAACATTCTTTTATTTTTCCTAAAAACTAAAACTGCATTCACAGTTTTTTTCTTAATTTTCACTTTTATCCCTAGGTACTAATAGTATAAAAAATATATTTATTGTTATTTATGGGTTCTCTTGTGCCCTAAACTTGGTTGGTATTAAGAAGTTTTATGCTTGTTTGAAATAGGATCGATTGGCATCAATTGTCATAAAAATTATTTATAGCAAAAATTACAAAATAAATAGTATTTTTATAAACTGTACTCTTTTCCAAAAAATTGTAAATGCAGTTATGTCCCTTTAAAAAAATTAAAGAATGTTTCCTTTCAGTGGATTGAGCTATCTCAACGTTTTAAGGTAGTTTCTCTCCAGGGCCCGACTTATCTTTCCACACTGTATATTATTAGTGGTTTTTAATATGTGGCTCTGACGTTCATGATTTTAGCTATCCTTGACAGTATACTTGTCCAGTCAGCAGCAGATGTAGCTGAGCGGGCGAGGTGTTCAAAATGAGCTTGACACGACTTTATTGTTAAGAAAATAAGAGCGCGTGTAGCTCATTATGAACACCTCGCCCGCTTAGCTATTTTTGCTGCTGACTGTTACAGCGAGGCCACTGAAAATGATGCAGCAGCAACCCTTACAAGAGCAGGCGTATTTAAGTCTTAAACATATAATACAGGAGTATTGATTGAATATACCTAGATAGAATAGAACTTTTCTATTAAACCATATACCATCCAAAAAACGTATTTAACTCTAAATTAGGTAAGAATTTTCAATAGGAACAAATCGATATTAAAGCTAAGTAAAATTAGCAGGAACCTAACCTATTTGATATTATATTAGGTAATATTTAATTGTGTCAGTTGAAAGGTAAACAAGACTTACAAGGCAGTTGCTTTCTAAAAACTAGTGTCTGCACTTTTACATGTAACTTTTTGGCGGTTTATAATATATTATTTTTTGTGCAATAGAATATAGTAAACACAATATTTTCGTTATTACCTCGTAATTACCTACACAACACTGTAAACAGTGTAACAAAAATAGTGCTGATTCGTTTAAGAGCATAATTGGTATTCTAATTATGAAAAACTAAGAAAAACATTTTTTCACGCGAAAAAGAGAAGTGATTTTGTATGGAGGGTTGACCAGCTAGGACAGGGGTCGGCAAACCGCGGCTCGCGAGCCGCATGCGGCTCTTTGAAGGGTCAGTTGTGGCTCTTCAAGTTCCCCACAATTAAAAAAAATGACAAAATAGTTTGCCGACCCCTGAGCTAGGATGAAGTGTTCCAAAATAATTTTTTTTTCACGTCCAAAAAATTTTCACCAATATGCCCTTAAACGGTTCACCACTATTTATTGTGACAAATTGTATAGATATTAGCGAGTCAAGCGAGGGCCGCGGCCCGTGGCAAAAATCGGCTGCAACGCTGAGGAGAAGATCATATTTTTTTATCTGAATGCGCCTTCTGACAACGTGAGGCCCAATTACTTCCACACAGCCGACCTTCCTGAACTATGACCTTTACGGACTATTTTTACGCAAAAACCAACCTTATTGTATGCGCGTTAAAGTAGTTTATGCGTTGATAAATTGTGGATGATGCTGGCATACAGCTGAAAGCTCTCTTATGTGGGATAATAGGCGCTATTGTAGACGCAACAACGCATTTTCTTCTTTGGCAAATATGGGATGGATGCAATCCTAGGACATGCTTAAAATATTAGACTACAAAAAATAGACTGTCGAATATGGTATATGCGAAGATGTATTAATGAGCCAATCTTTATATCGACAGATCGATCTGAAAAACCGGCCAAGTGCGAGTCGGACTCGCGCAAGAAGGGTTCCCAACCATTATCTATAAAAACGGCAAAAAAAATCATGTCTGTTAAATGGGAGCCCCCTTAAAGATTTATTTTATACTGCTTTTTAGTATTTGTTGTTATAGCGGCAATAGAAATACATCATCTGTGAAATTTTCAACTGTCTATTTGTCTAACTATCACGGTTCATGACTCTCATGAAATACAGCCTGGTGGCAGACGGACAGACGGACAGCGGAGTCTTAATGATAGGCATAATAGGGTCCAGTTTTTACCCTTTTGGTACGGAACCGTAAAAATGTGTAAGCACAATATTGTCAATAAACTGTTTGATGTTTTCAGCTTGAAAAGTACGTACATAGTGATCGAGCCTGGCTGGGGGGAGGGAGGGGAGTCCGCGATTAAATCACCAATAATCACCTCGGTGTCGAAAAGTAGGCAAAATGTATATGAACATGCGTCATGAGCCCATGTTGCTAATACTCGTACATGATTTGATTATTTTATTTTCCGTTATCTTACCCATTTGACATGACACAAAAGTTCAATATAAACAGTTCATTTCATTTGAAATTTCTATACAAAATGACCTGTTTTCATTGCTATTAATATAGACTATTATTGGCGTGTGTGGTGAAATCGTACAAAGCAGGTGAGCGGGCGACCTCGCGCGACGCACGCGCATGAAGAAAGGCATTGTTCAGGATCTAAAGTTGTGGCTGCAAGATCTAGCCATACACAATTCGATTCTAAGTGCTTTTTTTATATAGCGATGGTGAGCGGCTATCCTAAGCTATGGACACCCGCAACTCCACAGGGGCCACATGCGCGCTGCCGACCCTATACTTAATATAAATAATTTTAAACAATAAATAACCGACTTCACTAGCATCCACCTTTCCAACAGCAAATGCTCAAGCTGCTGTAAAAATACTGAAATCACTATAGGCCTATAATAGTTGAAGAGTTCCCTCGATTTCTCCAGGATCCCATCATCAGATCCTGACCTGGTTACAATAGGATCAGCTGTGAAGTATACTCTTTCAAACAAAAAAATATTTTTCAGTCCAGCCGTCTTCGGATAATCGGTGAACATACATTTAAAAAAAAATTGCAAAAAAAAACAAAGATCCCGACGAATTGATAACCTCCTCCTTCGAAATCTTGAAGTCGGTTGAAAATCTTGAAGTCGATTGATAAACAAGGATTCACTGTGTTGATGCCTAAAGGGCAACGTCGTCAACAAACTACATCCTCTTTGAGCTCTCTGGCAACCTTACTCACCGGGAGGAACACAACACTATAAGTTGAGTTGGGTTTATCAACCGAGTTCAAGATTTCGGAGGAGGAGGATGTCAATTCGTCGGGATCTTATGTAGGTAGTTCACCGATTATTCAAAGACGGCTGGACTGATTTGGAAAATTCTTTTTTTTTGTTTGTAACAGTATGTTTTACAGTTGGTCCCATTGTCATTAGGTTAGGATCTGATGATGGAATGCTGGAGGAACCGAGGGAACTCTTCAACTATTATAGGCACACCAGAGGTGTGCCTCAACTATTATAGGCACACCAGAGGTGTGCCTCAACTATTATAGCCACCAGAGGTGCCTATAATAGTTGAAGAGTTCCCTCGGTTCCTCCAGGATTCCATCATCAGATCCTAACCTAATGACAATGGGACCAACTGTAAAACATACTGTTACAAACAAAAAAAAGAATTTTCCAAATCAGTCCAGCCGTCTTTGAATAATCGGTGAACTACCTACATAAGATCCCGACGAATTGACATCCTCCTCCTCCGAAATCTTGAACTCAGTTGATAAACCCAACTCAACTTATAGTGTTGAGGATGCAGTTTGTTGACGACGTTGCCCTTTAGGCATCAACACAGTGAATCCTTCTTTATCAATCGACTCGCTCGATTTGCTCGAGCTGCTGTAAAAAATACTCAAATCACTATTGATTTGAGTATTTTTTACAGCAGCTCGAGCATTTGCTTTTGGAAAGGTGGAGGCTGTGAATTCGGTTCTTTTTTGTTTAAAATTATTTGATACATGGGTTTATTTATACATATAGTGCTATTTGGCTATGGTTTTTTGTAAGGTGGAGTTAATACCCCAATCGGGCTCTACTCCAGATTAGAGCGAGATGACATTCGCAGTGCCCATACCTCTCTTCTATTCTAATTTGAAATAACTATTCTGCATGCATTTCCATAAGTACAATAGGTATAAGAAAGAGACAGAACATGCCCCAGAGCAGCTGTTCAAATAAACATTAGAGGCAATAAAGCAGTGTGAAAGTAAGTAAACAATATAATTATATGCTCCGTTGTGACGTCACGACCAACGCAAAAACAAAGGAAAGGTAATTACTTTATAATTTATGCTATGACGTAGTACCTTGTCGGTTTAACAATATGTTCACGAAATATAATGATGGCGGGATTACTCGGTTCAACAGAAACAGGGTTTGCTGACAGACGTACCTTATTGTCTATGCTTTAAGGTTTAAGATTGTTCAATAGAAATAGTGGCTGATAGTACAAAAGTTGACAAGTGGCTCTTTGAGACAATAGCCAGCAAAGACGTGACATACCGGTTTTCTAAATGCGTCAATTGCTGAAGACACTAAAGGTCGATTTAAAGAAGTTTTCAAGATTTTTTTTTGTGTAAAGTTGATCATTACTTACTGGCTCTTTTACAGTTCCCTAGATACAGGCTGTGCCTAGCTTGGGGCCGACGGATATCGACGTCATAGTAATATTGCTAATTTTTTTTTTAAAAGATAATATGTAGGTATAAAATTTTCTTAATTTCTCCATTCTACCACCTACTTAATAAAAGAAGTTTTCAGTACCAATGTCCCTAAAAGAAGGTTAAAACCAATGGACATTCGGACATACGAAAGCATTTTTACCCAAGTTGAAACTTAGACGCTTCGGTTGTTTCACTCGCTCGGTCAACTGTTAAACGACTTACATGATGGACTCGAGAGGCCTAATGAATGAATGATTACCGACTTTTACAGGCAATCATTCACTTATTGACAAATTGGGGCCTTGCTCGTTTAGCCCATCCTGCCACTCGTGAATAATCACTTTCAAGTGATGAATTTTACGTTCCGTTTATTTCACGTAGCCCGACTATAGTTATTTGTGCAACAAGAGAGGAAAGTTGGTTTTTCTTGCGAGTGTTGATTTTGAGTCCCGAGCAAGCGAAAGATTCTATAATTGAATCACGAGCGAAGCGATTCTAAGTTAGAATCTGGAGCGTAGCGAGGGACTCAAAAACACGAGATGTAAAATAACTTTGCTCTCGTGTGTCACATACAACTTTTCACCGCAGTAGTGAGAACATATTAAAGGTAAAACATATATAGTTCATAAGTTGTAATAGACCCCGAAGTATGAAGTGGCAGTTCATGGCCTTCACTAAATTAAAAAGCTATTTTGTCTCACTCCCTGGAGTGACGAAAGTCGCACTTTCGTCACTTCAGGGAATGACGAAAGTAGCACTTTTGTCACTGTTTTTTCGCAGGGAAGTAGGCTTGTTCGAGCTGCTGAGGTGAAAAACTAAATGTGCACTTTGCAACTGACAAAGAGTGAAGTTACAATACTAATTAATATGTATGAATAAGAAATGGCCGCTGCTAAGTTTATGCAGAGTTAGCGTGGTCGCGTTCTATATGTTTCCCGATAGCAGAAGGCGCAAAAGCACCGGGTTTCACTGTCTCCCTCCATTGTACCCGTTTTTGCCGTTACGCTTACCGCATATGAGGGCTAGTGAGGGAAGGGTTGGCACATCTATTATCACCTTTGGGTGCGTTTGAAAATAGTAGCAATTCAACCAGTGTTTATGATATGCGTATGACATATCTCAAACACGGCACAGATATGAAGCAGGTGGAAAACCCTATCTTTTATGCGCACGACAGGTAACGTTTTCATCTCTGTAGCTAAATGTCAAATCCAGGAAGAAGAAAATCGTCTGTAGGTACTTGTACTATTAGTTATTCTGTAGAAAAAGGCCGAAATAAACGTAGGCCGCATAGCCGGTCGATTATGGGTTACTGCCGCGTGTGGTAACTCGTCCTTCCCGATCCCAGAGCGTGTCTCCTCACAAATTTGTGCCCCCGGTATGCCGGCTTGTCCGGAGCAGGCATGTCCCTGGCTGGGTGTGGTACCTATGTTCATGTTCATGTTCATGGGGCCGATTTTTGACTTTCGAGCGCACGAATTCAAAAGCGAGTATTCGAAAATAATCGCATTCGAAAAATTTGTCACGATTATTTTCACTTAAATTCATAATACGTATTTTTGAAACTCACCTCCCATTAGCTAGTGATGCACTATCGAAAGTTTAGCGTTTCGTTGTACGCAGAAAATCAATGATTACCGGTTTTTAAAATAGGTGTTTAAAAAATTAAATTAAGGTAAATCATCTTTGAAAGTTATATTTCAGCTAATGATATTAATATCAAAGTGCATTTCAAGTACATATATGCTTGGTAACACAAAGATAAACTTATGTTATACGCGTGGACGGAACGTTTAGTTTCCCGTTCCCAATGTTATAGATTAGAGTCTATGGTCGATACCGTCGATATGACATGACTGGCATGGATGGCCGTTAGTTTTCTTTTCTCATTGTTGACTCGTTTACTGTTAACATCAAATACTATACTGAAATGGCTGATATAAAAAATAAAAGTCACATGTCTGCCACCCAAAAAAAAAGGCTGGCCGATATAATGGCCACCAAAAACACCTTAAGGGCTGGAAAATTTACTTCAAATTTCACCAAAAAGGATGCCCAACGAGAGTGGGAGGAAATCACAGATATATTAAATGCGTTGCCAGGAGCCACCAAAACCTGGATGTCATGGAGAAAGGTAATTATCAAAACAAGCTAGTAAGTGATTATGATAAGGCAATTTTTTTATTACAATTAACAGTTATTACTGTTTGTTCTTTCAGTCATGGCAAGATTTGCTGTCAAAAGCAAAAGGCAAAAAGGGGGCAATCACGAAGTCGATCAATGCGACTGGAGGAGGCGGGCCGGTGCAAGCCCTAGACGAAGTTGAGGAGAACATTGTTTCCCTCATCGATCCAAGAAGTGTGTCAGGCCACCGGGAGTCCCAGGAGTCTGAGGCAGTTTTTAATTGTGAGTTGGTTTTGTACAGTAATTACAATATTAACAAACTTAATACACATTGCATTACAAACATATTTTTCTAGCTGTTGGGAAAACAAATTTCTGTCAATAAAAAAACATATTTATTGTTTTAATGATTCTAGAGCCAGAGGCCGACTTCAAGGGCTATACTTTTTAAACTATGTTAATACAAGTTTACATTCTGATTACAACTTCATCGAGGAATCATTAATAAATTAATGTAATTTTATTCATCGCTAATACTTATATTTTATATACATATATATTTTTAGTTGAGACACAATTCGAGGAGGAGGCAATGGAGGTACCGCCAGAGGAGGAGGTGACTGTATATGAAATTGGTAAGTGAAAGCCAAGAAATTTCGTACATAGAACAATGTCTTCTTTTTACTCTTTGCTTACGGAGGGTTATTTCATATGAGAGTAAGTTGTATGTATGTCCATTTTTTGGCACACCCTGAAGCCTAACATTACCATTTTAGGTGTCATAAAATTTGTCTCGATCGTGGGAGTGTCAGTCGGGTATTTTTATAATCTTTTAAATTTAACTAGTTCCCATTGAAACTAAGTCTTTACATATTAGGTTTTTTTTTTACTTTGTTATGTTCCAGAGGTGTCTGGTTCAAACCCTGGATCATATTACTTTCTTTGTTCAAGTTAACAAATAACATTTGTTTTTAGTTCCAGATGTGGCAGAAGTGAATCAAGAGAAACAGAAACAAAAAAAAATAAATTTAAAGTCATTAATGAAAGAAAAATTAGAGTTAAAAAAAAGATTGACTGAAGCTAAAATACAGTTTTACACTGCATTAGTAGATGAAAAAAAAAAACAAACTTCTGCGCTGGAGCAGATTGCTTGGGCCATACAAGGCCAAACTCAAAATCTGCCCTAGTGGAGTAGTTTTAAGATTGTTGATTATTAAAAGGTATAAATAAAAAATTATGTGTGGACTAGTTTAGGAAAAGGGCCACTTTGTCAATTACAAGGTCACTGATTTTTTTCACTAATAGTTAGCATAATTATATTGTGTAGTTTTAGGAAATACTAATAACTCCATATAAACAAAATGGGCCCTTTTTCATACACTGACACATTTATCCCAAAGACTTGTTTATTAAAGTTGTAATAATATGTAAGTCATGTGCATCTAAGAAAAGTTTACGCCATATTGTTGCATAGTTCCCTTTTAGACATTGTTTGTTACTGCTAAGTTTGGTGTAAACTTGTCTTGAGACATGTACTGTTGTTGATTTCTCTATAGGAATAAAAATATTATTTTTTGATCTTTAAGAAAGTTGATTGTTACAAAGAGATATTAAATAGAGGTGAACAGATTAAGAAATTTTTGTACTCTAAGTTCGATAGCTTTACTAGATGGCGCTGTACAGCCTTCATACATTATGCGGTAACTCTGGTTTGCTCTGGTTCCGATGGCGGTTCAGAGTTAATGTTATAATGTATGGGGTAGTTTTAAGATTGTTGATTATTAAAAGGTATAAAAAAAAATGATGTGTGCACTAGTTTAGGAAAAGGGCCACTTTGTCAATTACAAGGTCACTGATTTTTTTCACTAATAGTTAGCATAATTATATTGTGTAGTTTTAGGAAATACTAATAACTCCATATAAACCAAATAGGCCCTTTTTCATACACTGACACATTTATCCCAAAGACTTGTTTATTAAAATTGTAATAATATGTAAGTCATGTGCATCTAAGAAAAGTTTACGCCATATTGTTGCATAGTTCCCTTTTAGACATTGTTTGTTACTGCTAAGTTTGGTGTAAACTTGTCTTGAGACATGCACTGTTGTTGATTTCTCTATAGAAATAAAAGTATTAATTTTTGTCATTTAAGATAGTTGATTGTTACAGAGATACTAAATAGAGGGGCACAAACTAAGAATTCTTTGTGCTCCAAGTTTGATAGCTTTACTAGATGGCGCTGTCCGGCCCCATACATTATGCGGTAACTTTGGTTCGCTCTGGTTCAGATGGCGCTTCGAGTTACCGGTTAATGTATGGGGCCGTACAGCGCCATCTAGTAAAGCTATCAAACTTGGAGCACAAAGAATTCTTAGTCTGTGCCCTTCTTTTTAATATTATCTCTTTTATTGTTATCAGTTCTTTAGTCAGAGAAAAGCGATTATATACCTGAAATTTATTTGAAAAAGTAATACACAATCAGCAGCAAAAGTAGCAAAGTAGGAGGGGTGTTTAAAAAGCAGCCAAGCACATTTTATTGTTAGGAGAGTGTATTATGTGCAAATAATTGTGTACATCTCGACTGCTCAGCAACTTGTGCTGCCGGCTGTCATAAGAAATGGTTATGTGAAGTAATCAATAAGTGAACCATAAGTTTTGTCAGTTACTGTATAATAAATTATATAATTTTAAAAGTTTTATTTCTAGTTGAGCTTGTTGATTTTCATAGGTTTTATGATAATTAATTATGAATAAATGAAAAAGGTTTATAATTAAAAACTTCATTTACATACATTTTTGATAATTTATATTCAAAAATAATTATTTATTATATGATTTTGCATAGCCTGCCCTCGCAAAAGGTCTCGATTCATCCTTCCTCTTGGCTGGGGAGGTGGAGGAGGCAATTCCATTCCAAGGTCTATTGGAATGTTTTCTTCTTCCTCTTCCAGTGCCACATTATTGGTAACGCACAAATTGTGCAGTACAACACATGCATTTATTATTTTCGTGGCCTTTTCTGGGTTATAATGTAGCCCTCTCTCCTTTTTAAGGCAACGGAATCGTCCCTTTAGCAGGCCATTGCATCTTTCTATAGTTGCTCTGGCAACTTTGAAAGCTGCATTGTACCTGTAAGCAGGTGTTCCCTCAACAGGTTCCGTCACAGGTACATGCAGCCACGGCCTTAATGCGTAACCGCTGTCACCTATAATCAATATATCAGTTTATTTATTATCAATTATATATACCTCATAAGATTGAGTTAAAATATTAGCTCTATCTACCTATTAGATAGTATCCTAGGTGCCCAGCATTGTGCAAGCCCTGCATGAGAGGTAATACGGAACTTTGGTTCCATATATAGGAGTCATGAGTACTCCCTGGAAACAATGCATTTACATTTGTAATGCGCATGTTGGCATCACAAATCTGAAAAAGAGAGTAAATATTAATAGGTATAATTTTTTTAAATCAAGTTTATCTGACAGCACAGAAACTACCAATTGCGTGTTGATGGTGTGTACACCCTTCCGGTTCACATATGACCTCTCATCATATTCCTCAGTGCTCGGAGGAACAATGGCAACATGGGTGCAGTCAATGGTTCCAATAATGCCCGGTAAGCCATAACGATTAAAAAATCTGTGAACAAATAAAAAATACCCAAGACTATTACATGAAAATATTGCATAATATAGATGTTCAGATAACTCCCTTCTCAACCAGATTTGAACATACTAACTACTTCCAACTCTTGTTTGCTCGCAAGAGCCTCTCCATAGCCACTCTATTTAAGGAGAGTTTGTTAACATATTATAGGTATAATGAGTGGTTGGAAACATACTATATTAGTAGATGTAACACAATTATTTACAATAAGTATAAAACATTATTAGGTACTTACTGTTGTGTGATTTCATCCAACTCTGCTAAATTGGCAGGGAATTTAACATAATGGTTAAATATGTCCCTATGATTGAGGGCCATAACAACTTCCGTTAGAGATTTGGACACCGATGCTTGGGATTTTTTTTTTGATAAATGTTGACCCACAGGTGTTTGATATGACCCAGTGGCAAAAAAGTTTAGTGCAAGCAGTACCTGCAAAGAGAAAATGGGGATACATTAGAAATAACACTATTGTTGATATAACACTATTGCTAAAGCTGGAGTCTTGCTGTAGCTAGGGAAATTGTGTAATAAAGCTCTTTTGGTGTGTGGAATAAAGAAAATTATAACTAATAAGTACTAACCTTTGTTTGAACATTTAAGTCGGTAGTTCGTTCCGCATCCTTAATGTAGGGCTTCAATTTATCAATTAATTGCTTACAGAGCTCTTTTGTGAGCCTGTAACTTTTTTTAAATTGTCTTTCTGTTAATAGAAAGGCTTCTTGCGCTGCCACCTCCATCTGTGTTCGCCGCCCTAACGGCGCGGGTAAATTGTCCTCCTCTTCTTCATCATGGTTCATAAAATATAGTAGATATTCTTCGAGGTTAGCCATACCAATTCTATTTATTGTTTTTTTTAACCGAATCTAAGAAGCCAGAGAAGTATGGAATCCTATATCGTATTGTATTGTTTGTCATTTAGAATTTTGACAAGTCAAGTCACTGACGTCTTGGCATTAGTGACAGCATACCACTTAATTTCTACTGATAGAATTGAATACGAGTGGTCAATACCACTCGTGTTTGAACTTTCTATCGCTCGTATTTCAAAAATACCATTTCATCGTTTTCTAAAGTTTTCGAATGAAAGATTCGAACGCTCGAAAGCCAAAAATCGGCCCCCATGTTCATGTTCATGGAAAAAGGCGGAAATAAACGCTAGGAATATTTTGATGACTGTATTAATTCTAGTGGACGGATGTGATTCTATATCCGAATTGAATCTGAATCTTCAATTTGTCCTCAAATCAGATAAAGAACTCAATCGGCACGATTCAGCGAAGAAATTCACCTGGCGTCACTTTTGAAATGATACCACAATGCTATCACGGCGTGGGAAGCAGGCACAATGGGGCAAAAAGAACGCCATAATACGCCACGGTGATTGTAGTACAGCCAGTATTATGACAAACAGAAGCCGAAGTCTTCAGGCGTTACTTGCTAAATTTAAACGATTCGAAAATGCTATATATCATGGGGTTACAGGCCGAAACAATGGGGCAAAAACAAAGTTATAATTATAATATAATACGCGACGGTGACTACAGTACAGCCAGTATTATGACAGACAGACGCCAAATTCATCTGGGGTTCTCCTGAAACATATGATAAATGGATTTCCGTTTGAGCTTCAAGATGGCTGCGTCGTCTTTGGCATATTTTTTTGTTTTTTGCTCATTTACGTAGTTCAGTGTGTAATATTGACAGCTTATTGTGCGGTGACCTAACGAACAAGTGTGCAGCTAATGAAAAATTAGTCCCAAAACGAGTAACCACCCTTTAGTTGAACAAACGGTTATCCGGGGTCCCGGCCACCCACGTGTTTGTAAGGAGGCTATCACAATTATATGACAATTATATCAAGACGCGTCCGACACATTGAAGCAAAATGAACGCCATAATATGACAGTGTGTCGGACGACGTGTCACGACGATTTTTTTTTCGCCACGACACGATGCCAAGCAACTGACAGCTGTCAACCGCCAAACATGGCGCACAACATTTGTTCTAAATACCCGATCTAGTAGAATACTAAATCAATGCTACCAGTTGTATTAGTACAGTCAACTACAAAGAGATGTATCCATGTTAGTCTTACAAAATGTAGGAACTTTTAGTATTTCAAAATTATTTACCCTTGCTTCGTGACATTTTCAGTATCCACCAAATCTTACATTATCATTGACTCTTTTAATATGCAATAATGATGTATCCCACTACGTTTCCTCTTAATTTACACTTACAAACCTCTTTTATAATCTATCCATATGTTTTGACAAATGAAGGTAAACTCCTAATGTTACAAAGAAATGTAACCAATATCTTTAAATTCAGAACAGAATCCAAACAAAACATTTCCAAATTTGAAAACAAAAATCTTCTTTATTTGAGAGTTATGTATTACGACTTACAATTCTCATTATACTATCCAGTCATCTTGTTTTCATTTGTATGAAAAAATGACAAATTTTGAAATCCTACTTCCTACTAATATTGCAAATGTGAAAGTTTGTGAAGGCGTTTGGATAAAAGTAATAAAATTCATTTCTAAGGCTTTTTAATAATGTTAGTCATATGCTGGCACCATATACAAGATATCTCTATACTCCGCTTAGCGCGTTATTTCTTTGAAACCTAAGCTGCCAAAACGAAGGGGTGCGGGAGGGGAACCCGCAATGCCAGACAGGGATGCGCGATTCTTCCATGGAGCGTAAGAAAGAGTCAGATATTAATGGTTGCCATGGAGACGTACTATGTTTATTGTCACTTCCAATATTAGTGTCTCACTATAGGGTGAAATTACTCCGAGCGTGGCAGCGGGGGTCGCCCGGCTATGCGGGGTCTTGGGTTAATTAGTCTATGGCTGGCACAAACTCCTACAAAATTTAAGACGTGAACAAACTGTTATTCATTATTTCCTTAAACATCGTAGCTACATTTCAAACGATCTTTATAAATGCATCTAACTCATACAAACAAATCGAATACTCGTACTTCATATATACCTACATTTTGTAAAATATTTACTTCCCAATGGAAAGCTTGCAAGCTTTCCGTTGCTTTTTCATTCTGTCATCTAGGAATAAACTTATAAAACGATATAAATAAAGTAATCATTACCTATTATAAATTAAGTTGAAAAAACGTATCTCTCTTGGACTATGTGCCTAGGTAAGGTAATGTTATAAGGAAGATTTGACCTATGTGCGAATAAAATGATCGCTCTGACGACTGACTAACACTGACAACTCACGAAAGTAGTGCAGACTTGTCATTGGATACATCTATCTCAGGTTATTGGAGAAATAATACTTCTTTGTTGGCGTTTGGCAAACTATTCAAACAGGTTACATTTCTTTAGAATATTGAAATATGACTTTTATTTGTCATAACATATTGATAGATAATAAATGAAGGTTGCAGGAGTACATTCATAGGAAACTTGGTTGGATATGTAATAATAGCACTTTAAACAAATCGATGACAGTGTAAGATTTGGTGGATACTGAAAATGTCATGAAGCAAGGGTAAATAATTTTGGCATACTAAAAGTTCCTACATTTGTAAGACTAACATGGATAAATCTCTTTATAGTTGACTGTACAGTCAAGTGTAAAAATATGGGTGTACTCATCTTACTCAAAAATATGTCCCATAGTATCTTATTCCGTTGTAATAAGTGCGTAGTACCATATTTATGAGACGATTTTTTCGATACGTATTTTTGCACTTGACTGTACCAGAAATCACAATGAAAGAATAAATAGCACACATACCACCAAACATACATTGTTCCTTGTAATTTCACTTCGTTGCTGTATAACTTACCTGAAATAAGAAAAATATTAATTAATTAATTGCCTTAGTGGCTCTGACAGATTATTACTTAAATACCTGTGTTCCAATTAAAATATTAAACCGTCTGGTTGGAGGGTTACGTAGTAAATATTAAATTATACAGTTATAAACTAGTCAAACAAACGTATAGACAAACAACTCACGAGCTAATCCGTTAAAAGGAAAACTTAAAATTCGAAACATGTTTATAGGTTTTCCAAATGTGGCGAAGCTCCACTAATGAAGGAATCTTTCTAAATTTTACCTATAAATTTAAGGTTTAACTTCGTTTGTAGAAGTTACAGACGAAGCTAGTGCTAAATAAATTAACAACAAACTGTGTTGACGATTTTCCGAAAAAAATTAATAAGGTACCACGTTTGAAAAAAAGTCCCCAATTTTGCACATATTAGTCAGTTTTGTGACGGTTCATACAGAATGTATATAAAATACGTCACAAAACTGACAATATGGGATACTTCTTTACAATTTAAATCATATTCTGACTAGAAATAACCCAAAATTTGTTCAGTTTTCCAAAAATATTTAATAGTACTTACACTTTTTTCTGACAATGCACCGACACAAAGTAAAGTTTGTACGAGTACAAGTCTATATACTGTAATAATATTAGTATAATGATTAAACCGTTGTTTTCATTACAATTGCTTCAAATCGCAGTCGTCTATGGTCGGTGAGAGGTGGTTATGTCACTTCAATGAAGTATTCGTATAATTGAGTAAAGTCCTAATTAAAAATGTATTCAAATCGATCTGTTACTAGTTAAAATATACGTATACAGGTTTAAGATTTGTGTGGACAATTTTAATAGAAACGCAGTCGTATTAATCTTACCTTTCACCTTCATTATAATTTATTTATTTTATTATACATCCATACGACTGAAAAAGTTGTTTAGGCATTATAAATAAGAATAGGTAACCCTAATAGCAACTTACGCAATTTCACTCACTAGGTACTGTAATATTAACACGCACAGTTTAAATCAGAAAAATAGTGCAATTTTTTATATGAGATATGTTTATTTCGGCAACAATCTAGCAATTGGCTAGTTTACTAATCGAATCGCATGAAATATACAGAGTGTAATAAAATACTGGTGATCCGTTTAATTAAGGACATAATTAGTATCTTATTGCGACTAAGAAAAAATAGGACAAAAATTTTTTTGGCGTATTTTTTTTTGTATGGGACCCGTCATCCCAGCCGGTCAACCCTCCATGTTGACTATATGGCTGTATATGGCTTGTCATATGTCATTTGAAAGGTTTTTCATATTCTACAACTTTTTGTATGGCGGAAAATCTCGAATCGCTGTGTGATAATGATAAATGAACCAGAATGACACAAAAAAACATAAAAACGCATTAAAAACAAAAACATGACACATAATCATCGACAGTTATAAAACCTTCATAATCTGTAGAGCGATACAAGAACTTAGTATCAAAAAACCTACATATTAACGTTTCAGCTCAAACTAATTTTATGCCTCGTAACTTTGTTTACACAATTATTTGGGGCTACCTGTCATAGTAAAAGTTTTACAACTTAGAATAAGCTATCCAGTGACATATCGCTTGTCCTTATTGGTCAATAGGCCAATCTGACCACCCTCCTTAAATAAATGATTTTATTTTTAGTTTTTCATAATTAAAATACGATACCAATTATGCCCCTACACCATGCACATGATTTCAACTTTAAAGTTACATTAAAAAGTATTACAATTAATTGACAGAATGTTACAGTAAAATGTAAACATTTACACTTGATCGACTGCCTACCATCTCTCCGTCGCGGAAGTTAATTACAATAATTACATTCGGAATGACAGTCATTCCGATGTCTCCGAGAGAAATGACGGGCAGGCGGATTCCGACACGTCTGTCGATGTCGATTGTCAGTAAAAACATAGTAGATAAGTGCCTCTAATTTTTGACGCGCCGCCAGTGGTATAATTAATCATCCACGATTTTATATGTAAGATACTATGACACCAGTAAATACTTACATAGCGGAATAGAGCTCACTGGCAGACAGACAGACTCAGTTATCCGATTATCACCCTAGGGTATGCAACCCTGAAAAAGCCCTAAGATATAAATATCCAAAAAGTTGTCGTAGATACTAGTGTTTCTACCTATGTGTCTATTTGCGTCTACTTACATACTATACATAGTTGTTGCTTTTTCCCACGGGAACCTAAATTCTGTAGACGTAGTTACATTTACATTATTTACGTTCCTAAACTAATCGTTAAGAAAACTTACTAAAAGTCGATAAGAACCCTCATTCAATAAATGGTAATTTGTACACATCGTTAAATTATCATATTTATTTAGTGTCAACAATGAATAATACGCGATAGGCGTTCTCATTCTCGTGACCATGTGCTCGAAATGGTAGCAATTGATTAAACTATTAATAAACATGAACCGATCAGTGCATTAGTGCAGTATTATTTTAAATACCACGACGGTGGCAAACAACCGTACAGCCCACCTGATGTTATGCAGCTACCGCAGCCTATGGATGCCTCAAGCCCACGCCGATCTATTGGCTACCAGTCCTATCCCACATACTGCCTCCTCATATGCGGAGAGAAAGATGCCTTGGCCTTGAAATACAAAAGATCCGGGCATCCCCAAACTTACCTGTCCATGAAGACCTTCACGATTTTAAAAAGACCAGACTTAAGTCCCGCCATCCTCCAGCGCTAAGATTCCATGATCCAACACCAATGTGTAACCTACGGGACTCTTGGGAATATGAATGGGAATCAAGATTTCTCCCTGGCGATGTCTCCAAGCCTAATACCAAGACACGACCTGCTGGCTTTGAGGAGGCCCGACGCGTCTGGTGCATGCTGAATCGGATAAGGACGGGAGTTGGGAACTGTGCTTATTTATGGCACAAATGGAACTGGTGCGAATCACCAGTATGTCGATGTGGAGCACCCGAGCAGACCGTACACCACACGGTATTGGACTGTCCTCTAACTAAATACCATGGGCAAGTGGAGGAACCACCTTAACGAAAGAAGCGGTACAATACTTAAAAACTGTAAATCTCTGAACTAGAGTACACATAAAGCCATACGAAAAAAAAAAGCCCATGGATGCCTGCAATTTCAGAGGTGTCACATGCGCGTTACCAACCCTTTACAAAATCGGAGGACTACTGCGTTGACGGCTAAAGGAACAAGATAGGCCCTCGTCGTCAACACACTGGGTACTCTTTGAGCTCTTTGGCAATCTTACTCACCGGCAGGAACACAACTTTGGGGTCTAATTGGCTGTGGTTTTCTGTAAGGTAGAGGTATTTAGGTGTTACGTAATAGGAGATAGTATTTCATACCTGATTCGTTAATGTAATTATGCACTTTGAAGTTAAATTTAAAGTCACAGTGATTGAATGTTTGTTGATTGGTTTTTTATTGAGCTTTATAAAACATTTGTCGGCCAAATTCTCCTCAAGTGGACCAAAACAATGAAGGTTAATGCATCGAGTGGCTCATAATGTTATAATGTTTTTATAATTTAAGTTTTTGTGCTGAAAAATGTACTCGTCAATGAATGTACTGGCATGAAAATTCGATTTTAACTATCTATAAGATAAAATATATTCTAAATTAAAAACAAGCAGAAATTTATAAAAGATAGGACAACAACAATAATGACAAATAAAGCCTAATAAAATAAAATATATAAAAGTTTCGAGGACAAAGTAAATAATATTTTATTGTATGAATGCGTGGATACAATTTTTGGTACTGCTACAAAATGGTTACAAAGAATGAACACAATACTAACGATATTTCAATACAAATAAAATGTCACTCTTCCGTCTCTCGGTTGAGCGAGCCGCAATCACCGAGCAGTGCCTGAAATCCTGCTGCGTACATATTTGGTTGCGCCGGCGCAGTCGGCTATCAAAGAGAACCAGAGTAACATGAAACTTTGTCATTAATTTAGAGGTCTCAAGGTAAGAACATTTTGGAAATCTTTGCTTTGAAAGACTGTGTGTTGAAGCAATGAACTTAAATGATTTTATAAGATCGTTGTAAAAAATTTGGATCTAGAAATTACTCTGCCTGGCTTCAATAATATGCATGTAAGTAGGTAGGTGTATTCTTCAAGAAACAGTTAGAGATGGGAGAAAGGTAGCCATTATTACGAATTAAATATATACCCTGCAGAGGTAGAGAATCATTGATTTTCAAGCCTGCATGAGTTAAAGCAATGTTGAAGCAGTTGATGGGACTCAAAGTCGGGTTTCCAGACGTCAGGAATTTTGACCATTCGTCAGGAATGCGGCCGGAATGCTATAACGTCAGGAATTTTTAATGAACGGATTTTTTTTCTGATGTACTTTTTCTATTGGTAGTAATTCAAAACAAACAACCAAAACCCCTGTTCTGTTATTTATCAAAACCCCTGTCACTATCATCGATATGAGCGTCAGGAAATGTATCCAATAAACAGGATTTTTGTCAGGCAATTATTGAGATGCGCAAACCGCTTCACTGAACTGAAAAGATTGATTCATATCTTTCGCTCGCGGAGATATGTTTCACTCATTTCGCTCAGTGGATCTGTTCGCATATTCGCATAGTCTCACTCGTTAGACTCGGCCGGCTCATTCGAATCATGAGTGGGAAAGAGCGAGCAAGTAACACTGTATACACTGAGATATATGAGTTACTGAGCGAGTTTTATCTTCTGTGAGTTGAAGAGTGAGTGAGTTGAATCAAAAGATGTAGTTCTTTTAAATCACTCACTCGTGAACGACCCATGTCTAAAGGCAATTCAAAATTTGTATCTGGGAACCCTAGACTCAAAACACTGGTTCACCTGAGGCGACTCTTTCTTTGGTGTTGGAATGACTCCAGGTTGACATTCCGGTGTAGCAGACCATGCGATTATGATCGACTACACTGAATTCGATCGATAATTCGATACAGTGAACTCAGATTCACAACGAGTACTCATACGGTCTGAAAATATGGATACATTTAATGTGACAAAACATGTGGTTGGGCATTTTCACTGAGTACTGTGTACCATTAAAGGCCGGTTAGCAATCGTCACAAAACTGACAGTCAATGTCAAATCCCATACATTTAGTCAGGAATGTGACGGTTAATTAAACGGTACTGAAACAAGACTTAAGTCGTGCTTTAAAGTATAAATGAAAATAAAAATGCCCGGCTACATATTTTTGTCACATTAAATAAATATATATTTTCAGACGTGACTGCGTTTGTTTAAAAAAGTTTTGGTAAAAAAGTAACGTCGCAGACCGTTTTTCCTAAACCAGTGCAATCGCCCACCGCAGAGCTGCATTGTTTTACGAAGAAAGATCATATGGCAATCTTCGGTCATCATCAGACCAGCTCCATGGCAGGAATTTCCATACAAACATACCGTTATTGCATACCCTACTAACTACCCACAACTGAAATAGCAGGGTTGCACTTTAGTCTTTTAGATCGTCTTGAATTCTCGATGAGTAAGTTGCGTGTACAAAAAAATGTAGTTCAGCAGCAATAAAAAATGTATAGAAAGTGAAAATTTGAACATATCACGCTATGAGAAGTGTAAAGTCATACGCAGCTATTAAAGTTTCAAATCTATGTAGATGACGGACCGTGGCAATAAAATACAGCGCGCAGGCGTATGTTCCTTAGCGAGTCTACCTACTCCGCACTCTGGTTCGTAATTCGAATCCCAAAATACGCTTACTTTTCGTTTGTATTTCTCTGAATCGTAGGTAAATGATTTTCAACCGACTTCAAGAATTAGTCGTCGGGATCTTTGTTTGTGTTTTTTTTTTTAATTTTTGTTCACTGATTATTTGAAGACGGCTGGACCGATTTGGAAAATTATTTTTTTGTTTGAAACAGACAGTTGGTTCCATTGTAACGAGGTCAGGATCTGATGATGGGATGGCTCGGGCATTTCCTTTTGGAAAGGTGGAGTCTGAGTGAAGTCGGTTTTTTTTTGTTAAAAATTATTTACATCAGAGGATTAAACATACCTGTTAAATACATTTAGGTATATTAGTGCACTTAATTAGTTTCTTTTTAACACGAAACAGGTGAACGAGTAACGTTAGTGTTTTGGACTTCAATAGGAATCAGAATGTGATAATGATGTCCTCCCAGACGTATCCGACGAGGGCGACACGTTGACAAGTCATTCAGCCGGTACTTGCTTGATCTTTACGTGCATGGGCTCTAGCGTCACTTGCAAAACCAAGCTTTGTTTTGAAAGTCAACAGCAAGACACAGGCTACTACTAAATTCTACTTCTTAAACTAGCTTCTCATCCTCGTCTTCCTAGCGGTTTTCCCAGCTTTTTCATGGCCTTCCTTCACCTAAAAGCGACTATCTACTTTAGCTACATGGACACATCAGTCTGATTCATTAGACCGTAATCCTGGATATGGCGAGCATAGTCCGACGGTTCCTCTCTCTGCGGCCCTGACCACCGGTAGGAGCCCTAAACGTAGCCTAAACCCTTTGCCAGCGGCCCGTGTATCGGGGGGTAAAATGAGACTCCTCCTCCTAGCGTACGTCCTGGCGTTTGCCACGGATCAATTGAGCCTGGGGTCCGCTTGGCAACCTAATCTCATGAATGGGGTTGGCACTTGTTTTTACGAAAGCAACTGCCATCTGACCTTCCAATTCAGAGGGGAAACTAGGCCTTATTGGGATTAGGTCCGGTTTCCTCACGATGTTTTCCGTCACTGAAAAGTAACTGATAAATAATTAAATATCAAATGATATTTCGTACATAAGTTCCGAAAAACTCAGTGGTACGAGCCGGGGTTTGAACCCGAGACCTCCGAATTGAAAGTCGGACGTCTTACCGCCAGGCTACCAGCGCTCCAGGGGGGGGGGGGGAATGGCACTACTTTTTTTATACTGGCTAATGGCCGTCCACTAAGCTCTTTATCCGAAAGGTTACCTCCACTGGTTTTGATGTGCATTATAAATAGCAATAGAAATAGCTCCCTAACAACGAATTGAAGCGAGAAAGTCTTGGTCAGTCGAAATAGAAATCATACCGAGTTATGTACGGCACACGCCACCTACCAATCAAACGAATATCACCCTTATTAACACTGCACAAAGTTCAATCAAGTCAAAGTGCGTATGATATAGCACACGCGAGATGGTCCTAAGTCCCTGGGACAGTTTTTTTAATTGAAACCTTATTGTAATTAATATTCAGATGATTTTTGATAAACATGGTTTAGATATACGGCAGTTTGGAATGATAAGTTGTATATTGGAAGGAACAATAGGTTAATAGATTCATTGTGTTAGAATCACACCATATTGTAATGGTGTAAGTTACCATTAACACGCTATAAATTTATTGAGGCTTATGATAGTTATGATTATAGTATGGGTCTGGAAAGTGAAATCATAAATAGGGTAGGTACATACATATACAACGTGTTACTTGAGCCACTAAAAACAGACATCCCAAACGATTTTTATTATTGCTAATTACTCTGGAGTATTTATTTTTCAATCAGTTAATTATTTCGAAAGATATCCGTATGTTTAGTTTTCCTTGCAATTCTATTCAATTGTTAACTCTACATTTGTTGCGTTGTTGTCACATCTCTACATGTGTCATGTCATGTCAACCTTTCAACCTACTTTGTCTATTTGTATGACATGACATAAGATGATATACTTTGACAATGGCAACTAGAGGTGTGCGCCACCATAAAAATCCGCGGCGGCGGCGCGCCGGGAAATTTTGGCGGCGTGGCTGCGCCACGCCGGCGTCAAGGTCACTTTTGCCTATACTCGCAAGGCTCACGTTTCGCATTAAAAATATGTTAAATATCAAAAACTTTTAAGGAATATAAAACGATATATAGGGCCGGTGGCTTATTTAAAGGTGTTTTTTTGTCTAGTACACTTCCGTTATGCCTTTTTGGAAATCGCTTTTATGTTAATGTTTTCATAATTGTGATAAATTAAGATCGTTTTAAATCCAACTCAAGTCAAATTAAATAGTTCCATACAAGTGTGTTGGCGTTAGCTGTTAGCTTGTATGTAGAATATTTATGAATAAAGAATAAAG
The DNA here is from genome assembly GCA_947086415.1 of Pammene aurita. NCBI lineage: Eukaryota > Metazoa > Arthropoda > Insecta > Lepidoptera > Tortricidae > Pammene > Pammene aurita. The sequence continues at coordinate 5,024,685 of OX352307.1, forward strand.
AACTCCATCTAAAGCGTGTACCAAGGCCAGCTACCAAGAAATGTCTTGCGGGAGCTCGCCAGAAGGTTGCCTCTCGAGATAAAGGACGTTATATGGGATCCTTCTGAACATACAGAGATAACATGGAATGGCTTCAAGGCGGTTGCGTCCGAAACAGTGAAATAAGTTATCCCCACTCCAGGGAGCCAAGCCAGACGAAAATCCTGGATTTCTGATGCTACCTGGGAACTTATTGAGCAACAGAGGACTCTCAAAGAACAAGGCCTTAACACAGACTTGCGTGAAAAGGGCATGCAGACGCGATAAGAATAATTCAATCCATTTTTTATGTGACGAAATCGAAAACCATGCTGCAACTGCCCATTCTAAAGGCTTGTTCCAGAAAGTCAAACTTCTCACCCGCGATTACAAACCTAGAAGCTGGCAGACAGCGGATACTGATCTTTATCAGACCTGGGAAAAGTGTTGGCTAGATGGATTCGGAACAACTCTATCGAGAAGTTCTGGAACATATTTTAGTGCGAAATGACGCTGTGCATCCACTAGGGCCGGACATATTTATTTCCGAAGTGGAACACGCTATCAGACGTCTGAAAGTTAATGCCGTCGGTACTGATGGTATATGCGCTAGTCTCCTAAAGAATCTAGGTGGCGAAGGTACACAGTCCTTACACCAGATTTGCTGCAAAGTGTGGAAAACTGGCCAGTTGCCGAGAGACTGGACTGAATCCATGGTTATACCTCTCCATAAAAAAGGCTCGACGCTAAAATTTGACGACTATAGAACTTTGTCTATTATATCGCATGCCAGTAAAGTATTTCTTTGACATCATGAATTCGCGATTGATAAAGTTCCTGGAGCAGCAAATACTTGCAGAGAAGGCTGGCTTTGTGTCTGGGCGAGGGACACGGCAGCAGATTTTCATCGTGCGCCAGAACATCGAGAGATGTCGTGAATGGAACAAGCCATTAGTCCTATGAACGTGAAATCATCCGGAGGATTCAAATAGCGAAGGGTGCTATGACTCGGTTAGTTAGGGTCTGAAGAGATCGGGCATACAGAGGCAGACTAAGGTTAGACTTATGCGTTTTCTGGTGTTTCCAATTTTCCTATACGGTTCGGAAACTTGGACTATCAAGGCAGATCTGAAAAGCCGTATTGACGCGTTTGAGATGTGCTGTTGGCGAGGGCTTTTACGGATACCTTGGACTGCGATGCGATTAGTACGTAATCAGTCCATACTAGAGGAGCTACGCATAAAACGCTGGTTGTCTACGACGTGCCAGGACCACATACTTCGGACACCTCTCTCGACGCTTCTCGGATAACCTGGAGAGGATAATCATAACGGGAAAAGTTAAAAGCACAAGACTAAGAGGCCCTCCCCCTGCAAGATGGTGTGCCCAAATCACTGCACCCATGCAATTAAAACTGCAAGAAGCCATGCGCTTAGCGAGGGATAGAAGCCTATGGAGGAACCTGGTCTTCAACAGAAAGACATGATCCTCAGCTCTGAGGGAACGACTAGTGATGATGAAGATCCTTTTTTGACTCGCAGTAGGTCTAAACATACTGTTCAGTATTAAGGATCAATCCTGCCACCGAAAACACTTCTTTTCTCAGGATAATTTAGTTGGTAGTACAATTTTGATGGCTGATTTATTATTTTCATTACCAATCATATTAATAAGGCCATCGACTTAATATTTGTTAGGTGAGCGGTTAAATCATACTCATTTATTAATGTCCCGAAAGAGAAAAAAATTACCAAACCCAAACTATTTCAATGTATAGATGTTTTCATGGTTTAATTCGTCAATATACGTTGTTAAATTTTCAACTGGCTTTCCTTCATCGGTAATTATCATTGGCAAATATTTGTCGAATTTTGAAATTTTGGCCAACGGCGTGGATTTTCAAATCCGCGGCGGCGGCGGCGGCGTGGGTCCCACGGCGCGGCTACGCCACGCCGGCGCGGCGCACACGTCTAATGGCAACCTACATGACACTATGTACAGTGAAAAAACAAATTTGTCTAAGCTGCCAGCCTTTATTAAATATCCAACCTCCAGCTCCTAACCTCTCGATAGAATGATAAACTGTGAAACTTTTAATCACGTAAAAAATTGGAAACTTAAAGAAAAAGTATACCCATGTTAAGATTCACTGCAATCGATTCCACTCTTGATTCTGAACAAACAGTTTTCAGGTTATTAGTCTTGGGTGTAACACGTTGTATATGTTAAACGAATAAAAAAAAACTTATGAAAACAAATGATTGGTACTTTCAACCTTTTTATAAGGTTTTATTTAAGTTGCAATGTTGGTCAAATCTTGCAAGTTAGGTTAGCCATTGGAACTCTATCATAAATCAACGCAATCCATGGGTTTAGGTTTGTAGATTTTTTTTATACCACGACGATGGCAAACAACCATACCTGCCTGATGGTAAGCAGCTACCGTAGCCTATGGACGCCTGAAACTCGAGAGGTGTCACATGCACGTTGCCGACCCTTTACAAAAAGGAGAATTCACTGTGGTGACGTCTAAACGAACAGGCGGGACCCTCATTGTTAACACACTGGGTCCTTTTTGAGCTCTTTTTGGAAATTAATTCATCAGCAGGAACAAAACACTATGAGTGGGGTCTAGTGCAATTTGGCTGTGGTTTTCTATACTTCCCTAGTCGGGCTCTGCTCGAGATTGGAGCGAGATGACATTCGCTGTGCTGTGCCCTATCACACATAGCGAGATGACATTCGCAGTACCCATACTTCTCTTTTGGACGTAGTTTAAGGACATAAGGGGGTCCAAAAGAGGGGTAGAGTTATTGCAAACTAAGGAGTAATATCCATAGTACATATATTTGTACTTTGTCAAATCAGGAATATTTAGCATTAAAAATCCATTTCAATAAAATAAATAAATAAATGTACCTACATATAACATATAAGAAGGAAACGAATAGATCGCCTTTATCGCATCGCAAGCTATTGACCGTAATACACAGTTAGATACATAAAAACTTTATTCCAATACTTTATGATTGCAAAAACATAGTTAATATGCACCGCAGTACATCTTTAACGCTTGCAAAAACCTCGTTAATATGCCACATATAGTATATTACCGTGTACCGTAGTTCACATTACAATTCTATTTCCACTTTTTTATACGAATACAGTGATAAGTACTTACATGACTGTTAAAAATCAATAAGGGTTTCCACGATCGAGTTTTTCACTAGAGGGCAGCACGGTGGCGAGAGGTCTTTTTGACAGTAGCTGTCAAAATCCACCAATTAGAAAAAATATGGTTAAACATGATTAGAGAATTATGACAGCTAGACCTATCGCCACGGTGCTGCCATCTAGTGGAAATCACGATCACGGAAACACTCATAAAAATCTATAAGACAGTAGCAAATTCAGCTATCGTAAGCCATCGTCATTGGTGTTTCCATGTGAAAGATTAAAACACGATCGAAGGACTTTATCTACCGAACTGTGACCTCTACTGGCTTTGTTCGGCTTCCGCTGTTTTTTCCGGTACAGAAAATAACAGTTCAGCAACCGAAATTCAATGTTATCAAATGTGTTACATATTTACGAGTCTAACGTATTATTTACGAGCCAATATCAGTTTCTAATAAAAATGGACATTAGACAAGCCTAGAATCACGTATCTCAGCCAAGTTAAGAATGCCTCGCATGAGGAAAACAAAAGACTGGCTCAAAAAGGAGAATTGGCGATTACTTCACAAGAGCATGGCTCGTGTAAAAGATCATGATAATGAAGTCTTAACCAACACTAGTACACTAGTAAATTCAATATTAATTCAGAAGTAGCCAAACAGGCCAGGTTATCTAAATTATCTTGGTATGGCTTTGTTTTTGTTATGACCACTGGATTGACAATGCCTATACAAAATCGCGTTCCCTTATTTCAGGCTAAAGTACTAGCGTCATCTATCGGTCACCACAAACACTAAATTCCTACTTAACCTTTCTGTTAAGCCCATTGGTTGACTGGTACAGAATGCCTTATGGCATTAAGTCCGCCATTTGTACCATCTTATTTTGTGCAATCAAGATTAAATAAATAAATTCTAGTTTCAAATATTTTGTTCGGCGATTAACGCTGACAGAATAACTCGACTCCAGACTCAACAGATGGCGCTGTGGCAGTCAGTACCGAAAACAGACGTATAGCCTGAAGGTTCGAGGAACGCGATTTTGTATAGGCATTGTCCATCCATATGACTTATGAGAATAAAAGCCTAGGTACAACTCTTATAAGTCTGCGGTTCTACCAGAGATGAGCGAGGATGCCTTGCGAGGAAAGTGTTTGTTGGGAACCTTATAAATCTATGTTGAGAACCAATCGTAGAGCTGCGCTGTGCGAGGTGTGTGTGTCATTAATAATTAATAATATGAAATAATATGTAATGAAATTAATAATATGACATACTTACCTAATATGTAATGAAATTAATAATTAATAATATGTGACATTAGAATTGTATATAGTTTTTGCATGCTAGTATAATTAAATACATATAGCAGAATAAGCCACAAATGTCTGTACTACACCTGTTGACACTATATCTGTACTTATTCTATGCAAATAAAGATTATGATTATGAGGAAAAACAAATGAAGTGATTCTATACGGATTTAACGGCCTCCTAGCCTAGTCGGTAGTGACCCTGCCTAAGAAGCAGGAGGTCCCGGGTTCGAATCCTGGTCAGGGCATTTATTTGCGGGCGACAGCATGCACCGGGTGGTCCAGGCAGCATTTAACCGCACTGAGTGTCGGTATATGTGGTCGCGATCCTCATCAGTGAGGAAACGATGAAGAAGACCTCGGAAAGGCACTCTTTATCCATTTAAAGCGGAGGGGATAAACGCATTTTATCCACATGTGGGGAAAGAAATTTGGTGAAAGTTCTGCCTTGTTTTTTCACGTTATCTGACAAGATGGACTTTAAAGAGATGATTTTTAAAGCATTAATTTGTCTTCGATTATTAATATATTATAACATATTTTTCTCGCAGTGGTGTGGTGAAAAATGTTGTATTATACTCAGCAGCAAAGTTTGTTCATCGTCTCTTGGCTTGAGGCCCTCGCACGCTCAAGATTCCATTGTTTGAACCACTCGCTACGCTCGAGGCTCAATTTTAGATTATTTTGCTACCTCGGGTCTCAATATAAGCACGAGCGAGAGGTTAAACAACGACTTTGCTCCCTTGTATAATAAAATAAGTTTTTACTCCTCCTAAAACATCGTCTACATACATGGTAAAAACAGTAGCAACCTATACTTAAACGTAAAAGAAATAAAGAAACCAAATCACGTCCACCTCGGACAGTGTTTAAGATGATTTCAAGACCTAAGCCAATAAGTATTAGGCACTTAACTAAATTGTTCTCGAGATTGGACTCTATTTAATTCCACTCATGTGCCCAACCTACTCAATTTAAGTATAATTCTACAACCTCGTATTCAGACTTCGGTGTAGCTCAAGTTTCAATCTTATTTCCATTGCATAACGTATGTTTTATATTTTGGAACAGTGTGATATAAGAGCTTGTGAAAGTGAAGAGTAATGCAAACGGTATTTGAATGGCAATTTGTTGGTAACGACGGTCGTTTTGTTTGCAGATTCTTTGATCAGCAAATATTGTGAGAAAATCCTTTTAGAAAACTCAATGAGGTTAAAATAGTTATTTTACACAGGCTTCAGAAAACACACTTGTTAATAGAATAAGAGTTAGCACTAAAAAATGGTATAAGATTTTGAGAGGAACATCAAGCTTAGTTTGCTTTGCAATCCTTTTTGCTAGATCCAGGCATCTGTGAAGAATAGATTATGCAGATCGCTTGAAGGGTACATCCTAAGTTGTATAGTTTTTTTTGTTTAGTTCGTAGTAATTATGTATTTAATTACAATACTTATAGTACCACCATTTTAAACAACTAGCTCTTCAGCTATTTGATTAATAAAACTATGTAAATTCACTTAAACGTATATAATAGGGTGCTTTATTAAATGATTAAATGGCCAAATTCGGCGAGGTTAATGTAGATCCACAACCAACTTTACAAACCAATATAACTACAACCAACCCTATTAGTTATTCTGTGCCTGAATTCGCGAATAAATAATTGATTGTCCGTTGACCCGTGGAAACATCGACATTTAAGGAGCTAATGCATGGAAAAACCCAGTTTTTCCGCCTTTTAGTTCTTCACCTTTATAATCCATGATAAAAAACCCAGTTTTTCCGCCTTTTAGAGGCACCGTCGACTGCTGCAACATTGCCTTAAAACAGTGGTTCTCTATCTCTACTGACTACTGGATATATATTTAATTCTTAATAATAGCCGCCTTTCTCCCTTCACGGGAATAAGGTATACAATACACATCTGTTTCAGAAAAAAATACCATGTTTACCAAGTCTGGCAAAGTTAAGCATCCTAGGCAAAATTGCAGGACTTGATGGAAGACCTAACTAACCTAACTTTAACACGAAATAAGGTTATATAACGTTTTTGCCTTTGTTAGGGGAGTGGGACGTCGACCACCACACCACAGAAAGGGCCACTACTACTACACTAGTCCGACGCCCGCGGGGGTTCGTACACGTGGTAACGCGGCTAGCGTGATGTGCACCTTTGCGCCGGGGACAACTCGAGGGGGACTTTATGACTAGACTTAAGATAGTCTTAAGGTATTTTATTTATAGTGTATTTTGTTTTGTTGACTTATCGAATAAAATGTTTATTTCATAAATAAAATTAAAAAATATATAACGTATATCGCTTGTGTTGGATTTTTATATTAATTAGAACGTTTCCATCCGTTTGCCAGCGTTCGTAGTCACGGAATAGAGAGAAATAATAAAAAAACAGTGTTTGCAAAATATGGCCACAGGCTAAAAAACATTCTGTATTAAAATATCAGTGTAAAGTAAGTCTATAATTAAGGTCAATCAATACTTACCTTAATTTATTGAGATACAATTAATAATAAAACAGCTTTAGAAAATAAATAACACATTTTACAAATAATTTAAACGAATAACCCGTTCCCGGTGCAAAGGTGCCCATAAGGCTTGCTGCATTTCCACGCTGGATAACTATGGACAGCCTTTGCACCAAGAACGACTCGGAGCGGGTAAATATTATTTTAGAAATCCACTTAGAAATCTTTTCACGAGGACCAAGTAGAACAAGGTCAGTAATAAATTTTCTAAATTAACAATAACTTATTACGATAAGTCTAGATTTATGTACACTTATAAGCCTTATGGAAACCGCAAGTATTTCAATTTACCTTCCTTATAGATACTGACAACCAGTTTTCCTGTTGTAGCCATGATATACCACGTGTACCACGATAAGAAAGTTCATTTTAATCCTAACAAAACGTAACTAAATATTAAAATTTAAGAAAAAATATGACAGCGCCACACACAGACAAAGGCCCGGCGTACAGGAAATCCATTGCTAAAAACTTATAATAATCAGTAAAAAGCGGACAAAGTTTATAACCGGCAACAGACACGGAGTCCGAACCAAATGAAATAGACGAACACGAGACCGCAAACGATTAGAACAGAACGTCGAGCCGACATTGACAGAACGTTACTAATACATAAAATATCGCAGTCTTTATCCTGTTATATTTTTTCCTAATAACTCTGGACACGATGCAGGAATTCGGTCTGATTCTTACTCTCCTCTCAATCCTTTCCTGACTGCACAAGCCCTACACACCCAGCCTGTATTTTTGACTCGCCGGTATCTCGGGCAGGAGGGTCTGCTGAGCATGCCGGGGTGGCTACCGACGGGGAGAGCACACGAAAAGGCGCGGATACACGTCCTATTTTGGAGTGGGCAAATCTGCCGATAGCCTGAACCGTACCAGTATGTGCATCTAAACAAGGTCGCTGAGCCTCTCCGTTCCACTCCCCCATGTATGACCACGCCTCTGAGTCCTTGCAGCAGCACTTCTGGCTCAGTGGCGGTACTTCCATACAAGGCCAAAAGCCGGGCTTGCCCTAGTTGCCTCACCGAAATTACGTATTTTAATCGTCGCGTTAAATAACCCGTAATAATTATTTCGAGTGAGCTGTTTATAAATTTTGCCACACGCAACAAAGTGTCGCCAGTCGCCACTGCCGCGCAAACGACCGAGGCAAACGAAACTAAACGTAGCGCATGCTGCTGTCCCGCTCGCACTCACCACCGCCGCCGCCTTGCAAGCGGCATGTAAGCGGGCATTCATTTCGCCTATACAAATCGCCCCATTGGTGTCTGTACAACGAGCAACAATTTTTGCCCGGTGTACCTATAGCAAAATACGGCGATTTAAAACCAGCTTTTTGGTGTGAAGTTGGCCGCATGCCGTAAGATCACGCGACGCAAGTGAGCGTTAACGGACAACTTCAAGTCATATCATCAGTCATCATATTACAAAAGTCGAATTTGATATGCAAATTAATTGTTTGAGCAAGTCAATATGAATTGAATGGTATTGTGGTGAGGTGAGGTTACGAGTTAGTAAAAGTGCTTAATTATTTTGTAAAAGTGTTAAAATTACTTATTAATAATGGATGAAGCCGTTCCTTGTGACTGTTTGAGGTACGTCCAAGTGTTGATCATGATCAACAAAGGCAAGGTAAAATCTCTGAAGTTTGTTCAAAATCAATGTGTCGTTAAACCTAATACCCATCTTGGCTTTTGTTATTTGTAGGCATGTCTCAGATAAACCAGTTGCATAAGCGAAAATTTAGTAGGGCTGCTTACAAAATACACTAGGCTAGATTGTTAGTTGTTTTCATTCTAAATAACTTATATTGCTGTTGTAGCATATTTTTTTCGAAAGATGATGACATTTTGAGTATATAAAGATTGAATAGTTAGTACGAAATCATGTCTTCAGGCTTGCCCTACTCCAAACCTCTGGGCACGCTACTGTTAAATCTGGCTGGCCGAGTCAGTTAACGGTTAACGGCAAAAAAAAAATGATGAAAGCGCTGCGACCATCGCTGGTGCATCACCCATTTGCCAAACATTAACCAATTCGGAAAAACCGTTTAAGATATGAACATTTTAGTCAGAAATATCTCGGGGGTTTCACAATTTTTAATTCATTCCTGTGCTTTTTAAATATGTATGAAGTAAGTTTATTTTAATTATTAGATCTCTAAACAAATATACTTAAAATATAAATATTGTGCATTGCCCTAAGCCTAAGTATAAATAAACGTAACCACAAACTGGCTTCGTTGTAACCACAGATACCGAAAACCGCGAGGTTTAGTTTTAACCACATCTATACAAACATCCTACCTACATACATACATACATACAAGTCCAAGTGCAGGTGTATTTATCAAATTATACTCCACATTTATATATTTTTTGATGATATTTTGTGATGGCAACTATTACTGTTAATTCAATGTCACCGCACAACGCTAAGGTTATTAATGTTATTATCTATAATTTTACTGTTTACATGCGTTTTGTAATAACCTAAGTCAAAGGATTTATTTCAGAAACAGAGGAGTAATTCGACATGTTCCGAAAGAAAATGAAAAATCCTGGCATAAACTGCCCCCCCTCTTTTTTGGGACTTTTTGTGCACCCCATTTGGCGCCTAGAGCCAGGCGAGGGTACACAGGGGGGCAACCCCCCCCCCCTCCCCCCGACACGCCTCGTATACGACGGTAACCATATAGGTGCGGACCGCAAGATTATCTTGTGATTGAAATTGCCCCCTCCCTAAATCCTGGATCCGCGCCTGCCTCGAGCGACCGTTCCATTCGCAAATAACGGTTACATTCAATAATTATTTAACGTTAGTCATAGCTTACCTTTCCCATGTATTTGGGGTCGGCGCAACATGTTTTCCTCTTCCATACACTCTGTCACCCATCATCTCGTCATTCACTTCCTTCCCCTTTTCATCTCTCACACGGCTCATCCATCTTTTACGTGGTTTACAACTTTACACCTCCTCTTAGTCTCGCATTCATTCACACCACCTAGTCCGTGATTCACACCTTATTTCGTCAAATACTTACACACCTTCACATGCTGTGTCGTGTTATGGATATATTGACGTAAACTTTTCTATTTCTCCTTCTAAAAAACGATGTACAGAAAAATAAACGTGTTTTAACATTACTAGTAGTCCACCTCCAAATGAGAACTGGCGATTTTCTTACAACCGAGTTGACCAATATATCAAGACCCATGATCATGCTCATGAACGAAATCTCAAATTATATTGAGCTCTACTACAACCCCAACAAACTATTCAAAATCAAAAAGCCATGGAAATTAACTGAAGTCTCGTATAGCCAGCTGACAGTTCTGTTATGTCCGAAGTTGTCTGTAAGAACTTCACTTCGCTTACGCTCCGCTCGTTCGAAAATGAAAAGAGATTTCACTTAAACTGACACTTTTTCGGCACGACAAATCATCAATGCACCCACATATTGCAGCATGATCATCCCGACAAGGGCAAAACCAAGTACACTGATACAATTGTCCCCGCTTCCTGTCATTCACATGCCTCTACGCCGATTATCGACTTTATTTGAAGGTTTTAAAGTTGGTTTTCCAATAGCAGAAGGTGTGTACTGTCACTCACAAACCTCTAAACTGAATTTCGACTTTATTAGAAAAACTTTAAGGTTGGTATTGCAGTAGCAGATGGTATGAGGGGTAATAAATCTCAGGATGTTACGGTGTTCAATGTTGATTTGATTTAAATATAGTTTTCAGGGTTCCGTGATGAGATGAAGCTTTGTGTGATTTGGGTGTTCAAGGACTTGCTATTGTCATATGGTATTGGAAGTATATTGAAGGATAACTCATGTGATAACTTGTTTTTTAGCTCCTATAGTGTGTCAAAGCTAGTTATCGTAACGAATGTCAGTTATTTTTCAGTTTTTGAGTATTTTTCTGCTTTTGCTTTCAATTCTCACATGGAATAAGAACCAAACTAATACCAATAGGTCGTATCTGATGGTTATGGAAGAAGTTTTTGGAGATAACCCAAAAATGACTGAACCGATAATGTTTAAAACAATACAAGTAGAAATACACGTATGTGATTTGACGCATCCTCTCAATTTTTTTCATAGTTTTTGGACTTACGGTTCAAAAGTTACGATTATTTCTAAAAATATTAATTTAATAACAAAATATTCCAATAATATTCGATGTTATTTTTAAAGACCTATCGATTGATGTGCAAGATGTTGATATTTAGTTTTTTTTTTCTTAGAGACATGTATGGAGCCCCCCCCCCCCCCTTAAAATGTTTTTTCTGCAATTTAACTACATAACTAAGTAGCGGCATACAAAATACACCTTATAATACAAAATGGCTGTGACATATGGTCTGACGGACAGACGGACAGACGGACGTGACAAAACTATAAGGTTTGCCATTTTGGCTACGGAACCCTAAAAACGATTAACATTAATTAAAAATCTTACTCCCGTGGGCTGTGGGAATAAAATAGGACATTACACCCGCTACACCAGCGTGAAAAACCGCGCTTTATAATATAATCAACTTTATATTTTTTGTATTAGAGTCAAATGCCAAACTTACAAGTCAAAAGCAATCTTTAATGCCATACAAATGCATCATTTCAATATTGTATTATTTAATATCGTTGTGTATTCTGCTAAAACAATGCATCTATAGGTATTAACCCACTTAATCTGAAACAAAGTCCACCAACTAACCGCGTATATGTATATACGAGTATATCTGCGACCTACATGTACGAGTATATGTGTATGTTGATTAAATGTTTTATTTCAATATAAAATTTATGTACACACGTACAAACAAAGCAATAACACGTATTTACCGGCATCTGTGCCACTATCCCTATAACACATGTATTTATAATTAAAATTTATAGCACACAACAGAAAAAGAAAAATGTACAAATAGCGGACTTAATGCCATTAATGTATTTCCAAATGAGACAGTAATTTTTTTAGATCTTCTGTAGGAACCATCTAGACTACCCGTCTTTCTAGTCTAACCACTTAACTGTGTAATTAATTTTGCAATTAATAAACTTTTGACACTAACGTCTTACCTTAATGGAACTAAATTGAGTGGATGCGAAAGCGGATGTGCTAAATTTACATTTTAATGCGTGTCCCGTTGTCAAAGTAATCTAGTTTTAGTATATGATATGTAATAACTATAGATAACATACATACATTTAAAATAAAGTTATAACGACATTTAATTAGAAAAGCATCCTACTGTATAGAGGAATTTCTAAGTGAGTAAGTTAAGGTGTTTGTTGATTACTTAAATATTTAGTAGTCTGGTTTATTTTTGTAATATAATAGATGTATTGGCATAGACATAAACAAAAAGGAAGATGAGTGACGTTCATAGTAAACAAAACTGAAATGTGGTCCTGCACCTTGTAAAATGCTACACACCGCTGTAATGTATGTGCATCATGGGCAAAAGAGATAAACCTATATAGTTAACACGGGTATGCAAGGGAGACCTATATATTTTAAGCATTGCACAAAGTGTGACTGAACGACTAATTCAATGTAGGTGCCGGAACCTATATTTGATGGCACATAATCGAGCGCCTGGTACCATATCTCCCTTTTTGTATAAGGGTTCATGTTGATCCGAAACTAGCCTTTAAGATCCTTTGTACACATGAAACGCAATAAAGAATATGCATATGAATGTAATATGATACAGAGACAATTGGCATATCCCTGAGCTAGTCTCCCTAGTCGCGCACCAGTAAACGAAACATGTGGATGTGCTGACTAGCTCTCTCCACCCGTGAGAAGATGAGACAAAGTTTAAAAATGATAAACGCGTAAAGATGAACCCGTTGTCCTTAAACTACGTCCAGACACGGGTATGTCCTTAAACTACGTCCGGACACGGGTATGTCCTTAAACTACGTCAAAAAGAGAGGTATGGGTACTGCGAATGTCATCTCGCTATGTGTGGTAGGGGCACGCAGCACAGAGAATGTCGTCTCGCTCAAATCTGGAACAGAGCCCGACTGGGAAAGCTCCGCCTTACAGAAAACCACAGCCAAATAGCACTAGACCCTACTCATGGTGTTGTGTTCCTGCTGGTGAGTAATGTTACCAAAGAGCATTATTTAAAAGCTATGTTTTTTAGGGTTCCGTAGTCAACTAGGAACCCTTATAGTTTCGCCATGTCTGCCCGTCCGTCCGTCCGTCCGTCCGTCCGTCCGCGGATAATCTCAGTGACCGTTAGCACTAGAAAGCTGAAATTTGGTACTAATATGTATATCAATCACGCCGACAAAGTGGTAAAATAAAAAGTGGAATTTTTTTTTTTATTAGGGTACCTCCCCTATACGTAAAGTGGGGAGTGATTTTTTTTTTCATTTCAACCCTAACGTGTGATATATTATTGGATAGGTATTTAAAAATGAATAGGGGTTTCCTAAAATCATTTTTCGATAATGTAAATATTTTCGGAAATAATCGCTCCGCAGAAGTAAAAAAATATGCGTCCCCCCCCCTCTAACTTTTGAACCATAAGTTTTAAAAATATGAAAAAAATCTCAAAAGTAGAACTTTATAAAAACTTTCTAGGAAAATTATTTTAAACTTGATAGGATGAATAGTTTTTGAAAAAAAATTACAAAATAATTTCTGAGTTAAGTTTGTAATTTAACCGTATAAGCAGGTGTTTATTGTACCTGTAATTTCTACAAAATTACAATGAAATGACGTGCTTTCAAATAAAGTAATAACGGTGAAAATCGGTTCACGCAATAAATAATTATCCCATAAAAATCATCTTCCATACTTTATGCTCGCGCGCAATAGTTTACTTAATTTGCCGATAGATGTCGCTGTACGTGGAACTCTCATATCATATCCTACATGGCGGTGTTATTAACTCTTAAGTGGGGACACTTACTGTGACGGACGGAAAACTACGGAACCCTACAGTGAGCGTGGCCCGACACGCTCTTGGCCGGTTTTTAATCCTTATTTCCTAACAACGAGTGACAAAGATGATTGCGATTATTGCGAACTAAAATAACATAAGTAATAAAATCAGTGCTAAGTTAGGAATAATTTCATTTCATTCGATTTGTACTCAATTTGTATGAGGTAAGCCTATCTAATTCTAAAGTAAAAAAATCTTTGTCGTTATTACATTCCATAAAGAGTAGATAGGTGACTCATTTGACTCGTAGGGATATTAAGAAAGGGTGCCAACTAATAAATCAATTAATGATTACCATTATCTATGTTATTGGATAAGCAAAAAGTCCATAAAGTCCATATACGATGGACAGAGCAGGCGTTTGAACCCACAGCCACTGGACCGCGACTGTTCCGGTCTCCGCCACTGGGCTCACCTCAGGAGGAAAAAGCTGGTAGACTAAGAGCTAGCACCGACGATGGTATACGATTAACTTTTTCAACGCCAGAGGCACTTAACAGCGTTAGCCCACAGCGCTAAAAACGCTTTATAATTGTTACCTAACCTAATACGCTCTGAAAGTATCCTTCTCGCTTGGATCCGTGATTCTGGCGGTTGTGTGAGGTTTTTGTATAAGGCCTTTAAAATGTAAAGGGAACAATCCGTGACCTTTTGTATTAGGCGTTCAAAGAGAGGTTTTTGTATAAGGCGTTCAAAGGGTAAAAAGAACAACTAAGGAAAAAATAGTTCAAAAATACGTAAAAGTGCCGAAATTGTGTTATTTATGCAGTGCAGCAGAGATAAGGTATATTTTTATCATTATAACAAACTATAAATATCGTAAAATATCACTTTGAACTACTTTTCCTCAACAGAAACACCTGGCAATTATATATTATATACTTAAGTGATTTTACCCAAAATACTGCACCAAACCCGGACCCGGACCCGGGGTATGTCCTTAAACTACGTCCGGACTTGGGTATGTCCTTAAACTATGCCAAAAAGAGAGGTATGGGCACTGCGAATGGCATCTCGCTTAGTGTGGTAGGGCACGTTCAGTGAATGTCATCTCGCTCAAATCTGGAGCAGAGCCCGACTGGGGAAGTACCTCCACCTTACAGAAAACCACAGCCAAATAGCACTAGACCCTACTCATAGTGTTGTGTTCCTGCTGGTGAGTAAGGTTGCCAAAGAGCTCAAAGAGGACCCAGTGTGTTGATGATGAGGGACCCTCTTGTTCCTTTAGCCGTCAACACAGTGAATCCTCCTTTTTGTAAAGGGTCGGCAACGCGCATGTGACTCCTGTCGAGTTACAGGCGTCCATAGGTTACGGTAGCTGCTTACCATCAGGCAGGCCGTATGCTTGTTTGCCACCGTCGTAGTATAAAAAAAAAAAAAAAAACCAAACCCGATAAACAGCTGCCAGACACCCGGATATAAGTTTCTTCACTATCGAAATCGTATATCATGTTTTCGGAACTAGCTCTTTGTCTACAACGTTACATACAATTTTCTAAGAAATGTTTTTTTATTGGCTATGTGCATTTGTGCAATAATAGTGTAATTACAGCGCAATAAAAAAATATCTAAACCTTACCAGAGAGTGGCGAGGTATATAACTCGTTTCACATCGGCTTGCCTTATTCTCAGGCTGTTCACAACTTTATCTACCTTTAACGTGACGGCTAATTAGCTCCAATTTGCCTTCTAATGTTATTGACACACCTCCACTGCTCACCGCTTCTAAAAACTTTGATTCTTGTGGGTTAATTATCACTATAATAGGCATATAATATAAATGAATATATTAGGTAAATAGTTATTTAAACTTCACTGTACTATAGGTAATATGTTAGAACCAGTGAGAGTTGCAGAAATATCTACTTTAATAACAAAACTTTTAATAAATTATTACAAAATGACGTTTCGACACTTTCAACGCGAAATGAAATAGCTCCGTAAGAATAGGGTAAGAATAGGTAAGGATATTTTACATTCTCTTTGGTATAAGCTTTAACTTAGAACTCTATGGATTAAACAATAAAGACAGTAAAATGGTGTCACCCTCTTTCATAGACAGAAATTTCATAGAATTTCGTTTCTCAGAAATTATTTCATAGATTATTGGGTTCATGTACTTTCTGTTCCAATATTATTGTTTCATAGACTATTCAATTGGTTAAAACTTATTTCACAGACATTCAGTTCCATGTAAATAGCTATCAAACTTTTTAATTTACAAAGTTTTCAAACACTAGAATCATATTTCATGTATTTTTGTTTCGGTGACACAGATTTCATAGATTGTTGTTTCATAGTTACTGTTTTATATAATATTTAGTTCCAGTATTTTCTTTTCCAATATTATTATTTTAGTATTTATGCACTTCATTTAAAGCCTGACCAGAAATATATGATCATGCGCCATGTTGCGGAATTTCATTGGAACTAATTTCTTACACTGGCAATAATTTTAATGACAGAATGATATGCATGTGTAAGTGCATGTGATCATAGCCTAATTATAATTAGGCTATGCATGTGATAGGCTGTCACTGTTGTCAAGTGTCATTGAGACGGTTTACTTGAATAGAAATAAAGTGTTGAATATTAAATAATAAACCACAAAAAATTTCCAAAATTATCCATATTCAAGAGCGAAACATTGTAAATAGTGTATACAATAAACTGATGTAAATAATACGCCCGGGAAATGATACTATTTCGCTGTGAAACATTTTCAAATTAACATCAGAGCTGACAGGTAAACAAATCAGTGACAAATCAAGATGTCACTATACCATAAAGAATAACACGCTCTATGACTGTTGCCATATAAATGAGAATAATAGCGCCCTCTTGACAATAATAATATATTTCTGGTCAGGCTTTACATGAATTGCAAAGAAACTTATTGCAAAGAATAAACATAATTATATTACTCGTAGATCTGTTACACACACAACAAAATTCCAGAAACAAACGGTTGCCGGAAAAAGTTGGTTAGATTAGAACTGCGACCCCCCAGAAATATATTGTTGCCAGAAAAGTTAGGTTAGGTTAGAACTGCGACCCCCACAAACAAACTGTTGCCAGAAAAGTTGGTTAGGTTAGGTTATAACTGCAACCCCCACAGAAACAAACTGTTGTTAGAATAGTACAATTTTATTAGAATAGTAAAATTAAACGTATTGCTAAATTAAATATATTAAATGAAATACAATAATAAGACACTTTTTTTTATTTAAGTTTAATAATCAGCTTAATTGATATGAAAATTCTACAGTTTAATTCTATTTGAATAAAAACATATAGGATTTAATGTATATTACTATAAGTATTGAGAAACTGAGTCTTCTATGAAACGAAAATATTAAGTTTGATAAAATCAGAAACAACATTCTATGAATATGCAGGCTTTGAAATAAATGTTATACAAACTAAATACTATACGGAGTAATAATATTTGATTTAAAACGTAATGAACTGAAATTCGAAAAACTACTTATCTGAACAATAAAAAATATATAAACCAGATTCTACAATGTAAGAGCTCTGACAAATGATCACTCTATGAAATGAAAATATGAGAAACATTTTCTATGGACCAATATTCTGCGAAAATGTAGTCTACAAAACAACGTACAACCACAGTAAAATACACCTGCAAGGCCTACTTACACTTACAAGAGATTTTGCAACTTTGTAAAACGGTTTTGATTTAATAGATTAAATTGTTAAAGTGTAAAACAGAGCGCCTCTTGCCACCAAACGTAACAGTTTGGCGCGAATATTAATGTACAAAATTGAAGTTGTTACTTGAATATATGAATAAATAATTTTAAACAAAAAAGAACCGATTTCACTAAGCATCCACCTTTCCAACACCAAATGCTCGATCTGCTGTAAAAAATACTCAAATCACCATAGGTGTGCCTATAATAGTTGAAGAGTTCCCTCGATTTCTCCAGGATCCCATCATAAGATCCTGACATGGTTACAATGGGACCAACTGTGAAGTATACGCTGTCAAACAAAAAAAGAATTTTCCAAATCGGTCCAGCCGTCTTCGAATAATCGGTGAACATACATAAAAAAAAAAAAAAAAAAAAATAGCAATAATTTTGAACAAAAAAGAACCGACTTCACTAAACATCCACCATTCCAAAAGCAAATGCTCGAGCTGCTGTAAAAAATACTCAAATCACTATAGGTGTGCCTATAATAGTCGAAGAGTTCCCTCGATTTCTCCAGGATCCCATCATCAGATCCTGACCTGGTTACAATGGGACCAACTGTGAAGTATACTCTTTCAAACGAAAAAAGAATTTTTCAAATCGGTCCAGCCATCTTCGAATAATCGGTGAACATACATAAAAAAAAAAAAAAAAGCAAAAACAAAGATACCGACGAATTGATAACCTCCTCCTTCGAAATCTTGAAGTCGGTTGAAAACAAAGATCCCGACGAATTGATAACCTCCTCCTTCGAAATCTTGAAGTCGGTTGATAAAATATTATTTTCTTTTTGTCAGGCCACGTTAGAGTCTGGCTAACGAATATTGAGACTAGAAAACGGCAAATATTAAGAGTCTGCATACTATTAGTTTTGAAAATCAGTTTCTGCTCTTCTTATCTTATTATGTACCTATATACCTTGTGTTATAACTGCTCAAACGTTCACTGGATGAGATCCCTCAAAGAGATTAGTGCGTCTTTGTACAAAGTATAACTTTTCTTCGTAGATTTCTTTATTTATTTAATTTATGCCAGCATTATCGGGTCAATGCGCAGGCCGAGATGGGTTCTTTTTATAGGTAAGTTTAATTTCAAATTTTTAAATAGATTATGGTTGTTATTTAGTTTATTTTAATATAAACTTATATCTTACTATTTTCATAATTAGACGTTTTTATGTACCAACCCAATGTATAAATAATAAATATAATAAAAATAATGTATGCCATACATATCTCTTCTTTCTATAATCTGAGGTTTTACTACTACTATTGATAAAGTTACTGGTGCGAATTATTTTTGATTTACATAAATATTGTAAATAAATTTCAGTCAACTTCCATTAGCCAAACTCTAGCAGCTGAACATGACAAGCATCTCACCATATTCCAGCAATTAAAAAGTTTCATAACTTTTTAAATAAACGTCGCCTTGACATTCGGCTTTGTTTTGGCAGATCAGCGTCTAAATTACAAATTTCGCAATTTATGTAAATTAAATTAATGAGTTATTATTGGATTTAAATACAATTGCAGCATGTTGACATCGCAATAAGTAAATTCTATCAATATTTAGTAACAAGCGAATGATGGACGATCCTATAGCATCGATATTGGTTCCCCATTGAAGCATCATTGAAGAATCAATTTGGTAAATATTCCACCATGTTTAGTTCATCAAGATAAAGAGGTCACGCACCTAGGTAACCCAGGCGCGGATCCTGGATTTCGTTAGGGGGGCAATTCCCTTCACAAAAAATCTCGCGGTGCGCACCTCTGGCCCCCGTAGTATGCATTTCAGGGTGCAAACGTCCCTGTTGACACGTGCAGCCTGTGGGTGAAATTTTCGCAGAGGCCCTACAGCACAATACGTGTTCAATACAACATCAGGATACTGCTGAGGCTGCCGATTGCCGAAGCACTGCAATGCGGTCTGGCATGATCGCCGAGGCGAGGGCGGACGACTTTTTTACCATAAGACGAAAAGGATAGCCTCACTGTTGAGACGTAGCTCGGTAGTGGTATTAGCAAGCTAAGGGTGTATAGCGGCCCAGACACTATCAGTAATAATTTCATTATTTCTGTACCCCTCCTTTTCTATGCATATGATGGATGAGAACGATGACTTGTCATTATTACCGTCTGTGTCTGGGGGCCTCATGGTCGAGCGTCTTGACTCTTGACTGACCGCTAATAAAATACCTATTGCTTTGATGTGACCACAAGTACCTGAAAGTTCCTAAACAAGGCTGGAAAATGATATCTTCTCGTGTTTCGAGACGTCCGAAGTAAATAGACAAGACAGAATTAAGGGAGCAAGTTTTTTTTGTAAAGTATAAATACCTAAGGGCCCGTCTGCCACAACGTTTGCTAAAATAAATAAATATTATAGGATAATCTTACACAAATCGACTAGTCCCACTAGTAAGCTCAATATAACGCTCGTTTGTTGAGTACAATATAGGCGACGATATATATAATAGATAGATTCTCATTCTCATAGAAAACATCCATAAGGCAGTAATAAAATAAATTCCCTTACCAGATGATTCGAAGATTCGAACCCGGGACCTCCTGCTTCGAAGGCAGCGCAGCGCTATCAACTATGCTAGGAGGAACCCGTCAACTGAACTTTCAAAATGTTATTTAACGAAACGGTCCTTCTATAGATATATTTATAGTATGATTTTTTTAAGATGTCGTAATCGTAGGTAAGAACTCTTTGGTAAGATTATTTACGACATCTTAAAAACTTATCACTACATATACCATTGATTTATTATGTATTCTACTAGATGTGACATCTAGAACAAATTTTGTGCGCCAAGTTTGGCGGTGGTAAATATTTAGTTTAGAGAAAAGAGGTTTACAAAAAGGTTTATAAAAGTTTAAAGAATTCAAAGCGCAAACACATGTTACACCTGGATTTTCCCGTGTGTTTTTTGAAATCTTGATTTTATGAATGCAACGAAACAAGTCTATCTATTAGAAAGTACCAATTCAGAGAAAATTATAAGATAGACAAACCAGCACTATGTACTTAAATCCGGTTATCGAATGAGAAAATTTGTTCCTTGTAGAATGCCGGTTATCAAACTTGGTAATCTACGAGGATCAAGCGCGTCCGAAATGTCGAGGTACCTAATTGAAGACCTAACGCATTATATTATAAAATACGCCTAACAGTCTCCTAGCCCAGTCTGTACTCGTAGTGACCCTGCCTACAAAGCAGGAGGTCCCGGGTTCGAATCCTGGTCAGGGCATTTGTTTGTGTGTATATCACGGATATTTGTTCCTGAGCTATGGGTGTTTTCTAGGTATGTATATAAGTATTTATCTATATCTTTGTGTTATATAATATCGTTGTTAGTACCCATAACATGAGCCTTATTGAGCTTACTGTGGGACTAGGTCGATTTGTGTAAGATTGTCCTACTATATTTTTATTTTATTTTAATTATTTAACTAATTTTATTCATCATTTTTTTTGGGAAATGTAAACCTTCTGCCATAATTGTCCATAAAGTTTTAAGTCGCCCTTATAGACAAAACAACTTAAAAATCTTATGCACTGTATTTACCGGTGAATATCTCTCTTCATCAGCATTCAGCAGATCGCCAACAGAAGACGCCCTCGTCTGTTGCGACAAGCCCCGTCTGCTGTTCAACACATACGACAACTCATCCAGATACTGCAGCGTTAGGTTAGCCATGGTCACAACACTAGCACGAGTCACAACACTAGCGGTCACAGCACTACACTAGCACACCGCGTGCGGTCGCGGCCATAGTTCGGGCGCAACTGAACTGAACTGCGTAACGGCAAAGATGAGTGATGTAGATAGGTTTGGGATTCTGCCTACGCGTTAGTGTTAGAGCGTTGTGTGCATGTCGATATTGCTTCACAAAATGGTTGTTAATGATAGAACGAATAAAAAAAGTACATTAAATCAAAGATATATATTTAATACAAGAGGACTATCAGTGAGGTAATTTAGATATGAATTGAATTAGTTGTATTGGGTATAATTACGGATAAGTAGAAAAGATCAAAGCAGTAGATTTTGTTTTCTGTGAAATATTTTGTAATAATACGTTTTTAAATTTATTTACAATACGTAAAGGCAAAAGGGATAGGAAAACAAAACACAAAAAAAAATTGCGTTGAAAGATATTGTGTAAATGAATGTTTTGTGTATATTTCACCAACATGTGAGCACAAAATATAGACAAGGATATTTTACATAAAATCGTTGGGTTCATAAAAATCTATTGACATAGGAACAATTTCATGCCTAAATTAGTTATGTCCTGTGTATTCTGAATGGCAATATATGTTTTAACTGTATTTACTTTGTTTGATTTTTAGGGTTTCGACGGCCACCTCGTCTTAGATATCATAGCCTAATGCAAGTCATCCGTTATCCTTCGCTGTGGCGTTGACGCTTGAATTTCCCCGAACGCCCGAATTATGGCAGGTATGTTTAGCATTAGCAGGTAGAAACTCTAGAGCAGACTGTAGAATAAAAACAGTACTGTTTTTATTCTACAGTCTCCATTAGGTCCAGTCCGGTCCAGTTCTATTAGGTCTCCATCTTCAAGCACTAAGAGTGCACTACGGGCCGGTTCAAAATAGCACTCTTAGTGCTTGAAGATGGAGACCTAAGCTCTCCGAAACATGTCGCGCGAAGTAACTAAAGTGACGTGTGTGTAACCGTTATATTTTATAGTGATAGTATGTCTCACGAAAGTTTAAATTTAATAGTACTTAATGTATTAAACTGCATGTTAAGAAATCTTTAATGCGTCCGGGCTTTAACGGGGCCATCTCGTATCAATAGGTGAAGGAGCTGGCGCAAGATAGGGATAGATGCAAGATGCAACTCTTAAGTTGATGATGGTGATGATGATAAAATTATTGTATATCAATTTACTGGGCACATTTTATGAAAGTGTCTGTGAGCCGCACTGACTTCCTTCGCATTATTATGATAACAAATATCGATTATTTGCATCTATAACTTTCGTTACAAAAATTGATTATCCGTGAATAAATTAGATGTTCAGTTCAAACGGCTCTTATAATCGATTTTTATGTTAGGAGTTCTATTCCTATCGTACCATTGTGCCTCTCTGAGGCACACCTATTCTGCCTACGTCCGCGTCTATTTTCTCTCTTATCTACCTGCATCTGCACTGTCGGTTGCAGCGATGTTTCCTAGCGTTACGTAAACAATCAGACTTTGTAACAGAAAGGTGCCAGGAGACAGAAATGTAATCCACATCTGAATTTCAAACTAGCCTCCATTCGAATTTCAACCTTAAACGTATGATATTAAGGTTTAAAAAATAAATAGGCTCAGCATTTCTCAGGGATAATAAGACAGCGGAGTGTAAATGAATTTCAGCCATAAAGTTACAACGATAAGGTTCAAAAAAGAAATATAATTTTAAGACGTCTTAAGTGACGGGTCTCACGTGTGTTTTAAGGATTGTATTTCTGAACTGGGCCTAGATTAAATACATACACAGTAGACAAACAGAGCTCCACGCAAGTATCAGTTCCGAGGCATCAATAGAACTCGATTCTAGCCGGTTCCTCTATGTTTTAGCTAGTTATGTAAATACTACTAAAAAAAAATTAATAGTATTTTGTCACTTCAAATAAAGTGACCCATTTTCGTTACTTGAATTTGAGTGTATTTTAAACCGTGTTAAATCCTTCAACGATGCACTATTAAATATAGAAAACAACACATAAACGCTCCTGAAAAGCCCTTCCGGTAGATGGATAAAAAAAATGTCCCATAAATGATCACTCTATGTACACTACATTATACAGAGTGTAACAAAAACACTGGTTATCTGTTAAGGGCGTAATTGGTATCGTATTGACACTAAGAAAGAATAGGAGAAAAACTTTTTGGACGCGAAAAAATAATATTTTTGTATGGGGCTCGTCGTCTCAGCCGTCCATACAAAATCCAGCCAACTGTAGCTGTATACAAAACAATTTTTTTTTCGCGTGTTTTTCTTTTTCTTATTTTTTTTTAATCAGAATACTGAATACTGAATTTCTTGACAGAAACAAAGTCAATTTGAGTACTTACTAATTCCAAGCTGACATAACAAAGTGATTAATAATTCTATTTTTATGTTTAATATTATATAATTGTAATTTAAATGTATGCTATAAAACCGATTCACATGTAATATTTAAAATATTATGAATAAATGAGTATGAGTATGAGTACGATACCAATCACCCCCTGTCATATTAAGAACCATTTTAAAGTAGGTTAATATAAGGGTACTCCAAATCCGGTAGCAATTGTTTCCATACACACTTTCACTCGTGCACAATTAATATGCGCGTTATGATCTTATGTATGGTTGCGTCACGGTGCGTAATGCCATGTATAACGGTAATAGTGAACAGTGAACACCATTCCCTTCCTAGGTGTCCCTGAGGATTTTCTCTATATAAATAAATAAATAAATATTATGGAACAATCTTACACAAATCAACCTAGTCCCACAGTAAACTCAATAAGGCTTGTGTTATGGGTACTAGACGACGATATATATAATAGATAAATATGGATAAATACTTAAATACATAGAAAACATCCATAACTCAGGCACAAATATCTGTGATAAACACACAAATAAACGCCTTGACCAGGATTCGAACCCGGGACCTCCTGCTTCGTAGACAGGGTCACTACCAACTGGGCTAGGAGGATTTGAATGATTGGAAAGATAAGCTTTGGTGTAAGGTTATCACTTAAATATCAATTTAAAATAAACTTGATATCCAACATGGTCATCTCGCTAAGTATGGTAGGGCACAGCCCAGCGAATGTCATCTCGCTCAAATCTGAAGCAGAGCCCGACTTGGGAAATACCTCCACCTTACAGAAAATCATTACCGATTATTCGAAGACGGCTGGGCCGATATGGAATTCTTTTTAGGGTTCCGTAGCCAAATGGCAAAAAACGGAACCCTTATGGATTCGTCATGTCTGTCTGTCTGTCTGTCTGTCTGTCCGTCCGTATGTCACAGGCATTTTACTCGGAAACTATACGACATATCTGAATAAAATTTACACATAAGGTGTATTTTGTATGCAGCTACTTAGTTATGTAGTTAAATTTGAAAAAAAAAATATTTTTAGGGGGGCGCTCCATACAGGTAACTACCTAAATTTAAAAAAAAATTAACCAAATATCAACATGTGACACATCAATCGATAGGTCTTTCAAAATAACATTGAGGTTTCTTTGACTATTTTGTGATTAAGTGAATATTTTCTGAAATAATCGCTTCGAAAATCAGAAAAGTTGTGTAGCCCCCCCCCCCCGTAATTTTTGAACCGTAAGTTCAAAAGATATGAAAAAAATAGAAGAGATGCGCCTTATCATATACTTTCTACGAAAATTGTTTTGAACATTATCGGTTCAGCCATTTTTGAGTTATCTCCAAAAAACTTCTTCCATAGGCATCAGATACGACCTTTTGGTATTAGTTTGGTTCTTATTCCATTGAAGGTACTATCGGCGTCAGTATTGCTTCGTCAATTTCTCAACTGAATCGTTTGCACCCAAAACTTTTAGGTGCCACGCCTCATTTTATAGTGACCAATTAGGATCGTGCAATAAGTACGACGATATTGTTTTAGGTTCAGGCATGACCAGTCCAAACATCTGTTGACCATCGTTGTCGGTATATCTATTCTAAAAGCTTAGCATAAAAATATTTAATAGTAGGTTTAGTATGCCATCTGCGGCCTTTGGTTGTTGTAATTTAGCTTAATTGTCCCGTCTTTTAACATTTGTTTCACTATGACCTTGGTTTTAAGGAACTCGAAAAAGTATCACTTTGAAAGGTTTAGAGACGACACGAGGATATCCGACCTAACTACAACCCTAAGCGCAGCGTGCCCGTTTTATTACAGTTGAATACATTTTTAGTCATTCCCTACTTGCTAGTTTTATAAATAATAGCTCCGAAAGTTTAAAAAATGCGTCTCCCCTTATAGTTTTTGAACCAAGGGTCAAAAAATATGAATGAAATGATCAAATGTGAGCATTATTAAGTAGTTTACCTATTTAATAAAATCGGTTGATCCTTTTTTTGAGTAATCGCAACAACTTTTCCTTTCATACTTAAAGGACGTAAGTGTCACTAAAATATTCTTTAAAAATACCCTTTTGTTTGAGTGCGTTGTGACGAGCCGACTAGGAAATTCTCCTTTCAATTCAACTTTGGTCAATAATATGTGCTCGCCAGATGTTTCTTGGCAAGTTGGCAGTCCATCTTATTTTTTTAGGGGGCCTATTACTACGAGACGATTCGGCTGTCCATCTTTATTTGAACCTTATACTTAGTAATATAAATGTTGATTTTAATATGCGCTTAAAGGTAGTTTAAAAAACGGGCCCTTCTTGTGATTTTCTATTCATTCTATTTTGTACCGTATTGGTAAGACTTTAAGTTGATATTAATAAGTAAGAGTAACTGGTCAAAAAATCTTCGTCCGTTTCCATTGGTGGATAATGTAAATAAGTGACCGTTTCTCGGGTGCATGCGAAAGTAAAGGATGTCTGGTCTAAGCTATACTGACGCCGACAGTACGGAACCCTCCTATGCGTGGTCCGACAGGCACTTGGCCGGTTTTTTTATTTTTTGTTTGAAAGAATATTTCACAGTTGGTCCCATTGTCACCAGCCCTGCTAGTATGACTTTGTTTAATATTATTATATTCTAAATTACCTATTTACTTACCATCAGACCCAAAGAACCCTTGTCATGTCATCCAAGGGATGCGGGCGGACGTTGAAACCATACAGTTGCCATCAAATATATCGGAGCGGCCAAGGTGTTCAAAGTTATCTGCATGTACAATGCAATTACATGCACTCTATCGCCTTGATAATAGAGGTGTTGTTCAGATATTTGTGGCCGTATTCTACTAGATGTGACATCTCGAACAAATTAGTGCGCCATGTTTAGAGCTTGAAAACTATGACTGAATCAAACATTAGTATAGACTTGTAGTGATTTTCACTACAACTTTTGGGACAAAAAAATTTACGGGATGTCATCTCCTGTTGGCTTCCATCACGGTAAATTTGGATGGTAAGATTTCACAACCATTTCCTTCCGTTCTAGAAGGTAGATCACCGCCGCTTTAGTCAAAAAGGAAGGAAGGTTTTTCTCTCAGTGTATTGAATACATTGCAGAAAGAACTTATATGAAAGGACTAGACTAGATTGCAAGCGCAAAAAATACCCTGTGTGAATTAGGGTGTGTTCCCGTTTGTGATTTTGTATGACGAGATCCGGGATTTATGTATAGATAATAAGAACCGGCAGCAAACCCTAGTATAAATGTTATTGGACAATCTTACACAAATCGACCTTGTCCCTCAGTAAGCTCAAGTATGTGTATATGTATGTATGTATGTATCACTTTATTGCACATAAACAAGTAGGTATAACATAAAAACAGCAGTAACATGATATAAAAGATATGCACAAAGGCGAGCTTATCCCTAATAGGGATCTCTTCCAGCCAACCCATGAGAAAATGAGAAAGGATTAAATACAAATGGTGAAAGACAAACTATGCAAAAAAGATACAAATAAAAAGTTCCAAAACACATAAAGCTGCAGGTAAACACTAATAAATATATAGGTACATTCATGTACCATACAAATACTTAAACTACGCTTTACTACGTTTAAACTACGTTTGTGTTGTGGGTAAAGGACGGAGGGAAATTACCAGGGCCCGGAATTGCAGCCATAAAGTTAACATTAAGTATAATAATAAGATTACTAATTTAAAATATATGTCACATTTTCAGATTTATTATTATAATGTTAACTTTATGGCTGCAATGTAACCATTTTTCATCATTACGACTATTACTTGCAGTGCCCGGATTAATATCGAATACCCGGAATCCAAATAAAATATTATTTTCATCCGGTTGTAACCACTCTATATTATGTCCTCTCGCGAACTTTAGGTATTTTAGCTCACCTAATTCCGGGCACTGGAAATTACTTACAAACGAAACGCTACACGCTCTCGCTCACACTTCTACAGGGTGACTGGTAATTCGTCGTATTCCTTCAAGGGGGTTATTCTACAGCTTATTTGGAGTGATTTAAGTCCAGTCAAGCAGGGGTCAAAACTCATTGGTTTTCAAGTTATTCAAGATTTTAGATTTTTTTTATAAATACCCGCTTTTTGACCTAAAACTAGTTTTTTTTATTAAACTACGTATTTTTCAAATAAAAAAAAATATTTTCCGAATAGCCAATGAATCACTGATTACGTAAAATAATAAAAAAAGTACAAAACATATCAAAATTTTGCAAATAAAAGCATCTGAAGTCAGTCAGTATATTAGTGCGATAGAGAGATGGATAGCGTTTCGATTCGTTTTCTGCAAGCGATTGTCATCTTGGCTAAGCCCCCAGGACTCAAACCAAACTCACTTAAATCTATCGTAATTGCTTAGAAATCGGTTCAGCGGTTTAAGCGTTAACAGGTAACAGACATACAAGCAGACAGACGGATGGACAGATAGACAGACAAAGTAACTTTCGAATTCATAATGTCAGTGCGTATGGTTTCCGATCGATGATTAATTGATTAGGGAGAAAATAATATATTTATATCTTCGAACAAGAATGTAAAGGAGGTACAGTTTCAAACGAGATTTACAAAAAATATGGCTCCTGAAAATTTGTAACCAGTCTTATACCGTAATAAGACTGGCAAAGAAGTACTGTCCGAGTCGTTCTTGCGGTAATATTGTGGGGCCATTTCTTTGGGCTGATTGTGTATCCCTAGTATTATTTGATCGGTGTTTTATATCCCATCAAAAACATAAATGTGAAAGGCTGCCAAGTTCGATACTATGGGAATGCTTCGCCTATAAAAGAAGTGAGATCTGAATAAGTACCAAGTTCCATAAAAATACCTCAAATCATAAATAGTTATAGGAATGCACACTTGATTTCCAGCAGTTTTTAAGGTACATTTTGAATAAGTATCACGTTACATAGAAATACCTAAAATTATAATAGTCAGAGAAACGCACACTGGTTTTTTTAGCAGTTTCCTGATAACATTTATTATTTTCAGTACTTTTTAATGATGTTACTTGGCAAGTTTTCACACACCACACACCTTTTCAATGCAATGAATCGACACCTTTGGACTGCAATGTGTCAAGTATATAATTTTCTATTAAAACTTGCCAAGTTACATCATTAAAAAGTACTGAAAATAATAAATGTTATCAGGAAACTGCTAAAAAAAACCAGTGTGCGTTTCTCTGACTATTATAATTTTAGGTATTTCTATGTAACGTGATACTTATTCAAAATGTACTATCAGGTTCAGAATTGCATGGCCAATTTATGAATGAATTCATTGATAAATTGACCATGCAATTTTGAACCTGATGGTACCTTAAAAACTGCTGGAAATCAAGTGTGCATTCCTATAACTATTTATGATTTGAGGTATTTTTATGGAACTTGGTACTTATTCAAATCTCACTTCTTTTATAGGCGAAGCATTCCCATAGTATCGAACTTGGCAGCCTTTCACATTTATGTTTTTGATGGGATTTCATTTATTTTTGTTAGGTGTAGGTTCTTTATTATTTTTTTATCACTTTTGCTTTAGGAAATGTCTCATTCCACTTAGGTATGTACTTTATTATACTATACCCTTTATACTAAGCGTCTAATTCTATTTTACTATTTATTTATAGGTGATTTTTACAAATAAACTGGCTCCCTACACCTATAAAATGTACCTACTTACATATAATTACATACATCAATAACGTACTTTATTCTGTTTGTAAGTACGCTACCTACATATATAATTAATAACTTACCACCAATTATAATACCTACCTACCAGTAGGTATTATAATTGGTGGCCTATTATGTAGCCCTAGAAGTGCACCATCCCATCTCATCCCGTTGCGTATCGGAGGGTGAGATGGGCAGTAGTATATATAATTCCATCTTAGAGTATATATAATTTCCATGTTCTTGAATCTGCGATTTTATTAGTTGTAAAATTAGAAATTATTTAGACTATGCGAGAAAAAATAGTCTTTTCATTTTTGTTTGACTGATTTAGCACACCTAGTGTACCTAGTGACCTGCTTTGTACTTCGTAAATCGTGGGTTCGGTTCCCGCAACAGACACACACAGAGTGGTGAACAATTTTATTGTTCTTGTCTTTAAGACAAACATGTATTGTCTTAAATTGGTATGTATCTAAATTTAAATAAGTCTTATCTCATTTGCACTCCATACCTACTTATAGTAGAACAAAATTACACATTCGTTGTTTTCGAAACTGACTCACACTTGGCCGTTTTCAGATTTTTACTTTATTTCGACCTAAAGACAAACCTTCGAGCCAAATTTCAGGTCGGTACGACCATTGGAAGATAGATCCACTTAGTTCATTATGACTTCATAGTAGAACAAAGTTACACCTTCGCTATTTTTAAAACTGACTCACACTTGGCCGTTTTCAGATTTTTCCCTTTACTTTGACCTTAAGACCTATCTCCATGCCAAATTTCAAGTCAGTACGACCATTGGAAGTGGTCTAGGTTTTTGATGAGTCAGTGAGTCAGTGAGTCAGTGAGTGTATAGTAAAAATAGCGATTTTCTGACGTCAATATCTCAAGAACTGCTATAGGTAGAATAATGAAATTTTATATTCTAGACAATTAAGGGGATGTCAACAGACACTCGAAATTTCATATGCGTAGATAAAATATGTTTTGAGTTATAGGGTGGTCGAAATTGGCCCGAAGTGGTTCGTGTAATATAACCCACGGCCGGTGTGTCGCTTTTTTTTGCTCGAACTTGGCGGACACACTGCCGTGTGTCTAGATCAATTGGCTACTTTCCTAAAAAAATATATTTAGTCCGTCAGTTAGATTATCAATAAATATTGCACACGTATTTTCTATTTTGTCAATCAAACAAAAATTGGTGAAGATATAGCCCGTTAAAGTTCCGCGTGACGTCACATTTCAGTACAATTTTTAGTATAATGTGACGTCACGCGGAACTTTAACGGGCTATATCTTCACCAATTTGTGTTTGATTGACAAAATAAAAAATACGTGTCCAATATTTTTTGATAATCTAACTGACGGACTAAATAGAATTATATTTTTTTACCCAGGAAAGTAACCAATTGTGTCAAGCTTTTTGCGTATACGAATTGAACGTAACAATATCATATAAATACCAAAGTAGATTCTCAGATTACAAGCATTATAAAGTATTGCACACAGTTGCGCTGTCAACGAGAATAGCGTTCCGTTTTACGTAACGTGGACACGATTCTATTACTATAATCGATTGAGATACGATAAGCGAGAATAGTGGCGTAATGTAATCTATATTGTATCTGGTGGTCTTCGGATGATTTGTAATAAAATAAGGTTAAACCCACTAGACCATAATTAATTTGTATACCTGGTGTGTTTTGTTTTGAAATTTGTTCCAATTTTTATTTGAAACTTGTTCAAAGTTTTGACCCCCGATGCTAAATGAGGGTGTTAAAATTATAAGTTTGACCGCTATGTATGTCTGTTTGTGTATCTGTCTTGATACCGTGTAGAGCTAAACCGACTTTGTTTTTCTTAGTCGGTCTATCGGTTCTTCAATCTTTTATCTGCATTCTGTAAAGCCGGATTTTGAATTAAAAAAGCACTAATTTTTTTATGATTTTTTAAAATATGGTCTTAAAAACACTTTTATCAATATTATAATGCTGTAAAGAATCTTACACATAAGACTTCCGCTTTGACATATCTAAAAACTGTAGGGAGGTTATAATTTTTACGTCACACCTGGCCATAATGTGAGTTTTGCCGCACGCTATGCGTACGGTAAAACTCGCATTATGGCCAGGTGGAGACGTAAAATTGTGTACTCACCACGGGCAGTAAAAAAGAAAGCCCTCTATCGCATATTTACAACCCTCGCCTGCGGCTCGGGTCACAAATACCTGCGATTTCGGGTATTCTTTCTTTTACAGTCCTTGGTAAGTAATGTACTATTTCAACACACCTGCTCGTAACTAGGTTCTTATTCCACCGCTTTTATGCTCATAATCCTAGATATTAAACACGCTATGCGTACGGTAAAACTCGCACTATGGCCAGGTGGAGACGTAAAATTGTGTACTCACCACGGGCAGTAAAAAAAAAAGCCCTCTATCGCATATTTACAACCCTCGCCTGCGGCTCGGGTCACAAATACCTGCGATTTCGGGCATTCTTTCTTTTACAGTCCTTGGTAAGTAATGTACTATTTCAACACACCTGCTCGTAACTAGGTTCTTATTCCACCGCTTTTATGCTCATAATCCTAGATATTAAACACGTGTGCATTTCACAATAATTATCCAACTAGTGGAATAATTTAATAATCCGATCAAGTGACGTTTGTACTCTAGTACCAAGTTGTACGTACGCAGATGAATCGTTGTAATTTAGTCAGGTATTACCTTTACTTTTTTTTAACTCTTTATGAGTTTACATTCTAAAAAGTAAAAAAAAAGTAAATTTATTAAAAATATACACATTTACGATAGAATACAAATTATACAATCCTGATTGTGAATAAGAATAATTTCAACTTATTATATTACTCGTAATACACAATAAATTACGTTTTAAGGTTTTAAACACTTTAGCGTTAATTTAACCTCTGGATATATTTCAAAATTGTGATACATACTAGTGAAATGTCATCATAAAAATCTAGTGAGCAATATGTAAGAAAAAAATACTATAATTTATTGCACAATAAATGTGAAGTCTTTAATTTTATGAAATGATTTGAAAAAGAGTTCCAGATACTCAATAACATCACAAAAAAGGTTAGTTTAATTTAACTTAGGTTCGTAAGTACCTCTATCCTGTAAACATTCTGACAATTAATGTATTTATCAAGTTATTAATTATACTATTCTGTTATTTCTTCGCAAGTGTGTTGAAAAACGTCGTATGAAACGCGTGTGCTTGATCATTACATAAGCTCAGCTTCCTTATGCGCACTCACATGCGTTCGTGCGCACAATATCGCTTCGTATGTAATGATCAACTTAGGACACTTGTATCATAATGTACTATAGACTAATTAACACAAAATTTATGACCTAAAAATCACTTTTTTGGCCTAAAATTGTTCGATTTTGACGTCAAATATCTCGAAGATAATTAATGTGGCAGTAAATATAGGATACCATATTGTTTAAGGCCGTTACTGATAATATGATAAGCTATAAAAATCATTAGAAAACTAAGGCATTCAGCTCGAAGGTCATTGGCGCCAGGAAGCCCTTTAAATGCGTTTTTTTATATATTTGAAAACAGGTTTTGTAGCTTACTCATCGTAGACATATTTTATCCACATTGGCTTAACCGTTTCGGGGATATTCCTAAGTTTCAATGTATAATACTCATTAGACTTTTTTTGTACGGAATGCACATCGTATCTAAAGATTTTTGTAAACTATTCCGGCACCATCGGCGAGTTATATGCTTCGTAGTTATATGCTTAGGTATTTCGATGATAATACATAATTCGAATATGCATAGATAGTCCCATGCAGGAAGGTAATCCGTTCAATAGCAACATCCGCTCTTTTATAATACTGGGGCCCGTATTTGAACTGCTTATTACCGACAATCGACTTAGGGTGGGTTGCACCAAACCGCCTGTAAAAGTAAGCCAAATGTTACGCTAATCGGAGCTACTTAACGATTGCTAACATAAATGGGTTGCACCAAGTGCAAAATAACAGAACGTAAGAGTTAAGCGGGATGCCACTGTCTAAACGCATTTCTACTCACATTTTTATGGTAGAATATTTATTCAATATGGCAACACAACCATAAATGCCAAACTAAACTTGTCAAAATCGTCACACGAAGAAAAAAATCTAAAGAAAGGAGCGCGAACTAAACTTAACTTTGCACTCTGCAGCTTGAAAATCAAGAATATACAAACATTTAGCCATTCCTGAACATGTTTATTACTCAATCAAAAAGTGGGCTATCCATTGCGCCTTACGAGGAAATTTTTTCAAAGGATAATGCAACTTGTGTTGAGAGTGGAGTTTAAAGCGAAAGCCAGAATAGTCGGCTGGTGTATTGTGCATTATATTATAGTGAGTAAATCATCCTGCTAGTTTATTACTACTTGCAGAACCCTAAACAAGTAAAGCCGTTGCTGGAAGCACCAAATGGCGAGAAGGAGCCCAATCGCAAAACAAAGGCATCACTAGTTTTAACTCTTGAAAATTCGTAAAAATAGGGTACTGAATCCCTCCAACCTGGTTGATTATGGCTGGCCCTGTAACCAACGTCCTAAATATTGAACTTATACATGTACTTACTTATTAAATGAGTGTTCTAAAGCATCTTTGTTAACAAATGATGAGTAGCACATGTGTTACACTAATGAATAATGATACACAATGTTTTTTATTTCAGGTTTGAATTTACCTTTGGTATTGAAGACAAGATGAAATCGAGGCTTGTTATGCTACTCAGTGCTTAACTCCAGAATGTTTGAAAGTAAAAATGCAGTGATTTCAAGAAATTGGTAGAATCTCAATGTAAAAATAAAGTATAATTAGACTAACCTAATCAATCAGTATTTCAATTTTGATAATAAAATACATAATTATATTTATTTAGTTACCTTATTTTTGTTTTATTTATTATTCAAACACTGGCATAGGTTTTCATTTGTAGATGGAAGCAAGATCCTCCCCCCTCCAAACATATTTCTACTGCAAATATTATTCACCAGTTTTCTAGCACTTGGCATAAATAATCAATGAAACTTGACACTTGAAGTATTTTAAGTGAGGTCAATCAGTTCTTGGATAGTGTGAAGCGGACCCTTGGCCAAAGTGAGCCAGCTTATTGATCGGACAAAAAACTTCATATACTGAACCACAGATCTTTGATAATGGTTATTAACAATACTCTACTCTTGATACATGTTACAAATATTATTCAGGTAAAAGTGACCATAAAACAGTGTGGCTAGGATTCCAAAAATGTTTTCTTATCACTTGTATCTTAATAATCATAATCATTTATTTCTTTGTAATGATATATGTTTACAAGTCATACAACAGCCATGTAGGTAGGTACCTAGTTACTATTATGTTTTATTTGTAAATAGGTACCTATGCTGGTTGGGAAAGATATATGATAAAGAGAGACCTTTATTATTTATTACTAATAAATTCATAGTAAAATCATAACATAACACATATTTTATAATTGATTTTGAGCACTGATGATAGGACTAGGACTAATCAAAAATGCATGCATACATACATCATCTTAGGAAGCTTTTTCCCTTATAGAAATGTAAGTATGAAAATATATCTACTTTTTATACTTACAAAATGAAATGCATGTACTTATTTTGCGTACAGTCACCGGCAATAGTATCTTCCTACATGAACTGTACAGTGAGTACAATTTGGATTAAAAAAAGCATGTTCATAATAATGTCCAATTTAAAATATACTAATGGGGAAGGTATCTGTCAAAAGTCAGGAGGTGCCAGCATAAGTAGGCACCTACCACTAGTTTTGTTGAATGAGATTTGGCTTAAAGGGCTAAAATTAATGCCAGTAAATTCCAAATAAAACAAGAATTTGACACTATTGGTAGGACTGAGACTACAACCTATGCCGGCACCGGCTGTAAACACTTGATTGGCCATAATCCTGATTGCAGCGACGAGCAGCAAATGGTAGGTAACAATTGCCATAGAAGAGCGACACACATGAAGTCAAATTAGTTAAACCATGCTATTACCAAATTGTCAGTAGATAGTTTATTTATTTATATGGGTTTAATGTTTCAATAGATCTGTAAAATCTTTGTGTTTATTTCACAAATTAAACTGAAATACAGTGTAAGCTCTTTATCAACACTCAAGGGACCGGACATTTTGTGACATTATCACAAGTTGTCATTAAATAGAGGCCTACTGTGCTTGTTTTAAGGCAAATAATGAAATCAAATAAAAAACAAGAATTATATGAATTACTATAATGAATTTTCATACACATTTGAATTTGTGGATACCTAACCATTGTTGAACTATTTTTTTATTGTCCCACAACACATGACACTCTTATTTACTTGATTGTAAATTCCGCATCACACTTTATTTACATGTACTGTTCTGAACATTGTTTAGTTAGGTGTTGAGGCTCGATTTCTGTAGAACATTGGCGATAAATGTTTGGTGGTATAACTTCATGCCCTTATTAAAAGCATTAAAGAAACCTCTCTGATCATCTGGCATCTTTTGAATAGTATGACTTGCTCCCATCAAGTCCCGTTCGTGGCCTGTTCTACCGTGTCATAAAACTTGTTTTTCTTCTTGACCTGGTCATTCCACCGCGTCGGAGGTTTACGTTCCCTTTTGTCTTCTACCTTGCAGTATTCAAGTCAACCGTTGTTTCCAAAGGTTTGGTCTTCATTGACAAAAACAGAGTGGTTTTTTAATGGTTGTCATGATTCTGGTCCTGCTCATTCTACGGCTGTCGGCTTTCATGACAATGACTGTAGGTTCTGGTATGTTTGTGATACATAACAGAAGTCTGTACTATTTCAACCTGAAGTCACTCGGCACTCGATTTTAACTAAATAACGCACTTCCCAGGTAGCAAACTGACGTCAGCGACGCACAAGCGACGTCATTTTTAGGTCATATTAAGGTCTGTCATTTATTCGCTGAAAACGTACGTTATAGTGACGTCAATTTAAGGTCAGGTTAAAAAGTGGACGTCGTACTAACGTCAATTAAGGGTCATCATCTGGACGTACCATATTTACCGCAAAGTGGACGTCTTAATAACGTCAATTTTAGGTCAGCATCTGGACGTACCGTATTCGTCGCAAAGTTGACGTCTTAATAACGTCAATTTTAGGTCAGCATCTGGACGTACCGTATTCGTCGCAAAGTTGACGTCTTAATAACGTCAATTTTGGGTCAGCATCTGGACGTACCGTATTCGTCGCAGAGTGGACGTCTTAATAACGTCCATTTTAGGTCAGCATCTGGACGTACCGTATTCGTCGCAAAGTGGACGTCTTAATAACGTCCATTTTAGGTCAGCATCTGGACGTACCGTATTCATCACAAAGTGGACGTCTTAATAACGTCAATTTTAGGTCAGCACCTGGACGTACCGTATTCGTCGCAACGTGGGCGTCTTAATAACGACAATTGAGGGTCAGCATCGGGACGTACCATATTTACCGCAAAATGAACGTCTCAATAACGTCAGTTTAAGGTCATCACCTGTACTATGTACGATGTACAGTAAGACGTACAGTATCCGTCGGCAACGAGAAGTTTTGCTAATGTAAATTTTTGGGATCACTATTAACGGTTAGATGTTTGTGACACGTAAACTATTTCAACAGGAAGTTTTATGTGGCAGTTAATTTATATGCTAGTAAGTTATCCTATACTTTACTCAGGCTTTGTAAATCTTCTTTCTTCGTAAATCTGTCCATTATCATAGCGAATGCTAAGAGAAAATACTAATTAATACATTATAACAAGACTTTATGTAGCCAGTAAGCCAGTACTTATGCATAGGAATTTGAAATTTGAACAGTTTCATATTAGTCGTTAGAATCTGTCCGGAAAGAGAAGTGTCATAGAATGTATGAGCTCCCATATAAACCACGATACATCTATTTCCGGACAAACTCTATAAGTATCAGACCTACTACCGACTTAAAAATAAAGCTTAAATATATATAACGCGTTTCGTTTCTTGATATCAATAAAATTTGTCAATCTTGTAATGTAAAACAGTCATGAAGTAAAAAAAACATTTACGTCTTTTTAGTTAACTTCAAAGTTAATACTTATATAAAGTCATTTATTACAGATTTTTTAATGTTATTAAACATCAAAACAAACTGAGCAATGTGATTTTTAAAAACATAAGAAATTGGGAACGGAACGAAATTCTGTCATTTTGATTGAAGTGACGCTTTGAGTGACGTTGTTTTCCCACCTTTTTTCTTTGCCTTGCTGCCCGTGCCCGTACTACTGCCAATAAAAATTTTCAACAAGAACAAAAATGTACTCAGTGATACAGTTTAGTGTAGAAGACGGCGTAAACAATCAGTGGTTTACGCCAAAGTGTTGTGAAGTCTTTTGGCCACCCGTTAAGGGAACTAAAGCGTTTGAAAAGGTTTTGGCTGATGTCAAGACACCAGATGAAAAATGGAAATTATAGAGTGTTCAAAGAGTTTTTTGTGATACTGGTACGTATATTTTAATAGTTTTTTTACAAACCACTTTGGCTATGAAAACTAACGAAACAGTTTCGTTTCCTGGTTTCTGGATGCAATATTTCCTGATTTATTCTTCTTCTTCAGCGAGTAAGTATGCGCACACTGTTGGGCATACACGTCTCCAGTTTGATTTCCTGATTTACCGAGAGCTTACTGATGTTGGTGAAAGTTTTCTGTTACTGTGTGACTACTACCTAATATGGGTAATTTTTAAAACTGCTTGGACAAATGTGATAACCTACTAATCAAAGTGGTTGACTGTACAACTTCAGGTTGTTCCAACTAATGAAACTCCATCCTATATTTTTACTAATAACGTGATAACCTTGTTTTAATTGAGTGAGGGATGCATTATGCTGTGTTCATTTATTATGTTTGCATGTTGTGTGTATTTTTTTATTTCATTTGCATGTACCTAAAGATGGCATAGAGAAAGCAAAAAAAACTGGTTGATGAGGATACATCAGAACCAGGTCTTAAACGGAAAAGGGCCAAAAGATATGTTTCTAGCAGCGACGAAGATAATGACAATCCCACTACCATTGAAAAAAAGACCTTTGAGAAAATACAAAAATTTCAAGCCGCTGGCAGTGTAGGCTTAGGAGATTATAGAGGTGAGTTTTATAGTTAACAGCTGTTATGAAGTAAATCCTGACACATTGCACAACTACTTGTTGCACATGTCAGAATAATAAAGCATAGCATTTCATTCCTAAGATTTATAAGATATCTGTAGTTATTTTTAGTTCATTAACATATTTGCCGCATTCTCATATTCAAAGAACTTTCAGCCAGAGCCCTGTTTGAATATTTTAATGTACTTATTTTTATACCATGGTTCCCTTGGTAATATGATATTATATACAAAGAATATTAAAAGTTCACCTTATATAGGTTAAACCTAAACAATATAGGTTATTTTGTAGAATGCATATTTTACTAGTCATTTTATACAAATATATGATGAATACTGCAATGAAATACTTTGAATTACAATAGGAGACTCAGCATATTACTAAAAAGCTCCAATAAAAAAATTAAGTTGACTGTATATTTAAAAAAAAACTTCTATGAAAAAACCATTATGTTAATTATTCTCATCACTCTCCCAAAAGGCTACTACTAGACTACCTAAGGAGTGAGGTGGAAATCACTTACAAATATAAAAAAAAGTTCTATTGTAAAACATGTAGGTGTTATATTGTTGGCCGGTACTCAATGTAACCTTGGTGACAGTGGAATAATATGGTACCATCAAGCTGATCTGATGATGGAGCTGGGATGTAGATACCAGAACATACCTAATGATGAAAAGTGCTTGCTTGGTTGAGTTTCGGCTCATTTGTTTTGTTGTTTAGAATACTTTCTGACAGTACAAGAATAGGTAACATCAAGTACAGTCGGCTAAATATCTTGTGTTAAAAATGAAATTTTTTAGAAAAACATATTTGATCAATATAGCTAGCTGTACAGTCAACGGCAATAGTATCTTCCTATACAAAGGCCACAAAAATATGTGACTTTGTAGGGTCATAAGAGTGTGTCACATATTTTTGCGGCCTTCGTGTAGGGAGATACTATTGCCAGCGACTGTACCTAACTGCTAACTCTGTTATACATATAGAAGTTTGTCTTGTAGCCAAACTTATCTTTTTCTTAGAACCCTGTTTGGGTATGGATTGTATGGAGAGAGTTGGAATTTTTTTCCTTGTGTGGTTCCAGGCAACTTACATAAGAAAGAAGGAAGAAACAGCTTGAAGCAGGTGGTGCAAGTTATAGTTGTTTAGTAGTAATAAAAATACATAAAATAACAATATCTACACACTTAAAACATTGTATGAAGAAAGTTATTTCAAATCTTCACTTTTTTCACATTTGGTCTGATCAACAAATAATTTGCTATTTTACAATTATACATTCTCTTGTTTGTTACAGGTTTCATACGTGAAAACTTGGAGGCAGGGATATTTCCAGCAAAGTGTCTCGGTTGATGAAATTTTGTTTTACACAGCAGTAAAACTTCTATGGAAAGAGATCCAACAAAAAGCCTTTTTGCCAACTGCGCCTGCGAGTATGTATCGTAGGTATTCAGCTTGTGACAAGTGCATAGAGGCAGGTGAATGAATATCGCGGCCGCGTGATCTATTAAAATGCGTCAGCGCCCACAAGGACCAATGAATCATTTCGTTCGCAGCTTGATGAAGACTGTCATGTTGGAGAGTTACCACTTTTACGGTTCCCTATAGATTTCAGAGAACTTGGTATAGATTTGGCTCAGGAAATACTACAGATTTTTATAAATCATTCGAAATTGGTTTATGGATTACATTTTTTGGTATGCCCCCTAGCCTGTCCGTGGCTTTGACCTACATGAATACGGCTGACCGCATGCTCTCTTGCTCAGTTTGGTCCCCTTCTCTCTTACTAATGCTATTAAGATAGAGAGGAGTAGGACCAATGTGAGCGAGCGAACACGCGGTCAGCCGCCTTCATTAAGGAAGTGTTGCCACCACTTTTACCTACTTCTTCGAAGTTTTAATGTATCTACTTAAAATTGACATGCTTACGGTTGTGTTTTTTTTAGTTTAGTAGTCCGATAGTGGGCATTAGAGATATAAATGTTATTTTAAGTCATGGCCTCATACATATTAAAACAAAAATTACCTAATTATACTTGTTTTTTTAGTAATAGAAATAAGGTAAACAATCTTGTACCTAGACTAACTAGACAAGTCAAACCTTAGGCTTCAATATATTATAGTAAGTTTTAAGAAGAAATTATATTTTGAGTTGTTATATTTTTTTATGTTGTTATAAACAAATTTCAGGACTGACAATTGAACTTGGCACCCATTTAGATCTCACTTCTTTTGTCGTTGAAGTCAACAACCAAGGCATATATAACTTGGCTCTCATTTCACATTTATGTTTTTGATGGGATTATTGTTATGGGGCTATTGGTTCCCACTGTCCTTTAATGCCTCTTTAAATATAAATTATACTACTTACATAGCGTTTTTTAGTTTCATCCATAAGTCCTAGAGTTTGTTCAGGGTACGTAGACAAGATGCCTGCTATGCTAAGCGCTAAACTCTTATCTACTCTTACGCGTAAGAATTTGGCGTCTTGTCTAGGGCGCCTGGCCAATAAGTTAGAACCGTCTTAGAACTTAAATCTAGCACGTCTTTAGTTCACTCAACAGCCAGGTCGGTTCTATTTTTGAACAGACTACCCACCCATCCTAGCTACGAGGAGCATATTGCCGTGCTTACGATATCAGCAGTGTGTTTTGAGAGATGTTATTTAAATTTATATAATACCCGCCTTAATAAAATTGAAAATCGCTAACTTCTACTGCTGATATCGTGAACACAGCAGCATAATGCAGCCCCCCTAGGTCCTGACCTGTGCCTATGTCCTAGTAGCGCCACAATCAATCCTGTGTGTGACGTTATTCGAACATACTGGCTGCCCTAATATGTACGGCCCAGAAACGTCCGTATGAATTCAGCATATGACGTCTCTCCAACGTCAGTGGCTGCCCTAATATGTACGGCCCAGTAACGTCCCTATGGATTCAGTATATGACGTCACTCCAACGTCAGTGGCTGCCCTAATATTTACGGCCCAGTAACGTCCCTATGAATTCAGTATATGACGTCTCTCTAACGTCAGTGGCTAACCTAATATGTACGGCCCAGTAACGTCCCTATGCATTCAGTATATGACGTCTCTGTAACGTCTGTAAACAGACGTCTTGCGGCTGTGACAAATTGACGTCATCTGCTG
Source organism: Pammene aurita (assembly GCA_947086415.1). Taxonomy (NCBI): domain Eukaryota; kingdom Metazoa; phylum Arthropoda; class Insecta; order Lepidoptera; family Tortricidae; genus Pammene; species Pammene aurita. Next base: position 5,066,656 of record OX352307.1, read on the forward strand.
GGACCCCCCGACGTCGAGACATGACGTCTCTTACGTCGAGCAGTACCGTAAACGGACGACATAATGACGTATAAATGCTACCTGGGTTTTTACAAAGAATTTTATGTACTTATTATTTAATACCGTTATCGGCGTTATCTGATCTGAAAATTGTGAATAAAACCAAACGTCAATCGTATACGCCTTTTTACGTTCAGATACTCGCATATATTTATTACTGCAAACAATATTTTAATATTTTTCATCAAATATCACTGTCTTTTTGTCTAATAATGCATTTATCCTTGAAATACGAGACATTTTTGCAAACTGTCAGCCATATTTAAACGTAGATTTGAGTTAACCAGTGCTCGACGGCTGGTTAAGGTTAACGTAACTTTCTGACTGCTAAAGTGCATGGTGCAACGGAAAAACGGACTTGACGTCTACTGTAACCATGATGAGTTCGTTAAGTGTGCGTGGTGCAACCCGCCCTTAATGTTCTATACGTTAAGGTTCACTTTCAATTGGAACTGTACAGGAAATATCGAATTTCTAGTTTTTATATATCGTTCTAGAGTTTTGAAATTAATTAATCGTCGAAAAAATAACATATTTAAGTTAATTGACATATGCCGACTTAGTAAGGATCAAAAGTCTTTAATCTTAGAGAATTCAACCAACCGGAGTCGCCATTTAAAGGCGTTCCCACTGCCGAAAACATATGACCAGTGGTCATACACATGTATGGACTGACGTTTATCTGACGTAGCTATTTTTACGTTACGTACGAATAGCCATACATTTGACATTCCCCTCCACCGAAAAATCGGCAGACTTTTTTTTAATAGAAAATGATAGACATGGCTACTCCATCCGGGTTGAATTTAAGTCTTTAATCGTTCAAAAAACGGCTATGTATTACAAGTTCATGCCCCAAGGGTTTTTCGTGCCATCACACGTTATTATTTACAATAATACACTACATACATCTAGTAACTATAGAAGTTTTTTAAAACATGAGCCACAATTTACGTAGGCATATTGCGTAACCTACTTAATATATAAATTGAATAAAAAATATGCTGCTCAATATGCTGTGCCAAAAAGCCGGGACAAACGATAAGAGGATGAAGATGAATAAAAATATTAATAATTGTAAACAAAAACCGGCCAAGAGCGTGTCGAGCCACGCTCAGTGTAGGGTTCCGTAGTTTTCCGTCCGTCACAGTAAGTGTCCCCACTTAAGAGTAAAAAAAATGGGCTATTTGTTACATTGAGTTGACATATCTATTCAACCTATCAAGTTCAAAATAATTTTCCTAGAAAGTTTTTATAAAGTTCTACTTTTGAGATTTTTTTCATATTTTTAAAACTTATGGTTCAAAAGTTAGAGGGGGGAACACATTTTTTTTTACTTCTGGAGCGATTTTTTCCGAAAATATTTACATTATTAAAAAATGATTGTACTAAACTCCTATTCATTTTTAAATACCTATCCAACAATATATCACACGTTAGGGTTGAAATTAAAAAAAAAACACTCCCCACTTTACGTATAGGGGAGGTACCCTAATAAAACATTTTTTCCACTTTTTATTTTACCACTTTGTCGGCGTGATTGATATACATATTAGTAAGTACCAAATTCCAGCTTTCTAGTGCTAACGGTCACCGCGGTATCCGCGGACGGACGGACGGACGGACAGACATGGCGAAACTATAAGGGTTCCTAGTTGACTACGGAACCCTAAAAAAGAACCGGCTTCAATTAGCCTCTACCTTTCTAAAAGCAAATGCCCGAACTACTGTAAAAAATACTCAAATCACTATAGGTGTGCCTGTAATAGTTGGAGAGTTCCCTTGATTTCTTCAGGATCCCATCATCAGATCCTGACCTGATGACAATGGGACCAACTGTGAAGTATTACTCTTTCAAACAAAAAAAGAATTTTCGAAATCGGTCCATCCGTCTTCGAATAATCGGTGAACATATCAAAAATATAGCAAAAACAAATATCCCGACGAATTGAAAACCTCCTCCTTCGAGTCCTTCGTAATCTTGAAGTCGGTTGAAAAGGGTTTTTTGGGATATCCGTTTAGGAAACAAATATACTTACCCACTTGTAAAAAACGGAAAATACAAGGTACCTTAAGTACCTTGATTACCTTAAGGTAAATTAAGGTACCGTAGGTTTCAGTATGAAATAAGTACATTTCGTTCGATAATTTGATGCATCACAGGTAAATCCTGACTTTTGGTAAATCGTGATTTTGTATGGCCATTATCAGACCAGTACTATACACTGATTTTATGAACTTTAATGATTATCTTGACATAAATAGTTTTTTTTTTGACAAATTGTAAATTAAGTGTAACAAAAAATTTAGGTTTTAATTTGCATGCCATATTATGTGATACAAAATGACATCAATCATGACATCTATACTTATGTATTTTACCATGTTTACTTTAAGCAAATAAATGATTTCTATTTCTAGTATGTACCGTATATAGTAACATTTCACAAATATAGAATAAAATGTACCAATGACTGCACAATAAATAACACAAAGCATTTCGCAAATACATTCATATCATATTGGTACATTAGATCATTGGAAACAATAAAACGTCTTTCCATTACATTGATACCCAGCCTGCAATATCTTTCCCAATTCATTATAAATTATTGCTTATTGCGAAGATGCTTTATTAAAACTTATTCAATATTCTTACTTTCAGTTTGAAGCAATTGCGTTTTATTGGGCAATTATTTTATAGAATTTGTAATGTAGGTAAGTATACAATGTTTCGAAAAGAATATCATTTAACTTATTTAAATTTTTAACTTGAAAATGGAACAGCAATTATTTATTGGAGATACAATTCTGGGTGAATTTCACAAGTATTTCAACCGCCGGTTCATTTGTGTTACGAAATTATGACATAAAAGTTGCTTGTAATTCGTAAAATACGTATTTATATGATAGATAACACACAATTTTGGAATATTTTTGAGTTTTTTTATAAATTATGAGTAACTTTTATGTCATAAATGCGTAAGACAATTGAGCCGGCGGTTGAAACACTTGTGATTGGGTTATATTATAAATATTATAATTGATTCTGATCAAACTCAAACATTTATTCAGTACGTACGCCATAAGGGCACTTTTGACACGTATGATAGTTTATAAAATTAAAAGAGAAAAAACACTACACCGGTTCTAACCCTACACACCCGAGAAAAATTATGACCGACAAGAAACTCGATAAATGTTTGTGTTTGATTTTGGAACCATACAAGAGCCTACAGACTTTTTTGTGCATAGTATAGTAAACTATATGGATTTCTCATGTAAAGTGATATTTTTTAACGATTAGAGCGATATCTCATGTTAAAAGGGGTTGCAACCCCAAAACAATAGCTTGGTAATACAATCTTAAATGTAAAAGATTAATACTAAGTTAAGTGAAATTGTTATTAACCCATTTCATTATAATAAACAGTTTAATTTTTATTTTTTATCTGCTAATTGCTTTGTGCTTCATCCTCGTTCTGGTAACTTAGGTATATAAATATAAATAAAATATTGTGGGACAATTTTACACAATTCGATCTGGTCCCACAGTCAGCTCAATGTTTGTGATGTTATGTAATAGATTATATCATCGATCAGTATATACCAGATATAGATAAATACAGAAATACATAGAAAATATGCATAAATTAGGGACAAATGTTTGTGTTAAACACACAAACAAAATATTACTTACCTGGATTCGAACCTAGGACTTAGTTCCGGAGGCGGTTTACTGAACCTGAGGCATTATGTAGTCGTAATAGTACTCATCCTCCTAGCGTTTGTCCCGGCTTTTTTTGCTACGGCTCTTGAACCTGGGGTCCACTCTGCAACCTAATCCCAGAAACGCTTGAATTCGCGTAGTTTACTAGTTTTTACGAAAGCAACTGCCATCTGACCTTCCAACCCACAGGGGAAACTTGGACTTGGTGGGATAAGGTCTGGTTTCCTCACGATATTTTCCTTCACCGAAAAGCGGCTGGTAAATATCAAATGATATTTCGTATATAGGTTACGAAAAAACATGTGGTACGAGCCGGGATTTGAACCCGAGACCTCCGGATTGAAAGTCTGATGTCTTACCGGCAGGCCACCAGCGTTTTTAGGGTTCCGTACCTCGAAAGGAAAAAAACGTAACCCTTATAGGATCACTTTGTTGTCCGTCCGTCCGTCTTTTAAGACCCTTTTTCTCAGGAACGCTGAAATTTATATCAAATACTCAGGTCTACTGTCCCTTAGAGCTGTGAAAAAATCAAACTTCTAAGCCAACGCAATCAAAAGATCCAGCCTTTTACAAGGGCTGCTATTTATATATCCGGAAACCGGGATTACAATCTTCTTAAATAGCATATTTGACCTCCATGGTAAAATTTGAACTTTTTTAAGTACTGGCCGGTATATTTTTTCTTTCTTATTAACGCTCGTGTTTTGTTTTTGACGGGTTTTAAATGTCATCTCGCAGCAAGAATGGAACTCACTCGTGAAAATATTGGTGCCATGATTTATTATGATTTTCGGCGTGGTTTAACGCAACAACAGTGCATAGATCAACTAACTTCAACTTTTGGTGATGAAGCCCCATCTAAAACTACTGTGTATCACTGGTTTAGTGAGTTCAATCGTGGACGTAGTATGCTTACGGACGAAGTTAACGCAGGTCGCCCGAAATCGGTCGTTGTACAACAAAATATCGAGGCTGTGCGAAAACTTATAATGGACGACCGACATGTTACGTACCGCGAGATAGAGGCGACTCTGGGTATTTCTATGACCAGCATTAATAGCATATTACATAATTATTTGGCTGTAAAAAAAATTTGTTCGCGTTGGATACCCCACAACTTAACAAAAGAGCAAAAAGATGCTCGCGTCGAATGGTGCAATAAAATGTTAAAAAAATATAACCGTGGTGACTCAAAAGCCGTTTATAACATCTATACAGGTGACGAATCCTGGATCTATGCATACGATCCCGAAACCAAGCAACAATCAACGGTATGGGTGTTTCAAAATGAGCCGAACCCTACGAAAGTTACTCGTGCAAAAAGTACATTGAAACAAATGGTGGCCTGCTTCTTCGGTATTAATGGCCATGTAGCTACAGTGCCACTAGAAAACCGTAGAACGGTTAATTCAGAGTGGTACACGACCATTTGCTTACCGGAAGTATTTGAACAAATTCGTAAAACTAACCAGCGACGAAGAATCATTCTTCATCATGACAATGCCAGCTGTCATACGTCACGCGAAACAACTCTATTTTTGGAGGGTCAAAATGTGGAATTAACGGGTCATCCGCCGTACAGCCCTGACTTGGCACCCAACGATTTTTATTTATTTCCAAATATAAAGAATAAATTACGCGGTCAACGATTTTCGACCGCTGAAGATGCTGTCGACGCATTCAAACAACACGTTATGGAGGTACCTCAGGCGGAGTGGCAGAAGTGCTTTAAAAATTGGTTCACGCGAATGCAAAAGTGCATAGATCATCAAGGGGAATACTTTGAAAAACAATAAAACCATTTTCAGCCGTGTACGTTTGTTTGTTTTTTTGTTTCCGGATATATAAGGACTCAAAACCTACGGGGTACTTCCCGTGAACTCAGAATCTTGAAATCTCGTACGAAGCAACGTCTTATAGCACAAATAAAGGAAAAATTGCGAAAACCGTAAATTTTTAGTTAAATCATATAATAAAAATATTTTTAATAATTTTAAAGTTGCTACCCCTTTCCTCGTGAACGCGTAGCTATAACTCGATTGTCGTGATGGGTGAACTTTTACTTATATACCTACAGGTTTGTACGGAACCCTCGGTGCGCGAGTCCGACTCGCACTTGGCCGGTTTTTTTCGTAATAGTAATAGTCTAATAGTAGTGGTAGTAGTAAACACTATTGTACACAACACGAAGGTCAATACAATTATCACAACGTAGATAGATAGATATAAATTTATTCAATAAAGCACACACTACAGAACATAAAAAACAGAGGTTAAAAAATGCATACCTAAAGGTAAACACTACTCGAGTATAGGTAACTACAGAAGTTCACAATGTGTTCAGCAATGTGCACGATAAAGAAAAGGCTCGGACTCAGCATAATGTTGCGAAATTGCGAGTTGACCCCACAATTTGCAACGCTAACTATGAACTATTTGTAACTGCATTTACAAAAGCAACTTATCCCTTTACGAAGATCTCTTCAAATCTCTCTAAATTTAAATCCAATGCCTTCGCACTGAAATACAATAACGTCTCCTTATTATCCGTTAACACATAACACAATGGATCTTTTATGTAAATGGTAATGTTTCACAATTTACATGAACAATTGAACACGAAGTTAATGAACTAAATAAGTATGGATGCAGTCATTTAAACAAATGGTTGGTATAACGTTACATCTCCATTACTTAGGGCAATGGCTTGCTCAATTTCACCATTACTGAGATTGTATAGCGAAACTAGGTATAACCAGAGACTATAAAAAATTGAGATTGCTAATCATTAAACACATTAGATAAAACACAGATAATCGGCGACAAAGATTACTTGTGATGCTCGTGGCCTTTCACCGAATGCAGAAATTAAGATACATATGATCTCTGTGTATTTGTTCATTTATTTGTGACTGCATTATGTCATACGAATAAATCTATCATAAATAATATGTGTACGAGTATGTCTATCAAAAGTCTTAAAACCGGATTACGAGTATGATGGCAATTTATAGAGTTCTTGTGTGTTGCGTATTATACAATAATATGACGTTTTGACCTGTTTTAAACCTGCTAGACGTCAATTGTTGTTGTAGAAAGGTAGCGTTAGGCGGTGCGAGTGTAGTTTCTAAGTTTCTTACGACAGAAGTTGTTATGCCCGTCACGAAAACTTATTGGAAAAATTTGCCAGGTTCGAGCAAGTTTCGATATTTTAGTTCGATAATACATCTGATGAACAAATCAATTTTTTTTTTTTTTAATAAATATTTTGATTTGTTTATTTTAAGTAGACACACTACTAGGGTAAACGCACCAGTGCTCAGCCATGCACCAGTGGTCAGCCTTTCTTACATATTTTTGACTGTAATTAGTAAAGTTTTTCTAATTTTCATGTCAAAAATATGCAATATTATAAATTAATGAGCTGTTAATTGAAAAATAGCTTAACTCTTTAAAAAAATCTCTAGCATGAACTACAATAATACTATTTCAAAGAAGTGGTGTCTTCTGACATGACGGCTTATGTTAAATGCGCCATTTTTTATGGAGTGTCACATGGTATTTTGGTAAGACGATAGCAGCCGAATTGTGATTTCTTGTTGAAAGAATGTGGATGGCTGCACTTAATTATTACTTAAACTATCTGAAAAACGTAAAAAATATGTATAAATCCATATGAAAGTAACATTTTTAAGGCGGCTGACTATTGGGAACTACTTTATGTACAAAATCCAATAGCCAGCCTCCCCTGGCTGACTATTGGGTTTGAAGCAGTAATTTTAAAAAGGTCGTAAACCCAGAGGTCAGCCGGGGGAGGCTGACTATAGGATTTAAGACTTTTTTTTATCATCAAATGAAGTGTAAGTCGTTAAATCAAGCCCCTTTAAATATTTACATTTAATACATTAAATACCCAGTAGTCAGCCTGCGGCTGACCACTGGACAATAAGATCGCTCAACTCGAACCTACTAATCAGCCGTTAAAATGGGATGGCTGGGCACTGGATTCTTAAAGGCTGTGTATTGGTACACAGAGGGCTGATTACTGGCAAAAATGCCCTTTCATTATATTTAATAAAATAATTTCAAAAGCAAGATTTAATTAAGTTTTATTCTTTACAAACATTAAACTAGATTAAATTATTGAACAATAGAAACATTGATAACTCTTATTGGTCAATAAGTGGGCAAATTATACGATCTTGAACATAGACATTTCGTTAAAAGGCTGACTACTGGTGCTTTTACCCTATATAAATCATAAACTTATATAGATGTCATATACAAAGGAAAAAGTGACCTTGGCCTCCGATGCCCGGGGCTGGGATCGAACCAGCGTCTTCTGCATTCGCGGCAGACGCCTTTACCACTTGGCCACCCGGGTCACAGCTGCACCGGTCGAATTTTCCCGTGTATATGCAATCTTTGTAAATGCTCAGGCGCATTTTAGCCAATCGCATATTGTATATACACGGGAAAATTCGACCGGTGCAGCTGTGACCCGGGTGGCCAAGTGGTAAAGGCGTCTGCCGCGAATGCAGAAGACGCTGGTTCGATCCCAGCCCTGGGCACCGGAGGCCAAGGTCACTTTTTCCTTTGTTTATGACATCTATATAAGTTTTCAATAATACATCTATCAAATTATCTATTTTCTTTAATTTGGAAGTGTAAGGACACCTCATCCAATAACGTCACCTACAGCAAACTTCGTTTCAAAACAACACAACTTTGTTTTGAGATTACCAGTCTTATTTTTACACGTCTTCGGCACACAGCCTGACCTGGTTACATTCACGTTAGTTCACGATAATGGTAGAAATGTTACTTTACTGTTATTTTAATCCAACGTTTGTAATCATTGCAAAAATATTGAATAATAGGTAACTATTTTAAAATGAGAGGCTGAAACCGTATGCTTTCTATTTTATTTATGTTAACGAAGGACAGACATTTGTGATTCATAAATGGTAGGACCTAGAGAAATTCACGATTTTTAAAAAGCCGATAGTTTGATATCGGGGTATCTTAGAAACTATTACTACTATTTGACTGACGCATATCAATTGTGACATTTTAAAATAAAAGAAATTATCTAGGAAGCGATACATTGCGTGCTGAAATATTTTATATGAAAAAAACATGTGAAATTTTAAGAAAACATATTATGAAAGTATGTTTATTAGGAAGTATAGACATACTAACTACTACTATGTGGGTATATAAAAAATACACATTGTATTTTATCCGGAAAATAAGCTAAAATCATAAAATCCTGTGTTGAATCCCCAACATTCCAGTCATAACGTTCCAACGATCCAACTAAATTCATTCGGGATTGGCATTCCTGCTTTCCGAGAAACGGGTTTAACTACGACATAAAGCGATGAGCTTTCTCTAATAAAATACTGCATTTTATTTGTAAGGAAGTTTCTGGATACAACAATAAGCCGAACTTTTACATTTGTTATTTAATGCCGTAGATTAACTGTGTTAAAGATATAAAGAAATGCTTTTTTTCCGCGAATTCGATCGTTTTAGTTGTTGAAAAAAACAACAATGTACTATTTTTCAATCAACTATTTTCAGCATTAATCAACTTTTGTTGTTACACGTTGCTTTCTTGGATCAACCTTTGAAAGTGTGTTTATTAAACTCTTTTTGTATTTTCATTAGGTGTCGAATCGAGTTAAAACATTTTTTCTAAAAAAAACTCTGTTAGGTATTGTTGTCTCCTGCATGCAAGAATTAATAAGTAAGTACCTACAGTTAGGTGCAAAACTGTCCCAATAGTAGCATCTTAGTAGAATGTGGAGAAGTGGATGTCGATCGAGGAGAGGGGCACATGATTAATACATACCAGTACTATTTAAAATTTCCTACAAATCATCCTTACATATGATATACTTAGAATTTACGGTTATTTTGTAATTTAGAATCGAAAAGTAGAAAAAAAACACATTTTTATTTTTTCGAATATTTCTAGTTCCTCTTATGGAAACTCCAAATAGGGAACCATACATAATTAAGAAATTCTGCCTCTATAAAATCATCATGCAATTGCTTTAATGGGGCATATTTTTCAAGTTACTTTTAGGTGGCTTATAGTTCGGTGCAAAAGTGTACCGTTAAAAACAGCCATAGAAAGTGTTTGTTAGTTCAATGTTCAAGACGACTTTTACTCTGCCATGACTACAAAACTATGTTTGTGATTTAAACAGTTGATACCTTATTTTATAGAGGCTGAATTTCTTAATTATGTATGGTTCCCTATTTGGAGTTTCCATAAGAGGAACTAGAAATATTCGAAAAAATAAAAATTTGTTTTTTTCTAGTTTTCGATTCTAAATTACAAAATAACCGTAAATTCTAAGTATATCATATGTAAGGCTGATTTGTAGGAAATTTTAAATAGTACTGGTATGTATTAATCATTTGCCCCTCTCCTCGATCGACAACCACTTCTCCACATTCTACTAAGATGCTACTATTGGGACAGTTTTGCACCTAACTGTATCTATCTATACTATGTTAGGTATGATATGTAAGGTTTCCAGTCTTTCCAGTTTATTCTGTTAATCTCACCCCACGTGTAAGTACCTAATGTCTAAGCCAGAACGTCACTCTGACGAGAGAGCTGCATTCAAATCGATATCAGCTGTCTGACCTTGTAGTTCAATGGTCACGATACCAATATACAATCACGGTATATGTAAGTATGTATGTATCACTACATTGCACATGAACAAGTAGGTATAACATAAAAACAACAGTAACATATATAAAAGATATGCCCAAAGGCGAGCTTATCCCTGATAGGGATCTCTTCCAACCCATGAGAAAATGAGAAAGGATCAAATACAAATGGTGAAAGACAAACTATGCACAAAAGATAACATTAAAAGTTCCGAAACACAAAAAGCTGCAGGTAAACACTAATAAATATATAGGTACATTCATGTACCATACAAATACTTAATATACCTACGCATAAGCTACATACATAATAATATAAAATACATTACTAATATACATAATATCAGACCACGTTCATAAATAAATAACTAAATAAATATATACCTACATACATATCACCAATTCATCACATGTCACGTGGATTATAATGCATACATAGATTGGTTCCTTGGTAGCCTTGGTAGCCTGACGGTAAGACGTCCGCCTTTCAATCCGGAGGTCACGGGTTCAAACCCCGCCTCGTACCAATGAGTTTTTCGGAACTCATGTACGAAATATCATTTCACATTTACCAATCGTTATTCGGTGAAGGAACATCGTGAGGAAACCTGCATACATCTGCGGAGAAGTTCAAAGGTTGTATGTGAAGTCCCCAACCTGCTTTGGGCCAGCGTGGAGACTATAGCCCAATCCCTCTCATGTATGAGAGGAGGCCTGTGCCCAGCAGTGGGACGTATACACGGTGTACATGAGGAAACCAAATAATTTTAACAGCGTATTGCTGATCATAATTGGAGACTAAAATGTCGTATGAATTTTTCTGGATTTCGCCAAAAAAAAATTTTTTGCTTTTTTTTCGATTTTTTAAATGCTTTTGAATATAAAAACATAAATTTTCTTGGTAAAGATGTAGATTAAAATAAATTAGTACATTTTTTTTTCGAAAAATTAGTTTACGTGAAGTATTCCTAGGCACTTTGATATCTGTCAATAAGAATGTCTAGACTAGACCCTATAAAGGGTGAAATCGCCATCAAAAAAGCGTTTTGCACTGAGTCACATTAAAAAATGTTTTTTTATTTAAGTGGTAGTAACTCTGAAACTAGGCGAATTCCAGAAAAGTTTATATGACATTTTATCCTCCAATTATGATCAGGAATACGCTGTTAAAATTATTCGGTTTCCTCATGTTACACCGTGTATAGGCCATAGGCTAACATATTATTTATTTATAGATTGGTTCACAGTGCTCGGATCGAATGTTTAACTTGTAGTTTTCTCTCAATTGCTCTAAGATTGACTGAAAGGAAACCATTATGTTTAAACTTGTTTTATGTAGATAAAATAAACTATTAACATACTGTAGGTACATATATTATAGGGATGGAGGACACAATACATGTACATACATGTGCTCTTATATTTTTCAGAACATAAACATAATATAACCTCGCATGTGTTTTGTAGTTTCTTCCTATTTTTAGTTTCCCGTAGGTTTTAATTCGCACATAATCAATAAAACATATAAAAAATATAATTAATCATATTTAAATGCCGCAAGCATTGTGGGCACTTTTGCACCGGGAACGGAAGGGACCGGATTATTTGTATAAATTTTAGTCTATAATTTTATTGTAAATTGTGTGTTGTTAATTATATGTTATCTATTGTTTAACTTAATCAAAATAATAATTATTTAGTTAAAAATATATTTATTAATCATATTATGATAGCTCTTCATATTTTTCTTATAGACTTGTCCTTTGCCACTACTGTATATAGATATATGAGATATAACTAAATTTTGTACACGATGGCAAATAGCATGGTACAAAGCATATGTAGATAAAATTAGTACGTATAGATTTGCACCTGTGATAACACATAATTGACTGATAACAAGACGACCAAACGTCAGAAGTATGTGGATGTGTCACCGCCATGGCTTCGAGCTGCGACGTATAAGCATTATTTTCAATGCGCCGGTCCGACGATGGGAGTGTCCAATTTCCATTCATAACTAAAGTATAAAAACTTATGCAAACTATAATGATTGATTGATTGATTCAACTATATGTATAATAAATACTGGCGACCCGCCCGGCTTCGCACGGGATAAAAAATGGTTATTGTGGGTTATACCTAAGAGATAGACATATACCATCGTGGACTTTTTTGTAGACCTTTTTAAGGTGTACAATACTGTAGTACAACATTTTGATCTATCTCGTAGAGTTTAGCTAGCGTTTGTAAAGTAAGCGCAAAAAATGTGTTGATTTACATCACATTAGAAACCTCCAAAATTATCAGTGTTTCTCTACTATATTATGCATGTTGCGTAGTTTTACCATCAGTTGGTATAGTTTGTTTAGTTTTTCACACAAAATAAATATCAAGTTTGTGCTCCCTCAAATACTTATTGATGAAATAGCCGAAGTAAGGAGTGGTCCGGGAAAAAAGTAGCCGGGCCTTTTCTGATTTATCTTTTTATTTTGTGCCGATTTAGAAGCAGTGTTTATATTTAAATAATCTGTAGATACAATCACACAAAACAAAAATACAATCATATTTAAATGAAACAGCGTTTGGAAGTTTTCGCCTTTTGTATTCCATCATACACATAGTTTTTTGAACAGCGTCTTCTGAGAGAATTTTTGAGGTGTTTCTCAAAAACATGTTTTTTCTTATAGTTTGATTTGATGAGCTATTTCATACCTTAATAAATTGTCTTTCTTCAATAGAAAACTTTTTTATCTGGCTTCATTTTAAGGTAGTTACAGTAATTTTTAATTAAATGTAGGTATTTGCCTTTTTTATAGAAAATTGTCTCCCATAGAAATTCCTATAGAATGTTTATTGCACATGTAAAGCAAATGTTATTCATAAAATTATCGCCTAAAACAAATTGGTAATTTTTTTTTGTAAAAATTTAGTTTTTGCAAAGTTTTCATTGTCAGTTTGATATCTGTCAATAAGGACGTGTAAACTATGTCCAATAGTGGCAACAACGCCATTAGAAAGACGTTTTGTGATGAGTTATAATAAAAAATGTATTTTTTTTTAATTGGTAATAACTCTGAAACTAGGCGTATTCCAGAAAAGTTTATAGGACATTTTAGTATCTAAATATGATCAGGAATACACTGTTAAAATCTGTCTAGTTATATGGGCCCACGGTGTATATATTTTTTAATTCTGATAAAAAACTGGCCAAGTCAAATCTAACCTACTTTAAGATCTCACATTTTTAAATAACAGCAATTATTATAGGTATCCAATAAAGCGGAGAAATAGTCGAGTTTAATACTTGTTCATAATGTTATTTTTTTCCTATAAATACATATTTGGATTTTGCATAGAACTTGGCACTCATTTAGATCTCCATTCTTTTTGCGGCGAAGCCCACAGCCAAGCATAATTTTTGTATTGAACTTGGCTCTCCTTTTTTACATTTATGTTTTTGGTGGGATATCATTACTTTTTGTAAAGAAAACTAGGCAGGTATTGAGATTTAATGTTTTTTCTTGAGTTTCCGCTGCATGGTTTTCTTTTTATGCTATTGTCTACATTCTCTTTACTTCTGTTCTGTGTATAATTATGTGGTGCCGCGCGCCGCCGACGACACACCGTTGGCCGGTCGTTTAGCGCGTATCACAAGTTTTTTGTATGGGGACACCACTTATTTTTTGACTTAACTTTATTTTTATATTTCTGTTATATAGCAAATATAATAATACATATATTAGGATAGTTTCAAATATCTGCTTGTAACGGTTCCAACGATACAATTTAAAAATATATATATATGGGGACCGCCCCTATTTTTTTTTTTAGATTTTTTCCTACGCTTACACACAATTACCGAGCTGGATTCCAAATTTCACCCTTCTAGGTCATCTGGAAGTAGGTTAGATTTAGGTACTACAGTTAGGTGCATAACTGAACCAATGTGCATCACTTTGACATGTTTCTTTCATTATTTCAGAAGAGGCTAGTTATTAAGTTACTATTTTATTATTAATTGGTAACAACGCTAATAAACTTACTGACCTATTATGTTATTGTAGATAAAAATAAACATTTTCTCTATTAGATAATATTTGGTACTGACTCAGTTTTGCACCGACATCGTTAAATGAAGATAAGTCTTATCAATTATGAAAAAAATAAAAACTTTCAGGTTATATTTGTTCGTCTCGGTGTCAGCTATGTATCCATATGAAAGCCAATTTCGATTCATTGCATTCACAATCTTGATTTTTTTATTCGTCCATGATTTTGAACCAAAAACCGTTAAACTACATTTTTTTTATTTAACCCGATATTGATATTTTTCTTTTACACAACCAGGTAAGACAATTAGTTGAAATAGTACATTATATGCTCTTTAAAATGAGGTGTATGACTTTTATATCACTCACGTATTTTTATGGTTGTCTCAGAATGAAGTCCGCTACAAAAATTAACTAACGAGAAAGTTGTTCGGCCATTTGCCTTGACTCAGTTTTGCACCTGACAATACATTGCCAGTAACTAATTACAAAAATAAGCCTGATTTAAATGTTTGATAACTAAAATAATGGTCGTGGAATTCCTTACTTTAAATGAGTTACTGAATTGGGAATGCCTAAGAAAAAATGAAATAATGGGAAAAATAAATTAGGTGAAATTTCACAGTTTTCGGTATGAAATTGAGAAAAATGTATAAGTCGGAAGAAAATAATTTGTGAAGCAGTTTTGTAGCGGTACCCAAGGATTAATATTTTACGTTTAGAACTTTTATGTAACTTTGATTGTTATCAAATTATTTACATTTTACTAAGGTACTAATTTTGACTCAGTTATGCACCTAACTGTATATGTCAGTCAGTCAGTCAGTGCTAAAATTTACGACTTTTTGACCTTGATATCTTTATAACCGTTTGAGCTAGCTTCATGAAATTTGGGCTTCTAGATGTCCTTATGGATATAATTAAACACACGTAGTTTTATGTGTTTACGTTAAAGAGATTTTGAGTTATAGAAGGGTCAAAAGTGGCACCAAGTGGTTCGTGTAATATACACTCGGCGCTGGCTAGCCAGTTGCTTTGCTTGAACTTGGCTTGACACGCTGCCGCGTGTCTAGATACAATTGTGGCATTGTAGCGGATGTCGATTGAAGATTGTCAAATTATGTTGTTCAAAAAGTTACAAAGTATGTTGAATTAAAAACGCGAAAACTTATATAATTATGCTCACATATTTTATTATGATTGTTTTATTTATTTATTAGTATTGTAACTACGGATTAATAAAATAAATATACTGCTTCAAAATTAGCACTAAATTAAAAAATACACAAGATTGTACACGGCTACTTTATTTCAGGACCACTCCTTAGTTCGGTTATCCTTTTTTTTAGTAAAGCCTTTAAATATAAGGCAGAGGGAATTCATTTCCTTCACCCTTATTTCAGAATAATAAGGGTTCAATTTCGCTTAATTTCTGACACCGATGCGCGTTAAAGGGCAAACTCCATTTTTCTAAGAGGTATTGTCCAGCACACGTGTTGTGCCGGCTTCCGACCACGTGTGTCCGGTGCATTGTGCCGCCACTTGGGGTGCGCGGGAGCATGTCGATCGATTTGATTAGATCAAGCATAAATACTCGAGTCAATTTAAAATAAAGTTACGATCAATTATTCAATCAATCGTAGTTATTACACGCATTTAGCTTTACTCCGATTATTTGCAATATAATATATACTCGAATAGGCACGAAACACAAATCCACCGATTAGATTACGGTTACCACGGCGACTTGGGATCAGCAGAGGACAGACGGAATTACAGTGAATACTTGCATGAAGCTGTATAGTGTAACGATAAGAAGAATACCTATGTACGCCTGCTGTAACTCTAGGGGTGTTACATACGTGCTCCCTGTCCGTATTGTCACAATGTGTCTTACGTGTCATCTTGTCATCATAAAATATAATTGTTAGAATTTTCTTTAGGTACATAGTTATCTGTGTTCTCTTTCTTAGCAATAAATAGGTATGTAGTCAGTACAGGTATTCGCTATGTCCGAAGTGCATGGTGGTGGTAACGTGGACGATCGCAGTACACAATGCGACAAGGAATTAAACTGCAAAGGGCTCTTGTCAATATCAAATATTTGACATCACCTACGTCACCTCAACTCGGTTAGAGTGTATAGTATAATTACCCAAAATTTTTGTTTCCCAATGTTTTTTGTTCCATTCGCGTTTTTCCCCACTTTCTTATTTTCCTATGCGATTATGTTACCATTAGGTTTTTTCTTCGGACGCATTATTTTCTACTCTTTTTTGTTGCTAGGCGTATTTTTCCCGATTTAGCCCGCAGAATGAAAAAAATAAATTGATGATAATATACTTATAATCACGGAAGACTGTCATTTGACAGAGTCAAGATAGGTGCGACGACGAGCGAAGCGAGGAGGAGTGTGTTAGGTGAACTGCGAACTAACAGTGCGCGAAGCCGAGCGAGCGAAGCGAGCGTGCCGCGGCAGCGGCCGGCGAGCGCCAGAACCGATTGGCTCTGTCACATGATACAGACTAGGAGACATGCACAGAGAAAAATACGTCTAGCAACAAAAAAGAGTAGAAAATAATGCGTCCGAAGAAAAAACCTAATGGTAACATAATCGCATAGGAAAATAAAAAAGTGGGGAAAAACGCGAATAGAACAAAAAACATTGGGAAACAAAAATTTTGGGTAATTATACTATACACTCCTCGGTTAACTGTCAAAATAGTGACTAAGTCAGAGACATTTCATATAAGCAAGGAAAACAAGCCGTTCATAAAAAAGAAAAAAAATTGAACCCCTGCCTAAGAGATACCGCCTTAATCATGCACACAGCTTCTTCTTTGTCCTCGCCTTGTCCCATTTCAGTTGGGGTCGGCTCTCCTAATCAATCTTCGCCAGGACATTCTGTGGTTGTCTGTGGATCTAATTGGGCTGACATTAGATCTTGGTTTAATTTAGATGTCCACGTGTTTCGCCACGTCCTCTCTGTCCGGTTCCAATGTCAAGCACTGTTCTCGTCATGTAGTCTTTCGGGCGTCTCATTACATGGCCGTACCACCTCAGTCTAGACTCACATATTTCTCCGGGATTGGTCTTACTCAGAAGGTACTGCGTATGTACTAATTTCTAACTCATCATGCACACAGCGAATAATGAAATTAATAAATAATTGAACGCCACCTGCTGACGGTAAATTTTAAAACTTTATGAAATGTAACGTGCCTTATTATCGTCGATTTTTTAAAAGTTTGTAGTGTTTGTTTTTACAGTATGTAAGTTTGTACATCGTAAATGAATGCTAAATGGTCAATAATCGCGATTGTTTGGCGTGGGACCTACATTATTCGGTGACACATGCATGTGAAGTGAACAATGTGCACATCGTATCATAGAAAGCTGGCAAATGTCTCGGCGCCATATTTGTATCTAGCGCGGGTGTTTGACATATAACGGACCGTAATTATATGTGACGCTTTTTTGGAAATGGTACCATTTGGCGGGATTTTAAGTCACTGTTGGGAAATGCAACCAGTTTTAATTTTGTATGAGAATAACCAATTTTTTTATCGGTAAACCGGTAATTTTAAGTACAAAATGTATATCTATTTGTAATAACGGGACTTAACCGCGTATATATTTCTAAAAATTACCTTCGACGTTTCGAGGACGACATTGTCCCCGTGGTCCCGAAGAAAGACAACAAAATGTATGTTGTACAGGTTCAATATTGTATTTGTACCTTTTAATCTCGGGCTGAGTAAAAGTTCAAATATATTTTTTTGTTTTTTTTAGACTAGTTTGCTCTCAGACGAGCTTGACTCCTTTCTGAAGGCATAGCCAGAGACTGCTCAGGATAGGTTGGAATTGACAAAATGGGGAGAGGCCTTTGCCCAACAGTAGGATAATATTATGCTCACAATAAATAAATGAATTTCCTCTCATGAACGATTATGCTATGGAATGATAGACATAGACCAACATAGACATCAATTAAAATAACATTATTTTTGTTTTGCGAAAACGACATAAACGCCTATGAAAATAGTAGAAACTCCGAGGAAATTCAAATTGATACAAATTTAATAAAAAGTGAATTTTCACGAAAATTGCTTACATCATCAATACTTCTGTGGTTTGTTAATATAAAAAATATAGTTTTTAGGGTTCCGTAGCCAAACTGGCAAAAACGGAACTTTTGAGCCGTCAGTCCGAAAATTATGAAAAAATTCAATAAGATGAAAATATTCAGTCCACGAAAATTATTTTGAACATTATCGGTTAAGGTGCTTTTGAGTTATCTCCAATCGAAATATTTTTTTCGAGTAGGTACGGAACCCTCCATTATGCGTGGTCCGACACGCACTTGGCCGGTTTTTGTAAACATACACTAAAAATCCCACCGGTGACCGGGTGGTCTAGTGGTCAGGACGTCAGCCGCGAAAGCTGAAGACGCCAGTTCAAATCTGGCCTCGGACACCGGAGGTTTGGTCACTTTTTCTGAAGTATATGACATCTATTTTCAACATACACTAAAGTTATCATTTGTGTTGTTTATAATTACTTACTTAATAATATGTTCCCACGTCATCTGGATGCACGTAGAAAACAGGCGGATCCGTGGGTGGAGCTAGTGTAATCCCACAAATCCGTAAAGTGAAACCATAGCGGTAATTTCCCTCACTTCTATGGTCTCTTCCATTTTAAACCCAAACAGTACTATCAACCTTAAAAAATAATGTAGTTATGGCACTTTTATAATAGCAGATTCATAACGAAATTAAATTCAGATTGACTTTGCCAATGTCGCTTAATGAATTTGTGTGTGAACCTTGAAGATTTAGTTGGAGTTTTTTGGACCTTCTTATTGCTTCTTGAGGCTTACGTACCTTGTCTTGGAAATAAAGACCATTGTAAAGCAATACAATACAATAATTATTTATTGCACGCATCAAAGGTTAGCTGGAAGAGATCCCTTACAGGGATAAGTTCGCCTTTGTACGTTGTATTTTCTTTTGTTATGACTGTATTTTGACCTGTTTTATGTACAATAAAGTGTTTACATACATACATACAAATCATACCATCATATACAGAAAGACACATTACATAAGAGTAGAGGCTAAAATACAGGGGTCTTATCGCTAAAGAGCGATCTCTTCCAGGCAACCTTTTTATATTTGAAATAAGAACGTAACTAATGCTAACGTGAAGTAAAACTATTAGTTATTCTGTGGTGCTGGTACAACGACGGTAATAATGATATAAACAAAACAGAGATTGTGGCATACCTAGTCCATCTATGGACGCTTGTAAAATCTAGAGGAGTGTCACATTCACATGCATTTTGCCGACCTCTTGTAAAATTACTAAAAGCAAGAACCCTTAACTAAAAAAATAAGCCTAAAATAATCGTTAGGTTTAGCTTGTCGAACGATTGACGTCACAGATACCACAGATGGTTGTCGACACTAGTAGGTACTTGTTGTAAACAAAACACAGAAACTGACTGTCTGTGATTTGTCTGTTAAAGGCCACATAAATGTGTAAAACAATTGAAGGGAAATTTACAGATACAATATAACTACATTGGGCATGATTTAACGGGTGATTGTTAAAACTAAGGTTCTCTTTAAATAATAATGATGAATAAAGCTTGATTTTCAGGGAAAATAAAGATATGTGGCCACAAAGTTAGAAATATCTCTTTTTTTGTTTTAAGGCTCTTTATTTTTCGGAAAAGATATGAAATAGACTTTCATTTTTGCCATTTTTGGAAAATTTTGGTTAGTTAATGTTGTTCTTGTGCTATAACTATAAGGAACATATTTTTTTCAGATAAAAAAAATTTTTCATCGAAAGATTTCGTTACATCTACCAAATTTCTCTATTTTAATGTTAATTTGTATTTTTTTTTGGTATAATTCTTAATTTCGCTGTTTGAGGTGTTTTAACCGTCACTTTTTAAGGATAAGGAAGGAATTTTTTATGGCAATTGTTCGACACACGGGATAGTTTTTGGACGAACATTTTTTCACATTTTGTAGCCCCTTTGGAGACGCACATAATGATTGATGACATCAAGAACACAAATCTGCCAAAAATTACGGTCTCGTCTGAATATATTGATACATTTAATGTGACAAAAACAAGTATCCAAGACGTTACCCCTTGGTAATAGAGTCGTGGCTACATATTTTTGTCACATTAAATGAATACATATTTTCAGACGGGACGGGACTGTACCTAAGTACATAGAAATTGATTTAAATTGCTAGAGAGCTCCGTAATTCTATTTTCGAGTCCATTTACCCTACAAAATTGACTTCTAGCATTGCCATGCTGAAACAACGCAGCTTATGGTAGGTTTGATACTTTGATAACGTAAATAAGACCTTAAAAATATTAATTTTTACTAATCTCTGTTTCGAAGGTTCCGTACTTGGATACAAAAGAACGGACCCTTAATAAATAAATAAAAATCGCGGATTTATTTAATAAATCTCGATTAGCCATTTCACTGACGCTTAATAATAATAGGCGTTATGTTTTTCTTAAAATAATAATGTGCTTAAAACTATGTTTAAATAGTTAACTGAATAAATTTTCTTCTATTCTATTCTAGT
The DNA here is from genome assembly GCA_947086415.1 of Pammene aurita. Lineage (NCBI taxonomy): Eukaryota > Metazoa > Arthropoda > Insecta > Lepidoptera > Tortricidae > Pammene > Pammene aurita. Next base: position 5,087,814 of record OX352307.1, read on the forward strand.
GGCAACCATTTTGGAGTTTTTTTTGTATATTTTATGTTATGAACTTCTCTTTGCACCAAATAAATCTTTTTTTTTTCACTTTATTAGATTTTAAAACCAAATACAAGAATATCTTCTTGACCCCCGAGCTTCATGAGCTATATCTGACAAATTTTCCATCGGCATCGGGAGGCAATTACCATTTTTTAAAGAAATGGCTGCCGGTCCTCAACCCACCAACGGAGGGACAGCTGACCTTCACGAGGCCACGTTATACAGCGCCCTTGACCGCTTTACAAATTATCGCTTAGGTCGCGATTGGTCGTGAAATCTGTTTTTGCATCGGTCCATAAGTGCAATGAGCAAGTTTTTTTTATTTTTTTTATTTATTTATAACAAACATACAACTATCTTTGTAAGTTCTAAAAAAAAATAGCAAAAACTAACCATAGATATTATTAACTATTTCATTTTGTAAGTTCTAAAAAAAATAGCAAAAACTAACCATAGATATTATTAACTATTTCATTTTGTAAGTTCTAAAAAAAATAGCAAAAACTAACCATAGATATTATTAACCATTTCATTATTATTTTTATTTTTAATGCTCATCCGGTTACGTCTCTGTGATGTGTTTTCAAACGACTTCAAGATTTCGAAGGAGGAGGTTATCAGTTCGTGGGAGGGATCTTTGTGTTTCATAATATAACTTTTTGGAATTTGGAACGCAAATCTTGAAGTCGCTTGAAAAGTAAATAATTATGGTGATCTTTGGTGATATTTTCAGGACCCCCCCCCCCCCCCCTGTCCAATATGATGTGTAATTTTTTGCTAACTAAAGTAAGTACAGTTTTCTAACACGTAAACCTACTTAAAACTTACTCGTAACACGTAACGTACGTACACGTAAACCGGCCAAGAGCGTGTTGGGCCACGCTCAGTGTAGGGTTCCGTAGTTTTCCGTCCGTCACAGTAAGTGTCCCCACTTAAGAGTAAAAAAATGGGTTTTTTCAAAACTTTATTTGAAAGCACGTCATTTCATTGTGATTTTGTAGAAATTACAGGTACAATAAACACCTGCTTATACGGTTAAATTCCAAACTTAGTTCAGAAATTATTTTGTAATTTTTTTTCAAAAATGATTCAACCTATCAAGTTCAAAATAATTTTCCTAGAAAGTTTTTATAAAGTTCTACTTTTGAGATTTTTTTCATTTTTTGAAAACTTATGGTTCAAAAGTTAGAGGGAGGGGGACACATTTTTTTTACTTCTCGAGCGATTATTTCTGAAAATATTTACATTATCAAACAATGATTTTACTAAACCCCTATTCATTTTTAAATACCTATACAACAATATATCACACGTTATGGTTGAAATGAAAAAAAAAATCACTCCCCACTTTACGTATAAATAAATATAAACCCTAATACCCTAATAAAAATACCGTAATTTTTTTTTTCCACTTTTTATTTTACCACTTTGTCGGCGTGATTGATATACATATTAGTACCAAATTTCAGCTTTCTAGTGCTAACGGTCACTGAGATTATCCGCGGACGGACGGACAGACATGGCGAAACTATAAGGGTTCCATATTAGGGGTTAGTTGACTACGGAACCCTAAAAATGAAACAAATACATGTATGTATACATATAAAATAAAATTATCTTTAATAGAAAAAAACCGGCCATGTGCGTGTCGGACAACGCGGTTTCGTACCTACTATCGAAAAAGTAATATCAAAAGGTCGTATCTGCGTATGAAATGAGTTTTTAGGAGATAACTCAATAATTCCTAAACCGATAATGTTCTTAATTTTTTTCATATGTTTTTGGATCAAAAGTGACAGGGGACACACAAGTTTTTTAGACTTACGGGGTGATTCTTTCTTAAAATATTCACTAAATAAATAAAAATTCAAACAGACCTCAATTTTATTTTGAAAGACCTATCGAGTGATGTCTATCATGTCGATATTTGGTAAAAAAAAATTTTTTTGACAATTAATTACATGTATGGAGTTTTGCCCCTCCTTAAAATATCTTTTTCAGCAATTTTACTACAAAATTAAGTAGCGGCAAAGCGGCATACAAAAACACCTTATGTTTAAATATTTATTAAGATACGTTTTATAGTTTCCGAGTAAAATGGCTGTGACATACGGACGGATGGACGGACAGACCCGACAGACGGACATAACGAAACTAAGGGTTACGTTTTTGCCACTTTGGCTACGGAACCCTAAAAACCTACTTCACAAAATAATATGTCAAATGCCATTAAAAATTATATAGCATCATAGTGCTAGTGCAATTTTACTCTGCTTTCGACAGATTGATTCATTTAAAAGTTGATAGTTTTTATTTTATTGACCATAATACAGTATAGCAGAAGGAACAAAAAATTACACGTGATATGTGTCCAGACCCCCCTCCCCCCTGTGGTGATCATTGGTGATTTTTTCTTGACCCCCTCCACCCCTATACAATATGACGCGATTAATGGACGCCCCCATAGGTAAACCGATTTGGTTGGAAATATGAAATGATGCAAATATAGCGGGAAAGTAAGAGTGCAGTCGTGACGCCGCCGCCACGAATGCGACTCACGCGCAGGACTGTGACGCTCCGTGTTAAAGGTACCTTAGGATGACACGACACTAAGCAACTGAAAATTAAAATCATAGATTTTTTGTTCATACGAGGGCTGCTATTTACTTATATATATCCGGAAACCGGGATTACAATCTTCTTAAATAGCATATTTGACCTCCATGGTAAAATTTGAACTTTTTTAAGTACTGGCCGGTATATTTTTTCTTTCTTATTAACGCTCGTGTTTTGTTTTTGACGGGTTTTAAATGTCATCTCGCAGCAAGAATGGAACTCACTCGTGAAAATATTCGTGCTATGATTTATTATGATTTTCGGCGTGGTTTAACGCAACAACAGTGCATAGATCAACTAACTTCAACTTTTGGTGATGAAGCCTCATCTAAAACTACTGTGTATCACTGGTTTAGTGAGTTCAATCGTGGACGTAGTATGCTTACGGACGAAGTTAAGGCAGGTCGCCCGAAATCGGTCGTTGTACAACAAAATATCGAGGCTGTGCGAAAACTTATAATGGACGACCGACATGTTACGTACCGCGAGATAGAGGCGACTCTGGGTATTTCTATGACCAGCATTAATAGCATATTACATAATTATTTGGCTGTAAAAAAAATTTGTTCGCGTTGGATACCCCACAACTTAAAAAAGAGCAAAAAGATGCTCGCGTCGAATGGTGCAATAAAATGTTAAAAAAATATAACCGTGGTGACTCAAAAGCCGTTTATAACATCTATACAGGTGACGAATCCTGGATCTATGCATACGATCCCGAAACGAAGCAACAATCAACGGTATGGGTGTTTCAAAATGAGCCGAACCCTACGAAAGTTACTCGTGCAAAAAGTACATTGAAACAAATGGTGGCCTGCTTCTTCGGTATTAATGGCCATGTAGCTACAGTGCCACTAGAAAACCGTAGAACGGTTAATTCAGAGTGGTACACGACCATTTGCTTACCGGAAGTATTTGAACAAATTCGTAAAACTAACCAGCGACGAAGAATCATTCTTCATCATGACAATGCCAGCTGTCATACGTCACGCGAAACAACTCTATTTTTGGAGGGTCAAAATGTGGAATTAACGGGTCATCCGCCGTACAGCCCTGACTTGGCACCCAACGATTTTTATTTATTTCCAAATATAAAGAATAAATTACGCGGTCAACGATTTTCGACCGCTGAAGATGCTGTCGACGCATTCAAACAACACGTTATGGAGGTACCTCAGGCGGAGTGGCAGAAGTGCTTTAAAAATTGGTTCACGCGAATGCAAAAGTGCATAGATCATTAAGGGGAATACTTTGAAAAACAATAAAACCATTTTCAGCCGTGTACGTTTGTTTGTTTTTTTGTTTCCGGATATATAAGTAGCAACCTATGTATCCTTCGAAACCATAAAACGCAAATTATTAGAAACTACAAATTGGTGCATGACTTAAAGACCAAAATATCATCTTGTCATCATAATATCTAGTCTAGTGATAGCCCATCATCCCATCATCCCCCTGGCGTTTGTCCTGGCTATTTACCAACAACTCAATTAAAACTGGGGTCCGATTGGCAATCCAATCCCGTGAAGTGGCGTAGGCAAGGCACTAGTTTTTACGAAACCCACAGCCATCTGACCATCCAACTCACAAGAAAAACTAGGCCTTGTTGGGATCAGGTTCGGTTTCCTCACGATATTTTCCTTCACCGAAAAACGCCCGGTAAATAAATATCAAATGATATTTCGTACATTAGTTCCGTAAACTCAGTGGTACGAGCCGGGATTTGAACCCGAGACTTCCGAATTGAAAGTCTGACGTCTTACTGCTTTTTAATATCTAGTCATAGCCCATCCTTCAAAAAATGGCCTCTCCACTCCCCAATAATTATTGAATGCCTAATCGAAGACAATACGATTATCTAGGACCGATTCTTCAAAACATTACCCCTCGACGGGGGAGCGTACTCCTAATATAAATTAACCTCTATATTCCTAATAATCGAATATATTAATAGATCTGAATTATACTGGATATGATTAGTAAACGTTTTGAATGAAGAGCCCAATGCATGTCGCAATCTATTGTCTTTGCTTGCAACACACATGCTACTATCTAAAAGGGCTAAGTGTATATAGATAGCTATGTACATAAGGCCTTATTGAATTAAAATAGCTTAACACTATGTAGTTGTAGCGTGATTAAAAACGCCCACGATAACATCACGTATGATGCGTGTTTGGCATTCAAAATTTAGAAGGACTTAGGCTGATATGGTTTTAAATATTCGAACGAGCGAAGTGAGTTCTTACAAACAACTTCTGGCTTAGTGGGACTTCTCAGCATTTCGATGGCTTTTTGATTTTGAGAGTTTGTTCCGCGATAACTTTAGTAACGCTTTTCTGATCTTCATGAAACTTGTTGGGGTTGTAGCAGAGATACATATAATTTGAGAGTTCGTATATGAGCAGGATCGACCAAGGGGTCATGGAGCTAGAAGACGCGAAAAAATCATCATATGGGTCTTGTTATATTGGTCATCTCGTTTGCAAGGAAATCGCGAGTTCTGAGTTCGAGGCGGACTACTAGTTTATCGAACGAGTGGAGCGTAAGCGAAGTGAAGTTCTTACAAATAACTTCTGGCTACTAGGGCGTCTTGGCATTTCGATGGCTTTTAGCTTTTGAGAGTTTGTTACGCGATAACTTTAGTAACGCTTTTCTGATCTTCATGAAATTTGTTGGGGTTGTAGCAGAGATACATATAATTTGAGAGTTCGTATATGAGCAGGATCGATCGAGAGGTCATGGAGCTAGAAGGCGGGGAAAAATCATCGCGATGTTCTTGTTATATTGGTCATATCGTTTGCAAGGAAATCGCGAGTTCTAAGTTCGAGGCGGACTACTAGTTTATATACAGGTAAATGTCTTATCATAGTTATCATCACATAAGTACCTAGAATTAGAAAGAATAAACTGGCAGCAGTCTAAAAAACCGGCCAAGAGCGTGTCGGGCCACGCTCAGTGTAGGGTTCCGTAGTTTTCCGTCCGTCACAGTAAGTGTCCCCACTTAAGAGTTAAAATAACAACGCCATGTAGGATATGATTTGAGCGTTACGTACGTACGCGAACGTACAGCGACATCTATCGGCAAATTAAGTAAACTATTGCGCGCGAGCTTAAAGTGTGGAAGATGATTTTTATGGGATAATTCTTTATTGCGTGAACCGATTTTCACCTTTTTACTTTATTTGAAAGCACGTCATTTCATTGTGATTTTGTAGAAATTACAGGTACGATAAACACCTGCTTATACGGTTAAATTACAAACTTAGTTCAGAAATTATTTTGTAATTTTTTTTCAAAAACTATTCAACCTATCAAGTTCAAAATAATTTTCCTAGAAAGCTTTTATATAGTTTAAAACTTATGGTTCAAAAGTTAGAGGGGGGGGGGACACATTTTTTTTACTTCTGGAGCGATTATTTCCGAAAATATTTACATTATCAAAAAACGATTTTAGTAAACCCCTATTCATTTTTAAATACCTATCCAACAATATATCACACGTTAGGGTTGAAACGAAAAAAAAATCACTCCCCACTTTACGTAATATAGGGGAGGTACCCTAATAAAACATGTTTTCCACTTTTTATTTTACCACTTTGTCGGTGTGATTGATATACATATTAGTACCAAATTTCAGCTTTCTAGTGCTAACGGTCACTGAGATTATCCGCGGACGGACGGACAGACGGGCAGACATGGCGAAACTATAAGGGTTCCTAGTTGACTACGGAACCCTAAAAATCAAATTTTTCTACTCGTCGACTGTAATGCTTGAATTGAGATTGTGTAAACCGAACTAGTAGCGCATACTTTCCGATAGAGCTTTTATGGTCGCATTTTGTAGCATCGCCAACGATGGTACAAAGGATTTTCATACAATATTGTAACACTGTTGTCCTTCCCGACCGCCCGTGTCCGCCTTCCCGACCGCCGGCACAATCCACCGGGAGATAGAACTTACTCAGTTGTATAGAGGCAGCAGGTCTTTCGTCGAACTCTATTCTTACCGGCTTGCCTATATTGAGCACTCGTAGAAAAAATATTGTATACAATAGTGACATAATCAAGCTTGTCAATCTCGTACCTTACTCAGCAAGCTTCGTGGCACACGGTACTCGACTGAAAAGCTCTTAATTACTTATGTCACGATTGTATAATAGTAGTTTATGTAACTGTTACGTAATAAGGGTCCTTAAAACATGAGTGGTTTTATGAAACGAGCCGCAGGTGAGTTTCATAATAAGATCACACGAGTGTTTTAAGGCCTAATTACGTACAGTTGCATACACTGCTTTATCTACACTCATATTATTTATCCAAAATGCCGTATTCGGAAACCATAGAATGGCCGCCATTGCACCGCCATGGCCAACTCGATTGTGCCGGGGAGGCGCGTGTCGGACTGTCGGCGGATGCGCGGGAGGGTGCAGGTGTATGTACATTATGTTATCAAAACTCATAGCACATCAATAATTGAGCATGAAAGGTTAAAATTACGTTACTGCCACGGATAAAAAGCTTATCATAGTAAAATCGGTCGTGGTAATGCTAGCCATTGCCTACCGTTTTCGAACACGTTTTAGAGAACTTACAATATGAGTGTAGATAAAATACTATTAGGATTTTTTCAGTGACAATATACAAGTGTGACAAAAATGCTGGTGATCATTTAAGGGCATAATTAGTATCGTATTGCGACTAAGAAAAAGCAGTAGAAAAAAAAAATGGAAGAACAAAGATTTTTTTTTGTATGGGGATTGGGGCACGATGTCTCAGCCGACCAACCATATATATATATTTTTTTGCACCAATTTTTTTTTTATTCTTTTGTCATATTTAGTATACGATAGTAGCCCGCCTTGAACTCAGAACTCGCTATATCCTTGCAATCGAGATGACCAATATAACAAGACCCTTCTGAAGATTTTTTTTCGCCTTCTAGCTCCACAACCCCTTGAACGATCCTGCTCATATACGAACTCACAAATTATATGTATCTCTGCTACAACCCCAACAAATTTCATACAGATCAGAAAAACTTTACTAAAGTTATCGCGGAACAAACTCTCAAAATCAAAAAGCCATCGAAATGCTGAGATGTCCCATTAGCCGAAGTTGTTTGTAAGAACTCACTTCGCTCGTTCGATTATGGATTTTTTCGGTGACAATATACAAGTGTAACAAAAATGCTGGTGATCCTTTTAAGGGCATATAATTAGTATCGTATTGCGACTAAGAAAAAGCAGGAGAAAAAAAAATAGAAGAGGAAAGAATTTTTTTTGTGTGGGGATTGGGGCACGATGTCTCAGCCGACCAACCATATACACCGTGGGCTGGAGTAACCCGACAGATCTTAACCACGAATTTCTAAGACCAAAAGAAGTAAAAAATGTTATGTGACTTTAGGTCAATTTCGCCAAAAAAAATTTTTTTTTTCTTTTTTTTTTTCAATTTTTGAATGTTTATTGCACATGAAAAGCAAATGTTATTAATAAAATTATCGCCTAAAACATATTGGTACTTTTTTTTGAAAAAATTTAGTTACTGCAAGGTTTTCCTTGTCACTGTGATATCTGTCAATAAGGACGTGTAAACTATGTCCAATAGTGGCAACAACGCCATTAGAAAGGCATTTTGTGATGAGTTATAATAAAAAGTGTATTTTTTTTAAATCCGTATTAACTCTGAAACTAGGCGTATTCCAGAAAAGTTTATAGGACATTTTAGTCTCCAATTATGATCAGGAATTTATGGTTAAAATCTGTCGGGTTACTCAAATTCACCGTGTATATATATTTTTTTTGCACCATTTTTTTTTAATTCTTTTGTCATATTTAGAATACGATACTAATTATGCCCCTAAACGGATCACCACCATTTTTCTTACACCTTGTAGACTATATTTTAACGGACTTCAACAATAGTTTCCGTAGTCGGGTTACAGTTTGACACAATGTTAGACTGGTGGTACAGAGATCTTTAATAGCCCAGTACGGGAACGGCTTTTTAACCTTTAAAAATGAGATAAGTCACAAGCATAGACATATAAAATAAGGAGACGGAATCCCACGAAGATAAAACTGTGATTCCATAATAAGCCGCGATCTCGTGCACACACACTCACTTTTGACGTTTGAACCAATCACCGCTCGTCCACGAGTTGTATACCTATGTGTGCGTGTCGCGCGTTAACACGAAGAAATCGGCTTATTATGGAATCACAGTTTTGTCTTTACGGCGCTACGTCTTCTTATTTTATATGTCTATGGTCACAAGTACGATTTTATTTTGTGACCTGTTAGAATACGTAACGTACAAATAGCTACGTCAGATAAACGTCAGTCCATACATGTGTATGACCACTGGTATGTTTTCGGCAAAGGGGAACGCCTGTCAATGGCGACTCCGGTTAATTGATTTCTCTAAGGGTAGAGTCGATCACCTAAGTGCCCTTGGAAAGTTAAAAAAAAATCAGTCAATTGGCCTTTAAAAGCTTAGCGGTAAAGGCACAAGCATAAACAATGCGCCATGATTATGCTATTTAACTGCATTATTAATTATTAAACACGAACTATGAATCTACATATATTCTAAACCGTAAAAAGTGGAAGTGCAATTAATTTTCCAACGATGCGCAACGCAAACGGAAAAAGTTAATGAGTAGCTGCGTCCGCGCAGCGTACTCGACCATTTGCAATTTAGCGGCAATTACTGATTTTTAATCTCCATATTTAATTTTAATCCATTCATTCATAAATTACTATCCATTTTTAAACATGTGTGAATGTTATTTATTTAAAATTGCCTTAATGAACAGTTTTGAGTTTCGATAACTCACAAGTGCGATTTCTTTTTTTAGTTACAGAGAATAATCTAAGCACTAATAGTGAGTCCATACATTTGACGTTCCCCTCCCCCGCAAAAATCGGCAGACTTGTTTTGTATAGGAAATATCAGACATGGCTACCTCATCCGGGCTGAATTCTTTAAGACTCTACCCTATTCATGTACCTACTGTTTTCGCCTTGTTCCAACTTGTACTGATGCCTATGTAGGTACACAGTTACACTGGACTGGGCACGTACAATCACCGGCAACAGTATCTTCCTACATGAAGGCCGCAAAAATATGTGACAGGCTCTTATGGCCCTACAAATAAGAGCGTGTCACATATTTTTGCGGCCTTCGTGGATTGCATGTAGCCAGTGACTGTAACTAAAGAGTATTTTTTAGTTTAAGACAGTAATTTGACAACTCCTGCCATACGTCACAGAATAAGTACTTAATAGTACAAGTACAGAAGATTCTCCTTCCTGAATTTGACATTTAGCTACAGAGATGAAAACGTTAGCTGTCATGCGCTCTTAAAAAAAATAGGGTTTGCAACGTGCTTCATGCATGACGCTGCCACTCTGGGTAGACTGGCGAAATACAGAGAGGACTTTCGCAGGGTGATCGCCGACATCCGTGAGGATATGGCACGATGAAGAAAAAGAAGAACGTGCTTCATATATCCGTGCAGATTTGAAACATATCATAAACACTGGCTGAAATGATGATATGTGCCGTTTTCAATCAAAGGTAGACATCATTGTCGGTTGTCAATAAGACGTTAACTGCCATAAAAAATAATGTAGAAATTAACTCTATTAACAACCTATGACTTGTACACGTCACATAATTGCGAACGCACCTATAAAGTGATAAGTGATGTATCAACCCTTCCCTCACTCAAGCTCATCGGGGAAAACGGGTACAGTCGACTACGAAGAGATGTATCCACTTTTTCACCTTATTGCGTTGTAATAAGGTCCAAAAGTGGATACATCTCTCTGTAGTCGACTACAATGGAGAGAGACATAGTGATACCCCCCCTGTATAATTCACATATATACGTTGTAAACCACTTTGTATGGCAAAAGCTGTCACATTACTGTCTTCAATTAAATATACTACTTTACTATATTTACTACTTTACCTACTTACTTTACTTGATCTTATTGTCAAATACGATACATTGTGGTAACTGTGTTTAGTGTACTGTTTAGTTTAGACTACGTACCCGAAACGGTAAGAAAAAAGTTACCCCGGATCTTACATCAAATCAGACTCTATATGATTTTAAAGCTCACATGGTCATTCACATCATAAATATTATTTGAAACGGGGTATTTACCATGTATATTAACGTTTTCGAGCAACCCATAATTCGGCGCAGTTGTTGCATTGCATGCACCATCAGTTACTCTACTCCGTGATGATGGTGCATGCAACTGCGCGGAAATATCGGGTGCTCGAAAACATTAATATACATGGTAAATACCCCGTTTCAAATAATATTTATAAATCAGACTGTTTTCCCTGTGAACAGCGTTACGTAGACGTACCCAGATCTTTACACCAGTCATACAGAATTCGAGCAAAACGGTCGTTTCATATTAAGGTCGTTTGTTCTGGTATTTTACTCCGCAAGGCCGCACGAAAGTGCCCAAACCTTCCTTACGCTTTTACGCTTCTAGTCATCACCGTATCAAACTTTCACCTTCATGCTCAGAATCGCTGCCAACTTACATAAAACATCCCCCAAAACTACCTTAACCTCTATTTGCTGATGCTTAAGAGTTAAAACTGCACATAATCTTTGATTTCGACGGTATTTAATAATGTGGCAATGTGTTAAATCTTTTAAAGATGGCTAACTGTCAAATTGACGTGTAATTTGTTTTTCAAAAGGCGAAGGCGCGTAGCCATTGTGCCGTTTATTGAGCGTGATAGTCTATTGTCTATGGGCGTTATGAGAACAATTAGGTTAATTATTGATGGTTTTCGTGAGCCGTAAGAGTCGTAAGATTCTCTAACAAAGCGTCTAATTAACTAATTCACTTTCAATTAAGGGCACGTTGTTTTCTCGTATTAGGAAATCGGTTAAGTACTAAAATAGTTACCTATTTAAATAAGAAATGACGATTTTGGAAGACTAAACTGATTTTGATTTTTTTTAAGTAAAAAAGCTTATTAAGTGATCATGCAGCTGGCAAAGCCCAAGGGGATGGACTAAGTAAGAACTGAACTGCTTAGTACATGCCCGGGCTGGAGTAGAAAGCTTTACCTGCAGATTGTATTAAATATATTTTTTTAAATAAATTACTTTCATGGTAATACGTAAAGCCATGATTTTTATGTTTTTCTTTTAAAAATGTTTTTTTTCCATGGCCGTCTAGATAAAGGAATGGACTATTATATGCATTAGAAGTTAATTAAAAAAAACACTAAGTATTTTTTCCATAACCTCCGAAGAAAATTGCATTTCGCAAAATAAAATGGCAAGTCTCCAGCACAGACCTTCATAGGCCAGTCTATGGGACGCAGCCATACGACGGAACGAGATTTTTTAACAAAAAATAACCGACTTCACTTAGCATCCACCTTTCCAACAGCAAATGATCGAGCTGGTGTAAAAAAATACTCAAATCACTATAGGTGTGCCTATAATAGTTTGAAGAGTTCCCTCGGTTTCTCTAGGATCCAATCATCAGATCCTGACTTGGTTACAATGGGACCAACTGTAAAGTATACTCTTTCAAACGAAGGAAGATAAAATAAGTTATGTGTAGCTCCACGGTTTTAAAATAAGTTTGTACTCGTACATTGTTTCGAAATGAAGAAAATCGGTGGAGACCGATTTCTATGGAAACGCCTCGGTACTGACTAAATCTTAGAGAATTCAACCACCCGGAGTCGCCATTGACAGGCGTTCCCTCTGCCGAAAACATATGACCAGTGGTCATACACATGTATCCTGGACTGACGTTTATCTGACGTAGCTATTTGTACGTTACGTACGAATAGCCATACATTTGACGTTTCCCTCCCCCGCAAAAATCGTCATACTTTTGCATAGAAAATGACAGACATGGCTACTCTATCCGGGTTGAATTCTCTAAGGACTAAATGACTAAAAAACCGACTTTGGTTTGATGTACAGTCGCCGTCAGATATATCGGAGCGGCCAAGGTGGTTACACATATCTGAACAACGCCTCTATTGTCAAGGCGATATGGTGCATGTTCAGATATTTTTGAGTACCTTAGCCGCTCCGATATATTTGATGGCGACTGTACCAACAAAAAATATATTGTAGTATATTCGGCAACTGATGATGCCGAGTATGCATGGATGTGAATTTGTCATTTCCTCATTTGTCACACTGAGTATTGGTTTAAACGTTTATAGCGGCTGTACACTCTCAATGACCGCCATTGGACCGCCATGGCCAACTCGATTGTGCGAACGGTCGGGAAGGAGGGCAACCGCGGTCGGGGAGGAGGGCTGGATATTGCGATAACTCAAAACAAGACTGCACTCCTAGAACTCCCCTGGGGAGTTCATTTATCTCTATGCTCCGAAAGGGCTGGTTAGGAGAGTCGGTTGGCATAGCCTCTAGTCGCCTTTAGCTAGCTAGATATAATGAACTTCCCTTGGGAGTTATGCGGCATGTAAACCAAATTACCGAGAACTCCTTTGGGGAGTTCTTGGAACTGAAAGTATTAACGTACTTTCCCCTTATAATAGGCCGAATTCTGCTACTCGATAAGGTAGGGTTGCCCACGACCTAACCTTCCTCTATCATGGTCATGTGCGTATCGGGTAGTTTGAGTTTCTGGTACTATGCGTAGATTGATCGGTCTGGTAATTTGAGTATCCGGTCATTTGCGAAATGAAATTATGGTATTTTGCGTAGATGGTAATACGCGTATATAATCATGGTCATGTGAGTATCAGGTAATTTGCGTTTCTGGCAATATGCGTCGAAATGGTTAATACCACAGAAATATTTTGTTGATATTTATGTTAGATTTTGTGATAAACTTCATGGACTCGTGTATTAATGCAGGCCACCTATATTTTGATAGACTTTTTACATGTCACTCTTGTCTGTCATTTTTGTAAATAATAAACATTGATTTTATTCGATCCACATTAACAATTTATAACAGACATGCCGAAAGCACTAAGAAAAGGGAAACGTTTAGATCGGCAAGCCTGCGAAGTTATTTTCAATATTTATTTATATTTCTTAACTGAAAATGATAAATTCAAACATACCAACTATACTGCTTACTTTTGTAAAGTCCAAAAACGAGTTTCGGAGGCCAGTGGAATTTCTCAACGAACAGTAAATAAAATATTGCAAAAAGAATACATAAATCAATCTACCTCCAATAGTCCGAAGTCGGCAAAGTTGGGTAGACCAAATAAATTATTTTGTCTAGGTCTTGACGATTTTGACTACAACGTTATACGCCGATTAGTGTATAATTTCCATTTGATATACAAACAAGTACCTACAATTAAAGCCCTGAAGTCCAAGTTATCCGAAGCCATAAATTTTAAGGGATGTGACTTTACGCTAAGAAAAATTCTTAGAAAAATGGGATTTCGGTATAAAAAAGTTGAAAACAACAGAAAATTACTTATCGAGAAAGATGATGTTCGTTTAAAAAGAGTAAAGTTTTTAGCCGCTATAATAAAGTACAGATTGCAAGGGAGAGAGATTGTTTATATGGATGAAACATACATCCATACCTCACATTTGGCAGGTAAAAGCTGGGCTGACTCGTCAGAAAACGGAGTGAAACAGTTAATTTCTAAAGGACAACGTCTTATAATAGTGCACGCTGGTAGTAGAAAGGGGTTTATACCTGGGGCATTGTTAATGTATCAGTCTACTGATAAAACAGGTGACTATCACAACGCGATGAACAATGAAAACTATGAAAAATGGCTTCGTAATCAACTCATTCCAAACTTAGCTCCACATTCGGTACTAGTAGTAGATAATGCTGCATATCATAATAAGTACGTAGAAAAACCTCCTAATTCAAATACCCGTAAGCAAGACATGATTGATTGGCTATCCAAACATAACGTTCCGATTGATCCGTCATTAACAAAACTTGAAATATATGAAATTATTTGCAAGTACAAACAAGACTTTGTAGAATACTCTATAGATAAACTTATGAACGAATATGGACACAGCGTACTAAGATTGCCACCATATCATCCTGATTTCAATCCGATTGAAAACATATGGTCTCAAATAAAGGGATACGTATCCAAAAGAAACATCAGTATGAATATGACTACTGTGAAACAATTGGTACAGGAAAAGGTTAATATGATTGGTTCCGATGTTTGGGCCAAAGTATGTGACCACGCCATCAAATGCGAAAACGAGTACCGAAAACACGAACCTGAGTTGGAAAATTATATGGCTAGTTTTGTAATCACCGTTCATGAAAACTCTGACGATGATACACCAGAAAATAGTTCTGATTCTGACTGTGATATGGAAGTTGGAAGTATTGTTTCGCATCACACTGTCCACCCCGCTCCTCCTCCTCTTATCCCGCTGTCATAATCGAAGTCGTTCATCCAATCGGAAAATCATATTTATTTATATTAATTTCTCTGCTGGTTTGTTTTGTTTTATGTTGAGGTGTCTTTTTTGTTATGTCATAGTATTTTTAATTAATTACAAAAATTTATTGTTATAAAAAAGGTCTGCAAAATCCTACTGTAGTTTTGACTTATAGTTAGACTTTTGGGGTTCCAATCCTTATAGAATCATTAGATCATCCCAACCGGAATTTGGTTTTTATCAGTGCGTTTTATTGAAATAAAACGTCCTCGGTAACTAGTTATATTTTTGTTTACCTAACGAATTCTTTATATGATAGAATCGTGGTGGTTTTAACATCTCAGTGTAATATACGTCAAACGGGCAGTTTGACATTTGACATTGATAAATAAAGTATGCGATTTATTTGATACCTACACGTAATTTAATAATACAGTAATTCATAGACACATCGGCACCATTCGGGTGTTATCGTTGTTCCGAGTTTTGCCGATAGGAAAGGATTATTCACTACATCTGTAAACACATAGTGCGTTTCCAGTGCTACTACATCTTTCCACTAATCAGCTTTCTACTCTAGATACCGTACGTTAATCAAGCTAATGTCACCGATTAGCAGCCAACTGTCATGACAGCGGGTGACTGCTGTAATTGACACTTTTCTACTAATTGCTGCGTTGCGGGTCGGTTAGCAGGAAAGGTATATAGTTGCGATTTACAGTCACCGGCAATAGTATCTTCCTACACGAAGGTCGCAAAAACATGTGACACGCTCTTATGGCCCTACAAACAAGAGCTTGTCACATATTTTGGTGGCTTTCTTGAAGGTAGATACTATTGCCGGTGACTGTACAGGCTAATCTTGATTGTGTTATTGTATTTTTCATCACACTTGCTCACAAAAGCGTACTGTTACACGCATGCGTAGCGGGAGTTGTAGAAAAGTGAGTTCCTAGGGAGTTATGGAAATTATAGTAACTTTTTTGTGTTTTATAACTTTTTTGTTCGAAGTGTGATAAAAAATATTGTGTGTAACTCAGAGGGAAGGAATATTGGCATCTATCAGACTCTCGTTTGCAATATTGTCTCTTACCCCCCTAAACCCCCCTTGTTGCACAATGTACTACTTTTAGTTATTATTAGTCTCAATTCAATTTTTAATTTAATTCAATTCATTTATTTGCAAAAAACATACATTACATTACATACATTATACATATTTGTAATAACGGGACTTAACTGCGTATATATTTTTGTTGTCTTTCTTCGGGACCACGAGGAAAATGTCGTCCTCGAAACGTCGAAGGATTTTTTTAAAATATATACGCGGTGAAGTCCTGTTATTACAAATAGATATGTGTAAAAACCGTGAAAGCTTAAATCAGTGTAACATACACAGGTGTTATGGGTACATATCAATGGCGTGTTATTGGCACTTGTGCCTATTATAATTACAATAGTGTATGGCCTACCGGTCTACCATAATATGCCATGCAAAATCTTACATTACAATCTAAAATATAAATAAAAATCTAAATGTCAAATTCTTCAAATATTGATCCAAATTGTAAAACGTCACAATAAAAATAACTGTATTTTTTTAGGAAATCCTTTAACATTAAGTATTACATTTAGGAGATTATACTTTTAATTCCATTATATTCCAAACTTCGTCTAAAGTTTTCATACTTATGGTAAGCCAATGTCAAATTTATGTCTTAATGTAGGTGGTCTATTTTTGTTTTCACATGCAAAACGGGAACGTAACAATAACGTATGTAATTTCTACTTCAAATCTGAGGGGTCGTTTGTCAAGCTAACACTGGGTGGGCTCTAGCAGCTATTGGTTATAATTATAACAATTTCGCGATTCTTTGTCAACGTATACAATAAGGCCTGCACCAAGCACAATACTGCATTTAGCTGGATAATATTAAAAAAGCGAAACCGGACCATTCAGGGCGGAACGCCTTTCACTGCCATACGATGGGCCGGTGCAGGCTTCTCTGCATTCATAATATAATATAATAATAAGTATTTAAAAAGGTTTATCTACACTCATACTGTAAGTACTCTAAAATTCGTTCAAAAACCGTAGACAATGACAAGCATTACAACAAACGATTTAACTATGATAAGTTTCTTATCTGCGGCAGTAACGTAATTTTAACTATGCATGCTCAAATATTGTTAAGCAATGAGTTTCAAATTTGGAACATCGAATTTGATAACATAATGTTACCGCCATGGCCAACTCGATTGGTCCCGCGCGAGCGCCGGCACAATCGAGTAGGCCATGACGGTACAATGGCGGTCATTCTATGGTTTCCGAACACTTAATTTAATATATATAATATGAGTGTAGATAAAGCAGTGTATGCAACTGTACGTAATTAGGCCTTAAAACACTCGTGTGACCTTATTATGAAATTCGCCTGCGGCTCATTTCATAAAACTTCACACAAATTCACTAAATAGTAAAAGAGCAGAACAATCAAATTCAACGATATTAATCAATTAAATTAAAAAGAAATTAAAATAATTATCCTTATTATGTCAATGTCATGCAGCAATTAATTGAATTCATAAATATTTTGAATTTACAGAAGTCGTACTTCGTTTAATGTAAAAGCCTTCGGGTAAAAGCCTCTCTGCATTCAGCTATAGAATATCCAGATTTTGGTTTGGGGCACTTTTATGTGCCTTCCAACTCTTCCAAGTAAAACGCATTGGTACAGTCAAGTGTAAAAATATGGGTGTACTCATCTTACTCAAAAATATGTCCCATAGTATCTTATTCCGTTGTAATAAGTGCGTAGTACCATATTTATGAGACGATTTTTTCGATACGTATTTTTGCACTTGACTGTACCAGCGACGGAAAAGATATAGACGGCGGCCTCAGAACAAAAAATGACTCCCAAAAACGATCCTTATATTCCGGTGACAGTTCAGTTCCCTTTCTTCACCCCTTTGCTCGGGCTTGAATATTAGTCAATGCGCCAATTCCCGCTATTTATAAAAAACCGCTGATTGACTAACTAATCAAAGTTTTGATTAGCTGAAATAAAATTTGAGACTTCAAACCTCATGCGCGGAATGTATGCGTTATTGAATGCTCCATCCCTGATTTAATTTTTTTGAGCTATTTAATAAGCAGTGTTCGTCGAACACTGTGCAACACTGCGGGACTACAGAGAGATTTTTTATTTATTTTAATATTTATTTCGGACAGAGTTGCGGGATTAAATTTTAATAATCATGTCCATATAAAAAATATACCCATTATTCTGCACCGTGTTTGCCGATCACTGCTAATAAGGCTGCGTTTCCACCAGAGATGAGCGAGAATGCGTTGCGAGGAATGTGTTTGTTAAGCGCCAATCCTAGAGCCACGTTGTGTCGAGGATAGGTAAGTGAAATGATTCTATTGTTTCTAAATTAATTAATTAATTAATATTATAAGACAATCTTACACAAATCGACCTAGGCCCACAGTAAGCTCAATAAGGCTTGTGTTATGGGTACTAGACGACGATATATATAATAGATAAATATGGATAAATACTTAAATACATTGAAAACATCCATAATTAACTTAGGAACAAATATCTGTGATAAATAGACAAACAAATGCCCTGACCAGGACACCAAATACATCCCTCGCAACGCATCCTCGCTCATATCTAGTGGAAACGCAGCCCAAGACTTTTTTAGCATTAATAGTACTCAATAGTACCTACAGGCTTTGTCTAAACTAAATAGTTGGGGGCTAGGTCGATTTATGTGAGATCTCTTTTTATTTTTGAAAATCTTTTGAAATGGCATTACCTGTCGCTTACTTAACTTGTCTGGCCTCGGACACCGGAGGGTTTGGTCACTTTTTCTGAAGTATATGACATCTATTTTCAGTTTATATATAGTAGTGTAACTACTTAAAAATTGCGAATCAAAAAATATTGAACAAAATAATTTGATTTGCTTCAAGGTTGCTATTATTTATTTATATATTTATGTAATTTATGGTATATTTTCTGCTTAGAAAAAATGGAAAAGTAGAAAAAACCTACTGCTTCAGGCGAGACACTACTACTCCATTATTTTCTACTTTCCCATTTTTTTCTAAGCATTGTGGTATCGTTAGCAGACGTTCTGCTTAATACAAAATTAATTGTGGTATATTTTATGTACTTATTTTTGAATCTATTTTTTATATTAGTGTGTATACAGATGTGTTTATTTATTTATTTTTATTAGAACTGATGTGTAAGTCTTAATTTTATGAAGTGACCCTACCCGTTCATTGTTTTACATTCTTAGTCTCCAGCTACCCTAAGGCTGTCTGGAAGAGATCGCTTTTAGGCGATAAGACCGCCTGTTGTTACCTAGTTTTATTTTTGATTTTATTATTATTATTGTCCCCCAAATTTTATTTATATTTCTAACGGAATATTGCGCTCCAGGTTTTCCATGCGGTAACAAGTGCAACCTAAACTGGGTGAGGTTTGTAAGGTCAAGTAAGTTGGGCGCGGTCCGAAGTGTCTCAACCTAAGGCGTGGAAATGCCACGCTGACGGATAAACTAACCAACAAACAATACAATACTATCGGCTCACGTAGACCAGTTTAAAAGTGATCTTATTTTACGAAAAACCGGCCAAGTGCGTGTCGGACCACGCATAATCTCCATTATGCGTGGTCCGACACGCACTTGGCCGGTTTTTCAACCCTTTTCGTAGAAAGTATGTGATAAGGCGCATTTTCAAAATTTTTTCTTATTGTTTGGACTTACGGTTACTTTCTAAGCGATTATTTCTGAAAATATTCAAGTATCCAAAAAATTATCAAAGAAACCTCGATTGTGTTATTTTTAAAGACCTATCGATTGATGAAAATATATTGATATTTGGTAAAAAAAATTGTTACATGTATGGAGCCCTCCCCCCCCCCTCCCCCTCCAAAAATAGAGGTATACAAAATACACCTTATGTCTAAATTTTACAGAGGAACATGACGAAACTGTAAGGGTTTCGTTTCGACCGTAAAACGAATGCAAAATTAAGTTAACCTGTTAACAGAATAACGTCAAAAATCAAACTTATAATTTTGATCTCGGTCTTAATTTACGAACGTGTCATTTAAGTTGTCACTTCTCATGGTCTCATGTATCAGACGATGGCGGTTAAAGGGTTAATATCGAAAAACAAAAGTTTCTTGACTATTTTCTTGCGAATAGAGGTGACTAAAATTACAACTGAAGGACAAATCAAATTATTTTAATAATTAAGTGGTAAAGGCGTCTGCCGCGAATGCAGAAGACGCTGGTTCGATCCCAGCCCTGGGCACCGGAGGCCTAGGTCACTTTTTCCTTTGTATATGACATCTATATAAGTGTCTAGAAAAATTCTTGTAGATCTTTTTTCTTATGTAATAAATATTAAATAGAGGGCCAGCCGATTGTTATGTTTTCTTACCTACCTTTGGTTGAGTTTCCATCAGAGATGAGCAAGGATGCGTTCCCAGGAATGTGTTTGTTAACCACCAAAATAATCACTTAATTTCAATCACAACGCAGCTCTAGAATTGGTTCCTAAGAAACACATTTCTTCCAAAGCATCCTCGCTCATATCATATCTGGAAACGCATCCTTAATGGATACCGGGATCATAAGGAAAACCAGGATTAGTCCTGGTCCAATCCTTAGGGATTGCGAGATCATACTAGTATGGTTTCCCAACGACAAATAGTCGCTAACAATACAATATGATTAAATTCCAAACCCCTAGTCTAAAACATCATAAGTTAGCTCACTTTACTAAGGCATATATGCCCATTTTGAACTGAAATCTACACTACGACCTGACAATTGACCCGTTGCATTTAGGTATGATGAGATAGTTGATAAGAAACAAACTTTAGTGAAATTTTAGAAGGAATATGGACTCTATGATGATTACTTTAAGGTTGATTTTAGGGCTTAATAAAGATCGCTGTCGGATTTAACTGTGGTGTTTTCGTGATATATCTATTCGTGTGGTTTATAATAGGGTTTATCGGGTCATATTACTTTTTTATTCAAATTGCTATAAGGTGGGTACACACCGGACCAACGAAGGGCCAACAAACGCGAAGCACTTATGCGGCAACTATTTTTATTTTATTAGAATGAGATAGATTAGTCCTTCGTTGGGATTGTACGCACCAATACTCGAATTCAAAGAAATTAAGCACGATAATAATCGCACACAAGAGTATGTCGCCATTATTTTTGCAAGAAACTAATAGTTTAAATAATCGTGATTTTAAATTTCTATCGCTGTTATTTTGAAAACATCATTTCATCATTTTATTCAGAGTTTAAAATGCCAGATTCGAGCACTCGAATCTCAAAAATCGCCCCCCTGTTTAAAGTATGAAATGGAAAAATTATAAAGTTGCAATTTTTACAGTGAAATGTTGCATTGTTATCGTACTATTTATTTTTACAGTAAAATGCTAAAAATCGAATGGTATTATTGTTTATTTTAATTTCGTACTTTAAAAAATCGTAAAATTTGGAGATTTTTAAGCCTGATGTCTTTGAATCATTTCAATAGATTATTTTTAACTTTCACTTTATTTGGATATTGTGATAATTTTGCATCCTATCAACTAAATTTTATTGTATAATTTAACATGTGTCATCATCTTGTACCTACTTAAACCACAAATTATGCATATTTTTGGCCTAGCCTAGGTCGAGCTATGTAAAAAACCAACACAATAGCAAAGATAATTAGACATCTAAGATCCGATTGTTCCCTCTATTCCCTTACAAGAACCAGTTTCTGCAATGTCAACTCATGGCTTGAACAGGCGATATTCAAATCGTGTAATCTCTCCTTATCTGACATACAGATTGTCTATCGCCAGAACCTAGAGATCTGGCGAGTGATTGCCCGATTGGTTTTTGGGTTTTGGGTGATGGAAAATCTGGAGGTGTGTTGTTGACAGTTGGTTATTTTTCTTAAAGTGATCGAGATTACATATTATTTAATTACAAAATTAAAATAAACTTAAATAAATTGAAGAAAATTAAAAAGTTAAATATAATACCTACTTTTAAAATTATGAGTATTACGACGATTAAGATAAGTTGAGATACTAAGAATGACACTATAATAATTGCAGGGTACACGGAAAGAACATATCTAGTCACTTTTTTTGTAAAATGAGATTTTTATATCAAAATGTAGAGCTTGCAATGAACTATTTATTAGTAACAACTTCTGTTACAGATGTAAATTTTAACGTATATCCACTTCTTAACTCATAAAAACCATGTAGTTACGAAAATAGTATGGTTAATTGAATCGTTCCAAATTTTAAAAGCGCTATAACTCAAAATGTTGTCAATGTGACTAGACATGTTCTTTCCGTGTACCCTTCAATTAATAATGTAATGTTGTTTTAAACTGTATATGAACAAGAAAACTGATTTTAATCAAGTTTATCCTACAACGTTGTAATGGAAGTACATGAATATATCAATTAATTGCGCCGAGAAAGTGGTAAAATTAAAATTTAAAAAGAATATATTTTTTAGGGTACCTACGCATGAAGTGGGGGGCGTTTCTTTGTCGCTTTAACCCTATCGTATTGATGGAGTATCATTGGATTGGTATTTCAAAACAAATAGGGGTCTTCTAAATCAATTTTTGGATACATCTAATAGTTTCGTAAACAATAGCTCCTAAAGTTAAAACAGGGCGTTCCCCCAATCTAACTTTTGAACCGTGGGTCCAAAAAATTTAAAAAATTCATAAAAGTGAGGCCTAATAAGTACTTTCAATGAGAACTATAATTTGAATTCAATCGGTTAGTAAAAAGGTCGGCCTAGTAAAAAGGACGTAAGTGAAGCGTAGAATGACGTAAGTGCTGCAAAATATCATTAAAAAAAACAACCTTTTGAGTGGGTGTATTGCGCCGGGCCGGTAACTACGGAACCCTACGTTGAGCACGGCTCGACATGCTCTTGGTCGATTTTTATACTTTTTTTCAACTTTGATATGTAGTAGCATATACCCCGAGAGTGCCTGAGAGGTAGGTACGGGCGTAATTTAAAGGCAATCTCAAGCAATCTAATCCATTTGCGTCCCCTGGGTGCATTATCCGAACTTTAAAACGTGATAATATCGTTGATACCCACAGTAAACTAAGAAAGTGAGCATAAGATAGTCTGGCTAATTAATAGCACGTGTTTTAGGAAACCAAAACGTCGGAAAGAGGAGCGACACGCTAATTTGCTATCTATGTTAGTCAGCATTGATTGTAAAGCATTTAGAAGGACACCTTATCAAACAGATAAGAACGATAATAAAGTGGAGTAGCATTCACCAGACCAAGAGGACAATAACAGCCTGAATCTGAACAACACCGATGTCATACCAATAGATTGTACCTATTTGGACTATAAAGTGTTTCTTAAGCCTTTATAATGGATCAATGTTACTCTGCGTCCGTAGGAAACAACTTAGGTAACCCTACACGTGATCTCTGGGTGGTGCTAAAAGAGTAAAAAACTTTGCAGCTGCACTGTCCTATCTGGACCTCACATCACTCACTGGATTTTCTTTATCATCTGCTTTCCCGCTAATATTATCCCAGGCAAGACATGCCTATCTATATCCAGTGAGATGTAGCCATACGATAAATAAATAACCCTAATCATAAAGCGGGTCGTGGCGTAAACGGAAGCCGCCCTCTACCCACTTTTTGGAATCTGTATTCATTTCAGGCTTTACAAGTCCCGCAAGCTTGAAAATCTGTGGTACCGGGTTAAGCGTATCCTAACGAATTAAACGTTTACGTAATGTTTGTTTTACTCGGGCACCAATTTATTTAAAAAGTATTGTACCTACCTTTTTGGTTACCTAACAAATTGACGCTTGTCAAAGATAAAATAATAAAACTTCCTTTCAAAGAAGTTGAAATGTTTATAGTTAAACATATCTAGATCAGATAATTACTTCATCAGTACCGTATCGCATTCCGCAATTAGACAAAAAAGACACTTACATATTTTGTAGAGCTGATCCTCCTCACCCTGTTGACCGGTTTTTTTTGCGCCCGCTTGTACTTGTTCATTTCATGCATGGCGTGAGTCCATCTATGGTCTTCCGCGTGCTCCACAGGGTCCTCCAGCACGAACCAATCCGTGACAGAACCACGTCTGGTAGTCTGCGAACGCACTGCACGCTTCACCTCCAACGCTTTCGACAACTCCTTCTTAAAATTCTCACTTAATTCATCCACTTTAGACACTGGGACAATCTTCGGAGACTGAAGACACAACGTGTCGAAGCTAGAGCTCCTCCGATGCTTCACTGTGTCTTTCTTAGGTTTGGTATACGTTTCACAATCACTTAAATAGTTCTCACTGAACATGTCCACCGTTTTGTCGAATTCGTCTAATAAGTCCTGCACTGATTCTCGCTTAAAAATATTCGCTACTGAACCACTGGATGCAGATGTTGCAGTAGATAAACTTGAATTGTTGGCAGAAGATAATTCTGAAGGGAACTCCTTAACACTTTTAAGGAATACCGTGTCGTCGTTGTCGTAGTATACGTTTGATATGTATTCTAAACTTTCATTTGAAGTCCACGCGTCACCCATTGTATCTGTGCTGCCGAATACATAAGACTGATTCCTCGTCAACGTTGGTTTGTTACATTCATCTTCTTCTAATGCTCTTGGTAAGAATTCAAAACTTTTACTCCTTTTGTAAGCAGGACTGTGTGGTTTGTTTTCCGAAAGTTCTTTGTTTCTAAAGAACCATAACCGCTTGTTAGATTTCTCCTGCTCACTTTGCCGCTTCGATTTCTCCATCCTTGGCTTATCTTTGTCTCTGAACTCATCAAATTTATGTTCATCCTCTTCAATTGTTTTGTATTTGTTCTTTTCTTTTTCCTTTATTCCGAAGAAGTTGATTTTTGAAAGCTTGTCTCGGAAACTAAAGGTTTTCTTGAGAGATGAGACTTCATCATCAAACGGAAGTGTTGGCGTGAGTGGTTCTGAGCTAGGCGTCTCTATGACGAGAGGAAGGCAAGATGAGAGTAACCCAGGTTGTTTATAGGGAACAAGCTCGAGGGTGTTCGGTCGTCCTCGGACAGGCACGGGCGGTTTCGGTTTAAGTCTATCAGGTAAATCGCCTAGCAATCCACGCTCTATAGCGAGAATGTTTTCTGCGTTGATTTTCTTCAAGACTGCAGGTCTCTTGTAGATTCTGGGCTTATCGTTATCCATGGTCGCGTCGTCACCGACCCGCGGTGCGTTTTCGACTGCGTTATCGCTCCATATCTCATAACTGATAAACAGCGATAATAACTCTCAAATAACTCGTGTAGGTGAACAATTGCGTTGGAGTTATTAAGTTATGAATGAGGAAATGCATGAAGATAGTTTGTCTTGACATTTATGTCTTTGCGTGTCTGTAATGATATCAAGCTATCACGAACAGAATATTAATATTGTCCATTTAAATTAAGGGAAATGATGACGGAGGTGTGTACCAATAATAGAACTAAAATGAACACACCCACTTTATGGATTATTTCCAACTCCTGCGTTATCAAACAATCACAAAAATAAAATAATTCACCGTATTCATTGTAGGTACTATTTTCTGTATTAAGACTTAAAGTGGATCGCCTTTATTTCCAGAATACGTCACTTAAAACCTCAAAATGCACATAAGTCTCATAGTGTAGGTACCTATGGGTATTGAGTTATCCCAACATTAATATAATATTTTATACAATCGTGATATAATTGATTTTCAGTCGAATACCCACTACCATGTTTAGGCCTCGGTGCTTGCTGAATGAATAGCCTAATTAAGGTATAAACTGCAACACCCTTAACCAGTCATCGGTAGACCTTATGCCGTTGCCATAGGGAATACAAATGGCCGATTAACAGTGTTAGCGATGGTACGAGATTGAAAAGCTTAATTATGTCACTATTGTCCCTTTTTGTACAATACTTTTTCTACTAGTGCTCAAAATAGGCAAGCTGCTAAGAATTGATTTCGGAGAATGCCTTACAACCTGCTGTATCTATACAATTTGGTAATCAATCTCCCTGTGGATTGTGCCAGCGCTCTGGGAGGAGGACGTTGTCCTCCTTCACAAACGTGCTATAATATTGTATGAAAATCCATTTTAGCGTCGTCGGCGATGCTAAATTCTAGAATATGCGATCATAAAAACTCCATCGAAAAGTATGCGCCAGTAGTTCGATCTACAAAGTCTCAATTCGAGCATTAAAATCGACGAGTAGAAAAAACAAATTGTACGATTTTGGACTCATCTTTTTGCGCATATATTTAAGCTATCGGTCGTACGTCGTACCTACATCTATTATTATTTAACAGACTTCATCCGAATCTATTATTTACACGCAACATGTTATCTCAGAGGAAAAACGTAATTTCATTTTATTGCATGCGTTGGACTCTGATTTCTGATTTATTCGCTGTGTGCATGATTGTGGCGCCATCTCTTGAGCAGGGGGTTCAACTTTTTGAAAGTTGATTAACTATTTTGAAATTTGATATTGACAAGTCCTTGATATTTAATTATTTACTATGGAAGGGTTATAATCTAACAAAATGAACAGAACTTAAAGTAGTCTTATTTATTAATTACTGTAAAATAGGATCAAAAAGTTGAGCGAAATCGAAAAAAAACTTTACCGGTCTTTGATTGCGTGTGCCGGCCGGTGCGCGACGCATTCGTTTGATTTACGACTATTTTATGTGTAATTGGGCTACTAAATAAAAGTGAGAAAAGTGAATTGGATTTTTTTAGATCTGTAACGCTTTATGATCTAATATTTATGTGAATACAAAAAGTTTGTAGATCTCCTACCACCATTAACAAGGTGTTAGAATAAGTATATTATACGGGTTGGTCCAAACCTTTGACGTTAAAAGAAAGAAATGAAATTCCTGGCACCCCGACTTCCGGAATGGTACCCCATGTATGTGAGCCAATTTTATGTACTTTTTGAGTTATGAATTTTAAATTTTAAATGTGGGTGTGGGGTGTCGTTAGATGGATCTTTCAAAAATAATTGGGGTCTTGTAAAACAATTTTTGGTTAAAACTAACAGTTTCGTAAATAATGGTTCCGAAAGTGCGACCACCCCCCTTTAATTTTTGAACCGTATATCCAAAAAAAAATTAAAAACTTTCAATGAAAACTATGTTGGATATAATCGTTTCAGCTATTTATGAGTTATCGCAAAATGTTTTCGTTTCATAGTAAAAGGACGTAAATGCCGTAAAATATCCTATAAAAACGACCTTTTGGGCGGATGTATTGTGACAGGCCGGCAACTACAGAACCCTACACTGAGCATGGATCGACATATACTTGGTCAGTTTATTTTAAATACCACCGATTTTTGTATATAATTTTGATGACCAAAGATAATTTCAATAAAAAATCCATAATATACAATTATTTAAATTTATAATACCATTCATGTTATATCACTGTACCCTTCAAACATACTTACCAATCAATGCGAGTATTATAACCTGTAACCTTACCCGTAACCTTGGTAAGTTGGATCAATATGCTCTACACGTCTCCAACACTTTCATTAATTTTTAGCTTCAGCGTGAACTTGGCTTTTAGTTCAGTTCAGAATAGTGTTTAAATTTGATTATATCTGTGAAGTGACTCGGTGGCGCATTATTATTATAAAACGTGAAGTGATTCTTTTACATTTCAGTTATTACAAAAGTTAGTTCTCTCTAATTATTAAATTAAACTTTGCTCCGCAAAGTCGTCCGCACCGTAGAGGATACGGATACCACATTATCGTATAGCCCTACCCCTCCCTTGCTTCAAGATCCAAAGGAAATCTAGGAGACTTATCGTACTAGAAACCGTTTTTTTTTTTTAATAAAAATACGACACCACTTTTCTTGCATTGCAGTATCGGCATTTCGTGTTCCCCCATTAAAGACGCGACTAATTATGTATATCTTATCTAGGAGACTTATCGAACTAGGTTCAGTGGCGTGGGATCTTATACTATAATATAATCGACTAATTTTAACAACTAGAACGGCATTTAAACTCAAAGTTCGTTTATTTTGTTCTGATTTTGACCTTGTATTTCACTTTTATATGAAAGAAAACAATCTGATATTAACAATAGATCAATTATTAGATTAAGTTTCTAGGAATCATAATATTTAACACTTTGCCCTAACTTTGCTTTTTAAACAAATTACATAGCTCTCAAGGGATGTAAATAATTTAGTTAATTTAATAGAAATTAGATTGTTATATAATCAAATACAAACATTAAAAACATTGAAAAAAATAATCAACCCAGCAGGACTTGAACGTGCATCGATACGCCTTGCCGGGGCTCGATATCGATGCAGGTTCAAGTCCTGCTGGGTTGATTATTTCTGCAATGTTTTCAATGTTTGTATTTGATTTAATAACAATCTATTGTATGAGTGGAATGCCCCACTTTAAAAACATGCAAAAATAATTATAAATATAATTTGTTTGTATACAATCAATTAATTTAATCATCGAAAATATTAATACAGTTTTAGCCTTGTAAAGTGTTTTACGTGTACAATGGTGACCTGTTATAACACAATAACTCAGTCTCCGCGACGCCGACGGACGCCGAGGAAGAAGAAAACTACTTGTAAGTTTCATAGAAACATACACTCACATTCATAAAACATACATATATTATACATATAGACCTTGTAGAGAACTAGGTCCGGAAAATGTGACAGTTTGGAGAGCAACAAAACCCCTCTACTCCCTCTAGTTAGTTACTAAACTATCCTTATTGCTAGAAACGGACATCTGGCAGCTGATAATCGGTGGAGGACGGGTTTTACAGGTTATTGTTCGTTATATATCAGATAGTTATTACCAGGACCCCTATTCGACATGGCATAAGTGACAGTCGCATGCAATTCTAGTGTGATATCTCACTTTAGAGTGACGCTAAAATGCAATAGCTTCAGTAAAGTGAGATTTACTTACGTCAAAATCAACAACTATCGCTAGAAGTACGATACCTACCGTAAATGTGACAGATAAAAACAATAGCAATAGAAGCGCAATAGGACTATAGGAGCACAATAGAAGTGAGATTTTTTTTATTTTTTTGAGAAGTGAGATATCTACGTGTTGCACTTTGGCATGTCGAATCGCGGCCCTGACCATGACAAATCGCTGGTGTCATTGCTACTACACCTACTGCATCTCGTTTCGAACTTTTTTCGTAACTAGTGAAATATGTATTTAAATAACTTCCAGGTTTTGGTGTTAATTGGTATTTATGCGAAAAACTCCGGAAATCAAGTGCATTAATTCGCAGCAACAAGTCAAGAGCTTTATGTCACCGCGTTAGGTAATTAATTTACATGTGTTGCAACGTGCAAGTTAATTGAACCCACTACCGACAGAGACACGTAACTAATGGAGATTGGTAGTCACTTGTTTTTTTTATACCATGAAGGTGGCAAACAAGCAGCGGCCCGCCTGATGGTAAGCAGCTACCGTAGCCTATGGGCGCCTGCAACTCTATAGGTGTCACATGCGCGTTGCCGACCCTTTTCAAAAAGGAGGATTCACTGTGTTGACGGCTAAAGGAACAAGAGGGTCCCTCATCTTCAACATACTGGGTCCTCTTTGAGCTCTTTGGCAACCTTACTAACCAGCAGGAACACTATAAGTAGGGTCTAGTGCTATTTGGTTGTGATTTTCTGTAAGGTGGAGGTACTTCCTCAGTCGGGCTCTGCTCCAGATTTGAGCGAAATGACATTCGCTGTCTGTGCCCTACCACACATAGCGAGATGACATTCGCAGTACCCATACCTCTCTTTTGGACGTATTTTAAGGACATACCCGTGTCCGGACGTAGTTTAAGGACATACCCAGGTCCAGGTTTGTTAATCCCGACAGAATAATTAAATGTGGGAATGCTCCCTGCCCTGTTCTTTGAAAAGATGTGTATCTACCGTAAAATGGGGTAAGAGGGGATAACGTGAATAGTTGGGTCATGAATGGGGAAATTAGGGACGCTAGAGTGGTGTTTGTAGACCGGGGATTTCAAATCGCTATGTAAATAAAATATTTTCTTAACTAGTCAAGCTATTGTAATGTTCATAATCCCAACATTGACATCCTAGCTATTTTCCTTACTCACGTCATTGCTATCCCTACCAACCCCAACTACGGGATGAGGTGTGAGTTCCTACTATTTTTAAAATTATGAAATTAATCGACAGATAATCAATAAACCACTAAAATCCATATGACCGGCGGACTATTTATTACATATAAACGTCAACATGTAAAAATAAACTTATATCTAGGTTTGAACTTCGGTTTTGTCTCTACTCCCGGTACTCGGTATCTTACGGTACAGGTTTTGATAGGATCGGCACAGCTCTCAGCCGCTTACTATCAGGTGACTTGTATGCCACCAACGTGGTTCCTATAAAACAAATTGGCTTGACTTGGCTTAATTGAAATCATTCACCGACGGTGGTTACTAAGCCAAGTCAAAGTTTTACGTGTAGAGTATGAGCGGGCAAACGTAGTCACTGCCGAGCTGAGAGTAAAATTGGTAAAACTTAGCTTGGTCGCATTGTATAAGTTTTATATTATTAATATTATTTGTTTTATATTGTATCAGATGTATCTGATCTGACCATTTGTGTTATATGTGGCATTTCTCTTTGGAAAGGTGGAGTCTAAGTGAATTTGGTTCTTTTTGTTTAAAATGATTATTATAGCGGTTAATAAATAAATAAAATGGAAATTTTAATTGTCACCAAATTTTTGCCAGGGTATAATAAAAAAAAAGTTTATCCGGAAAGAAAAGTGTCGTGGTTTATATGGGAACTCATAAATTCTATGACATTTCTGTTTCCGGACAGACTCTAGCAAATTTTAGTAGCAATTAATGTGTTTGTAGAATAAAAACTGTAACTTTTTAATTTCTTACAATTTTTTTTGTTAATGCTGCCTAAATCAAACTCAGATGTCGGCCAGCACAAGGAAAATAAAACCTGTGGAGTTTGCTTGCACCTCCTTTACCCGGTCGAAGAAGAGTTTATCCTCCCGTGCTGTGCTTTATAATTAATCTCTTTCTGGGAAATGATTATATTGAAAGTAGCACAGTAACGTCATTTACGCTCGACAGCAGCGATTGAGCTACCTACTTCAAGGGAATAATATGGAGGAAGGGACGACAATTTCCAATGTGAGGCAATAAAATGACCTCATTTCGAGCTTCTGATTTGGCTTCTACATGCAAGCTCCATAGGTTTCATTATTTTTGAGCTAGCGTGTTTGTAATGGCGCCTAGGTTTAATCAAAGAGCAAAGTGCTTGGATATTGTTTTATTTAAATAATCCATTTAGTAAGAAGTGGGAAAATCCGGTAAAAGTGAAATGTATCGTAGATGGCACTTGTTGTCCTGTTTTTATATGGAATAGGACCATGGACAAATACCATAGATAAATGCCAAGAACGCTCAAAAGCGTCATAAAGTTCATTAAGGCTTGTGTTGAGGGTACTAGCCGACAAGATATTATATTATACTATATATGTTAAATAGATAGAAAGCATTCGTACCGTCCCCGGGCGAGGGAGCGCCGGCACGCGCGCAGCCCGCGGGTCCCGAGCCGCTGTTCGTGGCCGCGCCGCCCAAGACGCAGCGCCTGCAGCACTCGGAGGCCTACACATAACCTGTCGTACCTTAACAAATACAAATACAAGGGTTATGTTCTTTCAAGGTCGCACTACGATGCCAGAACCGTGCCTCTTCAATGACAGCGAGGTAGAGCTCGGCTCCATCCCGGAGAGGGAGTGGCGACTGCTGGCCGCTCTCGCGAAGAAGAGGTCGGAGGAGAATGAGAGGCAGAGACTAGCCGATCAATACCGTATCATGTGGCTGCAGGAGAAAGAGGGACGGGAGAGGGTGAGATTCTTAATTTTGTGTTATGTTTCATTTCTTATGTTCTGTAAGAAGAGGTCGGAGGAGAATGAGTGGCAGAGACTAGTCGATCATTAGCGTATAATGTGGCTGCAGGAGAAAGAGGGACGGGAAAGGATGAGATTCTTAAGTTTTTGTTATGCTTCATTTCTTATGCTCTGTAAGAAGAGGTCGGAGGAGAATGAGCGGCAGAGACTAGCTGATCATTAGCTTATTATGTGGCTGCAGGAGAAAGAGGGACGGGAAATGGTGAGATTATTAAGTTTGTGTTATGTTTCATTTCTTATGCTTTGTGATAAGAGGTCGGAGGAGAATGAGAGGCAGAGACTAGCCGATCATTAGCGTATTAAGTATGTGGTTGCAGGAGAAAGAGGGACGGGAGAGGGTGAGATTCTTAAATTTGTGTTATGTTTCATTTCTTATGCTCTGTAAGAAGAGGTCGGAGGAGAATGAGTGGCAGAGACTAGTCGATCATTAGCATATCATGTGGCTGCAGGAGAAAGAGGGACGGGAAAGGATGAGATTCTTAAGTTTTTGTTGTGCTTTATTTCTTATGCTCTGTTAGAAGAGGTCGGAGGAAAATTAGAGGCAGGGACTAGCGGATCATTAGCGTATTATGTGGCTGCAGGAGAAAGAGGGACGGGAAAGGGTGAGAATATTAAGTTTGTGTTATGTTTCATTTCTTATGCTCTGTAAGAAGAGGTCGGAGGAGAATGAGAGGCAGAGACTAGTCGATCATTAGCGTATTATGTGGCTGCAGGAGAAAGAGGGACGGGAGAGGGTGAGATTATTAAGTTTGTGTTGTTTCATTTCTTATGCTCTGTAAGAAGAGGTCGGAGGAGAATAAGAGGCAGAGACTAGCCGATCATTAGCGTATTATGTGGCTGCAGGAGAAAGAGG
This sequence comes from Pammene aurita, assembly GCA_947086415.1. Lineage (NCBI taxonomy): Eukaryota > Metazoa > Arthropoda > Insecta > Lepidoptera > Tortricidae > Pammene > Pammene aurita. Next base: position 5,120,829 of record OX352307.1, read on the forward strand.
GACGGGAGAGGGTGAGATTATTAAGTTTGTGTTATGTTTCATTTCTTATGCTCTGTAAGAAGAGGTCAGAGAAGAATGAGAGGCAGAGACTAGCTGATCAATACCGAATCATGTGGCTGCAGGAGAAAGAGGGACGGGAGAGGGTGAGATTATTAAGTTTGTGTTATGCTTCATTTCTTATGCTCTGTGATAAGACGTCGGAGGAGAATGAGAGGCAGAGACTAGCCGATGATTACCGTATTATGTGGCTGCAGGAGAAAGACGGACGGGAGAGGGTGAGTTTCTTCCTCCTATAAGATCCTATGTCCTCTAGATAAGGCAGAGAGAGTCCACAGTAACTTTTCATGCCAGTCTGTCCAGCAGAGTTACCTCCTCAGCAGCCGTAGCCGCCTGCGGTTGAGATAGAATCAGGTGTAAGAGTTCTAAGACCACGCAAGCCTGTTAGTTATAAGCTTATACGGTTTAGTTTTGTTACATTAATGTATTATGTTATGATGGTTATGTATTACCGTTTTTTTAGTGTTTTAGTTTGTTTAGTGTAATATTTGAGCCGTTTTTTATTCAAAAGCAGGTTTTCTAGCGGTGTTTTTTGACATGTTTTTTTATCAAAATCAGATTCAGTCTTCTGCGTGGGGTTTATAATTAATTTTATTTTTTAAGGGGAGTTGTTTTATTCTATTCCAGCTGGAAGCACAATCATCTCTACAGTACCAGCGATTCATCGAGCGCAAGCGAGGCCAAGAGCGCTGCTTCCACGACCACCGGCGGTTGCTGAAGGACCTGGAGGAGCAGACACAACAGGAGCAGCTGCTTAACAGCATCAGGAGGAAGGATCGCAAGACTGACGAGCTGCTGGCTTGTAGAGCCGACAAAATGGTACCTACTTACTAATTACTGCAGTGGCACAACGACTAAGACCGAAAACCGCTGAGCTTCTCCAGAGCCGTAGCTAGAGGGCGGCATTAGCGGGCAATGCCGTACCTTAAAAACTAACAACGGCTCGAAAAACTATATAAAAAAAGTAAATGCCCTTTCCTTACCTTAAATTAGCAGTGCCCTATCTTAACTATAACTCTGGCTACGGTCTGTATCAGTCCACTGCTGGACATAGGCCTCTCCCATGGCACGCCACTGAGCTCGATCTTCAGCTCTCCTCTTCCAATCTATACCCACCCGCCACCTCACGGATGTCGTCGCACCACCTTGCTGCAGGTCGCCAAGCTGGGCTTCTCTGTTTAATCTTAAGTCTCGGGCTGCTGGCTTGTATTGCCGACAAAATGGTACTTACTAATTACTGCAGTGACGCGAGTAGCCTATCTGCCAAGCACTTACGTCATTACGAACTAATAATGTTCAAAATAATTTTCTTACTACAAGAACTACTTTCTTACTTCAAAAGATCATTGGAGCATTTGCCTTAGAAAAGGTGGTGTAGAAAATGTTTTAATGGTTATTGGTAGGCTATAGGGTGGTTATTAAAATACTAGATTTGAGACCTTGAGGGGGGGGAGCGTTGGCCGCCATCTTGGTTTAAACGTGCTATAAGTCCGTTTTTGAACCTTGGCGCTTAAACGGTTATCAGTATGCCTAAAATGTCTATGGAACGTATGAAGAAAATAAAATTGTCTACAATATTTCCATATATAATACATCTGTAAGTCTTACAGATATAAAGATACAGGGGGTGAAAAAGTGTATATTTTCTTATATCATAAGAATTTTATTTATTAGCTTCAAAGTTTTGTGCTCCGAGATAAGGAAATGAAGTCTACCACAGTTCTGTCATCTTCTAATAATTTAAAAAAAAAATATTTAAAAGTTGAATTCACCCCTAGAGCGCTTATAGAGGGGGTGAAAGTAGTAAGTCTCACACACAAAATCAATGTTCTACATATTACTCATCATATCATAAAATACTACTAGGCGTTGTCAGGTATAGCTATCGATCAATTCGGGTATAGTGAATTTAGATTTGGCAAAAAACATATACGCTTTCATAGATTTTTTTTTTTTTAAGAAAGTGCTTGAAAATATTTTTATACCCATTATACCCATTAAAACATTTTCTACTCCACCTTTTGTAAGGCAATGTATAGAGATGATTCCCCAATGATTGGATTAAGAGGGGAGGGTGACAATTTATTAGAATTTCGGGGTGGTTTCGTTTGGTAAAAAGTAAGTGAGTAGATATTATTAAAGTGGTTTATGTATTTATTTCAAAGTAGATACTTAAGCTAAACGACTAAGTTATGCTATAAAAGAGGTAAGTATATTAAAAGAGCTTTTACAACTAATTGGTACTGTAGACAATTTTTGTAATTTATATTAGCATACTGCTTTAGCCGATAAAATTAAGAATTAAAATCAGGCATGATATTGACTGTCGGGTCAGGGCCGTGCACGGTGGATTATCTGCAGATGAAAATTTAAGCTACTTTTCCAATGGTAGGGGCCTCCTTTAGTCCACACATACGCTCCCTATTATCGCACATTTACAATACATTGTGCGGCGGTGTCACTGGGCAGATTTCTTTCTGATCAAAACCCTTTCCCCGAATGAGCCGAGTAATCATGTCCAAGGCACGTTTCGGTTGGTCTGCGGGCACGTAATGCGTGGCTTTGAGCACGTAAATCTCCGTCAAGAGACGCGCGCGTCTCACACACCCCGCTAGCTCTCCATCCACCCGCCACGAATACTGCTTCGCTGACTTGTATTCATCTTCCCCCGTAAAGTTGAAATGATTTCCCAAAAAATCAACAATCCCGGCATATGGCACTATATGGTCATTTTGTCCGCCGTATAAAGTCACCGGATAATGGTCTAGTAATTCCGACAACCACGGAGCCATAGACTGTGGTATATCACGAGCCATATAGTCATTTACTTTCCAACTAAACTCGTCATATGATAAATCTCCAACGTGGATTGCTTTCCGAACTTCCCTTTTAGTTAACACCGAAACAAATTCGTCACCGCCCTCTTGAAGTGGGTCACATTTCTTTAATTTTAGTTCGTTAGATTTCTTCCTTAAATTATTTACATTTAGGCTGTCTTTTGAATCTGATCTAAAATGATCCTGACTCTCAGGATTTATATAAGCGCCGCCAATAATGAGCCCTTTAAGGTTTATTTTGGTTTTCGCCGTGGAATCCTTTTTAAGGATCGTGTGGGCAAAAGCCGGGACATACTTGCCCGCGTAAGATTCACCGGTGATGTAGAAATCGTTCTTCTGCAGCTCTGGGAATAGCTGGAAGAATTGAGTTATGGTGGAATAGAGTTCTTCACCGACTTGTGTCTGGTTGGTGCAGTATCCTTCATCGTGCTTTGTGAAGCTGAATCCGACGCCAACGGGGTTGTCGATGTAGATCACGTGGTGGTTCAGAGCCCAGTGGTATTTTCTGGGTACAAATTGCCCATTTTCCTCTGTGATCGGCCCATTTTCGCAAAATAAGCCGAACAGCGAAGACGCCCCCGGGCCGCCCTGCAGCCACACGAGTACCGGTGCCTGATCCTTGTCGGGGGACATGCTTGGGAAGTACCAGACGAACTGGTTGGAGTCGTAAGCCTTATTGACGGTGAAGAAGCCCGAGTAGCTTTCGACGGGTAAGCTGTCGTTGAGTTTTACTCTCGCCTGCTGCCTGGCCTTCTTGATGTCGCCGTTCTCGATGTAGGGTGTCAGAAACAAAGGTTCTCGTGAGTCTCCAGCGTAGTCCTTGACTTCACGCGCTCCCTGAGTGTGTTGGGGAAAGCCATATGACAATATAGCTTGCCCGGCGAATAGGATCAACAGTAGACTAGACATTGAAACTATGAGAAACTCAATATTAAAATAAAACAAGCACAGGACCTGGGGTACCTATTTATTTGATTTAAATATACCTACTCATTAAATATTATTTTTATTGATCGAGTTTTACTCGTGTTTGTAATGAAGATAACAATATCATTAACTGTGAATTCTTGTGATACCTAGGCCGACATGTTAGCAGTAAAATTACAAAATATTTCAGCTATTTAGAACCTATACGTAGTTCCTTACGTAAGAGTTTAGGGGGGGCTACCATGCTACCATGCTAATGGCGTCACGTCAACGATGAGGTACCTAATACCTAACTAGGAATAAAATTAAATACTCGTTCCTAAGGTATTTTTTTTTATAAAATGGTTTGTTGTCTCGAATTTCCTCGTTTCCGGTTTGATTATGGTGAAACATTGGAAACTAAAGTTTCCAAAAGGTGGTGATTTTAATCCGTTATCAATATTGTACCTACCAATAAAATGGCCGACATCTTGAATTTATTTATTTCTGGGGTGATCATGATGAAAATTGATATACCTACATATAGGGTTTCCATATGTTTTACGGACGTGTTCGGCCAAATAGTTTTTCGTCCGGCCTGTCTGGCTTTGTGAAGCTTTTTGTCTCACTGACGCGCGAGCGACGAGTGTTGAAAGTCGAGCGCAAGCAAAGCCGCGATATAGCTATAAAGTTATTTTTGGCTTTTAGGGTGAAATGTCCAGCTAAATTAAACGCAGAGACCGACTTTTCTGTTTTCGGACCTGGCAACCCTACCTACATATCTATGTATCCCCATATGTAAACTGATATGTATGTATGTATACCGATTGCAAACCCGATTCAATATATTGAACTCATATGAATAACAACGTGCTAGTGAGCACACCAAAAAGGGGCACAGGAAAAGGGGACTCAATATGACTCATTTTGCCGAAAAGTACGAGTTCAATGGTTCAAATTTGGAAGTACTTTTTGTTTTCGTTAATGTTAGAGTATTTAAAACGTATCTATGGATAAACTCACAAGTACCTACTATTAGCGTTGGCGGCGGCGGTGGTAGCGGTTTACACCACGATCACCAATTCGAAAACGCACTGCAAAACTAACGTTTCTTCGACAGCAGTCCTTTCATGTCGCAATTAGGAATAATCATGATTTTTTTGGAAGACGTCATTCGATTCTATTTCCCTGTAGATTGAAATGTCTCTAATAAACCTACTACTCGTATCTATGATAGCCCTGAAACGTCAAAAATGTGAAAATACGTTAGGCGTCTGCGCCGCGCGTCAAAACGCCCCATACAAAAGTGTGAGGTTTGTAACAATTGTGACGTCACCGACCACAAAGTTGCAGAAAACTGTTTGGAAGGAACAAGTTTTTGGGAGCTTTTTGTAATTTTAGGAACGAAAAAATGCGTTTAGCTATATAGTTGTGATACATTTTTTTTCTTGTTAGAAAATAAGTAATCGAACTGAAGTTTCGAAAATACATTTGACGTATAAAAAAAAATGCCTAAAATTTTACTCTTTTAAACCGCAATATCTTTAATCATCTGTTAAAAATTATTACGGATTTCCACTTATTTATATTAATTTGGGGTTGTTGAACGTGTTTATGCAACAAATTCAATTAAATATTTTTCATGCATGTTCTTTATTCAAGTGTCATGTCACTAGCTCCACCCTTTTCCTTAACAGACAACTGACTTATGCAGCAAAGCATGGGAAGAAGAAGCCCGCGCGTTCCTCGCTGCAGAAAGACGGGCACTGCAGGAGTCAGCCGCCGAGTGGAGGAGGCTGATCGAAGTTGAGGAGAGCAGGAGGAAATGTGCAGACGCCGAGAAGAAGAGGAGAAGGCTGCTTCGAGAATATTCCAGTGTACGTGAGATTGATACAGTTGAAGTAAAGATTTAATTAAAAAATAAATCCAAATGTGAGATTACGAGAATTTCTGTACTGCGGAACAATAGTCCTACATAACAACTTTTACGTCACACCTGGCCATAATGTGAGTATTACCGCACGCTACGCATACGGTAAAACTCGCGTTATGGCCAGGTGGAGACGTAAAATTGTGTACTCACCACGGGCAGTAAAAAAGAAAGCCCTCTATCGCATATTTACAACCCTCGCCTGCGGCTCGGGTCTCAATTGCCTGCGATTTCGGGCTTTCTTTCTTTTACAGTCCTTGGTAAGTAATGTACTATTATAACCTTAGTTATTTACTGCCAACTAAACCAACGCACTACACAGACGTATATAGGTTAGCTTAGAATGCGTTTTAATTCCTTCGTATCACAGACTACACAAACAACAAGGAGTACGAATAAGTCACCACACATTAAGCTCAATTTCATTCGTAAATTTCTACGTTTCGAACAGCACATCTCAATACTATTCTATACCATTTTGTAGAATAGCAATCCAGGTTCACTTTTATAACTTGATTTTTGTGGATATCTAGACACGCGGCAGCGTGTCAAGCCAAGTTCAAGGAAAGGAACTGGCTAGCCAGCGCCGAGTGTATATTACACGAACCGAACCACTTGGTGCCACTTTTGACCCTTCTATAACTCAAAACCTCTTTAACGTAAACACATAAAACTACGTGTGTTTAATTATATCCATAAGGACATCTAGAAGCCCAAATTTCATGAAGCTAGCTCAAACGGTTATAAAGATATGAAGGTTAAAAAGTCGTAAATTTTAGCACTGACTGACTGACTGACTGACATATAGTACCTAAATCTAACCTACTTCCAGTTGACCTAGAAGGATGAAATTTGGAATCCAGCTCGGTAATTGTGTGTAAGCGTAGGAAAAAATCTAAAAATAAAAAAAAGTTAAAAAATAGGGGGGTCCCCATACAATTTTTATTTTATTTTATTGTATCATTGGAACCGTTACAAGCAGATATTTGAAACTATCCCAATATATAAAACATTAAATCTCAATACCTGCCTAGTTTTCTTTACAAAAAGTAATGATATCCCACCAAAAACATAAATGTAAAAAAGGAGAGCCAAGTTCAATACACAAATTATGCTTGGCTGTGTGTGGGCTTCGCCGCAAAAAGAATGGAGATCTAAATGAGTGCCAAGTTCTATGCAAAATCCAAATATGTATTTATAGAAACAAAATAACATTATGAACAAGTATTAACTCTATTTCTTTGCTTTATTGGATACCTATAACAAACGCTGTTATTTAAAAATGTGAGATCTTAAAGTAGGTTAGCTTTGACTTGGCCAGTTTTTATCAGAATTAAAATATATATATATATATATATACATATATATATATATATATATATACATATATATATATATATATATATATATATGTTGAATAACTTTATAAAATGACTGATGTAATGAAAACTGGCCAAGTCAAATCTAACCTACTTTAAGATCTCACATTTTTAAATAACAGCAATTGTTAAGCTGCGTTTTTACCTTGTGCTCAGAGCAAACATTTTGCTCTGAGCAAATGTTTGCTGTTCGGGCGATGTTCGCTCGAAACAGAAAACATCTGTTTTCACTTAATGAAAAAAACGAACAATTGTTTAGAGCAAATGATTGTCGAACATTTGATTCGCTCGCAGTGCGAGCGAGTTGCGTTTTCACCAGCGATCATGGACGGCGATTTAGCTGCACCTGAACGCTGGAGCGGGGATTTAGATCTTTCACGTCGACAGGGGGGTGTCACTACGCAGTTTAGGTACATTTGGCCGGCGCGCCTCCCGGGTAGGCGTATGGCCGTGGGCTGCCGCGGCTCGCACGATAGTCGTGTCACGTGGCGCTCAAGCAAAATTGAAAATACACAATGGCTTCGAAACCTAAATCTCGATCTAATCCGTATAAAATATATTTTTCTGTTTACGGATGTCTGAATAAACGGAAGTAAGTACATTACAAGGAAGCAGAATTCTTTTTTTAAATTCCGGATGATATTGAAAGGTCCCTAAGTCCTTACTTAGTAGGTAATAGTTAAAATAAACATCCTTAATTTATTGAATATTGGTTGCCCAGAAACATATTAGGAACTGACCGACATATTTTCAAAGGAATACTGCAGTGGCATACCTACTTCCGTGAGAATCAGACATACCATCTTCGGATAAAAATTTCATGTTTACAGAATCAACGTTCGTATATTTTAGGTACAAAAACTTGTCAAGTCACAACCCTCACCGCTCGGTCATAAAACTGCGGCGCGCAAAGAAGATTCACGGTTCGTGTGCGGTTATAAGTTTCAATTTTGCTTACAGGCGGCGAGTATAGGTATAATTTTATACCTAAATCTGCCTTTTGTGAAGGAGTGAATTTTCTGTACGGTAGTACTATTAGTTATTCTGTGACGTCGACAAGAAGCCGTTATAGATTAAATCTTCTTTATGACATCCAGCGGTGTACATTTCATAATGTATTTAAAAGCATCGTTTTTCATTGCAACATTTTTGTAATCTTTGCTTTTTTGATCCCATAAGCAGGGATGAATCCGATAAACTTCAATGAGTTGTAACGTTTTTTCTTGATTCCATTCCATCGCATATGATTCAGTTGAATGTTCAGAAAAAGATCGGAGACCCATCGAGCATGTATAACGCCGAACAAATGCACTGAACATCTGCTCGCTCGCCTGCGTGACGTCGTTTACACTGAATGAATGAGTGAGCGAGCATTCGCTCGCCGAGTCCAGCCCATCATCACTGAACGAACACATTCGAACGCTCAAGTGTTTTCATCTACCGCACGAACGAACGAATGCTCGCTCAGAACTGTTCAGAACACTAAGTGAAAACGCAGCTTTATAGGTATCCAATACAGCAAAGAAATAGAGTTTAATACTTGTTCATAATGTTGTTTTGTTCCTATAAATACATATTTGGATTTTGCATAGAACTTGGCACTCATTTAGATCTCCATTCTTTTTGCGACAAAGCCCACAGCCAAGCATAATTTTTGTATTGAACTTGGCTCTCCTTTTTTACATGTATGTTTTTGTTGGGATTTTTAATTCACATGCCTAAGGATCAAAACGTTAACCAACTGAAATAAGCGGACGCGCCGCTCTCATACTAAATTAGTACGGGAGCGCCTATGTGTGGTGACCTCAAGTTGTACTTATGATTTATGATCTATCTAGTGGTTGAGGTTATCTGTGCTTCGTATAAACCCTAAAAAATCCGAATGGTAATCTTACTCTACCCTGTGGCTAGAGCCACATAACCACCATCATGATATTGGGAAGACTTAAGTATTATATTACTCATTTCAGGGTATTTATGTCCACAAGAGCCCAGGCATTTAAAACGACATTCAACTAGGATGAGTAAAAAGATTCAGCACCCTAAATGCGTAGACTTTTTACCATTTTTAGGGGTTTATGGATTTGATATATTGTAAGCGTCGCCAACGTGCCAATCGTTAACCTTTTGAACGCTTTCTCTCTCGCGTCAAGACATGGCCTACACGCCAATATCTCGACTAGTAAATAACGAATATATACCTTATCTGTCAGCAGGACAATTGCTTTGACAGCGTCCGCCATAGCCACTTTAGTGGTCGTTGGCGTGGCAGGCACAACAGCACACGACCGATTTAGTGGCTCTTGGCGTTCAAAAGGTTAACGCTTCGTAGCGTATCGTAGTCACCTCTCCCTATCACTCTTCCATATTAATGCGACAGTAACAGTTTCGTTTTGTTCGACGGAGCGTTAACGATTGGCACGTTGGCTACGCACCGTGATGTTTCGAGGTTGTGATGTTTTTTATAGACTGCAACGTGGCTTCATACGCGTTACCTTGCGTGTTTATCCTCATTAGAATATTTCTTTTCCAGCGTTTACAGGTCTCAAGCATCCTAAACAGCTGGGACACACTATTACACCGTGACGAGATAGCTGCAGCAGAAGCAGCGCGGCGGGCTCAATACGCCATGCTGACGTCGTTGGCCGAGGAGAGGGGAATCCGGGTGGCGCGAGCTAGAGAGCTGATGAAAAGACGCGCGAGGGCTATGGCGGCACAGTGCGAGCTGTGGAGGAACGAGATTAGGAAGAGTACGTTCTGTATGAGGAGATAATAAAACAAGCATTATTGCCAGGGTCCGGAAAACCTCTTCATTTGATTAATCTTTTCGATAATATAATAACCTTTTCCACAGATCAAATAATACTAGGGATACAGAATCATCCCAAAAAATGGCCCCACAATAGTACCGCAAGAACGACTCGTACGGTACTTTCTTTGACAGTCCTTATTGCGGTATAAGACTGGCCGGTTACAAACTTTCACGAACTATATTTTCAGCAAACTTTGTTTGAGTCTGTAGGTACCTCTTTTACATTGTTGCTCGAAGACCTTGTCAAAAAGTTGTACTCTGATGATTAGACCCCGTACGTCACAATAGGGTGATTTGGGGAGTAAACGGGACGGTGCTATGAAACACAGTTAAAAACTCGGTTGTTAACCGAATATATTAAATTAGACATTTTTAACAATATTACTTAGTAAGTTGATCAATATTATCGTTTGCTATATTACTTGCAAACCATGCATTTGTACGTTAAACTGGCATTGGTTTTGTCGGCCACTCGCTCCTTGTTCGTCACAATAAATGTCACCAAGCCAGTTTAAAGTACGATTGTATGGTTTGCACTAAAAAATAATATTGCTCAACTTACTAGATAATTTTGTTGAAAATATCTAATTAAAATGTATTCGGTTAACCGTGTTTCATAGCACCGTCCCGTTTACTCCCCAAATCACCCTATTGTGACGTCATTGCCACAAGAGTCCGGGGTCTACTGATGATATTATTAGGTACCACCCTATAATTAATAGGGTATTTTGTTGTAAACACAACTGTTTTTGCATTTTTTTATGTGATTTCTACTCAGAATTGCGAACTCTTAGATCCTAATAGAAGAAAGAACTTGTTACAGAATTTTTATACAGGTACGAATATTTTACTTCCTTTTATTACGGCAATAAGAAGTCTATAAAATAGTAAGGAAATGAAAAAAAAGTCGGCATTTTTTTTTCAGGGGGGCGAAATTCGAAACCGCTTACGATTGAGTAGAAATCACAATGACATTTTGAAATTTAAAAAAAGTGTTGTGTGTAACAATAAAAATAGCCCAGAAACCATTTTGAACAAGGCTAACCATATTCAATTTAGTTTCCCTGACGAATGTCTAAGCAATAGAGATTAAAACAGCTTGATCGCATTCTAAAAATACTCGTAGGGAAACCCTCAATAAGGGTTCGACTGAAATGGGTGTATTTTTACCTGATTTTAAGCCTACTTTTCAGTAGGTGAATTTTATTGTAAAATTAAGACGAAAAGTCAATCCATTTGTGAAAGCGGGAGTAAAATATCAGAATGTAAATTCCAGTTTGGTATTGGGTACGACAAATCCATGAGATCATTTCCTCGTCGAGGTTTTTCATTTTCATAGCTAATCGTTAAAATTAAAAAGTAGTGGTATAAACATTTATTATATACTTGAATAGAGAAACTAACTATGCGAAAATGAAAAAAAAAATAACACAACGTAATACCACGTACTCGTTCGTATATTACGTATAAGCTCGCAACATTTTTGCACAAAAAATTAAGTAAATTCACCTGTGTGTAAAATCTTAGTTTACTATACCTCGTTTTTTAGGATAGCATAATAAATATTACACATGACACGCTCGATACGTCAAAAATATAATAAAAGTAAGTGTACGCGATTAAGTTTGTCAAAATAATGAGTGAAAATCAGTAAAATTAAATATTGATTTGGGCTACTACACGTATTGTACAGTCGCCATCAAATATATCGAAGCGGCCAAGGTAGTCACAAATATCTGAACAACGCCTCTATTGTCAAAGCGATAAAGTGCATGTTCAGATATTTTTGAGTACCTTGGCCGCTCCGATATATTTGATGGCGACTGTACTCGTATCTTTATATCTTCCTGCCAAATCAGGGAAAATTTTACATACTATTACGTTTTTCCAAAATTAATCGCTCCCCAGAAATCGGACTGACAATCGCATCTTCGATTCGATTCGATATCCATTTTGCTAACCTTAAAAAAACGAACTACAGATGTGGTGCATAATAGATTTCCATCGTATTTTTTCGGAAAAGTTGTTGTATCACGCTCTCTCAATTAGCTTCAGTACCCATTGCAGTAAAACAATTACTTTTGCAGAACATGTATAATGTTTTTACTTCACACAAAAATATTTCTTATATATTGATGACAAATTTTACACGGTGTATAAACTGATCACAATTTTTTTACACAAAAAATATAGAAGCACAATTTAAACAGAATATTTTTAATCGAACAATGGTGGATGTCTGTCTTCCGCATGAATAGAAAAAGCAGTAGGTACAAGAACAGAACTCGGCTGAAAATTTAGCTATAAAGAAAAATTAATTGATGGCATGCGAGTGGTATGAACGATGATGGCTGATTCACTGGACTATTTATAACGCCCGTCAGATGAGGCTATTTGGAATTTTGAGAAGTTTAAAAAAATGCGGATCAGAGATATTCAACCAAGGTTGGCAAAACAACAAAATAAACTATTATGGCACAAAAACACAAGGAAGTAATTAACTGGTTACAAAAAGGGAATCGGATTTATAACGTTAAAAAAATCTAAATAAAATAATAATCTTGAAACTCAGGGAATGGTGGAAAGTCAAACTATGAATTTAAATAAAATACGTTAGGCAGCAGCTCGCTCATCCCTGTGTTTTACTTGGAGAACCACGCGCAATACGGGCTCTAGTCCTCCGACGACGGTTGCCGATCGTCTCACAAGATCGGCACTCACGAGCGCCTTCCGGAGCCCTCTCGGCTCAAACGATCCCAGCACCGGCGATACACACTTTCAGACACGGCCAAAAAAGAGCACTGGGTATAGGAAAACCTGTATTGGCGATCACCCTCTTCTAGGGAATTAAATCACTGGTAAAAACTTCCAGGGTACAAAAATTGACAAAAATGGATAATTCTGACTTCTCCCTTCAAATTTCCAAGTCGATCTGCCTCTCTCCAAAAAACAAACTCAATCTTTTACAATCTCGAATACCTCAAAAAAAAAATTCAAAATTAGCGTGAAATCTTAATTTTATAACTGCCAGTAGTCTGGAAATGTGAGTTGATATAAGCGCCATCCAACCGTAATGGCGTGCATCACAATGCACACTGTTTCGCACAAAACAACCACGAAATGACTTAGCGAAGAGGCAAACTAAACACGGAAGTAGTTCCAAAGAACGTCGACAGATGTAGCGTCATGCTACACCATCTACTGAAGCTAATTGAGAGAGCACGATAAAAACTAACTTTTCCGGGATAATACGATGAAAACTATTATGCACCACATCTGTATAGTTTTGCTGTAACCAGTACGAACTATAGCGTCTAGGGGCATCATATAACAAAATCAATGGTCAGTGTAGTAATATTTTATTATACTATTTTTATTTACTTAGGCACCTATTTATTTGTCATAATTAAAATTGAAAAAAATTCACTAGCATAAGTAATTATCACTAAATAAACCTTAAATAAATACAATGAATAGTTTTATTAGTAATTTATATAAGTTATAAGTAGTGGGAAGGTAAAATGGACTTTTGACGAGATGACCAGAGTTGCGTTCGAAGTAATGGAACCTCCGTAAAATAAAAAGACTATAGAGTTATAAATAAAATGTACATTTTGAATATTATGATATTGAGGCAAGAGCGAATAATTAAGTTTCTTTCTATTATACAATCGATATGTAATAAAGTACGGGATATACAATCAGCCCATAAAGCTCTATAAATGTAGTACGCTTCGCCTCATCTTTCCAAACAAAAAAGTCTGCCAAAATCTGAGGGGGGCGAGGTAGCACGCATGTCATGTTTTCAAGTCAAAGGTACATTATTGTCGGTTGTTAATACAGTTTATTTCTAAATGAATTTTTATGGCAGCAACGCTTTATTGACAACCGACAAAGATGTACCTTTGACTTGAAAACTCCAAACATATTTGACATATTCTTTTTATACTTCATAACACTAAATGGAGCAATCACAGATATCTCAAAGAACAGATCAGAAATTATAAGTCAGACGTTTTTTCATATAGTTGTCTCTTTGGTTATTTATGGTTAACCAAGATGAGTTAGAATGGGACAGATAGTACGACCTTGTTCGGCTGTTAACTAATTGTCTCGATTTAAAACTTAACCAACTTGTCAAATTAACCGAGACGTCAAACACAAAATTGTAGCATAAGACGGTTTCTTACAAGTTATGGTGCTATTTCCGATAATTAAGGTGTATAAATTGAATAATTCAAGATTATATTAGGCAGAAATGTCATGCATAGTGCCCTACTGCCGGAGCTGGTTCAAATCAGCAAAGAAGTCCGGAGAAAATACCAGTTTTCATCGGTAAGACACTATTGTTTTTATTTCGAAAATTTCAAGCACATTATGTAACATAATAGTCTCGGCTAACTGCACATGCTGGATACTATAAAATAAGAACTGTTTACGTAGTTTCAAGTTGATTTTATTGAGATTTATTGGTAAAATGAAATTTTTGTAAACGACGCTAGTGTTGTAACTAAATGAAAATAATTATGTCGATATTTTATCGATATGAAACATTTGTATAGGCAAAGACAAAATATTATTATATTAAATTATTGTTTGTAAATTTTTCAGATTTCCGGAAAATAATCTATTACGTCAAATATGGATCGACGCCGTAGGGCTAAATAATAAGGGAAAAGTAAAAAAATAAAAAGATAGGGGAAAAGCTTCGTGTCCATTTAAATAAAACTGTTTTATTCATGGGTCAGTAGCCAGTCCTCCCAGTAGACAGTAGTCCTCGTGTACCGTTCATATTATATCTCTCCTGTAAATAATAAAACGTGTAAATAGATGAATGACTTTTTAGTTGTCTGCACTATTTGTCCTTTTCAGGATTCCGTACCTCAAACGGAAAAAAAGAACCCTTATAGGATCACTCTGTTCTTTGTCTGTCCGTCTGTCAAGACAGAAATTCTCAGGAACGTGTGAGGTATCAAGTTGAAATTAATTTCAAATATTCGGGTCTGCAATCCACTGGTGCTGTGAAAAATGAAAAACAAAACAAAAGAACTATACTAAAATGATAATTTAATTTAATTTCTTAAAAAAGGGAACTGCCTTTAAAAACAAACCCACTGAAAAGCACAAAATTTACCTGTTAGTTTTTTTATAACATTCCTGTAATACCTGTTAAAGTGTTAAGTGTGTGGAATACCTGTTACGGATATCAAGTAATATCAACAGTAAATATCGATGTCGATATTTAGTAGAAAATTATCATTCACTGCACTAATTCTCGTCACGAAGTCATGAAAGGCTGAGACAATGACAGGTGAAGACCTGTCAGATAGCATGGTGTTTATCTCTTTCTTACTTACTGATAAGTACGTTAGTAAGAGCAGATCGGAAGTATAGAAAACGTTCAACTTATAATTTCTGATCTGTTCTTTGAGATATCTGTGGGAGCAATAGATAGTCGACTGCACATACGTTAACATATGGTTCATTATTGGATGCAGTCTTTGCAAATGTCAAACAAAAAAGCCAAGGATCATTTTTGATTGTATTTTCAAACAAAATATAGAAGACAGCAATCCTTAAGCGCGTTAAATATGGAGAAATGTCAAACGTCAAATAGTTACTGCCCGTCAGAAAGAGTACGATTGTCTTTGAATCGATTTTGTAAACGAAGCTTGATTTTCGATTTAGGTTAAATCTTTTATTACGAAAGTAATGATAAATAAAGTAAAACTTTACTTACATTTGAAATGGTATTTCATCTTTTTGTAAACTAGACGAAATATAACATTATTTACATCCAAAAACAGCGCATAAAGGCATTTTCACGGAGCTTGTTATCCATCGACAGCGATGACGAAAGTGAGTGACATCGATTATTGAAATAGTTTTTATAGATGTACTAGATTTTCCTGCAAATACTTTTGACAGAGGGGAAATGATACCTAAGGCCTCTCCTGGTTTAGAACTCTCTGAATCAGCCCAATCAAAAAACTAGTACCTAATACCACAGAATAACTAATAGTACTACCGTACAGTACAAAATTCACTCCTTCACAAAAAGCAGATTTAGGTATAAAATTATACCTATACTCGCCGCCTGCAAGCAAAATTGAAACTTATAACCGCGCACGAACCGTGAATCTTCTTTGCGCGCCGCAGTTTTATGACCGAGCTGTGAGCGTCGGCTCGGGGTTGTCACTTGGCAAGTTTTTGTACCTATACCTACTGATTTATGATTTTTAAAATAAATATGTAGGAATTACAAACGTTGATTCTGGAAACATAATTTTTTTATCCGGAGATAGTATGTCTGATTCTCACGGAAGTAGATAGGTATGCCACAGCCGTATTCCATTGAAAATATGTCGGTCAGTTCCTTATATTGTTTCTGGGCAACCAATATTATATATTTTATACGGATTAGATCAAGGTTTAAGTTTCGAAGCCATTGTCTATTTTCAATTTCGCGCGAGCGCCACGTGATACAACTATCGTGCTCGCCGAGCGGCAGCCCACTGCCATACGCCTGCCCGGGAGGCGCGCCGGCCAAATGTACCTAAACTGCGTAGTGACACTAGTGACACCCCCCTGCTAATATTTATATCTAATCATCATCAGACCCAAATTGGGTCTCATGAATATCTTCATTGTTTAAATCTCTAGTAGCCTCAGCTAATCTATCCCTAGCCCTCTTATACTGCCTCAAAACAGCCTCAGCCCCTCTCAACAGTGCTGACGCGTGGGACCCATGACTCGGCGCTGGCTTGCGTCCGGGGAGGGGAGACTGGGTGACGGCGGACCAGCGGACGGCCAGCGTGCCGGTGGTGATGAACTTGAAGTTTGCGTCCTGGTAAAACAAGGAAACATCTCATCAATGTAATAAAATATTTCATCTGTTGTTAAAAGAAAAAAGATTTCGGAAATTTCTTTTTTTTTATTACCACTACGGTGTCAAACAAGCATACGGCCCGCCTGATGGTAAGCAGCTACCGTAGCCTATGGATGAGTTTTTGGAAGGACTCTGTTAATCGCACATTTGTAATTATTAAATTACATATTTGAACTTTATATTTAAGTAATTTCTCCTAAGAATAGGATGATATATTTAATTCACTACTTTCCAATTTTCCAATGGATAAACATTCATATTTAGTAATTGTACCTACATAAAATTAATTTAGCGAAAATACACGTGGAAAAGCTCAGGTTTTTTTGCTTCAAATGTTTTGAAATTAGACAGTAGCTCATAGAAAAAAATCCATTTTACACCGTGACGTAAAGGGTCTTTTATAGAAAATTCATAACAATAAAGAGTAGGTAGCTGATTTGACACTTTAAACCCTTATAGAATTCAACTAACCGGAGCGGCCATTGACAGGCGTTCCCCTCTACCGAAAACATATGACCAGTGGTCATATTTATTGTATGGACTGACGTTTATCTGATGTACTACAGTCATTTTACGGGCGGCTAGTATGGGGAATTGGAAATAATTCATAACAGCTAATATTTTTAATGTAACGGATATATCATGATGCTTAAGTATTATATAAGCAATGAAATACTACAAAATATCGTTATTCGCTAACCGCCACAAATATGTACACACATATTACAAGCGTTTTTCTCGTAGGATTTTAATGACTATATCGTTTAAAATGTGTAAGAACAAACTACCACTTATTACTATTTGTTTCTAACGAATTAGGATATAGGTATATCGCCCGCGCCGTACATTTAGTAAGTTATGTGGTTTTACATGGACACTGTTTCTTGCTTTTCGCTTTCAACAGAAAGAAGACTTAAATGTCGTCATGTTTACAAATAAAAATAATTGATATTATTGTAAATAAAAATATAAAATATTTTTTGTACTTTTTTTACCTATTTAACTACTTCCGGGTGAAAAGTTTGTAGGATTTTTGCATATATTATCTATAAATATCCCATAAGAATGAAAAATCAAAAAATCAGGCTATTCTAAATTAATGTTTGACGCAACCGTATCTTTACTATACTAACGTGGCTATTAGTACGTTACGTACGCCATACATTTCACGTTCACCTCCCCCGCAAAATTCGACAGACTTTTTTGTATAGGAAATGACAGACATGGCCGCTCCGGTTGGTTGAATTCTCTAAGCTTTTGACCAGTAGCCAATTTCGCCTTACAATTTTTTTTCCATTACACCGATACTCACTTGTAACTGAGGCTTAGCCAGCACCTCCAAGTCCTTAATCAAATGGCACCCGCCAACGAAAAACCTCCGGCTTTCCCCTTCCACGTGGTTCAACTCCTCAGGGCGGGAGCAGGACAGCTGCTTGTCATAACATCCGACTTGCAGTATTAGAGGGAGGTAGCAGTAGCCTTCGGTGCGTTGACGGCCCCACCAGTCGGTGGAGATGATTTCGAAGAAGATTCTAAGGGGCGGTGTGTCTGAAATGAAGTTAACCACAGATTATGATAGACAACATATACAATCCAATACAAATACTCTTTATTGAACACCTAAAAATGAAAACCAGTACAGAAAATGCATAAAGTCAGATGAGAGGTAAACAACAAGCGGTCTTATCGCTAAAAAGCGACTTCTCCCAGACAACCTTTAGGTAGTAGAATTGCATTAAATAAACTAAGTCAGTAGGTGTTGCAAAACAGTGAAGAAAAGCGGAAAGAAAAAACTTAATACCACAAAACAATATTCTAATCAATAAATAATCATATTCAGATACAATAGACTTAAACAAAATGAATACAGCATTGGCCAGAGGTGTTGAGCATAGTTGAGCTGTTTTTTGTGTACAATTTTTATGTTAAGTATTAATTCCCTATTATATCAATGTAATCATACACGTAAAATGTTATATTTTATTGATATATCTAGAAAACTTCACTTAATAACACTTTCAAGGTACCAATAAAATATGAAAAGTGGCGGTAACAAAAATGCGAATTTAATTCGGTGCTACAAATTGCAAATATTCTATGCAGTTACTACTAACTTCATCAAAACATGCCTGTTCAGTTTGAATGAATTGCTAAAATAACTTCAAAAAAAGATAGAAACGCCGGACTAAACTTTCGAGTTTTGTATGAAAATCGCAAGGGTGCTCAACACTTCTGGCCAAGGCTTTAGTTAAATAAACATAAACATGTCCTTCATATGGGTCTTGGGGGACGCCTAGCGACATCTGCCGGCCCGCTCTACACATTGGGCCAACGTTGGCCAATCTAAGGGACGCAGCTATACGACAGAACGAGATCGCGATATCTCTTGCTCCCTCTGACGCACAACTGAGTCCTTTAGTTTGGCCAACGTTGGCCCTATGTGTAGAGCCCACTTTACACTCGGTTACGCAGTCAGCAGCAGATGTATCTAAGCAGGTGAGATGTTCAAAATTACCTACACACCCCGCATTTGGACCCGGGTATGTCGGGTATTGAATTGGGTATGTCCTTAAACTACGTCCGGACTTGGGTATGTCCTTAAACTACGTCCGGACTTGGGTATGTCCTTAAACTACGTCCGGACTTGGGTATGTCCTTAAACTACGTCCGAACTTGGGTATGTCCTTAAACTACGTCCGGACTTGGGTATGTCCTTAAACTACGTCCGGACTTGGGTATGTCCTTAAACTACGTCCGGACTTGGGTATGTCCTTAAACTACGTCCGGACTTGGGTATGTCCTTAAACTATGTCCGGACTTGGGTATGCCCTTAAACTATGTCCGGACTTGGGTATGTCCTTAAACTACGTCCGGACTTGGGTATGTCCTTAAACTACGTCCGGACTTGGGTATGTCCTTAAACTACGTCAGGACTTGGGTATGTCCTTAAACTACGTCCGGACTTGGGTGTCCTTAAACTACGCCAAAAAGAGAGGTATGGGCACTGCGAATGGCATCTCGCTAAGTGTGGTAGGGCACGTTCAGCGAATGTCATCGCTCAAATCTGGAGCAGAGCCCGACTGGGGAAGTACCTCCACCTTACAGAAAACCACAGCCAAATAGCACTAGACCCTACTCATAGTGTTGTTCCTGCTGGTGAGTAAGGTTGCCAAAGAGCTCAAAGAGGACCCAGTGTGTTGACGATGACGGACCTTCTTGTTCCTTTAGCCATCAACACAGTGAATTCTCCTTTTTGTAAAGGGTAGGCAACGCGCATGTGACTCCTTTGGAGTTGCAGTTGGAGTTTGTAGCTGCTTACCATCAGGCAGGCCGTATGCTTGTTTGCCACCGTCATGGTATAAAAAAGAAAAAAACACGGTTTATTCTCTTAACAATAAAGTCGTGTCAAGTTCATTTTGAACACCTCGCCCGCTCTGCTACTTCTGCCGCTGACTGTACTGACTGTTCTCATCCTCCCACCGCAAAAATACGCAAATGAAATATAATATAATAATTTTGAACAAAAAAGAACCGACTTCACTTAGCCTCCACCTTTCCAAAAGCAAATGGTCGAGCTGCTGTAAAAAATACTCATATCACTATAGGTGTGCCTATAATAGTTGAAGAGTTCCCTCGATTTCTCCAGGATCCCATCATCAGATCCTGACCTCGTTACAATGGGACCAAGTGTGAAGTATACTCTTTCAAACAAAAAATGAATTTACCAAATCGGTCCAGCCGTCTTCGAATAGGTAAACGGTATCGGTGTAATAAAAAAAACAAGCAAAAACATAGATCCCGACGAATTGATAACCACCACCAATAATTCTAAAACTCGACATGTGTTTCGCCTCTACGAGGCATTCTCAGGACATGCTGGACTCGTCATGTTTTTTTTGTTTTTTTTTTATATCACGACGGTGGCAAACAAGCACACGGGCCGCCTGATGGTAAGCAGTTACCGTAGCCTATGGACGCCTGCAACCCCAAAGGATTCACATGCACGTTGCCTACCCTTTAGGAACCTATACACTCCTTTTTTGAAGAACCTCATACTGTAGCCTGCTGGGAAAACCTCGGCAGGGAGTTCATTCCACAGCCGCCGCAGCGTTCGTGGGAGAAATTCCTGTTAAACCGTACAGTGCGCGACCCTTTGGCATTATTTGTTGTATTTACCTGTATTTAAAGCCCCATCCAATGTGAGCTCCACCATATGTCCGAAATTCCAATACTTCTCTCCACTATCGTTAGTGTAAGATTTGGAAATATGTGTCCGTCCGTGTAACGCGTCTGAACATTGCAGTTCTTCTGGAACCTGCAATGGAATATTTAACGTTTACATTAGTCCAGTCGCCATCAGATATACGTATCGGAGCGGCCAAGGTGGTCACAAATATCTGAACAACATCTCTGTTGTCAAGGCGATATAGTGCATTTTCAGATATTTTTGACGACCTTGGCTACCTATGCTCCGATGGTGACGGTCCAAAATCAGCGAACGATAAAAGTAAATAATTCGCAATAACTCTGCAAATTTACCCTATTCTCAGCGTTTTTCCGCAAGTTGACATCCATTGCGTCATTTGTGCCTATCAAATCAGCTCATTTGTGGTGTCATTTTGCAGATTTGAACCAAAAGGGCCTACGGCGAATTTAGAAAATCGAAATTTCGTTATCTGCGTCTCTTTTGCTCAAATTAGCAAGTGCGGTAGAGAGGGATATATAAAAATTTCTACGCTAGTCGCGGTTATATCCTATTGAACTGAAATTTAGCATACCTGGGCATTTTCACTTAACTGTGTACCATTAACGGCCGGTCAGCAATCGTCACAAAACTGACGGTCAATGTCAAGTCCCATACATTTTGTCAGGAATGTGACGGTTAGACGTTACTGAAACACGACTGAAGTAGTGTTTTAAAGTACAAGTTAAAATAAAAATACCCACCTTGCGTAACTTGGATTACAATAGTACAGTCGCCATCAAATATATCGGAGCGGCCAAGTTACTCAAAAATATCTGAACATGCACTTTATCGCCTTGACAATAGAGGCGTTGTTCAGATGTTGGTTGGTGGTTCAGACCTTGGCCGCTCCGATATATCTGATGGCGACTGTACATTACTTACCAAGGACTGTAAAAGAAAGAAAGCCCGAAACCGCAGGTACTTGTGACCCGAGCCGCAGGCGAGGGTTGTAAATATGCGATAGAGGGCTTTCTTTTTTACTGCCCGTGGTCAGTACACAAGTTTACGTCTCCACCTGACCATAATGCGAGTTTATGCGAGTTGTGACGTAATACAATATTTTCCTACCATAGAGCAGGGGCCCGTTTCTCAAAAGCTTGTAACTTGTAATACAAGCGGATGTCACTTTTCGTCATCTTTTGCTAGAAAGGGACTTCCGCTTGTTACAAGTTACAAGCTTTCGAGAAATGGGCCCCTGGTCTGATGATGGAGTCCGAAGGTGGTCAGAGGAACTCTGTGATAAAACAACGGAAGATCACTGTGTTTGCGTTTGTTCCATGAGCATTTTTTTTTTCAAAAACATTTTTACACTAGTAGTCCGCCTCGAACTCGGAACTCGCGATTTCCTTACAAACGAGATATCCAATATAACAAGACCCTTGTGATGATTTTTTCGCGCCTTCTAGCTCCATGACCCCTTGATCGATCCTGCTCATATACGATTTCTCAAATTATATGTATCTCTGCTACAACCCCAACAATTTTCATAAAGAACAGAAAAACGTTACTAAAGTTATCGCTGAACAAACTCTCAAAATCAAAAAGCCATCGAAATGCTGAGACGTCCCACTAACCAGAAGTTTTTTGAAAGAACTTGCTTCGCTTATACGCTCCGCTCGTTCGATAAGTTCCGATAAACTCACGACTAGTATAGTCATCGGCAATAGTATCTTCCTACGTGAACGCCGCAAAAATATGTGACACGCTCTTATTTGTAGGGCCATAAGAGCGTGTTTCGCGGCCTTCGTGTAGGAAGATACTATTGCCGGTGAATGTACGAGCTGGAGATCGAATCTGCGAACTCCTGATAAAAAGTCGGACGCCCAACCGCTAGGGTACTTCGTCTACTCGATAACTTCAAAATAATATTGCTATTTAACAAAAGTAGGCGTTATGATTTAGCTGCTAAAAATATTATAGATAGAATAGTAAGAAATATAATTTATTAAAACTATTTATAACGGGTTACTCACGTAATGTAAGTCGATTTTTGCTTGACATGTTTCGATCAATTTACGATGATAATTCTCACGAGTGGCCTTCCGCAACGGCAGCTCGCCGGCTAATTGATCGAAACATATCGAGCAAAAATCGACTTATATTACGTGAGTAACCCGTTATAAATATTTTTAATATGTTAGAGTCTAACGAAAGTTTTATAGTTAAATATAATTTAAGTAGATATGTACAGTCGCCATCAGATATATCGGAGCGGCCAAGGTGGTATAAATATCTAAACAACGCCTCTATTATTAAGGCGATAAAGTGCATGTTCAGATATTTTTGAGTACGTTGGCCCCTACGATATCTTTGATGGCGACAGTACTGCCAATAACTATTTTAAGTGAAATAAAAGCTTGCAAAAATATCCCACCTTGATATGAAACTCCACATACAAATTGTCCAAATCGAAATCGGTCGCCGAAAGGATCTCCACCGAGACATAGTGGTGTCTCCTGCCAAGTGGAGGCATTACAAACTTTAGTAGTTGCTTGTGCCGTTTCTCCCATTTCTTGGACAACTTTTTTAACTGGAAAAAAGTGGTATTTATAGTCGATAGGGCCATTATTGCTATACAGGAGGGATTTTCTAAATAGGTCAGTGAGCTAGCTATAAGATCCTATGATGATACACGAATATTGTTTTAGTTTTAATGTATGGATTATGGAAAACAAAATTATTGATTTGTGGCTTTTCTGGTGTCTTAACCTGGTTTTGTATATTAGTGACTTGGTCGCCATTAGAAAGATGATATAATATAACAATCGAATTAGGGTAAATCGCCAGTAACTGGCCACCGTTCAATAACTGGCCACTTCTTACTAATAATGAACTCTGTTCACCTATAAACAAAATTCATTTTAGTATAATGATTTCATTACTTGCCACCCTTCAATAACTGACCAAGTTATACTAAAATGAATTCTGATTGTAGGTGAATAGAGTTCATTTTTAGTATGAGGGGGCCAGTTACTGGCGATTTACCCCATATAATTTTTTTTTAATTATCTTTTTTTTTCGCTGAATGTACTTTTTTTAAATCTGTAGCGTTCTAGACCGTTCGCGAAGTAGACTAAAAGCGATATTGGCTAAATATTACACTAGTCAATTTGCGTTATAGATCATCCGCGAATAACCCAATTTGATCTGCTAGTTGCCCTCATTTTACCCTTTGCAAAATCCACCCTGTATTTTGACTCAACCTATAGTGACTTGTGGATTCAATCAATTAAATTAAAATCTTACAATTCATGGCTAGGCATGGCTAGGATTCAATGAATCAGATTAAAATCTTACCAAAACCAGTAGTTCATCCCCTTCCACTCTTTCAAACACCACATCCACAGCATACTCGTACCCTGGCTCCAGCTGGTACGGATCCAATTCCAGGCTGTTCACATCCGGTGACAGAATAACATAGTTCTGTGATGTATTGTGGTAAAGAGAGAGGAGGGTGGTCTCTTGTTTTAAAAGCAGTTGGGAGTCTCTGAAATTGTTAGTGTAATGATTAATGGACTACTGCGTACTGACCCACAAGCAGACATCTAAACTGACTGCTGGTCTAGGCTTGCGTCTACACCGTGTCCAAAAAGTTCGAATACACTTTGGAGGTCTTATAACTTTTTTGTACGAATAGTTATTGTAGTGAAATCTGTATTTTATTAAAGCTATACTAATATACAAAATATGCTGCAAATATTTTGGACTAACTCCACCTCTTACCTATTTTACTAGCTGACTACATTTTTCAACTCAATCTCACGCGGCACGCACCGCTTTCAAGGTTATTTCGTCCCAAATATGCTCGATATCTTTTTTTTCACTGTCCATATTTGCTATTTTATAATAATGTGACCTACAAGTGCCTACAAGGTATGTAAAAACATACCAAATCAATGTAATAAACGCAAATCTGGAGAATGGAGTGGCCGTTTACTTTCGGCAATATAATCATAAAAATTAGCTTTTCTCAAAGCTTGAACAACGTTTGGACTGTTTTGAGCACAATTTTGTGAGAAAATAATTTAATTTTTATTCCTAAACACAGTTTTCAAATTTTCAGGAGCGTTTTTCGACGAAAACCTCTGATTTATAATTTTCATTATTAATGTGCGACTTTATCGGTAAATATAACGAAATTTGGCCCCACATATTTAACTGAACCCCACACTATCACCAATAGTTCCCTCTGGAGTCTGGGAACATTAACCTCATGGTTTAGGCTGTTTTTTATACTTGTTGCTCACAAACGACCGTTTTGAGCATTGTAAGGCTATTTTAATTCAATGAGTTTCTCGTCAGAAAATCAACTCCTTCCTGCGTGCCAGGAATGTATTGAGTTGGATTATGTACTCTAATTTGCTCGATTGCTACGGAAAAACGATGAACTTCACGTTTATTGTAGCTATGATATCCAGGATCCACCTCCAAAATACCACGTAAGGATCTCCTCAAAATTTTCAGATCGGCAGTTGATTTTTGGATAAAGCGGCTTTTGTCCTCTAAACTCGCACTCTCACGATATTTAGTATTTTAATGGTTCTAGCTGCGTAGCTGACCAGATTTTTTCCTGTCTTCTAAAGAGGAGCTATTTTAAGACCTTCTCATTGTTGTGTAAACGAGATTGCGTTTGATTCCAAAAAGTTTTACCGCCTTGAAAAAACACCTTTGCAGTCGCCATTACGAAATTTTGTACTAAATTGTTAATCGAAAGTACTTCATTGAAGAGTGAAGACAAATTTCAAGTCCTTGGCGTTTTTTACTATTACATTATGTTCAAGTTAACTTATTCTTTAGATTAATATAATAAATGGATGGCCTGCAGCCTGTATGCCTTCAGGGTCAACGCAAAAATATGTGTATTCGAACTTATTGGACAGGGTGTAGATGTCTTACCTACTGTGAGAACGAGTGAAGAATGCGTTGTCAAAAGAGTCACTATGTCACATATTATGATACTGTTTCCTTTTTGAATTTGTATACAACTATTTGTAAGTGTAATTGGTGTAAACCGTTCTTATATAATGAATAATTAAAATAAAATGAAATTATTACAATTTAAGTATTGAATATTATTAAACTACTAGTGGTATACGGTCGCACCTTTAAGACTTATCTTGATAAGATCCTCAACTTACAACTAAGACTAGTGAAGACATTGGTAGCTAAGCAAACTAAAGAAAAATGTAACAAACACTACAACCAACTTTTTCAAATCTGTAACATTTTACCTGTCCACGAAAAACTTAAATACTTGTTAGCTGTCGACCAATACATGTGTCCTAAATTTAAGATATTAAAAACTTACAACCGATGTCTAAGAGTATCAAAAAGAAAAAGGTATGTCGAACCGCAAGCGTGTAATAATTACTACGGCCGAAGAACAAGACAGTTTCTGATACCGCGTATTTTTAACGTTTTACCCTCCGAACACGAGTTCTTGTCCAAAACAATGTTTAAGAGAAAAATCAAGGGTTTGTTATTAAATAGTTACTCAAATGTAAGTTAGTGATAGCACAAGTATATTAAATTTAACTCAATATGTATCTGCAGTGAAGACGGGTTACTTAGTACCTAAGGAAGTGTCCATACAAATTGACCCGTTTTCATAGTGCTTGGATGTAAGTAGTAGTTAAGTTAGATAATGTAAGGAAATATATGTATACTGGGTGTATTCCATTCGCCAACAAACTGTTTCGCAGTTTGGCGAAGTTTTGTAGTATTTTTAAGTTTTTTTATTACTGAGCAATAAATAAAAAAAAAAAAACAATGAATACGCTTGTTTAGAGCAGGCCTCTCCAAAATATGGCCCACGGGCCGGACACTGGTCCAACAGCCTGCCCATCAAACCCATACAAGTAAAGAGGAACCCGCCAGGAAAAATTTGGAGACCCCTGGTTTATACAGAATGGTGTGGCCGACACACTGGATGTTATGGGTTGGAACCACAGCTCATATCAATCAGTTTCTCGGGATTATTAATGTTTCATTTGATGTTAAACAATAACTTGGTGAGAAAAAACATATTAAGGATGCATAGAACAGCGAAGAAAATCAAAGTTCTATTTTACGTTTCCAATCTGCTGGGATTATCTCAGTAATCCTTGTGCTGTGAGAGTATGCATGGGCCCAGTAGTGGGACTTTATATGGAGGCTAGTAATGATTAATGATATTGAGACTTCAAATGAGGCAACAAATAGAAGGTATAAGAACCTATAATATAAATAACAGAAATAAATAAATAATTTTGAAATACTTACTCATTATACTCAGAGTTGTCATACATTACATGCATAGATGTCCATTTTTCCTCACTGGCAATGCTTTCCTCACTTCTAAATAAATGTGCCATAGAGCTTGTATCTTCTCTAAAAACTTTTTCACATAAATTTAGTCTTTCCAAGCAAGAATTCAAATTTAGAATATCAGAACCACCAGTTATTTTTTTAATTTTATTTACTGGCATTGGTAAGTGATAGTCATGATGGATGTATGTGAATATTTTGTCAGGTTCATAGTCCGATTCCTCTAACTTGTCATGGTAAGATAATTCATGTTCTGAAATACAGTTGTGTATGTCACTATACCTTTGTGTTTCATGCAAACTAAATGCTTTCTCTTGCCATTTAAATTCATGTTCCTCTATTTTATTATGTTGTACATGCTGGATGTTGTTTGAATCATTTTTATAGGTCTCAAACTTGGCTAACGTTTTGATACCTTCGTGAGGTTTCAGTCTGATCCTGAAAACAAGTTTGTGATATTAAAACATTGGTCAATACATTTCAAATCCTAACGACGAAAAATTTAACGACCTCATTGGCGCTCTAATTTCCTATGCGTGTTAAAGAAAAAACGATACACACACAAACTCCCAAAAAAATGGACAGTATTGTATTACTTTATTAGCAAATGTATAACAATTAATTTCTTACTTTATTTTAATGTGTTCAATCGGTGATTTCAACCAGTAAACTCCAGTTACTTTATTGCACCGGTCAAAGTTATTCATACTGTACAATTAATCATTATTTTAACTTCGAAACTCTCATCAAGTCATCATGAAATTCATGAATGTCTTTGTTTCACTTATGTTTCACCGCTCACTCCGCTTATCACCGGGTTTTTGACATTGATAATTTGACAGAAATATAATGACAACAACAGTTTCCATGACTACCCGTTGTATGTTCGGATACTCGCTACAATGACTCGCACCTTACTGAAAAAGCATATAATAATGTAAACTGTATGTACAATTATAAAGCCCTTTGAAGCAATTGAGATATATAATATCACTAAAATATTTTTTTTATCCATATATTTTTCGTTAAAACGTCATGCTTATTCACTCATTCACTCATTCATTGGTTCTCATTCGCAATACCGATCTGTCAGTCCCATCACTAAAAATCTAAACCGTTAGTCTATGGTGACTGTGGTCAGTCACTAACGGTGTTGTTGCTTTGGTGGTCTTGTCCCGTGTTCCTCGCAAAATATACGGATTTAATAAAAACTTATCTTAAATATCGAACTTTTCACATAACATTATCTTATCACGCGTTTACAAAGATTGATCGATGATGCATAATACTGGCTGCGCCCAAATTCCGACAGTGTTGTGATGTGCTACTTTGCGAATATTATTGTATAGTTGTTTTAGTTGTTAGTCACGCCTGATTTTTAGTGAAAGAAAATGCCTGGGCAGGGAGAAACTACCGTTTCTGTGCCGCTGACGCCGACGAGGTCTGATTTGTACTGGCGGAGAATATTTAACAAAGTAAGTTTGTTTAATAAATCATCTCTTTTTAAGTTTTCGAGTGACACGTATGGACAATTGAGCAGGTTTGCGTCTCTTAAATATGATAAAACCAAAGTTTTGAATGTATAATTTCACTGGATACAATCTAACTCAAGAATATGCAATCTATTTTTAAATCTAGCCTCGCACATTCAAATATTCAATTGTTTATTTCTGCCGCGGTTTACTCGTTTTCATTTACACTGTCACAACACAACCCAAAAAAACTTAAGCGAATGTAGTAAATTTTTTTTTTTTTTTTTTTTTTTTTTATACCACGACGGTGGCAAACAAGCATACGGCCCGCCTGATGGTAAGCAGCTACCGTAACCTATGGACGCCTGCAACTCCAAAGGCGTCACATGCGCGTTGCCGACCCTTTACAAAAAGGAGGATTCACTGTGTTGACGACTAAAGGAACAAGAAGGTCCCTCATCGTCAACACACTGGGTCCTCTTTGAGCTCTTTGGCAACCTTACTCACCAGCAGGAACACAACACTATGAGTAGGGTCTAGTGCTATTTGGCTGTGGTTTTCTGTAAGGTGGAGGTACTTCCCCAGTCGGGCTCTGCTCCAACATTACATTATTTACATTTTCAATTTTACAAGAATACTTTTCTTTGAATTTATTATGTATAGGCACCGATCGAATAATACTAGGGATACACAATCAGCCCTACAATGGTACCGCAAGAACGACTCGGCGGTACCTTTCTTTGGCAGTCTTATTACGGTACAAGCCAGGCCGGTTACAAATTTTCATGAGCCATATTTTCAGTAAATCTTGCTTGTGCAAAAAATAACAGTTTGTGCCTATAATCATAAATCGACTTAAAGCCCTGTTACACTTGTCGTAAATTATGTATTTAGTCAAGTTTAACGGCATTTATCAAGTTACTACTAAGTTAAGTTAGGATCCTAATTAGCATGCTAGTTAGGACACTGAAAAAAGTAGTGTAAAAGGTTGTGTTGTATTATATCAAGGCTTCAAGCAGTAATGTAAGAAGGAACAGACTCAAATAAGATTTACTGAAAATATGGCTTGTGAAAATTTGGAACCGGCCCGTCTTAGACCGTAATAAGACTGTCAGAGAAAGTACCACACAAGTTGTTCTTGCAGTACTATTATGGAGCCCTTTTTTAGGGCTGATTGTGTATCCCTAGTATTATTTGATTGGAGTATCAAGGTCAATATACCGTGAGCATTGCGAGAGACTTTAACAGTGTATTCATGATCATATTTAGAGAACAAAATGTCCTACAAACTTTTCCGTAATTCGCCATAGTTTCAGAGTAAATACTACTTACAAAAAATTGCATTTTGAATTGTTTCTCAGTGTAAAATGCTTTTTTGATGGCGATCTCCAGTATGGGGCATAGTCTAGACATCTCTTATTGACTGATATCGAAGACCTAAGAAACACTTTGCATGGACTAGATTTTACGAGAAAAAATGTAGCAATATACTTTTTCCATTACTTTTTTCTAGTGACATTTACTTTTTATATAGAACAGCATTCCAAAAAGGTGAAAAAAAATTTTTTTTTATGGCATTTTACAACAAAAGTCTGTTTTTTCATTCTTTTGACCTCAGAAATGCGTGTTTAAAATCTCTCGCAATGCTCATGGGCACCGTGTATTCTGAATCATAATAAATAAATGTAATCAATCATTCATTATCTGTAGAGAACTTATAATTTTAAATTTTATCCAGTACTTGCTATTATCAAACATAGTGGTTGGTAATAGTGAAGCAGAATATAGATTGTCAACAATATTGTTTTGTCAATCAATCACAGTCTTTCTATCATTTTCATCACACTCGTTTATAAAGTGTGCCATTACAGGCAGGCATAGAGGGAGTTATAATAGCTTATTCCCCAGGGAGTTATGGCCTTTTTGTTTCCTTATTTACATTTTTTAATTTATTCTTTGCAAGTGTGATGAGAATTTTGCAAAATAGAGTTGAAAAAACACTCTGCTTCGGCCTCTGGCTTCTGTATACTTACTTTTGTTTGCAATATATCTTACTCCCCACTTTGCACAGGGTACTATAATATTAATTTTATTTAGCCCATCTTATTCAATGTATTTGGGTAAAATTACAATACTGGGGAATTTCCACACTTGTTACTGACTTTACGAAAAAACCGGCCAAGAGCGTGTCGGGCCACGCTCAGTGTAGGGTTCCGTAGTTTTCCGTCCGTCACAGTAAGTGTCCCCACTTAAGAGTTAATAACACCGCCATGTAGGATATGATATGAGAGTTCCACGTACAGCGACATCTATCGGCAAATTAAGTAAACTATTGCGCGCGAGCTTAAAGTATGGAAGATGATTTTTATGGGATAATTTTTTATTGCGTGAACCGATTTTCACCGTTTTTACTTTATTTGAAAGCACGTAATTTCATTGTAATTTTGTAGAAATTACAGGTACAATAAACACCTGCTTATACGGTTAAATTACAAACTTAGTTCAGAAATTATTTTGTATTTTTTTTTTCAAAAACTATTCATCCTATCAAGTTCAAAATTATTTTCCTAGAAAGTTTTTATAAAGTTCTCCTTTTGAGATTTTTTTCATATTTTTAAAACTTATGGTTCAAAAGTTAAGAGGGGGGGGGGACGCATATTTTTTTACTTCTGGAGCGATTATTTCCGAAAATATTTACATTATCGAAAAATGATTTTAATAAACCCCTATTCATTTTTAAATACCTATCCAACAATATATCACACGTTAGGGTTGAAATAAAAAAAAAAATCACTCCCCACTTTACGTATAGGGGAGGTACCCTAATAAATAAAAAAACGACTTTTTATTTTACCACTTTGTCGGCGTGATTGATATACATATTAGTACCAAATTTCAGCTTTCTAGTGCTAACGGTCACTGAGATTATCCGCAGACGGACGGACGGACGGGCAGACATGGCGAAACTATAAGGGTTCCTAGTTGACTACGGAACCCTAAAAATCAGCTTATCAGTTCTGCCTACACTAAGTCATGTTTTATTTCGGTCAATGCTTTTGTAATTGTATTGTATTAATTTTAGTTCCCTCAATACTATTGGCTGTCTGCCAACACTCTTGCTCTGTGTAATCATGATAGGTATTTGACATAATTCACCTAGTGGTTGAAATATTTAAATATTATGCCATAGCTCAAATGTATGATCCCTAGATCCCTACGTGTGACTACCCTTAAGTGTCAAATTGTCAATATTTGCCTTAATGAGGTTAAAAACCGTTCTAGGTTTAGAGACTGTATTCCATAATGTAATGATTTGACTTACTTCTTAAAATTAACAGTTTTTTTTTTAAATAAATAAATATTATAGGACAATCTTACACAAATCAACCTAGTCCCACAGTAAGCTCAATAAGGCTTGTGTTGTGGGTACTAGACGACGATATACTCGTATGTAATAGATATATACATATAAATACTTAAATACATAGAAAACATCCATAACTCAGGAACAAATATCCGTGATAAACACACAAATAAATGCCCTGACCAGGATTCGAACCCGGGACCTCCTGCATCATAGGCAGGATCACTACCGCGACTGAGCTAGGAAGCCGTTTAAATGATTGTTTATCTTCAAAAATATATCTCCGAAATGTAATAAAATAATGCAATAAACTTGAGTATGCAAGTAACTGTAGTTAATTGTCCATTCAATCTGAGAAGTTGTATAAGTGGCAAGAATTTAATTGCTATAATGTTGTTGTAGACAATTTCCTGTTCGAGCGTAAGAATCTGCGAAACTAAAAGAATTTACAAATAATACTTCTACTGTAATAAAGTCATTATGGTCTCACAAGTATCACGTATAGTATTTTTTCTATTCCCGTACCTTTATTTGTTATTTATGACATTCATGAACACATAAAAATATATATATATATTATGGGACAATCTTACACAAATCAACCTGGTCCCACAGTAAGCTCAATAAGGCTTGTGTTGTGGGTACTAGGCGACGATATAAATGTATAATAGATAAATACTTACATATATAGAAAACATCAACAACAACTCAGGAACAAATATCCGTGATGAACATACAAATAATGCCCTGACCAGGATTCGAACCCGGCACCTCCTGCTTCATAGGCAGCGTCACTACCGACTGGGCTAGCAGGCCGTTAAGTTAAAACATATATAAGAACATGCATAATTGGTCTGAAGACAAGTCTATAATCTATTCCCCAATACCGCATCGGTGCCTACAACGTGCCTACACGCAATAAGGTTTTTACGTTGGCAGTTTTACGATATTACGTGTAAACAACACTTAAAAACGAAATAAATTGCTACCAACCTAATAACCTAAATAAACGTTTTTACGTTTCCCGCACTTTCAGATGTTTGGCAAAGTTATCGCAAATTTCGGTGACTACTGTACTCATTTGAGTGAAAGAAACAAAGATAATCGAGTTTTGATTTTTATGGTTCGCTGTAAATCCCCGAGATATTTTTTTGTTTTAGTTGTATTTTCTTTGTATTTGAGCTAGATTAAGAATTTTTGATGTAATAACTGCGAGTATATGTGATGGTATACCTACTTGAAATACAGTGTTTTAAATGGTTTAACTTAAGTTATTGTTGATTACCTACATTTGCGGAGTGGTGACGATCACCGATCACACGGCCAAAAAGGTCTTAAATACCTATCGCCGAAGAAAGGAGAGGAGTAGGGCGCTCTCCTACGACCTGGACCAGAACACTAAAGGACATGGAAACGATGGGTACTTACCTTATGACGCAGAATATAGGCATGAATGGTGCAAGATTATTAGGAGAGCCGATGCATACTGATATGGGAACATGGCAAGGAACTCATCAATAACGTGTTGAGATTCATTAGATTGACCACCATTGCACCTCTATGGCCAATTAGGTTTCAAATCATGACCAATCAGATTGTCATATCATAAGTACCAATACTTTAATTACATTCAAATTTCGAACACCTTCTGGAATCGGTAAACCAGAAGACGTTCGAAATTTGAATGTAATTATAATTAGAGTATCGGTCATTGATATTTCGAACAAGAGCCCACGACACTGAACCTAGTTCAACAAGTCTCCTAGATGAGATATATATTATTAGTCCCGAAGCACACGTTGGTTAGCAGCGAGTGGCGAGTCAGTGCGGAGAGCGCGGGGGTGGACATTCGGCCTAGTAAAAAGATTGGAGAGCGAGTGACTGTCTCGGTCATTCCGAGCACTCGGCCGAGAGCACTGACTCGCCACTGTACTCGGTAGGTGTAACCAGGGCATTACTCGGAAAGTTTTCATTTCCACCCAAATGCCTAATATTGATTTCATGTCATGGAAACTGAACCGACAGCACAAGCTTTATCATAAAGCCTTTATGACACAATCATAACATGACTGCATGAGAGCGAATGATTAGATTATCATTAATTCATTATCTATCACCCTTGGCTGTTTTCATCGTAACAGTTTATGTAATAAAAATCATTCAGCGATTTTTCCTGGACCTAACCGTGAGTCATGAGTCACCAGAACGTAATATAACTTTGATGATAATGAAATGACTCATTTCTTTCAATTCGGTACCGCGAAACTCTTTGTTACAAAAAAGTAGAGGTACCTAATGCTACCATATAATGTCATATCACCTTAGAGCATTCAACCAACCGGAGTCGCCATTGACAGGCGTTCCCCTCTGCCGAAAACATATGACCGGCGGTCATACATTACGTCATTTATTGTATGGACTGATGTTTATCTGATGTGGCTATTTGTACGTTTATACGTACGAATAGCCATACATTTGACGTTCCCCTCCCCCGCAAAAATCGGCAGACTTTTTTGTATAGAAAATTAAAGACATGACTACTCTGGGTTGAACGCTCTAATGCTAGCACCACACTTCGCCTATTCGGCCGAATAGGCGAAGTGTGGTTCAGCATTAGGATATTACCTACACAAATAATAGTTGATCACCGAAAGCGCTGGTAGCCTGACGGTAAGACGTCCGACTTTCAATCTGGTATCTGATTCCTTCAAACCCCGGCTCGTACCACTGTGTTTTTCGAAACTAAATGTACGAAATATCATTTAATATTTACCAGTCGCTTTTCGGTGAAGGAAAACATCGTGAGGGAGCCGGACCTGATAAGCCAAAGACCTTGCTACTATATTCACAATAGAGTTCCCCATTTTATCCAGAGTTTCGTCCATTGAGAGCCATAAAATACTATCTAAAAAAACTCCTTATCTTCGTAATAGTGCCTTTATATACCTTTTGCAAATACACCTTTCTTAGGATGCTTTGTCCAGGCAATCTTCTAGTACCACAATTACAGCAAATGTATTTGTTAAAAAACTTTCTAAACTCTGGATGGTTTACTTTGTTCCAAGCAATATTGCAGTTGATGAGAAACAATCATAGGTATAAACATCGTTCATACTGCCATTTTTTGGTGACTTTGGCTTTCACGTGCTTCTCTACGTTACGTTAAACTTTTTTAATTTCAAATTAGTATCACACGCCGAACAATATATGTGTGACTTATCTTCGCTTACCGTTAGTTCTTCGTAAGGTTTTATCCAACTTAAGATTATACTATTTTCATCACTGTTATTTTGATGAGATATGCTATTAATATGGTTCACAACAAACATTTTTTTTGGCGCTGTAAAATATACATCACATAAGGAACAATGAACACTATATTTTTCTTATATGGCTCTATCCAGTATTTAATCTCGGAAGTTGTAATATTATTCATTTTAAATAAAATTAAAAACCAATTTGAAGGTCTCTTATCAAAAGTGTCAACTAATTATGTCAATATTTTTTAATTTTAAATTGTGAATGAATTTGCAATACTGACTAAACACAGGCATTAAAGAGGATATATAACTAGATAAATAATATTGTAGCATCACATGTGATCAGTAATTAGTATTATTATATAGGTTTATGATAAAATTAATTACGTTCGACTAAAATGAACTCAGTAACGATGTGACAGTATGTATAAATCATTATATTTAATATGGCATCATACTTTTTGACTTTGACTTTGACTTCGAAAATTTCACATATGGCGGCTCCAAGGATTTTAGAACCACGGTATGCTACGAAAAGTCCTAAGCCTAGTCATTACAAACAGCAGTTTTGACTGTTTTTAGAGTAAAACAGGAAATACCTATTTTGATATCTCATTAATCTCATAATACAAATATTTCTGCGTTAAGGAGATCATACCTCTTCTAATTCACAGTACAGCTGCCATATTGTATTTTATAGATACTTGATGGTGATTGGTGACTTAACAAAATATAAGCTAATATAATCAATCATCTTAATTTTCCGAATCCCACAAATCTATATATCAATTGAATTTGTTTCTTTTATGTAACAGTTTATAATACCTACCTAGATAGATAAATTAATAAATATTATGGGACAATCTTACACAAACCGACCTAGACTCACAGTAAGCTTAATAAGGCTTGTGTTGTGGGTACTAGGCGACGATATGTATAATCCGTAGATAGATATAGATAAATACTTAAATACATATAAAACATCCATAACTCAGTTACAAATATCTGTGATTAGCACACAAATAAATGCCCTGTCCAGGATTCGAGACCGGGACCTTCTGCTTCGTAGGCAGTGTAACCACCGACTGGGCTATGAGGCCGTCGAAGATGATAGATATATTATAATAAAATTTATACAAACATACATACGCGTAGATATTGTTAAACCACAATTAATCGCAAGAAGAAGATAGATGGGACGATGAAACGTGAAACATGTATTCTTGGTCAAGTGAGGGTAAACTAAAAACACAAATGCCACAATATCTATGCAATGGATCTCAATTACTATTTAAATAGTCCGTCCAGTCCAGTCTAGTCTAAAACTACGTCTAGCCCACGCGCTTGCGACTTGGCGCCGCTTCTACGAAATAGTGACCGTGAACCGTTTAATGTAAGGGTAACTAAGTGTCTCTTCTATTTATAGCTTCCTTTCAATGCCAAGGACGTCTAGGGGGTTGTGAATGAATAGTCCTGGCTGTAGCGCCAAAAGCGATTGTAAAGCTGACATTTAAACTAAAATGTTATAAGTGTCTTTAAGATCTTTCTTACATGGAATGGAGGTGAAGCTACTAGCTGTTAACAACTGATAATGTAAGGCGTTACCGCTACTGGTAGCCAGTTAGCCACCATACCTGGACATCAATCGTCGCTTAAGACGAAATTAGAGAAGCAGACAGATAAATATGATTAACTTTCACAGCACTACCACCACAAAGTGAACAGTGTGAACACCTAGAGTGCATAGGCACTCTAGGTGCGATAGCGCAACAAGAGAGATAAACCTTAAGTTACCAAAATATGACCCTAATACAGAGCAAGTAGGTTAGCCATCCTAAACATAAAACCTATAAGGTATAGTCGTATTTTTTATTTGGTCTTGAATCAGGGAATAATTATTATGGTAGCAGCTACATTGTTTGCACCAGTTTGATGCAGTGCCCAAGTAACACAGGAAGCATTATAATTTATAACATAACATATGAATAGTTAACTTATTTCGAACTTAAGGACCGTATAAACTCTTATATACGTTCACCGAGCAACTTGTCGCATTATATGATGCTTTGAGCTGTATAACGGTTGTATAATGGCATATCTAAATGCTTTTGTAAAGCCTTTAGCTTTAGTGCAGCAAACCACAACGCAACTGTACAGATTTCAGCTGTTTAAAAGCACTTAAGTGCTTTAGGTTCTACAATAGCATTATATGATGCTTTACGCTGCATAACGGTTGTATAATGGCATATGTAAATGCTTTTGTTTAGCCATTCGTTTTAGTGCAGCGAACCAAAATGCAACTGTACAGCATTTTTTTTTTTATATTAATGCTTAATGCTGTTTAAGAGCATGAATATTAACCATTATAATGCCACGTACATTGGCTATACAGCTTGTAGCTATTTTTAATGCTTAAGGGTGTAGAATAGCATTTATAAGTAGGTAATACATTCCTAATGCTGTATAATAGCAATAATATAAACCATTATAAAGCCAAGTAATTCACTATAAGGGGCTGTTCATAAATTACGTCATTTCAAATTGGGGGGGGGGGTCTGGACATCGGATGATGGTAGCATGACGTAGGAGGGGGGGGCCGTCATTCCGAAGATCACATCATCTCTCGCATCTTTAAAAAGTGCTTCAAAGTGTAAAAAAAGGAATGAAATTCGTGTTTCTATAAACTTTTAATGCTATAAAATAGTATCTACTAAATAGTTTTTTATTTTACAATTAAGCTACAAACGCATTTTTTTAAAATGACGTGAATTTATTGGGCAGGGGAGGGTTGGATTCTTTTAGGGGGGGGTAAAAATCATCAAAAATTGATGACGTAATTTATGAACAGCCCCTATACAGCTTTTAGCTGCTTTAGTGCCTTAGGGTCTACAGTAGCAATTTTAAGTAGTATGTAATGCTTAATGTTGTTTAATAGCATAATTATTCACGTGTAATGCTGTAGGCATTAATAAGCTTTTTTTAAGGGTCATTGAGCTGCTATTGGACTAAGAGCTAGCCACGTCAGATATGACACAATAATGAGAGCAACAAAACCCGTCTGGTTAGATTGCTATACTATTCTCATTGCTAGATCCTGGCATCTGGCAGTTTTTAATGGGTGGAGGTCACAGTGACAGACTAGCAAAATGTTTTAATTGGAAAATAGTGATACCAAACTAGGTAAAAACTGCCGAAGTTGTCTCAGTTATAAAGGACAGGGCCTATATTTTAAGGGGCTCCCTGGTGCCAACGACCTTAGATCTGATTCCCTTAGTTTTCTAATTATCTATATAGCTTATCATATTATCAGTAACAGCTTTAAAAAAGTAAATATAGTATCCTATATTTACTTCAATATTCATTGTCTTCGAGATATTTGACATCAAAGTCGAACCGGTTTAGGCTAAAAAAGTGGTTTTATGGTCATACATTTTGTGTTAATTAGTTAAAAATTAAAATCTGTCTACAGTTTTTTAGAGAAATCAAAGAGGAACCCTAATATGTAGATTACGTATATGTAAGATTCTTTACACCATTTGAATATCGATAAAAGTGTTTTTTTAGACCATATTTTAAAAATATCATAAAAAAATAACGGCACATTTATTTCAAGATTCGGCTCTACAGGATGGAGATAAAAGATTCAAGAACCGATAGTCGTTTGCCTTATCTGTAGTGAATATGTTGGAATATCGACTCAAAACTGGTCAAAAATCGATAAAAAACGTTAGACCAAAAAATATTGTGTATTATTACTGAAACAAAAACAGTAGGCGACAAACTATGAACTATATTATACATTGTTTGTCACTACTTTCCCCCAACATAAACTTTTGTATAATTTCTCTTAATATTGTATAGTATTTGTATAGTTTCTCATAATATTGCATCAAACCCAAATCTCTAGGATTTGTAGTTCACCAAACACGGTTACAAACCTACCAAACACGGTTACAAACCTACCAAACACGGCTACCATCCCACCAAACACGGTTACAATCCTACCAAACGCGAGTACCATCTACCAAACAGTCCGTTGAGTCCGTTCCATTTACGGCCCGGTAGCATATCTGAAGTCCAAGTCAGGATCATAAAAAGTATGTGGGCGTGGAAAACATTATAGATCCTTTCCACAACAAACATTACTTACACACCCTTGCATGGAGTAATAATAATAAAAACATTATACACGCAATATAGGAAGTGTAGCCCATCTAATAGTGCCAGCAAAAAAGGAATGATACATGGCCTATCAACGATTCCTCGGAAGGCCTGAAAATCAAGGCTGGACCGTTTGTGACTCAACTGCGGGATAAGAGAGTTAGTCATCGCCAATTTAAGCGTTGATAGCCAGGTGGCGACTGATATGATATCGTGAGTACATATGCGTATCTATCTACAGAGCTTGGACGAGCAGTTTTAGAACGGACCCTCCTGCGTAACATTAGCAAAAGTAGCAGCGCAGACGAAGATTTTTAAATGATGTATTGAAGCCACTCTTGTTAAAGGAAGGCAGATATTTTTGGGCACTGTCACCAAAAATTCAGTTCTATAGGATAAACTCAGTCTGTTGTACTAGTATGAAACATAACAGTACATGTTAATTTACTTAATGCAAAGGCGGGAAGAGATATTTTGACTAAAACTCAGAACGTGACGGTTGCGCACGAAAATCAAACTACATAACATAACATAAATACTCTTTTTATACTAGCGCATACTTTCCGATAGAGCTTTTATGGTCGCAGTTTGTAGCATCGCCAACGATGGTACAATAGTAGTTTATGTAACTGTTACGTACTAAGGCCTAATTACGTACAGTTGCATACACAGCTTTATCTACACTCATATTATATATCCTAAATGAAGTGTTCGGAAACCATAGAATGACCGCCATTGCACCGCTATGGCCAACTCGATTGTGCCGGCGGTCGCGCGGGCGCGTTCCGTTGGTCAGGAATGAGGACAGGATTTACATTATGTTATCAAATTCGATGTTCGGAATTTTAAACTCATAACAAACCGTATCAATGTATGAGCATGTAAAGTTAAAATTACGTTACTGCCACAGATAAAAAGCTTATCATAGTAAAATCGGTTGTGGTAATGCTAGCCATTGCCTACCGTTTTTGAACACGTTTTAGAGGACTTACGAGTGTAGTGTGTAGTTAGTGAGTGTAGATAAAGGATTTTTATACAATATTGTAACACTGTTGCTCGAGCCCGCGCGGCCACGCCGCAGGCGCGGCGTACCGACTTCAAGATTTCAAAAGGAAGTGGTTCTCAATTCGGTTGTATGCTTTTTTTTATATTTGTTACTCCATATCTCCGTCATGTTTGAACCGATTTTGAAAATACTTTTTTTTAATTGTACGTATATACATACAGATTGGTTCCGTTTTTGTCAAAACACAGTTCTGATGATGAGATCCATGAGGAATCGAGGGAACTCCTCAAATCTTAAAGGCATCGGTAATGATTAATGATAGTGATTATTGTGTTTTTATCAACGAATCAAGCATCTTCATAAAAAAAGGTGACATTTAATGAAGTGGAACTGCGGATGATGATCAGGACGGAACGCTTCAACGACGCATACTTCACGTTTGGTGATTTGTCCTCTTCGCTGTGTTTGTAAACAAGTTCGATTTTCAAGACAATTTTTTATCAAGCTCGAGTTCCGATGATGGGATCCATGAGGAATCGAGGGAACGCCTCAAATGTTAAAGGCATACATATAGTGTTTTAGTATTTTTATCACGGAACTCTTCAACGACGCATAGTTCACGTTTGGCGATTTGTCCTCTTCGCTGTGTTTGTTAAGCGAGTTACATTTTCAATACAATATTTTCATTTTATTGTATGGAATCTAAGAGTGCACCATATTAAATAATCTTTCACCGGCCTCCCCTATTGAAGTCGTTTTTAGGGTTCCGTAGTCAATTAGGAACCCTTATAGTTTCGCCATGTCTGTCCGTCCGTCCGTCCGTCCGCGGATAATCTCAGTGACCGTTAGCACTAGAAAGCTGAAATTTGGTACTAATATGTATATCAATCACGC
The DNA here is from genome assembly GCA_947086415.1 of Pammene aurita. Classification (NCBI taxonomy): domain Eukaryota; kingdom Metazoa; phylum Arthropoda; class Insecta; order Lepidoptera; family Tortricidae; genus Pammene; species Pammene aurita. The sequence continues at coordinate 5,162,348 of OX352307.1, forward strand.
CGACTAAGTGGTAAAATAAAAAGTGGAAAAAATGTTTTATTAGGGTACCTCCCCTATATGTAAAGTGGGGAGTGATTTTTTTCATTTCAACCCTAAAGTGTGATATATTGTTGGATAGGTATTTAAAAATGAATAGGGTTTAGTAAAATCATTTTTTGATCATGTAAATATTTTCAGAAATAATCGCTCCAAATGTATAAAAAAATGTGTCCCCCCCCCCTCTAACTTTTGAACCATGAGTTTTAAAAATATAAAAAAAAATGTCAAAAGTAGAACTTTATAAAAACTTTCTAGGAAAATTATTTTGAACTTGATAGGTTGAATAGTTTTTGAAAAAAAAATACAAACTAATTTCTGAACTAAGTTTGTAATTTAACCGTATAAGCAGGTGTTTATTGTACCTGTAATTTCTACAAAATAGGCAACTTACTCAATAGGCATGATGACACATGTTGAACTATGCAATTAAATTTTTCACGCTACCGTTCGGCAATGTGACAAAAGATGGTCAAAATCCAAGCTGGAAAGTAAGCACTTGCTGTAGCACCTGAACCACCACTACAGCAATGTTATTGTAGCGATGAAATGTCATTAGTTGGAAAGTAAATTGTCCAGTTATGTCATCGCATTCATTAAAAACATTAAAAGGTCTTTTTTGGCACAACTTTATGTTTCAAAAATAAAATAAGGTTGTTTATCGGGCCAACTACCTGTTTTCAAAAAAAAAAGAAACGTCAAAACCATTTATTCACCCTTAAGGCGTTTTAACTTTTTTAGCCGTTTGAGGTTTTCTATCAAAAACGCCTCTAAGTAATGAGTCGGTTTGAAGCAAACAACAGAAAAACGCTTCTTGAAAGTGAAAAAAAAAGTAAAAAGGCTGGAATGGAATACTGAATTGGATATTGTTTCACCGAAAAACTAGAAAATTGTATCAACGCGGTGAAAATGACTTCATTTAGTGAAGGAAATGATTTATTTCCTCACAGTAGTCGTGAAAAGCACTATGTAATATCTCGGTCGAAAGCGCTATAGGTGGACTCGTATCTTCGAGGGCCTCCCCAGGCGGGTCGGCCCTCGAACTAACTCGATCCACCTATAGCTTACTTTCAAGCCTCTACAACAATGTACTATAGTTGATAGGGTGCAAAATGATCAATATATCTAACTAAAGTGAAAATTTATAAATTCTATTGAAATGGCTCAAAGATATCAAGCTGCAAAATCTCTAAATTTTACGATTTTTTAAAGTGCGAAATTTTAAAAGCAATAATACCATTCGATTTTTAACATTTTACTGTAAAATTAATTGTATAGCAACCATATAGGTACATAAACGCAAAATTTCACTGTAAAAATAGCAATTTCATATTTTTTTCCATACTTTAAACAGGGTGACTATGTGATCGTGACGTCACTTTTGCACGTCATTTTGTTAGGAGCGTTTTGAGAAACAAATGCAAATCTCGGACTTTAAGTCTCAATTCTGACTTTTAGGTTGATTTAACGCAATTGGCCCCATTATAGACATTTGATCCTCACAACAAAACGAATCGATTGATACCACATGAAAAAAATTCACCATGACTATTGTATAGAGGCAGCAGGTCTTTCGTCGAACTCAATTCTAACCGGCTTGCCTATATTGAGCACTCGTAGAAAAAGTATTGTATACAATAGTGACATAATCAAGCTTTTCAATCTCGTACCTTACTTAGGCCACTCAGCAAGCTTCGTGGCCTAAACACGGTACTCGGCTGAAAAGCTCTTAATTATGTCACGATTGTATAAAATACTATTATTGCACACATCAAAATAAAGAAACACATAAAATACAAGTTACAAACAGTAAAGCAGAGCTATTAAAAAGCTACTTTTTTATACAGTCCCAAAAAATGTCAACCAATGGAATATATACGACACCTGCTCGTACAATGAATTTTCTAATGGACATAACCAAATTGCATAAATTCACTTAAAACTTGTTAAGAAGCTTTTCGACGATTATTGGCACAATACAAGTAGTGATTACCTACTAATGAACATTAGCCTTAATTTGATGGTTTGGTCCATGCATGCCGCATGCCTTTGCGCGATTTCATCAAGGTTTGTAAACTAACGCCGCTAAATACTGCATCGGAATCTAATAATGAATTTCATAAACACAGTTGTTTGGATTTAGATCATCAAATGCAATGGAAATAACGCTTTTCGTTTAGATTCCATAGGTGATAATAAAAACGTAGTTAGTATTGTAAAGTTACGATTGAATTCATCATTTTTAAGAAGATAAAAAAACACGTGATTTCGACATTTGGCCGATGAGCCACAAACTTTTCTATGGAATTATATCTTTGAACGCGTTAGTCATCACGTTATGTTAACATAACAGATGGCATACAATGTCATTATCAATATAGTCGGCGCGGAAAGAGAAATGTCCTAGTTGTCCTACAAATCATTAGTTGCCCATTGATTTATTAATATTATATATCCTACCTACTAGATGTAACATCTAGAACAAATTTTGTACGCCATGTTTTGCGGTTGACAGTTGTGACTGAATCAAAGAGTAGTATAGAATAGTGATTTTGAATATAACTTTTGGGACAAAGAAATTCTTAGGGATGTCATCTCCTGTTACTCAATATAGTCCCCATATAAATCGCGACACTTCTCTTTACGAACAAACTATTATTCAGAGAAATGTTAAACAGTAAAAACTGTTTTATGCTCCCTATATCTCAGGAGTTCGATGACCATTTGCGTTACGTCAATTTAATTGATCATGACATCAAATTTATAACGGCACTCAACTACGTCAACTCAACTACGTCATTAGGCTGGCTGATATGATGAATAACTACTTTAAGGCTGGAATCAATTGTTTATAAATCAATTGTCCCATTCAAGAAAACCGAACGTCGAAGGACAAGGACATGTGAAGAATTCAATTACAATAATATTTGTGTCAAATGTTACTGTTACAATTTCCCTAAGTACGAGTACGATTAATCATTGAACATTGCCTCACGAAACCGCAATATGCTGGACTGACTATTTAGCGAAATTTTTTAATCGTCTCAATCAGGTTTTTGGTTGTCAGCCTAGAAAAGTATGGTTATCACACAGTACAAAAGTGAAAAATATTGTGCGCAACGCGAAAAAGTTGTGTTTTTGACCATGGATAGGGTATTTACCCTAGTGTAGTGTAGTGTAGTCTCATTTGAGACTGAAAAAAAAAGAATAAAAAAACACATTCTTCCTTACTATTTTAAACATAAATTGATTCTTTTCTTCCATTTCTGCGTTTTGTAAATAACATTATGAGCAAAATTGACTAATAATAAGCAATACATACATTTTAAGGTCAATACACTACGGAAGTATACGTTTACATTTGATTCTCGGTACTTACTAAGTATGGAGAAAACATGTACGTACACCACGACGCGAAAGATTTTTTTCACGAAGTTTTTGTTTAGTAAAAGCCTTAAAGTTGTGTATATTTAAAAACTGCAATAAATATGCTTCCCTATGATATTTTTTTAATTAAAAAGAACTATTTATTAGTTATATAACGTTCTAAAAAATTTTTTTGAGCGTTTTTCCTCTCCGCAGAACTTTATTTTTAAATATGAAATTTTTAATATCAAAAATGAAATCTGCATGTCTGTTTTATACGGAAATGATACCGCACAACCCCTAGCAGCTTTAACCACCAAAGTTCACCAAACAGTACTAACATTTTGCACGGGACCCCTGATTTAGACGTGAAGGTCCAAAAATTTTTCGAACTTCCAAAACCAAAAATATTTATCGAGGGGCACTCTATTCATGGTCACAAATTCATAACTTTTTCTCGATGTGCATATTTTTCCCTACTTCAGGCACTGCTACTTCTAATTATATAATTCATAAAAGAAACATATCCTATCGCTATAACTGTTTCAAGCCGTACTAAAAGTAGTTTCTCGCTTGATCGCCCCGGATTACTCGACCCGCGATATGTAATGAACCGTTTATTATTATGTAGTATATTTTTGCAATCGAGTTTGAGTCATAAAATTCTTTAGCGATTGGTATATTTTACAAATATTTACCCACTTGCTTGTGTAATTTATGACCTAATCTAGGTGCGAAGATACTGAAGATATCAAGATAACAATAGCATATCTAGTAGAAGTCATAAATATACAATGGATAATGAATTGAGATATGCGTTGTTATTCTTGTAATCTATGCCACGTATATCATGTACGATCACGGGCATTGTTGAGCCATTTTGGGTTTACTCTCCAGTGGGCATTTCATAAAGTACCGTAAAATGGGGTGAGTAGGGATTGCGTGGAGAGTTGGGTTATTAATGGGGAGAGAAGGGATGCCAGGGGGGTGAGATGGTTATTAAAGTCTACTGCTACCTAAATAATGTATTCGTATTACAAATGGAGCTATAGTGAAATTCATAAGAAAAAAATCGATCCAACAATGTTCCAAAATCACCTTTGTATGAAATCCCATCTCACCCCAACTACGAGGTACTACGGGGTGAGAAGGGATTTTGTGTTTATCGGTAAAGTTATGGAATGGAACTACCCAAAATCGTAAAAAAACTAAAATACAAACGCCTGGAACATTTATTTTATATACCATTCAGTTAACATGTGTTAAAATAAAATGTTATCGAGGTTTGAATGTCAGTCTCCCTACTCACCCCATTTTACGTTATTAAACGAAAACACTCGACTGGAAATGGGAGCTCAGTAGCAGCTTCCAGTGTATAGTAAATCAAGTTTGGTGTGAAAGGGTGCTGTATATAAAAATTAAAAATTTTAATACTACACTGCTAGCATTGCAAGAGCATATGATAAAAAACTCTTTCCCCTTTTTTTCAGTACGACCGCGATGCCGACGGGAAGATATCGTACGCGGAACTCAAAGAGATCATCGAGTCCCGCGAATATGAGCACGACCTGCCCGACAACGTAGTCGAAAAGATCATGAAACTCGCCGACAGAGACAACTCAGGATACCTAGACTTCAATGAGTTCGTTGAGATGATGCACAACCCAGATTTTAAGGCCGTCTTTGGGCATTTTGTGGCGAGATATGTGCATTCTATTGTGCCGCACCGAGGACCGGTGGATACTACGGGTGAGTTTAGAGTTACATGTTGTTGCGGTGTTGTGTAGAAATGAAGACACAGATTTTATTTCTATATACAAGGTGTAAGAAAAATACTGTGATCCGTTTAAAGGCATAATTGGTATCGTATTACGACTAAGAAAAAGTAGAAGAATAATTTTTTGGACGCAAAAAAAAAATTTTTTTTCGCGCAAAAAATTTTTTTTGTTACTTTTTTCATAATTAGAATACTATACCAATTATGCCCTTTAAAGGATCACCATTATTATTGTTACACCCTGTATATCATTCTTCTGGCAACCCATAATGAGGCAACCGAAATAGAGAAGTTCGAGCGTTCATACAGTCATGTTTGTAGAAGTGACAGTAAATTTTAAGACTCGTTATGTTTTTAATTATATACTTATCTGATACCCCTACAACAAATCAACATGCCGGCTAAATCATATAAAATAGTGTCCACGGAAGTAAGTTGAGATTTGCATTAGTCGGTCAAATTTTTTTGTCGCCTTTAATACCTTCATGAGTGACTGAACCGGTATTCCCTGAATAGCTAAACCCAACTAAATACTTACATGTGGTTGCCAGTATTAGAAATACATGTTAAACTTTTATGCCTACCTGAGCGGACTACATACGTGGGGCACTAGGAAAGTTTTGAGATACTTCAAATTTAAAAAAGAAACGGCACTGGTTTATACTTTTTTTTAAAGATTATTTGTTCAGCATTCAAACATAGACAACCATTTGATGAATCATTTCGAAATTAAAAAAATACGGTTATTTTTTAATTCAATTCCGCGGTAATTTTTCGTCAACCATGGATTTTTCGCGAGAACATTTCCGTGCGATGATTTTGTACGACTATAAGTTTGGGTTGAATGAAAGTGAGTGCAGAGAGCGTTTAGTTTCAGCATTTGGGGACTGTGCACCGTCGCGTGCAACAGTTTTCAGATGGTTTACCCAATTCAAACGTGGAGACTTCTCCTTGAATGGCGATGAAAGAAGTGGTCGTCCAGCTACTATAGTTACAGAAGAAAACATCTTAGCTGTAAAAACAATTATAAAGGAAGATCCAAAAGTGACTTATAAACAAATAGAATAGGTTCTGAAGATTTCATCGCCGGCCATTAATGATATTTTACAGAATCGGCTTGGTGTCAGGAAACTATGTTCACGATGGGTGCCTCACGCATTGAATGAAGAACAAAAAGGAGCTCGCGTCACCTGGTGCAAATATATGCTCAAAAAATTTAACCAGGGTGAGGGACTGACCATCTTTAATATTATTACTGGAGATGAGAGTTGGTTTTACCAATACGATCCACCAACTAAGCGGCAATCGACAGTTTGGGTGTTTCCTGACGATGAATCTCCAACAAAGGTGAAACGCGGGCGAAGTGTCGGAAAAAAATGGTGGCCACATTTTTTTCCGCAAGTGGTCATGTAGCTAAAATTTCTTTGGATGACCAAAAGACTGTGAATGCTCAGTGGTATACTGAAGTGTGCTTACCGGCTGTGTTTAAAAATTTGACTGAAAAACGACCTAAATCTGGTTTGAGGGGGCTATTTCTGCATCATGACAATGCGTCGCCACACAAGGCCATTCTCACCAAAGACTTTTTGATGCGTACGGATATCGAAGAGTTGTGTCATCCTCCATATAGCCCCGATTTAGCTCCTTGCGATTTCTTTCTCTTCCCGAAAATCAAACTCGGACTTCGTGACACGCGATTCAATAGTCCTGAGGATGCTCGGAATGCCTACTTGCAGGCCGTAGAAGACCTTCCTAAAGAAGAGTACCGGGAATGCTACAAATCATGGTTTAGGCGGATGAACCGTTGCTTAGAAGCTAACGGAGAGTATTTTGAGAAACTGTAATAAAAAATATTTGAATAGCTTTAGTAGTTTTTTTGTATCTCAAAACTTTCGTAGTGATCTAAGGTATATTATACATAATGCCATCTAAGTGTCTTCGTTGCTACACCAGTATGATATCCTTCAAACCTTTACAATGATCTGAAATGGGGGGGTTGGGGCAACATGCACATGAATCTTGATTGATATGATAAAAATGTTTTGTCCTGCATTGTACATAATAGTAGTTTTAACTGTAGAAACTGCATGGTTTATTCACTTTCTGTAACTTGTACAAAAGTAGTGAAATTAATGTCGTTAAGTAATTTTTTGCTTAGCTATTGTAAATATTAAAATCGTAAGCAAATTATTACTGAGCGGCACGTTGACGATGTAAAGACATAAATAAATATTCTGATTGAACACTATATATATATTATATAATTGTCTTTACCACGTCATTTATACGCATATACAATTATTGTGTAGTGTAAAATAGTTTTCCCATTGCATTTACATGTTATGTAGTTAGTAGTGTATATCTATATAAGCAAACAGTAAATTATTATCCTGGTATTGCCATTTGGTTCTATACGTATATTACATAAATATGGAATTCCCTGTGTTTGACTCTGATACAGTCATAATAAAGAGATAATTTGGTTGGCAGCTTGTTGATTGATTTTAAACTTATCAATCACGCTCGCGTCGCTTATCGCGAGAAAGTATGTAATACTATAGGTTGTTTATATTAATATCATTTTGACCCGTGACACCATATCACGTCAATAATAAAATAAATTTATTTCATTTCATTGATTTGTGCTTATCGAGTACTAAATGGTCAAGACCCTTAAGACAGTCTGTGTCATCTGTCTTGTCTTTTAATGTTCTAATCAATTTGAGATTTTCATAGAATGCCATCAAATTATTAAAACAAAAAGTAATGAGTTATGAAAATAGTACTGTAGGTATATTGGTAGATATTGCTCAATAGCTTTTTTCCATTTCTGAATGTATCGGATCTGAGTAATGCCTTACAAACAATACCTTTGCACTGGTCATCACATCAGTCGTCAAGGACATATGTTTCACTGAGCTGAACTGAACAGAATATACGTTCCATTGTTTATAGCAAAACGTGTAAAATACCTAAGTTTAACATTCGTGACTATACAATTAATATTGTAGCCGTTTCACATACTACAAAACAAACTGAGGTGTTAACCAGAAAGGAGATCGATTGACAAAATGTAGCATTATGCATTTCTTACTGAAATCATCACCATTAATCTTATTAGAGATGAAAATTTAAATAATTATTAAGAATCGTAAAACTAAATCTCAATACATTAGCAAAAGATCAGATTTTTAAACCATAATATTTAAATAGGGACAGTAGAGTCGGACAAAAATATGTGAACACGACCTTTGTATGGTCAACTGTACCTAATAGGAAAGTATAAATCTATATGATCGATAAATGGAATTCCTAGATATGATGTCAACTCATAACCGCAAGGTGACTTACACTTAAAAAGTGTAAGTGTTCAATGAGTAATACCTCGAGAAGTAATTTACTGTCTGCACTTGTTCACACTGTATGCTTTAATTATTTAGCATGCGATTAACAATGCACTGTGTACTCTAGAGTGTTTAACATAAGGACTAATTCTGTTTGCTAGGAAGGTGGCCTGGGTTCCAGTATCACTCGACTCGTGATGGCGGTACTTTTCTTTTTTTATTTTATCCCATCGGCTTTTATCATCCTGGTTTCCGTTAATCGTTACCTTGTTTTATGTTGTACAGTACTTGTCATTCTTCGCCCTTAGTAAATATCCCATATATTTAAATGTTCTAATTAGAAACCAAGTCAATAAGCATTCATTTCAAGCTTACTTGAGACGAGACCGCTATTTTCAATAATATACCGTAAAATTGAAGGTACGCACGCGTACAGGTGCTCATCTACATACAAGATATGGTAGCAAAATTGTAAAAAAACTTACAGGAGCTGTTTCAATACAGAATTATTGATCATCTACTTGCTTGTAGGTACTTAATATCAAACATTTACAGTAATTCTTACTTTAAATATTTCAAAAACAATTTACATAAATTTGATAAATGAGACTAACATTAGTATTGAGCGGTCTTTTTGTTATCCTTCTCATAAAACTATATTTTTTGCTAAATCAGTTCCGAAAGGCCAGTTATGATTCAGAATTAATGACATCAGTTAAATAATTCCATGTCTGTGGCGTATATAATACCTAATATAACCGTCTGAGTTGAATGAATGGGGAAGCCCACAACCCAGTGACTACTGATTGAGTGTTAGTAAATATTTACGAGTATGGAATACGGCCAACGTAGCGGTTTCACTCTTAGCAAGTTTGAGTAAAATGAAAGCGTTTCTTTCTATAATCGGATTACCTTTTGAAACTTTCTTTCTAAAACACGTAAATTTTATTGAAATTGTGCTCTTTTACTTGCTAGTACAGTACAATTTTGCAGTTTTCACAAATTTCTACAACTAAATTGTGAACTAGAACCATGTATTTGCAGAAATATTTTAAAGTTTTCTTTTCCTCAATATAACTTTCATATCTCCCATTTCGCTTTATAATGGTGTTTATAAGCTATTTTGTTCACTAGGGATGGGGCCAGGATTCCTGTACGTGCCAACTTCCCGTCGTGGTCCGTCTTGTTTTGTTTTTCTTGTTTGCTTTTGTTGTTTCATATTTCATATTCATGTTCATCACCTGTCCGTATCATTCTTCTAATCGTTTTCATTGCCGCTTTATTCATCATATCATTAATAACTTATAAGTCATTGTTGTGTTAATAATCTCCAGACTTGTTATATATGAATATATTTATAGGTCACACTAAACTTAGGATATGTGACGCATCTTCCGAATATTCACATAATTGTACATAAGAAATTACGATTCGGGGCAGTGGCGTCATAGGCAATTTATCATCTTATGAGTCAGAAGTCGAAATCGAATAGTTTTTTGCATTTATGCGGACGGTACTCTAGGTTAAAATTTAGGTGACATTCTGAAATACATATAACATAAACGTGGTTTCCCTTACAAATGCATGTTAGCATCGTTGAATACAGTTTGAATCTGCTACTACATATGTAACTATGGTTTACAATTCTGTGAAATGTATGAGTATGTGTGAAGATTATTTACAAACACTTATTTTGTATTGATTATGAAATATGCACGCGTCCGAATATCCAACATAACACATGTTTTACTCAAATTTAGACCTACTGAATTGCAACAAATGTGTGTCAGCCGGCTCTCTTGCATGTCCACATACGAGTAGGTAATCAGGTAATTACTTTAACACGCCTGTATTATCTTATAGATAATTTATGAATTTACTCGACAAAAAGCCACAAAGAAAATGTTAGTAACTAGAATACTAAATTTAATAATTAGGCTATTTTTACACTTAAATATGAACACTACCAACAATACCTGTGTTATTATAATAACGCAAAAAACTTGTTTAAATTGACTGTGCCAAGTTAACTGAGTCTCCCCAATTATAATCCTAGAAACGTTTTATGTAAATTTAAGTCTTATGGTAAAACCCGTATAATATATAATAAGCAGACTCGTTTTCAATAATGAAAAACAACCCTCTAATTTTACCCTAATTATCGACCATTCCATTCCGAAACAACAATCAATTGCAGGTTTGAGCTCGACATTTTTTTTTAAATATTACTTGGGTATTTCCCAGGATAATTGTTGATAACTACAGAAAAGTTCAACAACTTGTAGACTTGTTTGGAATGGCCAGTTAATGCAAATAATTGGATAAACCAAAAATGAGAGCAGTCTGTTGTATTGTACCTACTTGTTATATTTAACATCGTTTGTCAGATTGTGGTTAGTAAATTATTCATGCCAAATTTTTGCGCGGATATTATGATATTATGTATGCGTAATGAGTATGTTACTCATTATAGTATACGTACTATGTACATTTTTTACAATACTTACACCGGTTTATCAATCGACTTCAAGATTTCGAAGGAGGTTATGATTGTTATGAATTCGTCGGGATCTTTGTTTTTGCTATTTTTTTTTATGTATGTTCACCGATTATTCGAAGACGGCTGGACCGATTTGCAAAATTCTTTTTTTGTTTTAAAGAGTATACTTTACAGTTGGTCCCATTGTAACCAGGTCAGGATCTGATGATGGGATCCTGGAGAAATCTCTTCAACTACGATAGGCACATCTATAGTGATTTTAGTGTTTTTTTCAGTAGCTCGTGCATTTGCTTTTGAAAAAGTGGAGGCTAAGTGAAGTCGGTTCTTTTTTGTTTAAAATTATTTTATACTTATTGGTAGTTGATACGCCGATGCCCGAAAGAACAACAAAAAAATCGTTTGTTACAAACATTCTTACATAAAATATAAGATCAATGTTCGTATAACATATTATTGGTATCCTACTTATTTCCCGGTCTTTAAAATGGGAACGAATTGTATCGTCATACAAAGTTGGGCTACTTTATTACATATTTCGTAGGATGTCTGCCAAAAGAACGATAGGGTTAGCAACTGAGCATGCCGGCAGAAACTATTTAAAATAACGTTTTTTTTTTACTTAAAATTTCGGAAACTTTTCATAATTGAATGGGGATTGAAACTCTTCGTTTCTTAAATTAATTTTTTTTTGAAACTTCACAGCTTGCACATTAGTATCAATGATTCGGTCAACTGTTTCAGCTATAAAAATATATTTTTCTTAATTAGTAGTACAACATATTTTGGACTCTGAACTCCGTAACATTGGTTGAGAATGCAACCGGTATAGGTAAATGCTATTTGTTTGATGATTTTGTTTTGTTGGTATAATATGTAAGTACGTATGGTACTTATTGTTATATTATTGTTTAGCTTGACTGTTTTTTCCCCTTTAAATAAAAAAAAAACAAGGCTCTTTTTTTCCGTATTCCAGTTTAACGTATTCCAGTCACAATGCATTATTATTGCTTTATCTCGTATACGTGACTTTAACCGGGCTTGAAATAATTGGTAACATGCGACCTTACGAGATAACCAATTTACTTGGTAAATGGTTACCATATAGGTACTTGCTTAGCAGGTAAGTAGATATATAACCGTGTGCACCTCCTACAGGTGTTTTTTGCGTAGTATTTTATCAGTACCTATATGTCAAAACATAAGTGTCTATGTTGAAGTACCGTGTCTGTACGTGTATGTAAGGTAGGTAGTTGATATTCCAATTTCAATTTCAACGTACCTACGCTAGGTAGGTAGTATCTATACTACCTATTATCTATGTCCCTATTTAGAAGTCTAATTTCTATACCAAATAAATATGTGAGCTTTTTTAAATTAAACATTGGTTTAAGATTATAATACGTAAATAGGTGGTCTTTTAAATTTAAAATAATTTTAAACAAAAAGGACCGACTACACTTAGCCTCCACCTTTCCAAAAGCAAATACTCGAGCTGCTGTAAAAATATTCTAATAGTTGAAGAGTTCTCACGATTTCTCCAGGATCCCATTATCAGATCCTGACCTGATGACAATGGGACCAACTGTGAGTGTGAAGTATGCTCTTTCAAACAAAAAAAGAATTTTCCAAATCGGTCGAATACTCGTGACATTCATAAAAAAATAGTCAATACAAAAATCCCAACGAATTGATAACCTCCTCCTTCAAAATCTTGAAGTCGGTTGATAAGTATTAATTAAGAAGGCCGTGTTCCGTAGGGTATGTGGCATTTTGTATAGCTATTATTAAATGTAGGATTTAAGTACTAAAATTGTGTTTGTATGATGATGACAAATGAGATGTGCGGAACACGAACTGCTAATTACTTAAAAGTTGAAATATGACATGTACTGAGTCAGTGAGGAACATACGAACGTCTACCTTATTCCTATTTTTTCAAACATGATAACTTTTTACTGATACTCACAACCTTGAGAATTTCCGGGTTAAACGCTGCATTAGACTAGTGCTTATTATATCTTATCTTAAGCTTATCCTTTCCTCATGTGGTAGTAACGTTTTTACGCATTTTACAAACCCAGCAAAATTTGCCAAACGTTGGTAAAAGTCCTACACTAGGTGCCTTAGGTATTATACAGGGTGTTTCCTGTTATAAGAGCAATAAATTAAAACGTAGATTCTACTCCTCAAACAATGAAACGTTTGTTCTACAATTAAAAAAAAAATTAGTTTTTATATTCTCTTTTTCATACATACTAAATAGTATTTTCAATGTACGTTAAAATCCGTCTAATTGACATTGCTTGTCACTCTTGTCACCCAACAGAAATAATCAATTTCGCAATACATTGCGTGTTCGAATAAACTTTAAAGTGAAATAAAAATCAAATTATAAGTTATTTTTAAAAGTCGGTGAACTAATATTGTCCAGTTTGAGGAGTAGAATCTACGGTTTAATTTATTGCCCCTATTACAGGAAACACCCGGTATATCAAATCAATGGCGATGCGTTAAAAAATTAAAAAATATTCGCAAGCTAGCTAGAACAAATTTAGGATGTGTTTGACATTTATATCACTTTATTTTTTTATAATTATTTACAAACACTAATTTCATTTCCATACTCATTAATACATAAAACGAAATTTTTCAATCATAGACATATAAAATAAGGAGACGTTACGCCGTGAAGACAAAACTGTGATTCCATAATAAGCCGATTTGTTCGTGTTTACGCGCGACACGCACACATATACTCGTACAACTCGTGGACGAGCGGTGATTGGTTCAGACGTCAAACGTGAGTGTGTGTGCACGAGGCCGCGGCTTATTATAGAATCACAATTTTCTCTTCGTGGGATTACGTCTACTTATTTTATGTCTATGCAATTTATTAAAATAATATACCTTGCATCTTCAATACGTATAATAAATTAAATGTCTGGATAGCCCTCATTTATCTCTGCGCCGACCTCAATTAGTCAGGACTAAAGTTAGTCAACTTAGCATTGCGCCACAAAGAGAATAGCCCAACTGGAACAACTGTTGTGAAATCATATCGTGACCATCACTGGAGGTAATTCCCCAACCGCAGGACTTCAGCCGATGTTTAGCTTCAACTAACTACTTGAGTTTCAAAAATAGATGTATAATTTATTTTCAAATTTTTTTTGGAGAACCCACAGCTGATACATAAACATTATACATTGTAGTAAATACAGCCAGTTGAAGCCAATTATAGGAACTCACAGGTATGTGAATCCTATCTGATTGTTTATTTCTAAACTTTTTCTACTATCTTTAAAGTTGGTTAGGTGATGAGCTGACGAGGAACTTAACGCTTCGATATACTAACAATTTGATGAGTTTTAATTTCGGGGTGTAGCATATGTATACTTATTTTACCAATGACCATGTTCTTCTAATGAGTAATGACTTTTTGTGATTGACGTGAAAAATTGTGCATGCAAGTTTTGGCCTAAGAATCAACAATCACATAAAGAAAGATGTGTCTTTGTCGAATTACGCGTAGCTGTACGTGGCATTTCCGATATTTTTAGGCCGTAGGAATAATAATCTTTTGTAAAAGCATAAAGGGATAGTTGATATGATATCTAATCAATTTATCGCCTAACCTTGTATGTATTGTAGTTAGCTTCATACAGCATAATATATTTTACGTCACACCTGGCCATAATGTGAGTTTTACCACACGCTACGCGTACGGTAAAACTCGCATTATGCCCAGGTGGAGACATAAAATTGTGTACTCACCACGGGCAGTAAAAAAGAAAGCCCTCTATCGCATATTTACAACCCTCGCCTGCGGCTAGGTTGACAAATACCTGCGATTTCGGGCTTTCTTTCTTTTACAGTCCTTGGTAAGTAATGTACTATTACTTAATATTATATGATTTATAGACAATAATGTTGTTAAAGAAAGTAACTAGGTATTTTTTGCAAAAAGTTAACCGAAAAGTAGTTAATTAGTTATATTATTGAGTAAAAAAAAAGTTACATGTAGTTAGCAATTTATACTTGTTATCTGCATATTTTATCTATATTCTATTGTTCTATAGGACCCCGGTCTTCGTATCTCATAAACAGACGAATCCATGAAAAACAACATGTCACGATAAATTTCGTAGAGAGAGACGCCTCGAGACGTGGGTAAAACTTGCATTTATATATATAAATATGTGAACTCAACACAGTAGTTGTATCACTTGTAGAGTTGTAGCTAATAAGGGGCCGAATTTGACAATCGTAATCTGACAGTCGCTAGTGAGACCACTGACACGTTTCTAGTACATATGTCAAGCAAGTAGTGATCTCGCATGGATATCCACCTGTGACAGTTTGGCATGTCGAATAGGCGTCAAGATGTACAGTCAATGTCAAAGATACATATCTTACTCCTTGGGAATAAGGTGCTAAAGTGTAAACATATTTCACGTACAGTCGCCATCAAATATATCGGAGCGGCCAAGGTACTCGAAAATATCTGAACATGCACTTTATCACTTTGACAATAGATGCGTTGTTCAGATATTTGTGACCACCTTGGCTACTTCGATATATCTGATGGCGACTGTACATACCTACAGCCTTGGCCAGAAGTGTTGAGCATAGCAGTTTTTTGTTTACAATTTTGATGTCAAGTATTATTTCCCTATCATAACAATGTACGATGACGTAAAATGTTATATTTAATTTATATATCTAGAAAACTTCACTTAATAACAATTTCAAGGTACCTATAAAATATGAAAACTTAAGTTAACAAAAATGCGAATTTAGGTCGGTGCGACAAATAACAAATATTCTATGCAGTTACTACTAACTTCAACAAAACATGCCTGTTCAGTTTGAATTAATTGATTAAATAACTTCAAAAAAGATAGAAACGCTGGACTACAGTTTCGAGTTTTGTATGAAAATCGCAAGGGTGCTCAACACTTCTGGCCAAGGCTGTATTTTGTGCATAGTGCAATTGTCGTATTGCACAAACCAGTTTCTTAGGTGTGTTTTCCTGTGACGTTTAGGTTAGAGCATTCCAGTTTTTAAAATGACTGCGGTGCGCAATTGTGTACGTAGACATCGTTTGCGGTTTAGCTATTGTTTAAAAACGATTATTGCCAGCATTCATTTACTAGTACAAAACTAATTTAGTAGGTATTTAACACCGCTTTACCCCACTTTAATCCAGGATCCAAGACATTGAAGTTGCAAGTCCCCACTTAGCCAGTGTAGGTGTGACGGCCCGCTCCTTGGCTAACGAAAGGTGCGACGAAGCAAATGTCGCTGGCACAAGATGTGGGTAAAGCTTGTCCACAAAGTAGCTTAGCTTAGCAATAGTCCACCGTAGGTTCAATTAGGACAGGGATGTTACGGATGCTAATTTATTGACATCCGCGGATGCGGATATTCAAGGCTCACATCCGCGGATACGAATGCGGATGTAAGATTGGGTACACAAAAAAACCCAAATATTAAAGTTTTGTGTTATTTATTCGAAAAAAACCGGCCAAGCGCGTGTCGGGCCACGCATAGGAGGGTTCCGTACCTTCAATGTAATAAGAACCAAACTATAATACCAAAAGGTCGTATCTGATGCCTGTGGAAGAAGTTTTTTGGAGATAACTCAAAAATGGCTGAACCGATAATGTTCAAAATAATTTTCGTAGAAAGTATATGATAAGGCACATCGCCTCAAATTTTTTCATATTTTTTGGACTTACGGTTCAAAAGTTACAGGGGGGGACATAATTTTTCTGACTTTCGAAGCGATTATTTCAGAAAATATTCACTTAATCACAAAATGGTCAAAGAAACCTCAATGTTATTTTTAAAAACCTATCGATTGATGTGTCACATGTTGATATTTGGTTAAAATTTTTTTTTTTTTAATTTAGTTACGTCTATGGAGCGCCCCCCTAAAAATATATATTTTTTTCAAATTTAACTACATAACTAAGTAGCGGCATACAAAATACACCTTATGTGTAAATTTTATTCAGATACGTCGTATAGTTTCCGAGTAAAATGGCTGTGACATACGGACGGACAGACAGACAGACAGACATGACGAATCCATAAGGGTTCCGTTTTGTGCCATTTGGATACGGAACCCTAAAAAGGACAGGTTCATATTTAAATATAAATATAGGCGAGTTATACTTAATAAACAATAATATTACTGCTTTTTCCGGGTCAAGACGATTTCTGAGCGAGTCATAAAATTAGGCCTGCAGCACTGAAGTGTACCGACTTGTTCCACATCTGCATCCGCATAGCTCCGTATCGATGCAGAGGCGGATGAGGATGCGGATTTTGAAAATGATGCGGAAGATTCGCGGTTGCGGATGCGAATGCGAAAATTCGCAACATTCCTGAATTAGGATGAGACCTCCCTGACCTTAATTGAACCTACGGTCGAATTATTTTACTTATGTAGATATGTAAAGGTGACGTAGATTAACTGATGTAGATAACAGAGCAGAAATACGAGCGGTTTTTCAAGAAAATGCCCAACAAAATAGATAGGAATACTCGCTCATGGAGAAGTGAAACTACACTCGTGCCAATGGGAACGTGTGTTGTATGGAAATTTCTATTCTAAGTGATCGGTTACTACTGTCCTTAAGTATAGATGCAGTAAAGTTGCATTTTTTTATACCTCGACGGTGGCAAACAAGCATACAGCCCGCCTGATGGTAAGCAGCTACCGTAGCCTATGGACGCCTGCAACCCCAGAGGTGTCGCATGCGCGTTGCCGACCCTTTACAAAAAGCAGGATTCACTGTGTTGACGGCTAAAGGAACAAGAGGGTCCCTCATCGTCAACACACTGTGTCCTCTTTGAGCTCTTTGGCAACCTTACTCACCAGCAGGAACACAACACTATGAGTAGGGCATTTAGAAAGAAGTCAACAACCCTTGGCTTTTGTAGTCCATCAGTAGTTATAGTCATTTCTCCATAGTTTGTTAAGCATGGAACATCTACATGTGAACACACTGGTAGTAACAACTTAAACATTTCATGTCAACACAGTAGCTCAGTGCAGAACAAGGTACTTAGGTGTTAATTATAACCATAAAAGCGATGTATATTTAGTCGAACAAGTCTGGGAACATTGCGTGACTGTAGGCAAAACGTGGATACCGTTAACGGACTGTTTGTAACCCTTATTGTAACTGGATAAGAGCTACCAGTGAGTTAAGAGTTTTGCTATTAGTACTGGTCAAATATAAGTACTTAGTTTACGCATCTGTGAATATTACTTAATCCCTAATCCCTACAAAGTTAAAAAGAAAAACCCTACAAAGTTATACACAGTGTAAGGATAAGGACACTGTGTATAACTTTGTGCCCTTATACTCTGTATAACTTTGTAGGATTTCTCTAGAAACTTGTTAAAGAAAATGGTGTAAATGTAATACTTTCTGCTCTGCTATATCTAATCATAAAATATCTTTCACTTTTAGCGTTTTATGGTGATTATTTGAGTCATCGTTTGTCAGTAACGAGATTTCTGTTAACTAACCTACATAGAAAGGCTTGGGTAATGTAGATATAGAAAGAATAATACAGAAAAAAACACTAAAGAAAAGGAAATAATCATACGTATCTACCTGAGTTGGGCAAAAATTAACGTGATTGAAACTAAAGTTACTCATAATCACATGAACATTACGAATGCAATCATGTGCTTTCCAATCTGATTGAGCACCGACATGAGTAAATCATGTCGATCTTTAGTTTCACTCATGATTAGCTGAAGTGATTACATTAGTAATACAGATGCTTGATGGTTAAACTAAAGATTTAGTTGATTAAACCATGTTTTGATAGATTTTGCGTAGCTACTAGCTACCTAGATACTTAGTAAGTACGAGTACATACTTTATGGATAAAAGGCTCTTATATTTTTATTTTTAAATAGGTATCTAGTTCAATATGTGAAATTCAGAACAAACGCCTTATTCTAGTAAATAACATAAATCAGCTTAAGAACATTCTAATCATATATTCGTCAATCACATTGAACAAATCATGATTAGCCTTAGTTGATTAGCGTTACTTTAGTTTCAATCAGCGCCCGTCGTTAATGATTTACTCTTGGCGAAATCACTTGATTGGTTTGTGTTATGATTTAATCAGCTTATTCAATCAGCGATGATTAGTAATCAATCACCGATTTCAATCAAGTGTGCCCAACTCTGGTATCTACCTTCTTACACGTAGTTAAATCGGGTGTGTCATTAGTAGATCAATAGATGTAGTGAAATAGCAATCCATTGAAAGTTGAAATATATCTCTATCACCAATCGTCATATTCATTATGTATTTATTGTAGGTATTTGCTGTTTTGTCTCAAACATTGTATATAACAGTGTGCAACAACTTGTGTAAATGATTCGATTATCCTGCCATCTTGTCAAGAAGTTGGAACTGGTTTTATGCCGTCGTCGGGGAAAACTTAAGGATTTACCGTAGAAATAGCGCTAGAATTCAATTACCTACTTCTTTAATAAGTTAATGACGTAAGATATTTTATAAATAATATGACTATTTTCTTAAAATTAAAGAAAAAAAGATGCAAGAAAAAAAAGAGACTGGAAAGTCGTAAAACTAAATCTGAATAAATAGTATTTTTAGGGTACCTCTCGTACACATGAAGGGGGGGGGGGGGTATTGTTGGATAGGTCTTTTAAAAAAATAAGGGTCTCCTAAACCAATTTTTGGAGAAAACTAGTACTTTCGAAATTACTAGTTTTATCCAAAATAGTACTATCTTAAAAATTTAAAAGAGGGACCCTTACACCCCCCCTCTCCGTCCGCTTCACCGCCACCCACCAGTACTTTTAGTATGTTGTTTATAATATATAGACACCTTTACCTACAACTATAGTATACCAAAATACGGATATACATACACTACACGGATTATTCCCTCTAAGTTTTTTTTCGTTAGGTGGGCTATAAGACGCATTAACATACTGTTATAAAAATAAAATATTAAAAAGGTGCCTTTATAAACAGATGCTCTTATTACTTTGCAAACATCAACAACAGACAGGTTTATATGACCATGACCTACCGGCCCTAAGTTCATTTGTAACACGTAGGTACATACATACAGGATGTAACAAATATACTGGAGATCCGTTAAAGTATTGCGAGTAAGAAAAAGTAGAAGAACATTTTTTTTGGACGCAATTCTTTTTGTGTAGGACACGTCTCAGCCGACCCTCCATACAAAATATTTTTTTTTCTTCGCAAGATTTTTTTTTTGTTTTTCATATTTATAATACGAAACCAATTTTTCCTTTAAAACGATTACCTGCATTTTGTTTACACCTAGTATAAATGAAGGGTACACGGAAAAAACATGTCTAGTCACATCATAGACTAATAACCCAAGACGCCGCATAGCCGGGCGAACCCCGCTGCCACGCATACAGTCGCTTCACTCGACGGTGTGAGAAAGTTGTCTTTCCTTTCAGTCCTGTATGTAACATCGCTTGCTTGCGGCATTAAAACGCATTATTGTTGCATTTAATTGTGACGCAGAAACACTATAACATCTGGTCTGCAAAATTTTGGCATTTAATTTCACGGGTAAACCGTTTTTTATCTTAATTACCTATTAAAATTTGTCCGGAAAGAGAAGTGTCGTAGTTTATAAGGACGCTCATACATTCTACTACACTTGTCTTTCCGGACAGACTCTAAATATAATTGTAATTATTGGATGTGACAGTAAACAAGTCAGAGCCGGATCTAGGGGGGGGGCAGACCGGGGCCCATGCCCCGGGCGGCAAATTTTGGGGGCGGCAAATTCGAACTTTCTGACAGACGAATACATCTCATCAACGCAACCTGGACCACTGAGACAGGTGTACATTCGCGGGGCGCGTAGGCGCAGGTCAACAATCACGCTCGCCCGCGGGAAATGAAACGCGCTCTCACTTGAGGGCGATTAGGGCGCGTGTCGACGATGCCGCCCAGGCGCTGCTACCGCGCCTCTGCGCTGTGTATACGACACGCGTAAAGCTCGCCACCGCGCCGCCGCCCTACTGCGCTGTGTATGCGAGAAACAAAAGCCCGCGGCGGCGGCTATCGTGTACCTACATGATACCCGCAGTAGCATTAGCGGCGGCGGCGCGGGGGCGGCATCGTCTACACGCGCCCTTAGCCGGCGTGTGAAAAAGATGAAGGTATATTTAGTAACTCCTTCATCGGTATCTCTCAGGGGCATGTGTTGTTTCAAACATCTACAAAACACCTGTTTCTGTCAAAAAATATGTTTGTGTCAAAAACCAGCTCACCAATCCCTCCTACTCATGAAGTACACTTACTAGGTAAGTGAAATCTTAATAATATACTTCTCAGTAATTCTAATAGAGTAATTTATTGAAAAAAATTAAAAATATAGTACTTACAATATAGTTTGGTCTTTTAAAAATAGGGGTCTTCTAAATCAAGTATTGGATATAATCAATAGTTATTACGTAAATAATAGCTTCGAAATTTAAAAAAAGCGTTCCGTTCTCTTTTTTTTTGAACCTTGGGCCAAAAAATATGGAAAATTCATAGATGTGAGTCTAAATAAGAATTTTCAATGCAAACTGTATAGAATATAATTGGTTGGGCCGTTTTTAAGTTATCGCAAAACTTGTAATTTCATGGCAAAATACCCTAAAAACGATTTTATGAATAGGTGTAAATATTGTGACGGGCCCGCAGCGACGGAACCCTACATTAGTCATGGCCTGACATGCTCTTGGCCGGTGTTTATTAAAATGATTTTATGGGAAAGGGAAACTATGGTAGCCGAATAAAACATGTGAATAAATTTGCCAGCTAGAATTTGCTCTGACACCATAGATAATAGTTATTTATTATACAAGGGGGCAAAGTCGATGTTTATTCTCTCGTGCTTTATTGAAATCCGATCTACCGAAACATTCCAAAATTGAGCCACGAGCGTAGCAAGTTGTTCAAAAAATGGAATCTTGAGCGTACGAGGGCCTAAAGGCAAGAGAGGCTGAACAAACTTTTCTGCCGAGTATAATACAAAAAATTTCACCACACCACCTCAGGAAAAATATAAGTTATAAAAAATCGAAGCCAAATGAATGCTTTCAAAATTATATAATTGAAAATCATCTCTTTAAAGCCTGCCAGATAATATGAAAAAGCAAGTCAAAACTTGTACCAAATTACTTTCCCCACATGTGGATAAAATGCGTTTCCCCCCATCCGTTTTCAAGGGATACAGAGTGCGTTTTCGAGGTGGAGTGGTGAAAAGTAACTTTTACTGTTTGTTGCGTAACTTGTATGATCGTGTGCACGTATTTATAGGAACGCTCACTACACTTAATCCGCGTAATGGACCGGGCGGCCACAGTATGATGTTACCTCATCGAGGAGCATTTTGGAACTTGGACTTATTCATCGAAAATAAAAGTTTATTAGGTCACAAATCACTTGGTCGGACAGCCCTCAGCCTGGGTCCGTTTCGTTTCGTGTTTTTACCTCATCAGGGTAGCAGGATGAAACCAACTTTATTTGATAGCTAAAGTGATGCTCTTTCAATATTTTTTTGGTCGGACAGCCCTCAGCCTGGTCCGTTCTGTTTTCGGACACTTTTAGTGGTGCAATTTTTGGGGTGTTCTTACCTCATCGAGTAGCAGGATTATACCATCCTCATTTGATAGCCAAAGTGATGCTCTTTCAATATTTTTTGGTACTTTTAGTGGTGCAATTTTTGGGGCGCTTTCCGTCTGAAGCCGGAATTTACGGCTCTATATTGATAACATTTGGTGTGTGAGTGGCTTTTATAACTCGTCATATATTGCAGCATAAGAATTAATTTTAAAACATTTTTATTTTTAAAAATTTATAGTAAATATCCTCCTAAATATGAATTGTACAAAAAAATACATTTAGTAACCTTAAACTTATTTTTAAAAACGTACGGGACTTCATATCAGAACATGTTTTTTCGGCATTTGTTTTTGTTTTATTCAACCGTTACAATAGTTACATGTATGGAGTGCCCCCTTAAAAAATGTTTTTAAAAATAATTCTTATGCTCCAACATATGGCGAGTTATAAAAGCCACTCACACACCAAATTTTATTAATATAGGGCCGTAAATTTCGGCTACAGACGGAAAAAGCACCCCAAAAATTGCACCACTAAAAGTGTCCGAAAACGGAACAGACCAGGCTGAGGGCGGTCCGACCAAAAAATATTGTAAAAGCATTATTTTAGCTATCAACTAAAGTTGGTTTCATCCTGCTACTCGATGAGGTAAAAATACCCCAAAAATTGCACCACAAAAAGTGTCCGAAAACTGAACGGACCAGGCTGAGGTCTGTCTGACCAAGTGATTTGTGACATATTAAACTTTTGCTTTTCGATTAATAAGGTTCCAAACTGCTCCTCGATGAAGTAAGTGATCATACTGTGGCCGCCCGGTACATATAATGTATACGGTAAACGAACTTGTTGGTATATTCTCCCTGATATATTAAACAGATTACCTAAGGAATTTGTAAAACTACTAGAAACAAGAAAAAATCTCAAGTCAGTAAAATCCTTAAACAATATTTCATACAAGGAAAATATACCGGAAAATATACCAACAACGAAAACAAGACTAATTAGATAAGATAAATGTTTAATAAAAAAACAATATAATAAGAAGCGAACTGAGTGACCGCGCACATAATCTCATAGTAGAGATTTTGCAAAACATGTAAAATTCTAGTTAGATATAAGTTTTTTCTTTGAAATAAATAGTATAAATAGTTCGTGCCGTGTGGTGCCGGCTTAGAATTGCTCCACCCCAACTCTTCCCGTGGGTGTCGTAAGAGGCGACTAAGGGACATACCGGGGAGCGGGCAGCAGCGCCCCTGCAGAAAAATCCCACCACCAAACTGCGATCCCCAACCCGCATGCCCAGCGTGGGGATTATGGGCATTACCCCTTTATGATAAGTTCAGCCAAGAAATGGCCCCCAGTTCCCGGCCGCCTCGCTATTCCTGGCCATGGTAGCGGCCACGGTAACGGCGGGGCAGGGGGTGCTAGGAATCCCCGGGCTACAACAGGCTACCACACACTTCCTAAATTGACCCTGGCTACGTTCAACGGACGCACTCTGAGGCTTGACCATCATCTAGCGCAGTTGGAAGTGGAGTTAGAGAACATTAAATGGCATGTTCTTGGGTTATGTGAAGTCCGTAGAGAGGGGGAGGACACCGTAACCCTAGACTCAGGCCATCTTCTCTACTTTCGCGAGGGTGATAAAACATCCCAGGGTGGCGTAGGTTTTCTCGTCAATAAGGCCCTCTCTAGCAACGTTCAAGAAATCTCCAGTGTGTCGAACAGGGTAGCGTACCTGATCCTTCGGCTTTCCAAGCGGTATAGCGTGAAGGTAGTTCAGGTTTACGCACCGACCTCGGCACACTCGGATGATGAAGTGGAGGATATGTATGAAGACATATCCAAAGCCTTGCACAACACCACAAAGGCTCACTTCAACGTTGTTATGGGGGACTTTAACGGCAAGGTGGGAATCCGGACTGGCAACGAATCCCGAATAGGCCCGCATGGTTATGGAGTCAGGAATCACAGGGGGCAAATGCTTGTCAACTTCCTTGAGAAAGAGGAGCTATTCTTAATGAACTCCTTCTTTAAGAAACAGCCTCAAAGGAAGTGGACATGGCAGAGCCCCGACACTGTGACAAAAAATGAGATCGACTTCATCTTGACGGATAGCAAGCACATATTCAGAGATGTCTCAGTGATCAACAGGTTCAATACCGGATCTGATCACCGACTGCTCCGAGGCTCTCTGAATATCAACTTGAAGCTTGAAAGAAACCGTCTGATGAAGTCCACGCTCCGGCCTAACCAAATCCAAATCGTCGCGGGCACCGAGGAGTTTCAGCAGCTTCTCGGGAATAGATTTGTTGCCTTGGAACCCACTGATGACGCCGACGAGACCCTACACAATCTGGTCGAAACGCTGAGGGACGAGGGTATCAAGTTCTGCAGAAAACAGCGTACTGGCAAGAAGTCCAAACTCTCGGATGAGACTCTGGGGCTGATGACAAGAAGACGGGAGACTACCCAACCGACTTCGTCAGAGAGGTCAGACCTGAATAAGCGAATTGCGAAGATGGTACGGCGCGACCTTCGGAGCTCCAACACACGCTTTATTGAAGAGGCGATAGAGCGAAACCGAGGGTCCAAAGTATTCACTCAGCAGCTTAGCAGGAGCCACCTGACGAAGCTAAAAACGCACGACGGGAGGACCGTGTTGTCGAAGCCGGAGATCTCCGCCGAGATAGAGGATTTTTATGGCCGGCTGTACTCTGCACATGCCCCCCACTCCCGACGAGACGACCATGATTCAAGAGCCACCCTGACACGCCACTATACCGACGAACTGCCAGACATCAGTCAAGATGAGATCGTGTTAGCTCTGAGGCAGCTTAAAAATGGAAAAGCCCCCGGTGAGGATGGTATTACTTCAGAGCTTCTGAAGGCAGGAGGAGCTCCTGTTATACAGGAGCTGCAGAACCTCTTCAATACCGTCCTTCACAGTGGGAGAACTCCTAAGGCGTGGAGCGGGAGTTTGGTGGTGCTCTTTTTTAAGAAGGGTGATAAAACCCTCCTTAAAAACTACAGACCCATCACACTTCTGAGCCACGTCTATAAGCTTTTCTCACGAGTGGTCACGAATCGTCTCGCCAGAAGACTCGACGAGTTCCAGCCACCGGAACAGGCTGGATTCCGCGGAGGATATGGCACCATAGACCACATTCACACAGTGAGGCAGATTATACAGAAGTCCGAAGAGTATAATCAGCCCCTGTGTCTCGCTTTTGTGGACTATGAGAAGGCCCTTGACTCCGTGGAAACTTGGGCTGTTCTGGAATCCTTACAGCGATGCCAAGTAGACTATCGTTATATCAAGGTGCTGAGATGTCTCTCCGAAGCCGCCACTATGAGTGTCCAAGTACAGGGCCAGCAGTCTAAACCCATCCAATTGCGCACAGGGGGATGTCATATCCCCGAAACTGTTCACAAGCGCATTGGAAGACATGTTTAAGACGCTGGACTGGAAAGGTAAGGGCATAAACATAAACGGCGATTACATCTCACACCTGCGATTCGCTGATGACATAGTCGTAATGGCGGAGTCGCTAGAGGAGCTGACCCGGATGCTGGACGGCCTAGCTTCAGCCTCGCGACGCATCGGTCTTGGCATGAATTTGGATAAAACCAAAGTCATGATCAATGGCCACATTGATCCAGGACCGGTCGTCGTACATGGCCACCTTCTTGAAATTGTTTCTGAGTACACCTACCTTGGGCAGATTCTGCAGTTAGGTAAAAACAATTTCGAGAAGGAGGCCAAAAGGAGGATCCAGCTAGGCTGGGCAGCATTTGGGAAACTACGCCGAGTCTTCTCGTCATCCATACCGCAATGCTTGAAAACGAAAGTTTTTAATCAGTGCGTCCTACCCGTAATGACCTACGGAGCTGAGACGTGGACACTCACGGTAGGGCTGGTCCACCAGTTCAAAGTCGCTCAGCGAGCTATGGAAAGGCTATACTCGGAGTTTCTCTGAAGGATAAGATTCGTAACGAATACATCCGACAGAGAACCAAAGTTATCGACATAGCTCAAAGAATTAGCAAGCTGAAGTGGCAGTGGGCCGGCCATATCTCGCGAAGAACCGACAACCGCTGGGGTAAACGTGTTCTTGAGTGGAGACCGCGACTCGGCAAACGTAGTGTAGGACGCCCTCTGGCAAGGTGGGATGACGATCTGCGAAAGACTGCAGGCAGATGCTGGATGCGGCAAGCTGAAGACAGGGCGCTATGGCGCTCATTGGGGGAGGCCTATGTCCAGCAGTGGACTAAAATAGGCTGATGATGATGATGACGAAATAGTTCTAAATTTTTTTTATATAACAACGCGCACGGGGGCGTAGAAAAGGTTTAGATAGAGCGAATTTTTTTCCGTATTTGCCGTATAACCAAGTTATCCTAATTATAAGTATTCGAAAAAAAAGGCTTAACACATAAAGAGCAACGCTAGACCGGTCGTTGTGGCGTTCTTTCCGTTAATAGTTAGGCCTATTAGTAGGCGTCTGTTGGTCAAAATTATATGATAGTTAAACATTAGGGAAAAAATAGAATACATATCATATACTCGTATATGCAGGGGTGGGGGCGGCATTTTTCAGATTTTGCCCCGCCTCGAAAAAGTTCTAGATCCGGCGCTGAAAGAAGTGTGTTACCATGGCAGCCATTAATGTCTCTCTCTTATGCACCACGGAACAATCGCGCGTTCCCTGTCTAGCATTGCCTGCAATCGCTCGGTTCCCCTCCCGCACCCCTCGGTTTTGGCAGCTTTGGTTTCAAAGAAATAACGCGCTAAGCGGAGTATAGAGATATTTAGTATATGAGTCACATTGACAACATTTTGAGTTATAGCGCTTTTAAAATTTGGAACGATTCAATTAACCATACGATTTTCGTAACTAGATGGTTTTTATGAGTTAAGAAGTAGATATACGTTAAAATTTACATTTGTAACAGAAGTTGTTACTAATAGTTCATTGCAAGCTCTACATTTTGATATAAAAATCTCATTCTACAAAAAAAGTGACTAGACATGTTCTTTCCGTGTACCCTTCAAATAAAAGAGTATCGGCATTATTAGCTCAATTAGTGCCTAATCACTTTTCACTCACTCACGAGAGAATACAAACGAGAATAAGTTAAATTGAAATTTACCGTTTTAAAAACCTTCCAGAACCCAAATACATAATGACAACTAATATTCATGTGCTCAACACGGCTCCAATAGTTTCCATCACCTTCAATCTAAATTCTTAACAATAGAGGTGACAATTGTGTGCGATACACGAATTATGTTCTCAAATATTTAGGACGGAAACAAACAATGCTATGGTAAAAAAAAACTATATCATATCATACCTTAAGTATATACCGATGGTACGGGGGCCGATTTTTAAGATTCGAGCGGTCGAGTATGACATTTAAAACGAAGAAATTATGTTTTAAATTTAACAGCGGTAGTTTTTTTTTTATCGTATGGCTACATGTCACTGGATATATAATATATAGACATTTCTTATCTGGGGTAGTAGTAGTGGGAAAGCAGATGATGAAGAAAATCCAGTGAGTGCTGCGAGGTCCAGATGGGACAGTGCAGCTGCCAAGTTTGTTACTCTTTTAGCACCACCCAGGCGTGATCCCTGTTGTAGGGTTGTCTAAGGTGTTTCCTAAGGACCCAGAGTAACATTGATCCCCATAGTCATTTAAAATCATGATTATTTAAGTATACTATTTATTTCATATGTAAATAATGGCGACAAACTTTTGCGCGCGATTATATTCGAGGTTAAATTCTTTGAATTCGAGCGCTCGATTGTCAAAAATCGGCCCGCAGCACAGTGATAGTGAGTCCCGTATAACATAAGTTCCACCTTTGTTATTGTTTACAACCTATGTTTCCATCATTATCAGAACTCCTGTAGGTACTAAACTAACGGTACTTCCCAAGTAACACATCAAAGCAGTATAACGGCCGTCTTACAGCATATCTGTATGCTTTTAGCATTTTCAGTTCGTTTTATAGTAGCATTATAAACGTTTATAGTGCTGATATAGGTCTTAAATGGGCACGAATTACCCAGCTTGAGATCCTATACAGGTCATTTAATAGCATTACAGGCGCAATATGTCTGCGCTATTAGCATTATCGTTGTCATGGAAAGTGCCAATCGCATTAAAGAATCATTAGTACGCTCTATTAAGTTGCCAACTGCATTAAAGAAGCATTAATACGGCCAAAAAACTTGCTAATCGCAGTAAAGAAGCATAAGTACTCTCGATTAACTTGCCAATCGCAATACAAAAGCATTATACTAGCATAAGAGTGTAGTAAAATAAACCTTACGTCAATGCAAAAACGTCTCTAACACCGACGTATCAAATGTTATAATACAATGAATGTTGTGATTTAACTACTTTGTCTCGCAATACAAAATGGACGAAGACGGTACAAAAAACTGAATGAGTGACACGTCATATTTGTTTGCATCCTAACAAAATTTATAAAAGTTTTTGACTCTTACGTTATTATATCCTTCAAATATTACTGCGCAATGTAGTTTACTGTAAATGTGTATATAAGTTTCATTGAAAATTTTCACGCGCCTTTGATTTATTGTGGTTTTGCTATAAAATATTATAAAAAGATATGCGTCAAATAAACAAAACAATTGTGTAATCCATGTATAGAACGAGTTTTGCATTATTAACATAATATAGGTAGTGTTGGTTGAGCAGTCTTAAATTAAGTAATTTCATTATTATATAGGTATTTTCCTTGTATAAATAGGTCCGCATGATTTTATTTTTAGGTTATAAATTATTTACAAAATGGCGTTGGTCTATATAGACGGAGAGTTAGCCACGTCGGATATGACACAATAATGAGAGCAACCAAACCCCTCTAGTCAGTTTGGTATACTATGCTTATTTCTATATCTGGACATCTGGCAGCTTTAAAGTAGTGGAGGTCAAAGAATGCAAACCATTTCAAGAAAATAAATCCTAGAGATCTGGGTTTGATGCAATATTATGAGAAACTATACAAATACTATACAATATTAAGAGAAATTATACAAAAGTTTATGTTGGGAGAAAGTAGTGCCAAACGATGTATAATAAAATATAGTTCATAGTTTGTCGCCTACTGTTTTTGTTTCCGTAATAATCATACATCGGGGTTTTCGGTGCGGGAACGATTTGAGAAAGAGTAGAGATAAACAGATAGGTTGAGAGTTAGTCTGAGAAAATATCATATTATGCCTAATGAATAACTACCTCTCTGTGAATAGCTTACACAATATGATACGAGCTTTTTTTCTTAGAGGCATGTTTGTATTGACTATTATATACTTAGTATTTTAAAAATGCAATTGCATATCCGAAATTTATTAACTAGATCTACCTAAGACAAAGACACGGTATAATAAGTGTCAAATATTAATCTTGACGTCCGATATTTATGAACTATTTGATTAACTGAAGAGGTTGACAATGATCAGTCATTACATGAATTAATAAAAAAATACTTGAAAAAATCATAGGTATATGTACCTACAATATATATACATAATAGTCAGCTATTACATATAAATTGTATATACCTATGATTTTTTCGATCAATTATTCATTAGGTAGAAACGTGCCAGAGTACATTCTGTTTTTTAAGTTAATGCCTACTCTTTGGCTAATGTCAAACATTCCCGCACCGAAAACCCCGATGTATGGTAATAATACACAATATTTTTGGTCTAAGATTTTTTTTATCGATTTTTGACCAGTTTTGAGTCGATATTCCAACATATTCACTATAGATAGAATTATAAGGCAAACGACTATCGGTTTTTGAATCTTTTATCTCCATTCTGTTGAGCCGGATCTTGAAATAAATGAGCATCAATTATTCATTAGGTAGAAACGTGCCAGAGTACATTCTGTTTTTTAAGTTAATGCCTACTCTTTGGCTAATGTCAAACATTCCCGCACCGAAAACCCCGATGTATGGTAATAATACACAATATTTTTGGTCTAAGATTTTTTTTATCGATTTTTGACCAGTTTTGAGTCGATATTCCAACATATTCACTATAGATAGAATTATAAGGCAAACGACTATCGGTTTTTGAATCTTTTATCTCCATTCTGTTGAGCCGGATCTTGAAATAAATGAGCCGTTATTTTTTATGATATTTTTAAAATATGGTCTAAAAAAACACTTTTATCGGTATTCGAATGGTGTAAAGAATCTTATATATACGTAATCTACATATTAGGGTTCCTATTTGATGTCTTTAAAAACTGTAGAGAGATTTTAATTTTTAACTAATTAAAACAAAATTTATGACCAACTTTTTTAGCCTAAACCGGTTCGACTTTGATGTCAAATATCTCGAAGACAATGAATATTGAAGTAAATATAGGATACTATATTGTTTGAAGCCGTTACTGATAATATGATAAGCTATATAAATCATTAGAAAACTAAGGGAATCAGAACTAAGGTCGTTGGCGCCAGGGAGCCCCTTAAAATATAGGCCCTGTCCTTTATAACTGAGACAACTTCGGCAATTTTTACCTAGTTTGGTATTACTATTTTCCAATTAAAACATTTTGCTAGTCTGTCACTGTGACCTCCACCCATTAAAAGCTGCCAGATGCCAGGATCTAGCAATAAGAATAGTATAGCAATCTAACCAGACGGGTTTTGTTGCTCTCATTATTGTGTCATATTCTGACGTGGCTAGCTCTTAGTCCAATGGCAGCTCAGTGACCCTTAAAAAATGCCCTATTTATGCCTACAGCATTACACGTGAATAATTATGCTATTAAACAACATTAAGCATTTATTTATGCTATTGTAGAACCTAAGGCACTAAAACCGCTAAAAGCTGTATAGGGGCTGTTCATAAATTACGTCATCAATTTTTGATGATTTTTACCCCCCCCCCCCCCCTCCTAAAATCATCCAACCCTCCCCCTGCCAAATAGAGTGACGTCATTAAAAAAAATGCGTTTTAAGCTTAATTGTAAAATAAAAAACTATTTAGTAGATAATATTTTATAGCATTAAAAGTTTATAGAAGCACGACTTTCATTCCTTTTTTTACACATTGATGATGTGATCTTCGGAATGACCGCCCCCCCCCCCCCCTCCTACGTCATGCTAACATCATCCGATGTCCAGACCCCCCCCCCCCCATTTGAAATGACGTAATTTATGAACAGCCCCTTATAGTGAATTACTTGGCTTTATAATGGTTTATATTATTGCTATTGTACTGCATTAGTAACGTATTACCTACTTATAAATGCTATTGTACACCCTAAGGCATTAAAAATAGCTGGAAGCTGTATAGCGAATTTACGTGGCATTATAATGGCTAATATTCATGCTCTTAAACAGCATTAAGCATTTATTTATGCTATTGTAGAACCTAAGGCACTAAACCAAACCGAAGCATTAGTGTAGCAAACCAAAACGCAACTGTACAGCATTCAGCTGTACAGTTGCATGTTCTTCGCTGCACTAAAACTAATGGCTAAACAAAAGCATTTACATATGCCATTATACAACCGTTATACAGCGTAAAGCATCATAAAATGCTATTGTAGAACCTAAAGCACTAAAAACAGCTGAAAGCTGTATACCGGATTTACGTGGCATTATAATGGCTAATATTCATGCTCATAAACAGCATTAAGCATTTATTTATGCTATTGTAGAACCTAAGGCACTAAACCACACCGAAGCATTAGTGTAGCAAACCAAAACGCAACTGTACAGCATTCAGCTGTACAGTTGCATTTTGGTTCGCTGCACTAAAACTAAAGGCTTTAAAAAAGCCTTTATACATGCCATTATACAACCGTTATACATCTTAAAGCATTATATAATGCTATTGTAGAACCTAAAGCACTTAAGTGCTTTTAAACAGTCGAAAGCTGTACAGTTGCGTTGTGGTTTGCTGCACTAAAGCTAAAGGCTTTACAAAAGCATTTAGATATGCCATTATACAACCGTTATACAGCTCAAAGCATCATATAATGCCACAAGTTGCTCGGTGAACGTATATAAGAGTTTATACGGTCCTTAAGTTCGAAATAAGTTAACTATTCATATGTTATAATATAATGCTTCCTGTGTTACTTGGGTTGTAGTTTCTCATCGTCCAAAGGTAGTAACAATATACAGATTCAAGTTTTCTACGCCTTTTCAGATGTAGAGTTCTAGTAATCACTAGGTACTTAAATACACGTTACAAACAGACAGCAAGCGCTGCCCTTGCGACTACTTTATCAAACTGTTACATCGATGCGGGGATTGCGTGAGTTATCTGTTGATGATATTAGTTCAGTAAAGGTGACATAGGTGGCGCTGTAGTTGAGAAGTTCTGCAAAAGGAAGTTTATTTATTTATTTGAAATTTATACTAGCTATAAAAATGGACTTTTGCCTTACAGTTTTATAGTATAAGACAGGTTTAAGAGGAATTTCCTCCCACGATCGCTGCGGCTGTGGAAAGAACTCCCTGCCGAGGTTCTCCCAGCGGGCTACAGTATGAGGTTCTTCAAAAAAGGAGTGTATAGGTTCTTAAAGGGTAGGCAACGCGCATGTGAATCCTCTGGGGTTGCAGGCGTCCATAGGTTACGGTAACTGCTTACCATCAGGCGAGCCGTATGCTTGTTTGCCACTGTGGTATATAAAAAAAGTATAAGGTCTTTAGGAAGCTTGGACTAGCTTTTAGGGAAACTTTTGAAAAAAATCAAAACTGAATAATCAATACAGAAAATGAAAAGGAAAATGTACATACAATATAAAATAGCATAATTCAACATTGGGAATGCCCTTATGAAATCATTGTGCTCAAAATGCAAAAGGTCATATTGCTCATTTGTTAATTAAACAAACAACGAATGAAACGTAAAATTAAGGAAGGAAATTACTAAAACATACCAGAATCTCACCGCCTTGGACTGACTTTGGGAATGACTAATAAAAGATATGTCAAAGAGCATAGGTGCAATTTGTCATTCATTAAACTGTTAACCGACCAATTTAAGGCCGTCTCATGCGAGATAAAACCAACAGCAAAAATTTTATCAAATAATGTGTCTTATTTGGATGTGGATAGGTCTCAAAGTTGGTTGTGATAAAGTCACGGTAAAAGGCTAATTGGTAGCCTTTGAGGACAAGGATAAGTACTTCATTAATGTGAGGATAAACAATGCAATAGTTCTAATCTTGATATCTAGAAAAATATAGTAGGGAAATTTAATGTATAAAAAGTTTTGGTAATGATGTGGCATTGTAAAATATGCATGATGTAATGTCAACACATTCAGTGCCACATAGTGCTACGTGCCACGCTCGTAGCCCGTAGCCACGAATTCGTCGTATGTAGCGCGTAGTAGCTTCGAACAAGGAACCCGACAGTCGGGTTTTCGGACCTGGATGCCAGGTCCGAAAACCGTTATTCCCAAAACGCGCGAATTTCACGAAATGCTTCATTTTCTTCGAAGGCTATGGCGAAAATACTAAGTTTTTTTAAATCAACTATTGATGCACATAATAGTTCATTTCTTTATCTAGACGGCCATCGGAGCAAATATTACATTTTAACGAGTGAAATATGAAAAAAATTGATTGTCTTGGAAGGCCTTTCCGGATTTCCCAGTTAGGTGTACCGTTCATTTTCAGATAACGCAAAAAAGGGTAAAAATTCTTATTCAATTTGAATTAAATTCAATTGAGTATATCATGTATGAGACGGCCATGGAAATAAAAATCGAAGATTCATCTTGGATAATTGACAAAATATGCCAGTTTTTTGATGAAAACACGGTTACATTTCATTTTTTCCACGATAACCCTATGAATATTATGCCCTAAAAATATTACCATTGCAAAGTTAAACTATATTTCTATCACGATAAAAAAAAACATTACTATAGCAGTAAATTTCAAATTACTATGAATTTTAAAAAATGACACTTAAATCACACTTCACAGGACACTTTTTGTAAGAATCGTATTTTTGGGTACTTAATAATAATAAAATTGGTTCAAAATTATTTTTTTGTATTACTACTACTTCAAACTATCTTATAAATAGCATTTTATGCAGCTTTTTTCATTAATAGAGTTTTTCGACCTTCTAGGGAATAAGGAGCCTTAAGTCCTGCATTCAAACAAAATTAACAAACATTGCATTGCGGTGGGGCACAGATGAGACGGTCGAACGCTGCAAAAAGGTCGGCTGGCAGCAGCCTGAACCATGCAGTTCACATGGCCCATGACCGCACGTTATGGAAACGAGCTACATTAGTCGTGATCCTCAGCAGTGAGGGAACGAGAAAGAAGAAGAAGTAGAAACATTCGCTCAGAGTACTTTTCGATCTTGTAGGTATAGCAAATAACTCAGGTTGTACATTAAAAATAATTTTAAACAAAAAAGAACCGACTTCACTAAGCATACACCTTTCCAACACCAAATGCTCGATCTGCTGTAAAAAATACTCAAATCACCATAGGTGTGCTTATAATAGTTGAAGAGTTCCCTCGATTTCTCCAGGATCCCATCATCAGGTCCTGACATGGTTACAATGGGACCAACTGTGAAGTATACGCTTTCAAACAAAAAAAGAATTTTCCAAATCGGTCCAGCCGTCTTCGAATAATCGGTGAACATACATAAAAACAAAAAAAAAAAAATAGCAAAAACAAAGATCCCGACGAATTGATAACCTCCTCCTTCGAAATCTTAAAGTCGGTTGAAAACGGCCAAGTGCAAGTCGGACTCGCGCACCGAGGGTTCCGTACAAACCTGTAGGTTTGATATGAATTTCAATTTAATACCTCTACGCGTTCATGAGGAAAGGGGTAGTAACTTTAAAATTATTAAGAATATTTTTATTAAGATGTAACTAAAAATTTACGGTTTTCGCAATTTTTCCTTTATCTGTGCTATAAGACGTTGCTTCGTACCAAATTTCAAGATTCTGAGTTCACGGGAAGTACCCTGTAGGTTTTGATTCCCTTGCGAGCTTCGAAAATTTGCGGCATAAACGGATGTATCTTTTGATTGCGTTGGCTTAGAAGTTTGATTTTTTTACTGCTCCAAGGGACAGTAGACATGAGTATCCATACTAATATTATAAATGGGAAAGTGTATGTGTGTGTTTGTTTGTTTGTCCGTCTTTCACGGCAAAACGGGGCGACGAATTGACGTGATTTTTTAAGTGGAGATAGTTGAAGGGATGGAGAGTGACATAGGATACTTTTTGTCTCTTTCTAACCCCCCACTTCCCTAAAATGGGGGGTGGAAGTTTGTATGGAGCATTCCGGGGGGCAATCAGGAAAGGGGAACCGTGTTACCCCGAATTTAACGCGAGCGAAGCCGCGGGCAAAAGCTAGTTTGATATAAATTTCAGCTTGATACCTCCACGCGTTCCTGAGAAAAAGGGTCTTGACAGACGGACGGACGGACGGTCAACAAATTAGGTTTCCGTTTTTTCCTTTCGAGGTACGGAACCCTAAAAACAAATAAAAACTGCATTCATTTAACTAAAATACTTCCGCATAAACATCCGGTTAAAGATGCCGCCGTCGGCCCTGAATGCGCAATTTATCGAGAGCTTTGTCAATACAAGTACAAAATCACAATAAACTGACCCTGTACATCGAATGCTCACTCTTGCATAACACTCTTCCCGCTCAACGTTTCTTAGCAACCATCAGTTTGCGATTGCAATCACACAACCAAACACCTGTTGACTCGCTAGCGACCTAAACTGATAACGGAACGGAATGTATCAGTGCAACATTAGTGTTAGTTTAATTAGTGCTAATGTGTTTTTAGTGGCGGTTTCAAAGCTATGTTAGATAGATGTGGGTTAAGTGTAAGAATGGTGATGAGAAAGAAGCATTGTGCGAAGATGAGAGTACGTTATCGAGTCGAGTGCTCAAGTGTATTCAACAGGTGAAGGAATATTTTGGTACGTGTATAAGACTCGTATCATGTTATGTACCTACTAACAAATTTAATAACTGTCAGCAACGCCTGTGACGGACGAACCGACACAGAAAAGTACTTAAATTCCATCATATTGTATTTTTTTGTGTAGAATAGTTATAAAATAAACACCAATGTGATATGTCGGCCTATCAAAAATAATCGTGGGGAAGCCGGAACTATTTTGGTTTTCCTGCTCTTCTACAGCCGTGGTAAAATTAGACAGCCACTCAATTAGATGAAAACTAGGCAAGCCTGTCGCAATTGAGTTCTAGGGACGCTCCAGTAATTGTTAATAAGTACTTCTCAAGATCATTGGATCTACCTTTGCTCTTACCTACATGAATACCTTCTCAGGGTGACCTATTCAATACAACATCAGGCAAATTGTTTACGAGTAAATAAATAAATAATATCGTAGGTATTCACTTACTAAGTCATGTGATTCCAATCGAGAATTTACTCATTTATTTATACCTTCACGCAGGGCTTGTAACCGGTTTTTGCAAAAAGCCCCGTAATAACCCAATATGTTTACTTATTTTATGGTTGTTACGTCGAACTCAATATTGTTTTTTTTTAAGTTATGACTTTATATTGTAAGATTTTTCGATTAAATATGAAATAGTAAACGAAAGAACGAATAAAAAACCGGTATTTTAGTATGGCGCAAAATACCGATTACAAGCTCTGCCTTCACGAGATATCGCTCAGCAATGCAATCATAGATAGCTTTATACAAATATCTAATTAGCAAAGGCTAAGGAACAGTATTAATTCTAACTTAAAACTCTCCATTAGTTACGAACGTGTTTTTGTCGTCAAAATGTAATATTAAGAAACTCTGATTTTATTTTAGCGACTATAAAATGTCACTAAAACGGTTGACGAATCGTGTTAACGTTAATCAAATTTCATTTTGATATTTATTTGACATGAACAAGTTCAGTAACAAATAAAATAATTTTAAACAAAAAAGAACCGACTTCACTTAGCATCCACCTTTGCAAATGCTCGAGCTGCTGTAAAAATACTCAAATCACTATAGGTGTGCCTATAATAGTTGAAGAGTTCCCTCGATTTATCCAGGATCCCATCATCAGACCCTGACATGGTTACAATGGGACCAACTGTGAAGTATACGCTTTCAAACAAAAAAATAATTTTCCAAATCGGTCCAGCCGTTTTCGAATAATCGGTGAACATACATAAAAAAATGAAAATATAGCAAAAAAAAACAAAGATCCCGACGAATTGATAACCTCCTCCTTCGAAATCTTGAAGTCGGTTGAAAAGGATTATATTAATTATCGTCTGTTCTGTCAGTTGGTCCAGTCCTGTTCAATATAAAATTAAAATCAAACCAATAATAAATGATGTTTTATGAATAGGCCTCAATACATGTTTACACCGACCGTATGTTCAATTAGGACAAGGATGATTAAGACATGGATTGACAATGCCTATACAAAATCGCATTCCCTTATTTCAGGCTAAAGCGTCATCTATCGGTCACCACAAACACTAAATTCCTACTTAACCTTTCTGTTAAGCCCATTGGTTGACTGGTAGAGAATGCCTTATGGCATTAAGTCCGCCATTTGTACCATCTTATTATGTGCAATTAAGATTAAATAAATAAATTCTAGTTTCTAATATTTTGTTCGGCGATTAACGCTGACAGAATAACTCGACTCCAGACTCAACAGATGGCGCTGTGGCACTTAGTACCGAAAATAGACGTATAGCCTGAAGGTTCGAGGAACGCGATTTTGTATAGGCATTGTCAATCCAGGTCTTAATCATCCTTAAATTAGGATAAGGAACAGGGATTACCATATCCATTACCCTAACTGGACGTAGACGACCTATTACGCATTCAGCCAATGTTTCATGCAAAACATTTTAAGTAAATATTGGCCGTCGCGGATGACCTTATCTCTGTAAACATTCTAAACCGTAACTTTATTGTCAAACATTGTACAGAGTTATGTAAATAGTTGTAAAGTTTAGAAAGGCTTCCCATAGTTTAACAACGAAAACAAACATATACACAGCATGTTTAATATTACTCACATTTACATTATTACTTTATCTTATCATAATATATTGAAACGTTTATGCTAGCTCTACACAATTAATCATTCGCAAAGCCGAAAAGGAGTTTCATGGTCTGACCAGCAATGTGCAAATTGCAGAAATGTTCTCGGAAATTTCCGAGAAATTACATGAAAGAAACTTAGAAAGTTCTCTGTGAGAATGTTCCCATGAGAACTTTAACATTTTGTGTAATATATAATATTACACGCCACATATTAGTAAACCAGGCAGGCATAATATTTAAAATGGCGTGTGTCTACCTCGGTTCTGACACGATAAGATTGTTTATTAAATTTAAGTTCCAGAGAATATTCTCCATAGAAGTTTCGCAACTTATGAAACTTCTCCTCGGTGCATTGCTAGGTCTGACTAGGTATATTTTATACGTATAGAACCACATTATATATAGTTTTTTTTACCACCTCAGTAGCAAACAATCATTTAATCCGTCTGATGATAAGCGGTTTCCGTAGCCTATAATCGCTTGCAACTCCTGAGGTGATACAGTCGCCATCAGATATATCGGAGCTGCCATGGTGGTCACAAATATCTGAACAAAGCCTCTACTGTCAAGGCGATAAAGTGCATGTTCAGATATTTTTGAGCACCTTGACCTCCGATATATTTGATGGCGACTGTACATGCGCGTTGCCGACCATAAAATAAACTAAACAAGCAAATAATATATCATAATCATTAATCTTCATCCACGGACCTCTTAAACCAATTTGTTGACAGATGCTAATCATTGTCTCAATGTTTCTGTCATTGCACGTGAATGTCAAGTGTCGAGGTTACGGGTCAATGGTCATATCATATGTGGAAGTCTCTTAAAAAAAACGCTGGTGGCCTGACGGTAAGACGTCATTTCAATCCGAAGGTCGCGGGTTCAAACCCCGGCTCGTACCACTCATATCATTTGATATTTACCACTCGCTTTTCGGTGAACGAAAACATCGGGAGGAAAACAGATCTAATCCCAATAAGGCATAGTTTCCCCTGTGGGTTGAACGGTCAGATGGCAGTCGGTTTTGTAAAAACTAGAGCCCACGCTAATTCATGGGATTAGGTTGCCGAGCGGATCAGTTACTTATCATAACAGCTGGTTTCTTGCAAATTCTACGGTAAGTACACATGAATTAAAGTCAGTTTGCGATTGACAGATGAGTTTTATACATTTGAATATCTACCTTGTTACATAGGCTGCTATTTATATATCCGGAAACCGGGATTACAATCTTCTTAAATAGCATATTTGACCTCCATGGTAAAATTTGAACTTTTTTAAGTACTGGCCGGTATATTTTTTCTTTCTTATTAACGCTCGTGTTTTGTTTTTGACGGGTTTTAAATGTCATCTCGCAGCAAGAATGGAACTCACTCGTGAAAATATTCGTGCTATGATTTATTATGATTTTCGGCGTGGTTTAACGCAACAACAGTGCATAGATCAACTAACTTCAACTTTTGGTGATGAAGCCCCATCTAAAACTACTGTGTATCACTGGTTTAGTGAGTTCAATCGTGGACGTAGTATGCTTACGGACGAAGTTAAGGCAGGTCGCCCGAAATCGGTCGTTGTACAACAAAATATCGAGGCTGTGCGAAAACTTATAATGGACGACCGACATGTTACGTACCGCGAGATAGAGGCGACTCTGGGTATTTCTATGACCAGCATTAATAGCATATTACATAATTATTTGGCTGTAAAAAAAATTTGTTCGCGTTGGATACCCCACAACTTAACAAAAGAGCAAAAAGATGCTCGCGTCGAATGGTGCAATAAAATGTTAAAAAAATATAACCGTGGTGACTCAAAAGCCGTTTATAACATCTATACAGGTGACGAATCCTGGATCTATGCATACGATCCCGAAACGAAGCAACAATCAACGGTATGGGTGTTTCAAAATGAGCCGAACCCTACGAAAGTTACTCGTGCAAAAAGTACATTGAAACAAATGGTGGCCTGCTTCTTCGGTATTAATGGCCATGTAGCTACAGTGCCACTAGAAAACCGTAGAACGGTTAATTCAGAGTGGTACACGACCATTTGCTTACCGGAAGTATTTGAACAAATTCGTAAAACTAACCAGCGACGAAGAATCATTCTTCATCATGACAATGCCAGCTGTCATACGTCACGCGAAACAACTCTATTTCTGGAGGGTCAAAATGTGGAATTAACGGGTCATCCGCCGTACAGCCCTGACTTGGCACCCAACGATTTTTATTTATTTCCAAATATAAAGAATAAATTACGCGGTCAACGATTTTCGACCGCTGAAGATGCTGTCGACGCATTCAAACAACACGTTATGGAGGTACCTCAGGCGGAGTGGCAGAAGTGCTTTAAAAATTGGTTCACGCGAATGCAAAAGTGCATAGATCATCAAGGGGAATACTTTGAAAAACAATAAAACCATTTTCAGCCGTATACGTTTGTTTGTTTTTTTGTTTCCGGATATATAAGTAGCAACCCTCGATCATGATCATAAAGAACTTTACAAGCATCACACCATTTGGTCCCATGTTTTGAATATGGACTTTATTTTATTTGTGTTAAGGTAGAATATCAAATAGATAAAGTTATCTGTCAAGTTCAAACGTACTTTGAACGTATTGTACCTACCTTTAATCGAATCACTTTCATAAAGAAACAATCAGACAATACGAAGCCCTAATGCTTAAATTCTTCTTTAATGATAATGTAGGAGAGGCATCTTTTTGACCCTTTAATTTAACACAAGCAAAAATATTGAAGTTCAATAGCCCTAAGAATATATTGCTGAGGACAATGTTTTTTTCGATATATACCTACTAAGTATCCATATCCATACTAATATTATAAATGGGAAAGTGTATGTGTGTGTTTGTTTGTCCGTCTTTTACGGCAAAACTAGGCGACGAATTGACGTGATTTGAAGGGATGGAGAGTGACATAGGCTACTTTTTGTCTCTTTCTAACCCCCCCCCCCCCACTTCCCTAAAATGGGGGGTGTGGACGTTTGTATGGTTTGTTACCCAGATCTCAACGCGAGCGAAGCCGCGGGCAAAAGCTAGTTAATAATAAAATAGTAACTTAATAACTAGCCTCTTCTGAAATAATGAAAGAAGCAAAGTGATGCACTTTGGTTCAGTTATGCAACTAACTGTACCTATACTAGGTATTTACTATATTTTATTTTATGTGAGGATTTCCCTAACCAACGTCTGGCGGTTCACATTTACATAAGACCGGAAAATCACGATGAGTCGTTGTCTGCCTTCTGGGTTTGCAAACCAGTCCAAACGCCGAGACGATACGTAAGAATTAGGTTTTTTATTTATTTTATTTTTTTATTATCTATAACGCATACTCGTATCCGCATGTTTTTATATACAGGGCGTTACAAAAAAGCTGGTGAACCGTTTAAGGGCATTATTAGTATCGTATTCTAATTACTTAAGAAAAAAATTTCACGCGAAAAAAAATGGTTTTGTATGGAGGGTCGGCCGGCTGGGAGGAAGTGTCCCGTAGAAAAAAAAATGGTTTTGTATGGAGGGTCGGCCGGCTGGGAGGAAGTGTCCCGTAGAAAAAAAAATGGTTTTGTATGGAGGGTCGGCCGGCTGGGAGGAAGTGTCCCGTAGAAAAAAAAATGGTTTTGTATGGAGGGTCGGCCGGCTGGGAGGAAGTGTCCCGTAGAAAAAAAAAATGGTTTTGTATGGAGGGTCGGCCGGCTGCGAGGAAGTGTCCCGTAGAAAAAAAAATGGTTTTGTATGGAGGGTCGGCCGGCTGGGAGGAAGTGTCCCGTAGAAAAAAAAATGGTTTTGTATGGAGGGTCGGCCGGCTGGGAGGAAGTGTCCCGTAGAAAAAAAATGGTTTTGTATGGAGGGTCGGCCGGCTGGGAGGAAGTGTCCCGTAGAAAAAAAAATGGTTTTGTATGGAGGGTCGGCCGGCTGGGAGGAAGTGTCCCGTAGAAAAAAAAATGGTTTTGTATGGAGGGTCGGCCGGCTGGGAGGAAGTGTCCCGTAGAAAAAAAAATGGTTTTGTATGGAGGGTCGGCCGGCTGGGAGGAAGTGTCCCGTAGAAAAAAAATGGTTTTGTATGGAGGGTCGGCCGGCTGGGAGGAAGTGTCCCGTAGAAAAAAAAATGGTTTTGTATGGAGGGTCGGCCGGCTGGGAGGAAGTGTCCCGTAGAAAAAAAAATGGTTTTGTATGGAGGGTCGGCCGGCTGGGAGGAAGTGTCCCGTAGAAAAAAAAATGGTTTTGTATGGAGGGTCGGGCGGCTGGGAGGAAGTGTCCCGTAGAAAAAAAAATGGTTTTGTATGGAGGGTCGGCCGGCTGGGAGGAAGTGTCCCGTAGAAAAAAAAATGGTTTTGTATGGATGGTCGGCCGTCTGGGAGGAAGTGTCCCGTAGAAAAAAAAATGGTTTTGTATGGAGGGTCGGCCGGCTGGGAGGAAGTGTCCCGTAGAAAAAAAAATTGCGTCCAAGATAATTTTCTCCTACTTTTCTTAGTCGCAATATGATACCAATTATGCCCTTAACTTGATCACCACTATTTTGTTACATCCTGTATTCGCATTCGTACCAATTTAGACGATTGCGAATAATTAAATAATTAATTAATAATAATTCTTAAATAATTTATATAATCTTAAAAATAATGACACTATCGTCTTAGGCTTAGCACCTGTAAAAATAGCTGTAAGTGTGGAAATAAAAAAAAAATAAAAAAATATTGAGAATTTTTTTTATCCTTTTTCTGTAAGAAAAACGTTACGAAAAGAAAGCGACAATAATTTTAAACAGTGTTTAACTATATATTTTAAAGAAAACACAACTTAGTATTATTGTCCCCATATTCGTAATCGCATTCACAAATATAAGCAGCACATATGTATTCACGAATGTTAAATATCTAAACATTTTACATCTCTAGTATGAATGGGAAAAACCACGTTTAATCGTCTGCGAATTTGTCATACGTACAAATTGTACCTAAGTATTTAGTTTCAAAATTCTCCGATTAGACATAAAATCAGACCGTCGTTTTAGCAGAGATACCACATTTTTTCTGTGGAATTAATTAGCAATTTTATATTTTAAGTAAAACAATTAAAAACGGATTTTATCGTCGACCCGTTGACCACGAACGCTGTAAAGTGTTCGAAACGTCGGGATGTAATTTAAGCTCAGTACACGCGATAAAATCCGTTTTTAATTGTTTTACTTCATGAATAACTATCGCGGCAACCGAAGACAATATTTATATTTTAAGCTTATAATATAAGGAACTCCTGCCTTTTATAGTATATTGGTTGTATTCCCCTTACACGAGACATTTTTTCTTATAAACTTATATAGATGTCACATACAAAGGAAAAAGTGACCTAGGCCTCAGGTGCCCAGGATTTTTTTCTTACTTTGCAAAGTCAATATTCACGGTTTTTATAGAACAGGAAAGTAGATGCTGCATGGTGTAGAGACAAACTATTCGAAGCAAGGCTCTTAGCTTTTTCATGACGTTCGCGTCTGCTGACCGATCTATAGGAGCTAGCGCTTTGTACTGTCAGCATTTTCATAAACCTTCTCCTGAAACACGCTAAATTTTCACGCCAAGTGCTTACTACGTCAAGAATGGCGCAAGTCGGTGCAAACTGGACGTAGACGGACTCTACCACACAAAGGTTAGCTGGAAGTGATCCATTATAGGGATAAGTCCACCTTTGTACCTCAATATCTGCAAAATTTCAACTTATCATGTATTGTATGGTGTATGTATACCAGGGATGTTACAGAGCTCCGGTTCCGGTTCCTTTAAGTCGGAACTTCGGATTGGTTTTAAACATTCGCTTCGGTTCCGGTTTCTTTCAAAACAGAAAGTTATATCGGATGTCATAGCAACGCAGTGGGAGAAAATGAACGGCCTACATCAAAAACAAACAAGTTTATAGACCTCATCTCGTCCACCTATCGCTCGGGCTCCGATTCTGGTCCCGCTTCCGTTTTCGGTTCCGATTCCGTTTCTGGTTCCGATAACTAAATTTAAAACATCTAAGTCCGCTTTCAGTTCCGATAAAACA
Organism: Pammene aurita; assembly: GCA_947086415.1. Lineage (NCBI taxonomy): Eukaryota > Metazoa > Arthropoda > Insecta > Lepidoptera > Tortricidae > Pammene > Pammene aurita. Next base: position 5,207,224 of record OX352307.1, read on the forward strand.
CCTGTTACATCCCTGATGTATACCTACAAAGTGAATAAAGTGATTACCACTACTACTAAGTGGATACTCTCTAGACGTTCAGCCCCAGCTCTTGTAAATCGGCATGTATCTTACTCATGTATTATTTAGGTACTATTGTATGATATAACCTGCTTGTAAATAAGACTTAACTAACAATGCGCATCATTATTACTAACGATATTATAATGCATGTAACTAACAAAACAATTTCTGTGTTTTCCTCCTCATTCCTCCTGTCCTTGTGTTACGTCGTATTCTTTATCATGAAATCGCGCGTGTTTATCTAATTTCGGTAATTCTAAAAAATATAAAACAAATCATGAAATGACGTAATAAAATTTTGTGGCCCGAAAACGCAAAAAAAAATCGTTTCGTATTCAATCTTTTTACTTACATTTATTCTATTTTAATTTTGGCATCACACTGAAATGATTTTGAACGTTTAAAAACTGTTTTTTTTTTCTAAACTTAAAATAATCGCATTCCAATTTTAAATGCGAATACTTAAACAACATCCGTGGAAATTTTCTCATTCGGAATTTGAACGATGTCGTTTGATTCGGTTGCAATTTGCGGCGCTTGCGTCGATTTAATCGACAATTACCCGTCACTCGTCCGACTCGTGCTCTATTTCCATTGTCGATGGCTATTTCTGTACTCGTGCTGTTACGACACGGTTTACCTTCGTCCTGTGTTTTGTAACGGTCATTTTTTTCTGCCCTTTTTTTCATTATTTTTGTCATATTTTTTATTAAATTGGGCCTAAAACTATACATTTATGACACTTAATAAAACCGCAATAAAAAAATATGTCGCATTTGCATTTCAATATTTGATCCTAAATAAAAACTTAATCTACGTACAAAATTACGTCAAATAATTGATTTAAATTGTCTAAAATAAAAATAAAACCGTAATCGTAAACCTTATGTTTTGCTTTTTTAAATCATCGATTTTTAATGTAAATACCCGTCCTGGTTAAAAATAAATATTTTGCGCCAAAACTCAAAAAACTAACCCTCTACCCCCCTAACAACCTTCTCCCTACTTATCCTACCAATTGTAGTCGTCTCACCCCGAAGCAACACCATCTTCACTTATACAGACGGGACCTACGAAGAGGAGTACTCCTGCTGGCCCCCGGCGGTCTGCATGATCCTCATCTCGCTGGTGGAGATCGTCATGTTCTGCTATGACGCCGCCCATGGCAGCACCACGGCGGTGGGGCCGCTGGCGAAGATATTCATCTACAATCCGAATAAGAGGCATGAGGCGTGGCGGTTTATCACGTACATGTTTGTTCATGTGGGGTTAGTATTTATACTTTTATCTAGAGAGGGGTAACAGACAGGGGGGAAGTACGCCCTAATTATATGAATGCGACTGTCAGTATTGTAATATTCAAGTAAAATAAATAGGGCCCTTATGCTCGATTTTGAGTTAAGGATAAAATCCCAAATATATATTAAATTTGCTCCCCAACACAACAAAAGAAAATACCCTAACCAAAAATTAGTGTAAGGGCCCTTTACGTATGGAACGTCAAATGTATTCATTCATATAAAAAATTCGCTCTCTATTGTAACCCCCCTGTACCCAGTTGCCCCTTTTGACTGTAAAGCTAGTTGACTCTGAAGAAACATAACAGTAATGCCACCATACAGTACTGTGACTCATTATAATTTACGAACCTGGGAATCCCCTCGCCATTGCTCTTTCGAGTTTTCGACACCAATTTACACAAAGTTGTTGTTAAATTGTTTAAATATTAATGAAGTGCCTACCTATTTTTGACAGTGTATTATTAACACTTCAAAGTGTCCGAGAACCCGCCTGGTAGGCACTCGTAATGTTTGCTCAGATGCCGGGCACGTGGCGTGCGGCATTGCGTTGCACGTCGTAGCCCACCTGGTGGGTTCTGTCGTTTTCTGGGGTATTGTTTAAAATTTTGCCCGGTTGCGAAAGTGTTAATATCAATAAATCTATGAATCTATTGAAATTGTCATCATAACAAAGAAACCTCTTCGCATTGTCTTTAATATTCGGGGTTTTCCCAAGGCTGGGGTTTTCTAAGTTCCTTGACCCTTTAGAGTTCGATCTGTTTTCAATACGTTTAAATTATCAATCGATAGATGTTTTATAGTTGGCAAGTGTTTGAGAAATTTAGTTTTTTAGTATTAAAAGCAATCGTCGTCTAGTACCCACAACACAAGCCGTATTGAGCTTACTGTGGGACTAGGTTGATTTGTGTAAGATTGTTCCATAATATAAAAAATAAATGCAATTGTTTTACTCATGTACATGGTAGCTAGTGTTATGTAAGTCATTTCGACGAATCATCTAAAGATGTACAATTGGATATTCAGAATCATTGATATTACCTCACCTATCATAAACAAAACAAACATTTAATTTGAGTTCACTACTGACTGAAATGTGGCCTTTTTTACTATATGTAGTAACAAAATGCATCTTATCTTCCAGCGTCGTCCACCTACTGGTCAACCTACTAGTGCAGCTGTTCCTCGGGGTCCCCCTCGAGATGGTGCACCGCTGGTGGCGCGTCACACTAGTATACTTGGCAGGCGTAGCGGCCGGATCCTTAGCCACGAGTCTGACGGATCCGCGCGTTCATTTAGCTGGTGCGTCCGGGGGAGTTTACGCCCTTATTGCAGCTCACATAGCAACTATTATAATGGTGAGTGTTTTGGGAATATATAATTGTATTCTTAACTTTAGGGTCAGTCTACTATTGCAGCTGTACCTCGGCGTGACCTCGATATGGTACACCGTTGGTGGCGCGCCACGCTAGTCTACTCGGCGGGCGTAGCAGCCGGAACCTTAGCCACGAGTCTTACGGATCCGCGTGTTAATTTAGCTAGCGCGTCGGCGGGAGTTTACGCCCTTATTGCAGCTCACATTGCAACTATTATAATGGTGAGTATTTTGGGACTATATCATTGGAATTGTAACTTTAAGGTGTAGAGGGTCAATATACTAGTGCAGGTGTACCTCGGGGTGGCATCGAGACGGTACACCGTTGGTGGCGCGCCACGCTAGTGTACTTGGCGGACGTAGGGGCCGGACCCTTAGCCACGAGTCTGACGGATCCGCGCGTTCATTTAGCTGGTGCGTCCGGGGGAGTTTACGCACTTATTGCAGCTCACATAGCAACTATTATAATGGTGAGTATTTTGGGTCTATATCATTGGAATTGTAACTTTAACGTGTAGAGGGTCAATATACTAGTGCAGGTGTACCTCGGGGTGACATCGAGACGGTAGACGGTACACCGTCGGTGGCGCGCCACACTAGTATACTTGGCGGGCGTAGCGGCCGGATCATTAGTGTGTGGGGAATCCCTAATTTCATCAACATCATCATCATCATATCAGCCGAAAGACTGCTGGACATAGGCCTCCCCCAAAGAGTGCCACAATGACCGGTCCTGCACCACCCGCATCCAGCGGACTCCCGCGACCTTCACCAGGTCATCAGTCCTTGCGGGGGGTCTACCCACGCTGCGCCTTCCGGTTCGTGGTCGCCACTCGAGAACCTTTCCGCCCCAACGGCCATCGGTTCTACGAGCAATGTGCCCACTGCCACTTTAGTTTAGCTATTCGGAGGGCTATATCGGTTACTTTGGTTCTGCTGCCCTCCCTAATCCCTAACTTAATCGATAATAAATAAATATAGATACTATAAAACTTTTGTGGGACTCAACCGTAAATATTAGAAATAAAAATATATAGATATTTAGAGTTAACGGGTTACTCACGTAATTTAAGTTGATTGGCGCACGCGACATGTTTCAATCACTTTATGTTGATAACGTTGATCATGATCAAGAGCGTCCCCCCGCGGCTCGGGTAAAGCGACCGCTTCAAGCTCAGAGAAATCGAATCTCTTCAATTCTCTCGGTCTTTAAAAGACGAAGGAATATATATTCCTACCATTATTTGAACTTAATTTTAAAGTTCAGGGTTCAATTTTGCATATTTTCCGATACCCTTATGCCATTTAAAGGGTTAAATTACGTGAGATATTTGTGTTATAACTTATGTTGCAATATTTTTAGACAGTTTGATCTTCTCTTATATTATTCAAATAACCAAGCTAACCACAACTGCTTATAGGTACCTAATTATTAATTATGTACTTCGTTGAACTAATTATTCACTTAATTATAAACTATAAGTATTACACAACTTTTTTTGTGTAATACTTATAGTTTATAATTAAGTGAATAATTAAAAAATAACTAATATTGTCCTGCGCTGCCTGAAACACAGGGAATCCTAGTTCAGGCATTTGTTAACCACGTGTCGTTAAAAAATCTTAGTCCGTAAGAGCAAACACTGTACTATACTTATCTCAATATATTATTTGTATTTGTAATTGTTTTGAATCGATCCCTTGTTAACCGACTTCAAGATTTGAAAAGAGGAGGTTCTCAATTCGGCGTGTATGTGTTTTTTTTTTTTTTGTTTTTTTTTTTTTATGTTTGTTACTCCATAACTCCGTCATGTCTGAACCGATTTTGAAAATTCTTTTTTTGATTGTAAGTATATATATACAGATTGGTCCCGTTTTTGTTAAAACGCAGTTCTGATGATGGGATCCATGAGGAATCGAGGGAACTCCTCAAATCTTAAAGGCATACATATAGTGATTTTTATATTTTTATCACCAAAACCATCATTTTCATTCAAAACAGTGACATTTGATGAAGTAGAACTGCTGATGATGATCAGAACGGAACTCTTCAACGACGCATAGTTCACGTTTGGCGATTTGTCCTCTTCGCTGTGTTTGTTTAGCAAGTTTAATTGTCAGGACAAATTTTCGTCAAGTTCAAGTTCTGATGATGGGATCCATGAAGAATCGAGGGAACTCCTCAAATCTTAAGGGCTTACACATAGTGATTTTTGTATTTTTATCAACAAGTCAAGCATTTTCATTCAAAAGAGTGACATTTGATGAAGTGGAACTGCTGATGATGATCAGAACGGAACTCTTCAACGACGCATAGTTCAGGTTTGGCGATTTGTCCTCTCCGCTGCGTTTGTTAAGCAAGTTATTTCATTGTATGGAATCTAAGTGCACCATCTACAATAATGCTTCACCGGCTACCCCCATGGAAGTCGGTTTTTTTTTCTTAAAAATTATTCTGTATACTAACGGTGCATCGTTAATAATAACACATTTAACAATTTCTCTGTTAAGCCTTTAGATTGACTGGTAGAGAATGCCTTATAGCATTAAGTCCGACTTTTTCAACCGACTTCAAGATTTCGAAGGTTATCAATTCGTCGGGATCTTTGTTTGCTTTTTTTGCCATTTTTTTTTATTTATGTTCACCGAATATTCAAAGACGGCTAGACCGATTTGGAAAATTCTTTTTTTGTTTCAAAGTTGGTCCCATTGTAACCAGGTCAGGATCTGATGATGGGATCCTGGAGAAATCGAGGGAACTCTTCAACTATTATAGGCACACCTATAGTGATTTGAGTATTTTTTACAGCAGCTCGAGCATTTCCTTTTGGAAAGGTGGATGCTAAGTGAAGTCGGTTCTTTTTTGTTTAAAATTATTACTGTATCATTTTCTTTTGTGAAATAAATAAATATTAAATAAATTAATATATTTGTTTTCAAATTCCAGAACTGGGCAGAGATGGAGTTTGCTATCATCCAACTTCTGGTCTTCCTATTATTAGCAGCGGTTGACATCGGCACGGCGGTGTACGACCGCTACTGGGGCGCGGGGGTGACGAACATTGGTTACGTGGCACATTTAGCCGGCGCCATCGCTGGTACGTACTTACTTAGTTCATCTATTATCCAACTTCTGGTGTTCCTATTAGCAGCGGTGGACATCGGCACGACGGTATACACACAGCAACACCAACTAACCATTTGTAATAAAATTAAAATTTGTTTATTTCAGACATAGTATGTCCATAAAAGTGTTAGTTGTACAGTCTTAAGAGACTATGTTAGTGTTACTTACATAATATTATAATGTAAAAAAAAAGCAAAAACAAAAATCACAACAAAAATTAATTTAGTGATGTTCCTCTGGCAGGGTGCGTTGCACCAGTGGACACTAAGATTCTCCTGAATGGTGAATGTTTAGAGATAGTAGATAAAGCAGTGTTCCTTGGTTCGACGTTGGACAAAAATCTACAATGGAGTCCTCATATAAGAAAACTCGCTCTTCGATTAAGCTCGGCCGCTCATGCCGTTAGGAGAATTAGACAATTAACGAATAGCTCGCTTAGTTTATCACAGTTATTTTCATAGTGTAATGTCATATGGTATTCTGGTTTGGGGCAAAGCAGCTGACATACAGACTATATTTGTTTTACAAAAAAGAACCATCCGCTTTCTGTATAACTTAAAGGCAGGTGCATCAGTTAGAGAACTATTTAAAGAAATTAATATTTTAACTGTTGCTTCCCAATATATCGATGACAATATTATTTTTGTTGTAAAGAATATACATACATTCAAAAAAATTTCTGACATCCACAGCTATAACACTAGAAATAAAAACAAGCTTGCTGTCAGAAGTAGTCGTATCCGCAAAGCATATAAGTCATTTTTTGGTCAAGGTATTCACATTTATAACAAGTTACCCGTCGATGCTTTAAATTTATCATTTCCCGCTCTTAAGAAATATTTGAAAAAAAGTTTAATGTCAAAGGGTTATTACAGGGTCGAGGACTATATGACGGACAAAGATGCATGGCCCAAACCAAAAAATACTACAAAATCATCTAACATTTAGAGGAATGAAGCAATCAGATTTGGATTTTATTATTATTATTTTATTTTAATTAAACAATACGTACATTGTATGTCTCTCAAGCTGTTTTGATATGCCTTCTTATAGAACTACGCATTATTGTGTATCTTTAAGATGTAATATTACTGTATTACTGTTTTGAAAAAATAAGTCCCGCCGAGTTTCTTGCCGGTCATAAATAATTCTTCTCGGGTCAGAGGTGTAGGGTTAGAACCGGAGGTAGTTTTTTTTTCTCTCTCTGACGTTCATAAGTGCATTGTAATGTGCCTAAATTGAAGAATAAATATCTTTTATCTTTTTTTTATCAGGAGTAGGTAGTTAATATTTTATTTACTACCTGGTCCTGCCAATGACCACCTCCACCCAGTACTTGGTTAGCGGGCAGTCCAGGCGCTCCGCCAACACCCTCAGCATACTGTTGCTGCTGCCACGCACCCGCCTTAGCATCGAGGCGATTCTTTTCCGCCTAATGGCCAAAAAGTCTTCTGCCCTCGCCTCGGCAAACATGGCTGATGCACTGCAGTGCTTCGGCAGCCTCAGCAGCATCCTGAGGATGTTGTTGTACTGCACCCTTAAGGTGTTATAGGTCCTCTTCGTAAAGCTTACCCACAGGCAGTAATCCCTATTTCCACGGCATAAGGTCTGCCGATGGTTAGTTACAGGTGTTGCTGTGGGTACGGCATTTCTATTTAATTTTCTAGTTGTTCCTCTTTTTTTTATATATTGGTATTTTTACTACTCAGAATCACGAGCTCTTTCGATTTTAATCCAGAAAAAAAGGTTACTATTTTTTGTCCTTCCATAATAAACAGATCTATGAAAATTTGGGTATTTTTTACAATTCATATTCTGCAAAGCAGTATGATAACTCTTTTCATATAAAATGTTACTAAGGCACCCGAAACGTGATGCTTCGGAGCCTATCCGCGCATGTTTTAAAAACGGTTTTTTTACCACTCCATCTCGGAAAGACGCTCTATCATTTGAAAGCGGAGGGGAAAAACGCATTTTATCCACATGTGGGGAAAGTAATTTGGTGCTAGTTTTGACTTATTTCTTGTCGTTATTATTAAAGCTAGAGATGATTTTGAACTTTACAATTTTGAAAGCATTACTTTGGCTTCGATTTTTAATATTTTATGACTGGTATTTTTCTTGCGGTGGTGTGGTGAAAAACAAATGTATTATACTCGGCAGCAGTTTGTTCAACTTCTCTTGCCTTGACACGCACGCTCAAGATTCAATTTTTTTAACCACTCGCGACGCTCGTGGCTCAACTTTGCACTCTTTCGCTGGCTCGGGTCTCAATATAAGCACGAGAGGTTAAACAACAACTTTGCTCCCTTGTGTTATTATTTATTTATTAGCCTAAGTAATACAATAACATTAAATATATTATTATGTTAAATTGTATGTGTTAGTTTTTTTTTAATGTAATTTTAGGCTAGGCTTTATTTTTTTTTGAGGCCTAGGTCATTTTTCCTTTGTATATGACATCTATATAAGTTTATAATGTAATTTTGTTTAAGGCAGATGCCCTTGTTGAGGGCACTGTGCCAGTTTTGGCCATTTTCAACTTTATTAAGGTATAGACAAATTTACAAGTCTATGGTTTAAATAAGATCTAATGTCAGAATCTTAACAGCTTATAACTGAAGAACAAATCAAATTATTTTTAATAAATATTTTGATTTGTTTATTTTTAAGTAGACACACTACTATATAAATCATAAACTTATATAAATGTCGTATACAAAGGAAAAAGTGACCTAGGCCTCCGGTGCCCAGGGCTGGGAACGAACCAGCGTCTTCTGCATTCGCGGCAGACGCCTTTACCACTTGATCACCCGGGTCACAGCTGTACCGGTCCCAGCCCTGGGCACCGGAGGCCTAGGTCACTTTTTCCTTTGTATATGACATCTATACAAGTTTAACAGCTTATTATAAATATAGTAATATATTTTCAATGACACAGTACATAAAGTGTGTCATAATTCCATATTGACATAAAATGACGGACGTCTAATAAGCCAAACTCTCCTTAAAGTGGCCAAAACCGGGGCATCTGCCTTAGTTAGTTTTTATTATTATTATTATAACCGTATGGCTATATGTCACTACGAGTAAGGCATTTCTTCCCTGGGGTGGTAGCAGTGGGAAAGCAGATGATAAAGAAATTCCAGTGAGTGCTGCGAGGTCCAGATGGGACAATGCAGCTGCCAAGTTTGTTACTCTTGTTATTATTCTGTATTACAGTGAATCCCATTGTTGGGCAAAGGCCTCCCCCATCTTGTCCCTTCTCCCTTGTATAATAATAACTATTCTCTGTCCGTTCTCACGAGCTATCTTGTTTTCCAGGTCTCCTAGTCGGAATCGGCGTGCTTCGTAACCTGGAGAAACGCAAATGGGAGAAACGGCTTTGGTGGGCGGCCGTCATCATCTACTGCTCCCTCATGCTGGCTGGCATCTTAGCTAATATCTTCTGGACGGACCACTTCCCGGAGACCAAGCTATAGAACTCATAAGGTCTTGAACTATGTACATTTTTGCGTGAAAATGTTAAGAATTTTGTTTATCCTCGCCAATATCTTCTGGACAAACCATGTTCCTGAGACCAGGCTATACCTCATAGAAGCACCTTAATGTGCCTGAATTGTGTGTTGGGGAAATGCTGAGACTTTTGCCTAAACTTGCTAGCATCTTGTGGACAAACCACTTCCTGGAGACCAGGCTATACCTCATGTCCTTGAATTAAGCTCAAATGGGAGAAGCGGCTCTGGTAGGCCGCCATCATCTACTGCTTCCTCATGCTGGCCGGCATTTTGGGTAACATCTTCTGGACGAACCACTTCCCGGAGACCAGGCTGTAGACCTCATTAGGTCTTGAATTATGTACATTTTCGTTGGGGATATGTTAACAATTTTGAAAATGCACGTGAACATATTTTGGACCAACCACTTCCCGGAGATCAGGGTAGACCTAGACCTATTGTACCTCAACGTCTTTGAGCTATGTATATGTTTGTTGGGAAAATTCTGAAAATTGTGCTTCACCTCGCCAACATCTGAAAAAATCACTTATTGAGACCAGACCCTTTAGAAATAACTAATATCGACATCGTTGGAAAAAAAGCTGCATTGCTGAGTCGATCAAGGAAAATATTTAAAACAACCATTAGTAAAGTGTAGTGAGATCGTCGAGTATCCACGGAACGCTTGATAATCACTAGCTTAAAGTTCCTTGACATAAGTATTTACATTTTTATGTTGGGAAAATACCAAGATTTTTTTTACCAGGATTATAAAAAACTTTCTTTTAAAAGTCGGAATCGAAAATTGTATATCTACAGTGCTAATAGTTACTTGATTGCCGTGTGAAGCGCGGTAGAAGGTATTGCGTTAATCAAGATTTAACCTAGGGTCAGGTACATAAAATACAGTGTGTAACTTATACAGTGTAAGTTATAAAAGCTTAAGTATTAGGTAATTTATATTGTGAATTCATCAATAGTATCCATCCTCGGGCCTAGGAACCATCCTCAATTAATATAAAATGCAGTATTTTTATATTTAAAGATTTCTCTCGTTTTTAAAAGTTAGCAACGCATTCGTTTAACTTCGACCACAAAAATTGAGATTCTAAAGGGATAGGTACATCAAATAATGTGACGCCTTTGGAGTTGCAGGCGTCCATAGGTTACGGTAGCTGCTTACCATCAGGCGGGCCGTATGCTTGTTTGCCACCGTCGTGGTATAAAAAAAAAAAAAAAAAAAATACCTATGTTTTAAAATAATAACTAAGGAACACGTATTTGTATGACGCTTTGTGTTCAAGTTTGCCTTATGAGGGTATCTACTGTTATGTATATTTTGGTTAACATTACCTAAATAGTATTTTTATGGGAATAAGATAAACACGGAATGCCGTTGATTATATTATAATAGTCATATCAAATGGTGTATTTGTAAGTAGCTTCTTATAATAGGATGTCTACTTTAAGATTTAAGTGGAGTAAGAAGATTTAAGTGATTGTCATTTAATATATTTTTTATTTAAAAAGCTTTAATAGATTGCTAGTATTGAAGTAACGGTTAAAAGACAGATAGATATACTTATTGCGATGTCAATAATGCCTTAAATAATTATTCAATTGATTTATTATATTTTTTCAAATTTTAACTATAAAACTTTCGTGAGACTCTAACATATTAAAAATATTTATAACGGGTTACTCACGTAATTTAAGACGATTTTTGCTCGACATGTTGATCGAAAATCGTCTTAAATTACGATGATCATTTCATACATTATTACATGACTTAAATTCCGTTATAAATATTTTTAATATATTTTTTCTAGTGCATTTAGTATGTTTGTACATGTTTGTTATATTGTTCCTTATATGCTCAACGTCCTTAAGTGTCTAGTATATAATATTTAGCCGAATGCCTTATATCATTAGAATTTGAGTAAGTATATGTAGGTAAAGAATAGAGATGCAACGAATATCCGGCCACAAATTTACTTTTCGGCCGGATACCGAAAATTACACATAGACAAGTATAAAAACGGGATGAAATGGATGAATACATCGTAAACCACCAAATAATTTACTACCAATTATTTGATGTTTGATTATGATGATTCTTCCATTCAATATAAGGGGCATAACTTTAGTTAGCTTACAATTTCTTGAACAAGTTGCAACCTGCATGGAGTGCTTATATGTAGGTAAAACCTTTGACGGAATACCCGGCGGCCGGCGGCGGATAGCCATCCGGTCAACGGGTCCGCCGGATATCCGGCCAAACCACTATCCCTTGCATCTCTAGTAAAGAACCTTATAAATAATTTGGAAAGGAATTGGCGAAACACCACACATTTTAAATAGCAAGTCAATTAACACATTCATTGCCACCCAGCCAAACAAGACATCCGCGCCAGGCCACAAAAATTTCGTCATATACAGCTGTAGTACAAAGATCCCGACTATCGGGTCGTCCGGTCTGGGAACGAAATCATCAAATACCCGATAGTCGGGTTCTCGGCCCTGAATGTGTTAAAAGAAACTAAATTGTGCCTTATTGTCATACTGCATGTAAGTATTTCACTTGTTGTGTTATTTATAAGATATTTATTCAAGCCTATTGGCTTACAGCATTGCAATACTTTAAGCCTTGACGCTCAACTGTCGTAATGAGTCAGGTTAGGAACAAAATGCAAAAAAGGATCAAGTCGTTTTTGAACTACAATAAAGGGTTTATAAAAGTCGTTTTAAAAATTAAAAACTTTTGCTTTTGTCAAACTTAAGTTTTAACTAAAATTGAAGAGTTTTGAGGTCTAGAATAGCCACTCATACCTCTTATCATATCATATGAATAGTTTTTGATAAAGTTTCATAATTTTTTCGCGATTCTGTGAATAGTTTGGTGAATTCAAAGTAGTATGTTCTACAAATTTAATGTTACTTCGCACAATTTAATAATAACGTAGAAAATTCCTTTGCCCACCGAATTTGACTTAAAAAACCATTTATAAACATTTTTTAATTATTAGAATCAGAACAAAATGTAGACCCACTGTTTTACATTGTGAAAGGAATGGAAAAGTTTATATATTTGTATAATGAGAATTGTAATGTTTTGTAAATATAAGTGAAACAAGTTATTTTTAAGTTCCTGTATGTTATTTAAGTGAAACATGCACAATTGTAAGTTGTGATAAGAATTATTTTAAAATAAATGCCATTTATTTGTATTTGGTAATATTAATAAAACTTTCCCCAGTTTGATACCTAAATATTAAGTCCAATAAAACAAAAAAAATATTCGATAATATTTTTTAATATAACCATTAAATTAGGAAAGTAAGTTGTTATAAAAAAATACTTATTACCAATCACAATAAACCTTAAAAAATTTAGAATACATATATCAAAAATATGTGTACAATGCACCAAAGATTATATTTAAAATTGTCTAAAAACAAAATACTATAAAGTTGCTATTATATTCAGTTTTTGTCTACACATCAGGGTACTAAAGTACTTAACCAATTTACAACCATTTAAATTAAAAACATATTTTTACCGTAGAGATTCTTTAGTAAATTCGTTATTATTTAGATATTGAGTAAATATGTGAGTAAGACTACACGCAAATAAGAAATACGTATGCGAAATACCTCCATATGTAAAAATCAAGATAATATGTTTAAAATTATAAATAACAATATTTATTTTAGATACTATTAACTTACTTACTTAAAACATTGGTGATTTAACTTGTAAGAATCAATTCGATTTGGACGGTTACACAAAAAGGTTTAATCATTTATTTATTTAATCATTCATTTATCATTTATTTGGGTTTATAAATATCATTATTGAACTTCATTTTAAGGCACATTATATCATTACGGATTAATGGAATCCTTGAATGTAGATAACTTGATGTGTTTCTACATAATTCGTTATAACAACATCTTATAAACTGAAAATAGATGTCATATACTTCAGAAAAAGTGACCAAACCCTCCGGTGTCCGAGGCCAGATTTGAACTGGCAACTGGCTGGCATTTGAACATCTTATACTTTATAATATTATAAAAAATATACTTAAATTAGGAACAATAATTCCGTTAAACATGTTAAAAATAAATGCGATACCGAATGTTACGAAGAAAATATTCAGACAAAAGAATGTAATAATTATGATAATTGTAAAATAATAGTATTAGTAATATTTAATCAATTCGCGTTAATTATTAGTAGATAAAAACAAAAATGCTTTCAGTTTGGAATTAATGTTAGAAGTTTTATAATAAATAGAACTTGGCAAATCTACATTTACGTCATTCGTATAAAATAACTTTTCTAATTAAAATACCGATTCTCATATCAAACTTCATCATCAAAAAATTAAAATTTTAATACTGGTGTGTAAAACCGACAGTAATGAAAATTAATAGAGATCTATAATTATACATAATTTGAGGAGTTTGTTAAAATTATGCTAAACATTATACCTATTATTCACATTGCCTAGTTTGGCTAATCGATGACTTTCATATACTACATACTAGAAATTACTGTAGTTACATGAAATCTTAAAACTTATGATTATTGCAACAAGGGTCTATTTCCTACACCCGAATCCCTCTGTTTCTTGTCACATATCAAATATAAAATTATTGAGTGTGATGTAAAATGGACCTTAACGACATCGACGATTTTACTCTGTCGATCGGTTTATTAGCCATATAGATTTCATCGTAAAGATGTTAAAATCAGTTTAAACCTTAACCCAGTTGGTCTTATGTCTCTCATATTATCCAATGGAAAATGAACCCAAACACCTTTTTAACAAGGTCTAGTTTATTACTTAGCCGACGAGGTTCTAAGTATTAAGGTGTACCTTAATCCCATAAGTGTGTCGCTTAACTTCAAACTCTAGTAAATCCATTCGACCCTCTCAGCAAATATACCCTACCTTTTCATAATACCAAATTCGCATAATCGCAGAGTTTAGCGACTCGAGTGTGTTATTCGTATTATCTGTTGTAAAATGAGCCCTAACTCCAAATAATACAGTACACTTTTACCTACTTAGTGAATGAATTTCTCGTTAAACCTTAACTTCAATAGGTGTTATGTGACGGATATGATTTATTGCAAAATGAGTCCTAACCCCTGTAAATAGAGAACTATTTCCTAGTCGATGAGGTCTTGTTCCACAGGTTTCCAGTCGCGGTCGTTCCTAAGCAGCACTATCTCGTCTTCGGAATCCGTCTCAGAAGGTGGGAGCTCTTCCACGTCATAGTACGGCTTGGCCATGATTTCTGGAATGTATAAATGTATTCATTTGTTAAATATGTATGGTAATTTTATTGAAAACATGAAGAGTTCAAGGAAAAAATAGCTAGCAAAACTCGTTCTTTTAAACTCGATTTAAGTTAGTTATAAGTTACTATCCGTTTTGTAAAAGTAATCCATATAGGGTACATCGCCAATTACTAGCCACCCCCCAATTACTGGCCACATTATACTAAAATGATTAAGTTAAGAATTCTATAATGACTATAATATATCCCCACACTTCAAGTAAACCACCTGATAACAGCACTATCTCAAGTAATTAATCAAGTATTATATCCTTCGATTAACGTAAGAGTTCACAATAAAATGAGTTTGACTTTGACGAGCAATCGAACTGGCTAGTTGCTTATTTTTTCTATTAGCGTACATGCATTTCAAATTACGAATATCTGTTATAAATTTGACTAATGGCGTTACCTATGTCATTGTAGTAAATGTGATCACAAAAGGTAAGAGAATAATCTTTTCATTGTTAATTTACCTATGTTAATATTTTATTTTGTTGGATACCTACGTGTCTATTATAATTAAAATTAAAAACATAGTGGCCAGTAATTGAAAAAAAGTGGCTAGTATTGTAAATAGTGGCTAGTAACTAGGTTAAAAGTAAAGTCCGATAAAAAAAATACATGTTTCAGGAAATAAATAAATTATCGTCTAGTAAACACTTGTTATAATTATTCAACATTCACTTCTTCCCTTAAAAATCATAATATGAGCGATATCACTTTACAGGGAATCACAATACACATTCTAAGCAAGCCAGGTAATAAAATGGCCAGTAATTAGCAATTTACCCTATTATTATTATGTCGCTACGTCAGTGTCGTCGCCCTTGAGACGTTAGCATTTTTATTCCAAACTAGCTTTTGCCCGCGGCTTTGCTCGCGTTAAATTCGGGGTAACAAACCATACAAACTTCCACCCCCCATTTTAGGGAAGTGGGGGGTTAGAAAGAGACAAAAAGTAGCCTATGTCACTCTTCATCCCTTCAACTATCTCCATTAAAAAAATTACGTCAATTCGTCAGCCCGTTTTGCCGTGAAAGACGGACAAACAAACAAACACATACACTTTCCCATTTATAATATTAGTATGGATATGGATTACAGTTTAATGTCTACGAAGCAATGCCTACGAAGCAGGAGGTCCCGGGTTCGAATCCTGGTCAGGGCATTTATTTGTGTGTTTATCACAGATATTTGTTCCTGAGTTATGGGTGTTTTCTTTGTATTTAAGTATTTATTCATATTTATTTATTATATATATCGTCGTCTAGTACCCATAACACAAGCCTTATTGAGCTTACTGTGGGCCTAGGTCGATTTGTGTAAGATTGTCCTATAACATTTATTTATTTATTATTATTTGTATGTCTTTCCCGACCACGGAACAATTGTGTTCCGGACCTTTGGGAGGCATATGCGGAGCCGAAGCCAACGCGCAGAGGCCCTTTCGACAATTTAATGAAAAGTGAGGGGTACACTAAGCGGATGCTGCCCCTACCCGTGTCATGGGACGCACGCAGAGACAGCACCCGCCATGATGAGAGTTAATGGAGTCTAAAATGTACTAGGCTATTGGGTGAAAAGTATGGACTAACTACTGGGCTATTGGATGAAGAACCGGACGCGTGACTCGCCCGCCGCAAGATGGGCCCCCGTAAAAGCGACATCAAAGAAGGGCAACACCGGTGCGTGGGCTGTGAGGTTGTCGAGAGGTGAGTCTGCGGTAGCCAGATCCCGGTAATGCGTTCAGCAGGCCGCCGGCGTTATGACATTTTACACTTCAAACCTGGAGCATAGGTCCCGCTCTTGCCACTCCACTCTGGCCGGCCAGTTAAGGCAAGCTCACAGGCGAGGGCCAGATGGAAAGGGCCCTCTGGAATGGGGGTCCGCGGTGTCGCCACTCACCGTCAGCTCGCCACAAGCTGCCCCCGCGGGATTATTATTATTATACCCGGACGTAGTTTAAGGACATACCCCGGGTCCATAAATCGCATCTACCGTCTCCGGTATGCGTGGACAGTGAGTAGGTTAGGTAGACTGACCATATTTCCCGTCATCAGTGAAGGGCCGTTTCTCGTCGCTGGCCAGCTGCGTGAACGTGTACTCGCGGCGCCGGCAGCTGGAGCTCCACGCCGCCAGCGTCACCAGCGCCACGCCCACCACGCCTGGACATTAACCAAGGATGATATAGACATGGATGGACAATATCAGTACAAAATCGCGTTCAGGCTATACGTCTGTTTTCGGTACTAAGTGCCACAGCGCCATCTGTCGAGTCTGGAGTCGAGTTATTGTGTGAGCGTTAAGCGACGAACAAAGTATTAGAAACTAGGATTTTGTGTCTGGTGTGACCGATAGATAACGCTAGTGCTTTAACATGAAAAGAGAACGCGATTTTGTATGGGTATTGTCCATCCATGGCTATATCATCCTTGACATAAACGGCCACACAATATAAAAGTTGGGGCCAGACGGCAGATAGCCGCAGATTCTGCCACGTGACCTTGGTTGGTGCGAGTTGTTGAAGCGAGCGGCTACATGGCTGACAAACAACCAACCGCTTCTGCCAATGATTGGCAGAACGCACCTAGCCAACAAGGGCGTTTAAAGGTCATGTAGAATTTAGCACCAACCACTGGCTACATGGTTTAAAATATCTGTTTTCTGCCAAGGTCTCGTGGCAGAGGGCTGTTGATTGTAAGCCGTCTGGCCCCAACTTTAGTCTACTGACTAATATTAGCTGTTGCTAATAAATAAGCAAACGTCGTTATCGCGGCAGCAAAAACGATTTGACAGTACTCAAAGATTATGACAAATAAGACATAACACAAGTGACAATATTATCAAGACATTTGCGACTACCAGTTCAAAATGTATCAATGTTTTTTTTTAAATATCTAACCTTTGTACTCGACTTGATAATACTAGACACTTCAAAAGCAATCCTAACGACAACCTCTTTCTTCAGTAACCTGTAATTCAAAAAAAAATCATTCGTGATCTATTTGTGTTGACTTGTAGATAAAGGATTATTTTAGACACATGAATTAACGTTAACGACTCAAAAATTAACGTTACTCGTTATTTTCATCAAAAAGAAATCTTCTGTTAAATTATATTTCAACTCAAAAAGACGCACTTTTACGAACGTAGAAAAGAAGCAAGACGAGTTTGATTGATCATTTCTAGCAAAAACATTGTGCTAGATATGAAGAACTTCTTAGAGGCGATGTATAGGTAGAATATTCTGTTTATATTAAACTGACATTCTGTTATATATATTCTTCAACACATTTGATTTTACTCCCGCGATAACGATGTACCTATGCTATAGGTAATTAGGATAACCAATATAATCTGCTAGTTTTAGCAGATTATATTGGTTCTAACTGCCTGTTGAAACCACTGAAATCGTATAATCAATACGAAATATGAATTAGTGTTTATTTTAACGGAATGAATTTCGGAATCACTCAAATACACCTAATAAATATGTAAAGCCTGACCAGAAATATATGATCATGCTCAATGTTGCGGAAGTTCATTAGAACTAATTTCTTACACTGGTAATAATTTTAGTGACAGGATAATGTGCATGTGATAGACTGTCACTGTTATCAGTATCATTGTGGCGGTTTATTTGTAATAATAAAGTGTTGAATATTAAATAATAAACGACAAAAAGTTCCCCAAATTATCCATAGTCAAGAGCGAAATATTGTAAATAGTGTATACAATAAACTGCTGTAAATAATACACTCGGGAAATGAAACTATTTCGCTGTGAATCATTTTCAAACTAACATCAGAGCAAACAAATCAAAATGTCACCATACCACTGAGAATAATACGCTCTATGACTATACTGAACTGCCCATATAACCATTTTCGGTCGCCGTTACGACACAAGTCGAAACATTTCGCGTCGACACTGTTCTTTTCTAGTAACAATTTCGGTCGCCGTGTGGTCGCCGTTACCAAAAATGGCGAAGAGTCGACGCAGACACATTTGGTCGCACGGTGTCGACGCAGTGTAGGAACAATGTTCCCAGTTTGCGACTAGTTTTCAAAAAATCATTCGTTCAATCGTTCAGTTTGTTCGTTTCCATTGAGGAAGTGTCACCAGTGTCAGTGAAAACATAAATATCTAAAAATAGCTAACATAAGTGACGTTGACGCCATCGTCGCCATCGCTTTAAGTAGTTCGTCAGACGTAAGTATTTATTTTAATATCAATATTGCCAAGATTATTATGGGCAATTAAACTGCTCGAGTGATTTTACTAACTTAGTCTGAATTCATCAATGCGCCACCCCATTATTCAAGTTAAGCCAGTAAAATAATGATAAACAGCTCTGTGCAAGTGTACACGACTGCTTTATTTGATGAATTTTTGGTGGTCTGAAATATTCTTAGGCAGAATTTTAGCATTAAAAGTAATAAAAACGCGTTATAAACATAGAAACTTGTTAGTTATTATGTATATATATGTTTTAAAGTTAACAAATATTGCAGTCACAAAGTAGTTGCATAGTTACCGGAATGTGTAGACATGTGTCGAGTTGTTACTAAAAGTAGAAACGTCGTTACTAGATTTACAAAATGGCTCCTTGTACTTTTCTGTTTCCAGATATTCTCAAAGTTTACCTCGAGGCATCCCTTGGTCAGTCACTGGTGTGACGGAAGATGATTACAAAAAACTATTAGGTCCCAGTTATAACAATACGATGAAGTAGCTAGTTACTAAATAATGATGTACTTTTATGATGAACAGACCTCGGAATTTGTAATGACACTTTAAAATTTCAAATATCTATTGTCTGAAATTGAATTTTATACATTATTTGACAGTACTCACTGGTGTTTGATTTTTGTGCATTTTTGTAATGTTCTGGATGCGTCCATTTTAAAAACGTTTGTTATACGATTACCTACTCCAGCAATTATGAATAAAATTTGTTTTTGTTTTCTTGTTTGAATTGAAATACGACCAAGCATTGTTGGGCAAACAATTAACTACATTACAAATTGACAATTGTAATTACTCAATATAACGCAGTTACACAATGAAAAAGTAAATTGAAGCTCCAATTAAAAAATGCAATTACAAAATCAAATTTGTAATTGCTTATAAATAATATTTTGTTATTATAATTCGTAATTAATTACTTTAGCAATTACCTACAAATTACTTTTGTGTCATAAAATATCTTTTTAAAATAATGTTTTCCAAATTAGCTTTAAAAAGCAAATAAGTAAGGCGATTCAAACAAATAGGACTTAAAATGGCCCTTCAGTATTTCCTTTTTATTTAATCTTTAATACTATTTTTATGAAATGATTCTAACTACATATTTCATAAAATTAGTCTTAAATGTGTGGCGATGGACAAGCTTTTCGCCAGGTAAGAACCCGTGCGTACATCAGACCACCTTTCGGAATTCCGTTGCCTATTTATTTTATTGGTATTTAATCACAAAAAGTAATTAATTAGGTACACCCAATACTGCCACCAAGGTTGTCCCAATAGATTATGGTTCTGATCTGATGATGGAATTCAAGAAGAATTGTCATTAACTATCTTTTTATCACTCATAATATAATCACTAGAGTACGGACAGGTGGTGGGGGTGGCATTATAGAGAAGTGAGAGCACTGGAGTTGCTTAGGTTACATTTTATGATGAAATGACTAATGATTAAATTATTTTGTTGTATAAAACCTACATTTCATACTCAAGTAGTGCACATATTTTTGGATCGAATTATTGAATTCCCCTCGTTTTTACCTTTGGCTGATGCTTCCAACCATTTTTTGGTCTGCCTAATTTAATTGAGTAATAGTATGAAAAATAATTCAATAATTAACCTTGTTTTTATGCTATAGAGTGCATAGATTTTACTAATTGCTCAGTAGTTTGGTAAATCTAAGCATTTAAAATAAATAAATAAATATTTGGGGACAATCTTACACAAATCAACCTAGTCCCAAACTAAGCATAACTTGTACTATGGGTACTAGGCAACGATATACATACTTATATAGATAAATATATACTACTTAGATACATAGAAAACACCCATAACTCAGGAACAAATATTCGTGATAAACATACACATAAATGCCCTTACCAGGATTTGAACCCGGGACCTCCTGCTTCGTAGGCAGGGTCACTACCAACTGGGATAGGAGGCCGTGGAGCATGTTTTGTTATTATTTTTCTCATGTAAGTGAATTACTGTTATTCTTTTGAGGACATAAAGATCTATAAACCGAATAATTCGATTAAAAAATATTGGCACTAATTTAGTATGAAATGACACGCATCAAAGCATTGGAACAGTTTGACAATCTTTGGTATTTTATGTAAATTTTTGGTTACAATGTTTCTACACAGTTAAGTAACGTTACGACACACTGTGTATACTTAATATAAAGTGGTAACGAAGTTAATACACTGTTACTACACGTTACCACTTTTCGTTCCTAGTTTTGACATCTGGTCACAAACTGAACGCAAGGTGTATAAAAATGTTTCGAAACAAATGTGACCGAATAGTGTGCACACTGCGTCGACTCTTAGTTACTGAAAAAAAAAATCTGGTCGCATTGTGTGGACACTGTTACCACACGAAGATACCAAAACTCAACACAGACGCGAAGTGTAGTAACTGTTTCGACACTTCTGGGTTTATGTTACTACTTTGAAAATCCTGCGACCAGAATGGTTATATGGGTGTTGCCATATAAATGAGAATAGTATCGCCCTCTTGACAATAATCATATGTTTAGAAGGTCAGGCTTTAACTTTGGTATATCTTCCATTGCCAATCAATTCATACTCCATACTAGGAGCCGATGACTGGTAACTTCAGTTTCAGTCATTAGGTACTTACCGGCCACCATGACGAAGACTAGCCGTGACATGCCGAGGACTTTGTCGTCTGATTCCAACTTGAAAAGCACTTTCGGAGTCATATTCTCAACCTTGTTTATCTGGAAAATAAATTTCATCTTCAAGGGACTGACAAAAGTCTACCTGGAAAATGACTTCACTTAAACAGTTTTTTTAGCAATAACTATTTGTTATAGGAGAGTAAGAAAAATACAATATGTTAATATTCGTTATATATCAAAGAACTTTGTTAAGTTCCATACACGATTGGATGAAATCGGCTCGATAGAAAATAATCCGAAGTTACGTTTAGAAATTAGCTTTGAACAATTTTCAACCGACTTCAAGATTTCGAAGGAGGAGGTTATCAATTCGTCGGGATCTTTGTTTTTGCTTGTTTTTTTTTAATGTATGTTGATATGTTCACCGATTATTCGAAGACGGCTGGACCGATTTAGAAAATTCTTTTTTTGTTTGAAAGAGTATACTTCACAATTACTCCCATTGTAACCAGGTCAGGATCTGATGATGGGATCCTGGAGAAATCGAGGGAACTCTTCAACTAGTTGGTTTATGTCCACACCTATAGTGATTTGAGTATTGTTACAGTAGCTCGGGCATTTGCTTTTGGAAAGGTGGAGGATAAGTAGAGTAGGTTCTTGAAGTCGTTTGAAAACAATAATACTTTCTTCAGCTTACCATAACGTGTCTCTGTCTGGAGATATATCCGTCTTTCTCAGCGGCCATCAGGACTTCCATGCCCATGAAGGTCACTGGTAGACTGACCACGAACCGCCCATAAGAATCACTTGTATTGGTCGCTACTGGGTCGACCAGCTTTTTAGAACCGAGCGGGTATACTAGTAGTTTGGTTGTGGTTAGAGGTATGCTGTTGTGGTCGAGGACAAGACCTGAAACATACGTATTTTGAATAAATAGTGTTAAAAAAAAAGTAAATCGTGTGCAATTTTAGTTTCACAACACTACTTGACTACATCAACTAGGTATCAACTAGGGATGTAACGGAGCTTTGGTTCCGGTTCCAATATTATTATTCCGGCTTCAGTTGCGATGAAATTTAATCGGAGGTTATATCGGAGCTCGCGGTGAATATAAAGTACAAACAGTACAAGTACAGACATGCTTCGACATGTCTCCCGGGGAATCATCCCACGAGCTTTCATTCTCACTGCGCCGCCTTCACCTCTTGTTCCGGTTCGGTTTCGGTTCCGAATTCGGTTCTGATTCCGATAAAGTAAACTTGAATACTCCGACTTCGATTCCGGTTCTGATAAAACCACCTCCGTAACATCCCTAGTATCAAGGATGATTAAGACATGGATTGGCAATGCCGATACAAAATCGCGTTCCTCGGACCTTCAGGCTATACGTCTGTTTTCGGTACTAGCGCCATCTGTTGAGTCTGGAGTCGAGTTATTCTGTTAGCGTTAATCGCCGAACAAAATATTAGAAACTAGAATTTATTTATTTAATCTTAATTGCACAAAATAAGATGGTACAAATGGCGGACTTAATGCCATAAGGCATTCTCTACCAGTCAACCAATGGGCTTAACAGAAAGGTTAAGTAGGAATTTAGTGTTTGTGGTGACCGATAGATGACGCTAGTGCTTTAGCCTGAAATAAGGGAACGCGATTTTGTAAAGGCATTGTCAATCCATGTCTTAATCATCTTTGCTAGTATCAACCACTTACATAAATAAAAACTTTCATGTTAATCGACAAAGTGGATCCTTTCATTAAACTCGTCCACATTTCTTTTTAGTCATCGACTGCTAAGATTTACGATTAAGGGGATAATATTTATTTTATTTTTATTAAACAATACGTACATTGTATGTCTCTCAAGCTGTTTTGATATGTCTTCTTATAGAACTAGGTACGCATTATTGTTCGCATCTTTAAGATATAATATTACTGTATTACTGTTTTGAAAAAATAAGTCCCGCCGAGTTTCTTGACGGTCATAATACTTCTCGGGTCAGAGGTGTAGGGTTAGAACCGGTGGTAGTTTTTTTTTCTCTGACGTTCATAAGTGCATTGTAATGTGCCTAAATTGAAGAATAAATATTTTTTATCTTTTTTTTTATCTTATTTTATCAGACTGGTACCGGTTTGATTTTCTGTAAGTATAGTTTTATAATTATAAAGTATTTTGTTCTTAGATTGAGGTGTTGATTTTACCTGAGATGTAGACCATGTTGGGGTCGTTATAAGCATCCTTATTGTCCTCGAAAGTGCCTCCCGGCAGCTCACTGTTGGCGCGGTGCAATATGATGTCTTTTTGCTTCACTTCTCCTTCAACAATTCGCCACGTCAACGCCTGTTGGTTAAGAAAAATAAATGGAACATAATCTTCGGGTGACAACAAACACTCTTTAACTACATCAATATCATAAATCCTCTATTCCGCGTTCCGAAACCGTATGTAATTACCACCATTATTGCAATCAGTAACGTAACATCAGTGTATTATCTGTGACAGTGTGGTTAATAGGCCAAGCAAATAAGATCTATAAAAAGTGTTTTGAGGAATTAATTCCCAGCAGGCTGGAAATCGTTTTAATACCTTCATGTGGTCCTAAATGCATGTAATCCGAGTTTGCCCAATCCCAAGAGGTGTGCATAACTTTTTAGCGAAAATTTTGCTCTTTGTCAGGTTTTTGCTTGTAGCTCGAAATCGGTACGTCCGACGGAAAATGTCATGTATATCAATATTAAAGAGGATTAAATTCTGCCTCGAATGAGTATATTTACTTCTAATTCGGTTCAGCGGTACAGCTGAAATCTAAAGTTATAAACCGGGAAAATGTCTCATTTAATTGAAAAACTCATATTTTGACTTCCATACCACATATCTTTGAAACAGATGACTCCTGGTGAAAAACCTATAGAATAAAAGTTGAAGACAATATAATTTCACGTTATATTGACAATTAATTCTTCAAAAAAATCTTATTTTCTTGGCCCATAAAACGTATGAAAATTCATTACCTACGGTAACGAAATGAAAATCTGCTCTCCTCTCCGACCGCCGGCACGTGCCCGCCCGACCGCCGGCACAATCGAGTTGGTCATGGCGGTGCAATGGCGGTCATTCTAATGGTTTCCGAACACTTCATTTAGGATTTATATGTGTGTAGATAAAGCAGTGTATGCAACTGTACGTAATTAGGCCTTATTACGTAACAATTAGGAATATGCATGATTTTTTTGGAAGACGTCATTCGATTCTATTTCCCTGTAGATTCAAATGTCTCTAATAAACCTACTATCTATGATAGCCCTGAAACGTCAAAAATGTGAAAATACGTTAGGCGTCTGCGCCGCGCGTCAAAACGCCCCATACAAAAAGTGTGAGGATTGTGACGTCACCGACCACAAAGTTGCAGAAAACTGTTTGGAAGGAACAAGTTTTTGGAAGATTTTTGTAATTTTAGGCACGAAAAAACACGTTTAGCTATATAGTTGTCGTACATTTTTTTTCTTGTTAGAACATAAGTAATCGAACTGAATTTGAGGTATAAAAAAAATGCCTAAAATTTTAAGTTTTTAAACCGCAATATCTTTAAAAAACCGTTAAAAATTATTACGGATTTCCACTTATTTATATTAATTTGGGGTTTTTGAACGTGTTTATGGAACAAATTCAATCAAATATTTTTCATGCACGTTCTCTACTACGTAAACTAGTATTGTGTACCCTTGTATACCTGCAGTGTAACAACGGCCTCACCTGGTCCACGTATCCCCCGGCGGACACCACGGCCCGGTACCGCGCGGGCGGCAGCGCGGCGCGGTAGTGCGCCGAGTTGCGGGAGGCGCGGTACGGACGGGGCACTCCGGCCACCACGATGCTCGCGTCACGAACTGGACCCCCGGACGAGCTCTTTATGTAACCCTGGATACCTATAATAGGGATGACGACGCATGTTGAATTTTGTAATAAAATTTAGTTGAATGGATGCAAAATGATCAATATATCCTAACTAGCCCTTTCCCGCGGCTTCGCCCGCGTACTATAAGTACTCAAAAAGGATACGCTACCCATGTTGATTTTCAGACTTTGTGACCACATTTGCCCCTTTTAGGGGTTGAATTTTCAAAAAAACCTGAAACACGTGTTTACTTATTTATCGTTAGGAATACTCCTGTGAAGTTTTGAATAAAATAGTCTAACAAATCTTGATTCGCTATACAAACTTTGGACCCCCATTTTACCCCCTTAGGGGGTGAATTTTGAAAAATCCTTTCTTAGTGCATACCTAGAACTTATAAGGAACCTACGTGCCAAATTTGGAATCTCTAGAACCAGCGGTTTGGGCTGTACGTTGATATGTCAGTCAGTCAGTCAGTCAATCAGTCAGTCAGTCAGTCAGTTTCTTCTTTTATATATTTAAGATAAATTGCAAATGAAAGAATTCTATAGAAATAGTTCAAAGATCAGGCTTCAAAGTTTCAAAATTTAAAAGTACAAAATTCAAATAAAACAATGACACCATTCGATTTCTCATACATTACTGTAAAATAAATTGTACAGCAAATATATCCATAAACGCAATATTTCACTGTCAAAATTACAATTTCATTATTTTCCAAACTTTGAACAGGGCGACTAATGCGAGTATACAATCGTGACGTCACTGTTGCATATCATTTAATTAAGAGCGTTTTGAGAAACAAAAGCGAATGTCCGATTTTGAATCTCATTTCTGACTTTAGTGTTGCTTTAACGCAATTGGCCCCATATAGACATTTGATCCTCACAACAAAACGAACCGATTGATACCATACATGAAAACAATTCATCATGCCTATGACACACGAAAACTTTTGATTAATAAACATTTAGAAGAAAATATAGGCTTCATGTTTAGAAGTGAAAGAAAATAGGAAAAAATTGTTCTACAAGACATGAACTCGCGACGCCGTGATACCCCTCGTTCTGCTAACTAAGCTTATCTATTAGCTGCGACTTTTCCCATCATATCTTTCATATGCACCCATGGACTAATAACCCAAGACCCCGCATAGCCGGGCGACCCCCGCTGCCACGCTCGAAGTAATTTCACCCTATAGTGAGACACTAATTTATCGTAAGTGACAGTAAACATAGTACGTCTTCATGGCAACCATTAATCTCTCTCTTACGCCCCACGGAACAATGGCACGTTCACTAGACATTGCGTGTTCCTCTCCCGCACCCCTTCTTTTTGACAGATTAGGTTTCAAAGAAAAAACCCGCTAAGAGTATAGATATCTTGTATATGTATGCACCTTAAGGGACGCGTGGCGACATCTACCGTAAGGCTATTGCACTTCTTAACCGGCCATCGGAGCCACTAAATAGTGCATTACTTACCAAGGACTGTAAAAGAAAGAAAGCCCGAAATCGCAGGTATTTGTGAACCGAGCTGTAGGCGAGGGTTGTAAATATGCGATAGAGGGCTTTCTTTTTTACTGCCCGTGGTGAGTACACAATTTTACGTCTCCGCCTGGTCATAATGCGAGTTTTACCGTACGCGAAGCGTGTGGTAAACTTACATTATGGCCAGGTGTGACGTAAACCTTATTTAACACATTCAGTGCCAAAAACCCAACTATCGGGTATTTTATGATTTCGTTTCCAGGCCGGACGACCCGATAGTCGGGATTGTGGTACTACAGCTGTATATGACGAAATTTTTGTGGCCTGGCGCGGATGTCTTGTTTGGCTGGGTGGCAATGAATGTGTTAAGAGAGAGGAGTTAAGTATAATTATTAGTTACCAGTGTTAGCTAACTCGACGAACTTCATGATGCCGTGAAGGTTGCTCCTCCAAACATACGGTATGTCAGTCCCACTCGGCATCTTACAGCAGCTCACACCCAAAGACACAACCGGCGTGTTGTACCTTAAATTATATAAAACGAGAAGTTGCATATACAGTATAAACATAAAATGTAGATTAAATTCTTCGATATTCAATATGATCGGACTAAAAATGAAAAGGTTCTAGATAGCGGTCAATTCTAATTTAAAAAAAAACTTTTTAGAATCTGTAAAAAATGTATGAGTTCTCATTCCGCACAAGCTCTTTAACTTCGACCACCACATCTTGACAATTTCTACAATTTTGACTTGAAGACAATCCTATTTATTCATTTAAACTTTATTGCACAACTTAAAACAATAAAGTAGAAATGGCAGGTTTAAAGGCGTTCTCCAGTCAACCATTTTTACTTCTCTTCTGAGTGACTGACTCATTGTAAAGGTAGCCATACACGAAGCGATTTACTTGCGCAAGTTTAGACTTGCACAAGTATACTGTAACGTGTATTGGAAGTTATTGCGCAAGTGTCACTGTGTCGCTCACCTCTCGCACAGCACGTCTAGTAAGTTGCCGTGGTTGGTGCCGGCGTTGTGACACTCGAACTTGTCCATGGGAGTCGTGTTGTCCTGGTACTCTTGTTACAATGAGTCAGTCGCTCACCTCTCACACAGCACGTCTAGTAAGTTGCCGTGGTTGGTGCCGGCGTTGTGACACTCGAACTTGTCCATGGGAGTCGTGTTGTCCTGGTACTCTTGTTACAATGAGTCAGTCGCTCACCTCTCGCACAGCAAGTCTAGTAAGTTGCCGTGGTTGGTGCCGGTGTTGTGACACTCGACCTTGCCCATGGAAGTCCTGTTGTCCTGGTACTCTTGTTACAATTAGTCAGTCGCTCACCTCTCACACAGCACGTCTAGTACGTTGCCGTGGTTGGTGCCGGCGTTGTGACACTCGAACTTGTCCATGGGAGTCGTGTTGTCCTGGTACTCTTGTTACAATGAGTCAGTCGCTCACCTCTCGCACAGCAAGTCTAGTAAGTTGCCGTTATACAAATATGGAGTTAGAGGTAATGTACATAGTTTGATTAAGTCATACTTAGGAAATCGACTACAGTTCACTCAGATAAATAGACTATGCGTTAGAAAAAAACCGAAGTCACTTATTCATCGGAAGTTCAACATGTTCATTACGGTGTACCTCAGGGAAGCGTTTTAGGCCCTCTATTATTTATTATTTATATCAATGATTTACCACGAGCTATCGAGTATCCCATGGTTCTTTTTGCTGATGATAGCACTATAATGTTTCCTTGTAAAGACCCAGAAACATATGAAAATGATATATGCAAAACATTAGAAACAGTAATTAACTGGTTAGCAAACAACAATTTAAAAATTAATATGGAAAAAACTAAAATCATGACATTTAAACATAGACGAAATGATACCCGTAATTTAAATATATCATATAAGGGTAAAAAAATTGAGGAAACAGATGTGACAAAATTTTTAGGAATAGGCATAGATCATAAGTTAACATGGAATAATCAAATTGACAATATATGTAAGAAACTGAATCAATTTTCATACCTCCTACATAATCTAAGAAAAAATGTTGATGAACCGGTTATTTTAACGGCCTATCACGCTTATGTAACATCGACACTAAGGTATGGTATCATGTTCTGGGCAAACTCAGTTGATAGAGAAACTGCATTTAAAGCGCAAAAGAGATGCGTTAGATCTTTATGTGGAATTCAGCTACCAGCTTCGTGCGTACCACACTTTAAAAGCTACGTATATTGACTCTGCCTTGTTTCTATATTTATGAATTAGTTATTTTTGTTAAAAGCCCTGCACTTATTTAAAAGATTTAAGAGTATTCGTTTAAGAAATAAAATAGCTTCAATGTCTTCCGACACAGCATTTTTAAAGAAAAGTATACTTGGTATGGCTCCAAAAATCTATAATAAAGTTCCGAAACAAATAAGAAGTATAGAAAATATTATAAGTTTCAAAAGAAAATTATTTGATTTTTTAGTGGATAGTACATATTATACTGTTAAGGGTTTTTTGTCCGACTGCGATTAATATTAACATGTAGTTACAGATTTAAAGAAAAAACACTAAAATTTGTATGCCCTGTGGCCCGACATGGTGATGCTACTCTAATTCTGTAAGACCTGTACCTCTGTTTGTACTATATACCCATGTTGTACAAATAAACTATTTGACTTTGACTTTGACTTGCCGTGGTTGGTGCCGGTGTTGTGACACTCGACCTTGTCCATGGAAGTCCTGTTGTCCTGGTACTCTTGTTACAATTAGTCAGTCGCTCACCTCTCACACAGCACGTCTAGTAAGTTGCCGTGGTTGGTGCCGGCGTTGTGACACTCGAACTTGTCCATGGGAGTCGTGTTGTCCTGGTACTCTTGTTACAATGAGTCAGTCGCTCACCTCTCGCACAGCAAGTCTAGTAAGTTGCCGTGGTTGGTGCCGGTGTTGTGACACTCGACCTTGACCATGGAAGTCCTGTTGTCCTGGTACTCTTGTTACAATTAGTCAGTCGCTCACCTCTTGCACAGCACGTCTAGTAAGTTGCCGTGGTTGGTGCCGGCGTAGTGACAGTCGAACTTGTCCATGGGAGTCGTGTTGTCCTGGTACTCTTGTTACAATTAGTCAGTCGCTCACCTCTCGCACAGCACGTCTAGTAAGTTGCCGTGGTTGGTGCCGGTGTTGTGACACTCGAACTTGTCCATGGGAGTCGTGTTGTCCTGGTACTCTTGTTACAATTAGTCAGTCGCTCACCTCTCGCACAGCACGTCTAGTAAGTTGCCGTGGTTGGTGCCGGTGTTGTGACACTCGAACTTGTCCATGGGAGTCCTGTTGTCCTGGTACTCTTGTTACAATTAGTCAGTCGCTCACCTCTCGCACAGCACGTCTAGTAAGTTGCCGTGGTTGGTGCCGGTGTTGTGACACTCGAACATGTCCATGGGAGTCCTGTTGTCCTGGTACTCTTGTTACAATTAGTCAGTCGCTCACCTCTCGCACAGCACGTCTAGTAAGTTGCCGTGGTTGGTGCCGGTGTTGTGACACTCGAACTTGTCCATGGGAGTAGTGTTGTCCTGGTACTCTTGTTACAATTAGTCAGTCGCTCACCTCTCACACAGCACGTCTAGTAAGTTGCCGTGGTTGGTGCCGGCGTTGTGACACTCGAACTTGTCCATGGGAGTCCTGTTGTCCTGGTACTCTTGTTACAATGAGTCAGTCGCTCACCTCTCACACAGCACGTCTAGTAAGTTGCCGTAGTTGGTGCCGGTGTCGTGACACTCGAACTTGTCCATGGGAGTCCTGTTGTCCTGGTACTCTTGTTACAATGAGTCAGTCGCTCACCTCTCACACAGCACGTCTAGTAAGTTGCCGTGGTTGGTGCCGGCGTTGTGACACTCGAACTTGTCCATGGGAGTCCTGTTGTCCTGGTACTCTTGTTACAATGAGTCAGTCGCTCACCTCTCACACAGCACGTCTAGTAAGTTGCCGTGGTTGGTGCCGGCGTTGTGACACTCGAACTTGTCCATGGGAGTCCTGTTGTCCTGGTACTCTTGTTACAATGAGTCAGTCGCTCACCTCTCACACAGCACGTCTAGTAAGTTGCCGTGGTTGGTGCCGGTGTCGTGACACTCGAACTTGTCCATGGGAGTCCTGTTGTCCTGGTACTCTTGTTACAATGAGTCAGTCGCTCACCTCTCACACAGCACGTCTAGTAAGTTGCCGTGGTTGGTGCCGGCGTTGTGACACTCGAACTTGTCCATGGGAGTCCTGTTGTCCTGGTACTCTTGTTACAATGAGTCAGTCGCTCACCTCTCACACAGCACGTCTAGTAAGTTGCCGTGGTTGGTGCCGGCGTTGTGACACTCGAACTTGTCCATGGGAGTCCTGTTGTCCTGGTACTTTTGCGCGAACTGTTCAAATAGTCTTCCGGACAGTTCTGGGTATGCGACGTCTTCCGTGCCTGGAATAATCAATTTAAATAAATAACAAAATGCTGCAATACATGTTACACATCAGAGAGACCTCTGCGTACCTTTTTCGTGTCCAGTCAAACTTGGTGTCAAAACATTTTTCGTACCTTCTATTGTACATACAGGATGTAACAAAAATACTGGTGATCCGTCAAGGGCGTCAATTGGTATCGTATTGCGAAATTTTTTTACGCGAAAAAAAAAGTGTATGGGAGTCGTCGTCCCAGCCGGGCAAACCTCTAGGGTCAGGGAGGGAACAGTCGCTAGGATTTTTTCAACAGGCTGTTGCATGAAAAATATAAATCCCTGAACCAATTGTTGCAAGCACAGAGCACCGTGCATTATTACACTTTCATATGTAGCAAATATATTTGCTGTTACTTTCACCAAAAAAGATAAATCCATTCTTTTTTAGAAATTGGGAATCGAGCCGCTGTGTACCGGTTGCTGTACACAGCAGGGACCGGAAAACCCCTTCATTTGATTAATAGTTTCGATAGGGTAACCCTATTAAAGTCTTACCCTAATGATAGGGTTACCCTATCATTGGGTTACCCTATCGATATGGAAATCATTTTGAATAGGCTTAACCCTTTTCAATGTGGTTTCCGAGTCGAATGGGGTAAAGATAGCTTTAATATTTACCGCTTACCCTATCATAGGGCTACCCTTTTCCTGTCTCTTTTCCACGCAGGCAGGCGGTTCTATCTTTCTCATTTGAAATGGAACAGGAGAGGTGGCGGCGGAACAAATTGAGTAAATATCAGATTTGCTGTCGTTTATTCATTCTGGAAAAGTCACACTCACAGTCCAGTCCTCTGCTCACGTACACAACTTTCCATTAAAGAATTTCTGTTAAAGAAATGTGTCTTACGTTCAGTTTATTTTTGCGTAGTTCGCACGTACTGATGAGATGGGCAATAATTATTTTGAATAAGAATAAAAACACAATTTTTATTCATATTCAAATCGATTTGACACAAACCAATATTCATCCTCCTTTTGTCCTGTTTGTCCCGGCTTTTGCCACGGCTCAGTTGAGCCTGTGGTCCGCTTGGCAACCTAATCCCATGAATTGGCGTAGGGATTGGTAGTCGTTTTCAGCTAATTATGGGATATACGATTTTTTAAGCTCACATGGTGATTCACATTATAAATATTATTTGAAACGGGGTATTTACCATGTATATTAGCGTTATTGCCCATTGGGCACCCGATATTTCGGGTACGAGGTAAATAAATACCCCGTTACAAATAATTAATATTTATAATTAGGGGATGTAATTTGGAAAATTATTTCTGTTTTATAATCCAAGATGGCGGTTATATACTTTTTACTGAAAAATAGTCAAGGTAGTTATTTTCGGTTAATTATTCGGGGTGTATAAATTATATCTGTTTTAAAATTCAAGATAGACTGGTTTTTTTATTATTATTATTATACACGGTGAATCTGAGTAACCCGAAAGATTTCAACCATAAATTCCTGAGGTCATAAGGAGTAATAAATGTTTTACGAATTTAGTTCGATTTCGCAAAAAAAAAAATTTTTTTCATTATTCCGATTTTTAAAATGCTTTTGAACATAAAAACATAAATGTTATTGGTAAAACTGTCAATTAAAATAAATGAGTACATTTTGGCCACGACCACTCTGTAAAGAGTGTAACGACAAAGAAGAAGAACTCTGAAACTAGGCTAATTCCAGAAAAGTTTATACGACATTTTAGTCTCAGTCAGTTATTTATCAGTCAATTATCAGGAATTTATGGTTAAAATCTGTCGGGATACTCAGATTCACCGTGTATATAATTTTTTTTTTTCGTTTTCGTTTCGTTTTCGTTTGTTTTTGTTTCGTTTTCGTTTCGTTTTCGTTTCGTTTTCGTTTCGTTTTCGTTTCGTTTTCGTTTCGTTTTCGTTCCGTTTTCGTTCCGTTTTCGTTCCGTTTTCGTTCCGTTTTCGTTCCGTTTTCGTTCCATTTTCGTTTCGTTTTCGTTTCGTTTTCGTTTCGTTTTCGTTCCGTTTTCGTTCCGTTTTCGTTCCGTTTTCGTTCCGTTTTCGTTCCGTTTTCGTTCCGTTTTCGTTTCGTTTTCATTTCGTTTTCGTTTCGTTTTCGTTTCGTTTTCGTTTCGTTTTCGTTTCGTTTCGTTTTCGTTTCGTTTTCGTTTCGTTTTCGTTTCGTTTTCGTTTCGGTTTCGTTTCCGTTTCGTTTTCGTTTTCGTTTTCGTTTCGTTTTCGTTTCGATTTCGTTTCGTTTTCGTTTCGTTTTCGTTTCGTTTTCGTTTCGTTTTCGTTTCGTTTTCGTTTCGTTTTCGCTTCGTTTTCGTTTCGTTTTCGTTTTCGTTTTCGTTTTTGTTTCGTTTTCGTTTCGTTTTCGTTTCGTTTCGTTTTATTTTCATTTTATTTTCATTTTATTTTCATTTTATTTTCATTTTATTTTCATTTTATTTTCATTTTATTTTCATTTTATTTTCATTTTATTTTCATTTTATTTTCATTTTATTTTCATTTTATTTTCATTTTATTTTCATTTTATTTTCATTTTATTTTCATTTTATTTTCATTTTATTTTCATTTTATTTTCATTTTATTTTCATTTTATTTTCATTTTATTTTCATTTTATTTCCATTTTTATTTCATTTTTATTTTATTTTATTTTTATTATAGTAGTAACAAGTGCATAAAACGTACGATTTTACGCGAGGCGTTTAAAAGTCGAGTGTAAAATGGGTTTTATGGACGAGGGTTACACTCAAATTTTCACTTCATTTGCGAGGAAATTATTTATCGGTAATCGTAAAACAATTTCAAGTTCTAACAAAAATATTACAATGAAAACAAATATGGTTCCAACCAATTAATTTTTTAATATATTTTTTTGAATTTTTAACATGTGAATTTAGAAATTTTCTGGCAAGTCATCAAAACATTTCGGGGCATTTCTAAACTATTATCAACTCCTATTTTATTTCATTTCATTTATTTAATTATAGAAAACACGCAATTCAAATAATTATAGCAACTCAGATAGAATTAGCGGAAAAATCATAAAAAGTACAGTCAATTCCTATTGGACGGGAAAAAAATTGTTTGTATAGATCAAAGTGTCAGGAATTCATATCAATAAAATTTATAAGTGATCAATATTGGGCGCTAAGGTGCCAAAAAAATGATAAAAACCAGTTTTTCGCTTCTAGAGGAAAAACTACGAGTCGGACCAAGAATAGTTAAATGTATAAATGTGCGCAATTATAAAACAAAGAGAATGAGCTCCGGTAGAGCAAAATCGGTCCAGAGGATCGTCCGCAATTCGCAAAAAAATAAATTTTTTTTGCAAATATTGTAAATTCAATAACTCGCGTTCCGGAAGTGCTGGAGAGCTGAAATTTGAATATGATGTCAGTTTTGTGGTCCTCTAACTACAGTTAAATGTTCAAATGAAAATGTTGTAAAAATTTTGTTTCGAAAAACGTTATAATTTCGGTTTCTATGCATTAAGGAGGAGTTGAACTACAAATTTCCAAATTTACAGATCATTTGACAAGGAATAAACTTGTTTAAATAATCTATGAAGATCAGACACTTTTTTGCGCGCGCGGCAGCGGCGCACTATGGCCCAAACGCCCGATCTAGCTGGACAAAATTATTTTACACTCATAGACTAAAATTGACTATTTTTATTATTATTTTGGTATAATTAATGTGAAAAAAATTAACCAGTGTAAGTTGACCTTTGTATAAGAATAATTACTAGGGCAGAGGAGATCAGCTAAACATGGTTATTTAATTTTAAGAGAAATGGAGCATTATTGCAAATGGCACCTAAAATATAAGAATAAGAGTAGCAGAATTAAAATACTTAAATATAGTTTAAGTTAATTATTAATTTTTTTAGGTGCCATTTGTAATAATGCTTCATTTCTCTTAAAATTACACAACCAAGTTTAGCTGACCTCTTCTGCCCTAGTAATTATTCTTATACATAGGTCAACTTACACTGATAAATTTTTTTTCACATGAATTATAGCAAAATAATAATAAAAATAGTCAATTTTAGTCTATGAGTGTAAAATAATTTTGTCCAGCTAGATCGGGCGTTTGGGCCATAGTGCGTCGCCGCCGCGCGCGCAAAAAGTACCTGAACTTCATAGATTATTTAAACAACTTTATTCTTTGTCAAATGATTTGTAAACTTGGAAATTTGTAGTTCAACTCCTCTTTAATGCATAGAAATCGAAATTATAACAGTTTTCGAAAATTAAAATACCCTCCCAGTCGATTTAAAAAAGGTCACTTTTTGCAAAATTCGACGGTTTGCAAAAAGTTTACAACATTTTCATTTGAACATTTAACTGTAGTTAAAGGACCACAAAACCGACATCATATTCAAATTTCAGCTCTCCAGAACTTTCGGAACGCGAGTTATTGAATTTACAATATTTGCAAAAAAAACGTGTTTTAACCAGTGTAAGTTGACCTTTGTATAAGAATAATTACTAGGGCAGAAGAGGTCAGCTAAACTTGGTTGTGTAATTTTCAGAGAAATGAAGCATTATTACAAATGGCACCTAAAAAAATTAATAATTAACTTAAACTATACTTAAGTATTTTAATTCTGTTATTCTTATATTTTAGGTGCCATTTGCAATAATGCTTAATTTCTCTTAAAATTAAATAACCATGTTTAGCTGACCTCTTCTGCCCTAGTAATTATTCTTATACAAAGGTCAACTTACACTGGATAATTTTTTTCACATTGCGGACGATCCTCTAAACAGATTTTGAAATTTTACTGTTCAATTAAATTGTGCAATATATTTTGACTCTGTTTGGCTGTTGAGCCACATTCTTGGTCTTAGAAGAAAATTTTACTTTATGCCCTAGAGCTTAAAATGCGATTTTATATCGTCCACGCACGATTTAAAGTCGAACTTTACGAGCATGAGAAGTGAAAAGAGTATATCTGCCTACCGTGGATTTTAAAACAGATATAATTTTTGCTGGGCATAAGGGAAACTACGCCTTATTGGGATTAGGTCCAGTTTCCACACGATGTTTTCTTACACCGAAAAACCCAGAATACATTCTTATACGCGGAACATTATTTAAAATAAAAAGCATGATTAAATAATTCTGTTAAGAATCAATTATTTTTATTACATTTTCTCGTATATGAATTAGTCCCGACGAAATTATTTTGAATCATTTTAACGGGAATACAATCAACATAAGTTTATTCTTACGATATTTTTTTCAAATAATCATTTTATTCTTGAGTGTCCAACAATGACTGATATTGATCGTTTCATTATACTAGAAGTATCGGTGAACGGCGTCACATTTTGCTGGAGCCATTGAAACAAAGTACTACCTATAACTAGAATAACACAAAATTATATATTTTAACACTTCACAATATGCATTTGATTTTGATTCCTATAAGCCTGGGTCTAAGATTCAATCGACACGAGCCGTCACGCTCGAATGGCAAGAACAAAAACACCGGCACCACACAACGATCTTTTAGCGCACTAACAAGCAATAATAGCGTCTAGATCAAAGGCGTAAGTACGAAAACATACGCAAAAAGATTCTTGTTTGTCTGTAGGCTCGCTCGTGCCGCCCGGCAGCGCTTAGCTCGTAGGGTGCTCGAATAATAAATAAGCCAAATGTATTGGTCACAGAGTTTAAAATAGCTTAATCGCATTTGAAAAACCCTATCTGATAGGGAAACCATATGCTGGGTTGTAACCACTTACCCGAATTAACTGTATTGACATGGTTAGCCTTTCGTTCGGGTAAGTCAAACGATACGCTTACCGAATTGATAGGGTTTTTAAAAACAACTCTATCAAATACCCAATCTAATACCCCTTTAATGGTTACCGGTTCCGGTCCCTGGTACACAGTGACTAGGACCCGCTAGTACACAGTGGTTCTAACAGTACACAGTGGCTCGAGTTACTGTATACTACGCCCTGTAAACAGTAGTTCTAACAGTACACAATTGCTAGGTACGTAGGAATCGAACCTAAATTATATAACAAATAACATTTTTGTTGAATAAAACGGTAATTAGAATAGGTAAGCACAACCCCCGGAATAATCGTTCCTGATTTCATTCTTGATTTAAAATAGGTACCTACCTAAATGTCGCATGATTTATTCACTTTCATTTTATTTAAAAAAAAGAGTGCATGAATTACTTTTAATAATCACAGAATTTTTATTCTTATTCATATTCAAGTAAATTTTAGTCCAACTCTGTAAGGTGCACAGTGGTTCGCGAGCCACCGTGTACTTTTCCAAAACGAACGTCTGTTGACCTTGGCGTCAATTTGTATTTTAGTTCGAATTAAAAACACAAACAAATACCTAGGGCCTTGAATTATCAGCCAATACTAAGTAGATTAGACACACTCTTCGATAATAACATAAGTAATTGAAAATCTCGTACGAGTTAAGAAAAAAGAGGAGTGAAACTGATCTGGAAATGTAATTTTGATAGCATTAAACACAAAAACGCACCATAACACATTCGCATGGTGCCGGAGAGCCTCACTAACTAGTTCGTACGTGGTCGGGTACGGAACGGTTCCGATTGATGTAGAGGACAGACATAAAGCTCTTTCTGTTTCTCGTACAGCACATTCGAGTCACTGTTCCCACCGAGCGAATGTTCCCTCCCTGACCCTACACAAACCATTTTTTTTCATCTTGTATACTATTTTTTCCCGCGACTTCGTATGCGTCTGATGTTTTTTTTTTCTATGTAGTAAGTAGCAAACGACAATACCTAAAATTCATCTCCTCTTTTCATCTCCTTATCCGTGCCCTGATTAAAACTATCCTGTATCCTCCAGAACTCAAACTATTCCCATAAATAATTTCATCTAAATTAGTTCAGGGGTTTATGCGTGAAGAGGTAACAGAGAGACAGAGTTACTTTAGCATTTATAATAATGTTTAATATCCAGAGTAATCGGTCAAAATGTTCGCACTCTCTATAGCTTTTAATAAATAAATAATAAATAAATAAATATTATGGGACAATCTTACACAAATCAACCTAGTCCCACAGTAAGCTCAATAAGGCTTGTGTTGTGGGTACTAGACAACGATATATATAACAGATAGGTATAGATAAATACTTAAATACATAGAAAACATCCATAACTCAGGAACAAATATCCGTGATAAACACACAAATAAATGCCCTGACCAGGATTCGAACCCGGGACCTCCTGCTTCATAGGCAAGGTCACTACCGACTAGGCTACGAGGTCGTTAAAGAGGCTTTTAGTAACCACTAAAATCATAAAACAAGCAACATCTAGCATTATCTTCTAAACATACCCGAAGACAATTCCAATACGATGTCATATTTCTCCGCCTGTAGCAGATCTACGAAGGCCTTCTCTCTGGTGTAGTTGGACAGTGGATTCACGTTCGTATTGGTGATGTAGTGGTAGAGACTGTCACCAAACTCTTCTTCTAATGGAGCCAACTGTAAAAAGCAAGGACGTTATAGGAGTGATAAAGTGTCATAAGACCGATGCGGCTAATAAGATGATACGCTCCTAAGTGGTTTTTTATTTATTCTATTTAATGTCTTGATGATTGTATTGTACGTATTGTATGTTATCTAGTTTCATTGGAAGCCGTAGAAAGGAACAAGCTTTTATATAGCTGGTTGGTGGCCCATGAGGGGAACCTACGGGTTTGTTTATATAAATAACAATACAATTTTTGGGGGACAAATAAAACGTTTTAACAACTATAACCTCTCATTTTATTTTCGTATAACTATGAGTAAAGTCTTCCAGGCCGTAGAGACAAATCGATCAACATCTGGTAAGGTTTCGGTGAGCGCAGCGAAATCAGATCGGTAGTTAATACAATGGAGGAACACAGTAAACATATCCATCCTTTAGGGGTAATATCAGACGTTTTAAAAGGTGATAAGTATCTGATATTTTAAATTATCAATATTTGGAATCCTTTACTTCATATTTTTTTACCTGTGTGTAAATTCAGAAGTTAGCGATTTTGCGAAATTGCAAAAATTCTTAGTAAATAACAGTGAATAAATACCTGGCACTGTTCCCCGCTGAACCGCCTCAGTATCCTCTCATACAGCGGGTCCACATTCAGTATGAAGTGCAATACAGAGTACTCCAAGAGCTGCTTGTGTCTCGGCTCACCGAGGGTGTAGGCTGTGGCGACGTGGCGGGCGAAGTTGAGCAGCATTTCCTTATTTATGAATTAGGAAAATTTTCAGTAAATACCTGGCACTGTTCCCCGCTGAACCGCCTCAGTATCCTCTCATACAGCGGGTCCACATTAGGTATGAAGTGCAACACAGTATTCTCCAAGAGCTGCTTGTGTCTCGGCTCGCCGAGGGTGTAGGCTGTGGCGACGTGGCGGGCGAAGTTAAGTAGCATTTCTTGGCCGATGGCTTGAGAAGCGTAGAGGTTGCTGATAAGGGCCATGTGGAGTTTGGTCTCTTCGGGGGAGCCGACCTGAAAGTATTTGAGGTTAGAACTGCTTTATAACTAGTATTCCGCCTCAAACTGAGAACTCGCGATTTACTTGCAAACTAGTCGACCAATATAAGAAGACCCTTATGAAAATCATTTCGCGCCTTCTAGCTCCTTATGAATCCCTTGATCGATCCTGCTCCTATACGAATTACGAACTCTCAAATTACAATGATCTCTTCTACAACCCGAACAAATTTCATAACTATCAGAAAAACTTTACTAAAATTATCGCGGAACAACTATTCAAAATCATAGAGCCATCGAAATGCACAGAAGTCTAGGTAGCCAGCTAACAGTTCCGTTATGTCCGAAGTTGTCTGTAAGAACTTCACTTCGCTTACGCTCCGCTCGTTCGATAATTTTGTTTAGAAATGTAATATTCGTAGCATATTGTTTGACATGATATAGTAAGAAAACTCGATCCATAAGATTAGAGCCAATCCATGCTCATGTTATTTATACAATTATCTGGGCATTCCTAAAGTTTTTACACCGAAGTGTCTTTGAATAGACAGTAATTTTTTTGTCGTTAGGATTCCTGTGGGACACGTCGGTTTGCGACTAAGCACAGGGCGCTAATCAACAGCGGAAATAGCTCGGCGGTTAAGGTTTGAATATAAGTACACGACTTTTCATCACGCTTACCATAAATGAGGAGGCAAGAGAAGCAAACCACGGAAAATATGGATGGATTGTATGGGAGACGACTTGAAATGGTTAAGTGAATAATAGGATAGGCGACAAAAAAGTATGGAAGAGGAAAAACATGCTGCGCCGACCCCAAATAAATTTGCGGAAATAAGAAAAACACACAATACTTTCGTATTGAAATAAATATAATAATTAATCGAACACCGACATGTAAACAGGCAACGCATTCGACCGAACATCAACCGCCGAACTACTAGCGCCACACGGCCATCTCATGAACTAAAACCTAAAGTGCTGTCTATGACCGATTGCATTCAGCCAATATTAAATTTATATAATAAATAAATGTGATAAGGGCGAGCCATGATGATGATTCATTATGCTTACCTTATCAGTCATCTTGAGCTGATGCAGCGAGGCAGTGAGCAGGCTGTCTCCGGACCGAAATTCCGCGATGTCCGGGAACTTGTTCTCCAGTTCCGCTAGTTCCGCGTAAAGTTCCAGCGTGGTGTGGTAGCGGGTGTGCATTATATTTTCCAGCACGCTGTTAGTCGTTAAATCACAATAAAACATAGATGAATATAAAAAAGACGGTTTTTTTATATAATTCATAGCTTAATTATAGTATTAATAAGGGTCCTTTAAATACGCATGTGGTTTTATGAAACGAGCCGTAGGCGAGTTTCTTAATAAGATTACATGAGTGTTTTAAGGCTTAATTACGTACAGTATATACACTGCTTTATCTACACACATATTATAAATCCTAAATGACATGTTCAGAAACCATTAAAATTAACGCCATTGCACCGCCATGACCAACTGGATTGTGGCGGCGCTCGGGGAGGAGGGCTGGATTTTCATTACGTTACCAAAATCGATATTCCAAATTTAAAGCTCATTACTTAACAATATTTGAGCATGTAATGTTAAAATTACGGTACTGCTACAGATAGAAAACTTATCAGAATAAAATCGGTTGTTGTAATGCTGGCCATTGCTTACCGTTTTTGAACACATTTTAGAGGACTTACAATGTTAGTGTAGATAAAAACTTTTAAGTACAATTTCAAAAACAAAAAAGCAACGTCGAAAACGGATGCTTGGTGAGCAATTGGTTCTGGAAACACTATGATAACTAAGTTTGTTCCTAATACTCTTTACGGGCGGCCAAGGAACTTATTTATGTATGGTAAACAATAAACATCCTGTACCTCGTTTTATTAGGATTAGCAACATAATGGCGGTTTCGCTCATGTATGTTTTTTTTTTTCATTAAATGAGACTACTTGTATCCATTACGAGTACTAGTGATGCGCTTAAAACTGCGTCGACCGTTCAGTGGCACCCTCATTAGGGGAATTGTGTTTTTTAAGAAACTAATTAATTTCTATATAATTTTCTCTTCTTGTTCGCATGTGTGTATGCGTTAGTAGCCTAGCATTAGTTTAATTTAGACTATATTGTTGTTACTTGTGAGTTCCTTTAATTGGTTTTCTGAGTATATTTGATTATATAACTGTGACTTAAAAGCTGTTGGTTCTCCTTAACATAAATAAATAAATAATCCATCATGTTAAGTTGTAGTCCTACTGATTCCGCAACGTATGATCTATGTGATACAGTTTTATATTACTTACTCTCAGCTTTATCACCTAAATAGAAAAAAGTGGCCACCATTTGCCGTTTAAGTAATGAAGCAAAAATACGCAAAATGAAACTAGGGGGCAAAGATCAAAAGCTGCGTAATCAGTAGAACAACTTAACACTGAGGGATTATACATAAATTAATTCGTTTATTAGGAAATACAATCCCCCTAATGAGGGCGCCACTGGACGGTCGACACAGTCTTAACTAGACCCCGTTATCGGAGGTGCAATATGGTAGCTTGACATTCTTAGGGATGGGTAAAAAATATTTTGAAATACTAACTGTATGTCGATATTTTTCCTTTACCATAATGAGAGTCTAAAACGTTAATTAAACGTTTAAATTTTGTAAAACATG
Source organism: Pammene aurita (assembly GCA_947086415.1). Classification (NCBI taxonomy): domain Eukaryota; kingdom Metazoa; phylum Arthropoda; class Insecta; order Lepidoptera; family Tortricidae; genus Pammene; species Pammene aurita. The sequence continues at coordinate 5,249,885 of OX352307.1, forward strand.
ACTAATTAAAAAAAAATATTAACATTTATCATTTTTATAAATACCAATTTTCAATCTTTAATCTTTTGGAGTTCAGGGTATTCTGCGATTTCTGCGAGAAGTGACTGCATTTTCAATATTATGAAATAATATATACGAATAAAATATGCTCGTAAATACAGCCAAATGATCGGAAATATTGTTGTGAGATGACATTGGCTATCTATTGACGTGAATAATTTATTTTATGGAGACCGGTCTGTTTAGGCTAACTGGGGCAACACATTTACGTAACTTTTTATTAATCATATTTAATTTTAGTTTAATTGGCTTTAGACACAACATTCGGTGCTTGATTATCCATATTTTTTTATTCAAGACACTTGGAGACCTTATACATCTCTAAGTATAATTTAGAAATAGTATGTTTATTGTATACTAGAATCACTTAAGTACTTTTTTTTATATTATTTAAATTCAAAGTTTGTTTCTAACTGTTGATGATGGATTATTATAATTTGGACATTTATGTAGAAGACACAGTTCAGGTAAGAAAGTATATCAAACTTGTATGTAATTTATTTTCAATAGTCAGATTTGGACTCATCTTTTTTTCTTTTGTATTTTTCTTAAACTATAACCTATTGTTGGTTAATCTAACCTTGGTTTGATATGTTTTCTTATAGAACAACGCACTATATGTATTGTTTAGTTTTGATGTACTGTTGTTTTGAAAAAATAAGTCCCGCCGAGTTTCTTGCCGGACATAATTCTTCTCGGGTCAGAGGTGTAGGGTTAGAACCGGTGTAGTTTGATTTTTTTTCTCTCTCTTTTACTTTGACGTGTAAAAGTGCCCTTGTGGCCTACTTACTGAATAAATGTTTGAGTTTGAGTTGAGTTTGAGTTTGAGTTTATGGGTAAGGTTTATCCCAAGAGCGTTCGGGCACGGCCCTACAACTTGAAAAATAAGAACAGTACAATAGCAACCACATCGTTATTGTTCTACTGATAATGGTTTCTACTTCTGATGACAATGATTATCATGGGTGACAAAAAAAAACATGTAAAATTTTAGTTTAAAAATGGTATATAAAAAATGGTATATTATATTATTTTTATCCATCCCTAAGAACGTCAAGCTACCAAATTGCACCTCCGATAACGGGGTCTAGTCTTAACAAAAACGAAGTATAGTGTTTGACAGCGCATCAGATCACAATAACTCTGCACTAAATTATTGTAAAAATACGACGGTTAAAGCGGTAGTTCTAAATTTTTTCATTGCAAAGTCTTTCTGCAGTTTTTTTTGCAGATTTTGACTCTAATTCCAAAAAGCCTGTCTGTTACAGTCGAGTCTTCCGATATCTGTACACACGGACGTCCAAAAATATATGAACACAACCTTATCCATGTTGTTATCGGTGAATTCTCAATACAACTTGGGACTCCGATGGCCCGTTGAGAAGCGTAAGACTTCTTCGGCAGATGTCGCTAGGCGTCCCCCTAAGACGCATAAAGGATATAGTGGAGAAATTCGCAGCCATGAGGTAAGTCTCAGTAGCTCAGTTGGTCAGAGCGATGGGCATGTATCCCAGAGTCGCGAGTCTCGCCTGAGGCAGTGGATTAATTTGAGGTCGTGTACAGATATTTTTTCACGTCTGTGTGTACAGATATTAGAGAACTCGACTGCCAGTACCTCTAATGCCAGAAATTAAGATTGAAGGTGACGACTATTTAGGCGGTGTCAAGCACAGGACAAATGAATGATATATAAGAAATTGCCATAGATCTGAGTGAATTTTGCTAATATTTATTTAGAAGAATCTTATTAGGCAAATATTGGTTAGTAATATTAGACAGTTAATCCAATAATACATGAGATGAGTGCATACAAATTTATTAAACAAACTGCAATCAAGCGGTGCGTATACTTATATAAGTATAAAATAAAACGTGTATAAGTAAGTAATGGTTGAGTATTATAAGTTTTCACTAAAGATAAAATGGTCACCAATTGCTTTTAAGTCTAAAAGCTAATATAATATGTTATGTTTTCACATATATCGAAGCGGCCAAGGTACTCAAAAATATCTGAACAGGGATTTTATCACCTTGACAATAGAGGCGTCGATCAAATATTTGTGAACACCTTGGCCGCTCCGATATATCTGATGCCGACTGTACAATTGCCATGACGTCATCAGATATATCGGAGCGGCCCAGGTGGTCAAAAATATCTGAATAACGCCTCTATTGTCAAGGTAATAGAGTGCATGTTCAGATACTATTGAGTATCTTTGCCGCTTCGATATATTTGAAGGCGACTATACTATAATCGGGCGTTTTATCAACTGCATATTATGTAGGTGCGTGCATTTTCTCAAGGACATCGAACCACGCTGTTGATTCCGATATTTTAAGTATGATACATTTCGTAATAGATCCTCGCTAAAATTAAAACGCTCCAGTGCTCAATTGATAACCATTTCACAATAAAAATTAAAATTAAATGATTTTATGACTATGATTCGGGGGTAAACTAAGAGATATCAAATTAGTTTCTTTTATTAGTGTCAATTATTTAAATTATTTTGTATTAAGCAGAACGTCTAGTAACGATACCACAATGTTTAAAAATAAAGGAAAAGTAGAAAAATCGACTGCCTCAGGCGAGACTCGAACTCACGACTCTGGATACATGCCCATCGCTCTGACCAACTGAGCTATTGAGCCTTACCTGATGGCCGCGAATTTCTCAGTGGATTTTTCTACTTTTCCTTTAATACAAAATTTTTAAAATGTCTTTAATTTTGATACAAAACGCCAATATACATATGTGCAACAAGTTAACCCTTTATCGGAAGCGGACCCATACATGGCAATTACAATTTTAAACGCTATTGACAATGTGTCAAAGGTCAAATTTATGCAAAAAAAAAATTTTGCAATGAGGCAAAAGGTTAATTTTGTTAAAAACAAGTCTAAATATATTATTTATTTATAGTTCTGATATTTTCGTAATTTACCCCATTAAAAAATGGATAACCTTATAGAACACACACATTAGAAAGCTACATACGAAACGTGATGTGTACGTATACATGAAAAGCAAACATAAAAAGCATTAAGTAACATTAATGTGATAAAGCCAAAGTCAATCTTATTCTTGAGACAATACAGATTATGTTTCACTAACCTCATGTTTATGGCTATGAATAGTTCAACGTAAGCGTTAATAAGAAAAAAAGTATTATAGTATTGTAAAAGGAATCTTTAATTTGATTGTTTTGTCAAAATTGATAATAAAGCTCTGTCTAAACTTGATTAAAATAAACTGTTAACGACTTATAACTAGACCCCGTTATCTTGTCGCATAAATATTGTTTTTCAGTAGAGCGTGAATAATTTTTTTAACGACTATCTAAATGTCGATACTGTATGTCACTGATAATTTCAAAGAGGTGTCACTAGGTACTACTTATTACTTGGAACTTGTCATCACGAAAATCCCTATACTCGTATAACCCATAGTTTCACTGACGATGTACAGTTGTGTAAAGTTTATTGTAATTATTGTGGAAAAAATATGATTAATCGTAACTAACGAACACCCTAGACTTTTATTTCTTCGTTTATTATTATATATATCTTTATACAAAAGTAATAAGTAGTACCTAGTGACACCTCTTTGAAATTATCAGTGACATACAGTATCGACATTTAGATAGTCGATAAAAAAATCGTTCACGCTCTACTGAAAAACAAAATCTATGCGACAAGATAACGGGGTTTACTTATAACAGAAGAAATAAAAGTTTTTATTCAATGACGGTTCCCGAGATCGAGTATTTCATTAGATAGCAGCACCGTGGCGAGAGGTCTAGCTGTCATAATCCACCAATCATGTTTAATCTTTTTAATTTTTTTATTAATGGCTTTTACTCCTCGCCTATTTTAGCGAGGTGAATTCTGCCAATGTCAAGGTACACTTATGATTTTATTCTTTTTTGTAAAATAAAATAAAAGCAACGTTGTTCGGTTAAGGCCTTGTTGATTGTAAAGTGATAGCCTCCTTACAAACACGTGGGTGGCCGGGACCCCGGATAACCGTTTGTTCAACTAAAGGGTGGTTACTCGTTTTGGGACTAATTTTTCATTAGCTGCACACTTGTTCGTTAGGTCACCGCACAATAAGCTATCAATATTACACACTGAACTACGTAAATGAGCAAAAATCAAAAAACTATTCCAAAGACGACGCAGCCATCTTGAAGCTCAAACGATTAATCCGTTTAATCTTTTTGTTTTGATTGGTGGATTTTGACTGCTATCATCTAGTGAAAATCTCGATCGCGGAAATCCTCATTAATTTAACCCTTAGCGTTTACTGTTTTAAAAATGTTTGTTATATTCGTAAAAAATGCAATTTTTATATTAAAAATATATAACTGTATCTTTACGTCAATGAATGCATGAAATAATTTGAGAACAGAAGAATACAAGAAGAAATTGCCAATCGAATATATACCGTATCGCCATAAACACAAGACTGCAATTAGCTTACCGGAAGTCATAGGCCGAGGACCAGTGCTGCGGGTCGTCGGGCATCAGAGTGAAGTTGACGCTGACCGAGCCGGTTTCTGGTACTAATACTTCTTCGGTTACGCTCTCATATCTGTAGGAAAATGGGCCTTGTTAAGTTTGAAATAAGGTCGATATTAATTCGCTCGCTCTAAGTCTATAGTATACTAGTTGCCGACTACGTCTCGTTAGAATATGGCTTTTTATTTCTAACAGATTTTTAACCTTTTCGACGCCAAGAACACCTAAAGATGTCATGCATGAGTTATAAACTTATATAGATGTCATATAATAAATAAATAAATAAATATTATAGGACAATCTTACACAAACCGACCTAGTCCCACAGTAAGCTCAATAAGGCTTGTGTTGTGGATACTAGAAGACGATATATATAATAGATAGATAGATAAATACTTAAATACATAGAAAACATCCATAACTCAGGTACAGATATCTGTGATAATGATAAACACACAAATAAATGCCCTGACCAGGATTCGAGCCCGGGACCTCCTGCTTCGTAGGCAGTGTCACTACCGACTGGGCTAAGAGGCCGTTAATAGTAGGTTGTTAACCAAGGGTTGAAAGTGACCCATTTCACCTGAGATATTTCTGGCGCTCGAACGAAGTGAGAGCGCCAATATAGTTCGAGGGTGAAATGGGTAATTTCACCCGAGTTAAACACTCTGCTTTTCATTTCGACTGTGAGGAAAGTACAATACCACACGCACATTTTATAAAACTGGTATATAATAGTAGATTGTTTGACAAGGGTCTAAAGTAGGCCATATTACCACGAGGTGGTTATTTTCCCGAACGAAGTGAGGGAAATTTCTTCGAGTGGTAATATGGCTTTTAGACCGGAGTAATGCATACTATTTTTCACTTCGATTGCGAGAAAATAAGATATTAAGACTTATTATTTACGCACAATAACTAAACTAAGGTTAAATTATGGTTTAACTTGACGGTCTTTTAATTTTTTTAACTTCTTTGACATAGATACAAAATATAAACACCGCGAATAAATGCCACATACGACGGTATAATTAGCTCTTTTAAGTAGCTATTAGACATTGCAATTTGTAGGGTCCAACCTGTCGGGTTGGTAGGTGTAATGGTACTTAGGGAATAGGAGTCCCGATCTAGGGCGATCGGCAGTGCTTCGACATCCGCAGCTGTTTATGGAGGTCGTTAGAGTTATTTTACCTTTTTTTTATTTATAATGTTAGCCATTTTCTACACATTCCGTCTGGTTTTTTATTTAAAATAAAAGTTAAATTGTGTAGATTCGCTGGTAATTAATATATTTATCTAGTTTTGTATTTAAATAATAGAAGGGTTGGGCAGATGAATTTAGATTCAGGCAGCTCGAGCGGTCATTTAAATATCTATAATAAAAAAAAACAGTTTCGGATTTTATTTAATGTGTACTGTTATGAGTACTATCACCGTGCTTCACCAAATACATTTTTTAGATGTTTTGAAGGCATCTCTATAAACGTTGAGCTAGGGTCGGTAGGGACGATTTGTTGGTGAGGTAGGGTCGGTAGGGGCGATTTGTAGGGAAAGTGTAATAAAGTGCGTTGTGGCCGACAGGAGTTGGACCCAACCGATTGGGCCCTACAAATTGCCATGTCTAATAGCCGTTTAAACAGTTTAAACACGCTTTAAAGCGCTTCCAAAAAATTACAATCTTTTTGAAAAATAAATTGCGTTTCCTCATTGGTCGATTTTAACATTGCTGTATTCTGATTGGTTGATATTAAATACAATGTTTTTTTAAGGACTTTAATTATTTACACAGTATACGCACCAAAAAAGTATCTAGCGTTCCGATTAACTTCGATATGTGTGTTGTGATTAGTGGATTTAATATGATGAAGTGTTCCGATTGGTCAATTTAAAATGTTTTGTAAATCATAAATATGTCTACATTTTAGCCCTAGAGGCTAAATGTACTACTTTAGTCCGCCTTGGTAAGCATAATATGACACACTTTTTGAGCATGAGAAGTGAAAAAAATGATCTTTAAAAATGTTAAGTAAAATTTGAACAATTTGAAAAAGACAAATTCAATGTTTTGCCGGTGGTCGGGGAGCAGGGCATACGGGTGGGCACCGGCGCAATCCACAATTAACACAGCTAATTACTTTCTACCCTAGGGATGGAAAAGCAATTTTCCACCCGACTATCTACCCGGAAAATAAAACTTTCCGAACAGGAGAGATGAAAAATAATATATTAGGCCGTTATACAAAGGAAAAAGTGACAGGCCTCCGGTACCCAGGGCTGGATCCAACCAGCGTTTCGATCAGCAATTCTATTCTTTGTAAATGCTAAGGCGCATTTTGGCCAATCATCAAGGTAAAACATTATGAGTTATTGCCTCCAATCAGAACTCTTAGGAGTTCATCGAATGCAAGAGAGATGGCGCTGCCTTCAATACAACTTGAAATCAAATTATTTTTAATAAATTTATAAGGGTCTTGTCATATTGGTCAATTCATTTCTAAGTAAATCGCGAGCTCTCAGTCCGAGGCGGACTACTAGGGATCTGATATTTACTATGGATGGGTTATACTCTAACAAAATGAGCAGAAAAAATACTTCCAGAGTTATTTCATAACCTAGCAACGATTATGTTACGTTTATCTATTTTGACAACCATTACATCTTTGTCACTCTCATTGTTAGAAAATTACAGTTTGTCTCTTTCTCACGCGGGTAACGGGAGCTCATTCGCACGTCCGCACCTCACGCTGGCCGGTGCGCAACTAGCGACAGTTGTTTGAATTCACTCATATTAAGTGCTTCACTTTTGGAGCGTGCATAACCCATCTGTCATTATTATATATCAGTAGCTTTTGCCCGCGGCTTCGCTCGCGGTTAATTCGGGGTAACAAACCATACAAACTTCCACCCCCCATTTTAGGGATGTGGGGGGTTAGAAAGAGACAAAAAGTAATATCACTAGCTTTTGCCCGCGGCTTCGCTCGCGGTTAATTCGGGTTAACAAACCATTCAAACTTCCACCCCCCATTTTAGGGATGTGGGGGTTAGAAAGAGACAAAAAGTAGCCTATGTCACACTCCATCCCTTCAACTATCTCCACTTAAAAAATCACGTCAATTCGTCGCCCGGTTTTGCCGTGAAAGACGGACAAACAAACAAACACACACTTTCCCAGTTATAATATTAGTATGGATATCAGGGATAGTATACGTACCCGTGCTTGCTCGCAGTGACATTATATTTCCCGGGAACTAAAAGCCGCCAGTAGTCTCCGTCGCGCGCTGTCCGCACGTTATGCCGGATGCCGGACACGGCTACGCTCGCGTTTGCTAGATTCCCGCCAATATGGCTGTGCACGAAACCGTGGACACCCTTGTGTACCTGAAAAAAAAAGCCAAATTTATGAATTTAAAAACTGCATTAAATATGCTTCCTTATGATATATATATTTTTTTAAATAAATTACATTTATTAGTTCTATATCGTTCTACAAAATAATATATTTTTGAGTGTTTTTCCTCTCCGCAGAACATTTTCTTTTAATATGGATTTTTACTTTTTTAATATCAAAAATGAATTCTGCATGTCTGTTTTAGAAGGAAAAGATACCACACTACCCCTAGCAGCCTTAGAGTAATAACATAATGCACGGAACCCCTGATTTTGACGTGAAGGTCTAAAAATTTTACGGACCTCCAATACACAAAAATATTCATCGTGGTGCACTCTATCCATAGACAAAAACTCACAACTTTTTCTCGATGCGCACAATTTTTTTCACTTTTGTACTGAGAGGAAACCTACTAATTTATAATTTTAAACAAAAAAGAACCGACTTTACTTAGACTCCACCTTTCTAAAAGGAAATGCCCGAGCTACTGTAAAAAATATTTTAATCACTATAGGTATTTGAAGAGTTCCCTCGATTTCTCCAGGATCCCATCATCATATCCTGGCCTGATGACAATGGGACTAACTTTGAAGTATACTCTTTCAAACAAAAAAATAATTTTCTAAACCGGTCCAGCAGCGGGTAAGCGCCGACCGACAAACGGTCCCTTTTAACTTGGACTGTCACATATAGACTTCAGTGACTTAATTTTATAACTGAAAAAAAAATCAAAATTCAACGCTTCGAGCAAGATTCGAACTTGCAACCTTTCGGAACACCGGTCCGATCGCTCTGACCAACTGAGCTATCGACGTTTACTCAACCTCGGTGAATCTTTCCATCAGTTCCTTCATTGCTTACGGCAGAGGAAGACGTGTAGCGACATTTACCGTAAGTGTATATATACGTTAACGGCATATACTAAACTGGTAGTCCGCCTCGAACTCAGAACTCGCGATTTCCTTGCAAACGAGATGATCAATATAACAAGACCCCTCTGAAGATTTTTTCGCGCCTTCTAGCTCCATGACCCCTTGGTCGATCCTGCTCATATACGAACTCTCAAATTATATGTATCTCTGCTACAACCCCAACAAATTCCATGAAGATCAGAAAAGCGTCGCTAAAGTTATCGCGGAACAAACTCTCAAAATCAAAAATCCATCTAAATGCAGAGACGTGCCAGTAGCCAGAAGTTGTTTTTAAGAACTTGCTTCGCTTACGCTCCGCTCGTTCGATTAATTTTGTATGGTAACATAGCGCATTGTTATCGATTAATTATACTAGTAGTCCGCCTCGAACTCAGAACTCGCGATTTCCTTGCAAACGAGATGACCAATATAACAAGACCCATGTGATAATTTTTTTCGCGTCTTCTAGCTACATGACCCCTTGGTCGATCCTGCTCATATACGAACTCTCAAATTATATGTATCTCTGCTATAACCCCAACCAATTTCATGAAGATCAGAAAAGCGTTACTAAAGTTATCGCGGAACAAACTCTCAAAATCAAAAAGCCATCGAAATGCTGAGACGTCCCACTAGCCAAAAGTTGTTTGTAATAACTCACTTCGCTCGTTCGAAAATTGAAATTTCGCTTGCAGATGTTTCTACTCTGTATCTTTAGGTATTTAAATAAAAGTAAATAAGATCTACCCTCAAATGGCTCCTTAAGCCAGTTGAGGGTAGATAAAAACATTACACGATCAAATAATATTGGTTAAAGCCAGGTCGTTATGTGACAGATCCAGGCAGTTTTGTATTTGATTGGTTAACCAATAAAAGTTATAACTACCCGAAAATGTAAAAATTGTTTGTTTACTTTTATTTAAATACCTAAAGACATAGAGTATAGTACAAAATTAATTCAGAATCTTACCTCTTCAATATAGGCCAGCAATGCCTCTCTGTTGTCGGCCCAGTAAGTGGGCAAGTCAGAAGCTGGTGGGAACTTAAAGCAGCCGAGTTCCAATGTGATTTCCATGTCGTTTGTGTGTAGGTAGTTCCAATCTTGCATGCCGCCGGCTAGCACGTACCTAAAAATGAAAAAAAAAGCGATGCTCATTGAATAAAAAACTGGCCAAGTGCGAGTCGGACTCGCGCACCGAGGGTTCCGTACAAACCTGTAGGTTTGATATGAATTTCAATTTAATACCTCCACGCGTTTACGAGGAAAAAGGTAGTAAGTTTAAAATTATTTTTTTCATTTTTTTTGTACAGTCACGTCTGAAAATATGGATACATTTTATGTGACAAAAGTATGTAGCCACGACTCTATTACCAAGGCGTAAAGTCGTGGCTACATATTTTTGTCATATTAAATGTATCCATATTTTCAGACGTGACCGTATGATTTTACTAAAAATGTCTACTTTTTGTAATTTTTCCATTGTCTATGCTATATGATGTTGCTTCGTGCTAAATTTCAAGTTTCCGAGTTCACGGGAAGTACCCCGTAGGTTTTGCGAGTGCCGAAAAACTCTAAAATTTGCAGCATAAACGTCTGTATCTTTTGATTGCGTTGGCTTTTAAGTTTGTTTTTTTCACATCTCCAAGGGACAATAGACCTGAGTATTTGATATAAATTTCAGCATTTTTGGAGGTATCAAACCTGAGAAAAATTGTCTTGACAGACAGACAGACGGACAGGGTCCTATAAGGGTTCCGTTTTTTCCTTTCGAGGTACGGAACCCTAAAAACGGTTATCCGTTTATTTTCATTAGACGGATAATTTCTAGACAGTATTGTCAGGGGGGTTTCACTATGTCTCTCCATTGTAGGTACCCGTTTTCCCTGATGCGCTTACCGCACCGCGAGGGCTAATGAGGGAAGGGTTGGCACATCGCTTATCAGTCTTATCACCTTATGGGTGCGTTCGAGAATATGTAACGTTTTCAAGTCATAGGTCATTGTCGGTTGTTAATAGAGTTTATTTCTAAATTATTTTTTATGGCAGTTAACGTCTTAATGACAACCGAAAATAATGTGTGCTTTTGATTGAAAACGTCACATATTATTCTTTCAGCCAGTGTTTATGGCACATCTCAAACCTGCACGGATCATAAAGCTCTATAAATGGAGTACGCTTCGCCTCATCTTTCCAAACAAAAAAGTCTGCCAAAATCTGAGGGGGGCGAGGTAGCACGCATGTGATGTTTTCAAGTCAAAGGTACATCATTGTCGGTTGTTAATACAGTTTATTTCTAAATGAATTTTTATGGCAGCAACGCTTTATTGACAACCGACAAAGATGTACCTTTGACTTGAAAACACCAAACACATTTGACATATTCTTTTTATACTTCATAACACTAAATGGAGCAATAGATAGTCGACTGTACAAATGTTAACATATGGTTCATTATTGGATGCAGTCTTTGCAAATGTCAAACAAAAAAGTCAAGGATCAATTTTGATTGTATTTTCAAACAAAATATAGAAGACAGCAATCCTTAAGCGCGTTAAATATGGAGAAGTGTCAAACGTCAAATAGTACTGCCCGTCAGAAAGAAAACGATTGTCTTTGAATCGATTTTGTAAACGAAGCGTGATTTTCGATTTAGGTTAAATCTTTTATTACGAAAGTAATCTATACATATAATAAAGCTGAAGAGGGTCGAAAGTCTGTACATGGAAGATAATCGAAAAAAAGTTGGCTGGGGATACTTAGAATCGATAACAGAACACGTTCCAACAATTTTTAGAATTTTTGTCTGTTTGTCTGTTTATCTGTTTGTCTGTTTATTTGACCGCGCATCACGGGAAAACGGCTGAACGGATTTTGATGAAATTTTGTATAGAGATAGTTTGAGTCCCGGGAAAGGATAATATATAGTTTTAATCCCGAAAATCAACCCTGGTGGGGGTGAAAATGGGGTTGAAAGTTTGTATGGAGAATTTTGAACCGCTGAAACGATTTAGATAGAAATGAGTATGGAGACAATTTGAGTCTCGAGAAACGTCATAGGATAGTTTTCAAACCCTTGTGGGGGTGAAAAGGGGGTTGGAAGTTGGTATGAGGATTTTTTTACCGCTGAATTGATTTAGATGAAAATTGGTATAGAGATAGTATGGGTCTCGAGAAAGGACAAAGGATAGTTTCATCTTCAAAAAATCCCCCCACCCCCCCCTCTTACTTTAGGACCGTAGGTCCAAAAAAATAGAAAAAAATAATGGAAGTAATGCCTGAAGGGTACTTTCAATAAAAACTATATATACATATAATAAAGCTGAAGAGGGTCGAAAGTCTGTTCATGAAAAAAAGTTGGCTGGGGATACTTAGAATCGATAACAGAACACGTTCCAACAGTTTTAAGAATTTTTGTCTGTTTATCTGTTTATCTCGGAAATTATCCCTTAAGCGGATGCAAAAGGGGTGGAAGTTTACATGGGGAAGAAACAACCGGTTATTGGTTGTTTCTGTACGTATTTAGTTGAAATTTGGTATTGAAATAATTTGTAATTTTTTGGTCAAGGTGTTCATATTTGTACCATGTTACCCGTCGATGCTTTAAATTTACCTTTACCCGCTCTTAAGAAATATTTGAAAATGTCATGAATGTCAAAGGGTTATTGCAGGTTTGAGGACTATATATGACGGACAAAGAAGCATGGCCCAAACCAGAAACTACTACAAAATCATCTAACATTTATAGGACACCGTTTAGGTAGGAAAACATATCAAACGTTTTGTGAAGCTGTCAGATTAGGATTTATTTTTCTTTATAACTAAACAATAGGTACATTATCTGTCTCTCAAGCTGATATGTCTTCTTGAAGAACTGCGCATTATTTTGTATCTTTAAGATCTAATAATGTATTACTGTTTTGAAAAAAATTAGTCCCGTCGAGTTTCTTTTCGGTCATAATACTTCTTGGGCCAGAGGTGTAAGGTTAGACCCGGTGGTAGTTTTGGAACGAAGTTCCTTCTCTTCTCGGACGGTTCGCGGATGGGGAGCTAGACGAAAAAGCGTCACGTCACGAAAACGCGACAGTCCATACGATTGAGAAACATGTAAAATGGAATGAATTAAAAAAATTATAAAATAGAATAAAGTGAAGTGAAGTGTAGTGAAAAGTGAAAGTGAGAAGTGACAAAGTGATAAAAGTGAAAAAAGTCGAGAACCTAAAAGTAAAAAATGTCAAAAATGGCAAAATTTCTAAATCTCAAAAATTTCCAAAATTTCCAAAATTTTCAAAATTTTCAAGAATTCCAAAATTCCCAAAATTTCCAAAATGTCCAAAAAATACAAAAAAAAATTAAAACCACAAAATTTACGACAAAGTCAAAAATGATATAAAATTAAATAACATAACTTCGTTCCAATCGAGTGTTCCACGACACTCACGTATTTTATTATTCTCTGACGTTCATTAGTGCATTGTAATGTACTTACATTGAAGAATAAATATCTTGATCTACACTAATATCATAAATTCTCTATTCCGCGTTCGGAACCGTATGTAATAGGCATGATGACACATGTTGAATAATGCATTAAAATTTAGTTGATGGGATGCAAAATGATCAATATATCCAACTAAAGTGAAAGTCTATAAATTCTATTGAAATGGCTCTAAGATATGCTGCGAAGTTTCAAAATTTTTCGATTTTTAAAGTGCGAAATTAAAAAAAAAACAATGATAGCATTCGATTTTTAACATTTTACTGTAAAATAAATTGTATAGCAACCATATACATAAACGCAATATTTCACTGTAAAAATAGCAATTTCATATTTTTTCCATACTATAAACACGGCGACTATGTGATCGTGACGTCACTTTTGCACGTCATTTTATTAGGAGCGTTTTGAGAAACAAATGCAAATCTCAGACTTTAAGTCTCATTTCTGACTAATGTGTTGCTTTAACGCAATTGGCCCCATATAGACATTTGATCCTCACAACAAAACGAATCGATTGATACCATACATGAAAACAATTCACCATTATTGCAACCACTAACATCAGTGTATTATCTGTGACAGTGTGGTAAAAACGTATGAAAATTAATGAAAATCCGCCCCCCCCCCCCCCCCCTCCCTGACTACTATTTATCTCTTTTTAGGGTTCCGTAGTCAACTAGGAACCCTTATAGTTTCGCCATGTCCGTCCGTCTGTCCGCGGTCTAGCTCAGTTACCATTCGCACTAGAAAGCTGAAATTTGGTGAGGCCTGATAAGAACTTTCAATACATACTATATTGAATAAAATCGGTTCAGCCGGTTTTGAATTATCAGTCAAAAATGCATAGTGAAAGGAAGTGCCGAATAGTAAAATGACGTAAGCGCCGCCAAATATCCCTTAATAAACGACCTTTGGAACGGATGTTTTGTAACAGGGCGGTATCTACGAAACTCTACACTGAGCATCGCCCGACATGCTCTTGCCCGGTTTTTTTTGCATTGTTATCCCGGAAATCACCCCTTAAGGATTACTAATTCCAATTTAAGAAAATCCCCAGCCAGGTTATATTAGGGGGTAGCCACTACACTCGATTGAGTTAAATTTGCAAGGGTCATGAACCCCCCCCCCCCCCCTCCAAGTGCACCTCAAATAGAAAAAAATCATTTCTGCATTTATGAGCCCCCCCCCCCCACACCCATATTTCAACCACGCCTGTTCTTACCTTTCATGCTTAGACTGATTTGATGGGAGGATCGATTTGGATGATATTTGCCATGGACATGAACGTATAAATACAAAAGTGGTCCTGTATCGTCCGATATACACCACACCTTCTACTCTCTAAGTCGTTTAAATCATGCCAAAAAAAATATGATAATATAAAGTATTAATTTTTGAGTTTAGTTTCATTTAGTGGTAATTGTAAAATATTTTATTAGGACGACTGTCCTCTAGCGTATCCATCTGTCAACTTTACTTCAAGTTCCGCCTCCAGGGTAGCGGGAGAGAAATTAGGGGTGAATTAGACGCTTACTGACACAGACCGAATTCCACGCGGGCGGAGCCGCGGGCACAGCTAGTGATAAATAAAGTAAAACTTTACTTACATCTGAAATGGTATTTCATTTTTTTGTAAACTAGACGAAATATAAAAATTTTTACATCCAAAAACAGCCCATAAGGGCATTTTCACGGAGCTTGTTATCCATTGACAGCGATGACGAAAGTGCGTGACATCGATTATTGAAATAGTTTTTATAGATGTACTAGATTTTCCTGCCAATACTTTTGACAGAGGGGAGATTATACCTAAGGCCTCTCCTAGTTTAGAACTCTCTGGCACGAATATATGAAGCACGTTACAAACCCTATTTTATTTTTTAAGAGCGCATGACAGCTAACGTTTTCATCTCTGTAGCTAAATGTCAAATCGAGGAAGGAAAATATTCTTTTCACCGCAGCAGCTCGAACAAGGGTTCTTTGGAACTCAATAACAGTGAGCAAAATTCAATTTTGCTGCAAGCGTGAGACAAAATTACCTTGAGATGTCCTCAGTAAAAAGACAGAGAAAGTAATATTTTCAAACTTCATATTCTCGCTTTTCTTGTTTACTTGAATCAAATGCGGTGTGCATTTGATTCAAGTATAAAATAGCTTGGAAACCTAATCACAATATTTAGCGCAGGCACTAGTTTTTAGTAAATGTGCATTTGTGTAATAAGTGATGAAATTGGATCGGAAGTCAGTAAAAGAGGCGAGAATAGAGTGGGCGTCAGTGAAAGTAGAGCGAAAGACAAGCAGAACTGGGTGGAAGTGGGGCGGAACTGGCGGAATTGGAGCGGAACTGGAGCGGGATTCAGTAAAAGTTGCGGGAATTGAGTGGAAGTGAAGCGGGACTGGTCGGAAGTGGAGGAAAACTGGCGGATTTAAAGCAGAACTGGCGGAATCGGAGTGGAAGTTCATAAAAGTGGCGGAAATAGACTGGAAGTCAGTGGAAGTGTAGCGGAACTGGGTGGAAGTTGAGCGGAATGGCGGAATAGAATCGGAACTTGAGCAGAACTCATTAAAAGTGACGGGAATTGAGTGGAAGTCATTGGAAGTAAAGCGGTGAAATAGATGGAGGTGAAGCGGAACTGGCGGAACTAAAGCGGAGCTTGAGCGGAACTCATTAAAAGTGGCGGGGATTATGTGGAAGTTAGTGGAAGTGGAGCGAAGCTGAGTGAAAGTGGAACGGAACTGGCTAAATAGAAGCGGAACTTGAGCGGAACTCATTAAAAGTGGCGAGAATTGATTGAAAGTCAGTGGAAGTGTAGGGGAACTGGGTGGAGGAGCGGAACTGGCGGAATAGAAGCAGAACTTAAGCGGAACTCATCAAAAGTGGCGGGAATTGAGTGAAAGTTAGTGGAAGTGGACCGGAGCTGGGTGAAAGTGGAACGGAACTCGCGGAATAGAGGCGGAACTTAAGCGGAACTCATTAAAAGTGGTGAGAATTGAGTGGAAGTCATTGGAAGTAAAGCGGTACTAGGTGGAGGTGGAGCGGAACTGGCGGAATTGGAGCGGAACTTAAGTGGAATTCATTAAAAGTGGCGGGGATTATGTGGAAGTTAGTGGAAGTGGAGCGGAGCTGGGTGAAAGTGGAACGGAACTGGCGGAATAGAAGCGGAACTTGAGTGGAACTCATTAAAAGTGGTGGGAATTGAGTGGAAGTCATTGGAAGTAAAGCGGTGAACTAGGTGGAGGTGAAGCGGAACTGGCGGAACTGAAGCGGAACTTGAGCGGAAGTGATTGGAAGTGTGGTAGGAGTGGCGGAAATTGAGCGGAAGTGGAATTGATCGGGATGCAGTGGAAGTCAGTGGGAGTGAAAATTTATTAGAATTTTCTGCTGTTCTCACTGCTGAGGTGAAAAGTTGTATGAGCAACATGAGACCAAAGTTATTTGCACCTCTTGCCTTTGAGTCGCTCACTACGCTCAAGATTCTAATCTAGAATCACGAGCGTAGCGAGAATCTTTCGCTTGCTCGGGACTCGAAATTAACACTCGAAGCAAAAACTAACTTTGCTCTCTTGTTGCACAAATATCAATTACTTTTACTATTACTTATTCTGTGGTATTGTCTTATATGATACTATTGTATGTATTATATGTTCCAGGCGTCCATAGGCTACGGAGATCGCTTACAATCAGGGCTGTATGCTTGTTTGCCACTAATGTTGTATAAATAAATAAATAAATATGGGACAATCTTACACAAACCGACCTAGTCCCACAGTAAGCTCAATAAGGCTTGTGTTGTGGGTACTACGCGACGATATATATAATATATAGATATAGATAAATACTTAGATACATAGAAAACATCCATAACTCAGTGACAAATATCCGTGATGAACACACAATAAATGCCCTGACCAGGATTCGAACCCAAGACCTTCTGCTTCATAGGCAGGGTCACTACCGACTAGGCTAGGAGGCCGTTAAAATATAGGTATAAAATATATATTTACCATTTTGCGCCATTGGTGATGCCCTGAGGAAACCTCTCGGGGTAGCTCTTGCATGGTTGTCCCAAATGCATTTTTAGATGAGTCTGAAACAAATTACATTGTTATAATTAATCATTTTTCCTGAAGATGATAAAAAAAAATGTTTTTCGTAGCTTAGCTAAGAATGTATGAATGGGTATGTCAGTAGTTTGACAATGCCATAGACAAATTGCCTTCCCGACTATAGAATGACAGAATATGTATGGGCTAGAAAAAAACATGTTTGGTTTCCAGATTTACTGCGCATGCCCGGATTGCCATTGTACGGAAAGTTATATGATTGTTTGAAGTGTAGTCAACGTTGGTGTTGTTTCGCCGGCGCGTGCGATCAACGCCTTGCGCGCTAAATTTTCAACCGACTTCAAGATTTCGAAGGAGGAGGTTATCAATTCGTCGGGATCTTTGTTTTCAACCGACTTCAAGATTTCGAAGGAGGAGGTTATCAATTCGTCGGGAACTTTGTCTTTGCTATTTTTTTTTTTTATGTATGTTCACCGATTATCCGAAGACGGCTGGACCGATTTGAAAAATTATTTTTTCGTTTGAAAGAGTATATACTTCACAGTTGGTCCCATTGTAACCAGGTCAGGATCTGATGATGGGATCCTGGAGAAATCGAGGGAACTCTTCAACTATTATGGGCACACCTATAGTGATTTGAGTATTTTTTACAGCAGCTCGAGCATGTGCTTTTGGAAAGGTGGATGCTAAGTGAAGTCGGTTCTTTTTTGTTTAAAATTATTGGTATTTTTTTTTTTTTATGTATGTTCACCGATTATTCGAAGACGGCTGGACCGATTTGAAAAATTTTTTTTTTCGTTCGAAAGAGTATGCTTCACAGTTGGTCCCATTGTAACCAGGTCAGGATCTGATGATGGGATCCTGGAGAAATCGAGGGAACTCTTCAACTATTATAGGCACACCTATAGTGATTTGAGTATTTTGTACAGCAGCTCGAGCATTTGCTTTTGGAAAGGTGGATGTTTAGTGAAGTCGGTTCTTTTTTATTCAGAATTATATTATTGTGTAGGTATTTACAAGTTTTAAAACAACGGGAATTATCAACCGATTTCAAGATTTCGAAGGAGGAGCTTATCATACAGTGATCGTACATTTTCTAGCATTTTTGGTGCAGTCCTAGGGTTATTATTATTTTGACGGTATTAAATTGTTAAAATTGCTATCAAATAAAATCAAAGCCATTTAGAACTATGTAATAATGTAGAGATGGTATGTAATTAAATTACAATTTCACGTCATTGCACCAAAAATGCTGGAAAATGTACGATCACTGCTTATCAATTCGCCGGGATCTTTGTTTTTGCTATTTTTTTTTATGTATGTTCACCGATTATTTGAAGACGCTGGATCGATTTTGAAAATTATTTCTTTGTTTGAAAGAGTATACATCACAGTTAGTCCCATTGTAACCAGGTCAGGATCTGATAATAAGATCCTGGAGAAATCGAAGGAATTCTTTAAATATTATAGGCACACCTATAGTGATTTAAATATGTTTTACAGTAGCTCGGGGATTTCCTTTTGGAAAGGTGGAGTCTAAGTGAAGTCGGTTATTTTTTGTTTAAAATCATTTTTCAATTAAATTAGTATCTCGTAAGAACTATCACGCAATCTGTCAAACTTACTTCAGAGTATGTATGAGCTAGGTGCAGGAACACATCGTGGTCGGGCGACAGGTATTCGTCTCCGCTCCGCATCTGCGGGTTGCCGTCGTACGGGTAGTTGGCGACCAGGGAGCCGCCGTGAAGGTTGGCGGAGAGGACGAGCGGGAGTGAGCGGGACCACTCCATCACGGCTTGGGTCTCTGGCCCTGGTATTTGGTTGACTTACATCAGAATATGTATGAGCTAGGTGCAGGAACACATCGTGGTCGGGCGACAGGTATTCGTCGCCGCTCCGCATCTGCGGGTTGCCGTCGTACGGGTAATTGGCGACCAGGGAGCCGCCGTGAAGGTTGGCGGAGAGGACGAGCGGGAGTGAGCGGGACCACTCCATCACGGCTTGGGTCTCTGGCCCTGGTATTTGGTTGACTTACATCAGAATATGTATGAGCTAGGTGCAGGAACACATCGTGGTCGGGCGACAGGTATTCGTCGCCGCTCCGCATCTGCGGGTTGCCGTCGTACGGGTAGTTGGCGACCAGGGAGCCGCCGTGAAGGTTGGCGGAGAGGACGAGCGGGAGTGAGCGGGACCACTCCATCACGGCTTGGGTCTCTGGCCCTGGTATTTATTTGACTTACATCAGAATATGTACGAGCTAGGCGCAGGAACACATCGTGGTCGGGCGACAGGTATTCGTTTCCGCTCCGCATCTGCGGGTTGCCGTCGTACGGGTAGTTGGCGACCAGGGAGCCGCCGTGGAGGTTGGCGGAGAGGACGAACGGGAGTGAGCGGGACCACTCCATCACGGCTTGGGTCTCTGGCCCTGGTATTTGGTTGACTTACATCAGAATATGTATGAGCTAGGTGCAGGAACACATCGTGGTCGGGCGACAGGTATTCGTCGCCGCTCCGCATCTGCGGGTTGCCGTCGTACGGGTAGTTGGCGACCAGGGAGCCGCCGTGAAGGTTGGCGGAGAGGACGAGCGGGAGTGAGCGGGACCACTCCATCACGGCTTGGGTCTCTGGCCCTGGTATTTATTTGACTTACATCAGAATATGTACGAGCTAGGCGCAGGAACACATCGTGGTCGGGCGACAGGTATTCGTTTCCGCTCCGCATCTGCGGGTTGCCGTCGTACGGGTAGTTGGCGACCAGGGAGCCGCCGTGGAGGTTGGCGGAGAGGACGAACGGGAGTGAGCGGGACCACTCCATCACGGCTTGGGTCTCTGGCCCTGGTATTTGGTTGATTTACATCAGAATATGTATGAGCTAGGTGCAGGAACACATCGTGGTCGGGCGACAGGTATTCGTCGCCGCTCCGCATCTGCGGGTTGCCGTCGTACGGGTAGTTGGCGACCAGGGAGCCGCCGTGGAGGTTAGCGGAGAGGACGAACGGGAGTGAGCGGGACCACTCCATCACGGCTTGGGTCTCTGGCCCTGGTATTTGGTTGACTTACATCAGAATATGTATGAGCTAGGTGCAGGAACACATCATAGTCGGGCGACAGGTATTCGTCGCCGCTCCGCATCTGCGGGTTGCCGTCGTACGGGTAGTTGGCGACCCGGGAGCCGCCGTGAAGGTTGGCGGAGAGGACGAACGGGAGTGAGCGGGACCACTCCATCACGGCTTGGGTCTCTGGCTCTGGTATTTAGTTAACTTACATCAGAATATGTATGAGCTAGGTGCAGGAACACATCGTGGTCGGGCGACAGGTATTCGTCGCCGCTCCGCATCTGCGGGTTGCCGTCGTACGGGTAGTTGGCGACCAGGGAGCCGCCGTGGAGGTTAGCGGAGAGGACGAACGGGAGTGAGCGGGACCACTCCATCACGGCTTGGGTCTCTGGCTCTGGTATTTAGTTAACTTACATCAGAATATGTATGAGCTAGGTGCAGGAACACATCGTGGTCGGGCGACAGGTATTCGTCGCCGCTCCGCATCTGCGGGTTGCCGTCGTACGGGTAGTTGGCGACCAGGGAGCCGCCGTGGAGGTTAGCGGAGAGGACGAACGGGAGTGAGCGGGACCACTCCATCACGGCTTGGGTCTCTGGCTCTGTTACTTGGTTGTCCTGGAATAGAAGGAATTTGGTGAGGCGATCGAAGGAAAGTAATTAAAGCGTAGAATATTAACTGTATAATAGTAGTTTATCTACACCCATATCATAAATCTTCTATTCTGCGTTCGGAAACCGTATGTAATTACCACCATTATTGCAACCAATAATGTAACATTAGTGTAGTATATGTGCCAATGTCGTAATAATATTCGAAAATTCATAACCACATCGATTTTGGTAACGTAATGAAAATCCAGCCCTCCTCCCCGACCGCGCTTATCCTCCTCCCCGACCGTTCGAACAAACGAGTTGGCCATGGCGTTGCAATGGCGGTCATTCTAATGGTTTCCGAACACGTCATTTAGGATTTATAATATGTGTGTAGATAAAGCAGTGTATGCAACTGTACGTAATTAATTAGGCCTAATTACGTAACAGTTACCTAAACTACTAACACTCCATCATTACGTCATTCTCTTTGCTTTTTATAAAGTTTTTTAGACACAAAATGCCTGCGGCTCGTTTCATAAAACCACACTCGTATTTTAAGGACTCTTATTACGTAACAGTTACATAAACTACTATAACTCCATCATTAGGTAATTTCTCTTTGCTTTTAATAGAGTTTTTAGACAAAAAGTGACCGTTTTCATAATGTTTATTACTTAAAATGTATAACTACTCACCGCGGTTTCACCGAATTGATCGGGGAAGTTCCTATTTAGATCGACATTGTGTGCGTTTTCGCGGCCATGCGTGCTTTTGTAATCACCTGAAACATATATTTCATTTAATACTTGTTCATGCAAAAAATGGTGTACTGCCTTTTTGCCGAATTATATTTCGTCAAATTTCATTTAGCAACCAACTTTTCGCCGAAGTTTTATTTTGCAAACCCAAATTTTTTTATTGCAATATTTTATTATGTCAAATTTTATATGGTAAATAATTGTGTAGCAAATGATTTGCTAAGGCAAGTAACATATTGTCATATCGATTATGAAGCAAATGATTTGCTTAAATAACGATTCATCAAAACTGCTCCCAGAGATAGGTAGGTTAGGTTTTTTTTTATGATCCTAAAAACGAAACTGCTCCCAGAGATAGGTAGGTTAGGGTTATTTTTTTATGACCCTAAAAACGAAACTGCTCCCAGGGATAGGTAGGTTAGGGTTTTTTTTTATGATCGTAAAAACGAAACTGCTCCCAGAGATAGGTAGGTTAGGGTTATTTTTTTTTATGATTCTAAAAACGAAACTGCTCCCAGAGATAGGTAGGTTAGGGTTATTTTTTTTATGATCGTAAAAACGAAACTACTCCCAGGGAAAGGTAGGTTAGGGTTTTTTTTTATGATCGTAAAAACGAAACTGCTCCCAGAGATAGGTAGGTCAGGGTTATTTTTTTATGACCCTAAAAACGAAACTGCTCCCAGGGATAGGTAGGTTAGGGTTATTTTTTTTTATTATCGTAAAAACGAAACTGGTCCCAAAGATAGGTATGACCCTAAAAACGAAACTGCTCCCAGGGATAGGTAGGTTAGGGTTATTTTTTTTTATTATCGTAAAAACGAAACTGGTCCCAAAGATAGGTAGGTTAGGGTTATTTTTTTTATGATCCTAAAAACGAAACTGCTCCCAGAGATGGGTAGGTTAGGGTTTTTTTTTTATGATCGTAAAAACGAAACTGCTCCCAGGGATAGATAGGTTAGGGTTATTTTTTTTATGATCGTAAAAACGAAACTACTCCCAGGGATAGGTAGGTTAGGGTTATTTTTTATGACCCTAAAAACGAAACTGCTCCCAGAGATAGGTAGGTTAGGGTTATATTTTTTTATGATCCTAAAAACGAAACTGCTCCCAGAAATAGGTAGGTTAGGGTTATTTTTATGACCCTAAAAACGAAACTGCTCCCAGAGATAGGTAGGTTAGGGTTATTTTTTTTATGACCCTAAAAACGAAACTGCTCCCAGAGATAGGTAGGTTAGGGTTATTTTTTTTTATGACCCTAAAAACGAAACTGCTCCCAGAGATAGGTAGGTTAGAGTTTTTTTTTATGACCCTATAAACGAAACTGCTTTCAGAGATAGGAAGGTTAGGTTAGGTTAGGAACCTTGCATTCTAACAAACTAGGTTAGATTTCATAATGCCATTCAATATGTTGCTAAATCAAGGTATGCCAATTAATAAATTTGACGAAAACATAATTGACATCTTAAAAATTAGTAAACCGCAAAAAATATATACTCATCAAATAATGTATAATAATATTGTTATAATTCTCTAATGGACCCGGGTATGTCCTTAAACTACGCCCAAAAGAGAGGTATGGGTACTGCGAATGTCATCTCGCTATGTATGGTAGGGCACAGCACAGCGAATGTCATCTCGCTCAAATCTGGAGCAGAGCCCGAATGGGGAAGAACATATACCTTACAGAAAACCACAGCCAAATAGCACTCGACCCTACTCATAGTGTTGTGTTCCTGCTAGTGAGTAAGGTTGCCAAAGAGGTCAAGAGGATTCCACCCAGTGTGTTGACGACGAGGGACCCTCTTGTTCCTTTAGCCGTCAACGCAGTAAATCCTCCTTTTTGTACAGGGTCGGCAACGCGCATTGACACCTATGGAGTTGCAGGCGTCCATAGGCTACGGTAGCTGCTTACCATCAAATGGGCCGTATGCTTGTTTGCCACTGTCGTGGTATTAAAAAAGAAACGAACACAAAAACTATACTTATAAGCCTTAAAATAGGTAGACCAAATACCAATCAAACTTTGTAAGCCGTTCATATACCTTTATGTAATTTTTATTTTCTAAATACTATGAAGTTTCATTATATCGTTGAAAATTAAACAAAGGTGTTTTTGATCAAAGCTTAACACGGTATATAAAATGGTTAGCCATTTTTACAAGCTTCTATTTAACACGCCCTCGAGTCATGTCATGTATTGTATACCTATTGGCGACGGGTAGCTTTAAGTATGCCCCCGTACGCCCTCTGGCGCCGGCCCGATTGTACCAACCTTCAGTATGGAAATAAACCCATGTACAGTCGCCATCAAATATATCGGAGCGGCCAGGGTCCTCAAAAATATCTTAACAAGCACTTGTTGTTCCGATATTTGTGACGACCTTGGATGCTCCGATATATCTGATGGCGACTGTACCGTATCGAAGAATAGGGCAGAGTGGCGTTCTCTTGTGTCAGAGGCCAAGATCCGTTTTGGGTCATTGAGGCAGTGAAGTGTGTGTGATAGTTTCCGAACGAGCGGAGCGTAAGCGAAGCAAGTTCTTACAAGCAACTTCTGGCTAGTGGGACGTCTCGGCATTTCGATGGCTTTTTGATTTTGAGAGTTTGTTTCGCGATAATTTTTTTTTTTTTTTCCCACGCATACAATTAGGAATATGCATGATTTTTTTGGAAGACGTCATTCGATTCTATTTCCCTGTAGATTCAAATGTCTCTAATAAGTCTATGATAGCCCTGAAACGTCAAAAATGTGAAAATACGCGTCAAAACGCCCCATACAAAAAGTGTGCGGATTGTGACGTCACCGTTCACAAAGTTGCAGAAAACTGTTTGAAAGGAACAAGTTTTTATAATAATAATAATAATAATAAATACTCTTTATTGCACACCTCATACAGTTACAAGCACAAATTTTACAATTAGATAAATTTAGGTAGAGGTAACAACAGGCGGTCTTATCGCTAATGAGCGATTTCTTCCAGACAACCTTTGGGTAGTGGAGACTAGAGAAAAACAATAAGCAGTAGGTGGTGCATAGAAACAAAAGAGACGAAATAGATAACACAGCACATTCATATGAATATACATACTTAAATAAATACAAAATAAACATACATATACGTACATATATACATATATAATACACACAGTAAGAAACAACAGTGTCAACTTAAAAACCTAAGGAAGAGATAAATAGTATTCCTTAAGTTGCGATTTAAAGCTACCAATAGATTGCGCGCGTTTTATGTTGAGAGGGAGAGAATTCCACAAACGAACGGCCTGGAACGTAAATGAGCAATTATAAAATTTGGAAGATGAAGATGGCACTTTTAGGAGCAATTTTTGAGAGGATCTAATAGAATTAAGATAAGAGAAACGCTCTTTGAGGTAGCGGGGAGTTGCAGGGTTAAAAAGTATAGAAAAGAGTAAAGAAAGTATGTGAGAGTTACGGCGGTGACGGATAGGGAGCCATTTGAGTTGAGAACGAAAACTAGAAACATGGTCGAATTTGCGTAATCCGAAAATGAACCGAATGCAGGCATTTTGAATACGCTCAAGCTTATTAAGTTGCTCCTCGGTTAGGTCTAAATAGGAGATATCTGCATAATCAAGAATGGGGAGAAGTAACGACTGAGCAAGCGCAATTTTAGTAGCAATTGGCAGGAAATTCCGGAGCCGTCTGAGAGACCCTATGGCAGCAAACATCTTCCTGCTCACTTCACTCACCTGAGGCACCCATGATAGACAACGATCCATGATTACGCCAAGATTTTTCACTTGGTTGGAAAAAGGAATTTGGATACCATCGAAGACTATCGGAGGGAGCCTGAGAAAGTCAATTTTGGAGATTTGTTTAGCGCTACCCATCACAATTACCTGTGACTTTAGGGGGTTTACTTTTAAACCGTAATTTTGACTCCAATTTGATATGCGGAGCAGATCAAGATTCGTGGCTTCTATAACTGAATTGAGATCGCTATGCATACCCTGCGAATATATTTGAAGGTCGTCGGCATAGAGGTGATACGAAGAGGAGAGATCAAGAGTTATGGAATTAATGAAGATAGAAAATAAAAGAGGAGACAGTACACCACCCTGTGGAACACCAGCTGATGTACTGCACCAGGAAGAACACGAAGAATCTAGTTTTATTCTTTGCCGACGACCAACCAAATAGCTGCGGAACCAGTCAATCGCTGCAGCCGATATGTTAAGAGACTGTAAGAACGCGAGCAAAATGTCAAAATCGACCGTGTTAAAGGCATTACTGAAATCTAGAAGTGCAAGAACTGTAAGCTTCTGGTCATTCATACCCAAACGGATGTCATTTTTATAAGTTTTTATAAGATTTTTGTAATTTTAGGCACGAAAAAATGCGTTTAGCTATATAGTTGTCATACATTTTTTTTCTTGTTAGGACATAAGTAATCGCACTGAAGTTTCGAAAATACATTTGATGTATAAAAAAAATGCCTAAAACTTTACGTTTTCAAACCGCAATATCTTTAAAAAACTGTTAAAAATTATTACGGATTTCCACTTATTTATATTAGTTTGGGGTTGTTGAACGTGTTTATGCAACAGATTCAATTAAATATTTTTCATGCATGTTAAACCCAATGCGATAATGTAGCAACAAAAATACACATATGTACTTATTCTTTATAACTTATTCTTTACAACTTAATGTTACAAATACCTATTACCTAACTGTGACGTTTTTTACCTTTGTAGCAAATCATATAGGGCTATTTAGTAATGCTTTTGTGATCTTCATGAAATATTTTGGGGTTGTAGCAGAGATACATATAATTTCAGAGTTCGTATATGAGCAGGATCGATCAATCTGGTCATGGAGCTAGAAGGCGCGAAAAAATCATCATAAGGCTCTTGTTATATTGGTCATCTCGTTTGCAAGGAAATCGCGAGGTCTGAGTTCGAGGCAGACTACTAGTGTATATTTAAACTTACCAACAGTGCTCTTCTCATATCCGTCAGGGTTCATACTGGGCATGAGATGTATCCTGGTCCCGTTCAGCATCTTCTGAATCCTCTCATTCCCGTTGGTGTACTCCTGGCACATATATTTGGCCAACAGTAGGATGAGCTCTCGGCCTACGACCTCGTTGCCGTGCATGTTGGCTACGTATTTGAACTCCGGCTTGCCTTAAAAACGAATAATCGGTTATTTATTTTGTGATCTAGTAACTGTGTATATGTTAATATCATTGATTTATTATGTATTCTACTAGGTGTGACATCTAGAACAAATTTTGTGCGCCATGTTTGCCGGTTGACAGATATGACTGAATCAAAGAGTAAAAAAATAGACTTGTAGTGATTTTTCACTACAACTTTTGGGACAAAAGGACATCTCCTGTTACTCAATGGCTAATATAGTAGTTTATGTGACTGCTACATAATGAAAGGCATTAAAATACGAGTGTGGTTTTATAAAACGAACGAAGTGAGTTTGATAGTAATATATCACACGAGTGTTATAGTGCCTAACTTTGTGCCGTTACATACATTACTTTATCTACACACATATTATAACTCCTCAATGACGTGTTGGGATTCATAAGAAAGACCTGGTGGTCAATGGTTAGCACCTCCATGGCCAACATTCATATTTCGAACATCTTCTGGAATCGGTACCTACCAGATGACGTTCAAAATTTGAATGTAATTAAAATTGATATTGTAAAGCAAATTTTACGTTGCACCACAGAATCCACAGATACAGGTTTCTTAATATAGGACGGGCCGTAAGCTTATCGTTTCTGAACATATTATAGGGGAAATTATGATATGGGCGTAGATAAAATATTTTTAAACAAGGGGTAATTTTACATGTTATTCTTGATTTTTTTCGTTAGTTTTAACGTGAGGCCATCTTCAAATTGGATGCGGATATACTAGGCCGCTCCCGTGTGCAAGGGGGGCATCGTTATATACGTGCTAAACATCATCATCATCGTAATAAACATCAGACATGACTAATCTATACATATAATAAACACGTAAGGAGAAATCTGTTTGTTCTCGGACTACACAAAAACTACTGAACAGAATTTCATGACTTTGTATACTTATACTAACAGTTTATACTCCGGAGCAACATTTAGGGTAGTTTTTCCTCCAAAACGCACGCGGGCGAAGCCGCGGGAACAGCTAGTAATGAGATAAACATCCACATCAGAGTGATACCTAGACATTGCAATTTCAAACTTAAAACAAACCGACTTCACTTAACCTACTACACCTTTCCAAAGGAGAATGCCCGAGCTAAATTAAAAATATACTCAAATCACTATAGGTGTGCCTATAATATTTGAGGAGTTCCCTTGATTTCTCCAGGAGCCCATCATCAGATCCTGACCAGATGACAACGAGACCAACTGTAAAGTATATTCTTTCAAACAAAAAATAAACAAGCAAGCAAAAACAAATATCCCGACTAATTGAGAACCTCCTCCTTCGAAATCTTGAAGTCGGTTGAAAAGTAAATAACTTCTATGTGATGGTAGCCTGGCGGTAATACGTCAGACTTTCAATCCGGAAGTGTAGGGTTTAAATCCCGGCTCGCACCACTGAATTTTTCGGAACTTATGTACGAAATATTAAACTTTTGACCGCCAAGCATTGAACAAAAATGACGCGCCACCGACGCCACGTAATCGCGTTTTGCCAAGCGAAATAGAACTTTGCGGAAGCCCGCGTAGGTCCCTATTGCATTACAAAGCCTGTCGGCTGTAGCCGTCGTTGGCGTCCATGACACAACTTTTTGATGTCGGTCACAGCCGACTGTGGCGGTCAATAGGTTAAATGCCATGAGGAGGATGAGTTATCAATCGCTTTTCAGTGAAAGAAACTGGATCTAATCTTAATGCGGCCTACATTCCCCTCCTGGGTTGGTAAGTCAGATAGCCCAGATGTCATCTTTGTAAAAATTTGTGCCTTCGCCAATTCATGGGATTACGCAAGCCGTGGCAAAAATAACCTTAGACAAACGCTACGAGGATGACGATGACTTCGTATCACATGCAAGGTAATTTAAGGTGATAACCTGTCAGTCGGAGTTCCGACCAAATAGTTAGGAAGTGGGATTTACTTACCAGCAATATGTCTTCCAGGGTCCTTAGTAACCTCCAGCACATACAGCTCCCTGCCCTCCACACTCTTCCCAATGCTGCTCAACTTGGTGATCCTCGGATACATAGCTGCCAGGTCCTTGAGGAAGCTCTCCATCTTCACGTAGTCGTGGTGTACGAAGTCGGCTGCAGGGAGATTGGGTACGTCACGCCGATGTTCGGTTTGCTCTGGAGATTTGCCCGGGTAATTTGGACTTTATTTTTTGAGGCTTTAGGTTGTTTTTTGCTGGACTAAATGCAGTGCGAAACTAATTCTGTCAGTGCTTGTTTATGAGTTAGGATAATACGACGCGTTGATAATATTTTAGTGTCTTTTCGTGCATGTATGACTTAACCGACTTTAATAAGACCTTATGTAGCAGCAATAAGGTTCACTATGGTATAATTATCAAACTTCATTTTTATTTATCGAAATATACAGTGCGTGCTTCCGCGATAGAGTTTTTCACTAGATGGCAGCACCGTGGCGAGAGGTCTAGCTGTCATAATCCACCAATTATGTTTAATCAAAAAAAATAAATATTGCAGCTGCTGTCAAAAAGACCTGGTCACGGTGCTGCCATCTATAGTCTGGCAAACCATTTCTGTCAGTAGAAACGCGCGGCAAATTCAAAATACATACATGTGGCAACCCTTTGTGATGAGACACCATATTACATGACGAACATTTCAATTCACATTGAATTTGTTTCTAGTGCATTTCACTCTCTCATCATAAGCGCGAGTGAGATAGAACTCCTGCAACGTTCTCAATTAAATTTAAATTCATTTTTAAGGCAAATGTCAATTGCCTCAACCAGATTATCTGTTGCAGTTGAAGACAGATCAGACAAAATATATCCGTCTTCTTTTTACACACCGTAAATGTCACCTAATGAAAGGGGCGGAAATACCAACTAAAATTAAAAACATAAAATTTGATGATCATTGCTGCTTTTTTCACTGATTCTTAGTGTTGTCATACTTTTGTTCGCTGTACATTGCTACTGCGTTCGTTGGCTGGCCAGACTATAGTAAAAATCTCGATCGCGGAGGCGCTAATTATATATTCAGCTAGTTTTGACAATCTAACAAGAGAAAATGTGTTTATTTAACATGTTTTGCTAATTATGCATAGTCCGACGAATTTATTGAATTTCAAGTTAAGTTATTAGACTATAACTGACGAAGTTAGCATAAGTGAATTAGTTAATGATGTATGAATGTATGTTTACCCGGTTTTTCTTCAGTGACGACCACTTCTGGAACTTCTATGTATTGTAAGTGTACTTTCCCTGTAAAGATAGTGTATGTGTTTATTTGCTTAATTTTTAAATTATTCCTCATAATGTACAATTTCCATTGTGAAGAGTAGTTTAGCGTGAGATTTAGGAATATTAAGTGTTAAGTTACTTACTGTGAGTCCAGATTAGTAGGAAACGAGAAGTTGAAAAGATGAATTATGTTGAACAACAAAACATTTTGTTTTTCCTCAGAAATATCGAACAACTAGGCTATTTAATGAATTGAACGATATGTCCGATGTAGACTTGTTTCATAGTAAAATTAATTATGTTAAAAATATAATTGTCAATAGATCTAGTTAAAGATACCCGACATAATTTTGCGTTCATAGATTCTGATCTGAATACTATAGTATAATATCTTACTATTTAGAGACTATGTCAATATTATTTAGCGTTATATATGTGGAAGCTTGTAATTTGCATTTAGTAAGTCTAAATTATTAACCTATGTATTAGGCAGTACGCATCCCAAATAAAATATGGTTTAGAGTGAGAAGTTGTGTTTGTTTTGTTGTCGTCAATACAGGAACTTAGTGGATGGCGATGCACTGTATACATTAACTATGTAGAAGCTTTGGCATACATACACTATATGAAGGGTACACGGAAAGAACATGTCTAGTCACTTTTAATGTAAATTGAGATTTTTATATCAAAATGTAGAGCTTGAAATGAACTATTATTAACAACTTCTGTTTCAGCTGTAAATTTTATCGTAATTCCACTTTTTAACTCGTAAATACCATCTAGTTTCGAAAATAGTATGACTATTTGAATCGTTCCAAACTTTAAAAGCGCTGTCACTCAAAATGTTGTCAAAGTGACTAGACATGTTCTTTCCGTGTACCCTTCATATGGTATACAAGACCATAAACTGCCATTGTGGTTAAGATATTTTGCACTACTTCACGCGCCATAGTATTTCTTTGTCTATGTATTTAATTTCTTAAACAGACAGTGACTTAATCCATTCGGTCATTAACAACCTTGAGTATAACAACTCGTTACTTATACGGATTTCAAAACTCTTGAAACATTGAAAGCTGTCAAAAGCTGCCATTATACTAATTTTTATATCTAAGCTGAGACGTCTGTGTAGACGTCTTTTCGCACTCGTATTTAAAATTTTATTTCTCGGGTTAAACTAAAAAGAAACAAAGAAAGGGTAACGAAAAGAAAGAAGAGAAGTCCAGGCAAATCATCAGAGCGTGCAAACAGAAAAAACAAAAGAAAAAAATTAAGAAAATCGTTAATTAAAACAGCATGTTGGTTAGTGTGTTATATTTACATTAGATGTATTTGTATATTCTAATTGTGCTACTATTTCATTACTAAAAGGGTCAATAGAAAACTAAAATAATATAAACAAACCCATATACCTTTATCGCTTCGTAATCACGCACTTTTAAAGAACAACATGGCTTTATTGGCAATGTATACACATAACAAGTATGTGTATACATTGCCAATAAAGCCATCTGGTCTTTTAGTAAAAATATCCATTAATTACTTATATTTCAGTGAAAACTAATTTCTTTAATTATTTTGTCATGTGTCAAATGCTTTTTTCTTGGACGTATTTGTTTACCTTATTTTAGTTTTCTATTGGCCCCGATAATAGGTGTTACTTTCACATCATCTCTAAAAAACAACAGTTCAACCGTTATAAACAATTTAGCTGCTAATTTGACAGCTCAAACAGGTGGCGCTGACAGATCACACGTTTCGTGGTAACTGAATTCTTAAATTACCGCGATCGAGATTTTGACTAGATGGCAGCACCGTGGCGAGAGGTATTTTTGACAGCAGCTGTCAAAATTCACCAATAAAAAAAATGATTAAACATCAATCAATCAATCAATCTTTGCGTATTATGGCTCCATCAGGGCTTGATGATTCCGCCAGTGTCGGGGTTGGATAAAACACGGCCAGTATCTTGTTTCGGCCAGTATCTACCCTACAAATACCCATAAACCAGTTAAGAAACGGACAACACAACTACTTTTAAAAAATATGGACGACACAAATTACAGACGAATAATATGTTTAGGGTTATATTTTTAAAGTAGATATAGGTTATCATGACATTTAATATACCTGTGTCAGGATGCCCATGGTTTATTTAAAGTAGATATAGGTTATCATGACATTTAATATACCTGTGTCAGGATGCCCATGGTTTATTTAAAGTAGATATAGGTTATCATGACATTTAATATACCTGTGTCAGGATGCCCATGGTTTATTTGAAGATTTAAAGAACAGGCTCCTCGACGTTACTAGGGACCCTAGGGTTGGCTCATTCCTTGGCCAAAGAATCGGCATTGCCATTGTAATATGGCAATTAGCCACTTTTAGTGTTTAGCAGTAACACTCTGGTTTACTGCAACCTAAACGCATATTGCTTGTGTCAGCGACAACCTATGTGTATAAATAGGTAGTCATTCATTAATCAATATGAACTCTATACTCGACTACCATGTAATGTGTTTCAATACTACGCCGTCTCCCTGACTCTGCCCGTCCGTCCATCCAGAACCATCATCAATCACTTTTCATTATTACACCATTCAGCGGGGGAATGTGGCCAGCATTATGGGCACCCTTCCGCAGGGAACAGATCTCGGGGACTTATTTTGTTACTTTTAAGTTAGTTTTTTATTTTGTTTATTTGTAACCTATTTTATAAGTAAGAATTTTAGAGTTTAAGATTGACTATTTTGTAATAAGGTTTAAAAATGTGTACATATATTTGGCTAAATAAAGCTTTTGGAACCAAGGTTAGATTAACCAACAATAAAAATATATATATATATATATACCTGTCAACTGAAAATACAATTACAATTTGAGTTCATTATTAGTTAGGAATTTATTTATGATGCTACATAATGGGGTAAAGACGAGTGTTAGGAGGTAGTCTATATTCACTGGACGGCTAATCTCTCTGATTAAACATGATTGGTGGATTGTGACAGCTAGACCTCTCGCAACGGTGCTGACATCTAGTGAAAAACTGGATCGTGAAAACCCTCATTGTCAAACGTTTGCGCTTTACAAACTGTTAACCACATAATACACAGAGCTGTATAGCGCTATATAATATGGCTGTCAAAATTGCAACCAAAATATACTGTCATTGTCTAGAATATAATACAAACATTATATTTTTGATTTCTTGATAGAAACGCCTAAATATAATAGGAACAACTTTTGCAAACGCATATCATAAGATTTTATTAAAATTGCTCGGTTTTGTAGTATATAAAATAATTAAATAAAATAAAATAAATAAACTTGCAAAAGTTGCTTTTCTATTTACATCCTAAACATTTAGTAAATATTGTGACAATTATAAACTTATATAGATGTCATATACAAAGTAAAAAGTGACCTAGGCCTCCGCCCTGGCACCGGAGGCCTAGGTCACTTTTTCCTTTGTATATGACATCTATATAAGTTTATGATTTATATAGTAGTGTGTCTACTTAAAATAAACAAATCAAAATATTTATTAAAATAATTTGATTTGTTCTTCAGTTATTGTGACAATTCTTGGCATATCTTAAAATAGTACATAAACTAGTTTTGACATTAAAGATACGATTTCCAAAAAGCGGCCGGAGTCGATGAGCTACTTACTAGAGCCAAAGAAATTTGAACCTTATACATAGTATTCGTCATGTACAAGGAATGTACAATCTTTATCTACCATGTCTGAACGATTTTTCTCAGTTGCTTAAGGTTAGCTGGAAGAGATTTCTTAAAGGGATAAGCGCCTTTGTACACACTTACAGTAGTTTTTAATGGTCATGTACTTGTTTTGGGCAATAAAGTGTTTTACTACTAGTGCGCGCTTGCGAGTCCTCGCGACCATTTAAATATGAACTCTAACTTATGTATTTACGGTTCAAATTCCTTTGCAAGTATGCGCTCAGACGTCGGTCGTTTGATGTGATTCGTACTATTTCGTACTATAATGATAACAGTATGGTTTTTTTTTTCAATTTTGCCAAATCGTACTGACTAGATTGTTTACTTTTCGTAAACATTAAACCACATAATTATTGCTTTGGTGTCATAAACTATATTTGGCACACATCTAATTCTATAAATATTTACCTAAATTTAGATAAATGCATAAATTGTATCCCTTAAATCATCTCAAACAATTTTCCCATACAAAAAAATCTGCTAATTTTTTGTAATTGCAATACGATATCAATTATGTTCTTAAACGAATCACCAGTTTTTTGTTACACCCGGTATTATTTAGCCTGACGTTTTGAAGATGACATTACGTTCACGGTCGCAGCGAGTATGCACGTAACGTCAGACGAAATGATAAAGAAACTTTATCTACACTCATACTGTAAGTAAAGTACTCTAAAATGCGTTCAAAAACCGTAGACAATGACAAGCATTACAACAAACGATTTAACTATGATAAGTTTCTTATCTGCGGCAGTAACGTAATTTTAACGTTGCATGCTCAAATATTGTTAAGCAATGAGTTTCAAATTTGGAACATCGAATTTGATAACATAATGTTACCGCCATGGCCAACTCGATTGGTCCCGCGCGAGCGCCGGCACAATCGAGTTGGCCATGACGGTACAATGGCGGTCATTCTATGGTTTCCGAACACTTAATTTAATATATATAATATGAGTGTAGATAAAGCAGTGTATGCAACTGTACGTAATTAGGCCTTATTACGTAACAGTTACATAAACTACTATAGCCGGCTAAGTCCCATAGTGAATTAATTAATTTCATAATGTTCAAATACGTATAATCTTCGTTTATCTTGTCGCATCAATAAAGTACAGTACACATTTATGTATGAGATGAAAATAGACATTTTAATATTTGACACGAAATTTGAGCTATTAACTTTATTACTATTTATTTAATTGTAAAATCGTTTTTTCTTATGCTTAATAGTACAGTTGTCTTAGGATATAATAATATTTATACACGGTGCCCGTGAGCATTGCGAGAGACTTTAACAGTGTATTCATTATCATATTTAGAGAACAAAATGTCCTTTAAACTTTTTCGAAATTCGCCATAGTTTCAGAGTAAATACTACTTACAAAAAATTGCATTTTGAATTGTTTCTCAGTGTAAAATGATTTTTTGATGGCGATCTCACCGGTATGGGGCATAGTCTAGACATCTCTTATTGACTGATATCAAAGACCTAAGAAACACTTTGCATGGACTAGTTTTTACGAGAAAAAATGTAGCAATTTACTTTTTCCGTTACTTTTTTCTAATGACATTTACTTTTTATGTAGAACAGCATTCAAAAAAAGTGAAAAAAAAAGTAAAAAAAAAAATTTTGTTTTGGCGTTTTACAACAAAAGTCATATAATGTTTTTTCATTCTTTTGACCTCAGAAATGCGTGGTTAAAATCTCTCGCAATGCTCACGGGCACCGTGTATAAGGTACAGAGGGGCAATCAGGACTGCGGCAAACTTCAACTATATCTTCGGTGAATTACATTGTATCATTGACTAGAATGGCGACGACGGCTTTTTCTGCTATCCGGATGATGCACTATAGTTAATGACGTAAAACACGAAAGATATTAAATGTAGTTGAAATTTTCCCTCAGTCGAGATTGCCCCGCTGTAACTTATTAATGAATTCGAATAGCCTTTTAGGCCTCAATTTTCAAGTCTAACCTCACGCTCTACTAAAAACACATTCAGGAATGTGTCTACTATATCTCTCGTATCTTCTCATTATGTAGAAAAGAGACGGAGAGCTAATAGTCCGACCACGCTAACTCTGCATGTACTTTGTAGTGACAAAATGTGACCATCACAAGCGTCATTTGTTCAAATTAATTTGACGTGTGTTGACGACGGACCCTCTTGTCCCATTAGCCGTCAACACAGTGAATCCACGCGCATGACACTTCTGGAGTTACAGGCGTCCACAGGCTACGGTAGTTACTTACCGTCAGGCGGGATGTGTGCTTATATACCACCGTCGTGGTATAAAAATATATATAATGGATCTCCACATTTTGTTACTTCGAAATTGGGTTCAAAGTTAGCATGATATGACTATAGCCGAGTTCATGTCATAAATTGTATAAATTTTATACAAACATGAATCGACATCCACTTCAATCTACATTATTCAATAGTCTTCCTCCGTCTTATCATTGTTTTGAGAATGTTAGTAAAAACATGCAATCCGTGATCCTGCATTAGTAAGAAATGACGCTTTAATAATGTTAAATAACAAATGAAATATCGCTTACTCATATTTAGTCTCAATATTAAATTGGGTACTTTCCTGGGTAAAAAAAATATAACTCTATTTAGTCCGTCAGTTAGATTATCAAAAAATATTGGACACGTATTTTTTATTTTGTCAATCAAACAGAAATTGGTGAAGATATAGCCCGTTAAAGTTCCGCGTGACGTCACATTTCAGTACAATTTTTAGTATAATGTGACGTCACGCGGAACTTTAACGGGCTATATCTTCACCAATTTCTGTTTGATTGACAAAATAAAAAATACGTGTCCAATATTTTTTGATAATCTAACTGACGGACTAAATATTTTTTTTACGGAAAGTAGCCAATTATATTATTATATAATTGACTGTAATTAATACTTGAAAATATATTAATATTTGGCGCACTCAACGTTAGTTATTTAGAAAATGTAATACAGCTGTACGTTTAATAAAGAGTTGCTAATTTAGCTATTTAAGAAAGTATCGTAATATGGGGGGGGGGGGGGGGGGGGGTTACTTTGATTCGTGGGGTAACGTTAATTTATTTAAACTTTATTGCACATTAAAAAAAGTACAAAGGGCGGACATAATGCCTTTAGGCATCGTCAAATCGTTAGGTATTAATCGTAAATTTTTATGCTATAAGGAATTGGATTGTGAGCGCGTTTATGATGAATTCCTGATAATGGTATCAATAACGCTATTACATTTTTAAGTTCGCGTTTAAAAACCAATTTCTTATCTATCAAAAATTGATTACAAATTATAAATGAAAGTAACCCCCGGATGAATCAAAGTAACCCCCAGATGAATCAAAGTAACCCCCAGATGTATCAAAGTAACCCCCGGATGAATTAAAGTAACCCCCAGATGTATCAACGTAACCCCCAGATGTATCAACGTAACCCCCAGATGAATCAAAGTAACCCCCAGATGTATCAACGTAACCCCCCGCTGAATCAAAGTAACCCCCGGATGAATTAAAGTAACCCCCAGATGAATCAAAGTAATCCCCAGATGAATCAAAGTAATCCCCAGATGTATCAAAGTAACCCCCAAATGTATCAAAGTAACCCCCAGATGTATCAAAGTAACCCCCAGATGTATCAAAGTAACCCCCAAATGTATCAGAGTAACTCCCAGATGTATCAAAGTAACCCCCAAATGTATCAAAGTAACCCCCAGATGTATCAAAGTAACCCCCGGATGAATTAAAGTAACCCCCAGATGAATCAAAGTAATCCCCAGAATTCAGATGCATCAAAGTAATCCCCAGATGTATCAAAGTAATCCCTAGATGAATCAAAGTAATCCTCAGATGAATCAAAGTAACCCCACATGAACATGACGTGAGTATTTTTTTAGAAGGCAAAGAGTTATTTCGTCGAGTCAAAAGTAAAACCAACTATCTGCTAAGAAACTTACATCCAAAAAGTTGTTTCTGCCTTTAGGGTCTATGGAGAAACCAACTTTCTGCTAATAAAATTAAATCCAAATAGTTGGTTCTGCCTTCAACCCGGCGATTTGTGCTTTCGCGTTTTACAAAGCTTTTATAGTACGAGTATAATAAAGATCGCTTTAAGCATCACCCAGCAGAGGCCGAGTGACACAGATAACCTCAACCACTAGATAGATCATAAGTACAACTTGAGGTCACCACACATCAGCGCTCTCGTACTAATTTAGTATGAGAGCGCGACCGCTTATTTCATTTGAGTTCACGTTTTTGATCATTACTCATGTGAATCAAAAATATCCACAAAAATCAAGTTATAGGGACTAACCTGGATTGTTACACTACAAAACGGTGTAGAATACTATTGAGATGTGCTGTTCGAATCGTAGAAATTACCGAATCAAAATTGCGCTTATGTGTGGTGACCCCGTGCTCCTTGTAAAAGCTAAATGATGAGTAGTATGTGTAGTCTGTGCCGAGTGAGGACGCCGCGTTGTCGTATTTGTCGGTACAATCACGTCTGAAAATATGGATACATTTAATGTGACAAAAATATGTATCCACGCCTCTATTAAAGCCTGACCAGAAATATATGATTATTGTCAAGAGGGCGCTATTATTATAATTTATATGGCAACAGTCATAGAGTGTATAATTGTCTATGGTCTAGTGACAGCATGATTTGTTTACCTGTCAGCTCTGATGTTAATTTGAAAATGTTTCACAGCTAAATAGTTTCATTTCCCGAGTGTATTATTTACAGCAGTTTATTATATACACTATTTACAATGTTTCGCTCTTGAATATGGATAATTTTGGGATATTTTTGTCAGTTTATTATTTCATATTCAACACTTTATTATTGTTCAAGTAAACCGTCTCAATGACACTTGACAACAGTGACAGCCTATCACATGCACTCACACATGCATATCATTCTGTCATTTAAAATATTGCCAGTGTAAGAAATTAGTTCCAATGAAATTCCGCAACATGGCGCATGATCATATATTTCTGGTCAGGCTTTACCAATGTGTAAAGTCTTGGATACATATTTTTGTCACATTAAATGTATCCATATTTTGAGACGTGACCGTACGACGCGAGTTACCGACGAACGACCAATTTCAGAGATCTGGCTTCGATCTGAGATACTCTTACAGAAATCGGGGTTCAAGGTTAAGATTCTTCTTAAACTATATACATGTTAGTAAACCAATATAAGCATGTTGTACAGTTAGAATGTAAGATCTAAGTAAATTATATGAAATATGTACGCCAGTATATGTGCACAATGCTTAGAGAATTCAACCCGGATGGAGTAGCCATGTCTGTCATTTCCACTACAAAAAAAGTCGGCCGATTTTTGCGGGGGAGGGGAACGTCAAATGTATGTCTATTCGTACGTCGTACAAATACCTACGTCAGATAAACGTCAGTCCATACATGTGTATGACCACTGGTCATGTTTTCGGCGGAGGGGAACGCCTGTCAATGGCGACTCCGGTTGGTTGAATTCTCAAAGGCACAATGTGGAGTAACTGTAAGCTTTAAGATCCCTCTACAAATCCACTTTTGACAAATAAACATCGTAAATCTTGGGTTTGTAAAATTTAAGCCTTTATAATATAAATAAATACCGCATTAAGCATCAGCACCCAGCAGAGGCCGAGCGAGGACGCCGCGTTGCCGTATTTGTCGGTGCGCCGCGACTTACCGACCACGCGCCGACGAACGACCAACTTCAGGGGCACAGCTTCGGTCTGAGATGCTGGCACTGTTACGGAGATCGGGGTTGGGGTTTCGAAGCTGAAAATAAGAGAAAAATAGATGTGAGTGTAATTCTTAAAGAGTAGGCAACGCGTCCAAAGGACTCAAAGAGGACCCAGTGTGTTGACGATGAGGGACCTTCTTGTTCCTTTAGCAATTAACACAGTGAATCCTCCTTTTTGTAAAGGGTCGGCAACGCGCATGTGACTCCTTTGGAGTTGCAGGCGTCCATAGGTTACGGTAGCTGCTTACCATCAGGCGGGCCGTATGCTTGTTTTCCACTGTCGTGATATTAAAAAAAAACATATAAAATATGATAAAGGGAAGAAAGGGGTAAAAAAATCATGAAAATTGTGTGACGTGATTTGTGGATGAACCCTAAGGGGAACAGTCTCCATCTTCAAGTAAGTATGCCTCACGGAAGTTTGAATTCAATATGAAAGTGTTGCAGCCCCTCCATTTCGATCGCCGGGACATACGGTAGGATAATGATGATGAGTTGTAAATAATCACCCTTGAGCCATAGCGGTGATGCTGTACTGTCCTGGCAGCAGCAGTCTCCAGAACTCTCCAGCTGCTGTCGTCTTCACGAAGCGCTGCAACCCCTCCACTTTGATCAGAGCGTTCTGAAAAGCCGGGACAAGCGCTAAGATGATGATGAGTTGTAAATAATCACCCTTGAGCCATAGCGGTGATGCTGTAATGTCCTGGCAGTAGCAGTCTCCAGAACTCTCCAGCTGCTGTCGTCTTCACGAAGTGCTGCAGCCCATCCACTTTGATTAAAGCATTCTGAAATATAAATGTATATACTTTATAAAGCATTTTTATGTTAATACAAGGGCTTTTCATTAAAAAAAACAGTACCAAGTGTTTTTAACCCTTGACCATATTATGCGAGGTGATTAGGTAGACCATACTGAACGAGTTTTACTAGGGGACCAACGCCGAAATAGCAATTATTTTTTTCCGAACTGAATGGGCCATCCCATCTTATAGAACATTGAATACACGGTGCCCGTGAGCATTGCGAGAGATTTTAACCACGCATTTCTGAGGTCAAAAGAATGAAAAAACATTATATGACTTTTGTTGTAAAACGCCAAAAAAAAATTTTTTTTTTACTTTTTTTTTCACTTTTTTTGAATGCTGTTCTACATAAAAAGTAAATGTCATTAGAAAAAAGTAACGGAAAAAGTAAATTGCTACATTTTTTCTCGTAAAAACTAGTCCATGCAAAGTGTTTCTTAGGTCTTTGATATCAGTCAATAAGAGATGTCTAGACTATGCCCCATACCGGTGAGATCGCCATCAAAAAATCATTTTACACTGAGAAACAATTCAAAATGCAATTTTTTGTAGTATTTACTCTGAAACTATGGCGAATTTCGAAAAAGTTTAAAGGACATTTTGTTCTCTAAATATGATAATGAATACACTGTTAAAGTCTCTCGCAATGCTCACGGGCACCGTGTATAGTCTGGCAAACCATTTCTGACAGTAAAACAGCGCGGCAAATTTTAAATACGTACATGTGGCAACCCTTTGTGATGCGACACCGTATTTCGTGACGAACATTTCAATTTACATTTCTTTTACATTTAATTTGTTTCTAGTGCATTTCACTCTCTCATCTTAAGCGCAAGCGAGACAGAACTCCTGCAACGTTCTACATTGAATTTAAATTCGTTTTTAAGGCATAATAGGCATGATGACACATGTTGAATTATGCAATAAAAGTTAGTTGATAGGATGCAAAATGATCAATATATATATACATACATCTAAAGTGAAAATTTATAAATTCTATTGAAATGGCTCAAAGATATCAACCTGCAAAATTTCTAAATTTTACGATTTTTTAAAGTGCGAAATTAAAAAAAAACAATGATATAGATGAATTATCGAGATCATGGAATTGCATTTGTAGTGGTTGTACCGTTTGCAACAAAAGGAGAATAATTTTCTTTAATTTAATAAAATTACATACTCTTAAGAAATGGAATAAGTAGTAGTCCTCTGTTTTTTGCTTTTAGTCGCTATCATGTTCTTTATCTGAGCTGTCACAAGTATTGATAATAAGATTGTTTGAAATTCGATCCATTTCCCCTTCCTGACATCGATATTTATTTTCTTCACTTTCGACATGGCGACAAATATTTTCCTAGTCCTCAGCAGTAATAGTATTCATTCGTTCAGTTGCTAGACTCATAATGCCTTGCATGTTTAATGAAACGTTTCTTTTCGCTACATATCCTTTTACCATGGACCAAATATTTTCGATCGGATTGAATGTCGGGTGATACGGTGGCAATCGTAAAACGGAGTGGCCATGTTCTTTTAAAATTGCATCTATGTGGTACTCACGAAACCGCTCTTTATTTTGTTTAATTAAATCATACGAACTGGTTTTGTACATCAACGGGCTATACGAAATGTTGTGTTCTGTCAACCAATCCATCATTTCTTGTTTATGAGAATTTGACGTTGGAGCACGATTCAAAAGTTTGTTGTGATAGGACGCATTATCTACGATAAGTACGGTATTCGGTTTAAGGTTCGGTATTAATTTTTCTTTTAACCATTTTTCGTAATTGACAAAGTTCATCTGGTCATGGTAATCTCCCGTTTTTTGGTTTGCCTTAAACATTAACAAAGCGTTGGGAATAAAACCATCTTTTCCTCCTGCGTGCACTATTATTAACCGCTGGCCTGTACTGATTTGATTTTTTACACCAAATTCTGTTCCATCGGTCCAAGCCTCTCCGGACACATGTGAAGTGTGGATGTAGGTTTCATCAGTATAAACTAGTGGTCTATCTTCAGACCGATATTCCGCAATTTTGGTAAGGTAATTTATTCTTAGCAGTCGTATGTTGTGTCTTTCCATTAATATTTTTCGGTTGTCCTCGGTCTTTTTCCATTTAAATCCTAATTTTTGTATTTGTTTTCGTAAGGTGGAAATGCCAAATTTGTAATCTATATCGGATTTTAACACAGAGTGGAGTGCCTTTAAGGTTGGAAATTGCTTATGGGACAGATGAAAATTGTATATAGTTCTCCGGATGACTTCCTGATCAAAATCGTCTACTGCTGATGACGGACAAGTACGTAACTTTTTATTTCTCGGGGAGGTGAATTTCTTTGTTGTTGCGAATATCTCACTATTGCTCTCAGACACAATATTATAAACAGTAGAGAGACAAACACCTGTAGCTTTTTCAACTAACTGGGCAGCGGTGTAAGGGGAATTTAAATTTTTCTTCAGTTCAAGTTCAAAATATTTATAACAGTTAAAAATAATTTGCTTACTTTGACTCTCAATCGGACCAAAATTACTCACTGCCATATTTTTTGAAAATTATGTAACTTACACTTAGTCGTACGGGCTGACACAAAATTATTCTGATAATTGTGAGAATACAATAAAATCAGACGTAAAAATATATGCACAAAGTAAATAATATTCACAATTTGACACTGACATTATTTTGGTATTTACTTCTTCAATATATAACAAACCTCTTTATATGCTGATAGTACGAGAAAATAGAAAATTCAAATATAGAATGCCTGTAAACATACAATACTACTACATATGCAATTCCATGCTCTCGTTAATTTATCTATACCATTAGATTTTTAACATTTTACTGTAAAATAAATTGTATAGCAACCATATACTTAAAAGCAACATTTCAATGTAAAAATGGCAATTTCATATTTTTTCCATACTTAAAACTAGACTTAAAAATTCCATACTTAAAAATAGACTATGTGATCGTGACGTCACTTTTGCACGTCATTTTGTTAGGAGCATTTTGAGAAACAAATGCAAATTTCAGACTTTAAGTCTCATTTCTGACGTTTGTGTTGCTTTAACGCAATTGGCCCCATATAGACATTTGATCCTCACAACAAAACGAATCAAAACATGAAAATACATGAAAAAATTTCACCATGCCTATTATGTCAATTACCTCAACCAGATTATCTGTTGCAGTTGATGACAGATCAGACGAAGTATGTCCGTCTCCTTTTTACACACCGTAAATCTGACCTAATGAAAGGGGCGGAAATACCAACTAAAATTAAAAACATAGAATTTGATGATCATTGCTGCGGTTTTCACTGATTGTTAGTGTTGTCATACTTTTGTTCGCTGTACATTGCTACTGCGTTCGTTGGCCGGCCAGACTATAGGTATGACAGAGAAGGCAAACTATGACAAAGGTAAACGATAATAGTATCTTTGGTTCTTGTCATAGTCTCACATTGTGATTATTGCTTACTACTAAAAGGCCCTAAGTACAGTATAAACGTTTGTTGCCCTCCACCCCTTTTTGAAGGGCAACAAAGAAACCGACTAAATTAAGTAGGCTAGTTGCGGTATGCTATTAGACATCTTGAAACGTGTTTTAAAATTAGTCGCGTTGCGTGTATTCTGTCCTTGAGCGTACGCGTGTTTCAACGGGATACTTGCTTTGAGATTTCGGCCCATCAAATTTCGACACTTGACTGACCAATTGTAGTCTTTATCACGTCGCAATAAAGTTCACGTT
Organism: Pammene aurita; assembly: GCA_947086415.1. Lineage (NCBI taxonomy): Eukaryota > Metazoa > Arthropoda > Insecta > Lepidoptera > Tortricidae > Pammene > Pammene aurita. The sequence continues at coordinate 5,294,227 of OX352307.1, forward strand.
CAGTAAACTGTTATCGGCGATGTTACAGTCAAAGATACGTCTACATTTTTGCACCTTACTCCGTTGTAATAAGGACTAGTTTAAACATATCTTTGAAACTAAAGTTACCTTAATCGGTTCCCCATCTTCGTCGACCACAAATCCCTTGACTCCTAAATGTGATTGCTCGATGAATGCCAGCATGGCCTCCTTGTTGAGCCTCCAGAAGCGAGGCAGTTCAGCGGCGACGGGATATTTGCAGCATGACAGCTCGAAGGTCACTTCGAAGCAGTTGGAGTGGAGGTAGTTGAAGTCTTGCATGCCGCCTGGAAGGATGCGATTTCGTTTTATTGCCCGAGTGAAATGAGCGAAGCGTCTACTTTTCAGCTTGGGCAAATAATCTTTCATATCTCCATCCGGAGGATGTCTGTCCGGCTGTGGCAATCTTCTTAAAAATTTGTCAGTCAGATCGCTAATTATATAACTTTACGTCATCTATGGCGCTTAGGACCATTGGATGTTTGCTGTGATAATGAAACAGCAAAGGAACTTTATATATATTATAATACGAGAGGGTTACCACTTAATATAAATAGAGTTTTTGATGTTTACAGCTTACAGCTCACAGAACCATTAATAAAGATATCGAAATATACTAATTACAGAAATTTCCTTGCATACTAGACTCTAATACGTAAATCGTACGGTTTGAATTACAACTAACCTTTAACAGAATACCAGTCAGCGCCGTTCGTGATGCCGTTGTTGAAATTCTCCGGCGGACACGTGTCGCCTTTGTGCATCATCTCGTTCTTAGACGCGTATACCGTTCCAAGTTCCTTGTATACTAGACTCTAATACATAAATCGCACGGTTTAAAACGAACCTTTAACAGAATACCAGTCAGCGCCGTTCGTGATGCCGTTCTTGAATTTTTCCGGCGGGCACGTGTCGCCTTTGTGCATCACCTCGTTCTTAGACGCGTATAACGTTCCAGGGTCCTTGTATACTAGACTCTAATACATAAACCTCACGGTTTAAATTACAACGAACCTTTAACAGAATACCAGTCAGCGCCGTTCGTGATGCCGTTCTTGAATTTCTCCGGCGGGCACGTGTCGCCTTTGTGCGTCACGTCACCTCGTTCTTGGAAGCGTATAACGTTCCAAGTTCCTTGTATACTAGACTCTAATACATAAACCATACGGTTTAAATTACTACGAACCTTTAACAGAATACCAGTCAGCGCCGTTCGTGACGCCGTTCTTGAATTTCTCCGGCGGACACGTGTCGCCCTTGTGCATCACCTCGTTCTTGGAGGCGTATAACGTAGCCAGGTGCTTGAAGAGCTCATTGTCCGGAGACTGGCTTTCCTCGCAACAGTCTTTGCCAGAACTGTAAATAATACATCAATAAACGATATAGTGATTTGAGAAATGTGAAATAGAACCATTGTTCGATTTTGAGAAATCTAGCTTTCGTCGGCGACCGCGTAAAAATCGTGCAATTACCAAACCCCTACCTACCGCTTAGTAGGTACGCCCGTACTTTAAACCTTTATAAGGCTGAGGGAATATATTTCCCATCATTATTTGAAAGTTATTTCAATAGCTAGCGACCACAGTACCTCTAAGTAGATTGCCAGAGAAAAATAACTGCTTGCCCATGATCATTTCATCAGCATCTTAGTCTTCAGTTGCCTAAAGACATCACAGAAGATTTTGGGAGTAGTATATTAGTTTTTACCAACCTTAAGTCATCATATGGATAACTAGCGACCACAGTGCCTCCATGTAGATTGCCAGACAGCACAAACTGCTTGCCCATGACCCATTTCATCAGTGCCGTAGTCTCAGGCTGGCGGTTCCCAAACAAATACGCGTCATCTTCGGAGCGGTGGCGGTCGAACTGGTCTGGGAAGTCGCGGTTCAGGTCTATGCCGTGAGCGTTCTGGCGACCGAGACCCTCGGAGAGGGATTCGCAGTTGCCTTCCTGAAATTTAAGGTGAAATTTAAGGTCAGGAGATCAAAAAGCCCTACGTCCCTAATGCTCTACGTTTAGGTGACGAGTCGGAAGTGTATAATCAAGAATGTAAAATAAGTAATGCAATTGTATTAATTTGTTTGATTGCACAAAAGAAACTCTAAAAAATCGAGTACGAGTACTAACAATCATGTTTGTATTAAACACATTATTTTCTTATTACATGTACATACACTCTCATATACATACACATACATACACACACACGCTAACACACATCAAAGTGCACTCCCGTACAGATAAGCTAGTTTTATATTTTGTTTAAAAAGTTCAATATTTCCTTTACTCGTGGTATCCACTTATTATTTCCACATGTTATTGCATGTTAGTTATATTTTTGTGGTTATATATTATTGGCTTATTCTCTGTTATTTAAGTTTTGTATTATTTGTTGTATCGCTGTTGATGCCCCAAATAAAAATAAATAAATAAAAGTAAAATCTATCACAACAGAACTTAAGGCAATGAAGTATTACAATTAACGCGGTTATCAAATAGTGAATAAGTATACATATATCGTCATTATTATTAATCGTATGGCATGCACATGAAGGCACATTTAAAGGATAATCAGAGCATAGCCTTGACAGATAGATAGATATATTTATTTATTTCTTAAAGAAAAAGACAGTATTTTACACTTGAAAACAAAATGCTTTCACTAAAAAGATTGTCATATAAGAACTATTTACAATACAAATCTATGAAACAATGTCACGAACTTACAAATAAAAAATACAATGAAACAAAAAAATATAAATGTCATTTTTGTATACACAACTAGGAATGTTGAGGTTGTAGGAATACCAAATCCGTTATGTGCTCGATTTTTTATTGACCAAAAGGTACTAGCAAGTCTAGCAACAAGACATATAAGGTATTAATTGATTTGATTAAAATCACGCACATATGGGGTTTGGCATTCTGAACGACGATATATGATTGCTCCGTCTTTCATTCGGACCCACGGAACCCTAATGGACTAAGAGCTGGCCACGGCAGGAATGACACAATAATGAGAGCAACGAAATTGATATAGTTAGATTGCTATACTATTGTTATTACCTAATCTGGCAATCTGGCAGCTTTAAGCCGGGGGGTTCGAGAGTAGCAGACCAGTAAAGTTGTTTATAAATCTAGGGAACGACGCAATACTGAGAGTTCTTGCTTTAGTACGATATCGTGGCATTTGATGTATGTAATTGGAATATAACGTGGAAGCTCTCGCAGTGGGGGGGAAAAGAGGCAGGTTGAAGTTAAATGCATTTATAACGGACGCCTGCAGTTTATTTTATTCTCATCTGTGAAAACTGTTTGTAATTAATCAGGCGCTCGAATAAAACTTATTAGTTGACAGTTTTCGATGCCAAGACGATATTACCGATAGTTATTTCTTAATAGGAAATCGACTTTAACAGCCAGGATTCTCGGTTTAAATTGTTATGAAAAAGTATGTGACATATTAGGTTTTGTTCTGATAATGAACTTAGCTTACAAAGCCACATCATAATACAGCTACTCGTTACTAGATTGCGCTAATATCTACTAAACGTAGACAGGGAATGACATTTGAACTCCAACTGCTGACCTAGCACGGGTGAGCAGTAGAAAATAAACCAGTATATGTGTGCTGCATTGCTACGAATCTCGCGGTCATGTTACACTGGTAGTTTGAGCAGTTGGCTCGCCAAGGTGCGCACAACTATTGGTGGGAATAAACGGCACAACGTATGTACATATTAGATTGAGCATACAAAACGACTCGCGTGATCACTACGGGTACATATATTAGCGTTAAAAATTTAAGTACAGTCGCCATCAGATATATCGTAGCGGGCAAGGTGGTCACAAATATCTGAACAACGCCTCTATTGTCAAGGCGATAAAGTGTATGTTCAGATATTTTTGAGTACCTTGGCCTCTCCAATATATTTGATGGCGACTGTACCTACTAATTAAAAATAATGTATTGTTTTAAAGAGTAGAAAATTGAGTGCAGGTACTAGGAAAACAATGTTTAAAACGGCTAATATTTTTTCTGAAAACGATCATCTAAAAATATTAGGGCAAATGACCCGGTTTACCGGTACTTTAAGGAGAGTTTGTTTATTCAGACGTCTGTCATTTTGTATCAATAAGGAATGATGAAAATATTTTGTAGTGACTAAACACAAGTAAGTGCAGCCGCTTGAAACTTATACAGTGTTACTATGTCTCACGAAAGTTTAAATTCAATAAAATATGTATGACTATATTTATATGAACTTCCGCTGTTAAGATTCTGATCTTTTTTTCTTTTGAGAAATATTAAAAAAAAGCCCAAGAGTCACTTTTGGCCATTTTTTCCATGGTATTTTATTTTTATTTTATTTTTTTATTTAGCCATAAATTGTATGTGTACATAATGATATTTAGCAATACAGATAGTATCAATACAATTTCATCCAGTGGGTGTAGCTACATATTTATGTACTTATGAACTAACATTTTATAATATATACATACTTATTTACTAACAGTGACCAGTATTATAATATTCACTTAAGCTGTAGGGGCATAAGTCAATAACATGTTTTTTAAGTGCTGTCAGAAATTTTAAGTAATTGAGTGATTTAATTTCTACGGGTAACTTATTAAACACTTTAGCAGCCACATAGATAGTGCTACGCTGACAACTGATACATGACAGATGACAGGGCCATCTGTGCTGCCATAATTTACTCTTATATCAACTCTATAAACCGTAGACTTGTAAATTTGTCTATGCCTTAGTAATTTTGAAAACGGCCAAAACCGGCACAGTGGCCACAACCGGGGCATCTGCCCTATAATATTTTCCGGAATTGAGTAAATACTAAAAAAATATTCATAAAAATAGTTACTAGGATGTTATATGTTTTTTTTGTAGCATCACGTTTACTGTACGTACTGTACGTTTACGTATAAATTGGGTATGCAATTATGAACCCGATGGTACATTAGGTTTGGGATAAGTATCCCAAAAATAATGGACATTTTATATTGTTTGGTATTTGGTCATAAACTATGCAAAATAACTCTGCAATTGTAACAAACATTACTACAGATAGGTGCATCTAAATATGCACCCAAGAATTTTAGTTATTTATTCAAACTTCATTGCACAGTAAAAATAAGTACAAATGGTGGACTTAATGCCTCAAGGCATTCTCTACCAGTCAACCATAGGGCCAAACAGAAATTCGCTAAAGTGGGTGCTGTAAGAGAAAACTTGCTGATTTATCCTATAACTTAGTTGTACCTACTTAAATATACTTCGATATATGCTACATAAACTTCACAAATACCAATATATATAAATACATACTAATAAACATACGTATATATTATAATGCATATGCGCAAAGGGGAAAAAACTCATTCACGCTGGTCATGATCCAGCAGGTGCTTGTGAAGCAAGCGTTTGAAAACGAACTTGCTTGGGGCTTGTCTTATTGTCAGGGGAAGTGCATTCCAGAGACAAATAGTCTGTATTGTAAAAGAAGAAGAGAGATAACCGCTATGGGGAGGATGTACTAGAAGCTTAAGAGACTGGGAGGAGCGAAGTTCACACCCGGGACGGGGGTTGATAAAACTGAATTTGGACTTAAGGTAGTCTGGAACAGAGAGATCAAACAAAATAGAGAAGAGAGTACTTACAGAGAATTCTAAGAGTCCTGCGTTGACGTGCAGGCAGCCATTGGAGTTGGTAACGATAACCTGAGACGTGATCGAATTTACGCAAGCCGAAAATAAAGCGTTTGGCATTATTTAATATACGATCGAGTCTGTTTAGGGAAGCCTGGGAAATGTTGGTAGTGCACACATCAGCTTAGTCTATAATAGGAAATATTAAAGCCTGCACAAGCAGCTTCTTGGTACTCACAGGCAGGAAGTTTTTAAACCTCTTTTCAAGGAAACCAACAGTGTTAATGTTACCATTCTTCGAGAGTATTTTAAGCGTATGAGAAGGAATCTTCCATAAGTTCAAAAATAATGTATCAGCGTGTTTTTAAAATCGAGATATGGCCAAAGTATGAATGTTCCCGCATACGAATGGCGCCAATCTTTCTTATAAAATGAGAAATGAATCGAGTTCATTGAGTACGCGTTAGGTTTTGTAGTTTCAAATATTGTCATAACCTACAATCCACTGGTGCGACAGGCGGCTCAATATTTAATAAATAAAACAGCATATAGATAACGACTGCAAGCCTTCATAAACGCTAAAGTGCGGGATCTTAGTGAGGTAATCTATGTTGCTCATTGGTAGTACCACCAAGTAAATTATTATTTATCTAGAACTTTCTATCATTCTGTCACTTCAAATACTCGCTACTCAAATGCTGCGCAAAGTCGATATTTATATCGATACAAGTTCATGATTAATAGGCAAGGATAAGCATCGACATATAATATTAAAACGAGTAAAGTTAAACAATGCTCATGTGAAAACTTAACCCATTTTTAGGTTTACAAAAATAAAATGTCTCATGTCTTGTTAACCAATAAAATACCCATTTTTGAAGCGTCATTTCTGTAAGACCTGTACCTCTGTTTGTACTATATACCTATATATACCCATGTTGTACAAATAAACTATTGGACTTTGACTTTGACTTTGACATTTATTGTGTTAATCTTCATTCCGCAAAGGTTTCATGCCATTCCTCTTCAATCTTCCCTACAAAATCAGTGTTTGACAGAACTTTGACATATGAACGGTGGCACATGACGTCTACATACAATTTTTCCTGTCGATTATCTAGGGTTGACAAGTACGCGATTAGTTTGATTGCTGGACCTGCCCTAATCTACCTGATACATCAGTAATTTTAATACAAAAATACATTAATGTAAGATTTATTAGTTAATTTGCCCAATCTAACCGTTATTTTAGAATGAAACTACTACAATAAACTACATAAATATTTTATCTTACCTGTGGTCATGCAGCAAATAAACAAAGGAGATTTTGACAACCCCGAAACGGTATCCGATACGTTCCAAGGCCGTAGCTGTCACTTCGTTCAGATGTACACCATTGTTTAAATCTTACTTAATGTTATTAAAATGAATGGGGAAGGCAACTATCACAATGACATTTCCAACATTACTTTTATATTGATATTGTAATAAATAAAGAGAATATAACAATAAAATAAGAACTTTTATTTTAATGCTGATGGCTATCAGAATCGGTATTCAACTTAGAGATTTAACCCGAACGGGATGATACGTCAGATAAACGTCAGTCCATACATGTGTATGACCACTGGTCATATGTTTTCGGCAGAAGGGAACGCCTGTCAATGGCGACTCCGGTTGGTTGAATTCTCTAAGTATTTAATGATCAAAATATTGCCAGGTATGGCTAAGGGTAATATTTTTATCGACAAATTAGGCAGCCATATATCTGTAATTTCCTAATGGTTGTGCGCCCCTTGGCGAGCCAATTTCTCTAACTGCCAGTGTAACAGGACCGCGAGATTCGTAGCAATGCGGCACACTTATATTGGTTTATTATCTACTGCTCACCCGTGCTGGGTCAGCAGTTGGAATTCAAATGTAATATTCTGTCTATGTTTAGTAGATATAAGCGCAATCTAGTAACGAGTAGCTGTATTATGATGTGGCATTGTAAGCTAAGTTCATTATCAGAACAAAACCTAATATGTCACATATTTTTTCATAACAATTTAAACCGAGAATCCTGGCTGTTAAAGTCGATTTCCTATTTAGAAATAACTATTGGTAATATCGTCTTGGCATCGAAAACTGTCAACTAATAAGTTTTATTCGAGCGCCTGATTAATTACAAACAGTTTTCACAGATCAGAAGAAAATAAAGTGCAGGCGTCCGGTATAAATGCATTTAACTTCAACCTGCCTCTTTTCCCCCCCACTGCGAGAGCTTCCACGTTATATTCCAATTACATACATCAAATGCCACGATATCGTACTAAAGCAAGAACTCTCAGTATTGCGTCGTTCCCTAGATTTATAAACAACTTTACTGGTCTGCTACTCTTGAACCCCCCGGCTTAAAGCTGCCAGATTGCCAGATTAGGTAATAACAATAGTATAGCAGTCTAACTATATCAATTTCGTTGCTCTCATTATTGTGTCATTCCTGCCGTGGCCAGCTCTCCGTCTATAAAATGAGGGCCATAGATTAATTTCCTGCGAACTTTAATGTCCATAGTATGAGAAACTACGTTAACATGTGTGTAGACTAAACGTAATAAGTATACCTACATTAACTTCCTATGCCAATAGTTATCAGGATAAAGGTTAAGTACCGGCTTTGAGGGTGACCCGTACAAAGATCCTTACAAATATTCGAACCATTTAAAACCTTATTCCCTCTCAATAAGTCCCACAACGTATACATATTTACAGACATGACAGCACAATAAACAAGACACGTTATCATGTCAACAGCCCCTTGCACTTTGCGAGCCTACGTGATAACGGCCTATACGGCTCAATGCACTCGAACATGCATGCGATAATAGACTGTATTAGTTTGAAATAAGATGCAAAATGCGTATTGTAAGGTGTGCCCTATTCTAACTTTACACAACCATGTGATAATAATTCATGTCTCGCAAATGAACGCAATTATCCAAGTACGGTACAAGTATTTTTTTTCAACCGACTTCAAGATTTCGAAGGAGGTTCTCAATTCGTCGGGATCTCTGTTATTGCTTTTTTTTTGTTAAATGTATGATCACCGATTTTTCGGAGACAGTTGCAACTATTCTTTTTTTGTTTGAAAGAGTATACTTCACAGTTGGTCCTATGTCATCAGGTCAGGATCTGATGATGGGATCCTGGAGAAATCGACGGGACTCTTAAATTATTATAGGCACACCTATAGTGAGTGTTTAGTATTTTTTATAGTAGCTCGGGCATTTGCTCTTGGAAAGGTGAAGGCAAAGTGAAGTCGGATCTTTTTTGTTTTAAATTATTAATACAATATTTTTAAGCCGACTGTACTTTTCTTGCAAGTCACCTACTGCTCAACGAGACGATTCTGACGAACCCAAATACAATCTTCCACTGATCTTCACATAATTCTTATGGATGACCACCTTGTCTTTCGAAGGTTGAACCGATTTAATTACATTTTTTTAATTTGAAAGCCGATTTTATAGCGAGCGATTTTAGACAGCTAAACAGCAACAATAATTGTAAACAGCTTAACTTTACCCAAGAAGTCATAGAAAATATAGATAGAAAGCACTGAGACGAGATATTTTATCAAATTGGTTATCTATTACAATCTTTCTTGCGACAATCTTTAATTGTTACACTACACATGCAATCGTGGGCTATGAAAACGGGCGACCCTGTATGGAAATTTCTACACGGTATGACCCGTTTCGGGCTTATAAATAAACAAATGCTCTGTAAGCAAAAAATGTCTAAGACGTTGCATTATCCAGTTAGCTATGCAAATAAATTAGCAAATCATTTATCAGTATTACCACTGAAAGTATTCAGTAGTTAACTTGAAGTTTTGTAAGCAAACGTAAAATATGTAAGGTCAATGTGGTTAATTCCGTCATAGGGTCTAGTCTAGTTCGTCTAACTAAGCCTAATTTCTTTGATTTACAATCGTAGGAATAAAACCATTTTAGTGGAGTACGGGAACGCCTTTTTACCTATAAAAATGACATAAATCACAAGTCCGATTCTATTTTGTGACCTGTTAGAATACGTTAAGTACGAATAATAATAAATATTTTCTAACAATTGTTAGTATTGCGCTAGGTATAATACATGTATTTGTTTGCTACACATAGAAAAGTTTATGTAAGTTTTATTTTTCTCCACCAGGCTATCGCTTTTTACTATTGCAACATAACTTCACATTTTATAACGGTTTTATCAAGATCATGTGTCGTCTTAGTCATTTGTAATTCGTTTAGAATTCAAGGTCAATTATATTTCGACAAATTGTTTTCGATTATGCTCACATAATCTATTGACCAAACTATTATAAAATGACAGATGATGTTGAAATAGTTCAATGCAATAGTATGGTAAAGGAAAATATATCTTGTATAATCTTTTCTTATTGTTATTAACAAATATCTATATAATAACTAGCGCGACGTCAATCATATAATCGCGAAGTAATCATATCATATTCACTAACTAAAAAAGAAAATCGCACTTGTGAGTTATCGAAGCTCAAAACTATTCGCGTACTGTACTATTTGCTTTTGATTGCTGAAACTTAAAGCAATGCTGCTTATTCGATGAAGGGATCAATTTTGTTGGTTGTTCGAGAAAATCGCTATTAGACGGAATAGTCCCTATGACGGAATTACCCACATTGACCTTAATGCATTCGGCCTTTTCTTTAGCTGACTGATAATGTGATATTACGAGTATTCAGAATTAGAATTTAGAATTCGGTTAGAAACATTTGTGAACACAATTATTCCTTGTAATTATTGAGAATCAGTATTCGGATACGCGCGTGTGTATCTATCAACTTGCGAGCGCCCATAGGCTGCGGCGGCGGCCACCTGCTTGTTACTACCACCGCCGAGTCGCCATCAAATATATCGGAGCGGCCAAAGTAGTCAAAAACATCTGAACATGAACTTTATCGCCTTGACAATAGAGGCGTTGTTCAGATATTTGTGACCACCTTGGCCGCTCCGATATATTTGATGGCGACTGCACAGTCCCGTCTTAAAATATGGATACATATAATGTGACAAAAATATGTAACCACGACTGTATTACCAAAGCGTAAATTTTTGAATACATGTTTTTGTCACATTAGATGTGTCTATATTTTCAGACGTGACCGTATAAATATGCATTCGGTATATTTCCTAAGCTGACCGATGAAAACATGCCACGAGTATACCGATGTAACCGAGTGGACTAAGAGCTAGCCACGTCAGATATGACACAATAAAGAGAACAATGAAACATGTCTTATTGCCAGATCCGGACACCTGGCAGCTTTTAATGGGTGGACGTTAGAGTGACAGATCAATAAAGTTTTTAAGTTGGAAAAAAGTAATATCAAAATAGGTAAAAACAGCCGAAGTTGTTGAGCCTATATTTTAACATTAAATAGAAAAGAAAACATTGTGTATTATTGCGGAAACAAAAGCAGTCGGCGAGTAACTATAAATTTCGTTATTCACCATTTGGTACTACTTTCCCCCAACAGAAACGTATGGCTATGATATAATATAATTAATTACATAATTTCCTATAATATTGCATCAAACCCAGAATTCTTTTCCTTTTCTTCAAGTTATTTGCAATCTTTGACCTCCACCACTTTACAGCTGCCAGATGTCCGGATCTAGAAATAAGCATAGTATAGCAAACTAACTAGAGGGGTTTCATTGCTTTCATTATCGTGTCATATCTGACGTGGCCAGCTCTCCGTCTATAGGTACGTTCAATAGAAATGGTACATTATTTGCCATTCAAATCAATTTACTATGGAAGTGCGATAATCAATGCATCTAATTGAATAATTTAGTTTTTTTTTATGGCGGAGACATGGGGATTTTAAAACGTACAAAAAAATATAAGTACATCTGTTTGTAAATAAATTAAAAAAAAAAGTGCAGTCAGAAAAGTTCTAGGTAAGGTACTTCTGTATAAAGATAATTGCGTACCTATACTGTTTTAAATACTAGGGCAGCTACGAGAAGTACATATTAGGTAGGTATGGTTATTGAGTTGAGATGGATTTGTGATTCGACTATGTTGACCTAGAATATAAAGAAAACTGGAACCAATGCATGTTTAACTATCCATAATATTGTTAATTAAAGTTAGCTTATGTATTAAAAGCATACTACAGAAAAAAAAACTACGAAAATTTTGTTTTAAGGATTGTGTTTTAATATGCACGGCACACTGCGATCATCTTTAGTTTACGATTGACACATGATTTTTATTACATTTGATTTTCTACCTTGTTGTCCTGATCATAAAGTCAACATGAATACAAGCATGACACTATTTGGTGCCGTGTTTTAAATATCGACTTTATATTGTTCGCGATAAGGTAGAATTTCAAACGGATAAAAACTATCTGTCAAGTTTTAACTAGCTTTAATCAAAGTGGAACCATTTATTCAATTCTAAGTTATGGAGAAACAGATTCGTGTATTTTTAGACCCATAATCCTGACCTGACAACCGATTTCCTGGCTACCCTGAACTAAAAGCGTTTATAACGTGGGCGTTACGTTATGGTACTCCCACACCAGCGGTTATAAATGTTATATAACAGAGTGTAACAAGGATAAGGCTAAGTAGCACTATGTTGTTAAAGAAAGATAGTTGCTGTTATATAACAGCTAGTGTGGGACCACCATTATAGTCACGTTATAGATTGTTCTTGTTACAGTTCCGATATCTCGATAGGCTTGAGTAACCAGTTAGCCGGCAACGGACTTTCACTGCCAGCAATATAGCTATGGATTATTATTATGAATGAATTAAAATTCAGGTGCAGGTCATTTTGTGAGGCACGCGCGCTTTGGTTACGTAGCATCATTGATTTATTATATATTCTGCTAGATGTGACATCTAGAACAAATTTTGTGCGCCATGTTTGGCGGTTGACAGCTATGACAGAATCAAAGAGTAGTATAGACTTTTAGTGATTTTCACTACAACTTTTGGGACAAAAAAAATCTTAGGGATGTCATCTCCTGTTACTCAATGCGTAGCATCTCGATGTCTCGAATGTCAAGGGAAATGCAAAAAACTTCGAATTATTCAGTCTTCGACTTAACAAAAAGTTCGAGATATGAAGTATTTGATGGCTAAATTATCGACTTTTGGCTATATTTTTCCAGGTCTTGAGTCAAAAAAATCGATTTAAGTTTTATGTTAGGTACATAGTTAGCGGGCAAATAAGTACTGATCGAAAAAACAAATTTAGGTTTGTTCATTACCTTATGGTACACAGCTGTTACTTAGAAAGTTTAATGAATAGATTCATTAATTGCACATGTACAGTCACCGGCAATAGTATCTTCCTACATGAAGGCCGCAAAAATATGTGACACGCTCTTATTTGTAGGACATAAGAGCGTGTCACATATTTTTGCGGGCTTCGTGTAGGAAGATACTATTGCCGGTGACTGTACTAGGCAGAAACAATAGAATAAACGCACCGGACCGGACATTCCTTTTCGATAATCGTAAGACGTCATTATGTTTTACTGACTTACAGAGTCGTCGAGTATAAATATGTAGTAAAATGCCTATGCAGGGAAGTAACATTTTCGAGTTACAAAGTCTAAAAGTTCGAGGGACCGAGTATTTGGGGGTTTAGCGGAAGGGAACGGCATTTTTTTCGACTTACTGAGGATTTCGACTTAACAAGGTTCGAGTTACAGAGATTCCACTGTATTTAAAACTTTTTATGCAGCAGCAGAAATACCGTCAACTCCTGCAACATTGCCAACGATGCTTAACTTTGCCTGGCTTGAAAAATATGGTGTTCTTCAAACACCTTGTTCATGTGAGTTTGAAGCCCAGTCATTAGCGATTACAATTCCCTCCACAGAACCAAAGTGATTAGCCCTTATTAGGATTAGCTAGAGCAGGGGTGCTGCCGCATGCGGTTCTTTGAGTTCCCCTATTATTATTTTTTTAAATAAAATGTTACAGTGAAATACAGAAAACTGCAGCTCTAGCTTCCAAAAATTCCATATTTTTCCGCCGTCACGCTCTTTGTGAAAAAAGTTTGCCGACCCCTGAGCTAGAGAATATAAAACAGTGGATCTTGACCATTCAGTGATAAAGGGACCAAATGACAAAAAAAAATTTTTGCCAAGGTTCATAACCTTGGCAAAAAAATATTCTGTTTATAAAGATGTGCTTACAGGGTTCAAGTCCGTGAACCAACAGTTAATGACGTGAGGCTAAAAACAAACGACGGTACTACGGTCGCTGAGTTGACGTCTTTGAATTCTTAATGTTGTCGTCAAGCGCGAAACTGATTACCAGCGAAACGGTGGCACTACAATTAAAAAAACCGGCCAAGAGCGTGTCGGGCCACGCTCAGTGTAGGGTTCCGTAGTTTTCCGTCCGTCACAGAAAGAGTCCCCACTTAAGAGTTAAAATAACACCGCCATGTAGGATATGATATGAGCGTTCCACCTACAGCGACATCTATCGGCAAATTAAGTAAACTATTGCACGCGAGCTTAAAGTATGGAAGATGATTTTTATGGGATAATTCTTTATTGCGTGAACCGATTTTCACCGTTTTTACTTTATTTGAAAGCACGTCATTTCATTGTGATTTTTTAGAAATTACAAGTACAATAAACACCTGCTTATACGGTTAAATTACAAACTTAGTTCAGAAATTATTTTGTAATTTTTTTTCAAAAACTATTAAACATATCAAGTTCAAAATAATTTTCCTAGAAAGTTTTTATAAAGTTCTACTTTTGAGATTTTTTTCATATTTTTAAAACTTATGGTTCAAAAGTTAGAGGGGGGGGGACACATTTTTTTTTACTTCTGGAGCGATTATTTCCGAAAATATTTACATTATCAAAAAATGATTTTAGTAAACCCCTATTCATTTTTAAATACCTATCCAACAATATATCACACGTTAGGGTTGAAATGAAAAAAAAAATCACTCCCCACTTTACGCATAGGGGAGGTACCCCAATAAAACATTTTTTTCCACTTTTTATTTTACCACTTTGTCGGCGTGATTGATATACATATTAGTACCAAATTTCAGCTTTCTAGTGCTAACGGTCACTGAGATTATCCGCGGACGGACGGACGGACGGACGGACGGGCAGACATGGCGAAACTATAAGGGTTCCTAGTTGACTACGGAACCCTAAAAACCGACAAAAGTGCGAGTCGGACTCGCGCACGAAGGGTTCCGTACCATTATATTATAAAAACGGCAAAAAATCATGTCTGTTGTATAGGAGCCCCCTTAAATATTTATTTTATTCTGTTCTTAGTATTTGTTGTTATAGCGACAACAGAAATACATCATCTCTGAAAATTTTAACTGTCTAACTATCACGGTTCATGACTTCATGAGATACAGCCTGGTGACAGACGGACAGCGGAGTCTTAGTGATAAAAGTCCCATTTTTACCCTTTGGGTACGGAACCCTCGTATCGGTGACGGTACGGAATCGCAGCATAATGTAATTAATGTATGACAAAAAGGCAACGCAAGAGACACGTCACTGCGTATACGCGGCGTTAAGCACCGGTGTGGGCGATCCTTAAAGGTGTGATGCAGCGACATGAGCGCGCACACAAATGAGCTACGCACGCTGCGACGGAACGCCGCAGCGAGCGCACCGCATCGTGGCCGCCGGCCGACTGAAGCCGACCGCCCCCCGGCGCGTCCCCGCGCTCCGATCCGTATATAAGGCGCGCGCGCCGAGCATCGTGGCAGTGATTCTCGCAGCCGCCGCCCGGCTGCTAGGATTGCTGTACCCAGGCTATGGCAGTCGCGGTGTTCGTATAGGAGCAATAGCACGCCATAGTCCTGATCCCTTCCCCCTCGCCTGTTCCTCCGTATCCTGGTCTATAGTAGTCGCGGTGTTCGTATAGGAGCAATTGCACGCTGTAGTGCCTACCGTCCATCCCGATTCCCGTATCCTGGTCTATAGTAGTCGCGGTGTTCGTATAGGAGCAATTGCACGCTATAGTACCTACCGTTTCCCGTTCATCCGTCACCCTTACCGTCCGCCGCCCGACCGACCCTGATCTCCGTACCGAGGGTCAAACAACCCCGCGTGGTTGTCGCGAGTAGACTAGGACCTCGCGCCCGTTTATACATCCCTAACTGGGAATCCCATCCCGCGCTCTATAGCATAGGTTAGCTTAAGTACTCTTAGTTAAGATAAATAAACCGGCATAAAAGCCCGCTGTATTTACCATTGTTAATCAGTGTTTCTCTACTTTCCCCTGTGTCCCTCTCATCCCTGAGCTAGTTTGAGAAAACCCGAGGTCCCGTACGGACCGACGGAGTTGTGAGCCGTCTCGCCCGTTCCGACGCGCGGGACGACATCACATCTGGCGCCCAACTCAAAAACTCGCGTAAGAGCTCATACGCTCGAGGGGACACAGGATAGGTCACTATCACAGACTAATATCGCGTTTTCCCTGCCCACCCGAAGTAGGTAATTACCGGCAGTCCCGACACGCGATAGTCAACAGAACTAACTACTTATTCCCGTCTTAAAATAAAATAGCAATAGACAATTTTCCCGCCATTCAAATAGTATTAAACTATTTTCCGCCTGTGTAATAACAGATTATTTACAGATTGTTCGAATATTAATTCGATTTAAACAGCAATACAAGACTCTCGTCAAGATATCATAGCAGCGCTAAATGCCAACAGCTTGGATATACCGTTTAAAGAAGCCGAAATTGATGGAAGTAGCAGCAGAGCGAGGCATACCGACAGAAGGGTTAACCGTCGAAGAAATCCGCAAAGGATTAGTCGAAATCCTGAAGAAAGAAGAAACTTCCCGGAACCAGAAAGAAGAAGACTCAAGTGCCATGTCCGAAAACAACGCGAAGACGATCACTAAACTCATCAGAGAATGGAACTTAAAATTCAAAATCACCGATTGCGCGGTAGATTTCATAGAAAGATTAGAAGAACTGGTAGCAGCAAGTGGCATCGAGAAAGATGAAATACTACCGGCACTACCACAGATCCTGCAAGGAAAAGCACTCCTGTGGCACAGAAACAACGCAGGGCAATGGCAAACCTGGGAAGAGTTCGTAAGTCTCTTTAAACTTTATTACTTTCCGAGCAACTACGAAGAAGACTTACTCGCCAAAATAGTCGCAAGAAAGCAACAGTTCCGAGAAACGTTTTCGCACTACATAACAGACCTGCAAACGCTTATAAGGAGGTACGGAAACCTTAGCGAAGCAGAACAGTTGCACCGCATCCATGAGAACATGCTAAAGAATTACAAGATATACATTAAAAAGCAGGACTTCAAGGATATCGCCGGATTATTAAAATTAACTACAGAATATGAGAGCTTCGCACTACAAGACACTACTCCAAGGAGATATGGAGTCATACACTGGAGAACGACAAACCCGGAAGGAAACACACACACGACATATACCGCAGGCAGAAACAGACCGGAAGAGCCGAGCGGAAAAAGAACACAAAGCTCTGATGACAACCGCAAGATACACCCCAAATACGATTCAAAGATTTGTTGCTGGTCGTGCGGAAAGCCCGGACACGACGCGGAGGCATGCAGGGGCAAGCGGCAGGTGTTCTGTAGTAGGTGTGGAAAGCTAGGCGTACGCAGCAAGAACTGCTGTAGAAAACCAACCTGGGGAAAAAGCGAAGCTCTAGGCGCATCAGACAGTCCGAGAGAGGACAACCGCCCATACACAGAAATATATATAATGGGACACGAATACCGTGGATTGATCGATACCGGATCAACAAACACATACATTAATCAAGAAACATACGATGAGTGCAAGAAACAAGCCCTACTAGAAAGAGAAACAACAAGACCGATAATACTAGCAAACGGAAATAGAACCGAGTCAACAAAAAGCATTCTAGTGGAACTACAAGTGAAAAACATAAAAATAAAACACTGGCTACGAGTGTTACCGAAAGCAACCGATATAATAATCGGAATGGATGTGTTAAGAAGGCTGGGAGTGACCATACAGTGGCCACAAGACCAAACAACTAACACCGACGACGAGACACAACCACCCGAACAAGAAAAAGAAAACAGTCAAACAACAGAGCAGCAACAATCCGAGATGAACAAGGCGACAGACACCGAACGACAGCCGGCAAACAAATCCGAACAAACGGAACCAGAAACCGACACAAAGGAAAGCCCAGAGCATACACAGCATGTTAAGACTGACCCGACGCTGGGGGTAATGCTCTCAGAAGCACAAAACAAAAAACTACAAGAAGTTTTACAACGAGAATTCGAACTGTGTGAGAAGAGCCCAAAGGGAAACACGTGGATAGAACACAAGATTAGACACAAACACACAGAACCAGTAAAACAAAAATATAATCCGCGGAACCCCAAACAGCAACAAATTATCGACACACACGTCAACGACATGCTGCAGCAAGGGGTAATCGAGAAGTTGCACAACCCGTACAGCTCACCCGTAGTATTGGTGAAAAAACCATCCGGACAATACCGTTTGTGTATAGATTTCCGGAAACTAAACGAAATCTCCGAAAAAGATACATACCCACTATCACAAATAGACGATATTTTAGAAAAGTTAAGACAAGCCCAATTCTTCTCCAAGTTCGACCTAAAGAACGGCTACGTCTACAGCTACTTCCACTCTAGTGGAGCCACCTTCCAAAGACTATTGGACATGGTAATCGGACCGGAACTCGAACCTCACGCATACGTTTACCTCGACGACATTATAGTGTGTAGCCCCACGTTCGAAGAACACATTATACACATGAAAGAGGTATTCCAACGAATCAGAGAAGCAAGACTACGCATCAACATGGAAAAATGTAAGTTCGCAAAGGCCGAGGTAGAATACCCGGGACACACGACAAGAGAGGGAATCAAAATGAACGCAGAAAAGATAAAAGCAATAACAGAACTAAAAGCGCCAGAAAAAATAAAACAAACACGCACATTCATAAGCATGGCATCCTGGTATAGGAAAGTTACACCCAACTACGCCGACATAACCGCACCACTAGTCAAATTTTTGTAAAAAGGAGAGATAATCGTATGGGACACGCAACAAGAAACCGCCTTCGAAAAACTCAAAGGAAAAATAGCAACAGACCCTATCCTGACAAGGGCTGACTTCACAAATGTAAATGTAGAACGATAATTTCGCACTCGACACATCGGTCCAACAATCAACTAAATATACCCCGGCAGTCCTACTATATGGAAGAAACTACGGAACCCTAATGACCAAAATTCATTCCCGACATCACACATACAAGAATTCAAGAAAGTACAAGAAATATATAAAATTGTGCAAAAAAAAAAAAAAACAAAAAAAAAAAACAAGAAATGGCATCAACGGTACAAGAAACTTATTACGGCAAAAATAAACGACCGTGGAACCTCAAAATAGAAAACCACGTACTAAAAAGAAATTTCACATTATCAAACGCAGAGAAAAGTTATTGCGCCAAATTAGCCCCAAGCCCCATACATTATTTTAGAAAAAATCACCAGTTATATAACTACTACAAGAAAAACTACAAACGCACAATTATAACAGCACACACAAAAGATTTGATACCGTATAATAATTGAAATAAAACACAAAATCCAACCCGAATCCAGGAAGGCAAGTCAAAATAACTTAAAATAAAACGGAACATAAACAACAAAGTGCAAGCCAGACGTAAACGCAACCGAAAACCAACAAAATTATTATTACAAATAAGGTTCACTTTCACACACACACAAATTACACAAAAACGAACCTAAAGCAGACGACATAAGGTCTAAACACAAATTTATCCCGAAAAATTATTCAAAACCAAAATAGCAACTAACACGCGTTAAACCAAGCTATCCCGAAAAATGTTGATAACCCAACCTAACAAAATATTAAAAAAAAACCGTAGATAAATATTAATAACACGGTCATAAGAACCAAGAAAATAGATAATAGTCTTAAAAGTGTAAAAAAAACATATCAAGGGAAACACGGATCCCCAAAACGTCACACATGGACAGAGGGGACATTTTTTTTTATAACCGTGATTATACAGGTGATTTTCCCCCACAGGTAAAAATCTCCAGAGCCGGGACGGGACTGTGATGCAGCGACATGAGCGCGCACACAAATGAGCTACGCACGCTGCGACGGAACGCCGCAGCGAGCGCACCGCATCGTGGCCGCCGGCCGACTGAAGCCGACCGCCCCCCCGCGCGTCCCCGCGCTCCGATCCGTATATAAGGCGCGCGCGCCGAGCATCGTGGCAGTGATTCTCGCAGCCGCCGCCCGGCTGCTAGGATTGCTGTACCCAGGCTATGGCAGTCGCGGTGTTCGTATAGGAGCAATAGCACGCCATAGTCCTGATCCCTTCCCCCTCGCCTGTTCCTCCGTATCCTGGTCTATAGTAGTCGCGGTGTTCGTATAGGAGCAATTGCACGCTGTAGTGCCTACCGTCCATCCCGATTCCCGTATCCTGGTCTATAGTAGTCGCGGTGTTCGTATAGGAGCAATTGCACGCTATAGTACCTACCGTTTCCCGTTCATCCGTCACCCTTACCGTCCGCCGCCCGACCGACCCTGATCTCCGTACCGAGGGTCAAACAACCCCGCGTGGTTGTCGCGAGTAGACTAGGACCTCGCGCCCGTTTATACATCCCTAACTGGGAATCCCGTCCCGCGCTCTATAGCATAGGTTAGCTTAAGTACTCTTAGTTAAGATAAATAAACCGGCATAAAAGCCCGCTGTATTTACCATTGTTAATCAGTGTTTCTCTACTTTCCCCTGTGTCCCTCTCATCCCTGAGCTAGTTTGAGAAAACCCGAGGTCCCGTACGGACCGACGGAGTTGTGAGCCGTCTCGCCCGTTCCGACGCGCGGGACGACATCACAAAGGCTTAATCTAATCAAATCAATTCGGCATTTGGTCATGTGAACGACCTGTAAATAAAATTGAAGGCCATTGAGTGGACTGGTAACTGTTAGATTGTTATCGTCTAGAACGGACATCAATTTAAATTGGTTAAAACTTTTACGAATTTTAACAAAACTCTACCGTGAAATTAGTAGGTTATGAAGGTACTAAATATTTAGCGACCCGCAAAAAATGGTTATTGTTGGTTATCCCTAAGAGAGAGATATATTTATACCATCGCAGACTTTTTTGTAGACCTTTTTAAGGTGTACAATACTGTAATACATTATTTTGATCTATCTCGTAGGAGTCAGCCAGCGTTTGCAATGTAAGCGCAAAAAATGTGTTTATTTACGACATCACATTAGAAACTTCTAAAATGATCAGTGTTTCTCTACTATATTATGCATGTATTATACATATAAACCTTCCTCTTGAATCACTCTATCTATTTAAAAAAAACCGCGTCCAAATCCGTTGCGTAATTTTAAAGATCTACGCATACATAGGCACAGACAGCGGAAAGCGACTTTGTTTTAAACTATGTAGTGAATTGTAGTGATTACGTATCCGGTGAGTATCACCTTTATTTACCGGAACGGTTTTTTTTTTGAACTCGATTGTCTTCAATCGAGTTCATAAAAAACGGCACAGGTAAAAACTAGTCTTGAAACTCAATTGAAGAACAATGTGTGCTGGTAACTTAGTCTGGGAGCTCCGGTGGGGGCGGGGCGGTTAAGCTTTCTACTCAAATATACGTAGGTATCACTGGTATCAGTGGCAGAGAGTCTAGAAGTCGAGTCTCACCAGCTTGCCTAAATTTTAGCCAGTTGAGTACTACTACTGCTCTTGGGAAAGGAAAGACAAATCAAAATTGGGCTCTCTTCAAAGCAAGAGTAAATAGGAATCTCATAAGCGTGCTCCACCGTACACCGCATCATCATTCAACATCAGGTGAGATCGTGGTCAACCGCCTGCCTATCCTCCATTGAAAAAAAATACAGCTCCAGTCTTCATCGAATATTTTTGATGCGCCGTAGCAACCTATCCTACGTAGAATATTAGTGTACGGTATCAGTGGCGAGCGAATGCGGTGCGTTCGGCGATGCGACGAGCGCTGCATCGAGTTTCCAAAGTATTTGAGCAGCGTTCACTAAGGCCACTCTCATACGTTTTCATGTTTACCATGAACGCGTCGCCGGTCGCGCAAGTGGTCGCCAGTCTCCAGCCGCCGCTGTTTTCCAAAAAAGGTCAGGTTCATGTCTAAAGATTGTGAGCACGATCACACGAAACGGTGGCGGCGATTAAAATCTAGTTACACAATATTTTTGGTACGGGACCCGTCGTCCTAGCCGGCCAACCCTCCATACAAAACCATTCTTTTTTCGCGTTAAAAATTTTTTTCTTAGTTTTTCGTAATTAGAAAGCGACACCAATTATGCCCTTAAACAGTTCACCAGCATTTTTGTTCCACCTTGAATAGGGCCGTTTTGGAAAGCAAGCCCAAGCGCTCGACGCGGGCGCCGGTCGCGTGTTTCAAGTCCGCGGCCTAATGCCGGTATTATACCACCCTAATTCAGGCCCTAACGACAAGGATGCCGCAAGATGTTAGACACGTCAAGCAATATCTCCAAACGTGTCTAGCGTAATACAGCGTCCTTGTCGTCGTTAGGGCCTGATTTAGGGTGGTGTAATACCGGCATAAGAAGTCAATGCTGTGTGCATGTTTGTTGCAGGTGGCAATATTAGTATCTTCCTACACGAAGGCCGCAAAAATATGTGACACGCTCTTATTTGTATGACCATAAGAGCGCGTCACATATTTTTGCGGCCTTCGTGTAGGAAGATACTATTGCTGGTGACTGTACACAATAGATCATGACAACAGTAGTGTGTAGACGTCATTAACGCTCAAAAGCTTAATCACATTGACAGACATGTAATCTGATGTTGTAAGCGTAAAATGGGATTCCAAAAACAATGGTGATTAGATTAATGACCGTTTTGCTTTCGACCGTAAAAACCAGCGGTGCGAAATAAACAGTCACAGTATGTTAACACGTAGGTTTGCGACCTTATGTCTGTGGGATAGAGTTCAAAGTGGTTAGCAATTTTAGATGATAGTATAACCTTGAATAATAACATGATTTGTGTGCTTTGTTTGTATGGTCACGCTTTTATTTGATTTGCTGTTTAACCATGCACTTATGATGGAATACAGATATATATATTGGGCATTATATATTATACGTAAAATTAATTATTGCTAATGGTTTCGTTGCACTAATATGACCATTAGTTGTTTAATTGGTTTTCTATGCTTAAAACAAAAAATAATTGGAATTACTTCAGTATTCAATTAAGAAAAAGTAATAAGCAAGATGATATGAGTTGCGGAAAATAATTATGCGAGCCATTTTCTTTTTCTTAAAAGTATATCTGTGGCTAAAAACATGGATGTCATAAGGATAGGAGAGTTTATATTATGTTATGAACTAAAGGATGTTATAGATAGAATGTATGTTTATAAATGTCCATGGTATAGAATAGTGATTGTTTAATTCTAAATTAAAAACATAAAGTGTTATATTATATTACAATGTGTTGTTTAAGTATTCCTAGTATATTCCTTTACTAATATAAATTCTTACTCTTATGCTGTTTCTGCTACCATATTCGATAAAGACAACTACAGATATAGTGATGTTTTTCTGTCGGGAAAGCTCGGAGCTCAATCGGAATACGACGGCACCAGAAGTTTCAATCAATAATTGTATTAAAAATGTATGACATTTTACATTGAGTTAGGATATAGTAGAGGTACAGTCTCAAACAAGATTTACGGAAAATATGGCTCGTGAAAATTTGTAACCGGCCAGTGTTATGCTGTAATAAGACTGTCAGAGAAACTGCTGTACGAGTCGTTGTTACAGCACTATTGTGGGGCCATTTATTTGTGCTGATTGTGTATCCCGTTCTTTATTACATTTTTATATCAATTAAATTTTTTTTTTTTTTAATTGGTATTCAGGATAACAACAGCCGTAAATGTAACTAGGACATAAAATGCTTACATAAAATAAGGCCAATAACAGTCATCCATTGGATTACATTATGTAACGATTAAACAAAACAAATATAAGAAAACAATGAGAATGTACAATACACACAAATGCTCGATACGCAAGAAGAACTAAATATGTAAAGTGTTTAAGTAATCTATTTTAATTTACTACATAAACAAAGGCTCTCCCTTTGTTATTAAAGCAACAACTTCATCTGATCGCGACCCTCAGGCATGAGGAAACAAGGAAGAAGATGAAGAATATGGCGCTTTATTTTTAAGTGGCAAATGTCAAAAAGTTAATATAAAATTTCAAAGTGGCTGTATGAAGCTAATTGAGAGAGCACGATAAATACAAACTTTCCGATAAAATATGGAAACTATAATGCACTCCATACTAACAAATGAATATATTCAAAGGAATTTTTTTTTCAGTTCAACACCTTTAACTTATTAAATGTACTCACCACACTGCTCTCAAATCCGTCAGGGTTCAGCGACGGCATCAGATGGATTTCCGTGTGATTCACAAGCGTCGTGACTCTATCATTCTTGCCGTAGTTCAGAATCAAGTACTTGGCCAAGTAGACCATCAGCTCCCGCCCAACTGACTCGTCTCCATGCATGTTCGCCACATACTTGAACGCCGGCCGTCCGGGATGAGGCTTCTTAACATTCTCAGATATCTGTATCACCAGCAACTCCCGGCCTTCTACTGATTTCCCGATGGAATACACTTTGGCGAGATCCGGGTGCGTTTTCTCCAACTCCGCAAACAACTTCACTAAATCATCGTATTTTGTATATTTCGGTACACTTAGAAACGATTCATCATCTTCTTCAATAGAACGCGGCACGCATTCACTAATTAATACGCTAAATAGAACCAATACGAAAGTATTGGAACTGGTAACCATGTTTGCACTATGATCGAGCGGTTTCAAGGGATATTCCCGACGGAAATCACTAACTACACGACAATAACACTGGGACTGCTTATCGTTGTAACATTGCTGACTTATAATAGTAATTACGGCCTGAGAGCAATTAATAAAAACAAGAGATAAGAAAGAAAACGGGAAATTACTATCTGACCGACAGCTGAGCTGACGTCACGTATGCTGCACCGTGCCGTGCTTGACAGATACAAAAAGTGTTGCCAATCTATTTTTACATTTATGAACGCAGCTTTAAACGGCTATTAGATATTGCAATTTGTAGGGCCCAACCTGTAGGGTTGGTAGGTGTAATGGAACCTAGGGAGTAGGAGTCCCGATCTAGGGCGATCGGGGCGATCGGCAGTGCCCTTTGATTATTAAACCAACCGGATGCGAGACGCGCACTAATTTCTATCAGAAAAAGTCTGCCAATTTCGGCGCGGGGGACGAGGAAACGCACACAAATACTGTTAACACTAATGCATTTTCCATTGACGTCGCTACACACGCACACGATAGAATTATCAAACACTAGTATAAAATATACTCACACAAGTACAAACACAGACACAGACAACCTGTCCGTGAACGAGATAATGTCATCTTTAAGTGAAACAGCAATTAGACATGGCAATTTGTAGGGCCCAACATGTTGTGTACCCTGCCTCTCCCTCACCCTCCTTCAGCTCCCTACAGGCCCAACCTCCTATTACACCTCCCAACACAACAGGTTGGGCCCTACAATTTGCCATATCTACTAGCCGTTTAAACGTACACAGTGCGCGGAACGCGTCGATAATAATATATTTAAGTATCGATATTTGTGACGTTTTCAAGTCAAAGGTACATCATTGTCGGTTGTTAATAGAGTTAATTTCTAAATGATTTTTTTATGGTAACGCCTTATTGACAACCGATAATGACGTACCTTTGACTTGAAAATGTCACATTTTATCGTAGATTTATTTATCGTATGCCTACATGTCACTGGATATAGATAGGCATTTCTTCCCTAGGGTAGTGGGAAAGCAGATGATGAAGAAATTCCAGAGAGTGCTGCGAGGTCCAGGTAGGACAGTAGAGCTGCCAAGTTTGTAACTCTTTTAGCACCACCCAGGGATCACGTGTAGGGTTGTCTAAGGTATTTCCTATGGACGCAGAGAAACATTGATCGTAAGTTAGTTATATATTTTTGTTTCTTTACTACGTATAAGGTTTAGCTATTGATAAAATTATAATTTCTATTATTTAAATACAAAACTAGATAAATATATTAATTACCAGCGAATCTACACATTTTAACTTTTATTTTAAATAAAAAACCAGACGGAATGTGTAGCAAATGGCTAACATTATAAATAAAAAAGGTAAAATAACTCTAACGACCTCCATAAACAGCTGCGGGTGTCGGGGCACTGCCTCAGAGACATAAACCAATGGAGTGGTAATTGTCAGGCGTCCCCCTCTGCCAAAAGTACAAGACCAATGGTCGTAGCGGTTATATAAAACTAGTTGTCGCGCGTCAAACGCCATTCAATGAATGTCAGTCAGCGCGGAACGATCTGAGGTAAAAATGCCGAATTGCTGCGTTTTTCATGTAAGAAAAGATCTGAATTATCTAGTTAACAGAAGGATAACGTTTCTTTTCATCTGTAAGTATAATTACGTCTAAATATCATCAAATAGTGCACGAAATTAGCAAAAAACTAAAAAATATTGTCAATCAAAAAGTGTTGCCACTTAATGGTACTACATCTGCTTTAGGGTAATTTTTAAACTTGACTCTTCATAGTATGAATCCGATGGTACAATGGTACCATATGAACCCGATGGTACAATGGTACCATCGGGTTCATAACTGCATACCCAATTTAGCAATGAATTCATTCATAAATTGGGTATGCAATTATGAACACGATTACATCGAGGGAGGTAAGTTAAATATTGCAAACAAGAGTAATCGACTCCAGTGCGGCAGAAATACGTCCGCCATTATGTCATTCATTGTCATTGTTATGACAGGTTAGGCAATACACTTAAAAGATACTCCGTGGGTTAGGCAGAGACCCATTCGGCATACAGCCATAATTGTAATGCATTGCTCTGTTAAAAAAGCAGTGTGTCTGTGTGTGTGTGTTGTTATTAAATTGTTTCTAAACATATTTTAATAGACTTTTACAAAATACATATTATTTTTTAATCATTAACAAAAATGAAAAGATTAACGTCAGTACTTCAAAGGTGAGTTTTACCTTCACACGCATAGCTTTTTAAATTATATACATATGTCGTCGAGGACCGCCGAGGGCAGGGCAGTAAGGTGGTTTGGAACTCAAAAAACTGACACTATCAGGATAACCTAGCCTATAGCACATTACGCACGGACGCACGGTAATGAAATAAAACATAAACACTGGTTTAACAACTGTATTGAATTCAACTTTTTTTTTTAAACCGTATTATGGGAAGTGCAATAAACTACTACTGGTTCGGAAAGGAGCCCCAACTGAGAAGAACCAGCGTAAGCAACTCAGCGTATGTGTGCTTGTAGTACGGCACAATAGCTGAAATTTGTCTATGGTCTCAAAAATACAGCTACCATAAACAAATTTCCGTTTTAATAGACAAATTTCAGCTAGTGTGATGAATTCCGCACTGAATTCCGCTCTAATGTGTGGCGCCCCTTAAGTGAAATATACTTGTAGATGCTTGAAATAACGATATTCCTGTTTAGAAATTAATTCGTTCCTTTATTTTCACCATACATTTTATGTAGCATTTTAATTTTGTATGGATTATACTTTATTTATTATAAGGTACGTTATACACACTTATCCCCTTAAATAGGCACTTTTAATTTCTGACTCTGGTATCACTGTACCAAACAGGTAAGTTTTAATATGTATGGTATAAGCATAAAATGTATGGTGAAAATAAAGGAACGAATTAATTTTTAAACAGGAATATCGTTATTTCAAGCATCTACAAGTATATTTCACTTAAGGGGCGCCACACATTAGAGCGGAATTCAGTGCGGAATTCGTCACACTAGCTGAAATTTGTCTATTAAAATGGAAATTTGTTTATGGTAGCTGTATTTTTGAGACCATAGACAAATTTCAGCTATTGAGCCGTACTACAAGCACACATACGCTGAGTTTCTTACGCTGGTTCTTCTCAGTTGGGGCTCCTTTCCGAACCAGTAGTAGTTTATTGCGCTTCCCATAATACGGTTTAAAAAAAAGTTGAATTCAATACAGATAGATTGTCAGATTGTTAGATTTGTTAAACCAGTGTTTATAGTGCTGGAGCCCACCTAACTGGAAATTTATCAAAATCCTAACCAATTTTCTTCCATATAGCGTTGTAGAGCCCATCTCGGAGATCATGAAAACATGAGTCTTAAAGGTCTTAAATGGCCATAAGTATGTATGGCGTCAAGTTGAAAATACAATTTTTTGGCCTAAATTTATCAACAAGCCTACCGCTCCAAATTTTGACACATGATTTAGCCCACGTCAAATAACCTACATACCAATTTTAAGACCATTCTGGTGGGCACATAAGATTTTAAGACCAGTTGAAGTTGCAATTTTTTGGCCTAAATTTATCAAAGAGCCTACCGCTCCAAATTTTGACAGTAGTTAAAGGACCCATTCAACACACCAAATTCCAATTTTAAGACCATTCTGGTGGGCACATAAGATTTTAAGACCATTTTAAGAAATAGGCGACTTCATAGAAAAAATAGCAAATTACTATAAATTCCTTAAAAAAATTTATTTTGCTGGCACAAACACAACCGCATATTTATATATAAGTGTCTTGTAATTAAAAATGCCCTAAAAGTATTCCGCAATAAGTCGAAAATTGGAGAAATTCGTCATAGCAGTACTTTAGTCACGGGGGTCTTAAATCACTAAAATTATTATTTATTTTAAACTTAATGTCACAAAATATGATTTGAAAAGCCAGACGTAATGCCTATAGACATTTTCTACCAGTCGCTCATAAGTCTAAACTGATAAGCGTCAAGTTAGGTGCACTGAGAATATATTACTAACTGAAAAATTACGTAAATTTATTTTAAATCCTACCGTTACAAATTTTGACAAACGACTTAGCCCACATCAAATAACTTTCATACTAATTTTAAAACCAATCTGGTGGGCGCATAAGATTTTAAGACCAGTTGAAGTTGCAATTTTTGGCCTAAATTTATCAACGAACCTACCGCTCCAAATTTTGACAGTAGTTAAAGAACCCATTCAACACACCAAATCCTAATTTTAAGAAATAGTCGATTTCATAGAAAAAATAGCAAATTACTATAAATTCGTTAAAAATATATTTTATGGCACAAACACAACTGCATATTCATATTTAAGTGTCTTGTAATTTAAAATGCCCTAAAAGTATTCCGCAATACTTTACTACTACTTTAGTCACGGGTGTCTTAAAACACTAAAATTATTATTCATTTTAAACTTAATGGCACAAAATATGATTTGAAAAGCCAGACGTAATGCCCATAGGCATTTTCTACCAGTCACTTAAAACTCTAAACTGATAAGCGTCAAGTTAGGTGCACTAAGAGTATATTACTGACTGAAAAAAATGATCTAACTTTATTTTAAATCCTACCATTCCAAATATTCCAGTCACTTAAAACTCTAAACTGATAAAACAGCTATTAGACATGGCAATTTGTAGGGCCCAACATGTTGTGTACCCTGCCTCTCCCTCACCCTCCTTCAGCTCCCTACAGGCCCAACCTCCTATTACACCTCCCAACACAACATGTTGGGCCCTACAAATTGCCATGTCTACTAGCCGTTTTAGCGTCAAGTTATAGTGCTGGAGCCCGCATAACTGGAAATTTATCAAAAAACTTAACAATTTTCTTCCATATAGCGTTGTAGAGCCTACCTCGGAGATCATGAAAACATAAGTCTTAAAGGTCTTAAATGGCCACAAGTATGTATGGCGTCAAGTTAAAAATAATTTTTTTTGGCCTAAATTTATCAACGAGCCTACCGCTCTAAATTTTGACAGTAGTTAAAGGACCCATTCAA
This sequence comes from Pammene aurita, assembly GCA_947086415.1. Classification (NCBI taxonomy): domain Eukaryota; kingdom Metazoa; phylum Arthropoda; class Insecta; order Lepidoptera; family Tortricidae; genus Pammene; species Pammene aurita. The sequence goes on from OX352307.1 coordinate 5,323,998, forward strand.
CAAACAAAATCCCAATTTTAAGACCATTCTGGTGGGCGCATAAGTTTTTAAAACCATTTTAAGAAAAAGACGATTTCATAGAAAATATAGCAAATTACTATAAATTCGTGAAAAAAATTATTTTGCTAAAATCTTATGCACCCACCAGAATGGTCTTAAAATTGGGATTTTGTTTGTTGACTGGGTCCTTTAACTACTGTCAAAATTTAGAGCGGTAGGCTCGTTGATAAATTTAGGCCAAAAAAAATTATTTTTAACTTGGTGCCATACATACTTGTGGCCATTTAAGACCTTTAAGACTTATATTTTCATGATCTCCGAGGTAGGCTCTACAACGCTATATGGAAGAAAATTGTTAAGTTTTTTGATAAATTTCCAGTTATGCGGGCTCCAGCACTATAACTTGACGCTAAAACGGCTAGTAGACATGGCAATTTGTAGGGCCCAACATGTTGTGTTGGGAGGTGTAATAGGAGGTTGGGCCTGTAGGGAGCTGAAGGAGGGTGAGGGAGAGGCAGGGTACACAATATGTTGGGCCCTACAAATTGCCATGTCTAATAGCTGTTTTATCAGTTTAGAGTTTTAAGTGACTGGAATATTTGGAATGGTAGGATTTAAAATAAATTTAGATCATTTTTTTCAGTCAGTAATATACTCTCAGTGCACCTAACTTGACGCTTATCAGTTTAGAGTTTTAAGTGACTGGTAGAAAATGCCTATGGGCATTACGTCTGGCTTTTCAAATCATATTTTGTGCCATTAAGTTTAAAATGAATAATAATTTTAGTGTTTTAAGACCGCCTTGACTAAAGTACTGCTATGGCGAATTTCTCAAATTTTCGACTTATTGCGGAATACTTTTAAGGCATTTTTAATTACTACTTTTTAGACACTTAAATATAAACATGCAGTTGTGTTTGTGCCAGCTAAATATTGTCTTTAACGAATTTATAGTAATTTGCTATTTTTTCTATGAAATCGATTATTTCTTAAAATGGTCTTAAAATCTTATGCACCCACCAGAATGGTCTTAAAATTGGGATTTGGTTTGGTGAATGGGTTCCTTAACTACTGTCAAAATTTGGAGCGGCAGGCTCGTTGATAAATTTAGGCCAAAAAATTGCAACTTCAACGGGTCTTATAATCTTATGCGCCCACCAGAATGGTCTTAAAATTGGTATGTGGTTTATTTGAGGTGAGATAAACCGTTTGTCAATATTTGGAATGGTAGCATTTAAAATAAATTCAGGTCATTTTGTCAGTCAGTAATATACTCTCAGTGCACCTAACTTGACGCTTATCATCAGTTTAGAGTTATGAGCGACTGTTAGAAAATGCCTATAGGCATTACGTCTGGCTTTTCAAATCATATTTTGTTCCATTAAGTTTAAAATGCATAATAATTTTAGTGTTTTAAGACCCCCGTAACTAAAGTACTGCTATGACGAATTTCTCCAATTTTCGACTTATTGCGGAATACTTTTACGGCATTTTTAATTACAAGACACTTATATAAGACTATGCAGTTGTGTTTGTGCCAGCAAAATATTTTTTTTAAGGAATTTATAGTAATTTGCTATTTTTTCTATGAAGTCGACTATTTCTTAAAATGGTCTTAAAATCTTATGTGTTCACCAGAATGGTCTTAAAATTGGGATTTGGTGTGTTGAATGGGTTCTTTAACTACTGTCAAAATTTGGAGCGGTAGGCTCGTTGATAAATTTAGGCCAAAAAATTGCAACTTCAACTGGTCTTAAAATCTTATGCGTCCACCAGATTGGTTTTAAAATTGGTATGAAGGTTATTTTATGTAAGCTAAGTCGTTTGTCAAAATTTGGAACGGTAGGATTTAAAATAAATTTACGTAATTTTTCAGTTAGTAATATATTCTCAGTGCACCTAACTTGACGCTTATCAGTTTAGACTTATGAGCGACTGGTAGAAAATGTCTATAGGCATTACGTCTGGCTTTTCAAATCATATTTTGTGACATTAAGTTTAAAATAAATAATAATTTTAGTGATTTAAGACCCCCGTGACTAAAGTACTGCTATGACGAATTTCTCCAATTTTCGACTTATTGTGGAATACTTTTAGGGCATTTTTAATTACAAGACACTTATATATGAATATGCAGTTGTGTTTGTGCCAGCAAAATATATATTTTTAAGGAATTTATAGTAATTTGCTATTTTTTCTATGAAGTCGCCTATATCTTAAAATGGTCTTAAAATCTTATGTGCCCACCAGAATGGTCTTAAAATTGGGATTTGGTGTGTTGAATGGGTCCTTTAACTACTGTCAAAATTTGGAGCGGTAGGCTCGTTGATAAATTTAGGCCAAAAAATTGCAACTTCAACTGGTCTTAAAATCTTATGCGTCCACCAGATTGGTTTTAAAATTGGTATGAAGGTTATTTTATGTAAGATAAGTCGTTTGTCAAAATTTGGAACGGTAGGATTTAAAATAAATTTACGTAATTTTTCAGTTAGTAATATATTCTCAGTGCACCTAACTTGACGATTATCAATTTAGACTTATGAGCGACTGGTAGAAAATGTCTATAGGCATTACGTCTGGCTTTTCAAATCATATTTTGTGACATTAAGTTTAAAATAAATAATAATTTTAGTGATTTAAGACCCCCGTGACTAAAGTACTGCTATGACGAATTTCTCCAATTTTCGACTTATTGTGGAATACTTTTAGGGCATTTTTAATTACAAGACACTTATATATGAATATGCAGTTGTGTTTGTGCCAGCAAAATATATATTTTTAAGGAATTTATAGTAATTTGCTATTTTTTCTATGAAGTCGCCTATATCTTAAAATGGTCTTAAAATCTTATGTGCCCACCAGAATGGTCTTAAAATTGGGATTTGGTGTGTTGAATGGGTCCTTTAACTACTGTCAAAATTTGGAGCGGTAGGCTCGTTGATAAATTTAGGCCAAAAAATTGCAACTTCAACTGGTCTTAAAATCTTATGCGTCCACCAGATTGGTTTTAAAATTGGTATGAAGGTTATTTTATGTAAGATAAGTCGTTTGTCAAAATTTGGAACGGTAGGATTTAAAATAAATTTACGTAATTTTTCAGTTAGTAATATATTCTCAGTGCACCTAACTTGACGATTATCAATTTAGACTTATGAGCGACTGGTAGAAAATGTCTATAGGCATTACGTCTGGCTTTTCAAATCATATTTTGTGACATTAAGTTTAAAATAAATAATAATTTTAGTGATTTAAGACCCCCGTGACTAAAGTACTGCTATGACGAATTTCTCCAATTTTCGACTTATTGTGGAATACTTTTAGGGCATTTTTAATTACAAGACACTTATATATGAATATGCAGTTGTGTTTGTGCCAGCAAAATACATATTTTTAAGGAATTTATAGTAATTTGCTATTTTTTCTTTGAAGTCGACTATATCTTAAAATGGTCTTAAAATCTTATGTGCCCACCAGAATGGTCTTAAAATTGGGATTTGGTGTGTTGAATGGGTCCTTTAACTACTGTCAAAATTTGGAGCGGTAGGCTCTTTGATAAATTTAGGCCAAAAAATTGCAACTTCAACTGGTCTTAAAATCTTATGTGCCCACCAGAATGGTCTTAAAATTGGTATGTAGGTTATTTGACGTGGGCTTAATCATGTGTCAAAATTTGGAGCGGTAGGCTCGTTGATAAATTTAGGCCAAAAAATTGTATTTTCAACTTGACGCCATACATACTTATGGCCATTTAAGACCTTTAAGACTTATGTTTTCATGACCTCCGAGATGGGCTCTACAATGCTATATGGAAGAAAATTGGTTAGGATTTTGATAAATTTCCAGTTAGGCGGGCTCCAGCACTATTATGTTTTATTTCATTACCGTGCGTCCGTGCGTAATGTGCTATAGGCTAGGTTATCCTGATAGTGTCAGTTTTTTGAGTTCCAAACCACCTTTCTGCCCTGCCCTCGGCGGTCCTCGACGACATATGTATATAATTTAAAAAGCTATGCGTGTGAAGGTAAAACTCACCTTTGAAGTACTGACGTTAATCTTTTCATTTTTGTTGATGATTAAAAAATAATATGTATTTTGTAAAAGTCGATTCAAATATGTTTAGAAACAATTTAATAACAACACACACACTCAGACACACTGTTTTTTTAACAGAGCAATGCATTACAATTATGGCTGTATGCCGAATGGGTCTCTGCCTAACCCACGGAGTATCTTTTAAGTGTATTGCCTAACCTGTCATAACAATGACAATGAATGACATAATGGCGGACGTATTTCTGCCGCACTGGAGTCGATTACTCTTGTTTGCAATATTTAACTTACCTCCCTCGATGTAATCGTGTTCATAATCGCATACCCAATTTATGAGTGAATTCATTGATAAATTGGGTATGCAATTATGAACCCGATGGTACCATTGTACCATTGGGTTCATATGGTACCATTGTACCATCGGATTCATACTATGAAGAGTCAAGTTTAAAAATTACCCTAAAGCAGATGTAGTACCATTAAGTGGCAACACTTTTTGATGGTCAATATTTTTTAGTTTTTTGCTAATTTCGTGCACTATTTGATGATATTTAGACGTAATTATACTTACAGATGAAAAGAAACGTTATCCTTCTGTTAACTAGATAATTCAGATCTTTTCTTACATGAAAAATGCAGCAATTCGGCATTTTTACCTCAGATCGTTCCGCGCTGACTGATATTCATTGAATGGCGTTTGACGCGCGACAACTAGTTTTATATTACCGCTACGACCACTGGTCTTGTACTTTTGGCAGAGGGGGACACCTGACAATTACCACTCCATTGGTTTATTTCTCTGAGGCAGTGCCCCGACACCCGCAGCTGTTTATGGAGGTCGTTAGAGTTATTTTACCTTTTTTATTTATAATGTTAGCCATTTGCTACACATTCCGTCTGGTTTTTTAATTAAAATAAAAGTTAAAATGTGTAGATTCGCTGGTAATTAATATATTTATCTAGTTTTGTATTTAAATAATAGAAGGGTTGGGCAGATGAAATTAGATTCAGGCAGCTCGAGCGGTCATTTAAATATCAATAATAATAAAAACAGTTTCTTTTTTATTTAATGTATACTGTTATGAGTACTATCACCGTCAGATCACCGTGCTTCACCAATACATTTTTTAGATGTTTTGAAGGCATCTCTGTAAACGTTGGTAGGAACGATTTGTTGGTGAGGTAGGATTTGTAGGGTAAGTGTAATAACGGGCCCAACGCCGACAGGACTTGGACACAACAGGTTGGGCCCTACAAATTGCCATGTGTAATAGCCGTTTTACTACTAATGTGTGTTTGGATTCCTAGTCATGTGACTTTGATTTACAAAAGTTATTTTATGTAAACGTTGAATTTTAACTACAAGTCAATAGTTTAAATTAGTAACACTATATATTTCTATAACTACTTATGGCGGGCTACCAGTTTTTACTAATGTTAACGAATTAACATCCAAAGATGTTGGTACAACAACTGGCAAAACCATGGCAAAACACTGCCCATCCGGAGAATATCGTGTGACATCTCTATTATCTCGTGTTTTATTCGTGGATTTGATAATACAACAATAATTAAAAATCCCGTTTTCTAGTGTATCGACAATGGTTTAGCGAACTAACTTAAACTTTAAAATACCAACACTGTGACGTGCCCGTTGGCTAGTTCTAAATACTTTTTGTGATGGAAAGTGCCAGCGGTAACGTCAGTGAAATGGGTCGGAAAACCGGAGAACTTTTGCGGCGTATCAATCGCTTCACAGACGGTCCCATGACGAGGAAAAAACTGATAATACTCTTCCTCGTGGTCATCTTCCTGCTTCTCTATATTGGACCGACTGTGATGAACTGGTTGTTCAACACCGACGATGCTGCGTCGGGCCAAAGTTTTTGCCAGCGACAGTTTTTAAGTCCGTTCCATGACGCTATTAATGATTACGACGCCTATATGAGACCTGAGAACGAGGCTACACTTTCTAGTGTACGACACAACTATGTGCCTTATGTTGGTAATGGCCTATTTGGCCTAGCTTTAGACCATGATAGTCATTTAAATATTAAATATGGGCGGACGCTATCACTACCTGTACGATATCATCCTCTCTACATCATAGAAGATCCAGATATGAAGGAATTTACTGTTGCAGAGTATAAAAAAGGTATCGTAAACAGGTTTCAATGTAGTAATAGCGGCTTACAGATTACTTATCAGTATTATGCACACAGAACAATACCTTCACTGTTTGTGCAAGAAATTTGGATCAATAATCCAAAAAGTAAACCTAGGAATGTACAAATTTCAATGCCCAGAGTATCAGACTGGCCTACGGCTGTCAAACAAACTGTAAAACTTCACCAAGGTGTGGATACTAAAGAGTATGAAGTTGTTACCGGAATGATTGAAGTACCAGATAGTGATAAAGTTATTGCTGTCGCTATTGTGTGCAGGAAGCTTGGAATTACATTACAAATTGATGCTAGAGACGGTTTAGACTTACTTATTTTGACTACCGTACAATACAGTCAGCCTATAAAAAAATCTGAATACGCAAAACAGAAAGATATAGTTGAAACAAAAGCTATAGCAGAAATGGAAAAGGTTATTTCTTTAACCGGAGATAGAGCTGCTGCTAAGAAGCTAAAGGAAAACCATGCTAGAGTCTGGCAGGGGCTGTGGTATACAGGCTTTTACATCTCGGACTCAAAAGTCCAAGGTATAATAAATGGGGACCGCATCAATGCTACTATTTACTCCATTCTGTCCCAAGTGCAGAGCTACGAACACGAGGAACATATAAAGCCAAAGGAGAAAGCTGAAATATTACGTACACTAACTTATTCAGAAGGCTGTTACGGAGGACATTCAACATTAGACGCTTTTAATTTATGGAAGCCTTTAAACAACCTAGAAAACTTGAATAATGTCGCTAGTGTTTGGCTGTTGACATTAGAAAAACATGGATGCCATAAACTCCTCAAAGCTGGAGCTAGTGGAGTCAACCAAGCAATGATACTAAGCTTTGGCAGCTTACGATTCAGCAACCAGCATCTCGAATACAACATTCATCCATCCAAACTACACAGGGACTTTTTATTCCGACGTGTAAACTACGGTAACATGACACATGTTAACATAAGCGTTATAGTCCAGGAAGACAATAAAGCAGCTATATTTGTAGCCTTAGATCGCTCCGATAGAACTTATTATGCCTGTGACGCTGGCTGCCTTGACTCTCCAGTACAGCTAGGTCCGTACAGGAAATACTTCCCAGTGAAACTGACAGATCCATTAACAGCTATACTGTATGTTACGGCAGACCAGCAGCATATGGAAGAATTAAGGCATGCCATTCACGTAGTTGAAGTGGCGGAAGCCCCGGCTCACGAAAACCATGTGATCGCCATGCATAAACACGGTCACAGTTTTGGTGGATTAAATCCTCTGTTCTGGATATCTATTATAGCTCTAATAGTGGTCTTCCACTTATTCTTATTCAGGATAATCATTAATGAGTTCTGTAGTAACGGTGTGGCGTACAAACGCTTGTATAATAAGCCTTGAAGTTGCCTTATAAAGTGCTTAGCTTGACTGATGCCTAGAAATCGTAGATATATTAACTGTCCACAACTGTACACCTAGCATATCTTGACGTGTGACGCGCGAGTTCATACTTCAAGCGCCACTCGAAGTATGAAGTGACAGGCGACAATGTAAGATATGCTAGCCCTACTGGTAAACTATTTAATGAAAACAAATGACTGTCTACACTACATGGTGTTTATGATTTTGACATTAGATATAGGTCTGGAAATTTGCGGTGATTAATAAATAATATTATAGTGTGACATCACAAGAAATAATTTTTGTCATCTAATAAATGTGATATATCGCTTTTCGCGTCACAAATTCTATCGCTTAAGAAGTCATTAGTCTTTTTTTATAAAGTACTGATACTGTAAGCAAAAATATTCAAGTAATGTAAGCACTTGTTTACATTGGTTAGTCCAACGATTTTGCCAGACGGTAGTCATGTGCGGTCGCAGCCTGACCTTTTGGGATGGGGGGGGGGGGGGGGGGGTCATCAAATATATTGGAGCGGCCAAGGTACTCAAAAATATCTGAACCTGCACTTTATCGCCTTGACAATAGAGGCGTTGTTCAGATATTTGTGACCACCTTGGCCGCTCCGATATATCTGATGGCGACTGTACAACAGTATACCTTTATCTTATCAGTAACGCGTAATATAATAATAAAAAATGAGGCATGAAATTAATTTTTAACTAGGTAAAGCAAATGTTGAGTTTTTAATTTTAAGAACGGGATTTATAGTGGAGTACGGGAACGCCTTTTTAACCTATAAAAATGACATAAATCACAAGTCCGATTTTATTTTGTGACCTGTTAGAATACGTTAAGTACTAATAATAAAAAATATTTTTTAACAATTGTTAGCATTGCGCTAGGTATAATACATGTATTTGTTTGCTACACATAGAAAATATTATGTAAGTTTTATTTTTCTCCACCAGGGTATCGCTTTTTACTATTGCAACATAACTTCACATTTTATAACGGTTTTGTCAAGAGCATATGTCGTCTTAGCCATTTGTAATTCGTTTAGAATTCAAGGTCACTTATATTTTAACAAATTGTTTTCGATTATGCTCACATAATCTATTAACCAAACTGTTATAAAATGACAGATGATGTTAAAATAGTTGAATGCAATAGTATGGTAAAGGCATATACTAAATATCTCTATACTCCGCTTAGCGCGTTATTTCTTTGAAACCAAAGCTGCCAAAACCGAGGGGTGCGGGAGGGGAACCGAGCGATTGCTGCGCTGTCATTGATGAAATCAGTGACACCTGAACGTCAAAATAAAATGCACAGCTGGTCGCTAGTGATGTGACGCGATCGATAACTTCTCGATTTATATCGATGATATGTCAAGTATTTATGTTTGGACTACTGATATGTAATAAAGAACGGGACACACAATCAGCCTAAAAAACGGCCCCACGAAAGTGTTTTAAGAACGACTCGTTTCTGGGCCAGTTTCATTAGGCTTTAGTCATAGACAAAACATACCGGTTACAAATTTTCACGAGCCATGCCATATTTTCGGTGAAACTTCTTTGAGACTGTAACTCTACTATATTCTAACTCAATGGTTTGCAAAACCTTACTTCGTCAGCACATTGAAGTAACGTGGGCCGTATTTTTAATAATTTTGCTCCATATTATATAACTGGAACATTACTTGATAATGTTAGAGATAACATGTCATTGTCGATAATAACTGAATAAAAACTTGTCACATCACTAATTCATTCTATGCAGTGGCAGGCAATGCTAGACAGGGAACGCGCGATTGTTCCGTGGCGCATAAGAGAGAGACAAACATTAATGGTTGCCATGGTAACACATTTGTTTACTGTCACATCCAGTAATTACAATTATATTTAGAGTCTGTCCGGAAAGACAAGTGTCGTAGAATGTATGAGCTTCCTAATAAACTACGACACTTCTCTTTCCGGACAAATTATAATAGGTAATTAAGATAAAAAACGTTTTACCAGTGAAATTAAATGCCAAAATTTTGCAGACCAGATGCAACAATAATGCGTTTTAATGCCGCAAGCAAGCGATGTTACATACATGACTGAAAGGAAAGACAACTTTCTCTCTCACACCGTCGAGTGAAGCGACTGTTTGCGTGGCAGCGGGGTTCGCCCGGCTATGCGGCGTCTTGGGTTATTTATTAGTCTATGGGTAAAGGAAAATATATCTTGTATAATCTTTTTTTGTTGTTATAAACAAATATCTATATAACCTAGCGCGTCGTCTTAAACTGTTAGATTTTTTTTTACTATAAGTAATCATATCATATTCTCTAACTAAAAAAGAAAATCGCACTTGTGAGTTATCGAAGCTCAAAACTGTTCGCGTACTGTAGTATTAATGCTAAACCATTTTACAATTTGTGTCCAATTGAATTACCTATTCCTCTAAAAGTTTTTCAATGTTAAACCAGCTTTCTTCGTATAAGTACTTGGTATCGCGTTAAATGGCTGCGTCACTTTCGTTTGCGTTATAAAGGAAAGAGACAGGCACCTCGCAAAACAATAGCAAACTGCAAAATTAATTAAATATTTTATTCTAAGAAAGTTATCTAAGTAGTCAGTCAGTATGCCCTTGTATTGTTCCAATTATGGGAAGTTTATATAATTAAGTGTAAATAATTTATTAATATTGAAGAATGCTTATTTAGTTGGTATTATTTTATTTGCTTGATCTCTTATAATGCTACATAACTAAATTGAAAGTTCAGCATGAAGTATATTGGACAATGTTCTAAACCATATAACCGTCTTAATAGTCCAAAATTCATTAAGACTCTATGTTACATTTCTTTAGAGTTCAAAATTGAACGAAGTCATCAGTTCATTATCATTACATGCTTGAAATTACATCTAGTCTAGGTAACTAATTTAGTAATTTGTTATAAAAATTATGTTTTTTTTTAAATTAAATTAATCATTTTATTTTAGAGTGTGTGCGGAAAGAGAAGTGTCGTAAAATGTTATTAGTACAGTCGCCATCAAATATATCGGAGCGGCCAAGGTATTCAAAAATATCTGAATATGCACTTTATCGCCTTGACAATAGAGGCGTTGTTCAGATATTTGTGACCACCTTGCCTGCTCAAAAATATCTGATGGCGACTGCATATATCGGAACGGCCAAGGTACTCAAAAATATCTGAACATGCACTTTATGGCCTTGACTAAAGAGGCGTTGTTCAGATATTTGTGACCACCTTTGCCGCTCCGATATTATTGATGGCGACTGCACAACGATTAACACTGCTATGCACAACATAACCAGCATGTTATATGCTTTAATGTATTTCGTGCTGAATACTTAGTCTTTAATAAAATAAAGCTGTAAACGAGATTGTGAATAAAGATGTTTTTGTTAAAACATTGTTTTATTGATTCCGTATAGTGTTATTTTACTTTTAATTCATGTCCATAACTAACTTTCAAAATTGTATAGGCAAAAACATGTAAGTATCCAAGGTCTTACGCCTTGGATACATGTGTACATACAGTCGCCATCAGATATATCGGAGCGGCCAAGATGGTCATTCATAAATATCTGAAAAACTTGTCAAGGCGATAATATGCATATTCAGATGTTTTTTAGTACCTTGCCCGCTCCGATATATATGATGGCGACTGTACTTAAATGGAATCTTTGAATCTGAAAGGCTTTTTATATACTACTACATAATTATTTTCCAAAAAAAATGTGATATTGCTCATCGTAAATAAAGACGCCTTTGGAAATAAAGATAAGGCTAGCAATTTGTAGCATTGTGATTAAATTAATAACTTTATGTTAAAAAAAAGTAGAATTAAAGTACCCGACTGAGGTTGCAAGCGATTTATTGTTTGGCGCGAAAATCCACCATTTTGTTTCATTATACCCTGTCACTCCCACAGCTGAGACGCATATCCAATAGTAATAACACCTCACACGACGTAATGCTTCAAGCGATGTAGGCAGTAAGGCGTGCCAAAGAAATGGACATACATAGTATACATACTCCTACTTACTCTAGAAAAACATTACCCTCCTTCCGAACCTGTAGTCGGGTAAAATTAAATGTAATTAAAGACAGGCCTCCCCTAAAGAGCGCCATAGCGCCCTGTCTTCAGCTTGCCGCATCCAGCATCTGTCTGCAGTCTTTCGCAGATCGTCATCCCACCTGGCCAGAGGGCGTCTTACACTACGTTTGCCGAGACGCGGTTTGGGATTAAAGCATGTGTCACATCCCAATTACAAGTAATAAAAGGATCTTCCTCCTAGCGTTTGTCCCAGCTTTTTGAGCCTGGGGTTCGCTCGGCAACCTAATCCCAGGAATTGGCGTAGGCACTAGTTTTTACGAAAGCGACCGCCATCTGACCTTTAAACCCAGGGAGGAAACTAGGCCTTGTTGGGATTAGATCCGGTTTCCTTACCATGTTTTCCTTCACCGAAAGCGACTGGTAAATCAAATGATATTTCGTACCAAGGATGGACAATGCCTATACTAAATCGCGTTCCTCGAACCTTCAGGCTATACGTCTGTTTTCGGTACAATGTGCCACAGCGCCATCTGTTGAGTCTGGAGTCGAGTTATTCTGTCAGCGTTAATCGCCGAACAAAATATTAGAAACTAGAATTTATTTATTTAATCTTAATTGCACAAAATAAGATGGTACTAATGGCGGACTTAATGCCATAAGGCATTCTCTACCAGTCAACCAATGGGCTTAACAGAAAGGTTAAGTAGGAATTTAGTGTTTGTGGTGACCGATAGATGACGCTAGTGCTTTAGCCTGAAATAGGGGAACGCGATTTTGTATAGGCATTGTCAATCCATGTCTTTATCATCCTTGTGTCGTACATAACTTCCGAAAAACTCAGTGGTACAGTCTCCATTAAATATATCGAAGCGGCCGGAGGCGTTGTTTATATATTTGAGACCACTTTGGCCGCTCCAATATATTTGGTGGCGACTGTACGAGCCGGGGTGACCTAATAAAAGGATAATAACTGAATAAAAGACGCACATCAAAAAATTCTATAAATATATTTACAAAATATGGCTTCCAAATATTAAGGCACGTATACACTGTAATATCATTCAGATCACACCGCACAGAGTCTATGTTATGTACAATTTTCATTAGTCTTTGGACGGTGTTATGCAGAAGATAGGATAGAAAATAAAATTTAAATATACTAGTAGTCCGCCTCGAACTGAAAACTCGCGATTTTCTTACAAACGAGTTGACCAATATAACAAGACCCTAATGATGATTTTTTCGAGCCTTTAGCTCCATAACTTCTTCATCGATCATGCTCATGAACGAACTCTCAATTTGTATTGAGCTCTACTACAACCCCAACAAATTTCATATAGATCAGAAAAACGATACTAAACTAATCGCGCGACAACTATTCAAAATCAAAACGTCATCGAAATGCAGGGACGTCTAGGTAGCCAGCTGACAGTTCTGTTACGTCTGAAGTTGTCTGAAAGAACTTCACTTCGCTTACGCTCCGCTCGTTCGAAAAGAGAACAGACAAACTCGGCTCCCTATAAACCATTTAATTTGTTTCCTGTATAATTCTTTATTTAACAATAAAATAAGTAACTTATAGTATGTGCTTATATTCTGCATAACACCATCCATATTATCTAACCTACTTACATAAAACATTCCGAATAGACTCGTTTTGTTCAAAATCACATACAATTTTGTACATTATGTACTTTTACTAACAAAGAGTTAGGTACAAGGGAATATAGTCTTTACTTCAAGGCTTTAACTCAGACTAGTAAAACGGTTGTTAGGAATTTGAACCTTATGTAGATACATATAGGTTCCTTTCTAGAATGACGGTCAAAACGGTATACTAAATTAAAGCCTGACCAGAAGTATATGATCTGATCATGCGCCATGTTTCATTGGAACTAATTTCTTACACTGGCAATAGTTTTAATGACAGGATGACATGCATGTGTGAGTGCATGTGATAGGCTGTCACTGTTGTCAAGTGTCTTTGGGACGGTTTACTTGAATAAAAATAAAGTGTTGAATATTAAATAATAAACCACAAAAAAATCCCAAAACTATCCATATTCAAGATCGAAACATTGTAAATAGTGTGTATAATAAACTGATGTAATTAATACGCTCGGGAAATGATACTATTTCGCTGTGAAACATTTTCAAATTAACATCAGAGCTGACAGGTAAACAAATCAGTGAAAAATCAAGATGTCACTATACCATAAAGAATAACACGCTCTATGACTGTTGCCATATAAATGAGAATAATGGCACCCTCTTGACAATAATCATATATTTCTGGTCAGGCTTTAGACATATATGCATCGTTGAAAAAACTTAAAGCTCGATTGAGAGCAGGCTAAAATGTGAAAAAAATATACTTCTGCTTAAAAAATACAAACAACGTAATATTAAAAACAGGTACAGTCGCCATCAAATATATCGGAGCGGCCAAGGTACTCAAAAATATCTGAACATGCACTTTATCGCCTTGACAATAGAGGCGTTGTGCAGATATTTGTGACCACCTTGGCCGCTCCGATATATCTGATGGCGACTGTACTTAAATGACGACTGTAAAAATAGGCTATTAAATACGGGTTGTTTTTTTCAGAAAAATAATTATTAAGAGATTAAAAATAGATACATAACGGTTACCGATATGGTTTCAGCCGGAATTTGACTTAAATTAACAGAACATAAGGTACGTTACAGAATGGTCCAGTAATATTTGAACTATTGGCGTGAGAAGACATCGCGTCATAATAATTAGTCTATCTTATTTAAATAACAGAAGAACAAGAAAAGTATTTCAAAGTCAAATAGTTTGCGATTGGCAGATGATTTTTATACAATTGAATGTGTACCTTGTTGTCAGAAGCATAAAGTCAAAATTATAAGCATCACACCATAGGTGCGGTGTTTTGAATATTGACTTTGAATAAAAATCATGTGTCTAGTTCAAACTTACTTTGAAATATCTGTATGTTCAAAAGTTAAATTTGATCTATTTTGCAGAGAACCAATAACGGATATACAACGTGTTACACCCAAGACTAAAAACCTGAAAACTGTTTGTTCAGAATCGAGAGTGGAATCGATTGCAGTATATCTTAACATGGGTATACTTTTTCTTAGATTTTCCCATTTTTTACTTGTCGAGTCTAAAAGTTTCCCAATACTACAGTTTACCATTCTATCGAGAGGTTAAGAGATAGAGGTTGAATATTTAATAATGGCTGGCAGCTTTGACTTTGTTTTTTCGCTTTAAATTGTGTCATGTGGGATGTGGGTTGTCATTGTCAAAGTATGTCATCTTATGTCATGTCATACAAATTGACAAAGTAGGAGGATGTTGATAGGTTGACATGACATATCTAGAGATGTGACAACAACGCAACAAATGTAGAGTTAACAATTGAATAGAATTGCAAGGATAACTAAACATACGAATATCTCTACAAAATATAACGGTTACACTCACGTCACTTTAGTCACTTCGCGCGACATGTTTCGGAGAGCTTAGGTCTCCATCTTGACGTGACGTGACGTGAGTGTAACCGTTATATTTTATAGTGATAGTATGTCTCACGAAAGTTTAAATTTAATACGAATATCTTTCGAAATAATTAACTGATTGAAAAATAAATACTCTAGATTAATTAGCAATAATAAAAATCATTGGGGGTGTCTGGGGTTTTTAGTGGCTCAAGTAACACGTTGTATACATTAAGGTCATAATTTGAACAGGAAAAATGTTGACACTGCATCTAAATTTAGGTTATTTTAGGCTGTAAATTGATTTTATTTTCGTTTGTTTAACAAGTTAGGTAGCTTCTCACACCATTCGTGTAATAAACACTTAAATGTCTAGGAATAAAAATGGAAAACTAACTATACAGATCTTGATTGATACTTACAATTATTATGTCAAATTGATTATAAAAAGCGTATGAACGTTATTATACAACCGCATTTAATATAAAAATACTTTGTGCACAAAAAATATTTTTAGACAATTTTGTCAAAAAAATTGGCAACATTGTCGATTATATACGAGATCAACAATAAATATTTGATTATATATAATTTTATTGTCATAACGTATGTGCGCGCATATTTGGCCATCATTGTACAATTACTCACACATAGTATAGTATTTATCTAAGGCACATTGTTAATTTTATAAAAGGCATCTATATCACTAATACATCCAACTCTTAAATTTCCTAGGTTCGTTGACTTACTAGTAATGGTAATTTGTATTACTAAAGAACCTACATAACTCGAACACACTTGTTTTCTGTTACTGACGCCATCTTTTGAGTCACAAAAAAGTGACAGCTCTAGCTGTAAGCGTTACAGAGAACCAACGCCATCTCTCGACGTTACATAACAATGAGGTTTCCGGAATCAATTTTCACACCAGCTCGCAGCACCGTGGCGAGAGGAATCTACCGATTATGACAGCTAGGCCTCAATCATTTTATTATTTATGGATGGTATAGGAAGGATGGAACTCTCTTATAGGAAAACGGTCGAAAGTGTCCAGCGGTAAGCACTAAACAATAGTTCCAAATATCTCCGGGTGGCCTAGGTATAGTTTCAGCACTTGAAATGAATTACCGATATTTAATACTTATATGACTTTCTAAATAAAATTAATATTCAGAGTGTTTTTCATCTCCGCAAATAATTATTTTGGATTGAATATTTTTAATTTCAAAATTAATACAATCAAATTTAATATCATTGTGGCGCCATCAGTTTATCACCTTTTGACGGACACTTTTGTAACTTAGAGATTTATAGCCTTCTTGTACCATCCATATTATTATTGGTGGAATTTGACAGCTCCTGTCAAGACCTCTCGTCATAGTGCCGCCACCTGGTGAAAAATTCGATTCCTGAAACCCTAATTGCAATGCCATCTCAGGACTGAACGGAAAAGTGACATCTCTCGGTAAAACATTAAAGTTACATCGCCACATCAAATTTTATAAAGTGGAGCTAGTACTTCGACCAACAAGTCTGGAAGAGATCGCTTATTAGCGATAAGACCGCCTATTGTTTGCCTCTTTTATGTTCATCATGTTTTTTTCTACTGAGCTGTAATTTTTTGAGGTGTGCTATAAAGCATTCATTCAAGTCAGGCCGAAAGAAAAGTCAGTGTGCATCTCCTTCTGACTAAGGAAGTTATGACGTCACCTGACAATAATGTCAACGACAAGAAGTCAAAATGTGAATTTTGTAACGAGTGCGAATGAGTCACTGCCCCTTACTTTATGCTCTTTATCAGATCGTTTTTCTAGTATTCTACGACTGTTTTGCTCAGTAATAAGGTTCGATTCAGTTTGGCAAAAAAGTGTAAGGACTAGCTCCACATTATAAAGCCACATCTCGACATATAGTGGAGTACGGGAACGCCTTTTTAACCTATAAAAATGACATAAATCACAAGTCCAATTTTATTTTGTGACCTGTTAGAATACGTTAAGTACTAATAATAAAAAATATTTTCTAACAATTGTTAGCTTGCGCTAGGTATAATACATGTATTTGTTTGCTACACATAGAAAAGATTATGTAAGTTTTATTTTTCTCCACCAGGCTATCGCTTTTTACTATTGCAACATAACTTCACATTTTATAACAGTTTTGTCAAGAGCATATGTCGTCTTAGCCATTTGTAATCCGTTTAGAATTCAAGGTCACTTATATTTTGACAAATTGTTTTCGATTATGCTCACATAATCAATTGACCAAACTGTTATAAAATTACAGATGATGTTGAAATAGTTGAATGCAATGGTATGGTAAAGGAAAATATATCTTGTATAATCTTTTCTTGTTGTTATTAACAAATATCTATATAATACCTAGCGCGACGTCAAAAACTGTTAGAAAATATTTTTAACTATAAGTAATCATATCATATTCTCTAACTAAAAAAGAAAATCGCACTTGTGAGTTATCAAAGCTTAAAACTGTTCGCGTACTATACTAATATTATAGGAATATTAATAGAAAGTTACGATATTGACTAACCGACGGCGAGAGGTCTAGCTGTCATACTCTACCAATCATGTTTAATTAGTGGATTTTGACAGTTGCTGTCAAAACGACCTCTCCGCTCCGGTGCTGCCATCTATTGAAAAACTCGATCGTGAAAGCCCTCATTACACCAGACTCCCATAAATCACAGTGAATTTAGTCATTGCACGCGACAAGGCTATGTGTTCTTCTAACACAACCCATTGTACAGTCGCCATCAGATATACCGGAGCGGCCAAGGTGGTCACAATATCTGAACAACGCCTCTATTGTCAGGGCGATAAAGTGCTTGTTCAGATAGTTTTGACTACCTTGGCCGCTCCGATATATTTGATGGCGACTGTATAAGCAATAGAGCACACATAAGCAGTCTCTCCTTAGGGTTAAAAGTTCATCACTTGTGAGTGAAGGATGTCGACGATTAGGATATAAACCTACAGATTATAAATGGTGCTTTTTAGACACCATTGCGGAACCATTTCTGAGGTCTAGAGGCTGTACCACTCTATGGATTTCACATTTTCAAGACCAGCGAGATGTTTGTTTCTTTGCGATTGTGACACCATCTACGTATACAGTGTGTACATTTTATACGGGCGTATATTGTACTGGCGATTAGTAATGGACCTAGAGAACCTATTTACATTTATTTCTTTATGAAAATAAGGATTTTTTTTACAATATACATAAAATATATCCAATCCATCCATGACAATTAAATTACCGATGCGTCATGTCAGTTACGTCACTTATGTCAGTTTTAAATCAGTTGTTTAGCGTACATTGGTGCCCGGTAGAACTTTAAAAAATCGTTACGCATAATTAATAACACTATTTAACAAAATGATTATACTATATGAGTCCTATTGCTGGATACTATAGGTGGATAAAGTGTACGCCCGTATAAAATTTACAGGCCGTATATTTGCGCTTTTATCTTCATTCGCAGCGATAGGACAGAGTCAAAGATCCCTGGCTGGTATTTAGAGCTCCTCATAGAACGCTAGCCGTGTGTTGGTGGAGCCTTGCCTTAGCTTTCGCAGGGTGGAGTATTTGGTGTCACCCGCTTTTGCTTGTGCCTCGTGCAATCTGCAATGGAAATTTAGTATGAGTAAAAAAAATTTCAACTGTTGCTTGCGAATTCGTACGCGCCTACATAAACTTAATGGCAATCATTTACTTAGAGCTCATAAAATTCCACCCCAATTTTCACCTTCTTAAGGGATGATTTAAGTGGTAAAAACTATCCTATGTCCTTTCCCGGGACTCAAACTGTCTCCACACTTTTCATCTAAATCGGTTCAGCGATTTGAGC
Organism: Pammene aurita; assembly: GCA_947086415.1. NCBI lineage: Eukaryota > Metazoa > Arthropoda > Insecta > Lepidoptera > Tortricidae > Pammene > Pammene aurita. The sequence continues at coordinate 5,343,048 of OX352307.1, forward strand.
GTGAAGTGTCGATGAGTAGAGACGTGATAGAAAAGGCGCAATACACAGCGGAATTCAGCTATCATAGACACAAATCAGTAATTGCTGGACCTGCCCCAATCTACCTAATCCATCAGTAATCCTAATACAAAACTAGATAAATGTCCGATTTATTACCTTATTTGCCCAATCCCATTATTATTTTACAAGGATGGACAATATCCATACAAAATCGCGTTCCCTTATTTCAGGTTAAAGCACTAGCGTCATCTATCGGTCACACCAGACACTAAATCCTAGTTTCTAATACTTTGGTCGGCGCTTAACGCTGACAGAATAACTCGACTACAGACTCGACAGATGGCGCTGTGGCACTTAGTACCGAAAACAGATAAAATAACAAGGATGATTAAGACATGGATTGACAATGCCTATACAAAATCGCGTTCAGGCTATACGTCTGTTTTCGGTACTAAGTGCCCCAGCGCCATCTGTCGAGTCTGGAGTCGAGTTATTCTGTCAGCGTTAAGCGCCGACCAAAGTATTAGCAACTAGGATTTATAGTCTGGTGTGACGGATAGATGACGCTAATGCTTTAACCTGAAATAAGGGAACGCGCTTTTGTATGGATATTGTCCATCCATGTCTACAGTTAGGTGCATAACTGAGTCAAAATTAGTACCTTAGTAAAATGTAAATAATTTGATAACAATCAAAGTTACATAAAAGTTCTAAACGTAAAATATTAATCCTTGGGTACCGCTACAAAACTGCTTCACAAATTATTTTCTTCCGACTTATACATTTTTCTCAATTTCATACCGAAAACTGTGAAATTTCACCTAATTTATTTTTCCCATTATTTCATTTTTTCTTAGGCATTCCCAATTCAGTAACTCATTTAAAGTAAGGAATTCCACGACCATAATTTTAGTTATCAAACATTTAAATCAGGCTTATTTTTGTAATTAGTTACTGGCAATGTATTGTCAGGTGCAAAACTGAGTCAAGGCAAATGGCCGAACAACTTTCTCGTTAGTTAATTTTTGTAGCGGACTTCATTCTGAGATAACCATAAAAATACGTGAGTGATATAAAAGTCATACACCTCATTTTAAAGAGCATATAATGTACTATTTCAACTAATTGTCTTACCTGGTTGTGTAAAAGAAAAATATCAATATCGGGTTAAATAAAAAAAATGTAGTTTAACGGTTTTTGGTTCAAAATCATGGACGAATAAAAAAATCAAGATTGTGAATGCAATGAATCGAAATTGGCTTTCATATGGATACATAGCTGACACCGAGACGAACAAATATAACCTGAAAGTTTTTATTTTTTTCATAATTGATAAGACTTATCTTCATTTAACGATGTCGGTGCAAAACTGAGTCAGTACCAAATATTATCTAATAGAGAAAATGTTTATTTTTATCTACAATAACATAATAGGTCAGTAAGTTTATTAGCGTTGTTACCAATTAATAATAAAATAGTAACTTAATAACTAGCCTCTTCTGAAATAATGAAAGAAACATGTCAAAGTGATGCACATTGGTTCAGTTATGCACCTAACTGTATATCATCCTTGTTATTTTAGTACAAAACTACTACGATAAACTATTTAAATATTTTATCTTGTCTGTGGTCACGCCGCAAATAAACAAGGGATTTTGACAACCCCGAAAACGTAACCGATACGTTCCAAGGCAGTAGCTGTCACATCGTGGAGATGGACACCCTTGATATAATAGCTGAATTTCGCAAGTGTGTGTGTGCGTATAACGGAATAATAGGCATGGTGATTTTTTTTCATGTATGGTATCAATCGATTCGTTTTGTTGTGATGATCATATGTCTATATGGGGACAATTGCGTTAAAGCAACACAAAAGTCATAAATGAGACTTAAAGTCCGAGATTTGCATTTGTTTCTCAAAACGCTCCTAACAAAATGACGTGCAAAAGTGACGTCACGATCACATAGTCGCCCTGTTTAAAGTATGGAAAAAATATGAAATTGCTATTTTTACAGTGAAATTTTGCGTTTATGTATATATATGGTTGCTATACAATTTATTTTACAGTAAAATGTTAAAAATCGAATGGTATCATTGTTTGTTTTTTATTTCGCACTTTAAAAATCGTAAAATTTAGATATTTTATATCTTTGAGCCATTTCAATAGAATTTATAAATTTTCACTTTAGTTGGATATATTGATCATTTTGCATCCTATCAACTAAATTTTATTGTATAATTCAACATGTGTCATCATGCCTATTAGATACCTGTCTAGTGTCGCCGCGCCTCGTTCCACCCGCAACACAGAGAACTCGCACCGCAAAGACTCGAGCTGCTGCTGAAGATGCTTCGACTTCGCCAGGTACTCCACTCTGCAATCAATTGTTATTCATATAATTTAAAACATAAAAAGAACCGACTTTATTTAGCCTACTCCGCCTATAACATTTGAAGAGTTCCCTTGATTTCTCCAGGATCCCATCATCAGATCCTAACCTGATGTCAATGGGACTAACTATCAAGTACACCCTTTCAAACAAAAAAATAATTCCAAATCGGTCCAGCCGTCTTCGAATAATCGGACTAAATATCCCGATCCCGATGGATTGAGAACCTTCTCCTTCGAAATCTTTAACAATTCAATGATTTATTATGTATTCTACTGGATGTGACATGTAGAGCAAATTTTTCTCAAACATGCTCGGAAATGGTCGCATTTTGTTCGTAAATTGAAAATGCAAAGTGCTCAATATTATTAAAAAATAAAAACGCAGCGGAAAAAAATGAGTTTCAATAGAATCATTTTACTCCTAGGAATAAAATGACTATATGAGAATCCATTTTCGTCCGCTTCGTTAACTTTTTAAATCCTACGATTGCAAATAAATGACTAAGGAAATGTTGCATCCTGCCAATTGAAACCTTCGTTTCAAAATGTTGCAGACACGATGTCGCGATTCGAGATGCGCGCACTGGCGCATGCGCGTATCGGACGATTAGTGTCTGTGGTAATATATTTTTTTAAATATGCAAAATAAAAGGCGGCAATTCGTTGTGAAAAACTTATCGTTTTCTATAAAATAGTAAACAGTATGAGCTCAAATTACAAAATAGATGGCACACCGCCTCATTTGAAAGAAGAAACAAGCTTAATAAAGAACAACTTGCTTCCTGATAAGTCGCGGGACCAATATAACAGGACTTACGACACGTTGATGCTGTGGAAGGACAGCCAAAATGCTAGAAATTTGTTTGATTTCCTCACATAATTTCAGAAAAGCACTATGTATACCTCAATGGAAACAGGCATTTTCCGACTCGGAACTTTGCCAGGCCTTTTCCATCCCTCGGCAACAATGTGCGCCATGTTTGGCGGTTGACAGCTATGACAGAATCAAAGAGTAGTATAGACTTGAAGTGATTTTCACTACAACTTTTGGGACAAAGAATTTCTTAGGGATGTCATATCCTGTTACTCAATGGAACAATTAGTTTTTCTGTACACCTACCGTTCCTTCTCGATCTCCCTGGACAGGCGGTGTATGTGCGGGTCCTCGTCAGACACGAGCAGGCACGAGTTGAGCTCGGGCTCCGCTGACCCATTCACCGGGGGCTCCCCTAGCTCCGCCGGCAGGGAGCAGGTAGAGGGGAAGAGGCTCGATGGGACTGTGCTTGATGACTGCAAGAAAAATTGGAGGTTAGGCTTTATAAGGTCTGGATTGAGTCTATTTTTTGCCAGAAAATAAATATATGAAACCGACTGCATTAATGCAATAAAAAAGTTCCTAGCCTAGTCGGTAGTGACTCTGCCTATGAGGTGCCCAGGAGGTCCCGGGTTCGAATCCTGGTCAGGGCATTTATTCCTGAGTTATGGATGTTTTCTATATATTTAGGTATTTATCTATATCTATATATCTATTATATATATCGTCGCCTAGTACCCACAAGACAAGCCTTATTGAGCTTACTGTGGGACTAGGCTGATTTGTGTAAGATTATCCCATATTTATGTATTTATTTAATTCCTAGATGCCACAAACCTCAGGAATGACAGGAACTAAGTGTATAAAAAAAACTAAATTACTATTTCATTGACGTGTTGTTTCGTTCTTGTGTAGTCAATAGAGATTGTGACCCTGATAGATGGAGCTTAGAGAATTCAACCGGAGCGGAGCATATCTGTCATTTTCTATACAAAAAGGTCTGCCGTCTTTTACGTACGTAACGTACAAATAGCCACGTCAGATAGGAACGGAGGGGAATGCCTGTCAATGGCCGCCCCGGTTGGTTGAATAGGCATGGTGAATTTATTTCACTTGGTGGTCAACTGAGCCCGCAGAGCACTGAGCCCGCAGGTTCAGTTGACCACTTCGTTTTTTTTCATAGGTGACTCGACCCACACTAATCGGATAACTCGACCCCGGGTTCAGTCGACTACTATTTCCTGATAAGGGCCCGCTCAGGCCACGGGTTCAGTCGACTACTATTTACCACTCGGTGGTCAACTGAGCCCGCAGGTTCAGTTGCCCACTTCGTTTTTTTTCGTAGATGAATCGACCCACACTAATCGGATAACTCGACCTGCGGGCTCATGCCCACACAAACTTTATTTATTTACCTATGTTTCGGCGATCTCGGAAACGTAGATTCATTTCTAATGTGCTCGATAGTCGTGTGAGGCACGAAATCTGGGTTTTTTTTTTAAAGAAAAGCAAATGTTATTTATTTAAAACGACATTTTAATAAGACTTAAATTACATTTAACGGTCCATTTTATCTCAAATAAAATTATGACTGCTACGACTACGGTATCCGGATTAACAAATTAATCTTAAAAAACTAAATCATATTGCCTCTGCTTGCGAACTATATTTCCAAACGTTTTCGGTGCACTTGAAACTAAACTTAAATTTCCTTATTGCACAGTACAACATAATGTCAAAAACATAGCCATACAGATGTATTGCATAATGCCTTGCCCTCGTATTTTCACGGAAACGCCTGAACATGTCATGCTATTTCAGTCAGTGTTAGTACTAAAAGTACCAAGGTTGAATGAAGTAGCATGACAAATACGAGCGATTCCGAGAAAATGCGAGGCCGTATGCACTACATATTTATGTATTCTGATATAAACATAAATTCAAAATAGCCTAACACCAGACTACCTAATTCCCAAAACACAATAAAAAGTGCACCGGAAATTTGAAATGTTAACAAAATAATCTTACAAAACTAAACGATATCTATTCTCTCTTTACCACAGAATATATATTAGTACCATATTTACTTGTTTTTTATATCTGCAAATATATTTGTTCTTCTCTTCTCAATAACATATATAATAGTAGTAGGTAGGTTTTTTTAAGGACAGAACTAATTAAATAACGGTAACATTTACATTCGTAACTGCTCAATGCACAACTCAAGGCTAACTTTATTATCTTCCAATTCCTTTATTTTATCCTTTATGTGGTCATTTATTTCAATAACATCTGGGTCTCTTTTAGTAAATCGTTTATTTCGCACTTTATCGACGTCTTTTCTAATTAACCTCTGTAATACTACCAGCAGTTGTAGTATGTTCGGTTTCGGCTTTATATTTACATTGAATTGGGCACAGCTGTAATTAATACTTTATGTAAATATGTTGCCAGCAAATAATTATTTTATAAAATCGTTTATTGATAATACATATTCTTAAATATTACATGTCAGCAATTAAATCTAATCTTATTATGTAAAGAAGCCAAACAAAATACAGAAAACTGTTTAAACATCATCTCGCCCCGCGACCCTCCCTGAGGCCACGGGCTGAATTGACTCTTAGGCGGTAAGTAATGGTAGACTGATCCCGCGGGCTGAATTGACTCTTAAGGCGGAATCAGACGGTTCACTCGGATGAACATTCATCCGAGTGAACCTCGGGTGATTGTTCGGCACTTTTGGTTCACTTTATGATCAGACGTGTCACTTCGGGTGAAAGGTGCGGAATGAAACATAAAAATGAACGAAAAATGAACCGTCTGATTCCGCCTTTAGGCGGTAAGTAATGGTAGACTGATCCCGCGGGCTGAATTGACTCTTAGGCGGTAAGTAATGGTAGACTGATCCCGCGGGCTGAATTGACTCTTAGGCGGTAAGTAATGGTAGACTGATCCCGCGGGCTGAATTGACTCTTAGGCGGTAAGTAATGGTAGACTGAGCCCATGGGCTGGGTTGACCCTTGGGTCGAGTCGCCAGTGAAGAAAAAAAAATGGTCAACTTAGCCCGTGGGCTCAGTGCTCTGCGGGCCCAGTTGACCACCAAGTGATTTATTTCATGTATGTTCTCAATCGATTCGTTTTGTTGTGAGGATTAAATGTCTATATGGGGCCAAGTGCGTTAAAGCAACACAAAAGTCAGAAATGAGACTTAAAGTCCGAGATTTGCATTTGTTTCTCAAAAGGCTCCTAACAAAATGACGTGCAAAAGTGACGTCACGATCACATAGTCGCCCTATTTAAAGTATGGAAAATTTATGAAATTGCCGTTTTTACAGTGAAATGTTGCGTTTATGTATATGGTTGCTATACAATTTATTTTACAGTAAAATGTAAAACATCGAATGGTGTCATTGTTTTTTTTAATGTCGCACTTTAAAAAATCGTAAAATTTAGAAATATTGCAGCTTGATATCTTTGAGCCATTTTAATAGAATTTTTAAATTTTCACTTTAGTTGGATATATTGATCATTTTGCATCCTATCAACTAAATTTTATTGCATAAAAGGTTGTCTGGAAGAAATCGCTCATTAGCGATAAGACCGCCTGTTGTTACCTCTACCTAAATTTATCTAATTGTAAAATTTGTGCTTGTAACTGTATGAGGTGTGCAATAAAGAGTATTTATTATTATTAATTAAACAAGTGTCATCATGCCTATTATCTGAGAGATGGAGGGATGTATATTTGCTAGAATAAAGGGTACTCTCTCTGTCGCCGTTAGCTTAAGAAACTGTTGTAAAAAATGTAATAGATGTAAGATAATCATTTTCTCAAATTATACAAATCTGTCTTTTATTAAAGTGTATAAAACTGTGTTCTTATGTTTAGTTCTTAAGACAAGTATTGATTTATGTCTTAATTTTATTGATATTATGTCGTAATACCCAAAATATCTAGATAATAAGAATTTTGTACTAATCTATGAAAAAATGTCCCATAATAATATCAATTTACACCCTCCTACAATCATGTAATAGTTTAAGTTTATTGGTTAATAAACGACTAACACACTCTGCACGTACCAGCCATTAGTACGAGTACGCTAGTAATCCTATAAAATAGACGAGCACTCGTACTCATCGCTCACTTCTACAACAACTCCCAGCGGGGAAACACCTGCAACTACACTGCTCAGATGTCTTTACAAAGCTAAATAAGTGTTTTTATTCATGTCTCTACATGACCTGGTAAATGGCACAGCGGGTCAGCGCTACATTGGTTCAACGTGGTAATCCGGTCTGCACACAACAGCTGGTCCTTCGAGCTCCGGATATCAGAAAACTGCTGCCATTTGAAGAAAGAAACAAGTACGCGCTGAGCTAGATTAATTTCGCTCAGAATCTTCATACGGTGTCCGGCTTAACCGCTGATACACCTGCCCGCTTTCGCGGAAGAGCCCTGTGCTATTTACCAGCTTGCTGGACGGACCGCTCGTGTAGAGGCCATACTCCACGTTCGTGTCCTGGCAACTTTCGTTTCAACGTCACATGGTTGACGTATTTACTCTGCTTTCGGACGCTCTGGCACTTGCACTTAGCCTTCGCGCGAGATTCAGTGCTTCAGGGATTAACGCCCAAAAGTAAGTAAAGTGATTTGTAGGGCCGCTTTTACTGCACTAGGCAGTGTCAGCCATTAGGTATTAGGTAGGTAAGGTTAGGGAACCCCACGTGCGTCAAGAAGCAAGAAGAAAGAAGAAGATGTCCGATCATACGCTCAAGATGTCTCTTCGCTCACACAAGGGACAACCTTCCAGAGCCGTTACTCCGCCGTCTGGTGAAACAACCTCCGGCGATACCAATACATGGGACAAAGGCACCAGCAGCACTCTTGGCGATGGTATAGTGAAAAGTGCGACGAAAAGTTAGCTCTGTTGCTAGCGGAACTCGAGGTTCATAAAGCCGCCCTCGCCGTTGCTAATAAAGAGACGGAAACTGCCAAGTTAAGGCTACAGATTGCCCAGCATGAGGCGCAATCTGTTAGCGGTAAGCCCGAACCTCTTGTCGAAAAAGACGAGCAACGCGTGAGGAATTGGGTAGAACGACAGTCCCAGCTAGACCAGAGCAATTACGGAACAAAAAATGAAGCGTCCGCGTTACCCACAATACGCAATTTCGCCCCTAGCGCGCCGGCGCCCAGCGCCCCGCGCCCCGCGAGCCGCATATGAGTACTCATCGCCCGCCGCGAGATGTGTCTAGTCATTATGCGCCCATTATGCATAGGCCACCCGAATTACCCGCTTTCGACGGTAATATCACAGAATGGATCGCATTCCGTGCCGAATTTGACGATACCGCGCCCATGTTTAGTTACGTAAATAACGTCAGTCGAATTAGGCGCGCGTTGAAAGGTGAAGCGCGTACCGCGGTGAAATCCATCATGTATACCGTCCAGGATCCATACGAGATAATGGAGGCCTTAGAGAGGCAGTTCGGGGACCCTGAAGAGATCATGTTGACTGAGCTACATAATGTTAAACGCATGCCGCGCCTAGCCGAAGATAACAGTAATATCGTGTCTTTTGCCGCGCACGTCGCAAATGCAGTAGCGACGATAAAATCATTAAAACAAGAAAAATACTTGTACGCGCCAGAGCTAGTCAACAAGATCGTCGATAAGTTGAACCTTATTGTTACGGTACGGTACGGTACTTATCGGTACGGTACCTAGTAGGTACGAATGGGGCAAGTTCAAACTACACTGCTCAGATGTCTTTACAAAGCTAAATAAGTGTTTTTATTCATCTCCTTACATGACCTGGTAAATGGTACAGCGGGTCAGCGCTACATTGGTTCAACGTGGTAATCCGGTCTGCACACAATACTCTCGATTCCTAAAAGCATCTCCATGGTTTCCTTGTCATTTTTCTCAACTCCCGTCCCTACATCAGCGGGCCTGCTAATTCAACCCAGAAATCGTCTAATGAATACTAGCTGCTCACGCGGCTTTGTCCGCGTGTGTTTTAGAGTTGCTCCGGGGTATAAACTGTGAATCAAGGATGATTAAAACATGGATTGACAATGCCTATACAAAATCGCGATTCTCGAACCTTCACGTTATACGACTGTTTTCGGTACTACTAAGTGCCACAGCGCCATCTGTCGAGTCTGGAGTCGAGTTATTCTGTCAGCGTTAAGCGCCGAACAAAATATTAGAAACTAGAATTTAGTGTTTGTGGTGACCGATAGATGACGCTAGTGCTTTAACCTGAAAAAAAGGGAACGCGATTTTGTATGGATATTGTCAATCCATGTCTAAATCATCCTTGCTGTGAATACACGAAATGTTATGAAATTATGTGCATTTAGTTTTTTTTTTTTTTAATACCACGACAGTGGCAAACAAGCATACTTACGGCGGCCCGCCTGATGGTAAGCAGCTACCGTAACCTATGGACGCCTGCAACTCCAAAGGAGTCACATGCGCGTTGCCGACCCTTTACAAAAAGGAGGATTCACTGTGTTGACGACTAAAGGAACAAGAAGGTCCCTCATCGTCAACACACTGGGTCCTCTTTGAGCTCTTTGGCAACCTTACTCACGGGCAGGAACACAAGACTATGAGTAGGGTCTAGTGCTATTTGGCTGTGGTTTTATGTTATTTATTTTTAATTTATTATGCACAAGAACAAACAAATTTCTCCTTACGCGTTTATTATATACATAGAACAGATTAATACTCACACCAACAGTAGGTGGTGGCAGCGACCCAGCCCCTGTCCTGCTGAGGAAGTTTAACAGCTTATCCTTAGCCTGTTTCTCGGCTACCCTGGCCGCGACCAGCTCGGCCTTCAGCCTGTCGGCTTCGGCGGCCCGTTTCTCTGACTCTTCGACCAGTCGCGCCGTTAGGAACTCGGCTTCGCGGGTCTTACGCTCTAGGTGCACCTGTAAATTGAAATACAATAGTACATTACATCAGATGCCGGGCATCAGAGGCATAGACGGCCGAGCGTAGCGAGGCCGGATAAAGATACGAGGCCGTGAATCCGTTTTCACGCCGAGGCATGTATAGTGCTTTTCTCAAACATGCAATAAAATAAAATAAAATAAAAAACCAAAAGGACAATGTTTTATTCAATCTAAAAAGCGACCATGAAGTAAAAATTAAAAAGTTAAAATCAGCTGTTCATAAAACCTCCCGCCATCTTTGACTCTGTCTGGATGACGTTGGACGTTGAAACAAAAAAAAGTTACTTTGCAGGCCTAGGCCTGAAAAGTTGTATGAAATCCCATTTCAGGCCGCCTCGAGATGCTGCGCCCGAAAAAGGATACTTCCGAGTCTATTATAAGGAACGTTAAGAGAATATTTCATTGCATTTTTGAGAAAATGCGTTTATTTAATAGGAAAGATGCAGCTATAATATTTACCATTATTTTGTGATCAAAATGTTGAAAAAACGTAAAATAATAGCTATTGGAACTGTTTTACTTTAGTTTATACTAATTTCAAATAATAATTACGATTTGAAGTAATGTGAAACGGAATGTGTTTTAATCCACCAATCAGCGTCTGGTGACGTCACTCGTGTTATGACAGCTAATGGGCTTGGCAACTGTCTATAGGATTTGGCTTAAAGGGTCCAAAAGTCCAGGTCAAAAAATAAAAATCAAAAGGGTCAAGGTCAACAAATAAAAATAAAATACAACAATTTGACACTGTAGACGAACAAATATGCAAGTGACACATGTGAGTGACGTCACAGGAACTGTAGAGGTGCGGAAATTTAAATTGTCAGTTTGTAACAGCAATATTGAATATAAATTATAGTATTTTATTTTTTTAATACACTCGCGGTCTATTCTACGTGCAATTATTTCAAATTAAAGCTTAAACGAAAATATTGCATCTTGCATATTACTTTTTACAGCTGTTCTTAAGGTATAACGGAAGTAAAACTGCATGTATTAAGTAGTAGTCCGCCTCGAACTGGGAACTCGTGATTTACTTGCAAACGAGTTGACCAATATAACAACACCTTTATGAAGATCACTTTTGCGCCTTCTTTAGATCCATAATCCCTTGGTCGATCCTGCTCATATAGGAGCTCGCAAATTATAATCTGTGTTACAACCCCAACAATTTTCATAAAGATCGGAAAGACGTTACTAAAGTTATCGCGGAACAACTATTCGAAATCAAAAAGGCATCGATATGCAGGGACGTCTAGGAAGCCAGCTGACAGTTCCGTTGCGTCCGAAGATGTCTGTATGAACTTCGCTTGGATTCACTCGCTCGATCGGTCGATCGTACCAATAGTGTCAAATTCTAGTTTATTTTTATTTTTCTGACTTGAATGCTAGTTTTGTCATATCTCAAAGAACAATACAAAAGTGACAGTTACAACCTAGACCGATGCCATCTTTCGCCTTTCCCATTGAATCGTTAGTTGCATACCTTCTCCTCCTCAGTCCGTATATCCGACAGCCTCAGACGCGACAGTCTCAGCATCAGCCGCCTTCTGCGCCAGCAGTGAGGCTTCCACTTCGGCCACTTGACCCTTATTTGCTAGTAGCTGTTTCTTCTGAACGACGCTAGTAATGGGGTTGGTCGAAGTGTTTTACAGACGGTGCTAAGATAGGTTGTACCAGTCAATCCTAATTGTGTCAAATTCGTGTTTTTACTGACCTGAATACTAGCCCTCTCATATAACAATACCAGTGACAGGTACAACCTATGCCGATGCCATCTTTCGCCTTTCCCATTGGATCGTTAGTTACATACCTTCTCCTCCTCAGTCCGTATAGCCGACAGCCTCAGACGCGCGTTGTCTCGTTCAGCATCGGCCGCCTTCTGCGCCAGCAGTGAGGCTTCCTCTTCGGCCACTCGACCCTTTTCAGCTAGTAGCTCGGCCGTTTCTTCTGAACGACGCTGGGAATAAGAAACACGGTTATATGAATGTAAACAGTTAGTTGTAGGTACATAAAACAGATTGAAATACAATCATAACAAAGAAAAAGACAATGGTTAGAATGGCAAATAAAAATTCCTGATTTTAAGTCTTTGAAATGAGCATAAAAAGCCACAGATTAATGGGTTCTCGTGCCCACAGCGCCAAGAACTTTTTTCAACCGACTTCAAGATTTCAAAGGAGGAGGTTATCAATTCGTCGGGATCTTTGTTTTAGCAAATTTTTTTTACCGATTATTCGAAGACGGCTGGACCGATTTGGAAAATTCTTTTTTGTTTGAAAGAGTATACTTCACAGTTGGTCCCATTGTAACAAAGTCAGGATCTGATGATGAGATCCTGGAGAAATCGAGGGATCTCTTCAGCTATTATAGGCACACCTATAGTAAAATTTGACTATTTTTTACAGCAGCTCGAGAATTTGCTTTTGGGAAGGTGGATGCTATGCGAAGTCGGTTCTTTTTTGTTTAAAATTATGGCGTACGCTGTCAAAGTAACCTTCATACTTACAAGTAAGGTTTATACTGGCTCGCTTGCGCCAGTGATCTTGGCGTATGAATGACGTTTTGTCTATGACGTAAGGCGTTCAAAGGGTTAATTAGGGCAGTCAAGAAAAGGGCCTGTTAAGTCTACTTTCGTCAGATTCCTGCAAGAAGTCTATGATCAAGCGTAAGTCGGACTTAGCAAAAAAAACCGGCCAAATGCGAGTCGGACTCGCGCACTGAGGGTTCCGTACAAACCTGTAGGTATAATTGCCGTTTCTTTTGATTGCGTTGACATAGAAGTTTGATTTTGTTACAGCTTAAAGGTATTATAGACCTGAGTATTTGATATGAATTTCAATTTAATACCTTTACGCGTTCATGAGGAAAGGGGTAGTAACTTTAAAATTATTAGAAATATTTTTATTATATGATGTTACTAAAAATTTACGGTTTTCGCAATTTTTCCTTTATCTGTGCTATAAGACGTTGCTTCGTACCAAATTTCAAGATTCTGAGTTCACCCTGAGTTCAAGAGGGAAAGTACCCTGTAGGTTTTGATTCCCTTGCGAGTTTCGAAAATTTGCGGCATAAACGGCTGTATCTTTTGATTGCGTTGGCCTAGAAGTTTGATGTTTTCACAGCATCAAGGGACAGTAGACCTGAGTATTTGATATACATTTCAGCTTGATACCTCCACGCGTTCCTGAGAAAAAGGTTCTTGACAGACAGACGGACGGACGGACGGACAACAAAGTGATCCTATAAGGGTTCCGTTTTTTCCTTTCGAGGTACGGAACCCTAAAAACATTATTCAAATTGTGTGACGTACGCACTTAGGCCACGAGTTCGACTCGCATTTGTCCGGTTTTTTATCGTCAACTTACCAGAGCTTCATTCGCTAACCGGATCTCCTCCTGGTACTGTAGCAGCCTCTGCTCCATAGCGGTTCGCTCCCTCTCGGCAGCCTCTCTCAGTTGTTTTTCACGCGCCAGCTTATTTCGTTCGATTTGTCGACGCTAAAAAGGGAAAACACTATTTTACGGATGACATTGACAAGGCATGCAAGAAATACATATTAAAAAAAAATTACGCCTCTGTCGCTTACAATAAGAACAAATGTCTAATCAAAATAGGCATAAATGTTTGCTAAGCAGGTTCTTACACACTTTTGCTATATATTTGAAATAATATTGAATTTAATACTGCACTAGATCCTACCAACTGCGCCAATGAAGATAAAAACCCACAGATTAATATAACGGTGCCTCTGCACAGTCGACTATGTTTCCACTTTTTTATAAATTAATATTATGGGACATTCTTACACAAATCGACCTAGTCCCACAGTAAGCTCAATAAGGCTTGTAGTACTAGACGACGATATATAAAGATAAGATAAAGATAAAAGATATTTATTCTTCAATTTAGGCACATTACAATGCACTTAGGAACGTCAGAGAGAAAAAAAAACTACCACCGGTTCTAACCCTACACCTCTGACCCGAGAAGTATTATTTATGACCGGCAAGAAACTCGGCGGGACTTATTTTTTCAAAACAGTAATACAGTAATATTATATCTTAAAGATACACAATAATGCGTAGTTCTATAAGAAGGCATATCAAAACAGCTTGAGAGACATACAATGTACGTATTGTTTAATTAAAATAAAATAATAATAATAAAATCCAAATCTGATTGCTTCACAAAACGTTTGATATGCTTTCCTATCTGAACTGTGTCCTCTAAATGTTAGATGATTTTGTAGTAGTTTCTGGTTTGGGCCATGCATCTTTGTCCGTCATATAGTCCTCGACCCTGTAATAACCCTTTGACATTAAACTTTTTTTCAAATATTTCTTAAGAGCGGGAAATGATAAATTTAAAGCATCGACGGGTAACTTGTTATAAATGTGAATACCTTGACCAAAAAATGACTTATATGCTTTGCGGATACGACTACTTCTGATAGCAAGCTTGTTTTTATTTCTAGTGTTATAGCTGTGGATGTCAGAATTTTTTTTGAATGTATGTATATTCTTTACAACAAAAACAATATTGTCATAGATATATTGGGAAGCAACAGTTAAAATATTAATTTCTTTAAATAGTTCTCTAACTGATGCACCTGCCTTTAAGTTATACAGAAAGCGGATGGCTTTTTTTTTGTAAAACAAATATAGTCTATCTATATAATAGATACATACTGATATACATAGAAAACATCCATAACAGGAACAGATATCTGTGGCAAACACACAAATAAATGCCCTGACCAGGATTCGAACCCGGGACCTCCTACTTCGTAGGCAGGGCCACTACCGACTGGGCTAGGAGGCCGTTTAAACTTTTAGACCTTATTACAACGCAATAAGGTGAAAAAGTAAATATATCTCTTTGTAGTCGACTGTGTCATAGGCTGTATGCTGTAGTGTTATAAATATTATGTCTAATTACATGTCTGTATGTATACTCTTTGTGTAATCTCTATTATGTTGCTACTATATAGGTATAAGCTTTGTAACGCGCCATATATAGGACTCCAATATACGTCCTAAACGTAACAAGTCGTTTCAATTACCTCCCATATAGCATGGCGACCCTGCCAGCATGATAGTTGAAGGTCGTGAGTGTTAATTAAATGCACCTTGACGGCGATTAATATATAGAGGACAATGTGCTATACATACAGGCATGTAATTGGACATAATACTTAGAACACTAAAACGCATTTGGCAAAAATAAACCATAACCAACTGGGTGTTCTTTGCGATTACGGCACCATCTGTGGAGAGCTTTGCGCGTTTATCCTGTTTGTTAAGGTATTCTAATAACACTTCGAATATTGTTGAGCAAATTGGCTTAATTTTTTTTATGGCGATCGTACACAGAGTCCTAAGATATGTTCTTTTCAACGATTGCAGCGCCACCTTTCGCGTATCTTTACGCGTTGAACCCATTACCTGTTTCTCCTCTTTGGCTTGAGCTTTCATCTGCTGTACCTCCATCGTGTCAGGTTTTCGACGACGCATGTAGAGATCGTGGTTGCCGATACATAAGTCTAGAATCTGGAACAATTAATACTTTAGTGTTTTTTATTCTAAATCTGTTTTGAACAGTAAAACTATGAATTAAAAATCCGTGACGATCATGACATATAACATTCTTTTAATTTTGTGGCAGTCAAAATCAAAAGTCAACTTCAACGCTAAATTAATAAATAGGAAATATTATTTACGTCACACCTGGCCATAATGTGACTTTTATCGCACGCTACGCGTACAGTAAAACTCGCATTATGGCCAGGTGGAGACGTAAAATTGTGTACTCACCACGGGCAGTAAAAAAGAAAGCCCTCTATCGCATATTTACGACCCTCGCCTGCGGCTCGGGTTACAAATAACTGCGATTTCAGGCTTTCTTTCTTTTACAGTCCTTGGTAAGTAATGTACTATTGTTTGTATATGATTCAACAATTAAAAAATATTTTCCTCTGAGGTGGTGTGAAAAGCAGTATGTATTTCCTCGCCGTAAATATTTCATTTTGCTTCCTTGTTACACAATCTACTATTATTGTTCAAACATAAGCATAATAAAATTACTATAAACTTAAAATTAGGTCACAACAAGTGGTCTTAGCGCTAAAAAGCGATCTCTTCCAGATAATATTTTTGTAGCAAATAGTGCAAAGAATTAAAAGTAGGAGAGAAATTACTTCAAATGATGAATTGAGCTTCGCTCTTTTAATTTATAAATATCTAACTTGTCGCTTTACGTAACTTACCAATTTATTCATCCCCTTAGGTGAGAAGAAGATAAAATTATTCCCCGCCTTATCGACAAACTTGATGATAAACTTCTTGTCGTCGAACGATATGTGCTTTATCTCGGACCAGGGGAACGTCGTCTTTGGCATCAGCTTGTTATCCTTCTCGTATATGTTGAGACCGAGCGCTGTCACGCCGAGGTACAGGTCAGTGTCTTTTTTATTCTGGAAAATAGGATTAATAACTTAAAAAGATGCCATATAAAAAGCAAAAAGGCCTAGCGACAAGACGTCAGACTTTCAAGCCGAGGGTCGCGGGTTCAAACCCCGGCTCGTACTACTGAGGTTTTCGGAACTTATGTACGAAATATCTCTTTTCGGTGAAGGAAAACATCGTGAGGAAACCTGATCGAATTCCAACAAGGCCTAGTTTCCCCTCTGGGTTGGAAGACTTGGAAGGTCAGATGGCAATCGCTTTCGTAAAAACTAGTGCCTACGTCAATTCCTGGGATTAGGTTGCCGAGCGGACCCCGGGCTCAATAGAGCAAAAAGCTGGGACAAACGCTAGGAGGAAGATAAGAAGGAAAAAGTGACCTAGGCCTGCGGTGCCCATCAGGGCTGGAATTGGACCAGTGTCCTGCTTCGGCAGACGCCCTAAATCCCAGGCTACCCAGGTCACAGCAACACACAAATTGTCTCGTGTATATGAAATCTTGTAAATGCTTAGGCGCACTTAAACCAATCTTATAAATAAATAAATTCTTTATTTCAGGCCTGTTCATTGTTAGTTATATACAGACTTACGATACTAGTGTTAGTACATCTTAACTTAGGTCTTACAGTCTTTACTTGGGGTCTTGGTACATAGGACGATGAGGAGACGCCCAGTGACAAAAAAACGGACAATCCCATCTCTCCGCTATATCTACCAGCAAGCTGTTGGTGCTACCCCGCAGGCGAAACATTTGAGAGGTGATTCTTTTCCTCATTATGGCATGAAAATCGTCCATTCGTGCTTGCGCAAACATGCCTGACGCACTGCAAAAGCGTGGTAGCCCCAATAGCATCCTGAAGCCATTATTGAACTGGACACGCAGAGCACTGTAAGCGCGCTTCGTATAATTGATCCACAGGCCGTGCCCTGCGTTCCCTCTCAATATATGTAAAACTGCACACTCTGCTCAAGGCAACACCACCGAAGGTTATAAGGTAGTATGTACTTAGTTTTAAGTTACTTATATGAATAAATCACGAAAAACCGTGTTTGTCGTAATATTTGTTCATCTGAAAAAAAAACATTATTTAGAAAAAAAAACAATGGTGCCAGGTTTTTTTTCATGTTTTTTTTTCTATTTGCAACTCTATTCATGATACATAGAAATGGTAATAAAGTGTGGCTGATTTGATTTACATGTGTAATAGTCATCAAGCCTTAACGGCCTCGTTCTTAAGGTTCCGGGTTCGAATCCTGGTCAGGGCATTTATTTGTGTGTTTATCACAGTTTGTTCCTGAGTTATGGATGTTTTCTATGTATTTATCTATATCTATATATTATATGTATCATCGTCTAGTAGCCACAACACTAGTCTTATTGAGCTTACCGTGGGACTAGGTCGATTTGTGTAAGATTGTCCCATAATTTATTTTTATTTTTATTAAGAAACAAACGGTCATATACAAAAATGAGTCATATACAATATTGACATATATAATATTTAGTATTTATTTAAATACCGATATTTTTCCATCGAAATCCCACCGGGTAGTTTTCAAACTATTAAAAAACTTACAGTATCTTTATTTTTCTATTTCCAACATTTTTTCTACGAAAGACCTATGTTAAGGTCAATAAAACACCTTAAAATGGATGATATTTCATCATAATCAAATACAATGACGGCCACTGTAGACTGAATAACTAAAATTAAAACTAACATTGATGAAAAGAGAATAGTGCTAGGAGTTTTTATAGACTTAAAAAAGGCCTTTGACACGGTCAGCCATTCGCTACTGTTAAAGAAACTTGATAGCATAGGTGTTAAAAACGCGGCCCTTAAAATATTTGAATCTTATCTAACGAATCGGCAACAGGTAGTCAAAATAGGTAATGTTACCAGTGAGCCGCGTAGCTTAAATTACGGAGTGCCCCAAGGATCCATCTTGGGGCCTTTGTTATTTACTATCTATATTAATGATTTAACAACTGCGGGGTTGACTGGTGACATAACATTATATGCTGATGACACCAGCTTATGTTTACTATGGCAACTCAATGGCAGATATCTTTAAACAAGCACAATTGGACTTAAATATATTGAGCGAATGGTTCGAAAGTAACTTGCTCACCATAAATACTGCCAAAACATCCTATGTAGTTTTTGCAGCTAAAAACAAAAATATTGGAAGATGTTCTCGTCATTTGTCTATTAACGGGCAGGTTATAAAAGAAAGTAAAGAAGAAAAATACTTAGGACTTATACTCGATGGCGGCCTGACATGGCGGCCACACATTCAAAAAATTAAAAGTAAAATGATCTCGATAACAGGAGCCCTGCGAGGAATGGCTGGTTGTGTCCCACAGCGTATCCGTCAACTTCTTAGTTCAACTTACTTAACTTACTGCTTAGTTCAACCACACCTAGAGTATCTCATAGAGGTATGGGGAAGTGCAGCAAAAACTAATATAGATAAAATACAAAGAAGTCAAAACAAGCTAATAAAAATATTATTCAATTATCATTATCTCACACCTACCATAAAAATATATAACGATACTAAAATCCTTACGATAAAACAAAATTATTTTTACAAAACCTGTGTCCTGATCAGGGAACGGAACCGGTAACCAATAAAGGGGTATTAGATTGGGTATTTGATAGAGTTGTTTTTAAAAACCCTATCAATTCGGTAAGCGTATCGTTTGACTTACCCGAACGAAAGGCTAACCATATCAATACAGTTAATTCGGGTAAGTGGTTACAACCCAGCATATGGTTTCCCTATCAGATAGGGTTTTTCAAATGCGATTAAGCTATTTTAAACTCTGTGACCAATACATTTGGCTTATTTATTATTCGAGCATCCTACGAGCTAAGCGCTGCCGGTATGGCGGCACGAGCGAGCCTACAGACAAACAAGAATCTTTTTGCGTATGTTTTCGTACTTACGCCTTTGATCTAGACGCTATTATCGCTTGTTAGTGCGCTAAAAGATCGTTGTGTGGTGCCGGTGTTTTTGTTTTTTCCATTCGAACGTGACGGCTCGTGTCGATTGAATCTTAAACCCAGGCTTATAGGAACCAAAATCAAATGCATATTGTGAAGTGTCAAAATATATAATTTTGTGTTATTCTAGTTATAGGTAGTACTTTGTTTCAATGGCTCCAGCAAAATGTGACGCCGTTCAATATCAGTCAGTGTTGGACACTCAAGAATAAAATCGTTATTAGAAAAAATATCGTAGGAATAAACTTATGTGGAGCTCGGATTTTTCACGGCAAAACAAAACACTAGCGTAATTTAGCCAGTGCTTGAAATATTATTTTATCGATATCGATAATTCAGAACTAGAAGAAATAAAAGTCACCAAATAAAATTAATATGTAATAAAACTAATAAAAACAATTGTATAAAGTTACTATATATTAGAAACAGACGCAATTTCTTCTTCAAAATCTACGTCAGTACACACAGCAGCACAAGACATTTTATTTGGGTAATAGTGATAGGAGTAGATGATCATTATCTTTTCAACATTCTCTGGGAGTAAACAGTTGCGTTTATCACTATAAATCCATTTATGTACACTAAATGTACGTTCAACTTCAGTTGACGTCAAGGGAGCAAATTTATAGAATTCATTATCAGTTCGGGTAATATTTTCAGATATGTCTCTTAAAATTTCGTAATCAGGATTTCGTTCGAGCACGGCTTCAAATTTACGTATCACTGGTAAAAGTTTAACGAACAGTATCCAGAATGAGGAAGGATTCCGCAATGGATAAAGTCGAACATTGCAATTGTTCTATTGAAGAGGCTATTACTTCGTAGTTGTCGCGAATGAAATTTAACTCCGGTCGTAGTTTGCGTGTTTGAAAACATTTTTTTGCAGCTCTTATAGCTGCCGAGTCATTAGCAAGTATGGAGACGACATCACGTATTTGCTCATAGTATTGAGCGTAATATACCGCAGCAGATATCCAAGTTCCCCATCTGGTGATAATTGGCTCGGGAGGTAGGGGAATGGACGGATATTTTGCCTTAAAAAGGCGTACACGCTCTGGAGATTTTAGGAATATCTTTTTGACATTCGATATCAACCCATCCACACCTTTGAAATTATCTCGCACTTCTTCGGCAACCCGGTGCAGACCATGAGCTAAACACGTAATGTGTTTCATACGAGGAAACGTTGCTTTTAACCCATTCACCGCTAATCACGACACGTTGTCGTAATTATGGAACGCTGCTCAGACACTGGTCACGACACTGTGTCGTTAAAATTGTTAGGCTTTTATCTCTGTCATTTTTAAACTTTTTATCATTATTTTATTAATTTTAATTAGTTAAAAGATGGAACTAAAATACCTAGTACTTGTATTGAGTATATTAGAATAGTATCCCTCTTTTTACGAACACTAAATATACAACGGAGATAAAAGGTTTCTAGTAAGTATTTATCTATATGTAAGTAATCTAATAAAATGTTTAATAAATATAAATTGCATAAATACGTTTTCTAAACAAAATATTAATATTTAGGTTACTTTTTAGCCTCACGACATCGTGTTGTGATTGAGCGAACGGAGCGTGTTGCATTTGCACCACTGCTGCATGACGTAACAAATAAGTACCCATGTAATCATTATGGACCTTAATTCGCACGCATAAGGTATATTTTGGTTCAAATCGAGGTCGAGTTACGTTGTTTGTAATATTATAATGATTCTACGCGAGTAATGGATAGCGTTATTCCGTTTTGTTTGTAACCAGCGATATACCTACTACCCGTCACGTACAGTGTAGTGAAATACAGGAATTGTAGGTAAATGTGTAGGTAAGGTAAACTAAAAAAATTCACAAATTATATTAATAAAAATAAAATAATAATAATACGCGACTAATTTATTATTTTGTTTACGGAATACGGATACCTACAATATTGTATCCATGTATTTGATTGAGTAGTTTTCAAGTTTTAGCGAACATATTCTTCACAATGCTATTTCAGTTGTTTTCTTGTTACTTAGATATATATCGATTAATAATAATAATAATAATAATAAATACTCTTTATTGCACACCTCATACAGTTACAAGCACAAATTTTACAATTAGATAAATTTAGGTAGAGGTAACAACAGGCGGTCTTATCGCTAATGAGCGATTTCTTCCAGACAACCTTTGGGTAGTGGAGACTAGAGAAAAACAATAAGCAGTAGGTGGTGCATAGAAACAAAAGAGACGAAATAGATAACACAGCACATTCATATGAATATACATACTTAAATAAATACTAAATAAACATACATATACGTACATATATACATATATAATACACACAATAAGAAACAACAGTGTCAACTTAAAAACCTAAGGATAAGGATAAGGATTTAATAGATATTTCACAAGTAAAGTTTTATACGTGCACAAATGACGTAAAACTAGGTACAGAGTAAACACTTTAAAACATTTCAAGTGACAGAGCTAATAAATATAACGAAGATAATAAAAAAATACCACAGCATGCAGCTGCATTTCTATTCATTTTCCTGTTTTTGTAAAATTGCAAGTCGGGAGATTAGCACCACACGTGCAGGTAAAGACAATGGATTACGGCGACTTTAATGACTGCGTTCTATTTATGCGTCTTTCAAAAATGCCGCTCTATGATCTTCAGAAGCTCCGTAAAGGTAAATACCGATAACATTAATTAGTGACCCTAGAGGTGGTTTAGTAAAGTGATAATATATACGTTAGTCTAGGCTTGTCCTTCTGCTATTGCTCATCTCCGTATCGTGTTCTCGTGTGTACTGTGATATGGATATTCTGACCTCGAACCTACATTCCACTACTGACCCGGCTATGAACACCGATATTCCGAACCCGAACACGCTTTCCACGATTGACCCGGCTATGCACTCTCGAACTCCGAACCTACTTGAAACGAACGATTCGATCTTGAACATGGACACCGATTTGACTGCACTAGGATTGGAGCTCAATGATGAAGAAAACTCAATTGGAAACAACGGTGAGTTTTTTAAATATTATGTTACCTAACATTGTAAGTAATAGACACAGTACTAAGACCATAAAAATATTATAGCCATTTGTAGTGACTGTGAATATTTAAGGTGATGACTGATCAACGTAACGTAGAAGAACGTAGCGGTTGTGGTGGTGCGAATTGAAGAGTCCGGTGACGATTTGAAAACGAAAATCGCTAATAATTAAATTATGCACATGAATCGCGTTTGATAAGATAGTTTTAAGTCTTGTTATTGCAAAAAAGTTATTTGGGTCTACATATATATATTAATATTTAATACCCTAAAACTGAATTCTTACAGAGCTTGTTTAGTGCGGACGTTGAGTCGCTTGAATATTAGTTATTATTTTTTTTATGGCCCCTAATATCTTTTAAATTATTTGATTAAAGCATCAAGTACAGTTTATTTCTGTATTTTTATTTTTGTGAAATGCTTTAATACTTTCCCAAAAATATCACCTAAACTTCGGCAATTTTTCATAAAATTGCTCTAGCTAAACATACCTAATATATATATATATAAACTGTTCCTCTTATTCCTCAGAAGACTCATTTTCCAACGTATTTATGTATTTTACGTACTAGTATAACTTAATTTTAATCAATAAAACCTTATTCTTTTCACCTCTCCAAGCAAAATTCGCGAAACAGATTCGGGTGAATGAGACAAGAAAATAAAAAAGCGTTCCACTTATACAATTTACAAAGAATCGTACTTACAAAATATGTATACAAACAGATAGAAGTTTCGTTAGTTAGTGCAAAATAGTATGAAAGAGTTGAGCGAAATCGAAAAAAAAGTTTACCGGACTCTGAAATTTGTGTGATCCGCCTAGATCGAACACGTGTCTTCGCACTGCTATCATATGTTCATCGCCGGTTTGTCGACACAGTTTCGTGTTTCTAACGTTTTTAAACAAACTCTTAACTGTTTTTTAGATGATGCAAACCCGATGTCGATTGAAGAATTGAGACGCATTCTCGAAGAAGCTGCTGACGATGTTGATCCTGAACTGGATTATCACTCTTCTTCAGAATTGGATACTGACGAAGATGAAGAACCGGCTAACGATGAAACCCTAAATGCAGGAAAATCCACAAAATGGAGTTACACGAGCAAGACCGCAAACGTCACTCATTTTAATAAAACGAGCGGTAGAATCGACAACCCGGTAAAATTTTTTGATCTATTATTCACTAGCTCGTTGCTTGTGTTTTTAGCGAGTAATATCAATAGATATGCGAAAGTTTTAATAGAAGCGAATGTTAAATCATATGCAAGAATAACGAAATGGAGAGATGTGACAACCTCAGAGCTACGAGTTTTTTTAGGACTTTTATTTCATATGGGTACCATACGATTGAATAGGTTTGATGATTATTGGTCTACTGATGAGCAGTTTGACCTCAAATATTTTTCCAAAAACATGGCGCGTGATAGATGGCTCATGATTTTAAGGTGCCTGAACTTTTACGACGAGAGGGTGGGTGAAAATCGTTTAAATAAAATTTCTGGGTTAGTTGATATATTTAACAAAATTATGTGTGAAATATATTATCCTGGGAAAGTACTTTGCATTGACGAGTCATTAGTGCTCTGGAGTGGCAGGCTCTCGTTCCGCCAATTCATGAAGGGAAAGGCCAACAAATATGGGGTAAAATTATATTTATTGACAGATCAATTTGGATGTGTGTTAAAGAAAGTCGTATATGGGGGGAAATGTGATTTAGAGTTGGGAGGCAAAAATCATGTCAATAAAGTGGTTAAAAAGCTTTTGCAGGGAAAACTTGGCGTAGGGCATGCAGTTTATATGGACAATTTTTATAACTCAATTGAATTGGCGGAACATTTGGTAGATTCTAATACATATGTCACGGGGACTCTACGTAGTAATAGGAAGGGTAACCCAATCGAACTATTAAAAAAAAAGTTAAAAAAGCAGGAAAAAATATCAATGTTTAGTGACAGTGGCATATGTATTACAAAATGGAATGACCGCAGAGAAGTAATAATGATTTCGTCGGAACATGATGGCGAATGGGAAAATTATACGGGTTCAAATAATGTGACCAAAACAAAACCCAGGGTCGTACTTAATTACAATAAATATATGGGCCGAGTCGATAAGCACGATCAAATCATGGCTTACTATAACCCCGAGCATAAAACGTTAAGGTGGTACAAGAAATTAGGAGTACATATATTTAGCACACTATTATGCAATGCGCACAGCCTTTATAATAGATATGGCGAGAAACCGATGCCCTTATTTGATTTTAGGCAAATGATTATTCGGGCATTGGTTTCGAGCCAACAGAGATCTAATAGTCTCGCTTCTACTCTTGTTGAACGCCACGCATCATTTAAATTACCTCGGGACCCGCGATCAAATAGGCTAAAAAGAAAAAGATGCGTGGTTTGTTGGACAACAAAAAAAATAAGAGTAGACACGGGGGACTATTGTCCTAAGTGCCCAAAACAGCCAGGATTATGTCAGGGCTTATGCTTCGTTATATATCATAGAAGTGCAATATAATTATTTTAGTTAAGTAAATATATTATATATAGCTATTTTGTACATTCATACATGTATAATGTAAATATTTGTACCTGTGTTATAATTAATAAATATTATTAACGAATTTATAACGTTTTTTTTATTTTTTGTCTCCTACCGAAATATATAATTATATTTATTTAAATAATACAATACATTTAATCAAAGTTGGTCAAAGATTGGTTAAACGAAAATCATGAATAACGCCATCCAATATGTACCATTTCATGGGCGCGCGAAACTGAACACAGCTGAACCACTGAGTAACGACACGGTGTCGTGACGCTGCTACGCCAAAATTGAATGTATGGCAGCGCGTCGTACATGTTTCGAGAGATCGGGCGTAGCGGTGAATGGGTTAAAATACGACCGGCTTTAAGCATATATGCGGCACTATCTGTGCAAAGTAAAAGCAAATTGTTTACGTTATCATTGAAATAATTTTGAAACAAAAATTTTAATTGGTTTATTATTAGGTTTGCTATTGTTTCCCCATTTACCTTCTCTAAAACCTTCGACCCCAAAAGATAAAATTGCTTAGAACAATTTTTTTGCAAAGACCGAATCACCACGTTTGTCACACATTTTCCCATGAAATCTGGTGTTTCGTCTATAGATATCCACAAATAATTGGTTTTGTTTACCTCTCTTATACCCTGTATAGTTTTTTTGTACACGAGATTTAAATAAATTTTTCGCAGGGTCGATTCGTCCGGTAAAGAAGTCATAGAGCAGTCGCAACATAAATACTTGTTAAAAAAATGACGAAAATTATTGTTGTTGACTGTTGCCCATGGTATGTTGCATGAAATAAGAAAAATAATGAAATCGAAATAAAATTGATGTTTCCTATTTGGTTGCCCCGAACGGTAATTGTGGCGGTTGCTTTTCATATGATTCTCAATATTGCATTTCTTCAGTTTTAGATGCATATCGCACATAGAGCAGTATATAGTGGAGGTCACTTCATTATAGACTAACTCAGGGTGATTTTCAATCCACGTTTTGATCCGATCTTGTACATTACTCATTTTTGTATTAATTGATACCTTGCAATATTAAGTTATTATACGTATATCCAACACGTCGGATTCAATGCGTTGCGAAATAAATAATACCTAGATGCAATTTACGTTTTATACGTAATGAAATGACAGTTAAAGTGTGAATGTCATATGTCATGTGAGATGAAATTTGCAGTCGTTTCTATCATTTTAAATGAGGTGGTATAGTTACTTCGTTCTAAGTTGTACATGCAGACCTACCTCTTTGTTGCTCGACTATGGCAAAGCTAAAATGAAAAGTTATTTTATTACTTATACAGGATGTCCGGTAATTAATGCACAACCTTCTAACCCCCAGTAGGTCACCTTAGACTGGTCAAAAATATTGATTTTGAGCTCTAGTAAGTCTCCTGTTTTTCGAAATTTTCGCACGTTTGTTAGTTTTTAAATTTTGACATTCACACTGATAGGTGTACCATCGAATAAAAAAAGAAAAAATGTACTGAGGCAATACCTGTCATATACTCTAGTAAGACTCGATAGGTGTCGATAAAATAATATTTCAAGCACTGGCTAAATTACGCTAGTGTTTTGTTTTGCCGCGAAAAATCCGAGCTGATTGTATTCCCGTTAAAATGATTCAAATTAATTTCGTCGGGACTAATTCATATGCGAGAAAATGTAATAAAAATAATTGATTCTTAACAGAATTATTTAATCATGCTTTTTATTTTAAATAATGTTCCGCGTATAAGAATGTAATCTGGGTTTTTCGGTGTAAGAAAACATCGTGTGGAAGCTGGACCTAATCCCAATCAGGCGTAGTTTCCCTTATGCCCAGCAAAAGTTATATCTGTTTTAAAATCCAAGGTAGGCAGATATACCCTTTTCACTTCTCATGCTCGTAAAGTTCGACTTAAAATCATGCGTGGACGATATAAAATCGCATTTTAAACTCTAGGGCATAAAGTAAAATTTTCTTGAAAAGGTGTAAAGACCAAGAATGTGGCTCAACAGCCAAACAGAGTCAAAATATATTGCACAATTTAATTGAGCAGTAAAATTTCGTAGAATACTGAAACTTGTTCTTTTATTATCCCACCAAAAACATAAATATAAAAAAGGAGAGCCAAGTTCAATACAAAAATTATGCTTGCCTGTGGGCTTCGCCGCAAAAAGTATTGAGATCTAAATGAGTGCCAAGTTCTATGCAAAATCCAAATATGTATTTATAGGAACAGAATAACGTTATGAACAAGTATTAAAACTCTATTTCTTTGCTTTATTGGATACCTATAACAATTGCTGTTATTTAAAAATGTGAGATCTTAACCCTTTCACCGCCACAGTCGGCTGTGGCCGACATCAAAAAGTTGTGCCATGGACGCCAACGACGGCTACAGCCGACAGGTTTTGTAATGCAATAGGGAGCTACGCGGGCTTCCGCAAAGTTCAATTTCGCTTGACAAAACGCGATTACGTGGCGTCGGTGGCGCGTCATTTTTGTTCAATGCTTGGCGGTCAAAAGGTTAAAGTAGGTTAGATTTGACTTGGCCCACAGCCACACAGGCCACAGGCAAGCGTAATTATTGTATTGAACTTGGCTCTCCTTTTTTACATTTATGATTTTGGTGGGATATCATTACTTTTCGTAAAGAAAACTAGGTAGGTATTGAGATTTAATGTTTTTTCTTGCGTTTCCGCTGCATGGTTTTCTTTTTTATGCTATTATACATTCTCTTTACTTCTGTTCTGTGTATAATTATGTAGTGCCGCGCGCCGCCGACGACACACCGTTGGCCAGTTAGTGGTAGCCGTACGATTAAAAAAACCGCAAATCGATCTACAGTTTGGACGTTTGGCACACGAATACTAGAGGTCAAAACACATTTTTTGACCCGCAGTTCTTAAAAAAAAATCCCTTAGGCCCCTCCTAAGGGAATTTTCATTTTATATTCATTTTATTTTCATTTAATTTTCATTTTATTTCCATTTAATTTTCATTTTTATTTCAATTTTATTCCATTTTTATTTCATTTTTATTCCATTTTTATTTAATTTTTATTTCATTTTCATTTTATTATTATTTAATTGTTATTTAATTTTTTTTTATTATATTATAATTTATAATAGTAGATTGTACAACAAGTGCATAAAACGTACGATTTTACGCGAGGCGTTTATCCATCCGAGCGAGCTTGCGAGCGAGGATTGATATAAAGTCGAGTGTAAAATGGGTTTTATGGACAAGGGTTACACTCTAATTTTCACTTCAATTCATTTTCAATTCATTTCAATTGCGAGGAAATTATTTATCGGTAATCGTAAAACAATTTCAAGTTGTAATATTTTTTTTACAATGAAAACAAATATGGTTCCCACCAATTAATTTTTTAATATATGTTTTGAATTTTCAACATGTGAATTTAGAAATTTTCTGCCAAGTCATCAAAATATTTCGGGGCATTTCTGAACTATTATCAACTGCTATTTTATTTGATTTCATTTATTTAATTATAGAAATATAAAAATAAAGTTAAGTCAAAAAATAAGTGGTGTCCCCATACAAAAAACTTGTAATACGCGCTAAACGACCTAGTGGTAGCCCAATTTCAAAGAAAAACCGCAAATCGATCTACAGTTTAGCCGTTTGGCACACGCATACTAGAGGTCTGAAATTGTTTTACGATTACCGATAAATAACTTCCTCGCAATTGAAATGAATTGAAGTGAAAATTAGAGTGTAACCCTTGTCCATAAAACCCATTTTACACTCGACTTTATATCAATCTTCGCTCGCAAGCTCGCTCGGATGGATAAACGCCTCGCGTAAAATCGTACGTTTTGTGCACTTGTTGTACAATCTACTATTATAATATAATAAAAATAAAATAAAATTAAAATTAAATAATAATAAAAATGGAATAAAAATGAAATAAAAATGAAATAAAAATGGTATAAAAATGAAATAAAAATGGAATAAAAAGGAAATTAAAATGGAATAAAAATGAAATAAAAATGAAAATTAAATTAAAATAAAATGAAAGTAAAATGAAAATAAAATGAAAGTAAAATGAAAGTAAAATGAAAATAAAATGAAAATGAAAATAAAATGTACATATAAATATATATATATACACACGGTGAATCTGAGTAACCCGACAGATTTTAACCATAAATTCCTGATAATTGACTGATAAATAACTGACTGACACTAAAATGTCGAATAAACTTTTCTGGAATTAGCCTAGTTTCAGAGTTCTTCTTCTTTGTCGTTACACTCTTTACAGAGTGGTCGTGGCCAAAATGTACTAATTTATTTTAATCGACAGTTTTACCAATAACATTTATGTTTTTAAGTTC
The DNA here is from genome assembly GCA_947086415.1 of Pammene aurita. Taxonomy (NCBI): domain Eukaryota; kingdom Metazoa; phylum Arthropoda; class Insecta; order Lepidoptera; family Tortricidae; genus Pammene; species Pammene aurita. Next base: position 5,372,670 of record OX352307.1, read on the forward strand.
AAAAGCATTTTAAAAAAATCCAAAAAAAGAAACCAGTCCATCTTGAATTTTAAAACAGATCCGAATAATTAACCGAAAATAACTACCATGACGATTTTTCAGTAAAAAGTATATAACCGCCATCTTGGATTATAAAACAGAAATTATTTTCGAAATCTACATCCCCTAATTATAAATATTATTTGAAACGGGGTATTTACCTCGCACCCGAAATATCGGATGCCCAATAACGCTAATATACATGGTAAATACCCCGTTTCAAATAATATTTATAATGTAAATGACCATGTGAGCTTAAAATCGTATATCCCATAATTAGCTGAAAACGACTACCAATCCCTACGCCAATTCATGGGATTAGGTTGCCAAGCGGACCACAGGCTCAACTGAGCCGTGGCAAAAGCCGGGACAAACGCTAGGAGGATGAATGTATTGGTTTGTGTCAAATCGATTTGAATATGAATAAAAATTGTGTTTTAATTCTTATCAAAATAATTATTGCCCAACTAAACAGTACGTGCGAACTATGCAAAAATAAACTGAAGGTAAGACACATTTCTTTAACAGAAATTATTTAATTTAAAGTTGTGTACGCGAGCAGAGGAGAGGCTGTGAGTGTGACTTTTCCAGAATGAATAAATGACAGCAAATCTTATATTCACTCAATTTGTTCCGCCGCCACCTCAACTGTTCCATTTCAAATGAGAAAGATAGAACCGCCTGCCTGCGTGGAAAAGAGACAGGAAAAGGGTAGCCCTATGATAGGGTAAGCGGTAAATATTAAGGCTATCTTTACCCCATTCGAATCGGAAACCACATTGAAAAGGGTTAAGCCTATTCAAAATGATTTCCATATCGATAGGGTAACCCAATGATAGGGTAACCCTATCATTAGGGTAAGACTTTAATAGGGTTACCCTATCGAAACGATTAATCAAATGAAAGGGGTTTTCCGGTCCCTGGTCCTGATATACAAAATAAGAAACAAACAAGTACATTCTCAACTTACATTTTTTACTAACAGAGAAAAAGGCTTGCGGGAAACCCGTCGCTCGAACAATTTAACTTTATCTAATGCCCGAACTAACCAATTCGGCCACCAAAATTTTACTCGGGAGGGACCCAAACTTTACAATAGCTTACCAACTGAAATTCGTAACTCAATGACAATAAACATTTTCAAGAGAAAGCTAAAGTGTCATATACTCAAAGTTTTCTTAATTTAGTATGTTTCTGCTATACGTAAACATTCAGTATGTGTGCATGCAATTTGTAACTTAAATTCTTATGTATGTAGATTAATAAGTTAATTTAATGTAATTCTCATATAAGTGAGGTTTGTATATCTTCTTTTTGAGAATAAAGTATCTTAAACCTGATATTTGGTACATAATAAGCTTATTTGGGCCTACATAATAATAATAATAATAATTAAATTGTCGAAAGGGGCTCTGCTCTTTGGCTTCGGTTCCGCATACGCCTCCCAAATGTCCGGAACACAATTGTTCCGTGGTCGGGAAAGACATACAAATAATAATAATAATAATAAATATTCTTTATTGTGCACCACATGCGAAAAGAGGAATATATACAGCGATACAGTGATAAAAACTAGGTAACAACATGCGGTCTTATCGCTAAAAAGCGATCTCTACCAGACAACCTTTACATACTTAGCTTTCTCGAGATACAAATTATTCAAAGTCGCGCGTATTTTTCCTATATCTATATGGGAAGTACAATCGCCCACGCTGTTAACTGCCTATCGGTGGACCTTATGCCTTTTGTAATAAGGTCCAAGGTGCACCGATGTACAGTTAAGAGTGTTGCTGTTTGCACTCACATTGATAGAGAAATAGTTGACACCATACATATCCAAGTCTTGTGCTATCTTCAGGTACTCCATCTCAGCCTCGTCTCGTGACATACCTTTGTGGTCTGCGTACCTGAAACAGAACATTTCAGACTTAATGATCGAAAACGCTACATCTAAAGTGATCCCATAAAGATTTTTTGTTCTTTTAAGATATGCAACCCTCATCATTACTCGTATCGACACCATCTACGTCATGTTTAGGGCTGCCATCCCTAAATTCGCCGAACCCGGACAAAGACTTGAAAAAACCCGGACATTTGGCGTAAATCGCATTTTTTCCCCGGACGTGTCCGAAAATAATATTATTAAAAAAACAATTGCTTTGGTGTTTCCTCACATAAAAAAGTGTCCCCCGGACACAGAATAACTAATAGTACTACCGTACAGAAAATTCACTCCTTCACAAAAGTTTGATTTAGGTATAAAATTATACCTATACTCGCCGCCTGCAAGCAAAATTTAAACTTATAACCGCGCACGAACCGTGAATCTTCTTTGCGCGCCGCAGTTTTATGACCGAGCGTTGAGTGTCGGCACGGGGTTGATACTTGACAAGTTTTTGTACCTATACCTATTTCTTATTTTTAAGATAAATTACAAACTTTTGAGTCTGTAAACATATTTTTTTTATCAGGAGATAGTAAGTATGTCTGATTCTCACGGAAGTAGGTATGCCACAACCGTATTCCTTTGAAAATATGTCGGTCAGTTCCTAATATTTTTTTCTGGGCAACCAATATTATATCTTTTATACGGATTAAATCGAGGTTTAGGTTTTGAAGCCATTGTGTATTTTCAATTTTGCGCGAGCGCCACGTGACACGGCTATCGTGCGAGCCGAGCGGCAGCCCACAGCCACACCGGCCCGGGCCCGGGAGGCGCGCCGGCCAAATGTACCTAAACTGCGTAGTGACACCTCCCTGCCCCGGACGGCCTCCAAACTAGGACAAATCCGGGGAAACCCGGACGGATGGCAGCCCTAGGTATGTTGTATACTTTATGTGTTAGTGTATGTAGTATTTTTTTACCACTAAAAATAGTAATGAATATGGTAACAGAGTTTGGACTTCTCACATACCTAAATTTCTAAACAGCTTTCCCAAAGAAGTCATAGAAAATTGAGATAAAAAACCTAAGAATGTTAAAAGTATTGTTAAAAAAGCACTGATAAATAAGTGTAAAATATATAAACGTAAAAGTCCTGACTGACTGATTGAATCAACGCCGAGCCCGAACCGTTGGACCTAGAGAGCTGAATTTTTCACAATAGGTAGTTTTTATAACGTTAGTATCCACTAAGGGGTTTTTCAAAATTCATCCCCTGAGGGGGTAAAAAGGGGGTTGAAAGTTTGTATGTATGGGGTTTAAAATTTTGAGTTAGAGATTTGAAACTTCGTACGTTTACTAATAATTAAAGTAATTTCAGCGTTTTTTAAACTTCAACCTTTAACAGGGAAAAAAGGGGTTGAAAGTTTGTATACAGATTGTTTTTTGTGACAGACTTGAAAGTTCGCTTGTAAGCTACTTCAAGGCAAGAAAACTAATTTCAGCGTTTTTCAAAATTCCACCCCAGAGGGGTTGAAACGAGGTTGAAAAGTTTGTATTAAAGGGAGGCCGTAACTACTGAAGTTAGAAAGTTATAATTTGCAGGACGAGTTAAATTTACAATTTGTACAACTAATAAGAAGTGATTTTGAAAAATTCAACCCCTAAGGTGGTAAAAGTTTGTATCGGTGGGGTTTAAAATTTAGAGTTACAGATTTGAAACTTCGTACGTTTACTAATAATAAAAAATTATGAACGCAATTTCAGCGTTTTTCAAAATTCAACCTAGAACGGGGCTAAAAAGGGGTTGAAAGTTCGTATAGAGATTTACTATTTTTTTTGGTTTGAGATTTACTAGGAATTATTGTTCCTATTTCCGTTCCATTTCCATGTTCCAGAGTGAGCTCTGACAATAGTTTGGTCATCGTATCGACAAAAAAAACCACCACAATATAGTACACAAAGAAGTTACGCAAATAATAGGGAACATTTACGTTATTATTTGCATATAAACACTTATTTGTAACTGAAACTATGTCTACGTTACCCGTTTTTTCGCCAAAATAGCTATAAGTATAAATAGATTAAGAATATGGTTCGGGGATTAACAAAAGTTAGTTAAGAAAAAAAAATTGGATATGAAACTCTGTATGAGGAACCGTATTATACGCGGACGAAGTCGCGGGCGGAAAGCTCTTAACAATATAAATGTTATAATTTTAAACAAATAATAATTTTAAACAAAAAAGAACCGACTTCACTAAGCATCCACCTTTCCAACACCAAATGCTCGATCTGCTGTAAAAAATACTCAAATCACCATAGGTGTGCCTATAATAGTTGAAGAGTTCCCTCGATTTCTCCAGGATCCCATCATCAGATCCTGACATGGTTACAATGGGACCAACTGTGAAGTATACTCTTTCAAACAAAAAAAGAATTTTCCAAATCGGTCCAGCCGTCTTCGAATAATCGGTGAACATACATAAAAAAAAAAAAAAAAAAAAAATAGCAAAAACAAAGATCCCGTCGAATTGATAACCTCCTCCTTCGAAATCTTGAAGTCGGTTGAAAAGAACCGACTTCACTTAGCATCCACCTTTACAACAGCAAATGCTCGAGCTGCTGTAAAAAATACTCAAATCACTATAGGTGTGCCTATAATAGTTGAAGAGTTCCCTCGATTTCTCCAGGATCACATCATCAGATCCTGACCTGGTTACAATAGGACCAACTGTGAAGTATACTCTATCAAACAAAAAAAGAATTTTTCAAATCGGTCCAGCCATCTTCGAATAATCGGTGAACATACATAAAAAAAAAAAAAAAAAAATAGCAAAAACAAAGATACCGACGAATTGATAACCTCCTCCTTCGAAATCTTGAAGTCGGTTGAAAAGGGGTTGCAACCCCAATTTATAAGCTTAGTAATACAATCTTAAATGTAAAAGATTAATACTAAGTTAACTGAAAATGTTATTAACCCAATTCAGAATAATAAACAGTTAATAGTATTTTTTTTATCTATGGCATAGTACATTATATTGTAACACGGCGTGCGTAAGAAAACGATTGCATTATAGTAGTTTATGTAAATGTTACGTAATAAGGGTCCTTAAAATACGAGTGTGGTTCATAATAAGATCACACGAGTATACACTGCTTTATCTACACTCATATTATATATTCTAAAAGAAGTGTTCGGAAACCATAGAATGACCGCCATTGCACCGCCATGGCCAACTTGATTGTGCCGGCGGTCGCGCGGGCGCGTGCCGTTAGTCAGGAAGGAGCACAGGATTTACATTATGTTATCAAATTCGATGTTCGGAATTTTAAACTCATAACGTATCAATATATGAGCATGTAAAGTTAATATTACGTTACTGCCACAGATAAAAAGCTTATCATAGTATAATCGGTTGTGGTAATGCTAGCCATTGCCTACCGTTTTTGAACACGTTTTAGAGGAATTACAATGTGAGTGTAGATAAAGAGTATTTATTTTATTGATATTGCCAGTTTAACTGGCCGTGCCAAATTTACTTATTTATTCAATTACTGAACAAGAATTGTAACAACAGTTACGTAAGTTAAATAGCGTTACAACCCGACAAACATTATATAAACTACAACATTTTAAAGGAACAGTATTTGAGCTCCAACAACGATTTTTATCACGTCCGATAACTTTGTAACCAAACGACTGCAATAACTCAGTGCATTGCGATCCTCATTGCCTGGAATAAATCTGTATATATTACCATTACATCACAAGCACTGATTGAGGAATGTGCGCGTTCATTTACTGATTTATTGGATTTGTGGATCGATATACATATGGTCCAAGTGGGTCTTGCATCTAGTTGCCTTAATTGGCATATTATTGATAATAAAACTTTCGTGAGACTCTAACATATTAAAAATATTTATAACGGGTTACTCATGTAATTTAAGTCGATTTTTGCTCGACATGTTTCGTCGCGGAAGGCTGCTCGTGAAAATGATCATCGTAAATTGGTCGAAACATGTCGAGCAAAAATCGACTTAAATTACGTGAGAAATCCGTTATGAATATTTTTAATAGGCATATTATAGAATTTAATATTGAGTGGTTTAATAGTTTAAAAGATTTTTGGGACTAAAACAGATAGTTCTGTAAAACTTTCAATCAAGAGTTCAAGACTATCCTGTTTTTCAAGAATAAAAAAATCCGATTTAAAGTGAAGAACAAAGGAAACTTTGTATAGTAATTTTCATTTGAGCCGCTGACTCGACACGACGACGCACTTCTATACATTATGATCGAATTGACCGAGTTGTTCGGCCCGACTCTCGCGTTGCCCCGCTCCGAGCGGCACGATCAAAATCAAGGATGATATAGACATGGATGGACAATACCCATACAAAATCGCGTTCTCTTTTCAGGTTAAAGCACTAGCGTCATCTATCGGTCACACCAGACACTAAATCCTAGTTTCTAATACTTTGTTCGTCGCTTAACGCTGACAGAATAACGCGACTTCAGACTCGACAGATGGCGCTGTGGCACTGTGTACCGAAAACAGACGTATAGCCTGAACGCGATTTTGTATAGGCATTGTCAATCCATGTCTTAATCATCCTTGATGCCTATACAAAATCGCGTTCCTCGAACCTTCAGGCTATAGCCTGAACAACAGACGTATACGTCTGTTTTCGGTACGAAGTGCCACAGCGCCATCTGTCGAGTCGGAGTCGAGTTATTCTGTCAGCGTTAAGCGACGAACAAAGTATTAGAAACTAGGATTTAGTGTCTGGTGTAACCGATAGATGACGCTAGTGCTTTAACCTGAAATAAAAGGAACGCGATTTTGTATGGGTATTGTCCATCCATGTCTATATCATCCTTGATCAAAATGTATAGATTTGGATGAACCTGTTTTGGGCGAACGCAGTGACCTTCGCCTCGTTTGCCGCATTTTGCGTCGCCGGTCGCCTTCATCGAGTCTGCGGCCTTCTTTTCGTCCCGGTGGTCATTAATAACCACACTATTTGAAGGGCCTAATATTAGGTTAACGTGTTTTGTTTTCCCTTTTATTAGCCATAAGGCGGGCCACGCGCAATGCCTCGGGCGAGGCACGTCCACACTAGCCGAGCCGCCTCGCGCGGCAATTTCCTCGCGAGGCGGTGCGTCAGGTGTGAACCCGCCTATAAGTTATTTAATGCTGGCGAAAAAAATTATAAAAGGGTGCTGTTAACGTGAAATATCTGTTTACACCTTACATCTTAGTAATAAGGTTCAAAATTGTTACCATATCCGACGTCGATTGTACGAAATACTAAGAAATATTTACCATATTTTGATCCGATCCTCCCACATTTCTGGGGTCATCTGGTACTGGTCTATGACTCTCTGGGGTAATAGGTCTTCGCTGGCTAGCATGCCGGGTTTGGAGGCAGTTTCGTCATAGTCACCATACTGTGAACAGTCAAAAATTTGTGAATTACACATATAAAATATAATTGAAGTGGTAAGATGTTGAGTTTTATGAATCTAAATAAATTGTTTTGACTTTGTCTGTCACCAGAATTTTACTATTTCACTGAGATTAAAAATGTTATATTATAACTGTTACTTTTGTATCAACATTGTTTGTAGTGTATTGAAATAAAGGGTACCCCTACAAAACCAGTCTGGACATGTCAGGTACGCAAGCACATATGCTCTCCCGAATTTATTTAAATTGTAGCATTTGTTATTTAAACTAAAAAGTATTTTCTTTCAGTCCTTAAAATGCTAGGGGCTATACAAGGTGTACCAAAAATGCTGGTGATGCGTTTAATGGCATAACTGGTATCATGTTCTAATTGCGAAAAACTAAGAATAAAATTTTTTCACGAGAAAAAAAATCTGGGTCGACGGATCACGTAAAAAAAAAATCTGGGTCGACGGATCACATAAAAAAAAATCTGGGTCGACGGATCACATAAAAAAAAAATTTGGGTCGACGGATCACATAAAAAAAATTTTGGGTCGATGGATCACCTAAAAAAAAATTTGGGTCGACGGATCACATAATCAAAAAATCTGGGTCGACGGATCACATAAAAAAAATTTTTTCGCGTCAAAAACATTTTTCTCCAAATTTTTCTTAGTGGCAATACGATACCAATTATGCCCTTAAACGGATCACCAGTATTTTTGTTACAGCCTGTATATTTGATCTAATGAAAATGAAAATGTTTTATTCCAGAATAAATTCCATATATGTACAAATGTAATTAAAAATTAAATTAAATTAAAATAACTCAATAAATACAATAATAAAAATTCAATTAAAACTCCACAACTAGATTTAAAAAATCAGAATAATCAAATAAGTAGCTCAACGTAATCTTCATTAGGCGGGTCCACACAGGCCGAGCGGCCTCGCGAGCGAACGTACGAGCGGCCTCGCGAGCGAATGTACGAGCGGCCTCGCGAGCGAATGTACGAGCAGCACCCGCCTATTTATGAGATTTTGATGTGAAGGCACACTTTTTTGTTTTGAATACTCTTTTAAGTCATTATCTCAGGTAATTCAGTATTTTTAGAGTGTAACTCAAAAGAAGGCCTGACAAAACGGCATTGCAAAAATGTACCTTGGCCTGCACAGCATAGCTGGCCAGCAGCACCGATGCCTCCGGTGGACAGTAGATGTCCATGCTCAGTATCGCCTGCTTGACCTGCAGGAACAGGAGATGCTGCGTGACCTCCTGGATCAGCTCCTCGGCCACATCTTCGGGGTACAGCTTGCACAGCAGCATGAACGGGGTGCCCGGCATTTGGGAGACGCATTGGTCTTGTACTGTAAGAGATTTGTGCAATAATCTGTTGGAATTTCTTATTTAAAGGAATGAATCAGAATCAATCGTTTTATTCGTGATAAACCATAATTGCATTATGCGGATCCGAAAGCCAACGCTGATCTTCCGGCAGGACCATTTGTGGGCCACGATCGCAGCTGTACGACACAGCCTTACTATAAAGTATGCACTGTAATGGAATGCATGATTAGGCGATCAGAGTAAAGATTTGAGGTTGTTGAACCAGGCAACTATGTCAGGGCATCTATAATCCAGATCCTAAGATGGGCTAGGTTCTAGCTGGGTAAAGATAATGACAGATGACGAAAGAGAGGACTTTACCTACACTCTGTGACCTAACTCAAGTCCTAAAATATAATCCTCATAAAATTAAGTGTGTGTCATATAAGAAATCTCCAGGTTTTACTTGCTTTAGCATCTTTAAATTAGGACAAATCCAGGGAATTCCCATTGGCAGTCATAATTATATTGGGACCACATGTAATGAACACTCAATCCAAGTCAATCCAATTAGGTAATTGCCAACAACTTATGACATCAGAGGTTTTGAAAGGTTAATTAATGCATGAGTAATCATTTCCTTAGACACATATGTATACATTGTTTTTTACAATATGTGTCGTTAGGCGTGTTCACACCTGACGCACCGCCTCGCGAGAAAATTGCCGCGTGAGGCAGCTCGGCTAGGGTGGACGTGCCTATGAGGCATTGCGGCTGCGCGTGCTTTTGCCTCGGCCGAGGCACGTCCACACTAGCAGAGCTGCCTCGTGCGGTAATTTTCTCGCGAGGCGGTGCGTCAGGTGTGGACACAGCTATTAGTGATGTCTCTAATTTAATGTGGACTGTACACATTAAATTAGAGACTGTATAATAGTCGATAATCATAGCTCTGAAAAATTACCTCACATTTTTGTGGATATATGGCATCAGAGCCAGGTCATGCAATTCATAAAATTTTATTTTAGCCAAAGCGCTGTTGTTGTGATGATGATGGTGTCTAGCAATAGCAGCGAGTCACAATTTTTCTTAGGGAAGCCAGAGCCAATTTGGCTGTCATTTTCTTTATCACATGTAGGAAAACTGCTTAACTGTCTGAAAATTAGGCAAGCCGGTGAGAACCGAGTTCTATGAGCGTGTGGCTACTGGTCAGTCAATCAGTTATTAAGTGTTGATAACCAGTGATCGGATTTTAGGTGTAAGTTGTACCCTAAAATCCGATGTAAGCACGGTGTAATACGGTTTTTGTTACCTCAAAAATTATGCTAATATGGATAATCTTCGGGATTTTAGGAGCCACATTGTTAACTTTAGTTACATCAAATACATTTAGTATTTTTTTTACGTTTTTTAACCACTATATTGGATAATAAATGTATGTATTCCCTATGTTGCAGCCTAATATCCGATCACTGTTGATAACAGACTTATAAATAAAAGAGCGCTTACCTCTTTTATCTAATTTAAGCCAGCTTATGAAATGTTTGGTGTCCTCAAACTGGAGGCCAAAAAACCATGTTTCTCGCAAACCTATGGTCCGGCAGACTAGATCAAATAAATCTCGCCCTGTTGCACGCCACTGTATTGGGAAAAAAAAAATACATTTGTTTTAAAGACAGACAGACAAATCAATTTGCAGAATTTAGAGTTCAATGAAACATTGGTAAAAGTGATTACTATTATTTGTAAATAGGTGGGTCTACACATAAACGCATCGCCTTGCAAGGAAATTGCCACGTGCGGCCGCAATGCCTCGGACGAGGCACATCCACACTAACCGCCTCGCGCGACAATTTCCTCGCGAGGCGGTGCGTCAGGTGTGGACATGCCTAATAACAAATAACACTAATTTTCATTATTTATTGTCAACACTGCCTGTTTATTTCTAGGAAATAAAACCAAAGTTAGTAAATGACAAATTATACTTCATTCCAAGTATCTCCCATAATCTACTATTTCATTGAGCTCTCATAGAAAATAGTGACTTTTACAAACTCAAACATTTATTCAGTAAGTAGTACAAAAGAAACAATATTGAAAACGTAATATATAAATTATATAATATAATAATAATTTTGATAATACAACTAATAAATAAAATAACATCTTATTGAACCCTGTGGATACCAGTTAGCAGTAACAATGCGTGATCTCTAACGTAAACTATGTTTGTTTATGTTATTCATTGTCATTACATATCAAATTTTAGCAATGAATACACTGTCCTGTTATCTCCACACGCGTAGGTGTTTACCAGGCAAATTATCGCACCATAGCACTAATTCACAGGACCTGGTTCTCGTAGGGTGACTCATAGTGAACCTATTGTACTAATTCCTCAATTACTAAATGACCAAACAATAATATAAGCTAAAAGTTGACATCTCACCTCAAGGTTGAATTCCAATTCAGCATCCAATGTACACACCTTCACTGGAAAGGATTTGGACGCCTTCTTTCTTCGAAAAGGCGGCATTTTTACATCACATAGTTCACTTTACTCTTTAACAAAACATCCATCAATAGGTTAGGAGTTCTACGGCGAATTAACTAATTGCACGGCAATGGTTACCTTTTACGTAACGAGCACTCGACTGAGGAATGCGTGTAATTTCACATTACGTACTATTTCCAGCGGTTATTATTTACAAACAAGAAAAACGCAATGAAACAGGGAGTATGTACATACGATGTACGAAAGAAAAATTTGGTACTTTACATTTACGTTCCGTTCTGGGTCAATTGAATTACAATTTCCTGTCATGAAAAAAATACCGACTTTTGCGTGATAAGGACTTTTATGTTGAAACAAGCAAATATATACAAAAAACAGAGAGTTCTAAACCAGGAGAGGCCCTGAGTATTATTTCCCCTCTGTCAAAAGTATTGGCGGAAAATCTAGTACATCTATAAAAACTATTTCAATAATCGATGTCACGCCATTTTCGTCATCGCTGTCGATGGATAACAAGCTCCGTGAAAATGCCCTTATGCGCTGTTTTTGGATGTAAAAAAATGTTATATTTCATCTAGTTTACAAAAAGATGAAATACCATTTCAGATGTAAGTACAGTTTTACTTTATTTACCATTACTTTCGTAATAAAAGATTTAACCTAAATCGAAAATCAAGCTTCGTTTACAGAATCGATTCAAAGACAATCGTTTTCTTTCTGACGGGCAGTAACTATTTGACGTTTGACACTTCTCCATATTTAATGCGCTTAAGGATTGCTGTCTTCTATATTTTGTTTGAAAATACAATCAAAAATGATCCTTGGCTTTTTTGTTTGACATTTGCAAAGACTGCATCCAATAATGAACCATATGTTAACACTTGTACAGTCGACTATTTATTGCTCCATTTAGTGTTATGAAGTATAAAAATAATATGTCAAATATGTTTGGTGTTTTCAAGTCAAAGGTACATCTTTGTCGGTTGTCAATAAAGCGTTGCTGCCATAAAAATTCATTTAGAAATAAACTGTATTAACAACCGACAATGATGTACCTTTGACTTGAAAACTTCACATGCGTGCTACCTCGCCCCCCTCAGATTTTGGCAGACTTTTTTGTCTGGAAAGATGAGGCGAAGCGTACTCCATTTATAGAGCTTTATGACAAAAAATTATAAATGTACGTGAAATACTAGGCTTTTCTTTTCAATTTGACTGGTTTTATAAACGAAATGTTAAATAAATCGCTCTTTAAAAAGGTAAATGAGCTGTGTGATCGAGCTATAAATATATTTTTTTTAATTTCTGTGTTTATGTTGGCCAACTTGAAAAGTGGCAAATTGATTGACAGTTTTGACACTTTTGACAGCCATTCGCCTCCAAACTTCATCGCCACGTGCGGTAGTATTTTCATTAGAAATAGTCGTGAAAAATCTTGAAAAATGGGAAAATTTAGATCTAAACTGAAAGGTAAAACAAAAGGGAAAAGATGGAACAAGGGTCATTCTTCAGATTCCAATCCCAAGACCCAAAAGTACAGGGAAATGGCGAAATCCCGGTTCTTTCAAGAAAATTTGGGTAAGTTGCTGTAATTATTAACAAACACATCCTTAATTTATAACAAACAATAACTAGATATACTAACGTATCCTATTACTATGTTAACATGCTTATGAAAGCTATATAAAGTAACTAAACACTGTACAACAATTTAGCCTAACTTCCAATATTTTGTTAAGGAAACACGGGCTTAACGCAGCAGGCAGTGTTAAAGCACGACGCCATGATCACATACGGGCACTCTAAAGGCAGACAAAAGTCCGAGGCTGAAGCAGAGTTGACAATTGCGAAGGAATTTGAGAGTATGTCCGTAAGATCCGGCGAAGATGACTCGGAGAGCCAGTATTCTGGCTCCATGAGGTCTGGGACTTTTAAGACCTTTCAGACATTTGCTTCGGATTGGAGCCAGTGCTCCAACGTCAGCTTTAGCAAGTAAGTGCCACTATATTGTATTGTTTGAAAATTTTCAGTTATTTTTTTTAGCAAGTGTTGATTATTTTTATGATGGTGATTGATTATATTTAAAGAAAGTTTTTAAGAAGATGAAACCTAAAATTTAAAATTTACGGTTTCATCAGATCCTGCAATAAATTGAGTTTTATTAAGGTACCTTTAACTAAACCAGCCATAGGACTGAGCTGGAGAGAAGCCAAAACGGTTGCTCAGGACAGAAAGGCGTGGAAGGATCTTGTGGAGGCCCTATGCACCTCTGGGGTGCCCTAGGATCAACAACAACCTTTAACTAAAACTAAATTTCTCATAACTTTAATTTTTCTTTCTTAACAGTGCAAGAAAAAGGAATGAACCAAATTCTATTAAAATTAGTGTCCGACCGAAATTTCGGTTTCGGTTTCGGTTTCGGTTTCGGTTTCGGCCAGTTTCGGCCAAAAAATCAAGTTTCGGCCCGAGTTTCGGTTTCGGCCAAAAACGGCCGGACCCTTCGGCCGCGCCGAAACTTACAACATCGTACCTTCGGGTCACGCTCGGCTAACGTCGGGCGCGCTCGGCACGGCTGGCAATATGGCATCGCTCGCCTGACTCCGCCGGCAACTACCTAAATCAGTGCGCTTTGCTCGTGTAGACGTGTCAATACGTGTTGTGTTTGTTCCGCGAATAATGGTAAGTAGTTTGATCAAGTATTTTAGTTTGTTTTTTTTTGTGAATTCGTCATGTCATAGTTAATATTTAACGCTTTATTTTAATAGTTTGATTAGTTTGCTAACCTATTGACGAATATATTTAATTTTAAAGGTTTAAGTGCCAAGGTTAAGTACCTGCTTCATTAAAGTTTAAAATTCATCTTAGTTGCGTGTACTATTAATGTAATAACGATTGTAGGTACCTGCCTATGCAATAAAATGAAAGGTGAATAGTTATTAATTTAAATTGAATATAGACGTGTAATGTTAATGTAATGTTGCGAGTAATGTAATGGTGTGAGTAGGTATTTTATTACCAAAGGTGATCAATTTAGTTATTTTGATTATCTAATTATATTTGAATTAGCCATTCGAGGCTAACTGATTGTGATATTTGTGAGTATAATTAAAATGTAAGTAACTGAAAATGTGAAAATAAATAAACATAATATATGAGCATCATATTTTAATAATAAATTTGTTTTATTTTATACCACCATTAAAAAATCGCTAAATTTGTGTTAAAAATAATGTATTTTTTTCACTTTATAGGGTAGTTAAATTTTCAAACAGAACCTCTGTAACTGTGCTGAAATTTCATTGTGATAAATCTTTGAAAGTAGAAACCTGTAATTATAGGTCGGCGAGATATTAATTTTAGAAAAAAACGGGCTTACTAACATTTTTTCGACTTTTTAAGGACTTTTTTTTTTATGAAAGGTTCGGTTTCGGTTTCGGCCGAAACTACAATGAAACCGAACCTTCGGTTTCGGTTTCGGTTTCGGCAAAATAACATGTTTCGGTCGGTCACTAATTAAAATATTATATTTTTTAGTAAAATTACGTTTTGTTTTTGTGATGTAACACAAATAAAGTTGATCCCAGTAGTCCTATTTTTAACCGACTTCAAGATTTCAAAAGAGGAGGTTCTCAATTCGGCGTTTATGTTTTTTTTTTGTTTTTTATTTTTTATGTTTGTTACTCCATAACTCCGTCATGTCTGAACCGATTTTGAAAATTCTTTTTTTGATTGTAAGTATATATATACAGATTGGTCCCGTTTTTGTCAAAACGCAGTTGTGATGATGGGATCCATGAGGAATCGAGGGAACTCCTCAAATCTTAAAGGCATGCATATAGTGATTTTTATATTTTTATCAACAAATCCATCATTTTCATTCAAAACAGTGACATTTGATGAAGTAGAACTGCTGATGATGATCAGAACGGAACTCTTCAACGACGCATAGTTCACGTTTGGCGATTTGTCCTCTTCGCTGTGTACCTAGTTGGTTACTAAGTTCTGTTACCAGATTTCTGACTGATAAAATATAAAATAAAGTTAGAAAATCAAAAATTAAAGCAATTATTTAATAGCCTAATTTCTAATGCACATAATATGGTATAATAATACACAAATCAGATGAGAAATTTATTGAAAATCCTTTTAAAGCACAAGATTGCCTGAAGACGCAAACACGCGGTAAAACTGCATCAAAAAATATTGCACTTTTGTAAAGTGCAATATATTGCAGGTTCCATTGCTTGTTTGTAAGAAACCTGTTTATTAGAGGTAATTGCGTGACCACCATTTAATTTTCTTGCGATTCTATTCCACAGATATTCCCATTTGATATATTGCCTATTTCTAAGTTTTTCACAAAAGACATAGATTTAGACTGCTATGGAACAAGCAGACTTACAACGTATAGTCTAGTATTTTATGGGATAGCCCCACGTGAACTATACATATACCAAATTGAAGCTAAATAATATAGCTACCAAATTGTGTAAGACTGATGCGTCTTATCTTAAAGGTGATTAAAAATAAAGAGGATTTAAATCAACACGACCAAGGAGCGTAATTTTGACGTATATATTTCACGCCCTTTTCCGAGTGTTATAAAGAATTATGAAAAACTGCGACAATAATTTTCAATTCAATATATTGTAATCTATTGACTATTAAATAAGCTTTTAAATTATGTAAAGCTTGTCCCAGTAAAAAATGTCGTTAGTTTACGCAGCGTTGGTATATCAGGTTTCAATGAAAATGGTTGTATCTGGCTGGTTATATGTTAAATGCATCTCGGTTCTTTATTTAATATTAGAAAAAAATCTGTCACAGTCACATTTTCAAAGATCTCGTCTCCACAAGAAAAACTTCATGAGAAAATATTGTACAAATATGTCCAATATTAAGGCATTTTCACGAAAAAAGTGGCAATGGAGCTAAACACGTCTGTTAGAACTGTGCAAAGGGTCCTAAAACAATTCAGAGAGACTGGCGGTATTCGACGGCGTCCTGGAAGTGGTCGGAAGACCGGGTGTGTTAAGAAAAATATTGAGAAGAGTATCATAGCTGCTTTGCTGAAAAAACCTACATCATCTGTAAGAGATTTAGCTAAAAAGTTTAAAACGTCTGAATCCACTGTGCAACGAGTAAAGAAAAATAATTCTATAAAGACTTTCAAACAAACTAAAGTGCCTAATAGAAATTCGAAACAAGAAACTGACGCTTAAACGAGATCCAGAAAACTGTATTCAAAATTAACGACAAAAAATACTGTATTGTGATGGACGACGAAACATATTGCAAGCTTTATTTTAAATCACTGCCGGGACATCATTTTTATTCGGGTACCGATAGAAAAACTATCAATGACGAGTACAATGTCATAAAAACGGATAAATTTGCGAAGAAGGTTCTTGTGTGGCAAGCGATCTGTTCTTGCGGCAAACGCAGCACTCCATACTTTGCTAAAGGAACTATGAAAGGCGATATATACCTTAAAGAGTGCATGGAAAAGCGATTATTGCCGTTTTTTAAGCGACACAAGAAGCCAGTTCTGTTTTGGCCTGATCTGGCCACGTGCCACTATTTTAAAAATGTGATAAAATGGTACAAAGCCAATAATGTCGAATTTATGGAAAAATACCAAAATCCTCCTAACTGTCCTGAATTACGACCTATAGAAAAATATTGGGCTCGTATGAAGCAGAAGCTCTTAAAACATAAAACTAACGCCACATCAGTTGAAAACTTCAAGAGAAAATGGAATGCAGCTTCATTTCTAATAAACTGTTGTCAAAAATTTGGTAACTTTTTATTGCTTACATTATTTCATACTAACTAATAAACGACATTTTTTTCTGCGACAAGCTTTACGTTAATAATTAAAATGTTGCTACCTATTCCTATTTATTTAGTGAAAACTCTAGTAACAGAACTTAGTAACCGACTAGGTATGTTTAGCAAGTTTAATTGATAGGACAAATTTTCGTCAAGCTCAAGTTCTGATGATGGGATCCATGAAGAATCGAGGGAACTCCTCAAATCTTAAGGGCTTACACATAGTGATTTTTGTATTTTTATCAACAAGTCAAGCATTTTCATTCAAAAGAGTGACATTTGATGAAGTGGAACTTCTGATGATGATCAGAACGGAACTCTTCAACGACGCATGGTTCACGTTTGGCGATACGTCCTCTTCGCTGTGTTTGTTAAGCAAGTTAGATTGTCAGGGCCAATTTTCGTCAAGCTCAAGTTCTGATGATGAGTCCCATGAGGAATCGAGGGAATTCCTCAAATCTTAAAGGCATTACATAAAGTGACTTTTGTATTTTTATCAACAAATCAAGCATTTTCATTCAAAAGAGTGACATTTGATGAAGTGGAACTGCTGATGATGATCAGAATGGAACTCTTCAACGACGCATAGTTCACGTTTGGCGATTTGTCCTCTCCGCTGCGTTTGTTAAGCAAGTTATTTCATTGTATGGAATCTAAGTGCACCATCTACAATAATGCTTCACCGGCTACCCCCATGGAAATCGGTTTTTTTTTCTTAAAAATTATTAATTTAATAATAGCCTTTATTCACTGACTCTTTAAACATGTTTACAAAATTATTTATATTTTTGTTCTTGTTCTTCTTTCTTCTTTTTCTTTGTCAGGCTGTCTTTGATATAGGCCTGGAGGACCAGGCAACACCATTCTCATTCCAGTACTCTTTAGTCATCAGGAAAATCATCTTCCCATCTTTTGTTTTCTCTTGGGTACCATTCTGTGACATATCTGGTCCATGTGCATCATGTGCCCGGCCATATCCTTTCACTTAATAGTGTTCTGAATTTCTGTGATAGGCATATTACTTTAATCTTCTTCTTCTTTATTCTCGCCATTTCCCGTTACTCGGGGTCGTCTTTCCTAATCTTGAGGCGCCATACAGTTCTCTGATAAGCATCGTCACTAGACAGGCCCAACTCCTTCATGTCTGGACTTTCGTCAGCCAAGTAGTTGGTGGCCTGCCTTTCCCTCTTTTTGGTTTAGCCATGGAAAGGCACTTCTTCACTACATGATTGTCGGTCTTCGCGTAACATGTCCAAACCACTTTTTCTTTTACCTTCTCGGTAACTGGTGCAACCTTGAAGCTGCCCCGTATGTACTGATTCCGGACTTTATCTTTAAGGGTTACTCCACCTGCCCAACGAAGCATACACATTTCGGTAGTGTGTAGTTTCTGCTCGTGTATTTGCTTGGTTGCCCACGTTTCGCTCCCATACAGGCATATTACTTTAATATAAATAAAATTCAATTGCAGGCTGCTACATAAGTTTGACTCCAACAATGCTGTGCACAAGGAGATGTTAGCAGTTCTGGCAGCAGTCACTGAGGTGATCAAAGAGCAGGGAGGGGAGGAGACTGCTACTGAATACTTTGCTGCTCTGGTTAGTATAAGGAGAATTAGAATTTCAGTTACACAGATGTAAGGAGACTTCCTTCCGATATTACTATATTAATTAAAATTATATACTAATTGATTTAATACATGTCATTATTATTTAGTTTAAAAAGTGACGAAACTGTAAACTAAATATCTTCTCTACATTTAACCATTTTGTTTCTTTAAGATTTTCAAAGCCAAGATTTTCAGGTGCCCAGACCTAGGAACAATAACTAGTATGCATAATTCATTAGTCATTACTATTATCTTAATACACATAATTTCAGATGGAAACCCTGAAAGTAGCCGAAGACGACAACCTTGTTGCCACTCTATCCCTCCTCTCCATGGGTATAAAGAGTGTGCCGCAAGCTGTACTCCGGAAGCAATTCTCCGACTCTGCCACCACATTCACTGAGATCCTGGAGAAGAATGCTCAGTCGGAGAATGGGACGTTGTTGCGGAGTGCTATCGGATGCCTGTCGGTGTTGTTGAGAGCTCAGGAGTATGCACTATGGAGTGATTCTTCGACGATGAGGGTTTTTGATAATGCGCTGGCGTTCATACTGCATTCTAAGCCTAAGGTAAATGTTTGTTATACAAATGCTTAACAAGTGAAGTTTCAATAATTACAGTAATACGTATAAGCTGCGAGACTCTTCTCTTCTCATATTATTTTTCTGTGTTCCATTTATTCTTAAATTTATGAAATACGGTCTTGATTTAAAACATTCCCGTGTATATTCAAAGTTGCAAACACTTGTTTAACAGTTTTTAAGAAATTGTAAAATTTTCGTGTCCAAAAAACTTTAAAAAAGAAACTTCTAGAATCGGTGCTTTTTGTGTAAAACAAATATTAAACATCTTTTCAACCGACTTCAAGGTTTCGAAGGAGGAGAATATCAAGTCATCGGGATCTTTGTTTTTGCTTTTTTTTATGTATGTTCACCGATTATTCGAAGACGGCAGGACCGATTTGGAAAATTATTTTTTGTTTGAAAGAGTATACTTCGCAGTTGGTCCCATTGTAACCAGATCAGGATCTGATGATAGGATCCTGGAGAAATCGAGGGAAGTCTCAACCATTATAGGCACATTATAGTGACGAGTATTTTTTACAGCAGCTCGAGCATTTGCTTTTGGCAAGGTGGAGGCTAAGTGAAGTCGGTTCTTTTTTGTTTTAAATTATTTAAAACTTATATCTAAACCAGTTGTATACGTTCGTAGGTGCGAAAAGCAGCGCAGCATGCAATAACTGCTATTCTTCGCGGGAGCTGCTTCATGATTCCCTCTGATGAGGTTAATACGAAGGTAAATGTCGACTCAAATGGATTTAGCAAGGTATATTTTCGACTTTACAAACGACAGTATTACAATCAATATTCATATTTAAATGATTATATTCATATTATATTAAACGCTTGCAGTTGACAATTTAAATCTTCAATGCGTGTGTTACGTGGGTAATGCGTGTGTATGTAGTTATGTGTCAAAGCGTGAGTTGTGACGTCACCCGTTTTCCAAAGAGCGTTTTAGGCGCGGAGCATCTGCCCAAATAAATTTTGTAATTTTCCCATGCTTAAAGCCCCTTTCGAGGCAAAACATGGATTCTAGGGCAATGTTTTGTCAATACAGAATGTTATACTTGCGTTTCAAAAAATTGAAAACTACCCTATTGCAATTATAGCACATTTCTATTTAAATACTACATTGACTTTATTTTTAGGTCCCCAAAGTGCACCCGGCCTCCAACCGTGTAGCAGAATTCTGTCAATCACAGATCCAGGCTGAAGCCCTATTGTCTGGACACAGGACCGTGCTGCACACACTCACTATGCTGCGGGATGTGTTGCCAGTCTTCAGCAAGGAGTATATTAAGGTATGTATCATGTTATTTTATTATTTAGACACATTATGATTGCATTGAAGCGGTCCTCAGGAAAAGAATTAGTAGTTTATGTAACTGTTACGTAATAAGGGTCCTTAAAACATGAGTGTGGTTGTATGAAATGAGCCGCAGGCGAATTTCATAATAAGATCACACGAGTGTTTTAAGGCCTAATTACGTACAGTTGCATATACTGCTTTATCTACACTCATATTATATATATTAAATTAATTGTTCGGAAACCATAGAATGACCGCCATTGTACCGTCATGGCCTACTCGATTGTGCCGGCGCTCGCGCGGGACCAATCGAGTTGGCCATGACGGTAACATTATGTTATCAAATTCGATGTTCCAAATTTGAAACTCATTCCTTAACAATATTTGCGCATGCCTAGTTAAAATTACGTTACTGCCGCAGATAAGAAACTTATCATAGTTAAATCGTTTGTTGTAATGCTTGTCATTGTCTACGGTTTTTGAACGCATTTTAGAGTACTTACAGTATGAGTGTAGATAAAATTTGTTTTTGCCTGATTAAAAATCTATTATTTTGTCACTCTATGGTATTTGTAAAAAAATATTTAACGTATTCATGAAATAAAACAACTAAAAACGGATTATATCGCGTGTACTGAGCTTAAATTACATCCCGACGTTTCGAACACTTTGCAGCGTTCGTGGTCAAAAAAATTATTTGACATTGTAAATTAAGTATTTGACATTATTAGCATTTGTTTTTTATAAAGGCCCCTCTGGCAAGTGCAATCACTAAATTTGTTTAATATTTAATATGTGGGTAGGTTTGCATATTGTGATAGTTTTTGAACGGAGGTAATTGTATATTTTTCCTCAGTCGACCCGTTGACCACGAACGCTGTAAAGTGTTCGAAACGTCGGGATGTAATTTAAGCTCAGTACACACAATATAATCCGTTTTTAGTTGTTTTATTTCATGAATAACTATCGCGGCAACCGAAGACAATATTATTTAACGTATTTTCAGTGCAATAAAATAAGAAAATACTATAAAATATAACGGTTACACTCATGTCAATTTAGTCACTTCGCGCGACATGTTTCGGAGAGCTTGGTCTCCATCTTTAAGCACCAAGAGTGCTATTTGAACCGGCCCGTAGCGTTGCACGTCGCGTTGCCGACTTCCGGCCTGCGTCCGGCGCGGCGTGCCGCGCGTGTCGCGCGCTCTGACAGTGCTTGTTGAGGGTGATCTTGCGCCGGCGTTGCTAACGTGTTTTGCAACGTATTTGGTTCATCCGACATGCGACGATAAACAAACCACACTCACTGTGTCCCCTAAACTATCACAGCACACATGAAGTTCTGGCCATGGATTACAGGCTTCCATGCTGGCGGGACACCTCAGTCCCCGTCTCGATCGACTCGCGTATTTTGCGTGGCGTGGCGCGTAGTATGTCTCACGAAAGTTTAAATTAAAAAAATAAGAAAATACAATTTCTAGAAGTCCATCATCGTCCTTGCTTTTTGTCTCGGCTTTTTGCCACAGCTCCATTAAGCCTGGAGTCCACTAGGTAACCTTATCCTGGGAATTCGCGTAGCCACCACTTTTTACGAAGCCGACTGCCCAGAAGAGAATGTAGGTCTTATTGGTATGAGGTCTGGTTTTCACTTAAAGAAGTGTGAGAGGTATATGGGCGAATCGAATACAAGATATCCCAACAGGCTTGTAGCGACAAGTAAAATTAACAGTAAACTTTATAGAAACAATTGTTATCTGATGGCTATAAAAATATATAACAACTTGCCAAATGAAATTAGACAACTAACTTATGAGAAGTTTGTACTGAAATTGCATAAGTGGTTATTGGAAAAAGTTTTCTATTCAATTCAGGAATTTTTTGACAAAAATATAGAAAATTAGGGACTAAAAAAAATACATTTCTTTTTCTTTTGACATTGACATATTAGGGATTGCAATCCAGCACCGTTTTAAATCCTGCTGGATTTTTGCTGGATTGACATAAATCCAGCTGGATCCAGCGCGGATCCAGCACCTATATATTTTTAGGGTTCCGCACCTCGAAAGAAAATATGGAACCCTTATAAGATCACTTTGTTGCCCGTCCGTCTGTCAAGACCCTTTTTCTCAGGAACGCATGATATAGCTGAAATTTATATCAAATACTCAGGTGTACTGTCCCTTGAAGCTGTGAAATAATCAAACTTCTAAGCCAATGCAATCAAAAGATACAGCCGTTTATGCCGCAAATTTTCGAAACTCGCAAGGGAATCAAAACCTACAGGGTACTTCCTGTGAACTCAGAATCTTGAAATTTGGTACGAAGCAACGTCTTATAGCACAGATAAAGGAAAAATTGCGAAAACTGTACATTTTTTGTTACATCATATAATAAAAATATTTTTAACAATTTTAACGTTACTACTCCTATATACCTACAGGTTTGTACGGAACCCTCGGTGCGCGAGTCGGACTCGCACTTGGCAGTTTTTTTTAAGAGAGTCTAGTTGTATGTACTAGAAATGCTATATTCTCATTAGCTTTCTTTATGGGAGGCTTACTAATACAAGATAAACGTGTTCATTCCCTTCGTTCCACGTACAGTCAAGTGTAAAAATATGGGTGTACTCATCTTACTCAAAAATATGTCCCATAGTATCTCTTATTCCGTTGTAGTAAGTGCGTAGTACCATATTTATGAGACGATTTTTTCGATACGTATTTTTGCACTTGACCGTACCTAAAACCTTGTCTTGGAAGGACTTCAAATAGGCGTTACGTCACTCTGAATTCTTCACCGCGGCCTATGCAATAACGCGTTCGGTTTTGTGTTAGATTCGATCTTTAATATGACTTTGAAATGATTATAGCAAAAACAAAGTGTGTTCATAATAACATAATATTTTACTTCGCCACCTACCTAAATCTGATGTATTTCGATATTGCTGACTAGTTTAATAATTCATTCAACTATGTATAATGATGACGCTGCTTTCCTGGAGAACGACGTCTTATTCTTATGTTAAATTGTAAAAGGTATGGCAATTACTTAAAAAAAAAAAATTACTTAACTACATGATTGAAAAATGTCAAAGGTATTCAATCACAAAATAATCTAAATATAAATATATAATATAAATCATTATTTGTAATAATAATTTACTAATCGCTAGTTGTATTTTTCTAGTATTACGACATGTAAACATCAAAAAATATAATTATAATCATAACATATAAATCATAATGTTTAATATTTGTACATGCATATTTGATATGAATCACATGGATCACATGCATAATAAAAGTACTAAAACATATAAATTTGACTATAAACAAATAATTTTGAGACACACTTACTAATACCGTAAAAGTTCACTACGCAGGACATGTTTCTACAATAGTATTTTGTGCAACAGGTACATAATAAGGGTTCTTAAGATTCGAGGGTCGAAGTTACAAAATGAGGCGAAGCCGAATTTTGTAATAACAGACCCGAGAATTTTAAGACCTAATTATGTACCGTTGCACACGAAACTTTTTCTACGACAGTAGCAAAAACGTAATTAATAAATAATTTTAAAGTTCTTAAGTATCACGAGTACATAAATCAATTTTGTTTTAAGATTTTTCTATCAACTAATAACTTACTTTTGTGCCGAAGTCTTCGGATATTCACTGTGAAGTTTTCTTGTCACTTATTTTATGAAAATTAACATAAACTTCTTGATATTAACATAATATACGAGTTTAAATACAAAAATTAAGCCGTACATTGTGTTGAAACTTTTTAAATATTAACTTTTTGACTAAATGTCATAGACAGACCACGAGTTGGTTTTCAATTGCAAAAAAATATGGCTTCGTTCAAGTAACTCTCAATGCAAAAGCTTACATTAAAGTACTATTATGCTTTTCATAAATATGAAAACTAAATTATTTAAGATATTAATACTTTAAAAAAGACATGATAATGTTTTTATCATAGTTTGTGCAAAAATAATTTCAAGTATAAAAATATAATTTATATTGTAAACAAGAACGAACCCTTTTTAGACATGGCACCTGGAAGTCAGTGTATTAAAAAAACAAAAACAGTTGCACAATATGTTTTGTGTGACTGCTAGCAGTTATAGAAAGTACCTATAGACAAATAGACTTTAGCGCCTTCACTTAAATGATGTAGTTTTAGATACCACTATCAGTCATTTAATTGGCATATAGAAGTGCTGGAGTAGAAAAATGAATTTGACGTTTAAAATATAAAACAAAACATTTTTTCCTCAAAAGAGTTTTTCGTAAGTGGAAATATACAAAAACAAAAATTAAATACCTAAATATTTCACTAAATTTAAATACACATCTGGGCAACACCGTGTAGATGTGCAAGTCCACGGACTAGATAAATACTAATGGACGCGGTAATGGGCCGGGCGCGCGTTACATGGTTTATGATCAGATGCGCATAAACTTGTCGAAACCTCGTGCCGCGCGGTTCAGTCGTCGTTCGACCACGTGTGACGAATTTAGTGCCAAAGAACATGTAAAAATGCCGTGTTGTACAATTTTGTCGTGTCGTATACGAAGCAACGAATTAAAAGAGGCCCCTGGAGTAACTTTCCACCGGTAAGTATAAAAACCGAGTATTTCACATTTTTTCCATAAATTGTAGGCTTTTATTACGACATTCACCCATTATCTGATGGTACAACAGTATTCATATCAATTGCTCGCTGGCTATTGCTGGCGGTCGCAGGATTACGCGAGTGACGCGCAATGTATTTGAAAATACGAATGTCGCTCGTCAGTCTCGTCACACGATCGGCAGCCACGTTGCTGGGCAACATGGCTGCCGCGCGCCTGCCGCCACGAGAGTGCGGCCCGTTATTTATTATCGATAATTTCGAACACATTGTTTAAGGTGTAACTTTCTGTCCTATAGTAGAAACTAATTTTATTTCTTTCGAAAACAAAATAACGTGATTGACTGGATTAATTAATCCAATGATCAACTTATTTTATAGATACGATAACTTTATAATGGTACTTCTAACCATACTAATATTATTAATGCGAAAGTGTCTCTGTCTGTCTGTTACCTTTTCACACTTAAACTGCTGAACCGATTAAGATGAAATTTGGTATGAAGATAGTTTGAGTCACGATTATTTTTAGTATTTTAGCAGACACATAAATTAGATAGATAAGGGTACATCCACAAATTACGTCAAACAAATTTCAACAATAATGTTTAAAATTACTATTTCTTTATTTTCCCATTTTAAATAATATATTAAATGAAATCAAAGCAAGAAAAATAATAATCCAAAGTGTTTGGATGTCAGACTAGAAGACATAAATGGTTCCTTTCCTTCAAAAAAGTGTACACTGTACTATATGTATATATGTACACGATATTTGTATTTGTGATGTCACAAGAAATAAAACTCCCCCCCTGCCCTTATAAGAACTCGTCATACTTTGTTGATCCCTCCGTCCCCCTTAACATCTGACGTAATTAATGGATGAACCCTTATTAGGGTAGATTTTTATCCAGCTATTAATAAAAATCGACATTGTTTTATTAATATGAGGTGTGGCGCGGTATTATGGAGTTAATTATCGATAATCGATATCGATAAAATATATATATCGACAGGCCACATCCCTGGCAATGGTAGTGGTTACGTATTTTCGAGTGTACGCACACATCAACACAGCGAATGAGAGACTGACATTTCTTTGTGTGTATCACCTCGTGCGTACTTTAATGAGAATGTGTGCGTGTAAATGCCGGCTACGCTGGTTTTGGAACAAACTACGGCTGATACCGTCTCCATATCCTTCGTGTGCAAGTCCTACTTGTATTTGTTTGGTTTTTACCTTATACGGTGCTGGCAATGTATGTTTTTGCGCCATTATTTGAATATCTATAATTTGCGGATCCGCAGCGCTGGATCCAGCGTTCAGTACTGGATCCAGCAGGCCGAAAAAAGCGCTGGATCCAGCTGGATTGCTGCGTGCTGGATCCAGCAATTGCAATCCCTAGTTAATATATTGTACATTCTGCACCGATACGTGTTTACTCTATGACATTCTGACATGTTATTAATTTTAGTTTTTAGTAGTAGTGTTTCTATGTGATGACACTATGTAAATAATTTGTAAATAATGTACCTATAGTGTAATGTAGGAAAAAAAATTTTGCATGCCTATTTTATTGGCGAAATGTGCTGAACTCACAAAATTGTATATTTACACCTTATCTCTGTACCACATTTCTAGCAAATAAATTTATTTTTCTTCTTATTCTTCTTAATCAACTTTTTGACGGACACAAATCTGTCCTGAACTTTTAAGTTTCGTTGTAAATTTTCTGTGTTTCAGTTTATGGTGTATGTTAAATATTCGAGGCCCCAACTGTTAAACCTAATAAACGGAAACTATGTATATTACAAGCCCGATTTCTTGGTCATAATATCAGAGACAATTTGAGTAATGCAAGAGACACTCAAAACTGTCGGTCAAAAAGTAACAGCACATATCACTGGAGTCAAAATAATGGAAACCTATACAGTAGTAATAAAATTGGAAATTATGGTTTGACTAAGACGAATCGCAACTCCAACTATTCGATGATTCATCATATTTTTTGTAAAATGTGAAATACATAAAATCTAAAATTTAGAAGATTTATGTGGTTATGTGACGGTGAAAATAGTAGTTTATGTAATTGTGACGTAATAAGGGTCCTTAAAATACGAGTGAGGTTTTATGAAACGAGCCGCAGGCGAGTGTACATATACTGCTCTATCTATACACATATTATAAATCCTAAATGACGCGTTCGGAAACCACTAGAATTACCGCCATTGCACCGCCATGGCTAACTCGATTGTGCGAACGGTCGGGGCAACCGCGGTCGAGGAGGAGGGCTGGATTTTCATTACGTTACCAAAATCAATGTGGTTATGAATTTTCGAACATTATTACGACACTGTCACAGAGAATACACTAATGTTACATTACTGGTTGCAATAATGGCGGTAATTACCAGAGCTCGGATTTTTTACGGCAAAACAAAACACTAGCGTAATTTAGCCAGTGCTTGAAATATTATTTTATCGATATCGATAATTCAGAACTAGAAGAAATAAAAGTCACCAAATAAAATTAATATGTAATAAAACTAATAAAAACATTTGTATAAAGTTACTATATATTAGAAACAGACGCAATTTCTTCTTCAAAATCTACGTCAGTACACACAGCAGCACAAGACATTTTATTTGGGTAATAGTGATAGGAGTAGATGATCATTATCTTTTCAACATTCTCTGGGAGTAAACAGTTGCGTTTATCACTATAAATCCATTTATGTACACTAAATGTACGTTCAACTTCAGTTGACGTCAAGGGAGCAAATTTATAGAATTCATTATCAGTTCGGGTAATATTTTCAGATATGTCTCTTAAAATTTCGTAATCAGGATTTCGTTCGAGCACGGCTTCAAATTTACGTATCACTGGTAAAAGTTTACTCCAGTTTACGTAGCAACGAACAGTATCCAGAATGAGGAAGGATTCCGCAATGGATAAAGTCGAACATTCCAATTGTTCTATTGAAGAGGCTATTACTTCGTAGTTGTCGCGAATGAAATTTAACTCCGGTCGTAGTTTGCGTGTTTGAAAACATTTTTTTGCAGCTCTTATAGCTGCCGAGTCATTAGCAAGTATGGAGACGACATCACGTATTTGCTCATAGTATTGAGCGTAATATACCGCAGCAGATATCCAAGTTCCCCATCTGGTGATAATTGGCTCGGGAGGTAGGGGAATGGACGGATATTTTGCCTTAAAAAGGCGTACACGCTCTGGAGATTTTAGCAATATCTTTTTGACATTCGATATCAACCCATCCACACCTTTGAAATTATCTCGCACTTCTTCGGCAACCCGGTGCAGACCATGAGCTAAACACGTAATGTGTTTCATACGAGGAAACGTTGCTTTTAAAATACGACCGGCTTTAAGCATATATGCGGCACTATCTGTGCAAAGTAAAAGCAAATTGTTTACGTTATCATTGAAAGAATTTTGAAACAAAAATTTTAATTGGTTTATTATTACGTTTGCTATTGTTTCCCCATTTACCTTCTCTAAAACCTTCGACCCCAAAAGATAAAATTGCTTAGAACAATTTTTTTGCAAAGACCGAATCACCACGTTTGTCACACATTTTCCCATGAAATCTGGTGTTTCGTCTATAGATATCCACAAATAATTGGTTTTGTTTACCTCTCTTATACCCTGTATAGTTTTTTTGTACACGAGATTTAAATAAATTTTTCGCAGGGTCGATTCGTCCGGTAAAGAAGTCATAGAGCAGTCGCAACATAAATACTTGTTAAAAAAATGACGAAAATTATTGTTGTTGACTGTTGCCCATGGTATGTTGCATGAAATAAGAAAAATAATTAAATCGAAATAAAATTGATGTTTCCTATTTGGTTGCCCCGAACGGTAATTGTGGCGGTTGCTTTTCACATGATTCTCAATATTGCATTTCTTCAGTTTTAGATGCATATCGCACATAGAGCAGTCCCAAGTAGCAAAATTTGGCACTATAAAAGTCCTGAGAACATTTTAGAACGTGCTACTTAGTGTTCATGATTAGCACTATAACGGTGTCGTAAAACTTTACCTAACCCCAAATAGGCCCTAGTTTTATCACTGATTTATTCTATAAACATTACATAAAGGCTCTCACTGTGATAAATCAGCTCTATAATTGAAATGTCTGCAATGTTTATGTCACAATTAGGAACTATTAAAGTAACCAAAACATGTTTATAGTGCTAATTTGCGCCGTAAACGATTCCAGTGATCTTTTTTATCACCAAAAGCCTCGTGTTGTGTGCTGTCGTCGTCGTGAGGTTATTTCACAAGAAATTAAACAAATATTCTTGTAAGTCATTCGCCATGTCCCTTTAGTTCCTTAAAGTGACATATAGAGGTACATACTAAAAAACATTCGTGAACCGTAATTCTGCCGGTACTTGCACTTGCGAAAATAATTGTAGTGACATTATGCTGATTTTAAATTTGACAATGCGCCTTCATAATTTTACTATTTTAATTAAATTTTAATTAATAAAATTAGGACTTGTCCCGACTGTGGCTGCTATAGTACACATGGGCTCCAGTCGTGCTGCTAATGTGCTATCACTTTCAGAAAACGGCAGCCATATTTTAATGGATTTGGGTAGCCCTATAGCGATGTTGAGGGAGCATAATGGTCGTGCAAAGTCCTTTTATAGTGCAGATTGATCCTGTAATAGTGTTTGCGATACTGCTACAATACTAGTACTATAAAAGTTAATTCGACACATTATTAGTGCATAATAGGTACATAAAAGTGTCAGTAAAGTGTCTATAGTATTAAATAGTACTATAATCGCTTTTTGCAAATCTATTACAGTGCAACGCTTTAAAGATTCTTTTTTATGGTCCTTTAAGCGTTCTAAGAGCTAACTTATAGAACTAAATTGATCTTTAATTTATAGAACCAAAACGCTCTATTAAAAACCTTTATATTACAAGCAGTCACAATGGTTACCATTATAGGCCTACTATATCACTGATTGGTGATACAAGGCCTTAGTTATAGAAGCTTTTGTTACTTGGGGTATATAGTGGAGGTCACTTCATTATAGACTAACTCAGGGTGATTTTCAATCCACGTTTTGATCCGATCTTGTACATTACTCATTTTTGTATTAATTGATACCTTGCAATATTAAGTTATTATACGTATATCCATTACGTCGGATTCAATGCGTTGCGAAATAAATAATACCTAGATGCAATTTACGTTTTATACGTAATGAAATGACAGTTAAAGTGTGAATGTCATATGTCATGTGAGATGAAATTTGCAGTCGTTTCTATCATTTTAAATGAGGTGGTATAGTTACTTCGTTCTAAGTTGTACATGCAGACCTACCTCTTTGTTGCTCGACTATGGCAAAGCTAAAATGAAAAGTTATTTTATTACTTATACAGGATGTCCGGTAATTAATGCACAACCTTCTAACCCCCAGTAGGTCACCTTAGACTGGTCAAAAATATTGATTTTGAGCTCTAGTGAGTCTCCTGTTTTTCGAAATTTTCGCACGTTTGTTAGTTTTTAAATTTTGACATTCACACTGATAGGTGTACCATCGAATAAAAAAAGAAAAAATGTACTGAGGCAATACCTGTCATATACTCTAGTAAGACTCGATAGGTGACGATAAAATAATATTTCAAGCACTGGCTAAATTACGCTAGTGTTTTGTTTTGCCGTGAAAAATCCGAGCTCTGGTAATTACATACGGTTTCCGAACACACAATAGAGGATTTATGATATGGGTGTAGATAAAAGATTCAATTTCACCTAACATATCTCTTTTACCTTCCAGTCCGTCTGCGAGTCCATCCTGTCCCTGATGACGCACAATAACGTGTATATAAAGACGTGCTGCCTCCACACGCTACACGCCCTCTTCGCGGCCCCACCCGCCGCCTCCAATGCGCCCGCCAGTCTTGCGGCCCAACTTACCAGGTATTTTTTTTTATCGTGTCGCTACATGTCACTGGATATAGATAGGTATTTCTTCTCTGGGGTAGTAGTGGGAAAGCAGATGATGAAGAAAATCCGGTGAGCGCTGCGAGGTCCAGATGGGACAGTGCAGCTGACAAGTTTGTTACTCTTTTAGCACCACCCAGGGATCACGTGTAGGGTTGTCTAAGGTGTTTCCTACGGTCGGAGGGTAACATTGATCCCATACCAGGTATAATAAATCCTCAAGACAGGGGTTACGGACTTTGGCACAATATATTAAACGTGTAGCCTTGCCATTGTATTGAGTAAACAGAATGAATTTCATCAGTATTTACCATATTGATGGACCAAAGTATGAATTGCACGTCTATCCTTCGCCATAAAAGATAAAAGATATTTATTCTTCAATTTAGGCACATTCAATTGCACTTATAAACGTCAGAAAGAGAAAAAAAAACTACCACCGGTTCTAACCCTACACCTCTGACCCGAGAAGTATTATGACCGGCACGAAACTCGGCGGGACTTATTTTTCAAAGAAGTAATACATTAGATCTTAAAGATAGAGCCAATAATCCAGTTAAATTTTTTTTTTTTTTTTATACCACGACGGTGGCAAACAAGCATACGGCCCGCCTGATGGTAAGCAGCTACCGTAACCTATGGACGCCTGCAACTCCAAAGGAGTCACATGCGCGTTAAATCAAGCAAATTTAAGAGGTCAACCTTGGAGTAACAGATAACACGCTGAAAATTGTAGTATATATAGTTAGAGAGCCCACGACACTGAACCTAGTTTGATAAGTCTCCTAGATGAGATATATATAATTAGTTGCGTATTTAATGGGGGAAAAAAGTGGTGGTGTATTTTAATTTTTTTTTTTTTTAGAAATCCGGTTTCTAGTACAATAAGTGTCCTAGATTTCCTTTGTTCCTCGAAGCAGGGGAGGGGTAGGGCTACACGATAATGCGGTGCTGCAAGCCCCCGTGCGTGGCCTTGTCAGTGGCAGCAGCATCAAAAGATTGTAGATGTATGAAAAAACAGAACGCCTGATCTTTTTATAACAAAAACAAGTTGTTATGTAATCAAAACTTAGCGCCTGAACTGCAACAAGGTGTTACGTTATTAAAATGATTTTATGTTTTAAAAGATCAAGCGCTTTGTTTTTTCATACATCTACAATCTTTTGATGCTGCTGCCACTGACAAGGCCACGCACAGGGGCTTGCAACTTATCGAACTAGGTTCAGTGTCATGGGCTCTCTAACTAATACCTTAATTTTGGCGTTGTAAAAGTTGCCTCAAAAGTTTGATACAATCTCGTAACTGGATCGTATGTGATTGTACTCATTGGGTAACGTACTTTCGATATAAGTTTAAAGTTTTCTGATATCTTTTATATTCACGGAACAATCGCCTGGCTACATTTAACGATTATACCCTGTATATGTTGTTACTAAACTACCATACCTTATATCGGAAGACTACTAAAACTTGATTTACGTTTAGGGCTCTGATGGCGGCTCGGCCTCCCGCGAACGACACAGGGCAAGTCCTGGCTTGGGCAGCCGTCATGCAACAAGGATACGGATGCTTAGCTGCGTAAGTATTATGTCTATTGTATACGCTATACCATTTTAAGGGTTCCGTAGCCAAATGGCAAAAAACGGAACCCTTATGGATTCGTCATGTCTGTCTGTCTGTCTGTCCGTATGTCACAGCCATTTTACTCGGAAACTATACGACGTATCTGAATAAAATTTACACATAAGGTGTATTTTGTATGCAGCTACTTAGTTATGTAGTTAAATTCGAAAAAAAAATTGTTTTAACCAAATATCATCATGTGACACATCAATCGATAGATCTTTAAAAATAACATTGCGGTTGACCATTTTGTGATTAAGTGAATATTTTCTGAAATAATCGCTTCGAAAGTCAGAAAAATTGTGTCCCCTCCCCCCCTTGTAACTTTTGAACCGTAAGTCCGAAAAATATGAAAAAAATTGAGGAGATGCGCCTTATCATATAATTGCTTTGAACATTATCGGTTCAGCCATTTTTGAGTTATACTCCAAAAAACTTCTTCCATGGGCATCAGATACGACCTTTTGGTATTAGTTTGGTTCCTATTCCATTGAAGGTACGGAACCCTCCAATGCGTGGTCCGACACGCACTTGGCCGGTTTTTTTCCTATAAACATAGTTCAATTGTTTCACATAGGTTATGAAATCGAATCGAAATAAAAAACGAAAAAAGAAGATGACACATGTTATTTGCGTGACGTCATATGGACTAAGAGCTGGCCACGGCAGGAATGACACAATAATGAGAGCAACGAAATTGATATAGTTAGACTGCTATACTATTGTTATTACCTAATCTGGCAATCTGGCAGCTTTAAGCCGGGGGGTTCAAGAGTAGCAGACCAGTAAAGTTGTTTATAAATCTAGGGAACGACGCAATACTGAGAGTTCTTGCTTTAGTACGAAATCGTGGCATTTGATGTATGTAATTGGAATATAACGTGGAAGCTGTCGCAGTGGGGGGGAAAAGAGGCAGGTTGAAGTTAAATGCATTTATACCGGACGCCTGCGGTTTATTTCCTTCTGATCTGTGAAAACTGTTTGTAATTAATCAGGCGCTCGAATAAATAAATAAATAAATAAAATAAAATAAAATAAAAAGCATTTATTTCGGACAAAGAAATCCATATAGTGTTAGTATTACAATAGAACTTAAATAACTATGTTAGTACCTAAACTTAAGTGTTGGGAGATCCAGTGCCTGATTAGGGCGCTATCCCATCTCTCTGCCACGACGGCCAGGAGACTGTTGCGGCTGCCGCGCACTCTGCGGAGCGTCGCGGCGCAGCGCTTACGCAGCGTGGCATGAAAGCCGTCCACATGTGCATCGGCGAACATGCCCGACGCACTGCAGTACCGAGGCAGCCTCAACAGTACCCTGAACGCGTCATTGTATTGTACACGCATAGCATACATGGTACGCTGCGTGTACCTCGTCCACAGGCAACAGGCGTACAGCGAAGTACAGTACGCTCGAAAGAGTGTTACTTTAACCTGCGCTGTACACCTGCTGAACCTCCGGGCTATCATGTTGGCCCTCACGGCCAGTGCCCTACGCTCGCGTTCTATATCCGCGTCGTCACGCAGGTCATCGGTGACCAAGTGCCCAAGATATTTAAACGTGTAAACCCTTTTTAGTTGTACGCCATTCAGACGAATGGGTGGGACATGAGATGGGCACTTGTTCCCCGCCTTAAATACCATGTACTCACTTTTGAGCACATTGTATCTCAGACCGTGACTCAAAGCATAAGATTCACACTTTTCAATCAGTACACGCAAACCACCAACTGAGGGGCTCAGCAGTACCATGTCGTCAGCATAACTTATGTTATTAAAACAAACTCTGTCTATGTGACATCCAACATGCATACTGCTAAGCCCACCAATCAGAGCATCCATGTAGAGATTGAAAAGCTTGGGGGAGGTAAGCCCCCCCTGCCTGACCCCACACTCCAAGCCATATTCGTCTGACAGCGCGTCACCCCAGCGAACACTATTTCGCTGGCTCGCGTACCAATACCTAAATATGCGTGTGAGTTCCCTAGGAAATTGCACTTCGTCAAGTTTCTTCCAAAGTAAGTCGTAGTTAACGAGATCGAAGGCCTTAGAAAGATCTAAAAAACACGCATATATAGGCGTCTTCCTGCGGGTGTAGTACTCGACAGCCTGCTTCAAGCAAACAATTGCACTTTCAGTAGATAAGCCAGCGCGAAAGCCGAACTGCGCATCATTTAATATAAGATACTTATCTAACTGTGAACTGAGCAGGCCATCGAATACCCTGGCTACAATTGTTGCCAGCGAAATAGGTCGATAGTTGATTCTGTTTGATATGTCACCCGTCCTATTTTTGACAATAGGGATCACAATTGTTTTTGTCATAAACGGCGGCAGGTACGAGTGACATATACAAAGATTAAACAACATTGCTAGCACTCGGGGTAAGTGAGGGCCAGCAAACTGCAAGTGCTCAATACTTAAGTGGTCATGGCCCGGAGATTTCCCTCTTTTCATATTTCTCAGTACTCTAGCTATATCACTAACGCTAAATCGGGTTTGAGGACTCCGAGGGTCACGCACTGCCATGTCAGCATCGAGCACCTGCTGCAGCTGAGCCCCACCAGCGGAGGTACAGGGAGGCTTCACATTGAAATGTTCCATAAACATGTTAGCAATGCACTTCTGATCCGAGATACCGTCCACACTAACAGAAAGTCCAGGCCTAGACTCCAGTTTCTTTGTGAATTTCCAAAAGTTCCGGAAATCACTGTTTTTATGATGTGTGGCAAGCAAGTCCATCTTTATTTGCTCTTGGTGTTGTTGAACCCACCTGAGTCGCGATTTAAATATTTTGCGGCTGTGACACATAGCATCATAAATTGGTCCATTTTTGGGTTTACCAAAACATGATCCAGTCCTGGAATCTAGCCCTGGCCTCCCCATGCGCGCCGCTAACATGCTTATTCCATCCTACTACCCTCTTATTTGCGTTGCGGCTACCAGCTGTGACAGCCCTGCTGTATAAAGAAGCTTCACATAATGACGTTATTATTTGAAGGTACAAGTTGTCAAGTAACTTACAATGATCAGCATTATTTACACAGCATCCGTCACAGCAGTTCTGAAAATCGGAGGGAAAATCAATAGTTTTCAACAGTTCATTGCATTTATTTGTATATTTTTCAATTTCCTGTGATGTTCTCTCTCCCCAAACAAAATGTTTCCCACTTGAGACTTCATTATTATTACTATTACATAATAGCTTAGGCCTTACCAAGTTAAAATTACATTTAATTAAAAGAGGGTAATGATCAGAACAGTAAACGTCATAGTCAATACAAACATCAACAACTGTGTCCCACCCGGCTGATGTGGTTACACAGTGATCTAGCCATCTCATTGATCCGTGGGTTTCACTCAGGTACGTGTGTGCGCCAGATTCTACACCTAATTTAACGGTATCGACACACATCCAGTCCAGCTCCTTACAGAAACTAAACAATTCGTCACAAAACAACTCGCCCGGATGCGCGTTAAAGTCACCTAATATGTAAACAGTTTCTACGCAACTTTCCTGCACTATGGCGCTCATTTCACTCAAACATTGAACGAATTCTGGCAGGTTATCCACACAATTGACCGGCATGTATACGCAAAATATTATAACAGGCTTATCACCAGACGCTATCCTGATTGCACTAATTCGAACATTGTCGCACTGTATAACCGAGACAGATGGAAACTTATTTTTACGCCAAAGAAGCGCCGTCCCGCCGTAAGGCCTACCGCGTAGCATTCCCGCCGACGTGTCCACTGCTGAGGTCCCGGTGCAGGCAAACTCATCGCTTATAGTGTTTAGGTACGCCAGGTCATGTGATAAAATCCATGTCTCCTGTAGGGCTATTATATCCGCTGAGATGCATAATCGCCTAATATCGTCAATCGATCGCTTAATACTTCGACAGTTAAAAGAACAAAGGGTAACTTCACTCATTTTCATTAACTGACTTATTGTTCGTTTGCACCGTAGCACACGTAGCGCTCGTAGCGTTCGCCGTAGCACTTACAGCCGTTCTAGTCTCGCTATCGTTGTTTACTTCTTTAAAACGAGAAGTTATAAAACGTCGAAATATAATTCCGCTCGGCCACAATGACTCATTCAAAAACACGCTAACTTTATTGTTGTTTACGTAAAACTTGTATGCGTTATGATTTTTGTTTTGGTCCCTTATCACTATTTGGTGTAGTGTAATGGTGTCACTGGTCTTCTGTCGTATATAATCGATAATATCACCTTTCGATGTGTTCTTGTGCACGTTTGTGATCAATATAGGTACCTTCGGATCAGCTGCCTTAAAGTTACAACTGATTTCGGCCTTGCCCGTTTTGCCAGTATGGCGATTTTTAGAGGGAGGTTTCGATGGCTTTTCGACTCTCTTCCATTCACCATCTTTTGCCACAGCCGCATATGTCATACAGTCCCTCGCCTTAGCTTCAGTTGGCAGGTTTTTACTGCTATTTACATGAGGTACAACAGCTGAGCGCTCCATTGTTTTCGATAACCCGTTCGCTCGACTATCAGCGCGCGGCACTTGCTCACTCGACGAATGATCTAATGAAATGACGGGCG
The DNA here is from genome assembly GCA_947086415.1 of Pammene aurita. Lineage (NCBI taxonomy): Eukaryota > Metazoa > Arthropoda > Insecta > Lepidoptera > Tortricidae > Pammene > Pammene aurita. Next base: position 5,410,026 of record OX352307.1, read on the forward strand.
CCGGCGGGGGTGAGGGCGACGGGGCTGGCCGCAATGCAGAGGCGCCCGTTTGTGTATGCGCATGCGCATTGTTTTCGTCGGTGCTGGTGCGGTTTGGCGCTCCGTCCTGCTGTCGTGATGGCGAACAGGATGGCGCGTTACGATATTCGTGCGGGCTCGAGTGAGACAGTATTGTTTTGTTATATTCGTCAACAGATTCATCGCTTCGGGAGAATATGTCCGTACTGGTTAATCCCATTGGTCCACTATTCAAATATGCACCACGTTTAACGTTTACATTCGAGGTAGACTGATTACAATTTCGATAAAATGGATCGTTATCTGCTGGAATCCTGCAACATTCCTTAAATGTCATTTCCAGGTTCTCAAGCTGCTCAATCGTGACATACCGTGACTTAATGGTTTGTAACTCATTTTTAAGTACCACAATATCCTTTAGCAGTGACGTTACGTCCACGGCGTCGAAATCTATCGGTGGTAATTTCTGCAAATCCCGAGCTACAAATACTGGAAACTTCTCGGGTTCGGTAATTCGCGCCAAGTCGATTATGTCGTCGATATCACGTTGTTGTTTCCCATCGTTCCTTCTGACAATTTTTCGTTTCCTCGCTGGGACAGATAGAAACAGCAAATCCTTAGCTTTTTTGATATCCTGCGCTGAGAAGAAGGCCAGACAGATTCTAGCCATGCTTCCATCGTCCATAACATGCAGTTTATTAACCACAAAAGCAAGGAGTTCGTTCACAACAATATCACAACTATTGCACTTCAAAGTAGCGGCCATAATGCGAGTTCACGGCGGCTAGCAAACCGCGACACGTCCGTACATACGAATGCGCGCGCGCGACTGAAAATAAAACTTATTAGTTGACAGTTTTCGATGCCAAGACGATATTACCGATAGTTATTTCTAAATAGGAAATCGACTTTAACAGCCAGGATTCTCGGTTTAAATTGTTATGAAAAAATATGTGACATATTAGGTTTTGTTCTGATAATGAACTTAGCTTACAAAGCCACATCATAATACAGCTACTCGTTACTAGATTGCGCTAATATCTACTAAACATAGATAGGAAATGACATTTGAACTCCAACTGCTGACCTAGCACGGGTGAGCAGTAGAAAATAAACCAGTATAAGTGTGCTGCATTGCTACGAATCTCGCGGTCATGTTACACTGGTAGTTTAAGCAGTTGGCTCGCCAAGGTGCGCACAACTATTGGTGGGAATAAACGGCACAACGTATGTACATATTAGATTGAGCATACAAAACGACTCGCGTGATCACTACGGATACGTATATTAGCGTTAAAATTTTAAGTACAGTCGCCATCAGATATATCGTAGCGGACAAGGTGGTCACAAATATCTGAACAACGCCTCTATTGTCAAGGCGATAAAGTGTATGTTCAGATATTTTTGAGTACCTTGGCCTCTCCGATATATTTGATGGCGACTGTACCTACTAATTAAAAATAATATATTGTTTTAAAGAGTAGAAAATTGAGTGCAGGTACTAGGAAAACAATTTTTAAAATGGCTAATATTTTTTCTGAAAACGATCATCTAAAAATATTAGGGCAAATGCCCCGGTTTGGGCCACTTTAAGGAGAGTTTGTTTATTCAGACGTCTGTCATTTTGTATCAATAAGGAATGATGAAAATATTTATTTAATGAGTCTTTGATAATATTGTACAGATAGTATCAATACAAATTTATCCAGTGGGTGTAGCTACATATTTATGTACTTATGAACTAACATTTTATAATATATACATACTTATTAACTAACAGTGACCAGTATTATAATATTCACTTAAGCTGTCGGGGCATGAGTCAATAACATGTTTTTTAAGTGCTGTCAGAAATTTTAAGTAATTGAGTGATTTAATTTCTACGGGTAACTTATTAAACACTTTAGCAGCCACATAGATAGTGCTACGCTGACAACTGATACATGACAGATGACAGGGCCATCTGTGCTGCCATAATTTACTCTTATATCAACTCTATAAACCATAGACTTGTAAATTTGTCTATGCTTAGTAGTAGTAGTAGTAGTAGTAAAACACTTTATTGTACAAGAAAACACAACGAAATACATATAACACAACATATACGTACAAAGGCTTAGTAATTTTGAAAATGGCCAAAACCGGCACAGTGGCCACAACCGGGGCATCTGCCCTAAAATATTTTCCGGAATTGAGTAAGTAAATACTAAAAAAATATTCATAAAAATAGTTACTAGGATGTTATACTTTTTTTTTGTAGCATCACGTTTACTGTACGTACTGTACGTTTACCTATAAATTGGGTATGCAATTATGAACCCGATGGTACATTAGGTTTGGGATAAGTATCCCAAAAATAATGTACATTTTATATTGTTTGGTATTTGGTCATAAACTATGCAAAATAACTCAGCAATTGTAACAAACATTACTACAGATAGGTGCATCTAAATATGCACCCAAGAATTTTAGTTATTTATTTAAACTTCATTGCACAGTAAAAATAAGTACAAATGGAGGACTTAATGCCTCAAGGCATTCTCTACCAGTCAACCATAGGGCCAAACAGAAATTCGCTAAAGTGGGTGCTGTAAGAGAAAACTTGCTGATTTATCCTATAACTTATTTGTACCTACTTAAATATACTTCGATATATGCTTCATAAACTTCACAAATACCAATATATATACATACTAATAAACATACGTATATATTATAATGCATATGCGCAAAGGGGAAAAAACTCATTCACGCTGGTCATGATCCAGCAGGTGCTTGTGAAGCAAGCGTTTGAAAACGTACTTGCTTGGGGCTTGTCTTATTGTCAAGGGAAGTGCATTCCAGAGACAAATAGTCTGGATTGTAAAAGAAGAAGAGAGATAACCGCTATGGGGAGGATGTACTAGAAGCTTAAGAGACTGGGAGGAGCGAAGTTCACACCCGGGACGGGGGTTGACTAAACTGAATTTGGACTTAAGGTAGTCTGGAACAGAGAGATCAAACAAAATAGAGAAGAGAGTACTTACAGAGAATTCTAAGAGTCCTGCGTTGACGTGCAGGCAGGCATTGGAGTTGGTAACGATAACCTGAGACGTGATCGAATTTACGCAAGCCGAAAATAAAGCGTTTGGCATTATTTAATATACGATCGAGTCTGTTTAGGGAAGCCTGGGAAATGTTGGTAGTGCACACATCAGCTTAGTTTATAATAGGAAAAATTAAAGCCTGCACAAGCAGCTTCTTGGTACTCACAGGCAGGAAGTTTTTAAACTTATGCAGAGTCCGCAGTTATCAAAAACACAAAAACTCTATTTTCAAGGAAACCAACAGTGTTAATGTTACCATTCTTCGAGAGTATTTTAAGCGTATGAGAAGGAATCTTCCATAAGTACAAAAATAATGTGTCAGCGTGTTTTTAAAATCGAGATATGGCCAAAGTATGAATGGTCCCGCATACGAATGGCGCCAATCTTTCTTATAAAATGAGAAATGAATCGAGTTCATTGAGTACGCGTTAGGTTTTGTAGTTTCAAATATTGTCATAACCTACAATCCACTGGTGCGACAGGCGGCTCAATATTTAATAAATAAAACAGCATAAATATAACGACTGCAAGCCTTCATAAACGCTAAAGTGCGGGATCTTAGTGAGGTAATCTATGTTGCTCATTGGTAGTACCACCAAGTAAATTATTATTTATCTAGAACTTTCTATCATTCTGTCACTTCAAATACTCGCTACTCAAATGCTGCGCAAAGTCGATATTTATATCGATACAAGTTCATGATTAATAGGCAAGGATAAGCATCGACATATAATATTAAAACGAGTAAAGTTAAACAATGCTCATGTGAAAATTAACCCATTTTTAGATTTACAAAAATAAAATGTCTCATGTCTTGTTAACCAATAAAATACCCATTTTTGAAGCGTCATTTCTGTAAGACCTGTACCTCTGTTTGTACTATATATATACCCATGTTGTACAAATAAACTATTTGACTTTGACATTTATTGTGTTAATCTTCATTCCGCAAAGGTTTCATGCCATGCCTCTTCAATCTTCCCTACAAAATCAGTGTTTGACAGAACTTTGACATATGAACGGTGGCACATGACATCTACATACAATTTTTCCTGTCGATTATCTAGGGTTGACAAGTACGCGATTAGTGTGATTGCTGGACCTGCCCTAATCTACCTGATCAGTAATTTTAATACAAATATACATTAATGTAAGATTTATTAGTTAATTTGCCCAATCTAACCGTTATTTTAGAACGAAACTACTACAATAAACTACATAAATATTTTATCTTACCTGTGGTCATGCAGCAAATAAACAAAGGAGATTTTGACAACCCCGAAACGGTATCCGATACGTTCCAAGGCCGTAGCTGTCACTTCGTTCAGATGTACACCCTTGTTTAAATCTTACTTAATGTTATTAAAATGAATGGGGAAGGCAACTATCACAATGACATTTCCAACATTACTTTTATATTGATATTGTAATAAATAAAGAGAATATAATAAAATAAGAACTTTTATTTTAATGCTGATGGCTATCAGAATCGGTATTCAACTTAGAGATTTCAACCCGGACGGGATGATACGTCAGATAAACGTCAGTCCATACATGTGTATGACCACTGGTCATATGTTTTCGGCAGAAGGGAACGCCTGTCAATGGCGACTCCGGTTGGTTGAATTCTCTAAGTATTTAATGATCAAATTATTGCCAGGCTAAGGGTTAATATTTTTATCGACAAATTAGGCAGCCATATATCTGTAATTTCCTAATGGTTGTGCGCCCCTTGGCGAGCCAATTTCTCTAACTGCCAGTGTAACATGACCGCGAGATTCGTAGCAATGCGGCACACTTATATTGGTTTATTATCTACTGCTCACCCGTGCTGGGTCAGCAGTTGGAATTCAAATGTAATATTCTGTCTATGTTTAGTAGATATAAGCGCAATCTAGTAACGAGTAGCTGTATTATGATGTGGCTTTGTAAGCTAAGTTCATTATCAGAACAAAACCTAATATGTCACATATTTTTTCATAACAATTTAAACCGAGAATCCTGGCTGTTAAAGTCGATTTCCTATTTAGAAATAACTATCGGTAATATCGTCTTGGCATCGAAAACTGTCAACTAATAAGTTTTATTCGAGCGCCTGATTAATTACAAACAGTTTTCACAGATCAGAAGGAAATAAACCGCAGGCGTCCGGTATAAATGCATTTAACTTCAACCTGCCTCTTTTCCCCCCCACTGCGACAGCTTCCACGTTATATTCCAATTACATACATCAAATGCCACTACATCGTACTAAAGCAAGAACTCTCAGTATTGCGTCGTTCCCTAGATTTATAAACAACTTTACTGGTCTGCTACTCTTGAACCCCCCGGCTTAAAGCTGCCAGATTGCCAGATTAGGTAATAACAATAGTATAGCAGTCTAACTATATCAATTTCGTTGCTCTCATTATTGTGTCACTCCTGCCGTGGCCAGCTCTCCGTCTAATAGTTTCATTTTAATACAAACTTAATATTAAGAAATCGTTTGACGCTACATAAAGAGTAGAGATTAATAGTCCACATTGAGTTAGGATATATAGTAGAGGTACATACTCAAACAAGATTTACCGAAAATATGGCTCGTGGAAAATTTGGAACCGGCCAGTCTTATACCGTAATAAGACTGTCAGAGAACTTGCTGTACGAGTCGTTCTTACAATGTGGGACCATTTTTTGGGCTGATTATTTTTCACCATAATCGGTCCAAAAATGCGGAAATTAGAATGAAAGAATACTGGAGGTATTTACTTTAATTACTAGGTACTTCATCATTGACGTGTCAACTGACGCCATTAGTAGTATTTTCATTATGCAGCAGGCATTTACATAGTTTAAAAATAGTACATTACTTACCTAGGGCTGTAAAAAAAAGAAAGCCCGAAATCGCAGGTATTTGGGACCAGAGCCGCAGGCGAGGGTTGTAAATATGCGATAGAGGGCTTTCTTTTTTACTGCCCGTGGTGAGTACACAATTTTACGTCCCCACCTGGCCATAATGCGAGTTTTACCGTAAGCGTAGCGAGCGGTAATACTCACATTATGGCCAGGTGTGACGTAAAAAATATTTCAATGCTACGTAAGGAACTACGTAGGTTTGCAATAAATGAAATTGTTTATAATTTTATTACTAACATGTGGACGAAGGTATCTCAAGAATTCACAGGTTACAGTTTAATTTTAATTATTAACACGAGTAAAAATCAAGCTATAAAAATAATATATTGTAAGTAGGTATATTTAAAATTAAATAAATACGCCAGTTCCTATACTCGTTTCATTTTATTATTGAGTCTCTCATCAGTTCAATGTCTAGTCTACTGTTGATTCTATTCGCGGGGCAAGCTATATTGTCATATGGCTTACCCCAACACACTCAGGAAGTGCCTGAAGTCAAGGACTACGCTGGTGACTCAGGAAAACCCTTGTTTCTGACACCCTACATCGAAAGCGGCGACATCGAGAAGGCCAGGCAGCTGGCGAGAGTAAAACTCAACGACAGCTTACCCGTCGAAAGCTACTCGGGCTTCTTCACCGTCAATAAGGCTTACGACTCCAACCAGTTCGTCTGGTACTTCCCAAGCATGTCCCCCGGCAAGGATCAGGCGCCGGTACTCGTGTGGCTGCAGGGCGGCCCGGGGGGGTCTTCGCTGTTCGGCTTGTTTTGCGAAAACGGACCGATCACAGAGGAAAATGGGCAATTTGTACCCAGAAAATACCACTGGGCTCTGAACCACCACGTGATCTACATCGACAACCCCGTTGGCGTCGGATTCAGCTTCACAAAGCACGATGAAGGATACTGCACCAACGAGACACAAGTCGGCGAAGAACTCTATTCCACCATAACTCAATTCTTCCAGCTATTCCCAGAGCTGCAGACGAACGATTTCTACATCACCGGTGAATCTTACGCGGGGAAGTACGTCCCGGCTTTTGCTCACACGATCCTTAAAAAGGATTCCACGGCGAAAACCAAAATAAACCTCAAAGGGCTGATTATTGGCGGCGCTTATATAAACCCTGAGAGTCAGGATAATTTCAGATCAGATTCAAAAGACAGCCTAAATGTAATGAATTTAATAAATAAGTCTAACGAATTAAAATTACAGAAATGTGATCCAGATCGAGACGGTGGTGACGAATTTGTTTCGGTTTTAACTAAAAGCGAAGTTAGAAAAGCAATCCATGTTGGAGATTTACCATATGGAGAGATTAATTGGAATGTATATATATATTTGAGTCGTGATATTCCACAGTCTATGGCTCCGTGGTTGTCGGAATTACTAGACCATTATCCGGTGACTTTATACGGCGGACAAAACGACCATATAGTGTCATATGCCGGGATTGTTGATTTTTTGCGAAATCATTTCAACTTTACGGGTGAAGATGAATACAAGTCAGCGAAGCAGTATTCGTGGCGGGTGGATGGAGAGCTAGCGGGGTGTGTGAGACGCGCGCGTCTCTTGACGGAGATCTACGTGCTCAAAGCCACGCATTACGTGCCTGCAGACCAGCCGAAACGTGCCTTGGACATGATCACTCGGCTCACTCGGGGAAAGGGTTTTGATCAGAAAGAAATCTGCCCGGTGACACCGCCGCACAATGTATAGTAAATGCGCGATATTAAGGGAACGTGAGTGGACTGAAGGGGGCTGTATCTGCCCTTGGCAAATTAGCTTAAATTATCACCTGCAGATGCACCGCGGTCGCTACCTAATTACCTGACTGTTAGTATCATGCCATATTGTCCATTATATCAGTATAGTTTTTAAGATTTTTTTTACAGTACCGATTTTTCGCAAGTTTTAAGATATATACCTACTATGTTACAACATAACTTATTCTATATCTTATAGCTTACGTAAGTGGGTTATGTAATGTAAATATGCATCCTTTGTACCTCGGACTATTAATGTTCGAAATTACATTAACAATTAATCTATTGTTTGTGAAAAAAAAACGGATTTTTAAAACTAACTATGCTTATTCTTTTCTTTTCCTTTTACCTAGCCATATGCTAAAATTAACGGAAAAAAACATTAACATTAATTTATAATAAAAGGGAACAACATTTTGGTTTAGCAAAATTGAGCCACTCGCAACGCTCGTGGTTCATAAAGTGGAATCTGGAGCGTACGAGGGCCTCAAACTTTGCTGCCGCGTGTAATATGTAAAACATTTTTAACCAGACCAATGCGTATCAATACATCGTAATTACAAACTTAATCAAATTAATGGTATTCAATTTTTATCATTCAAAATAAATAAATATTATAGGACAATCTTACACAAATCAACCTAGTCCCACGGTAAGCTCAATAAGGCTTGTGCTGTGGATACTAAGCGACGATATATATATAATAGATAGATATAGATAAATACTTAAATCCATAGAAAACATCTATAACTCAGGAACAAATATCCGTGATAAACACACAAATAAATGGCCTGACCAGGATTCGAACCCGGGACTTCCTGCATCAATAAGCAGGGTCAATACCGACTAGGCTAGGAGGCCGTTAAAAAATCATCGCGGAAAAGTATATCTAACAAGCTAACGCATGAAAAGCAAATAATTTTTCACTCTAGAGGATAAAACGCAACTTTCCACATACTTATGCCTTTCCGAGCGTGTATGGTGAAAAGATTATTTTGTCAAAATATTTTTTAAATTTTTTTTTTTTTTTTGGGGACAATCTTACACAAATCAACCTAGTCCCAAACTAAGCAAAGCTTGTACTATGGGTACTAGGCGACGATATACATACTTAAATAGATAAATATATACTTAGATACATAGAAAACACCCATAACTCAGGACCAAATATTCGTGATAAAACACACAAATAAATGCCCTTACCAGCCTAAAGCCTGTTTTATTTTTCAGTTTGGATCTAAACCTGTGTATACCTAACCTGCCTGCGTTTGTGACGATTTGTGTCACTGAGTTGTGGCAATCTGATGTGCCAGAGATCAACGCTGCGTCCACTAACGCACTTAAGGTACGTTTAAAGCTTCGGAGCGAGAGATGCAACGGATATCCGGCCACTATCCGGTATCCGCCAATGGGGAAGGCCGGTGAAAACTTTTTATAGAGGGCGCTGTTCCAGATTCCATACAATGAGAGAAAGAGACAGAAGATGAATGATAATTATTTTCGTATGTTTTTAAAGTAAGGCATTCTAATCATTCAATAGTTTACTGATTTAAACTTACACGATTTTTTTTTTTCGATTTTTTTTTTACATCAGGGAAATAATAAAAGTAAGTGTACGCGATTAAGTCCCGTTTTCGACAAAATAATTCAATAGTTTGTTATTCAATCAAATACAAACATTGAAAAAAATAATCAACCCAGCAGGACTTGAACCTGCATCGATACGCCTTGCCGGGGCTCGATCGATTTACCAATTAAGCTATGGGGTTTTTTCAATGTTTTTATTTGAATTAATAATAAACTAAAGAAGATGAATGGTCCTTAACTAGTATGCAGTCAAAAACCTTTTCTTAGGCAAAAACCTTCCCTGTGGCTGTTAAATACTGTAATGATATGACACAATAATGAGAGCAACAAAACCCTTCTAGTCAGTTTGCTATACTATGCTTATTTCTAGATCTGGACATCTGGCAGCTATAAAGTTGTGAGGGCAAAGAATGCAAACCCTAAAAAGTAGGATGGAACCATTTAATCTCTGGGTTTGAACCTCGTAATTTTCCCCACAGGCGATACTACAAGACTGCGTGAAGCCGGCAGTGGAGTCCGAGTTGTTCCTCAAATATAAACCACACATGGAGGGTATCTTCAAAACTATCGGCACGGGGCTGGATAATCCATTCAACCAGGCCATTAAACACGTCATTATGACTATTGCGGTCTGTTTTGAGGTAAGACTTCAATTATATATTAACTAATTTACACGCTATAAAGTCCTTACTTTACGTTAGTTTTAGGAACTATATCAAATGAAAGGACTTGTTGTGAGAATCTGAAATATATTGTTTTATAAATTTAAGATAAATATTTCTATCTCGGAAACCGCTTAGCCTATTATTTTAAATATAAGGAGTGGTCCGGGAAAAAAGTAGCCGTGCCTTTTCTGATTTATCTTTTTATTTTGTGCCGATTTACAAGCAGTGTTTATATTTAAATAATCTGTAGATACAATCATACAAAACATAAATACAATCATATTTAAATGAAACAGCGTTTGGAAGTTTTCGCCTTTTGTATTCCATCATACACATAGTTTTTTGAACAGCGTCTTCTGACAGAATTTTTGAGGTGTTTCTCAAAAACATGTTTTTTCTTATAGTTTGATTTGATGAGCTATTTTATACCTTAATATATTGTCTTTCTTCAATAGTAAACTTTTTTATCTGGCTTCATTTTAAGGTAGTTACAGTAATTTTTAATTAAATGTATTTGCTTTTTTTTATAGAAAATTGTCTCCCATACAAAAATCTTTGTCAGAGGTTAGATTAGAGAGTCTTCCTGACTATCTTAACTAAAATACAGTTAATTAATGTAGCTTCTTGGTAAGATGAAATTCTGTAAAGCATAAAACGGGTTGTGAAAATGGAAATACAATTGTGGCGTTGTAGCAGATGTCGATTGAAGATTGTCAAATTATGTTGTTCAAAAAGTTACAAAGTATGTTGAAATAAAAACGCGAAAACTTATATATGCTCACATATTTTATTATGATTGTATATTTATTAAAAAAGTATTGTATCTACGGATTAATAAAATAAATATACTGCTTCAAAATTAGCATTAAATTAAAAAATACACAAGATTGTACACGGCTACTTTATTTCAGGACCACTCCTTAATACACAATAGGAGTTTTCGATACAAGTGCGAGAAGTATGTCACTTTGCATCGAGGTTACTTGACCCGAGCCGATAGGCGAGGGTCAAGACTCGGGACGAGTGAAAATGACACTTCCGCACGTGTGTCGAACAACGTTTTTTAATACAATTGCGAAAAAACTACAATGAAATAAAATTACATTTATATTCTGTCAGTGTACGAAAGACAGCTTCATTCAATCGCGCGTTGTTCAAGTAATACTATTGGGTCTCGCATAATATTCCTTTATGCCCAATCGCGCGTAGTTAAGGTTCAGGTGGGTCATTTATAAGCGGGTCTCGCATAATACTCATTTATTTAAAATTCTGATCGCAAATCGTGCGTAAAATCTGCAAATCGTGCGTAAAATCAAACTTTACGCACGATTTGCAGATCAGATTACTTTTTAGCACTAGTGCATAAAATCAAATTTTACGCACGATTTGCAGCTACATAAACTAAACTTTTTGAGCAATTGTATTCAAAAATAGTTTTTACCTGTAGGTTTCAAGAAAAATAATAAGAAGTCTACGATCAAGCGTAAATAAAAACAATGTTGAACTTGTGTGATTGTAGTCACCGGCAATCAAGGATGATTAAGACATGGATCAGGCGCGGATCCAGGATTTCGTTCAGGGGGGGGGCACTTTCCAAAATTTCGTTCAGGGGGGGCACTTTCCAGGATTTCGTTCAGGGGGGGCTCTTTCCTTCACAAAAAATCTCGCGGTCCGCACCTATGGACCCCGTAGTATAAGAAGTTTGCGTTTCAGAGGGGGTAATTGCCCCTGTTGCCCCCCCCCTGTATCCGCGCCTGACATGGATTGATAATGCCTATACAAAATCGCGTTCCTCGAACCTTCAGGCTATACGTCTTTTTTCGGTACTAAGTGCCACAGCGCCATCTGTTGAGTCTGTAGTCGAGTTATTCTGTCAGCGTTAATCGCCGAACAAAATATTAGAAACTAGAATTTATTTATTTAATCTGATTTGCACAAAATAAGATAGTACAAATGGCGAACTTAATACCATAAGGCATTCTCTACCAGTCAACCAATGGGTTTAACAGAAAGGTTAAGTAGGAATTTAGTGTTTGTGGTGACCGATAGATCACGCTAGTGCTTTAGCCTGAAATAAGGGAACGCGATTTTGTATAGGCATTGTCAATCCATGTCTTAATCATCCTTGCCGGCAATAGTATCTTCCTACGCGAAGGCCGCAAAAAATGTGTGACACGCTCTTATTTGTAGGCCCATAAGAGGGTGTCAGTGTCACAGATTTTTCGGCCTTCGTGTAGGAAGATACTATTGCCGGTGACTGTACGGCACCCTCGGGGCGCAAGTCCGCATCGCACTTGGCCGGGTTTTTTTCTTAGCTAAAAGCGCTCATACTGCTAAACTTCACAACCCTTGTTTTCTTGGCTTTGCCGTAAAAAGTCTATTGGTTGAAAGTAATCAATGAAACGATGGATAGAAAATAGTTATTTCAAATAATCTACTTAGCTTATGATTAATTTAGGGTAAATCGCCAGTAACTGGCCACCATTTAGTAACTGGCCATCTTATGATTTCTATTTATAGGTGAATAAAGTTCATTTAAGTACAAGGTATAAATTAAGTAAAAATTTCAATAACTGGCCACATTTTAGTTACTGGCAACCTATACTAAAAATGAATTCTATTTAAAGTGAAGAGAACTCGTTTTAGTATGAGGAAAATGGCCAGTTACTGGAGATTTGCCTACTAGCCACTCGTTCAATAACTGGCCGCCTCTTACAAAAATGAGTTCTATTCAATTATACACAGAATTCATTTTAGTATAGGTGGCCAGTAACTGAATGGTGGCCAGTTACTGGCGATTTACCTTGAAAAATAATAAAAATGAAATTAATTCTGTTTTGATCAAGTACTGATATGATATGATAATGTTGATCAGTTATAGTCAGAGAAAGTGGTTCTCGGTTAAGACCCAGAAATCACCCTGTATATGTATAGTCGTGCTTAGAAATATCTAAGCAACTTCTCTAATGTTTGACTATTTCATCGGCCATCGGCTCCGACTAGGGACCGGACCCGCTTACCCTAACCTGTTAAAAAACCCGAGTTTTTTAAATGCTGGAATTCAAAAACAGCTTCATTTCGGTAAGCTTTTGAATGGGTTACCGGTTAACAAGCTAACCCTTTTATTTGAATTAATTCAGGTTAGCGCTTACCGATATCAAAAACCCAGGAAAGGGTTATCGCTTCAACCGCTGATTAAATGCGAGCAAGTTGTTTTAGCTTTTACGTAAACTTCGTATGGACTATTATCGCAGCGCCCGGCGTTATATTCCGATATATACGTTATCAAACGCTGTTAATTTTATTTATTTACAGATTGGCAACGACAACGTAGTCTACATCCTCGGACCTCTCTTGAAAAAACTGAACGAACGCCGAGAAAGCCACAATTTCCACAACGACAGGGAAGTTGAGCACGCCACCGGTTGCGCTGTTAAATCCCTAGGCCCGGAATTCGTACTCACCCACATACCTCTACGAAATGGCCCTGAAAATATAAACCTGGACAGATCCTGGCTGCTACCGGTTTTGAAAGAAAAAATAACGCATTCGAATCTCAAGTTTTTCGCAACGGAAATTTTAGAGATGGCAACATTTTGCAGAAAGCGCGCGAGGGAATGTGTTCAAGAAAAAAATATCGCTCTTTCTCACACTTTTGATTTACTGTGTAACCAATTCTGGTCTTTACTGCCCAGTTTCTGTAACAGTCCTAAAGATATTAAGGATTGTTTCAAGGTCATGGCTCGGGTTTTAGGTAATGTGTTGAAGGATAACCCTGAATTTAGGTTGCCTATCATGCAAGGGTTGAGAAAGTTGATAGCAAATGCTGATTGTGAGGAGGATAGGGTTGAGTTGGGGAGGTTTGCTAAGAATTATTTGCCTATTTTGTTGAATATTTACATGTCGCCCGCGAAGGGGAGTATGGCTGAGGGGCAGAGGTTGGCGTCATTGGAGACTATACAGGTAAGATTTTAGGAAAGACATTTTTTTTAATAAGATGGGCACAGGATAATAGAAGTGTCACGAAATTGACAGCTGGGACACATGCCGAAAAATTTACAAAATATTGCTTTTGACAATTTATTATCCATAAATGACGGCGTATAAACGCCATCAGGTTCAGCTGTCAAACTCGGGCTACGATTATTTCTTAGAATACGCCACATTACTTTTAAGTATGAAAAATAACGACACTAAGAGGCGAAAGAATTCTAATAGCTGAGCAGTTGTAAGATCGTAAGTCAGTACAGTAATTTGACAGCCCTTTCGATACTTTTGACAACCGCTTTGTATGCCATGCTGTCAAATTACTCCACTGAATTCTTAATTCTATCTTAGATGGTGCTGTATGTGTATTGTGCGTAAAGTTGTACAAAATGTAGTATACGAAAATTTGACAGCTGTAGATTGTATGACCATACACGTTTTGTGATAACTACGCTGTCAAACATAGCTTGACAGGCTAAGTACGAGTATATATTATTATATTTATTATCGCAGCGGGATATATCTATACAGCATCATCTATTCACTGGACGAATTTGAGAGTACAATATTTTGCATTACTTTGCGCGTCCTGAGTATTGCCTTGTTTTATGTTTATAAAATCTATTCGATTTTATACCAAAGGATCTCATATTTGGGCAGCTTTATTTTAAAGAACAACTTAAGTCGTGGTTCAGTAACGTCTAACCGTCACATTCCTGACAAAATGTATGAGATTTGATATTGATCGTCACTTTTGTGACGATTGCTTACCGGCCGTTAATGGTACACAGTTAAGTGAAAATTTCCATTTTGAACAGAACTGGTTAACATGATGTTTATGCTTATTCTATTTTAGGTATACCTAACTATAAGCGACCAATCACTCCGCGAGGAACTCTTCAAAAACTCCCTCCAGCAACTCGAAACCTCAACCGACAACCATTTCCAAAGAGAATCCATATTAGACATCATACGCCTACTCGTTTTATACCAAAGTAGCGAACAAATCGCCCTACTATTCGACAAATGGGTATACCCGTTATGCGAGACGGTTTTGGACAACCCTAAAAAATTCAATAAAGCTAAAAAACAAAAGACAGAATCTATGGACGAAGACACGGAGGAACAGAAACCGACTTTGAAATATAAAGAGAAGGTTAAGTTGATAGAGATGGAACATAAGAAGGCTTATAGGATTTTAGAAGAGCTATTTAAGAGTGAGAACGAGAGTTGTAAGGAGTTTTTGAAGACGAATAGTAAGAAGATTAGGAAGTTGCTGATGAATTCTTTGAGCAAGGTTGCGGATAGCAGTAAGGCTGCTAGATTAAGGTTAGAATTCTTTTCTACACCGTTTTCCATGCTTTAGTCAGTATATGTATTTTTAAAGGTTGTGTTTCTACCGTCTACTTATGGAATGGAGATTAATTCGAATAGTTTTCTTTCTTTCAATCTGATTTAATTTAATAATGTATTCGTTGTGTGTGAAATGATACTCCAAAAGGGATCGTGTCAATATCAAATTTCAAAATATTTGACGTAACTCAACTCGGTCTACTGTCAAAATAGTCAATCAGCCAGAGACATCCATACTAATATTAGGCATGTATTTAACCAGGCTGCTAAATAATTGAATTTGGGTAGCTATAAAAAATAAAAATAGGTACCAAAATTAATAGGTTGGCGACTAATTTGGGGCCGTACATTATATCAATATGGGCTGTTTTTTAATGTCTTAATAGCCATTGTTTAACTATAGGTAGGTATCAAATAATTATATTGAAAACTGAATTTATAACTGGGAAGCATTTTAAGAAGCCTTTTTAGGGTTCCGTAGTCAACTAGGAACCCTTATAGTTTCGCCATGTCTGCCCGTCCGTCCGTCCGTCCGTCCGCGGATAATCTCAGTGACCCGTTAGCACTAGAAAGCTGAAATTTGGTACTAATATGTACATCAATCACGCCGAAAAAGTGGTAAAATAAAAAGTGGAAAAAAATTTTTTATTAGGGTACCTCCCCTATACGTAAAGTGGGGAGTGATTTTTTTTTTTCATTTCAACCCTAACGTGTGATATATTGTTGGATAGGTATTTAAAAATGAATAGGGGTTTCTTAAAATCATTTTTCGATAATGTAAATATTTTCGGAAATAATCGCTCCAGAAGTAAAAAAATATGCGTCCCCCCCCCCTCTAACTTTTGAACCATAAGTTTTAAAAAATATGAAAAAAATCTCAAAAGTAGAACTTTATAAAAACTTTCTAGGAAAAATATTTTGAACTTGATAGGATGAATAGTTTTTGAAAAAAAAATACAAAATAATTTCTGAACTAAGTTTGTAATTTAACCGTATAAGCAGGTGTTTATTGTACCTGTAATTTCTACAAAATTACAATGAAATGACGTGCTTTCAAATAAAGTAAAAACAGTGAAAATCGGTTCACGCAATAAAGAGTTATCCCATAAAAATCATCTTCCATACTTTAAGCTCGCGCGCAATAGTTTACTTAATTTGCCGATAGATGTCGCTGTACGTGGAACTCTCATATCATATCCTACATGGCGGTGTTATTAACTCTTAAGTGGGGACACTTACTGTGACGGACGGAAAACTACGGAACCCTACACTGAGCGTGGCCCGACACGCTCTTGGCCGGTTTTTTTTTAATGGAAAACGATTACCTATTAAATTAAAAATTAGGTACTTTTAAAATATTTAGGAAGCAATTAAACTGAATTACGTATTCAATATTAGTACAACGGGCAACTTTACACGAGCTGTAATTATAAGATAAAATGGATTCTTAAAAAGTAACTAGGATCTATGAATATTGGCAAAAAAAAAACAAGTTGTATAATGTATATGTAGTAGTGTTTCTACTAACAAACTAAATGACTAAAATATTCAATGAAATTATTTGATTATACCTAGATAGTAGTCAATTGCCTACCTTTTGGAAGTAGGTATTACATAAAGCTCAAGAGTATTACATAATAAAGAGAGGGAACATTGCATACGGGCTCCATACATATCAAATTTTTTATTAAGTATATACTTTTGTTAGCAATTTTTTTTATGACAAATGCACTGAACTTTAACTTTTAATCACAGTTAAGCTCCTTGTTCCTTTGCTCGTCTTCGCACCTAAATGTTCTTAGGCTTATTTAAAAATACAAATTACTCAGATTTTTTTTAAAATATTTATTGCCATGGAAGATTCATGTGGAAAACGACCATTACCTAACCAACATGCATACCGGTCGCGTAGACAATTTTTTTTATACCACGACGGTGGCAAACAAGCATACGGCCCGCCTGATGTTAACAAAAAATGACCCTATGGTTTGCAAAACATTTTATTTAATTTTCTTAATTACCCCCTTAAAGTACCAGGGGACATACAACCTACAAAATTTCAGCTCAATCGATCTAGCAATTTCGGAGCAAATAGACATTGTGACAAGACAGAGTAGTACATGTTTCCTTTTAAACCATTTTGGTACGGAACCTTAAAAATATTCCAGTTTCCTGAAACTTTAGTGCTCCCGTAATTAAAATGATACCAGCAATTGATACCCAAAAAATGGTTAATTAGGTAGAAACAAATAGCTGGCAACAAATATTTAAACCAAGCCTGCTTTGAATAATAGATGCCAAGTTAATATTTTTGTTGCCAACCTATTATTTCAAGTTCCCGGTTAATTTTTTGGTCAGCTATATATTGCTGCCGTTTTTCAATAATATGATGTTGAGGCTTATAAAAAAATATTAATTCACGGCCAATTTATATTATTATATGCCTTAGAAAAGTTGCCGATTCATGTTTTAGATACCCGGAAAATTATAAGCCCTAAATATTATAAATGGGAAAGTGTATGTGTGTGTTTGTTTGTTTGTTTGTCCGTCTTTCACGGCAAAACGGGGCGACGAATTGACGCGATTTTTTAAGTGGAGATAGTTGAAGGGATGGAGAGTGGAAAGTGACATAGGCTACTATTTGTCTCTGTCTAACCCCCCACTTCCCTAAAATGGGGGGTTTGTATGGTTTGTTACCCCGAATTTAACTCGAGCGAAGCCGCGGGCAAAAGCTAGTTTCATATAAGCAAGGTCAAGGAGTAGAAGCCATTCATAAAAACATTGAGTAACAGGAGATGACATCCCTAAGATTTTTTTTGTCCCAAAAGTTGTAGTGAAGATCACTACAAGACTACAAGTCTATACTACTCTTTGATACAGCCATAGCTGTCAACCGCCAAACATGGCGCATAAAATTTGTTCTAGATGTCACATCTAGTAGAATACATAATAAATCAATTCATAAAAAAGAAAAAAAAGATTGGGACTCCGCCTCAGAAGGCGTGGCGCCTTCAAGCACACAGCGAATACCTTGTAGACGGAGAGCTGCCACGTCATATATGACACAATAATGAGAGCAACGAAACCCCTCTAGTCTAGTTTGCTATACTATGCTTATTTCTAGATCCGGATATCTGGCAGCTGTAAAGTGGTGGAGGTCAAAGAATGCGAATAACTAGAAGAAAACAAATCCTAGAGTTCTGGGTTTGATGCGATATTGTTGGAAATTATGTAATTGATTAGGTTTTATCATATCCAGAAGTTTCTGTTGGGGTAAAGTAGTGCCAAATAATGTATAATGCAATTTTTTGTTAGTCGCCTACTGTTTTCGTTGTCGCAATAATAGACAATTGTTTTTAATCTAATGTAAAAATATAGCCCTGTCCTCTATAAATGACACAACATTGGCAGTTTTTACCTATTTTAGTATTATTATTTGTTTCCAACTTAAAAACTTTCTTGGTCTGTCACTCTAACCTCCACCCATTAAAAGCTGCCAGATGCCCGGATCTAGCAATAAGGATGGTAAAGCAGTCTAACTAGACATGTTTCATTGCCCTCATTATTGTGTCATATCTGACGTGGCCAGCTCTTAGACCATTGCGTTCATTTTGCTTCACAACTTTTAAATAATGAACTGTCTAACTTATCAGAATTCCTAATTCAAATTCCCTTTACTTTAGCCAGACGCGCGCCGAAATGCTGAAATCGGTCGTTTGATGACCGTACTTAATATAATTTTCACTGCAATTAATTTTGAACCCTATCCCCAGATGCATAGAGCACTTAATCACCTCCTCATCCGGCCTGACCGCTGAAAGCAAACTCCTAAAGAGCGCCATAGCAGAATCCGTGATATGCACGAGAGACATCAACTCTAAATGTCGGCAGTGTGCGTTTAACCTTATCAATTGTATTGGAGATGTACTGAAAGCACAAGATGGAGGTTAGTAAATATGTATTTTTTCTTATATGGGGATGGACTGTTTACAATAATTTGATTAATGATATTTTTATGGCTGGCAAAAAACGGATAGTCGATTGGATTGGAGAACGTGTAAAAGCATCGATGATCGATATATCAACGGAAAAAAGTATTAAAAAAGATAACACGAAGCATCGACTTATCATAACCTGTTAAAAGGTTAGGTCATATACAAGATATCTCTATACTCCGCTTAGCGCGTTATTTCTTTGAAACCTAAGCTGCCAAAAAGAAGGGGTGCGGGAGGGGAACTCGCAATGCTAGACAGGGAACGCGCGATTCTTCCGTGGGGTACGCCCCAGAGAGAGTCAGACATTAATGGTTGCCATGGAGACATACTATGTTTACTTTACTGTCACTTTCAATATTTATTGTCTCAATATAGAGTGAAATTACTTCCAGCGTGGCAGCGGGCGTCGCCTGGCTATGCGGGGTCTTGGGTTAATTATATAATATCTATGGGTTAGATATGGGCTAAAATTTGTTACAAAATCGCTGCTATAAAACATAAACGGAATTTGTACGAAAAAATCGTGCATACATATTTTTCAGTTAAAATTGACCTATTTTTTTAACATGAATGCTATGTAACTGTGACAAATTTGTAAGCAGGTCACTGATTTCAGTGGCCTATTTAATAAAACTACAAGTGACAATTTACAAACGGTAGTCTCTTAGCTTTATTAAGAGGCTTACAAGACCCGATGACCTTCAAATTGACTTTACTCCAACAGTCTTTTAGCTATAACTCCTTGTTAAAAAAAAAATGTTATTATTCGTTATATTTGGAAGTACTTCGTTGATTCCGATACACGATTGGACGAAATCGGCTCAATAGAAAATAATTCCAAAGTTACATCTTAAAATTTGCTTTAAACAGTCGTATGTCTTTAGTTTCTTGACTTATACGTCTGTAACTAAAGACAAAATTCCACCGCACTAATACTAAAAACTTCGTTGTTTTATATTTCTCAATTAATGCGTAGTTTTTTTTTTAATTCATCATTTTGCAAAATTTGCAATGAGCTCCCATACTAATCGTAACACAGTGTTTCTCTTTCACTCGCGCTGAAAAAGATAGGGAGGGAATTTAGCTGTTGTCAGCCCGTTAAACAGCCCACAGATCTGCATCTTTTCAGCATATTTTATATTCTGTCAACAGGAATGCGCAGCTTCCTCGATCTGATCCTCTCCGGCCTGACCGCCCCGCTACCCCGCATCGTCAGCGCCACCCTCCGAGCCCTTGCATCAGCCCTGTTCCACCTCTCTGAGGACATGTCTTTGGAGATGGTTCAGGAGTTACTGGAGACAGCTGCAGGCCAAATCATGTCGGGAAATCGGGAAATCGCCGCTGCGGCCTTGAGCTTCTTGAAGGTTGGTTTTGTTATTACGAGTATAATGGGGTGACATCAGAAGTGGGATTCATTGCTATTCTTCAGTCTTAGTTTATCTTCAGAACTAATATTATGCTAGAAGATACATACATACTTACAAAGTATTTTTATAGTAAAATGATAAGAAAACGTCACCATTTACTCTGCCATCATTTTTGGATGAATAATTGCATTTTTTTGGCGTAATAGACCATATTATATTTTCAACCGACTTCAAGATTTCGAAGGAGGAGGTTCTCAATTCGTCGGGATCTTTGTTTTTGCTATATTTTTTTTTTATGTAATTTAGACGGCTGGACCGATTTCGAAAATTATTTTTTTGTTTGAAAGGGTTTGACAGTTGATCCCATTGTTATCAGGTCAGGATCTGATGATGGGCAAAATCCTGGACAAATCGAGGGAACTCTTCAAATATTAAAGGCACACCTATAGTGATTTGAGCATTTTTTACAGTAGCTCGGGCATTTCCTTTAGGAAAGGCGGAGTCTATGTGAAGTCGGTTCTTTTTTGTTTAAAATTATAGAGATGTCTGATAGTTGGAACATCAGGAATTCGTCATTTTGATAGGTAATCGTTGGTCATCTAAATAACTAGTGTCCGACCGAAGGTTCGGTTTCGGCCAGTTTCGGCCAAAAAAAACTTGTTTCGAACCTTTCGGCCGCCCCGAAACTTTCAACATTGTACTTAATCTGCCAAAATTGTACCGTTATGTGTGTTAATATCTATAATAAAATACTTAAAATTTTTAAAGAAGTGCCACAAAACCATTTAAATAAAAAACTACGCGAGTGGCTCATAGAAAAACGATTTTATAAAGTAAATGACTTTCTAGAACTGTATTAGAAAATTAGTTGACTTGTTAACCATACATAATAAGATTTTTGAATTAAGTATCAATGCATGTATATATGTAAATAACTAGGTTTAAGTCTTTTATAAATATTTTGCATGCTATAAACTATAGCCGATTAAGGTGTGCACATATTATAATTTTTTTGTTAAAACATCTGTATATATACCCTTTTTCTTGCAAAATAAATGATTTGATTGATTGATTGATTGATTGATGGGGAAAACGGAACCCCTTATAGTTTCGTCATGTCCGTCTGTCCGTCCGTCCGTCCGTATGTCACAGCCATTTTACTTGGAAATTATAAAATGTATCTTAATAAAATTAAGACATATAAGGTGTATATTGTATGCCGCTATTTAGTTATGTAGTTAAATTGCAGAAAAAAATATTTTTCGGGGGGGCGCTCTATAGATGTAACTAATTTTTTTTTCTACCAAATATGTATTGCATGTAGCTGAATGTAGCTGAAATTTGTACGATTAAACATGTCCATCAAAGTTTCTGTTTCGGTTTCGGCAAAAAACTTGTTTCGGTCGGACACTATAAATAACACGCTTAGTACGAGCATTTGTGGCTCCTATGTAGTTTGTCCTGGCTTTGGGTTCGCTTGACATGAGGGATTAGATTAATCCCTCATGTCAAATCTCAAATCAGTTTAACCTCAGGTCTAATTGCTTCACACGTATTTAGAGTGTTGTAGTTATAATTGCAATGACTGGACACTTAAAGCACAAATTTCCAACCAGATTTGCGTCTTAGATCAAAATATCTCAATGTTCACATTATTTTTCCAACAGGTATACACCAAAGTCCTCCCAACCGACGTTCTCGCCGGCTCCCTCCCCCTCATCCTAAAGACCCTCTCCTCAATGCCTGAGGACTGCAAGCGCCACTCGCGCCTGGAGATAGGGTATTTCCTGACCAGGATGATCAGGAAATATGGAGCCCTCACGGTGGAGAAGCTGATTCCTCAGGAGGATGACGTCATGTTCAGGAGGTTGAGGAATTTAAGGAAGCTGGATAATAGGAAGAAGAGGGCTAAGGATAGTCAGAAGTAAGTGATCTGGTTGTTGCTATTTGTTGCCACCAGTGTCATCTTTGTATCAAATGACGTAGGTAAATACCATCCATTTTTTACACCGGAAGTGGTACTTTTTGTGCTTTCAGCCAATTCTATTTTTTTAACTAGCAATACTTTTTTTTATACCACGACGGTGGCAAACAAGCATACGGCCCGCCTGATGGTAAGCAGTTACCGTAGCCTATGGACGCCTGCAACCCCAGAGGATTCACATGCGCGTTGCCTACCCTTTAAGAACCTAGAAACTCCTTTTTTGAAGAACCTCATACTGTAGCCCGCTGGGAAAACCTCGGCAGGGAGTTCATTCCACAGTCGCAGCGTTCGTGGGAGGAAATTCCTCTTAAACCGTACAGTGCACTTTCATGAACATGTGCCATGGGGCCTATCTTTGTATCACGTAACGTAGCAGATCTTGCGGTCCCCGTCCGTACTATTGATACAAAATTAGAGCTAACCAAGTTCTACAGTTTTTCAATTTTTTTATATAAACATATAGAATACAATAGAAGAATGGAAGAAACTTTATTCAGAAACACTTAACTACTATTTAAACATAGTTTTAAGCATATTATTATTTTAAGAAAAACACTGTCAGTATATTATTGTTAAGCGTCACTGAAATGGTTTCCACTCAGCTTAATGTCAGTATATAACTTCTATCTAGGGATCACGCCGACTCGGACGACGGTCTTGACGACATCCGCGGTACATCCAAGACCCTAGAAGATATTCTCAAAGATTCGGACTCTGACATGGACATCGAGGAAGAAGAGAGGCCGAAAACCAAGGCCAAGTCCAAGGGCAAGAAGAGCCAGGCCTGGATACAGGATGATCCGGATAATATTGTGGATTTGGCGGATGTTTCTGCATCCAGAAAGATAACAGGTATGTCATTAATCGAACGAGCGAAGTGAGTTCTTACAAACAACTTCGGCTACTGGGACGTTTCAGCATTTCGATGGCTTTTTGATTTTGAGAGTTTGTTCCGCGATAACTTTAGTAACGTTTTTCTGATCTTTATGAAATGTGTTGGGGTTATAGCAGAGATCAATATAATTTGAGAGTTCGTATATGAGCAGGATCGGTCTATGGGTTATGGTGCTAGAAGGCGCGAAAAAAATCATCACATGGGTCTTGTTATATTGGTCAGCTTGTTTGCAAGTAAATCGCGAGTTCTGAGTTCGAGGTGGTATATTTAAGTTCTTACCTTATAACTCAAAGCTTCGAACTGAGTGGAAGATGATAGGTTGAAAGCCAAGTCCAAGGTCAAGAACAGGCTGCAATTCTGAAGACTGATGCCCGACGCATTTGAACCATTTCTTTCTTTCTAATAAAAAAAACATTTCTCATTAATAGTGACTAAATATCGTGAGTTTTGCTGTAATCATTTATCGAACGAGCGGAGCGTAAGCGAAGCGAAGTTCTTATCGAACGAGCGGAGCAAGTTCTTACAAACAATTTCTAGCTACTGGGACGTCTCGGCATTTTGATGGCTTTTTGATTTAGAGAGTTTATTCCGCGATAACTTAAGTAACGTTTTTCTGATCTTCATGAAATTTGTTGGGGTTGTAGCAGAGATACATATAATTTGAGAGTTCGTATATGAGCAGGATTGATCAAGGGGTCATGGAGCTAGAAGGCTCGAAAAAATCATCATATAGCTCTTGTTATATTAGGCATCTCGTTTACAAGGAAATCGCGAGTTCCGAGTTCGAGACGGACTACTACTCTAATTAAGTTCTTACTTTATAACACAAAGCGTCGAACTGAGTGGAAGATGATAGGTTGAAAGCCAAGTCCAAGGTCAAGAACAGGCTGCAATTCTGAAGACTGATGCCCGACGCATTTGAACCATTTCTTTCTTTCTAATAAAAAAATATATTTCACATTAATAGTGACTAAATATCGTGAGTGTAGCTGTAATCATTTGTCGAACGAGCGGAGCGTAAGCGAAGCGAAGTTCTTACAAATAACTCCGGACACTACTGTCACCTGGCTACTGGGACGTCTCGGCATTTCGATGGCTTTTTGATTTTGGGGGTTTGTTTCGCGATACTTGAGTAACGTTTTTCTGATCTCCCTGAATTTTATTTGGGGACGTAACAGAGATATATATAATTTCAGAGTTCGTATATGAGCAGGATCGATCAAGGGGTTGTGGAGCTAGATGGCGAAAAAAGATCTTCCTAAGGCTCTTGTTATTTTGGTCATTTTCTTTGCAAGTAAATCGCGAGTTTTCGGTTTGAGGCGGACGACTAAGTAGTATTAAATTAATGTTAATATAACTGGCAAAAGGCGATAGAAAACAGCTTTATGTCCACGCAATAAGAGCTAATGGTTCAGCTCGGATTAGCTCGGCCGAACGCCTGCCGAAGCGTCGACGTCTTTTTCGCTCTTATTGCGTCGACATAAAGCTTTTTTTCTATCGGCAATAGCCGATTCCGCGTCGATAGTTGTGGGGAAACGCTCACTTAATAAAAGTTTTTGATCATTCATATTAAAACCTTAATCTTGAGGAGTAGGTCGCATTGATATTTATTTACCTACATATTATTTGCATTGCTATCTTAATCCCCCGCTGAGTTTTTTCTGATAACGAAGATAAGGCCAACATTTGTATACAGTAGGAATCCGTGACTCAAGATGTAAATGACAAGGTTATGTACAAACAATAGTCTTTAGGTTAAATTAGCATTTATCTAATAATGTCGATGACAGATTAGTTAGTATTCACTTTTCCTACTTGATTATTGATAAATATTTTAAAGCCTATTTATAAATTGTTAACGATTTAAACTGACACGATTTTCACTCATTATTTTGACAAAAACGGGACTTAATCGCGTACACTTACTTTTATTATTTTCCTGACGTTTCGAGCGTGTCGTAACGCTCGTGATCGCAGGCAGACTCACCCACCCACCACCCTCTGCCTGCGACCACGAGCGTTACGACACGCTCGAAACGTCAGGATTAAATTATTAACCCTTTATAAGGCATAGGGGTCTCAGAAATTATGCGAAATTAAACCCTATAACTTTGAGATATGGTTCAAATATGGTTGGAAATGTATTCCCTCTGCCTTATAAACGTTTAAAAACTACAGGTTTATTATTAAATGTACAAAAAATATATGAACACAACCTTATTTGTATTGAGTTGGTCGACACACATTTGATCGACATAATGATAGATTTTGTTCCTTCTGTCTGTTTGCAACAGCTTGTTTCAATGTTCACTGAGAGTCTCTATTTTCTAAGAGAGTTGAATATCTTGAGAAGTGGTGCCTATATTTCGCCTAAACATAAATCTATCTGAACAAACGAGAATCCGCTCATAAAACTCTTTTCTTTTTGCATCGAGTATTAAAGATGATGAAAATGATGATGTTAAGTAATTTATATTAAATTTTCATTTTTTTTCCCTTAATTAGCAACGGACCCGTCTCAAAAGAAGAAGCAGATTGAAGTGACACAGAAAAAGAAAGATGGCGGATTCAAGATGGCGCCTGACGGTCGACTTATCATCACCGATGATGCCTTCGATGGGGATGATGATGACGATGAACCGGCTAAACCTAGCGGGGAAGTGGACAGCGATACAGATGATACTGGTAAGTATTAAGAACTAGTAAATTAAGAAATGTAAGTTTCAAGATGGCGACAGATTGATGGCTGTACCGCGAAGTTAGAAAATCTCTGTCTCTATCGCTCTTGCATATTCGAAAGAGAGTAATGCTAATAGGCGATTCGACGAGCGAAGTGGTTCGCGGTTATAGGCCTGACCACTCGACCAATGACGCTTTTATGATGATGGCGATGAAGTGGCGAAGTGGACAGTGACACTAAATGATACTAATATGTGACCACAAAAATTAAAAAAATACAACTAGAAGCGTATCTGATCATGCTCAGAACAAGATTACAAAGAAAACGACTATATTACCGAAGGAGTATCTTATAGTTTCTGATATACCCTAAAAATATTTTACAGATATGCGCGCCAGACTCATTTACTAAGTGTATTTGATATGAGTGTGCTAATTGGGTACTTTCCTGGGTAAAAAAAATATAATTCTATTTAGTCCGTCAGTTAGATTATCAAAAAATATTGGACACGTATTTTTTATTTTGTTAATCAAACAAAAATTGGTGAAGATATAGCCCGTTAAAGTTCCGCGTGACGTCACATTATACTAAAAATTGTACTGAAATGTGACGACTGTACTGAAATATATTTTTTTAGGAAAGTAGCCAATTGCCATACCCAAAATTGTTTAGGATAATTTGCTTTTTATTTAAATAACCTATGTTGTGTCCAACTGCTGAACAAAGGCCTACCCTCTCTTCCGACACTCGTCACGGCCTGGTGCATGTTCCCGCCAGTCGCTACAAAAAGGCATCCAGGTCGTCCCGCCATCTCTGATAAAATACCTGCGTTTACTGCTGTCATATTTATCTAATGTCGCTTTCAGATGATGAAGAAAAGGACACAAAATCGAAACTGCTGAAGCCTGGTTCGAAGCGCAAGTTCGACGACATCCTCAGCATTAAGAGTGGAAGATCCAACAGAAGCAAAGCATCCACTGTTGCCGTCGGCTCCAAGTACAAGGCTGGAGGAAAGGGTATCCACAGGTAAGATACTATTTGATTTTTGTGTGTTTTTATCATTAAAAACTCAAGAATTACTTGTGCTCTCTGTAAATTAAAAAAAACCGGCCAAGTGCGAGTCGGACTCGCGCGCCGAGGGTTCCGTACAAATCTGTAGGTACATTGGGGTAGTAACTTTAAAATTAATAAAAAAAATTTTTTATATGATGTAACAAAAAATTTACGGTTATCGCAATTTTTCCTTCATCTGTGCTATAAGACGTTGCTTCGTACCAAATTTCAAGATTCTGAGTTCACGGGAAGTACCCTGTAGGTTTTGATTCCCTTGCGAGTTTCGATAATTTGCGGCATAAACGGCTGTATCTTTTGATTGATTAAGAAGTTTGATTTTTTCACAGCTCCAAGGGACAGTAGACCTGAGTATTTGATATAAATTTCAGCTTGATACCTCTACGCGTTCCTGAGAAAAAGGGTCTTGATAGACAGACGTGCGGGCGGATGGACAACAAAGTGATCCTATAATAAGGGTTCCGTTTTTTCCTTTCGAGGTACGGAACCCTAAAAAAAAACACCGATATTGTGGCTACGTTAATCCTATGGAGTACATTTATATTACTGAAGCATTTGAAGCAGTTTCTACAAAAATGCTACTATGCACTTATAACAATGAGTGCAACATATCTGACACAATCTTATTTATAGAGCCATAAAAGCGCTTTACCTATTTTTTTTACATCGCCTATTCATATACGGACTTTTTATTCTCTGCTAAGAGGGAACAAAGTGGCACTTTTCTGTTTTGGGGCATTAGTTTTTTTTTTTTTTCTTATTAAATTAATCGATTCATTATAATCAGGAAGCACACTAAGTACATATATAATAACATTTTATATCTTTCTCTAAGGTGGTGTCAAAAGCAGTATGTGTCACATAGGAGCAAAACTATTTTCACCTTGGGCATTTACACTTGAATCCCTCACTACGCTCAGGAGTCTACTTTAGAATCCCGAGCGTAGCAAGGGATTCTATAAAAGACTCCATCGCTTCGTTTGGGATTCAATGCACGCCTTCGCCGTAAATATTTAATTTTGCTCACTTGTTACACAATCTACTATTACATCAATCTCATCTTGTTCTTAAATGTAACATGACATAAACATAAATACTCTTTATTGCAACCCTCAAATTAAAGAAACAAAGTATACACAAGTTTACAAACAGAAAAGTAGAGGTAAAACAAATGGCGTTCTTATCGCTAAAGAGGGATCTCTTCCAGACAACCAGAGGGATGTAATAAGATATTTACTTATTTCTCTTTCCCAGACCTTTAGACTCGGCTGCATCGGTGGCGTCTGGTGCTGGCACGGATTACAGGTCTAAGAAGGCCAAGGGAGACATCAAGAAGAAAGGCAAGCACGACCCTTACGCGTACATACCTCTGTCCAGGAAGAATCTTAACAAGAGGTGAGTTACAGCTTACATTTATAGTTACCTGCACGGTTAGCACAAGTGTGCAGCGATAGTACCTCGCGGGCGAGATATACATAGTCGAACGAACGAAGCGCAAACGAAGTGAAATTTCACAAACAACTTCGGCTACTGGAACGTCTCGGCATTTCGATGGCTTTTTGATTTTGGGGGTTTGTTCCGCGATAACTTTAGTAACGGTTTTCTGCTATTAATGAAATTTGTTGGGGGTTGTAGCAGAGATACATATAATTTGAGAGTTCGTATATGAGCCGGATCGATCAAGGGATTGTGGAGCTAGAAGGCGAAAATTTTTTTCAGAGACGCCTTGTTATATTGATTATATTTTTTGCAAGTAAATCACGAGTTCTTAGTTCGAGGCGGACTACTAGTTATTTATTAATTATCATTATACAAGGGAGCAAAGTTAATGTTTATACTCTCGTGCGTTTATTGAGCGCCGAGTCAGCGAAAGACTCAAAAATAGAGCCACGAGTGGTTCAAAAAATTGAATCTTGAACGTACGAGGGCCTCAAGGTAAGATAGGTTGAACAAACATTGGTGCTGAGTACATATATAACACAAAATTTTTCACCACACCACCACAGGAAAAATATAAGCTATAAAATATAAAACATCGAAGCCAAATGAATGCTTTCAAAATTATATAATTCAAAGTTATATAATCGTGCCAGATAACGTAAAAAACTAGTCAAATCTTGTACCAAATACATGTGGATAAACATTCGAAACTCATGTTATATTTATCAATGAACCGTACTAGTAACAAAATAAGGATGCATTTCGTTTATTTTATTTTTTTGCAATTAATGTGCTTTGGTTGGCACCAGACGATACCTAAAGCAATATAACGGCAAAAATTGACCTTTTTTTATATACCACGACGGTGGCAAACAAGCATACGGCCCGCCTGATGGTAAGCAGTTACCGTAGCCTATGGACGCTTGCAACCCCAGAGGATTCACATGCGCGCTGCCTACCCTTTAAGAACCTATTCACTCCTTTTTTGAAGAACCTCATACTGTAGCATGTGTTTTCTTAAATACAACATTATTAAAAACGAATTTCTTATAGGACGAAGGCAATCACGTCGAAGCAGTTCAAAGGCATTGTCAAGGCGAAGAATAAAGGAGTGAAACCGAAGGCCAAGGGAAAGAAGAAGTAGTCCTAGTGATAGATACATGCGTTTAGTGTAAAATATTTATGTAAGAAAGAACTAGAATGAACCTTATTATTAAATGTTTAAGGTATAAAATGTACTTTTGAGTTGTAAGCTTTTAAGAAGACCTTACTAAAAAAATAAAATCTACTTTTGATTTGACAGAAAAATATATTGAATGCATTTTCACAACTTTATGTATAATAAATATATGTATTAAAAAAAACCTTTATGAGCACACTGCGTTTTTTTTAACCGGCCAAGTGTGTGTCGGAGCACGCATAAAGGAGAGTTCCGTACCTACAATGGAATAAGGGTCAAATTAATACCAAAAGGTCGTATCTGATGCCTATGGAATAAGTTTTTTGGAGATAACTCAAAAATGGCTGAACCGATAACGTTCAAATAAGTTTTCGTAGAAAGTAAGGCGCATCTACTAAATTTTTTTCAATTTTTTAGGACTGACTGTTCAAAAGTTACAGGGGGCACAACTTTTCTGACTTTCGCAGCTGTTATTTCTAATGACCATATACAAGATATCTCTATACTCCGCTTAGCGCGTTATTTCTTTGAAACCTAAGCTGCCAAAAAGAAGGGGTGTGGGAGGGGAACAAGCAATGCTAGACAGGGAACGCGCGATTGTTCCGTGGGGCGTACGAGAGAGTGAGACATTAATGGTTGCCATGGCGACGTACTAAGTTTACTATCACTTACAATAAATTAGTGTCTCACTATAGGGTGAAATTACTTCGAGCGTGGCAGCGGGGGTCGCCCGGCTATGCGGGGTCTTGGGTTATTAGTCTATGCTGATGACATTCACAAAATGTTCAAAGAGACCTCGATGTTTTTTTCAAGGGCCCATCGTTTGATGTTCAACATGTTGATATATAAAAAAAGTAGTATATTGTTAATAAACATAAACATGGTAATGAACGAAAACATTGTATTCTGATGGGGAAATTCACCGTTCCAAAGTTGACATAAATGTTTACTAGATCACAACTTCAGGGCTGTCACATGCACGTAAACTTTTTTAACGTGGAGGAATGCATTTAGGCATCCCGCCTAGCGGTGAACTACCTCACCGGGGCCGAAGCTCCCCCTCCCGAAGGTAGCGTGCAGGGCGACACCACACGCTGCTCCCTTATGACAACCACCACGCCGGGAGCAGGTGGAAAAACCCCGGGTTCCACCCACTCAGGTTGCCTTCGCGATTTTTTATAGAGGTGGTCATCCTCGCAGCCAACACCCAGCACCGGCTTGGTGTTAACCCCCGGTCCGTCATCATAGGCCCTCTGCCTAGACAGGTTACGCGGCCGCAGTTGTATACAGGACAGCGGTATTCCTGTCCCTCACCGCGGCCTAAGCTGCCCGGCCCGAAGGCCCCTTAGTTTTTTATAGAGGTTGTCATTGTCATCCTCGCAGCCAACACCCAGCACCGGCTTGGTGTTAACCCCCAGTCCGTCATCATAACGGTCATAATCACAGGTAACGGGCCGCA
This sequence comes from Pammene aurita, assembly GCA_947086415.1. NCBI lineage: Eukaryota > Metazoa > Arthropoda > Insecta > Lepidoptera > Tortricidae > Pammene > Pammene aurita. Next base: position 5,441,453 of record OX352307.1, read on the forward strand.
GTTGTATACAGGACAGCGGCATTCCTGTCCCTCGCCCAAAGGCCCCCTCCAGACAACACTCAGGAGTTCTCTCCCTAATTGAGAGATCTCCCTGTGTGGAACCCCCCAAACCCCCCACACAGGATATTAGCAGCACCGGTAAGAAATCCTTGGGGTCCACTAAGAGATCACTTACCGTTGCCCCCAGGAAAAACCGTCCGGAACCCTTCACTTTCCCTCGGTGCAACCGGATCAAGAAAGAATGAGAAGGGCCCTGGCACTCGAGGAGGTTTTCCGTCATAGTACCCCACATGCGCGTAACCTAGATTGTAAGAAATTAGTTACACCGGTTTTGAGGAATTCGTTTGCGTTTCACCGGCAACAAAGTGCATGACCAGCATCATGGAATACATTTTAATGATTGCACTAAGTACAGTCGCCGCTGGAAAAAATATGTTTATCTACACCCATATATGTAATTACCACCATTATGCAACCAGTAATGTAATATCAGTGTATTATCTCATATCTGTGACATTGTTGTAAAAATGTATGAAAATTCATTACCACATCGATATATCGGTAACGTAATGAAAATCCAGCCCTCCTCCCCGACCGCGGTTGCCCTCCTCCCCGACCGCCCGCACAATCGAGTTGGCCATGGCGGTGCAATGGCGCTCATTCTAATGGTTCCCGAACACGTCATTTAGGATTTGTTTGATTTGATATGTAGGTATTTGTAATAGATAAAGCAATGTATACAACTGTACGTAATTAGGCCTTAAAACATTCGTGTGATCTTATTATGAAACTACACTCGTATTTTAAGGACCCTTATTACGTAACTGTTACATAATAGTAGTTTATGTAACTGTTACGTAATAAGGGTCCTTAAAATACGAGTGTGGTTTTATGAAACGAGCCGCAGGTGAGTTTCATAATAAGATCACACGAGTGTTTTAAGGCCTAATTACGTACAGTTGCATACACTGCTCTATCTACACTCATATTGTTTATACTAATTGCCGTGTTCGGAAACCATAGAATGGCCGCCATTGCACCGCCATGGCCAACTTGATTGGGAGAGGGAGAGTGCCGGCGGTCGGGGGGGAGCGTGTCGGCGGCCGCGCGGGAGCGTGCAGGTGTACATTATGTTATCAAAACTCATAACACATCAATGTTTGAGCATGTAAAGTTAAAATTACGTTACTGTCACAGATAAAAAGCTTATCATAGTAAAATCGGTTGTGGTAATGCTAGCCATTGCCTACCGTTTTTGAACACGTTTTAGAGGACTTACAATGTGAGTGTAGATAAATATATTTATGGGACAATCAACAAATTTACCCAGTACCTACAATAAGGCTTGAAGTTTGATATGATATGATATTTTAGGTATGTTCAATCCTTGTTTCTATATTAATCAGGTTCACTAACATGAGTGCTTTTCCCAGTTACTTAATTCCATTACGATTACCAAACACAACATACCAAAGTCACCAATTTTCAAGTTCATGCCAATTTAGACCATATGACACATAGCTATTAGCATCATATTCGCCTGTAAAATAAGTCTGACTTTAGTCAATCCAGTTCTCAAGTACATAATTAAGCATTGTGGACACTTGGAAATCGAACCTGTGCGTGATTCAGATATGATCTTAACTTTCACACGCTGACCTACTTTGTATTGGTAGGTACTAGGTACGTATGAGTGGACGAATGTGTAATGTTGAGCCTCCGTATGAAGCTTGTTTTATTTTGGAAATGTGCATTTAAAGTGTTACTGCATATTACTACAGTCATTTTACGGGCGGCTAGTATGGGGAATTGGAAATAATTAATATTAGCTAATATTTTTAGTGTAACGGATATATCATGATACTAGTATAATTTATGCAATGAAATCCTACAAAATATCGTTATTCGCTAACCGCCACAAATATGTACACACATATTACAAGCGTTTTTCTTGTAGGATTTTAATGAATATATCGTTTCTAAGTCTTTTAAAAGTTATTTGAACAAACTACCACTTATTACGATTTGTTTCTAATGAATAAGGATATATATCGCCCGCGCCGTACATTTCGTAAATTATGTGGTTTTATATGGACAAGTTTTCCTGTTTTTCGCTTTCAACAGAAAGAAGACTTAAATATCGTCTTGTTTACAAATAAAAATTATTGATATCATTGTAAATAAAAATGTACATTTTTTGTAAATATTTTTTTTAACCTATTTAACTACTTCCGGGTAAATAGTTTGAAGGATTTTTGCATATAATTATCTATAAATATCCCATAAGAATGAAAAATAAAAAAATCAGGCTATTATAAATTAATGTTTGACGCAACCGTATCTTTACTGTACTATATGAGTAAATTTTTATACATTTTCGTAGAAACGGTTTATCGACACGAGAACGATATGTCGTGTCGTTACCGTCCGCGATATACTAGTAGAGCGAATCGAACTGAGTTGAATAAACAAAAAAATTAAAGAAAAACCGCCCAAGTGCGTGGCGGACCACGCATAATGGAGGATTCCGTACCTTCAATGGGATTTGAACTAATCTAACACCAAAAGGTCGTATCTGATACCTATTGAAGAAGTTTTTTGGAGGTAACTCAAAAATGGTTGAACCGATAATGTTCAAAACAATTTTCGTAGAAAGTATGTGATAATTTTTGGATTTACAGTTAAAAAGTTACAGGGCCCGGGGACACAATTTTTCCGACTTTCTAAGCGATTATTTCTGAAAATATTTACTTAATCACAAAATGTCCAAAAAAAACCTGTATATAGACCAATCGATTACTGAATTTACTATGCATCATGTTGATATTTAGTTTTAATAATTTTGGGGCATGTATGGAGCCCCCCCCCCCCTATTTTTTTCTGCAATTTAACTTACATAACGTAATAGCAGCATACAAAATACACCTTATGTCTACATTTTATGATACGTCTTAAAATGGCTGTGACATACGGACGGACGGCCGGACAGACGGACATGACGAAACTATAAGGGTTCAATTTTTGCCATTTTGACTACGGAACCCTAAAAAGAACCGACTTCACTTTGCCTCCACCTTTTCAGAAGCAAATTCTCAAGCTGCTGTTAAAAAATGCTCAAATCACTATAGGTATGCCTATAATCCCATCATCAGATCCTGACCTGGTGACAATGGGACCAACTGTGAACTAAAGAAGCATCTTTCAAATCGGTCCAGCCGTCTTCAAATAATCGCAAACGAGTTGATCTACAAGACATGATAATCGCTTTTGCGCCTTCTAGCCCCACAATAATACTGCTCTTATTATAGATAAAACCGGCCAAGTGCGTGTTGGACCACGCAGAGGAGGGTTCCGTACCTTCAATGTAATAAGAACCAAACTAATACCAAAAGGTCGTATCTGATGCCTATGGAAGAAGTTTTTTGGAGATAACTCAAAAATGGCTGAACCGATAATGTTCAAAATAATTTTCGTAGAAAGTATATGATAAGGCACATCGCCTCAATTTTTTTCATATTTTTTGGACTTACGGTTCAAAAGTTACAGGGGGGGGGACACAATTTTTCTGACTTTCGAAGCGATTATTTCAGAAAATATTCACTTAATCACAAAATGGTCAAAACAACCTCAATGTTATTTTTAAAGACCTATCGATTGATGTGTCACATGTTGATATTTGGTTAAAAAATTTTTTTGAAATTTAGTTACATCTATGGAGCGCCCCCCTAAAAATATATATTTTTTCAAATTTAACTCCATAACAAAGTAGCAGCATACAAAATACACCTTATGTGTAAATTTTATTCAGATACGTCGTATAGTTTCCGAGTAAAATGGCTGTGACATACGGACGGACAGACAGACAGACAGGCATGACGAATGCATAACGGTTCCGTTTGTTGCCATTTGGCTACGGAACCCTAAAAAGGGACCCAGTCTATGCTCTAAGCACTGTTTGAGGCTTCAACTCTGAAGCGCAATCTGAATGAGAGAAAACCAAAGTTACCGCAAACAGTAGGGAGACCGTACAGCGCCATCTAGTAACACTATCAATTACTAGATCCCACCAAAAACATAAATGTAAAAAAGGAGAGCCAAGTTCAATACAAAAATTATGCTTGGCTGTGGGCTTCGCCGCAAAAAGAATGGAGATCTAAATGAGTGCCAAGTTCTATGCAAAATCCGTATTTATAGGAACAGAATAACATTATGAACATGTATTAAACTCTATTTCTTTGCTTTATTGGATACCTATAACGGCTATAACAATTACTGTTATTTAAAATTGTGAGATCTTAAAGTAGGTTAGATTTGACTTGGCCAGTTTTCATTACATCAGTAATTTTATAAAGTTATTCAACATATATATATATTTTTTAATTCTGATAAAAACTGGCCAAGTCAAATCTAACCTACTTTAAGATCTCACATTTTTAAATAACAGCAATTGTTATAGGTATCCAATAAAGCAAAGAAATAGAGTTTAATACTTGTTTAATGTTTAATACCGTTTGTGTGACTTCTAGATGTCCTTATGGATATAATTAAACACACGTAGTTTTATGTGTTTACGTTAAAGAGGTTTTGAGTTATAGAAGGGTCAAAAGTGGCACCAAGTGGTTCGTGTAATATACACTTGGCGCTGGCTAGCCAGTTCCTTTGCTTGAACTTTGTTTGACTCGCTGCCGCGTGTCTAGATGACGCCCTACATCAACTTTGGTTTGCTCTCGTTCAGATGGCGCTTCAGACTTGGTGCCCTCAGCGCCAGCGTGCGCGTCTGCACGAGCGCGCAAGGAAAACTGGTTATATTTTGGACGTGATATCACGTGCTGACGCTCAGGGCACGACGGTCAAAGGGTTAATCAAAAATGTTTAAAACCCAGAACATAGCCAGCTGACAGCTGTAATTAAATATAAGAACTCACTTAGCTAAGCTCGCTCGTTCTATTAAAAGTGACTGAATACAATCCACATACAATCTTTTACATTTCTCTTCCCTACTTTCTCGTGATGGTAAAACGTATGTACTCGTACTGTTGTTATGGATATTGAATCAAAATGACTTGGTTTCAATGGTTCAAGTAGTAAGGTCGAGTTTCGGTATCAAATTAATGTGTGAAGTAATAGTACTTTATGTAACTGTTACGTAATAAGGGTCCTTAAAACATAAGTGTGGTTTTATGAAATGAGCCGCAGGCGAATTTCATAATAAGATCACACGAGTGTTTTAAGGCCTAATTACGTACAGTTGCATACACTGCTTTATCTACACTCATATTATATATATTAAATTCATTGTTCGGAAACCATAGAATGACCGCCATTGTACCGTCATGGCCTACTCGATTGTGCCGGCGCTCGCGCGGGACCAATCGAGTTGGCCATGGCGGTAACATTATGTTATCAAATTCGATGTTCCAAATTTGAAACTCATTGCTTAACAATATTTGAGCATGCATAGTTAAAATTACGTTACTGCCGCAGATAAGAAACTTATCATAGTTAAATCGTTTGTTGTAATGCTTGTCATTGTCTACGGTTTTTGAACGCATTTTAGAGTACTTACAGTATGAGTGTAGATAAAATTTTTATCTACACTAACATTGTAAGTTCTCTAAAATGTGTTCAAAAACGGTAGGCAATGGTCAGCATTACATGCCTATACAAAATCGCGTTCCTCGAACCTTCAGGCTATACGTCTGTTTTCGGTACGAAGTGCCACAGCGCCATCTGTCGAGTCTGGAGTCGAGTTATTCTGTCAGCGTTAAGCGACGAACAAAGTATTAGAAACTAGGATTTAGTGTCTGGTGTGACCGATAGATGACGCTAGTGCTTTAACCTGAAATAAAGGAACGCGATTTTGTATGGATATTGTCCATCCATGTCTATATCATCCTTGGCATTACAACTACCGATTTTACTATGAACTTTTTTTACTGTGGCAGTAACGTAATTTTAACATCACAGGCTCAAATATTGTTAAGTTATGAGTTTCAAATTTGGAACATCGATTTTGATGGTAACGTAATGAAAATCCAGCCATTTCCAGCCCTCCTCCCCGAACGCCGGCACACGCCCGCCCGACCGTTGGCACAATCGAGTTGGCCATGGCGGTGCAATGGCGGTCATTCTAATGGTTTCTGAACACGTCATTTAGAATTTATAATATGTGTGTAGATAAAGCAGTGTATGCAACTGTACGCGATTTGATTAGGCCTTAAAACACTCGTGTGATCTTATTATGAAACTCGCCTGTGGCTCGTTTCATAAAACCACACTCTTATTTTAAGGACCCTTATTACGTAACAGTTACATAAACTACTATAAATCGCACTATCAAGACTTCTTTAAATGCTTTCCCATCCCAGACCATGCAGTTTTGAGTTATCAAAAGCACGCTAGATGGCGCTGTTACGTGTGAAGAAATCCTGAATCGCGCTATCAAGATTTTTCTTAGAATAACGACCCCCAGACTCCATACAGAAACGTTGATCTCTTAGGGTGCTCACTCCATGTTACTGGTTATTTAGCTAAGCTTGATATAAACATGAAGCGGCTTTAAGACTTGGGGAAGGTGGTGGGCAGTGGGCTCGAAATACTATGCTTTCAATGAACGCCCTATTCATGCCCCCTGCCCGCTCAGCCCTTAGTCCCATTGGTAGTGCCTTCATCATATCAAACTTTCGAGCTAATAACTAAGTTATATGGAGTGAGCACACTCAATGCTTAAGTAATTCTACCTAGACCAGTGATAAATATAGATAAAAAAAAGAAAAAAGCTGTCAACCTGTCAAGTCAACATTTGGAAATTAGTTTTTATAAACAACGATTTTTATCTCATTTTACTCAATTATTTCTGTATATATCTAAATTCATAGTCACGGAAACTAAGGAGACCGAAAGTGTTCTCAAAAAGTCACAACAAGAAGATGTACAAACATTATCGACACTGCCAGAATCATCCCGGTGCCCACTTTCAAGATTAATGTTGCTGTAAATTTTTAGTGATGGATAGAACACACACACAGGCCCAGTTGGTGGAATGCTTGGAAGGGCTTTAGAATGTCTGGCATGGCCAAATAATGCCATTTTTATATTTTGGGTAGAGGAGGCTGTATATAGTGTATTGTTGATATAAAAAAAGTGCGGAAATGCGTCAAAAAATTTTTAGGGTCGTTTTGTTTTTCGTTTTTAGGGTAAAAAAAAAAATAACCGGAAGGACTGTACAATATGTGACACCGAGTTCAGGTTTCATATTTTTTTATAGCTTCTACTCGCCAAAAGACAACTCCTCACCAAATTTTAAGTTGCGGAAACGCTTGGTTTGCGAGATAAAAAATAATCAAAGTTCCATATAAAATCCCGATTTTACACCGCCATGACACAATATTTTGCAGAGAAGAGGGGGGAGTGTGATAGTGTTAGGTTCTGGCGCTTCGCCGGCCGCTGCCGCGGCACGCTCGCTTCGCTCGCTCGGCTCGCGCGCTGTAGGGTCGCAGTTCTACTAACACTCCTCCTCGCTTCGCTCGTCGTCGTACCTACACCGACCTGCCTTAGAGTCTGTCTGAAACTAAAACTACTTTGAACTAACCTAAAAAGTTCCTACAAAGTGTCCTGTTGTATCCCCCGCCCGCAGACCCCGCCAATTCTATTTGCGTTTTGTTTTACGCGTTTTAGTAAAATAGTACCATTTTTGATAATTATTAATCAACAAATTTCCACAAAATAGTGCTTATAAATTAAAATCATTGAATAAATATCATGTAACTATTATTGTACACAAATAAGTCGAAAAAACTGTATTTATGTAAAAACTGAACATAAAACAAATCATCACGTTTTAGTTTTTCTCAACACGTTTAACGAAACGCAAAATATTGTGTCATGGCGGTGTAAAATCGGGATTTTATATGGAACTTTGATTATTTTTTATCTCGCAAACCAAGCGTTTCCGCAACTTAAAATTTGGCGAAGAGTTGTCTTTTGGCGAGTAGAAGCTACAAAAAATATATGAAGCCTGAACTCGATGCCAGACATTCTAAAGCTGAGCCGAATGCTTCATTTGTAATGACCATAAACTCTATAAAGGTGATCGCGGGCTGAAGATGCATCAAATCAGGACACATATACCACGGATTGACCTACCTCCGGCAGTTCCCGCCCATATCAACCGAGGCGGGGTCCACATTCCCAGCACCATTACCCAGTCGACAGACATATCTGCACGTCTCGCCGCATTAAAATCCAGTATTAAAATAGCTAAACGGATCCCAAAGGGCGCCCGTGTTACTGTGGCTCAGAGTTTGACAGAATGCGTGGCTAAGGTGGTTTCTGACAACAATTTATCCGCATGGGACGCTTCCCATGCGGATAAAATTGTAGTAGCGCTCTACTCACCTTTTTTTATAAAAACTGCCATATTCCTCGCGACAAACCTAATCGTACCCTATCCGCTATTATCAAAGACAATGTGCTTCACCCCGACTTCGCAGCGGATCTCGCGTTGCCGCCCGTCACAGATTATTACAATACCAACTTGAATTACAAAATTAGAGCAATAGAAAGCAAAATTTCAGACGGCAACATAAGAAGTGCAACCAAACTTTTATTTTCCAGCGATACCTTAGCTTCTCGTTCCGAAGAAGTGCTCGCCGCCCTTAAAGACATGCATCCGTTACCCTCCACGCCGGTGCAGCTTCCAGTGCCGCCAGTTACCGCTACGCAACCCCTGCAAGTTACCGAACTTGCAACATTACAGGCAATCCGTTCCTTTCCCAATGGCTCTGCGGGTGGACTAGACGGCATAACTCCTCAGCATCTCAAAGATCTAACTAACCCGCTGATAGGCGATGCCGGCCAATCTCTACTCAAGGAGTTGACAGCTTTAATTAATCTAATGCTGTCAGGTAAAATATGTAGTGAAATCGCTCCTACTTTATACGGCCCCAACCTAATAGCACTAAAGAAAAAAGACGGCGGCACTCGTCCAATAGCGGTAGGGAGCTCTCTACGACGATTAGCGTCCAAATTATCCTGCCGCGAGTTTCATACCCGCCTCACAGACAAGTTCAAACCCAATCAGCTTGGTTTCGGTGTCAGAGGCGGGTGTGAAGCCGCAGTGCACGCCACACGCACGTTTCTGGGAAATTCAAATTTCGAAGTCCTACTAAAACTAGACGTTCGAAATGCTTTTAACTCCATTGATCGTAGTACGCTTTTGCAGGAAATACAAAATGAACTTCCCGAAATCTCAGAGTACCTAACGCAGTGTTACGGTACTCATTCTAAATTAATGTTTGGCCAACATGAAATTGCGTCGAGCGCCGGATGTCAGCAGGGAGATCCCCTAGGGCCCGTAATTTTTAGCCTCGCGATCCACCCTATCATTACCCAGCTAACTTCAGATCTCAACTTATGGTACCTTGACGATGGTACGCTGGGTGGAACGGCTACATCAGTCTTAAGCGACCTTAACACCATCAAACGGCGCTTTTCAGAGGTAGGTCTCACACTAAACTTCAATAAAAGTGAGATTTTCATTTCAGAAAAGCTCCCTGCCAGCGCCCGAAGTGACATTCTCCTAAATTTTAACCAAGTTACACCCAATCTTACCTTACTAACCCGAAGTTCCCTTATTTTACTTGGCGCTCCAATATATGAAGACGCCACAGCCGCGACAATAAACTCTAAATTAATTAATTTTCAAAATTGTTCGGACCTGCTTTTTAAAATTGATGCCCATATTGCAATTTACATATTAAGGTTGTGCCTTTTTTCCCCAAAATTTTTATACATCTTAAGATGCAGTCCCATCTGGAAATTCCCTAACCTGACATCATCCATAGATACCGTGTTAAAAGATTCCATAGAAAAAATTTTGAACATTTCTCTAAACTGTCAATCATGGTCCCAAGTTACTCTACCCATCAAATATGGCGGGCTGGGCATACGCTCCGCTGGCGACCTGGCTCTCCCTGCTTTTCTCTCATCTGTCCACAGCACCGTCGCCCTCATCAGTGGTATCCTTCACGTTACCAATCCCACTGACGTGGTAGTGGCGGGTTTGATAGATGCAGAATCAACATGGAGAGCCGGTTTCCCCAGCGAAGATTTACCCACGGAAAAAACCAGCCAAGCTGCTTGGGACCTAGTAAAAATAAAATCAACGTACAATTCACTTTTGGCAAACTGTCTAAATTCTAGTGAGCGCGCTCGACTGCTGGCAATTTCCGAACCTGAGTCGGGGCATTGGCTGCACGCTTTGCCGTCGAGAAACATTGGGTCCCTTTTGGACCCGGCTTCCCTTCGTGTAGCTATTTGTCTCAGGCTCGGGCTCAAAGTCTGCGAACCACATCCATGCTGCCGCTGCGGCAACCCAGTAGACGACCTTGGGCGCCATGGACTTTATTGCCAGTCGAGCGCCGGTCGATATTACAGACACACATCACTCAACGACCTTATCCGCAGAGCCCTTGGGACGGCAAACATACCGTCAACCCTGGAGCCGGTCGGCTTGTCTGCGGCGGACGGGAAAAGACCCGATGGTTGCACGCTTGTGCCCTGGTCTTTGGGGCGACCTCTGGCATGGGACGTGACCTGCGTGGACACGTTGGCCCCGTCCCACGTCCGACGTTCGGCCCAGAAGCCGGGGACCTCCGCAGACGACGCCCAACTGGTCAAGTGCCGCAAATATGCTTTTTTAAAAAACAATTACATATTTGCGGCACTTGCGGTAGAAACTTTCGGCCCGTAGTCGTCAGACACTAAAACCATTATTAAAGACATATCTAAAAAACTAGTTAATGTGTCTGGCGACCTACGGGCAGGTTCCTACTTCGCCCAAAGGCTGAGTTTAGCCATCCAGCGGGGAAATGCGGCTGGCGTGCTGGGAACGATGCCCCGGGCCAGCTTAAATTTATACAATCATTGTAATGTATTTTGTTAATGTAATACTCGTAGTAGTAAATAAAGATATTGACCTAGACCATTGAGTTAGAATATAGTGCAGAGGTACAGTCCCAAACAAGATTTACCGAAATATATAGCTCTTGAAAATTTGTAACCGGTCTTCTCATGACTAAAGTCTAATAAAACTGACCGAGAAAGTCTAATAAAACAGAACGAATCATTCTTACAGCACTAAGTGTGGGGCTATTTTTTTGAGCTGATTGTGTATCCCGTTCTTTATCGGTGACTCAGACCCGTAGTTTTTAACCGACTTCAAGTTTTCAAAAGAGGAGGTTCTCAATTCGGCGTTTTTAGGGTTCCGTACCTCGGAAGGAAAAAAACGGAACCCTTATAGGATCACTTTCTTGTCCGTCCGTCTGTTAAGACCCTCTTTTTCGCAGGAACGCGTGGACGTATCAAGCTGAAATTTAAATCAAATACCCAGGTCTACTGTCCCTTGGAGCTGTGAAAAAATCAAACTTCTAAGCCAACGCAATCAAAGATACAGCCGTTTATGCCGCAGATTTTCGAAACTCGCAAGGGAATCAACCTACAGGGTACTTCCCGTGAACTCAGAATCTTGAAATTTGGTACGAAGCAACGTCTTATAGCACACAGGAAAAATTTAGAAAACCGTAAATTTTTAGTTACATCATATAATAAAAATATTTTGATAATTTTAACGTTACTACTTACCCCTTTCCTCATGAACGCGTAGAGGTATTAAATTGAAATTCATATCAAATACTCAGGTCTATAACCTTTAAGCTGTAACAAAATCAAACTTCTATGTCAACGCAATGGGTGAACTTTTACTTATATACCTACGGGTTTATACCAGGGATGTTACAGAGCTCCGGTTCCGGTTCCGTTAAGTCGGAACTTCCGATTGGATTTAAACATCCGCTTCGGTTCAGCTTCTGTTACTTTCAATACAGAAGTTATATTGGATGTCATAGCAACGCAGCAGGGGGAAATGAGCGGCGTACATAAAAAACAAACAGGTCAATAGACTCAGCTTAAACTAGTATTAGACATTGCAATTTATAGGGCCCAATCTGTCAGGTTGGGAGGTGTAAAAAGAGTTAGGGGCCGTAGGGAGCTGAAGGAGGGGTAGGGAGAGGCAGGGTACACTACAGATTGGGCCCTACAAATTGTAATGTCTAATACCGGTTTTAGACCTACCCCTAACATCTCTTCCACCTATCACTCGGGTTTCGCTTCCGTCTTCGGTTCCGATTCCGTTTCTGGTTCCGATAAACTAAATTTATATAACATCTGACTCCGTTTTCGGTTCCGATAAAACCACATCTGTTACATCCCTGGTTTATACGGTGCGCGAGTCCGACTCGCACTTGGCCGGTGTTTTTTTTTATGTTTGTTACTTCATTCTTCTGGTCTATGGTTACTTCATAACTCCGTCATGTCTGAACCGATTTGGAAAATATTTTTTCTTATTTTAAAAGTATATAAATACAGCCAACACGCAGTTCTGATGATGGGATCCATGAGGAATCGATGGAACTCCTTAAATCTTAATGGCATACATGTAGTGATTTTTATTAACAAATCAATCACTTTCATTCAAAAAAGTGACATTTGATGAAGTGGAACTGCTGATGATGATCAGAACGGAACTCTTCAACGACGCGTAGTCCACGTTTGGCGATTTGTCCTCTTCGCTGTGTTTGCTAAGCAAGTTAGATTCACAGGACAAATTTTCGTCAAGCTCATTTGAGCGTCAGAATTTTCTGATGATGGGATCCATGAGGAATCAAGGGAACTCCTCAAATCTAAAAGGCATACATAAAGTGATTTTTGTATTTTTATCAACAAATCAAGCAATTTCATTCAAAAGAGTGACATTTGAATCATTTGATGAAGTGTAACTGCTGACGATGATCAGAACGGAACTCTTAAACGACGCATAGTTCACGTTTGGCGATTTGTCCTCTTCGTTGTATTTGCTAAGCAAGTTAGATTCACAGGACAAATTTTCGTCAAGCTCAAATTCTGATGATGGGATCCATGAGGAATCGAGGGAACTCCTTAAATCTAAAAGGCATACCTACATAAAGTGTTTTTTGTATTTTTATCAACAAATCAAGCATTTTCATTCAAAAGAGTGACATTTGATGAAGTGGAACTGCTGACGATGATCAAAACGGAACTCTTCAACTACGCATAGTTCACGTTTGGCGATTTGTCCTCTTCGTTGTATTTGTTAAGCAAGTTAGATTCTCGGGACAAATGTTCATCAAGCTCAAATTCTGATGATGGGATCCATGAGGAATCGTCGAGGGAACTCCTTAAATCTTAAAGGCACACATAAAGTGATTTTTGTATTTTTATCAACAAATCAAGCATTTTCATTCAAAATAGTGACATTTGATGAAGTGGAACTGCTGATGATAATCAGAACGGAACTCTTCGACGACGCATAGTTCACGTTTGACGATTTGTCCTCTTCGCTATGTTGGTGTACAGAGAGTGCACCATCTACAATAATTCTTCACCGGCTTCCCCTATTGAAGTCCGGAAGTGAATATGGCCCTCTTCTAGGGTTGCCAGATGGTCGGGATTTGGTGGGATTCTCCCGAATTTTTGTATGTCCTCCCGACTCCCGACAAATTAAAAAATCTCCCGAAAAACAGCTTCATTTTGTAAAACAATAATTAAGTTACTTAATTCCGAATTTCCGGGACATGTGTTTCGTGATATCCATTCCCGTAGGCAATGCTTATTTATTGTGAAAGTGTGTTAGTTTACTAAATAATCTTTGCACCAAAGAAAGACCAAAACCGGACGTCCATAGATTTAGTAAAAGCCTAGTTAATGATTCGACTCAATTTTGGGGAAAATTGTTTGAAATTGAAGTGTTCTTTAAACAGTGAACAAGTACATAATATGGTAAAATCTTTGAATTTTAACACAAAACACAAGCTAAAATATACATAATTAATGAATAAATTTTGTTCATTATTGATAATTTTTAGGGTTACGTTAAAAGAAAAATCGGAACCCTTGTAGAATCACTTTTTTATTCGACCGTCTGTCTGTAGTTATCAAATTGAAATCAAAATCAAATACTTATGTCTGCGGTCCCTTGAAGCTGTAAAATCAAGCTTCTAAGTTCGCAATCCAAAGATACGACCATTTGAGCCTTACTTTCTAACAGTTCGCAGGGAAATCAAATCCTAGGATACTTCTCATAGATCTGGAATTATAAAATTTTGCAAAAAGGAAAGTAAAGTAGCACAAGTAAAAAAATAATTCCGAAACTCCGAATATTGTTATTTTTTTCTTCCATCACAAAAAAAACTTATATACTATATTTTCTAACACTTCGCAGGCATCAAAATCTTTAAGGCTCCTGATTCCCTAAAAGATCTAAAAACTCGATTAATTAAAAAAGCCGCATAATATGCTATTTATAAGATAGTTTGAATGATTAGTAATACAAAAAAATACTTTTGAACCATATTTATTATTGTTAAGTACCCAAAAATACGATTCTTATAGTCCTGTGGAGTGTGATTTATAGGTCATTTATAAAATTCATACCAAATTAACACATACCACTAATAGTAATGTTTTTTTTTATCGTGATAGAATATAATTTAACTTTGCTATAGTAATATTATTAGGGCAATGAATGAATTTTCACCGTGTTTTAATAAAAAAACTGGCATATAATCAGAAGGTATTTTGTCTATTATACAAGATGAATCTTCGATTTTTATTCCCATGGCCGTCTCAGACATCAGACATGACATGAGATGATATACTCAATTGAATTTTATTCAAGTTGAACAAGAATTGTTACCCTTTTTGCGTAATTTGGAAATGAACCGTACTTCTAACTGGAAAATCCGGAAAGGCCTTCTCCAAGACAACCAATTTTTTTCATATTTTACTCGTTAAAATGTAATATTTGCTCCGATGGCCGTCTAGATAAAGAAATGAACTATTATATGCATCAATCGTTACTTTAAAATAACAAAGTATTTTCGACGAAAATAAAGCATTTATGAAATTTGCGCGTTTTGGGAATAAGGCCTCTTAAGGGTAGGTACTTCCCATTCTTCCCATAGTTCCCATAGACCTAAAATCATGAAATTTGGCAAGAAGAAAGGTCTTACAGCACCAGTAAAGGAAAAAGTCCGAAAATGGTCGATCACAAAAAAAACATTGCGATTTCAAACTTATTTGCAGTTGATAAACTAATCGCGACAAAACTTTTTCAACGGTCCGGTTCAAAATCATTTTTCCGTTCATTACGCAATGTTCGGTGACTGTTAAAATTGTGTGATGTACGGAATCTTGAGGGCGCGAATTCGACTCGGACTTGGCCGGTTTTTTGTCAGTTTTTTAATTATGTAGACATTTCTACCCGCAGTGGACGATGTAACAATAATGTTAAATGATATTAATTTTAATATATTTACTTTAAATTGATTTTATTTTTATTTCTCCCGACTAAAGTCTCATAATCCCGAAAAAAAAATTGTTTCTCCCGATAGTAGGGTAATTCCAACTGGCAACCCTACCCTCTTCCGTGTAGTAATAATCTTGAATCGCGCTATCAGATTTTTCTTAGGATAGGATAATATATAATTCTGTCATTATCATTACCTGTAATTACGTAAGAACCTGATAATATAGTTTATATAACACACCAACCTATTAGACCGTAGTAAACCCAGAACTGTAGGGCGATTTTTGAAACTCGAGCGCTTGAATCTGGCATTTAAAACTCTGAATAAAACAAAGAAATAACGTTTTATAAATAACAGCGATAGTAATTTAAAATCACAATGATTTATACTATTAATTTCATGCGTAAATAATGGCGACAACCTTTTGTGTGCGATTTTATTGGAGGTTAAATTTTTGGAATTCAAGCGCTCGAAAGTCAAAAATCGGCCCCCTGGTCGGTCATCGCGTCCCAGCATCGTCCCAGGCGATAACTTGTGAAGTGGTTAAGAGTGATGTAGCCTCGTGTAGGTCAGCTGCTGCTCCGTTGGTGGGTTGAGGAACGGTAGTCATTTAATCACTTAAAAAAATGGTCAACACGTCCCGACTGAAGATGACAGTTAATATGCTATAATAAATATAAAAAACCGGCCAAGTGCGTGTCGCGGCACGCGTAATGGAGGGCTCCGTAGATAAATTAGATTCAATTCAATGGAATAAGAAAAAAATAAACCAAAAGGTGGTATTGCCTCTGGAAGAAGTTTTTGTAGATAACTCAAAAATAGCTTAACCGCTAATGTTCAAAACAATTAATTTTCGTTGGAAGAAATACAAAGACAATATTTCTTGGATTTTTCTATATTTTTTGGACTTAAGATTCAAAAGTTAGAAGGGCCACTCAATTTTTTACAGTTTCGAAGCGATTATTTCTGAAAATATTGACAAATTATCCTCAATTAACCTAAAACTTATATTTGCGAAAAAAAATTGCTGACATTTAGTACATATTATGCACTGGAGTGCCCCCCCTATAAGCATTTTTTCCAACAATTTAACTACAAGAGTAAGTCGCGTCACACAAAACACACCTCTCGATCAGGGGCGTATTTACCCTATGGCCCGGGGCGGCAGGCTGCCAGGGGCGGCGCGAGCCGCCCCGTGTGCTTGGTTCTGGGCGCCTTTTTCGATGCGCATTTCGATCGCATGGGGAAAATGTAATGTTAGTTACATCTTTACTTCGCACCGATTTCGGCATCCTATT
This sequence comes from Pammene aurita, assembly GCA_947086415.1. Classification (NCBI taxonomy): domain Eukaryota; kingdom Metazoa; phylum Arthropoda; class Insecta; order Lepidoptera; family Tortricidae; genus Pammene; species Pammene aurita. The sequence continues at coordinate 5,458,137 of OX352307.1, forward strand.
TAGAAAGCCCATTAATTGGCTCACATTGACAGATGTTGGGCGGGGCTCCTTTTGTGACGGCGTCACAAAACGGCACGTCACATAATCCCTTGCCTTTTTTCTGGAACCTCGAATGTTAGAATTGCATGTTTTTGTTTATGACTTTTACGGAAGCGACTGCAATCTTACGTCTGAACACAAAAGGGAAAGCCTTCTCCAGTGCCTCGTCCGTTATATACAGCAAGTGCACCGACTTGCAGGCGAGGTTGGTACCGCCTAAAAATGGTGATAGGGTCTTTAAAGTATTTTTGGAACTTAAAAATACGAGTCTGGCGCGTGGCGTCTTTACAGGAAGGATCTCGGCAAAGGAGCCAAGACTCTATATATTTGTTTCGCCTTACGGGGCACAATTTTGGACTCCGCGAAGAGACCGAAAACTAAACTCCGCGAGGATGCTCTGGCTTTTAATTGCAGATAAAGGACACGGTTAATTTAATTTAAGAATAGAAAAGAGTTTAGATGTAAGGTTTCAGCGTCAGGGTCTGTTTTTTTACGTTACCTGTCTGGCGACCAAACGAACTGATTTAGAATGATACATTTTTAAAATCATTAATTTCAATTACACTGTAATTAAATAAGATAGACTTAGAATATTCCCTATGCCAGTTAGGCAAATTATAACGTTTTCAATTAATTTTTTTTATTAACGTAACTCCGTTTTTAGCGTAAAATAAAGTATGCACCCTCCAGAAGCTCAGTCGTCAAGTTACTGGGAATGGTAGTTTCGGTATGGGTTTTGGTTGGGGCGGCCACCGTATGATCACTTACCAACTTCATTTGATAGTTAAAAGTGATGATCTTTCAATATTTTGTAGTCGGACATCCCTCAGCCTGGTCAGTTCCGTTTTCGGAAACTTTTAGTGGTGCAATTATTGGGGTGTTTTTACTTCATAGAGTAGCAGGATGCAAACCAACCTCATTTGATAGTTAAAGTGATGCTCTTTCAATATTTTTTGGTCGGTCAGCCCTCAGCCTGGTCCGTTTCGTTTGCGAACACTTTTAGTGGTGCATATTTTGGGGTGCTTTTTCCGTGTGTAGCCGAAATTTACGGCCGTATATTAATAAAATTTGGTGTGTGCGTGGCTTTTATGACTCGCCATATATTAGAGCACAAGATTTATTTTTAAAAACATATTTTAGTGGCGCACTCCCTACATGTAACTATTGCAAAATATTTTTCTGATATGAAGTTCGGTACGTTCTCAAAGGCCTTTTCTTATTCCACTTTCAGTTACATTACAATACACAATTTAAACTATGTTAAAGTTTACTGAATGTTCTTTTTATACATTTTAGAAGATATTGGACTATGAAGTTTTATTTTCTTTCTAGTTTCTAAAATATAATAAAAAAAACCAAACTGCTCCTCGATGAGGTAAGTGATCATACTGTGGCCGCCCGGCCCTTATTTCACCTTGAGCACATACACACGTTACCCGGTCCCATTACGCCTTTTGCACATCTTCGTAGTGAATCGATACCTCGGTACAGCGCAGCACGTTTCGCCGCGAAACCAGAGCGGATCGAGAGCGAATCCAGAACGGAATCAAAACCGCAAATATTCACTGCACGAATTCGCACTTGTTTCGCTCTCGATTCGCTGGAGTGACGCGGCGAAACGTGTAACGCTGTACCGCGGTGTCGATCCCGCAAAAGGCGTCTGCAGGGTGATTTTTCAACGTTTGACCGTACACTAAGGCTTCAGAGAGTCTCGAGAAAATTTTAATATTTTGTCTAGTTAAGTAACAGGGGCGGCAAATTTTTCTGGCCCGGGGCGCCAAATTTCCAAATACGCCTCTGCTCTCGATAAAATTTCATCAATATAAGTTTACGAATAAAATGGCTGTGACATACGGACGGACAGACGAACAGATGGACATGGCAATACGATAAGGGTTTTTGCCATTTTGGCTACGGGACCCTAAAAAATCATCAGCCGGTATCGCGGTGAAGAGACGTTACCGTCAGCTGATAACGTGAAGTACTGTCGTAACGTAAGGGCAACCCAGCAACGGAGCGGCAACTGACCTTCACGAGGCTTCATTTCATTATACATCGCCCCTAAAACCCTGTTAACACTTGTCCTAAATGATTTAGTCAAGTGTACCCGGATTTAGCAAGTATGTTTACTACTTAGTAAAGTTAAGATCCTAATTAGGATGTTATAGTTAAGACGACTGAAAAAAGTAAAGTTTAACAGCTTGTAACCACTTCACAAGTTATCGCCTGGGACGCGATTTGTCATAGCTTACGGTCCTTAATAGAGTTTTATGATTGAAAGAAAAACCGAAAAATGTACCGCGTTGAGCAAGACGCGAACTTGCGACCTTTTGAAACACTGGTCCGATCGCTCTGACCAACTGAGCATGCTCTCGAACTTCAGTTACTTTTTCCGTCTGGATCTTTCTTCTTCAGATCGGACCGGTCGGTGTTTCGAAAGGTTGCAAGGGACCGTTACCGGTAAAACTAAAACTCAAAATCACAATATTTACCCGGTGTTCAAGATTAAAAATATACCTACAATCTACGTTGCAAACAGAGATACCGAAATTGAATAAAGGCAATATGTACGAGAATAATAACGGTGCACTGAAAAAAAGGGCAAACGAACTACTTCGGCTATTTTGTTAATAACCAAAATTCGGTAAGGAGTAAATAAAGTTTATTTGCTTATAACTCAAAGTTTACGTTTATACGTAAATTTTGAGTTATAAGCAAACATTTATATGTTTGCTTGCTTATGCAAGCACACAACCAAGTTAAGGACAAAACATTTTGGTAAGTAATAAGCCTTAGTTTTGAAGTCCTAAAACTTAAGTTACAAGTAGACGAAGTTTGGTTGCTGGTAACAATTTTTTTTTTCAGTGTATACGATCTCTGGTCGCAAGTTCGAGTCTTGCTCGACGCAGTGAATTTTCCGTTTTTCGAACCCGGCGAAACGTCAGTAGTGGCTCAATGGCCTTTTGTTCCATTCTGTTTGAAATGAGCTTCGATACTTTCCCACGATGTAATCACCTTACAAAAGTTACAAAGCAAAATACTGCCATAAAAACCAGAGCATTCGTATACGAATCGTTGAGTAAATTCGCTACGCTCTGATGAATGAGATTTCTATCTTTCCTAATTCATAAGGAAACAAACTGTTGGTAGATCAGAATTCCTCATAAATATTGTAATAGGTATAGCTAATTTTGTGTGTAGTTCAATTCCAGGATAGTTAATTAACTGAAATAAGTAAAACAAGGAAAATTAGAACTGAGGTATTCCTTTATTTCAAAAGGAGGTGATTTACTATTACGGATATACTTATTCAATAGTATTTATATTTTTACATGGAAATTTTCATCACATTTACCATTATTAAACCTAGGCCATTTATCAGTATTCAATTCAGTATCAACAATGAGTAATATGTCACTTCGAAAAAATACCACCATTCTGTATAATCTATTTTTAATTCTCATTGACACATGCCGACGACGTCGGAAACGATTTAAAAAAATCTTATAAATAATATACAAAATAATACAAATATTAGTTCGTTTCTCGAAACCAAATGAGATTTAACATTATTATAATATTATCCGCGGGTATTCGTGTCGATTATTTTACATCGTGATCGTACAGAAAAATAAATACACATATGTGACTACACAACCGGTGATTGCTTATATGGTGCTCAGCACTTTTCATCGAGGAGCGGGTCCAAGCCGAAGCCCAGATCCAGGGCGGGAGCGCGCTTGCCGTGCTTCAGCGGGGGGCGCTTGTGCCCCTGGTTCCCGCTGTGCCCCACGTGCCCGACGTGCCCGTTCACGTGTCTAACGTCCCCCCCAAAAAGATCGCTAAGAGTCTGCTGCACTTTTCCACCCCCACTACACGTCACTATCAGCTTTCGCAGTTCAGGCTTATTAATTTTACTAGCATTATTCATATGTACAGTTTTAGATAATGACAGAGCGTTCTGATTATAATAGTAATTGTTCGTCGCACCGGCTTTGCACTGAGAACGAGAGAGCGAAGACTTTATGTTACTCCGGACCGTCGCGAATTTCTTTCCTAAAGTGATGGCGCCACCGGCGTGCGACGCGTTGAACGTGCAGAGCGCCAGCGGCCGAGGACAGGTCGAGTACCAGCAGACGTCTCCTGGAACAAGGGGGGGTGGGCCTTCATCGGATCTCTCTGGCCTTTCCACCTTTTCAATCTTAGGTACTACAGGCGGTAGCACCGGTGACACCGCCGGCACCTCTAGTGGCACTTCCGCGTCATCAGGAAGCAAGAAGGGCTCGGTCGGCAGCGGCAAAGCCTGGCTCAACAAAGGCGCAATGGCAGACGTGTCTGGCAAGACACCATGGGATTCTTCCAAACTGACGAGACTCGCGTAGATGTCGTTAACTTGCTGCTCGGGAGTGAGACCATTGAAGGCGCTGAGATCCAACGACGCGTTGACGAGCAATGGCGTGAGAAGCGGGGGCGGCGGCGCGGGCGCAGCCGCAGCTGCCGCTGCCGCCGCTGCTGCCGCCGCCGCTGCGGCCGCGTTCGCTTGCTGCCCTGCATCTCTCGCTGCTCGATGCTCAGCCAATAACGTATCAAATGGTTTAATCCGGCCTTCAACAGTCCGCCGCAGAGACAGAGCGTGCGCTTTACAGGTTAGAGACCGCGTGCACGGCTTAGGGTTGTCGGCGGTGACAACTCCACAGTGCTTGTTAGGGTCATACTCTCGGAGACTAAACTTCGATTTCGCCTTCGGTCGCGCCTTAGATGGCGTCTGCGTGGCTGGCGCGGGTTTTAAGGCCTGAGCGTTGAGCACGCCCGTGTCTATCACGGACGCCAGCAACGGTGAGGTGTTTGGTGCAAATTGTAAACTAGATAAGTCTGTGTCAGTCATGGTGTGGTAAGCAAGGGATCCTTCCACGGGTGTGAATAGGTCCGTTTGTACCGTATCGGTGGTCTGGGGAAAGTTGAGATCTTGCATCTTCCCTATATCTCTAATTATATTCTTCCAATCTGCTGCATTTGTGATGTCGTCTGCACTCTGAATGCCTTCTGAGTTCATAATATCAACTATGTCATCTGTGATGTTCTCACCGAGGGGCAGGTCCTCAGTGTCCTGTATACTAACCACTGGTAGCTCTCCTGTCTCCACACATACTTGGACTTCTCCGCTAACTGCCGATGAAGTTCCTGGCTCTTCTAAGTATTGCAAATCAGGCTGCGGTATTACTATCCTTGAAAGAGGTGTTGTAGCTGTGTAGAGAGGAGAAGTCTCCATGGGGACAGGCAGCATATCTACAGGAGGGGGTGGAGGTAGTTCTTTTTTATGTCGTGATCGAGTGTGACCAGTTTTGAGCTTGATTGTGGGTGCAGGAGGTGGAGGTGGGAGTATGGGTTCGGAGCCCGTGTGGGACTCGAGTAAGTGTCTGTAAGCCGCACTGCACTTCACTACAACTCCGCACATGTGGCAGATCGCCGCGTTGAGATTGTCCATTTGCGGAAAGAGGCCATGCAGGCTCATGGAGTCGTGGCGCAGGCGATGCAGGCGGGCGCGGCGGGACCGCGGCGCTCCCGGCTTGTAGGGGTGCTGCGGCCGCGCGGGCGCCGCCTTGGCGTCTGCCACCGCAGGCTCGTCGCGCCGCGGCGACGAGTGACCGATCTCGCTGACCCAGAGGTCCCATGGTTTCTCGTTGCACTTCACGGGACTCACGATCTTCGCCGCGAACGGGAAGTCGCCGGACATGATGCGCGTGCTAGCTGCCGTCGAACGGATGCGTGACCTCACGGGAGACCAGCCATGGCTCGGCCGAGGCTCTTAGGTTATTATCCCATTTCTGTTCTCGGGTCGCGGCGATCCTCCTTGCGATCAAAGTTACATCTTAGCGGGGCCGTTTACCTCATTATTCACACTTGTTTAACTAAACGTGTTATGATATTTACAGGGACAGATGATCTATCTCACTGACAGCTGATTATGCAGATTGTAAGTTTTTCTCGAGGACGGAACGCTTCCATCTGTACACGATTATTTATTTTATGCTATCCAGGTTCCGATTGGTAAAATCTTGACTTCTTTTGTCGTCATTTATGTGATATTAAACTCACTACACGCAAATAAAATGTCCAAAATTTCTGTTTGGTTGTAATTTACTATAGAAAGCATCAACACTTTTTTTTAAAGTATTTGTGAGGACCGAAACTCTATGGTCATTCATTCATTTTATCGTAGTGACGTGACACGTTAAATCAAAAGTACCAAAACCGGTTTCTAGTCTAGTCCACGTTGCAGTCTTTCATTAAAAACCAACGTGCCCTAGTTTTCAATTTTTACAAACGTCTCTAAAATCGTGTTCGAGATATAATTTAAAACGCGGTAATCTAACAATGATTTCAAACCTAACTATTGACATTATATTTTGACAGATTGTATAACTTGAAGAAGCACAAATCCAATGTCAGTGTCACAAACAAATTTTGATTAAATATTTTTTTAAATCAGTATGTTTTAGTACATGATCGAAAAATCATAGTCGCCTGAGTATGTCGGGCTCGATTTGCTGCCGTATTGAGCCGCTTAACCACGCTCATGTTCCTAAAGAGTATGTTTAGATCGATTCTGATTGGCCTACCTGTGGGCCTAACCCTGCTGGACACCGTGGGGTATGTTGCCCGGGTCGAGGGTATTTCTATGCAACCAGCGCTCAATCCAGAAGCTAAGAACATGGACTATGTGTTTTTATCGCGGTGGGCAATCAGAGACTTCAGTGTGAAGCGTGGTGACGTTGTATCGCTGATATCGCCTAAAGATCCTAACCAGAAGATAATCAAGCGGGTAGTAGCACTCCAAGGTGACGTGGTGAGCACACTGGGCTACAAATCACAGTACGTGAAGGTTCCTGAAGGCCACTGCTGGGTGGAAGGCGATCATACCGGCCACACACTTGATAGCAACACATTTGGTCCAGTTTCATTAGGTTTGTTGAATGCTAAGGCTGTGGCCATAGTGTGGCCTCCCGATCGATGGCAGCAACTCGAAGCCAAGTTACCGGCACACAGAAGACCTATAAGCACTCCAGTGTAGTGCTTTTTGTTATGTCTGGGACCACAAGTGACATCAAAGTGTACAGATTCAAAATTGCATAGATACATTATAGATTCATTCATGTGTCCATGCAATTTTGAATCACTGTAGATCCTACTGCCAAATGTTTTAGTGGTTCAGTTATAGTGAAAGGTTTAGGCTGTATAAAATAGGTGATAGGGTAAAATGATTGTGAAAGCTTCAGATACTTAAAATAGTGGAAGATTGTTACTGTATTATAGACATAAGTTCCAAGCCTTTAGTTATAATCATTCTGTATTGGCTAAATGTTTGTTGCCATTAATGTTTAGCTTATATGGCCAAGTGACCTCTTAACACATTCAGGGCCGAGAACCCGACTGTCGGGTCCTCTGTTTGTAGCTACTACGCTCTACAGATGAGCGTAGCACTAGGTGGCACTGAATGTGTTAAAGCAATGCCAAATTACTGATCTTGCTGGTAGATCTCCTGACTAGTCTTATTTGTTTCTGTTTTGCTTCCTATCATAAACTATGGTTACTATACTCTCCTTTTAGATAATTTTGTTATAGGTAACTAAACTAGGGAATGTAAAACTGATGTTATCACCTTATGTAGTCACCTTGGGTGACCTAGCTCAATGTTTTCATTGTCAAGCTAAAGAAACTATCATTACTGTACTTATTTATGTTTATAGAATATATTTATATTTCAGCCGCTGTTGTACACCTATATAATTAAATTACACATTTTTCAACAAAAACAACGAATAACAAAGAGGCTATGGCAAAAATATATATAATTTTGTTACAAAGCAATAAATCAATGAAATTAAAGGTACAAGTTTCAGAAAAGTTAACTGTAAAGTAATTCTAATGGTTGAATAAAACAATTGTAATATAACCTGTTTGGCTTTATTAAAATAACCACAACAGCCCAATAACCAATCATAACAGCAAGTATCAAGTAAATAATGGTAGCCAAAGTTAACATATAACACCTTTTCTACCATTATACTTAACCCTTTGACAGCCAAGCATCAGACGCGCAAGGATAGCCAGTTATATTTTGGATGTGATATCACATGCTGGCGCTGATGGTGGGACTAGGGTTACCAGGCCCAAAAATGAAAAAGCCGGACTCCGCGCTTAGTTTAGCCGGACATTTGATCCCAAAAGCCGGACATGCTGGTCCTTCGAATCGTACCACTAGCGTGACTGGCGCGTTACGTAAGGCACTGGTCCCACCGCGGGCGAGTAACGATGAGCTATCGGCGATTTTCTCGCCCACGAAACGAACAAAAGATAATCGCTCCCGTGTAAATAAGAGACAGATATATATTTATAGTTCATCGCAGTGTGAACAGCCAGTGATGAACTATAAATATATATCTCTCCCTTTTATTTACACGGGAGCGATGATCTTTTGTTCGTTTCTTGGGCGAGAAAATCGCCGATAGCTCATCGCTTACTCGCCCGCGGTGGGACCAGTGCCTAAGTCAGACAAAAGCCGGACAGGCCGGACGAGGAATTATTTGGCCGGACACACCCGTAAAAAGCCAAATATGTCCGGCTAAAGCCGGACACCTGGCAACCCTAGGTGGGCCATTCCGTGCGCGTGATTTGACATCTTTGGCGGTCAAAGAGTTAATAAGATTATGTATAAGTTTACTTGACCCCTTTGTTTACCACTACCTATTTGATGCTGACTGTACACCTATAACTTTTATAATGGTGTCATAGGACATTTTAGGATTCGAAAATCATTTTTGTCATCTATATGCACCAATGCACACCGCGTTTTTTAAATCCCGTTTCGGGATCGCGCGTCGACGGCGCGCTTTTTTACGGCGCGTTTGTATCGCTACAAACTGCATCAATGTAGGTGTGCAAAGGTCTACAAGCCGCGCCTGACTTACGTACGAATCGCATTTGTATCGATACAAACGCGCGTCGTCAGCGCGTTTAAAAAACCCGGTGTATATTGTCCCTTAGTGAAAAAGGAATAATTTTTGTCCAATCGAATGTGAAACCTTACACTGTTGGGATTCTTAAAAACAATCTTAACAACTGGTCAAACCATTATCTTCTAAAACTTTTACAACATGTTCATAAGACATCCCTCTCCTTATAATACTATAACATCCACTTTTAGACAGGTCTACTACAGTGGAGCCTGCCCTGTTTTGGTCTAAACCCTGACTTAGCACTCCTCCATCAAAAACTGCTCCCAAATGGCCATACAAGTGTTCAAACTCCTTTACTGATAGTGTTGACGGTTCATTACTAAAGTTAGCACTAGTCAATGCTATGGGCATATCAAATTTTTCTGTTACCTTGTTGATAAAACTGTGATCAGGTATTCTGATACCGATTTTTGTAGTTTTCGGATTAAGATATGGGTTATTTAATTCTTTAGTTCTTTCTAAAACAACAGTTACAGGACCAGGCAGTAAACTATTCAGTAAATTGTCACTTAGATGTCCCGCATTGCCCCATTTACGAACATTTTCAATGTAAGTCACACATATTGCTACTGGTTTAGCGCAATCCCTTCCTTTTATATTATACAGCTTCTTTATAGCTTCCGGACAATTAGCGCTGCAAGCTAAACCGTATATGGTGTCTGTTGGAACTGCTATAACTTGGCCTGTACTGAGGTAATCCGCTGCTTTAGAACTGGAAGTTTCAAGTGAGATGGGAACGATGGCAGCCATTTTGTCAATCTTCATTTTCAATAATGCACTTCTGAAGCTAATTAACAAGCTACTAAATAAATTAAGTTTTTTCATTAAATTCATGCTCAAAGTTTACTTCGCATAAACTATGTTGTCGCTTTTTTTTAATCACGCCAGTTATGAGCACACTTGTGATTACAGCAGCGATAGAATGTGGTCATAGGTTCATCTGCAGACCTGGTCTGAAGTTGCATGAAGTATGCCTTCCCGTGGCTGCACTTTGGACACACTGCGTCAGTGGAATCTACGTTCTCCCAAGCAGCGGCGCCACCCATAATATAATCCAGCTCCTGAAATGTGACAACACTTTTATTATACCATAAACTAATGCTCCATTTTTTTTATGCAATGTGTGCGTAACTTAATTTTACCAAGGCCAAGATGTTGTTATGTAGCTACTAGATATTTTACAGAATTTAGCCTCAAAACAGAATCAACTAGTTTCAGAAATTGAGGAGATTGCATCATTTACAGTATTTAGTAATCGGATATATGATCCAAAGGGCAAGCTGATGCAAGCACAACGGATGACTCTGATTAAGTTATAGGGGGGCCACATTTTTTTACTGTGACTATTTTTTGATATGCAGAATAATATTTCCCGTTATAACACATTTGAGTACCTGACGCACCGCCTCGTGAGAAAATTGCCGCATGAGGCAGCTCGGCTACTGTGGACATGCCTCGGCCGAGGCAACGCACGCGCGGCCGCATTTCCTCGGGCGAGGCACTTCCATAGTAGCCGAGCTACCACGCACGGCAATTACCTCGCGAGGCGGAGCATCAGGTACTCAAATGCATAGCTGGGCATTAACTCGTTAATCCGTTAATCGTTAATTAACGAAGTTAACATTTTGATTAACGGATTAACTTTTAAAAATGTCAACGGACACGTTAACTTCCGTTAATATGCAGAAGTCCGTTAATCGTTAATCCAATGCCTACTATTTACCGCACGGTACCGCGGCGCGGCGCGAAAAACAGGTTCAGACAAGTATGAAATGACGACGACAAGTGCCGGGCGGCGCGTGGCAGCGAGTGAAACAAAAACAAAACTAGATATATTTTGCCGGCGCGTGCGAGTGAGAAAACTGCGAAGAGATTTGTTTCGTTTGATTATTTCATTACTTAGCAATTTTACACATATTAACGGATTAACGATTAACGTTAACTTCTTCCGAAATGTAACGCTTTAACGTTTAACGAAGCTAACTTTTTTTGTAGCGGATTAACGATTAACGAAGTTAACTATTTGATTAACGGTGCCCAGCTATGCTCAAATGTGTTATAATGGGAAATATTATTCCGCATATCAAAAAATAATCACAGTAAAAAAATCGGAAAGCACATAACATCAAGTTTTGATGTGAATTTAGATCAGGCGGTCAGTATAATAGTTAGATTACGGTTATTTTTTAGTTGTGCCTTAAAGGCAAAGCATTTAAAAAGGTATTTAAAATACTATTAGTAATTCCATGTACTAACCTTGAGTTTAGGGAACGTCCGTGACGAAACCTTCTTCCTGACGCTGTACACATAGGGACACGAGTTACACCCGTACCTGAGGCCTGTCTCCGGCGCCTCTTCCACCATAAGAATGTTAGCACACGTTGGGCAGAATAACATTATCAGTTTTCACCATACTTTCAAACGCATAAGGTAAAATAATTAGGGCGCTCTTATTAAAGTTATAAGGTTTACTTTATTTAACTATTTTAATCCATTATTATCATTATCACTAAACGCAACGTTTGTTATCAATTTTTTTTTAGGTTAGAGGTTAGTTTAATTCACTGACACATGCCAAAAATGCTAGTGTTGTGCTAATGTGTTCTAGGTATCAAAATTGGAGGTCGATTATGTACCAAAAAAAATAAAACTATAAGCATAACAGATTTACAGCTTTTCAAAAGAGCAAAATTAAATCAATATCAATTTTAACATAATTATAAAATACCTTCTGTACATTTTCCCTAAATATTAACAAATCTGCTTTTTTACGATTTCTAATCACGTGGATGTCACGCTTTATGATTTTTCTGATTGAATGATTAAATAAAACCTAGCAACACCACACTTTTGTGTCATGTCGGTTGACGGACGGTCGTGTGCCGTTGATTTTTCTCTTGGGTGTGTTTATGACGTGATTTAATTGTTATTAGCATATAACTGGACACGAGCGTAACAGTAAATAGTGGCGATTAGCAAAGTGTTAACATGTTGCAATATTTAGTGAACAAATTCTGGGATGAAAATGTGTGGTTGCCACCGAATACTACCTGGGAAGATTTAGCTCCAGGACCGGATAAACCTGTGGTTTACAACGACCACAGGGATCTCCTGTACCCTCTACCCTTAGCACTGGTACTTATAGTCCTGCGGCACATACTGGAGAAGTGAGTGGTCCTAATATTTATCCATACTTTAGTATTGAAGACAGTTGCAAAAGCAGGTTAATCAGATTTCTAATGGTATTGATAACGTTGCTACCGGAACTGATAACGTTGGATAAAAGTAACCGGTATCATGATTAATTAACTAATGATAATATTCCAATAGATCAAGTAATTCTTTAGGTATATTATCAACCTGTATGATACATACTAACTTTAAAACTATTAAAAAAACTGTGTAAAATAAATTAACTAGATTCTGTGTTGATTTTAGCAGCATTGTTTAGTTTACTATATTTTTTTAAATTAAAGTAGGTACAAAATATAATAATATATAATTAAATGACAGAGCTTCATGGGTAATTAACTGCTAATGCCATTTATGGCTAATTTACTGCAAGGGTTCGGACTAACTTAACTAACTATGTTTATTTTTTATAAAAGTACATTTACAGTTTTACAAAGCGAAGTTGTGATTAATAGAAGACATAAAAAAAATCCTAACATCCTTAATATAGATCTTGTATGTGTTTTGGAAGGTTATTAATGAAATAGTTAATAATTTAGTAATATATACCTAGCAATAATATAAGTAATATGAAATTATCAATATTAATCTATCTTGTCTTTATGTGTAAAATATATATTTTATGAATAAACGATTGAATTGAATGTAAACTATTTATTTTTGTCTTGTGGCACTTTATCCCTGCCAATAAAAATAATACTTTCCGTACTCTATACCACTATACCCAAACTAAAAATAAAAGGGAAAGATATGACAAAGCAAAAAAAATGTATGTGTATATTTTTTATTTTAGGTACTGGTTTGCGCCATTTGGAAAGTCATTAGGCATTAAGAACACAAGACCAAAGAAAGCGCCCAGTAACCCCAAACTAGAGTTGGCCTACCAGACATCATCTAAAATAAAACATAAACAGGTAAGACACTTTTTATTTTAACTTTTATAAACATACATATACCTTTTGAGCGCCAAAGACGCCAAATCACGTCAACGGAAAGCTGTATCCCAGACACATGGCACCTATGGCACATGTCATGGCGTTTAGGTCACTTTTTTGTGTCAGCAAGCGTGGTGATCAAAAGGTTAATTTGTAGACCCTTTGAGGCTAAGCCTTATTAGAATCAAAGTATTTAAAAAATGTTTAAAATATCATTGAATTGCGTATATTTAAGCCCCTTTGGTTAAAATATAATACTATATATACGCTGGCTCAGTGACTCAAGGAGAATTGTCTTGGCCTCTGACTGACACTAAAAATCGCCACTTTTCCCTATTTTGCGCCACTTCGAAAAATATAATAATCAACCTTCTATATTATGTTATTTAATCAAATACAAACACTGAAAACATTGAAAAAATAATCAACCCAGCAGGATTTGAACCTCGCATCGATACGCCTTACCGGGGCTCGATCGCTTTACCAATTAAGCTATGGGTTCAGTTACTGAGTTGACGAAATTCTCAATGCCTTCAATCATCTTTTTGCATTTATTTTTACATCGACTTTATAGCAGCCGTAAGCGACATCTAGGTGCTAACTACTAGAGTTAGATACCCTTCCCGCCGACCCTTTTACAAGTGTCACAACGGAAATAATAGATGGCGCTGCTATCAACTCATAATTATTTTACATGTTTTTTTTTTTTTTTTTTTTTAAAGTGGGGCATTCCACTCATACAATAGTATGTTATTTAATCAAATACAAACACTGAAAACATTGAAAAAATAATCAACCCAGCAGGATTTGAACCTCGCATCGATACGCCTTACCGGGGCTCGATCGCTTTACCAATTAAGCTATGGGTTCAGTTACTGAGTTGACGAAATTCTCAATGCCTTCAATCATCTTTTTGCATTTATTTTTACATCGACTTTATAGCAGCCGTAAGCGACATCTAGGTGCTAACTACTAGAGTTAGATACCCTTCCCGCCGACCCTTTTACAAGTGTCACAACGGAAATAATAGATGGCGCTGCTATCAACTCATAATTATTTTACATGTTTTTTTTTTTTTTTTTTTTTAAAGTGGGGCATTCCACTCATACAATAGTATGTTATTTAATCAAATACAAACACTGAAAACATTGAAAAAATTGAAAAAAATAATCAACCCAGCAGGATTTGAACCTCGCATCGATACGCCTTACCGGGGCTCGATCGCTTTACCAATTAAGCTATGGGTTCAGTTACTGAGTTGACGAAATTCTCAATGCCTTCAATCATCTTTTTGCATTTATTTTTACATCGACTTTATAGCAGCCGTAAGCGACATCTAGGTGCTAACTACTAGAGTTAGATACCCTTCCCGCCGACCCTTTTACAAGTGTCACAACGGAAATAATAGATGGCGCTGCTATCAACTCATAATTATTTTACATGTTTTTTTTTTTTTTTTTTTAAAGTGGGGCATTCCACTCATACAATAGTATGTTATTTAATCAAATACAAACACTGAAAACATTGAAAAAAAAAAAATTGAAAAAACCTTCTATATTCTTAAACAAAAGATATATTCTTGATTGTATCAACATTTAACATGTTGGTAAACAAAAAAAGAGAAGCAAGGGAAAATACAATGTAAAAAACGAATTATATTTAAGAAATCTATGGCTTTTAATAAGTGTGATACTCCTGACACATATTTGTTATTTTAATACCAATTGTAACTCATTGTTGAATTTTTGTTTATTCCAACTTATACCCATGATCAATAGGGTTCACACCAGACCAGACCGGCTAGTTTGGACGTGCCTCGCCCGAGGCATTGCGACCGCGCGTGCGTTTGCCTCAGCTGAGGAACTTTCACACTAGCCGCGGCAATTCCCTCGCGAGGCGATTAGTCAGGTGTGGACCCGCCTAATTTAAATGGCTAATCATGTAAACAAACCTATTTACCTTAATTGTTTCGCAATCACGCACTTTTAAAGAACCACCATGGTTCCATTATACTTTATACACTTAAGACCTGAGATTTACGGTCAAGTTTAGTAGTAGTAAGGTAAAAATAAACCATAAACAATGTTGCTAGGTATCAAGATTTTGCAGGTGTTAGTATTAATGTTAGTTTATTGCAAATTAAAGTTAACAGACTAAACCTACTTGTTGTACAGAGACATTGTTTAATCAATATTTAATTTTCACAATTAACTGATACCACTAAGTTACTGTTAGCTCTCAATAATTACCATACATTTTTAAGTAAGTTATCAATGAATGCTATCATCACATCAATGAATGATATCAGGCCATTAAACTAAAGAAATTGTTTGGAAAATACATTTTTTCCTAAATTATATCGCTATCTCTAAACTAAAGTTTAATATACACTGTTTTCAAGTCAGCATTCATTCAATAAATTGAGTTACTCATTCATTTTATTACACACAATAAGGCTATAAAATGTGTAGGTATATGTTAATATACCATTATTATATGCCTTTTTTATCACTAATTGGATGTTACACTACTATTGATGTATACTCCATTCGTTTGTTAATTAAACTAAATTCATAATTCTGAATAACTTAGTTGTTAATATAATCTATACTTTTTATTAAATATCCACTTTATCACCAAGCATTAGGAACTCATTTTGCATGTGTTGTGTTAGAAATAAAAAGTCAAACTCAAACTGAACTCTTAATTTTGAACTCTGTCGTAATTTGCGTCAATATCATTTAAATATTCTGTGGCATGATGAAATGGAAATGAAAAATTGATTAGGTACTTTTGTTAAGCATACGTTTACCCTTTTTAACAACTACAGATACAAATTCAACTTGCTGATCTCAGGGCATCCATTTTCAGTACATAGACTGACTGCATTCCAACTGCATCATTTACCCGTACTGCACGTCCTTACGAGTCACATTTGCTATGCAGTTTGTGTTCCCCCGCCATTATAGTTAAGTAGGTATAGCCATTATGCCATACTTAGTGCTATTGTTCCTGCAATTTTAACATGCAACCGAAGCATCTTAACCATCTTTAGAGCGCGTTTATAATGGGTCGACTTCCAATATTTTACCGACCAACCATAGCAGTGTGCTAAAAGTTTCGCTTCGTATTATTCGTAGAAGTCTCACTGTTAAACCAAACCGATCGTACTACTCCTTTAATGTACCCGAAGAAATTAATATATTTAATACTACACCATTGCTAAAAGCATGGTGACATCTACTGATAAATGCGAGTCATTGTAAACGCGTCCTTATGCCTGTTACTCGACTAGTAATATTCTAAGGAAGGGATGCCTATTGCCTACTATTTACGTAAAGTTGTGCAAAATATTGGAGCAGCAAATTTGAGAACTAGAATCGATAGTTCTGTAAAGAGTGTCACGAAACGAAACGTTAACGCTTGACAACCTAGTTACCACATAATGTATGTTGTTATATAGGTATACCTAAACTCTAATTTTAAATGTGCGCATCTTAGGGTCGATTGCACCAAACCGTCTGTCACCGTTAAAACTTTCGCAAAATTTTATTGTATGGAAATTTTCATAGTCACCCGGTAGGGTTACCGGGTGACGCTGATGAGTCCGTCAAAAGTGGTTGGTGCAACTGGCCCTTAGTCTTGCTTTTTCAAAGTTTGACTACATTTTGCATCGCGTAGCGCAAGACGTAGTCTCAAAATAATTTAACTTCAGCTATATTAAAAATGGTGTATCCCCCCTGTAATCATGCTGTAAAAACGCTGAACATTCGACGACCTTTCGCGTCGCGTAGAGCAAAATGTAGTTCTCGAAATAATCAACTTAGACTGTATTGAACATTTTAAAATGATATCATCCATGTAAACAAGCATGCCAAAACGCGGTGTCCTACGTGAGCGAATTCAATGCGAATGCGAAGCGGTGCGAGAGAAACAAACAATTGACAGCGATTGAAGGTACCTTCGTGACCTAACTACACGCGAACGCGAAGCGAGGCGGCGCGAAGCGAACCGAACGCGATCAGTTAATTTGATATTTTCGCGCGAGCTAGACGCTGCGGCGGTGGTCCGAGCTCAGAGTGTCGTTTCGTGTTCGCTTCACAACTCTTCGTATTGAATTCGCGTGTCATCGCATCGGATCGCTAAGTAAATGTGTTCACTACACACGTAGGACTTGGCCTAGTCTAACAATTTGTATCAAAAACGATACCATCCTAAGCATGTAAGAACGCTAAACGAATGGAGTGTATTAGTCGGTGTTAGCTAACCTATAAATGTGTGCTTTCTTTTCAGTTCTTTTTGAGCAAGGAGGAGGTAAATGTAGCACAATATTATGCAATTTCCTTTTGTAGAAGCACTTAGATGTTCTGTTATTTGGGCATTTTTATTTTAACTCTGTACCTTAAAGCACGACTTAAGTCAAGACTTATTCAGTAACGTCGAACCATTACATTCCTGAAAAAAGGTATGGGATTTGACATTGACCGTCAGTTTTGTGACGATTCCTAACCGGCCGTTAATGGTACACAGTTAAGTGAAAATGCCCATTTACTAAATAACTGTTTTAGAAGTGGCAATAAGACCATTAAATTTGCACTCAAAATACTAGTACTTAGATATAAACCATCTTTAAACTACGCGGCCTGCGCACCCCTTTAATGCCTGTTTCACTAAAAAACTTTCCGAGCGTTTTACACCTAGCTCACGAAAAAATGCCGCCCAAATTAGTTACGACAGCGTCAAAAACCGAGCGATATCACTCGGAGCGTTTTTTTCGTGAATTAGGTATAAGCATCGTATAAGTCACTACGCTCGAACACGTATCCAATCATAGAACACACACAAACAAAAGCCTATAAAAACCTCTACTGACCTCGCAACTAATCAGTTGCGGTTTTCAGTACATTGCGGCTTTTGATCTATCGAGTCATTTCGTTGCACCTACCCAAAGTGCATAGTACTTTTTATTGCATACATAAATCTGACAACTCCTGATATACATTGTAAACCACTTTGTATGGCAAAAGCTGTCAGATCAGATTACTGTATTCAATAGAAAATACCACTATTGCCGCCAACGTATCGAAATTGCATGCAATATTTGCGTCGCCGTTGCGTCATGTATAGGCTCCTCTATATCATAGGCCAGTCTAAGGGACGCAGCTATACAACGGAATGAGATCGCAATATCGTTTGCTCCCTCTAACGCATAGCTGCGTCCCTTAGACTGGCCTATGATGGTCCATGGTGTAGACTGTAGAGGAGCCTTTAGATCAAGGCGTAGGAGCTCTGGTTGGGGTTTAAAAATGGCTTATGTCGTAGGTATTTATGGTACTGCTTGCAGCCTTGCAAGGGCGGAAAGCAGCAAACTGATGGAGTGAATGACCCGATAGCTGCCTCCTGTTCTTACAAAACTTCAAGCAGGGCCCTTAGTAACTCGTATCGTGTAAATAGTCCTTAATAAGCATGGGTAGATTCAAGGCATTTTTTCTATAATCATTTTTAAATACTTCCTAGTACAGCATGCTATCTTGATTTTAGAAGATGCGGTTTACAATCTAATTGCCGTAACGGACGAACGGACCGGACCACGGACCGATAAGGATGCTGCTATTTGTTAGAGTGAGAGGTATATAGCTATTTCACTCTAACAAATATCTCCGTCCTTCTCGGTCCGTGTTCCGGATCGCTCGTCGGTTACGCCGGCTATACTGTACTATAATATGCACTATAATACTTACGTAAAATACACCTTACTTGTAATGTGTATGTGTATTTTAATACGTAATTTGTCCAACAATAGTTTTCCTTATTAGGTACTGTAAAGCCTGACCAGAAATATATGATTATTGTCAAGAGGACGCTATTATTCTCATTTATATGGCAACAGTCATAGAGCGTATAATTGTCTATGGTATAGTGACATCTTGATTTGTTTACCTGTCAGCTCTGATGTTAATTTGAAAATGTTTCACAGCGAAATAATTTCATTTCCCGAGTGTATTATTTACAGCAGTTTATTATATACACGATTTATAATGTTTCGCTCTTGATCATGGATAATTTTGTCGTTTATTATTTCATATTCAACGCTTTATTATTATTCAAGTAAACCGTCTCAATGACACTTGACAACAGTGACAGCCTATCACATGCACTCACACATGCATATCATTCTGTCATTAAAATTATTGCCAGTGCAAGAAATTAGTTCCAATGAAATTCCGCAACATGGCGCAGGATTCATATATTTCTGGTTTATATGATCTGTAGTTTTCCTTGTGCGTAATGATTGATTGTTCTTACAATTAATATAAAGGTATATAATACATATACCGTCTTAGAAATAGACTCTAGGTACGTTATAATTATTTGCATATTTGTCGGTCACCGTACCTGACTTTTAGCTCACGCTGAAACGCCAGACGCTTCGCTCGTTTCACTCGCTCGGTCAATCGTCTGAAATACGTAAACTAGCAAAGTTTCATATCGATATTACCTGGTTCTCTGCCTTTTCGCCGAATAACGTTTCCCAAATTGTGTCATTTGGCATACATTTTTTTCTTAAACTAAGAATTTCAGGGTTGTTATAAAACAAACCTAACCTATATGGTTCTACACGGTGATTATAAAATAAACCCTGAAAAGTTTACAGTTTCAGAAAAAAAATGCAGTATGACACAGTTGGCAAATGAAACAGTTTGGGAAAATTGTTCGAGTGGTAATATGGCTTTTAGACCAGAGTAATGCATACTATTTTTCACTTCGATTGCGAGAAAATAAGATACAAATACTTATTATTTACGCACAATAACTAAACTAAGGTGAAATTATGGTTTAACTTGACGGTCTTTTAATTTTTTTAACTTCTTTGACATAGATACAAAATATAAACACCGCGAATAAATGCCACAGACGTCGGTATAATTAGCTCTTTAAACAGTTTATACACGCTTTAAAGCCTTAGAGAATTCAACCAACCAGAGTCACCATTGACAGGCGTTCCCCTCTGCCGAAAACATATGACCAGTGGTCATACACATGTATTGACTGATGTTTATCTGACGTAGCTATTTGTACGTTACGTACGAATAGCCATACATTTGACGTTCCCCTCCCCCGCAAAAATCGGCAGACTTTTTGTATAGAAAATGATAGACATGGCTACTCCATCCGGGTTGAATTCTCTAAGTTTAAAGCGCATTAAAAAAATTTAAATCTTATTTAATGACTATGAAGTAGGAACTAAAAAACACCTGATGTTTTGAGAAATAAATTGCGTTTCCTGATTGGTCGATTTTAACATTGCTGTATTCTGATTAGTTGATATTAAATACAATGTTTTTTTAAGGACTTCCGATTAACTTCGATATGTGTTGTGATTGGTGGATTTAATATGGTGAAGTGTTCCGATTGGTCAATTTAAATTGTTTTGTAAATCATAAATATGTATACATATTAGCCCTAGAGGCTAAATGTACTACTTTAGTCCGCCTTGGTAAGCATAATATGACACGCTTTTTAAGCATGAGAAGTGAAAAACATATTATTTATAACGGGTTACTCCCGTAATTTTTGCTCGACATGTTTCGATCAATTTACGTATCACGAGCGCCCTCCCTCGAGCAAAAATCGACCTAAATTACGTGAGTAACCCGTTTTATAAATATTTTTAAAGTTTATAAAGTTGTGTTATAATCGTGGACGAACGCACGTGGAGCCCCGTGGTATTAGTTACTAAGCTTCAGCGTTGGTATATTTGATTTGATATTAAGTTACTTACGATAACATATCGGCCCCTCCCTCTCTTCCGATAGATCGGAAATGATAGGTTATCATATTAACTTATCATCACGCAAATATCAGATGATGGAATGTCGGATTATGATTGAACTTTGAATTATGATTGTAATGTTGGAACCATGAAAGCCGAACATTAATATGAGAATATTGCGATCTTTTAAAGTTTTAATGTTATTTTGCGGATTTTTGCCGTAGAGTTTTTTCTACCATGGTTCAAATTTCCTGTTTGTTTCAAAATTTGCTAGAAAAAAAAAGCTTGAAGACTGGGTAGGGTATTTTATTTATTAGCCTGTAGTGTCCCACTGCTGGGCAAAGGCCTCCTTCTCTTTCTTCCACTAGAACCAAAAGAGCCATTGAGTGGGCACCAAACGGGAAACGACGGCGTGGAAAACCTAGTGGTCTAAGAACTCTAAGAGCTGGCCACGTCAGATATGACAATTATGACACAATAATGAGAGCAATGAAACCTGTCTAGTTAGACTGCTTTACCACCCATATTGCTAGATCCGGGCATCTGGCAGCTTTTAATGGGTGGAGGTCGGAGTGACAGACCAACAGTTTTTAAGTTAGAAAAAAGTAATACCAAAATAGATAAAAACTGCCAAAATTGTGTCATTTATAGATGGACAGGGCCTATATTTTAATTTAACATTAGATTAAAAACCATTGTCTTTTATTGCGGAAACAAAAATAGTAGGCGCCTAACTAAAAATTGCATTATTGCACCATTTGGCACTACTTTTCCCCAACAGAAACTTCTTGATATGATATAATCTAATTAATTACATAATTTCCCATAATATTGCATCAAATCCAGAACTCTAGGATTTGTTTTCTTCAAGTTATTTGCATTCTTTGACCTCCACCACTTTACAGCTGCCAGATGTCCGGATCTAGAAATAAGTATAGTATAGCAAACTAACTAGAGGGGTTTCGTTGCTCTCATTATTGTGTCATATCTGACGTGGCCAGCTCTCCGTCTATAGGCGGAGATGGTGGGACGATCTTGACGTCTTTCGTAGTGATTGTGCTCATATTGCCATAGACAGAGGAGAGGGTATGCCTTGTGCAAATGTGAAAGTCTAAAGCAGGTTTATTTCTATTTAAGGATAAGCATACTTTACCTTTGTACAAAAATAGATTCAAATATTATAGTATTTTTTATTGCCATCGTTAGGTAATTGTACAGCTACATTGTTTTTGCTTTTCTCTCATTGATTATTATGTATTCTACTAGATGTGACATCTAGAACAATATTGGTGCGCCATGTTTGGCGGTTGACAGCTAAGTATAACAGAATCAAAGAGTAGTACCTATAGACTTGTAGTGGTTTTCACTGCAACTTTAAGGACGAAGAATTTCTTAGGGATGTGACCTCCTGTCCCTTATTGTCATTGTCATGAAGAATTGTACACACAGTTAAGAGCAGTGAAAACGGGTCATTAGGTATATATGTTTGTTAAAATAGAGCTCCAGTAATCTATCTATACGAAGTATCAAATGATTTGTATTGTATTAAACGGCTATTAGACATAGCAAATTGTAGGGTCCAACCTGTCGTGTTGGTAGGTGTAATGGCACCTAGGGAGTAGGAGTCCCGATCTAGGGCGATCGGCAGTGCCCCGACACCCGCAGCTGTTTATGGAGGTCGTTAGAGTTATTTTACCTTTTTAGGGTTCCGTAGTCAACTAGGAACCCTTATAGTTTCGCCATGTCTGCCCGTCCGTCCGTCCGTCCGTCCGCGGATAATCTCAGTGACCGTTAGCACTAGAAAGCTGAAATTTGGTACTAATATGTATATCAATCACGCCGACAAAGTGGTAAAATAAAAAGTGGAAATTTTTTTTTCTATTAGGGTACCTCCCCTATACGTAAAGTGGGGAGTGATTTTTTTTTCATTTCAACCCTAACGTGTGATATATTGTTGGATAGGTATTTAAAAATGAATAGGGGTTTACTAAAATCATTTTTCGATAATGTAAATATTTTCGGAAATAATCGCTCCAGAAGTAAAAAAATATGCGTCCCCCCCCCTCTAACTTTTGAACCATAAGTTTTAAAAATATGAAAAAAATCTCAAAAGTAGAACTTCATAAAAACTTTCTAGGAAAATTATTTTGAACTTGATAGGATGAATAGTTTTTGAAAAAAAATTACAAAATAATTTCTGAACTAAGTTTGTAATTTAACCGTATAAGCAGGTGTTTATTGTACCTGTAATTTGTACAAAATTACAATGAAATGACGTGCTTTCAAATAAAGTAAAAACGGTGAAAATCGGTTCACGCAATAAAGAATTATTCCATAAAAATCATCTTCCATACTATAAGCTCGCGCGCAATAGTTTACTTAATTTGCCGATATATGTCGCTGTAAGTGGAACTCTCATATTATATCCTACATGGCGGTGTTATTAACTCTTAAGTGGGGACACTTACTGTGACGGACGGAAAACTACGGAACCCTACACTGAGCGTGGCCCGACACGCTCTTGGCCGGTTTTTATTTATAATGTTAGCCATTTTCTACACACTTCGTCTAGCTTTTTATATAAAATAAAAGTAAAAATGTGTAGATTCGCTGGTAATTAATATATTTATATAGTTTTGTATTTAAATAATAAAAGGGTTGGGCAGATGAAGTTAGATTCAGGCAGCTTGAGCGGTCATTTAAATATCTACAATAAAAAAAAACAGTTTCTTCTTTTATTTAATGTGTATTGTTATGAGTACTATCACCGTGCTTCGTTTTAGACATCTGCTCATGCTGTTTGGGCTCATTCCACTTGTACTGATGAGCAGATGGTACCGGTATCAAAATCTGGAGCTCATGCTGGACCCTGGGGATCCCTACTGGATCGAGGGTTTGGCGCATCATAAACTCATGCTGTTTGGGCTCATTCGACTTGTACTGATGAGCAGATGGTACCGGTATCAAAATCTGAAGCTCATGCTGGACCCTGGGGATCCCTACTGGATCTCGGGTTTGGCGCATCATAGGCTCATGCTGTTTGGGCTCATTCGACGTGTACTGATGAGAAGATGGTACCGATATCAAAATCTGGAGCTCATGCTGGACCCTGGGGATCCCTACTGAATCTCGGGTTTGGCGCATCATAGGCTCATGCTGTTTGGGCTCATTCGACTTGTACTGATGAGCAGATGGTACCGGTATCAAAATCTGGAGCTCATGCTGGACCCTGGGTATCCCTACTGGATCGCGGGTTTGGCGCATCATAAAGACGAAGACGGAGACGATGGAGACGATGGAGACAAAGGAGACGAAGGAGACGATGAAGATGAGGATGAAGACGAAGACGGAGACGAAGAAGACGATGGAGACGATGGAAATGAAGATGAAGACGAAGACGGAGACGATGGAGACAAAGGAGACGATGGAGATGAAGATGAGGATGAAGACGGAGACGAAGAAGACGATGGAGATGAAGGAGATGAAGATGAAGAAGGAGACGAAGGAGACGATGTAGACGATGGAGATTTAGATGAAGACGGAGACGAAGGAGACGATGGAGATGAAGATGAAGACGGAGACGATGCAGACGATGGAGACGAAGGAGACGATGAAGACGGAGACGAAGCAGACGATGGAGACCATGGAGACGATGGAGATGAAGACGGAGACGAAGGAGACGGAGACGAAGGAGACGAAGAAGATGAAGAAGACGAAGACGAAGAAGAACAAGACATTATTTATAAATGACGTTAGTGACTGTTTTAAATTTTGCAATATCCTACTATATGCAGATGATTTAAAAATCTATCATACAATTAGTAATGTAAATGATTGTAACCTATTTCAACAGGATCTAGACCGTTTCTCAGAATATTGCTCTGCAAATAAACTAGCACTAAACACAGACAAGTGCAAACTTATTAAATTTACAAAAAAAAAAAATACTATAAATATTTCTTATCAATTATGTAACGCAGAATTAACAGTAGTTCATTCTATAAGGGACCTTGGAATCACACTTGACTCAAAGTTGCACCTTGACCTGCACATAAACTCCATAATAAGTAAAGCGTTTCAGATGTATGGTTTCGTAATGAGATCTAGTACGGAATTTCGGCGTCCAAAGACGTACTTACAATTATTTAAGTCTTTAGTTCGTTCTCAACTAGAACATGTAGTTGTAGTCTGGAACCCCTATTATAAAAAATACTCAGATGCTCTTGAATCAGTCCAAAAAAAGTTTCTAAACACAATGCATTATCGATGTAATCATAACTGGTTATCCTACCCGCAATTACTTAAAACATATGGCCTCCTCGACTTAGGTTCCAGGCGTACACTGCTTGAGGCAATGGTATTGTACGGCCTCTGCAATAATCAATTTGATTGCGTAGCTCTTAATAATAAGCTTTGCTACAAAGTACCCAATTATAGTAGACAGCGCGAGTGCCGCCCGCACCGACTGTTCGTGACCGGCCACTGCCGCACCAACGCCGGTGAGCGCATTCCTCTGCGCAAGCTTGTCCATACTTATAACACACGTTTTAATCAGGTAGACATATTTGGCTGCAGTGTAAGTGTAGGTATACAAAAAACTTGTAACAGATGTATTACTTTCTTAATATGATGTCATTGTCATGTTTAAGTGTATTTGCACTTGTTATCATTAAGCGTAGATTATTTTCTCTATTTGTAATTTTCTTATTCTCTTCTTGCTTGACACAATGTACTACCGAATATTGTAACATGGTCCCTAAGACTCCTGAGGTTACAACACCCCACGCATAGCTCCGAATGTTTCAATGTTTCAATTACTAATAAGTGGTGAACGGTGTTGGTCACACATATTGTACACATTCACGTAGTATTTTTAACTTAAGCCCTATTGTAGTGATTGTTTGTTTACCTAAAAAAAAAAAAAAAAGACGAAGAAGACAAAGACGAACACGAAGACGAAGGAGATGAAGAAGATGAAGGAGGTGAAGAAGATGAAGATAAAAAAAGCCCAAGAAGCATGAGTCTATGATGCGCCAAGCCCGAGATCCCCAGGGTCCAGCGTGAGCTCCAGATTTTGATACCGGTACCATCTGAGCACATCAGTACAAGTCGAAAGAGCCCAAACAGCATGTGTTTATGATGTGCCAAACCCGAGATCCAGTAGGGATCCCCAGGGTCCAGCATGAGCTCCAGATTTTGGTACCGGTACCATCTGCTCATCAGTACAAGTCGAATGAGCCCAAACAGCATGAGTCTATGATGCGCCAAACCCGAGATCCAGTAGGGATCCCCAGGGTCCAGCATGAGCTCCAGATTTTGATACCGGTACCATCTGCTCATCAGTACAAGTTGAATGAGCCCAAACAGCATGAGTCTATGGTGCGCCAAACCCGAGATCCAGTAGGTAGACCTAGGGTCCAGCATATGAGCTCCATCTTGTGATATTGGTCCCAACTTCCAAACCCGAGATGCAGTTTTAACATTAATTATTAGTGTAAGAAAGGATTAATTTAGTTACACTAACGTTAATCTAATTAACTGTTAATCTTATTAAATTTTCGAGACGTTAGTGTAACTAATAGGTTAATTCTAATTGAAGGTTAGTGTAATTAACGACGTCACAAAATCAATGCGAACTAACGTTAGTAAAAATTGATGTTAGTGTAATTGATTAGTTACGGAATTAATCTTCAATCTTATTGATCAATTTTCAATTCTAATTGAAATTAACGGCCAACACTGGTATCCACAATATTTCTTTATTCTTAACTAGCTTTTGCCCGCGGCTTCGCTCGCGTTAAATTCGGGGTAACACCGTTCCCCTTTCCTGATTGCCCCCCGGAATGCTCCATACAAACTTCCACCCCTCATTTTAGGGAAGTGGGGGGTTAGAAAGAGACAAAAAGTAGCCTATGTCACTCTCCATCCTTTCAACTATCTCCACTTAAAAAATCACGTCAATTCGTCGCCCCGTTTTGCCGTGAAAGACGGACAAACAAACACACACATACACTTTCCCATTTATAATATTAGTATGGATTAACGTATATAATTCTTTAGAAATAACACGCACGGCTTTTTTATACTACGATGATGGCAAACAAGCTTTCTGACCGCCTGATGGTAAGCAGCTACCGTTACCTATGGAAGTATGGAAGCCTGCAACTAAATGTCACATGCGCCTGGCCGACCCTATAGAAAAGAGGATTTACAGTATTGGCTAAAGATACAAGAGGGTCCACCCTCCTCAACATACTGCAGGAACTGCATCCCGTATCCTAATGGAGCTCTCTGGCGAGTGGCGACCCGACCTTACTCACCGGCAGGAACACAACACTATGAGTAGGGTCTAGTGCTATTTGGCTGTGGTTTTCTGTAAGCTGGACTTCCCTAGTCGGGCTCTGCTCCAGAATTGAGCGAGATGACATTCGCTATGCTGTGCCCTACCACGCAAAGCGAGATGACATTCGCAGACGGTATACCTCTCTTTTGGACGTGGTAGAACGTACCCGGGTCCGGAGTCCGGACGTAGTTTAAGGATGTATCCGAGTTCAAAAACGTTGCCCAATAACTGCCCCAAAGAGAAACTAAGCCTAAATTTGTCTCAGTTCCTCAATGAATACGTTATTTAGACGCCCCGTCGTTGTTGTAGACTTCTCTTTATAAACCAACTCGGGCTAGACGTTATTGATGACCTAATTGTTGCGGACCGGGTTGTTAACAAAATACACAAAGGTCAATCAGTCCAACAACTCCGACATAACGTGGAAAACTGATATTAAAAAGTATTATGGTGATTGACATCAACTTTTAATTTGATCATATAACTAACTTATTAAAACCAGATTGCATATTTAGTCGCCTTTGCAACATCTGAGCCGAATTTCAAAAGTTACCTGCTAGCCTAAGATGGTTGGGTTTGCAATCGTCAAGTCAAGTATGCAAGCGAGACAGTGAGGTATGATCCGATAGTAGAAAAATTGCAACTATTCCATCTGTTCCGGAAGTAGTCTCTAAAACTAAGTATTTTGCAATTCAAAAATTCAAAAAAGAAGGAGATCTACCGCGAACCTCAACAATCGAAATTTAGTTATCTGCGTCTCTTTCGCTCGAATTAGCAAGCGCGATATAGATAACGAAAATTCCATTTTTCTAGTGTCCGACCGAAGTTTCGGTTTCGGTTTCGGCCAATTTCGGCGAAAAAAGTGATTTCGACCGAAGTTTCGGTTTCGGCCAGAATGCGGCCGAAGGTTTCGGCCGAAATTACTTCACGGCCTCTCGCGCCTCTCGCATCGGGAGCGCTCGGCTTAATTCAGGCGCGCTCGGCCGGGTAGGTATAGGACCAGCGATAGTAGTATGCATGCAGTTTGTGACGTTTGTTTGTGAACCACGTGGCGCTCGACAAAATATGGTGAGTGTTGTTTATTTCAATTAATTTTGTATTAAGCAGAACGTCTGCTAACGATACCACAATGCTTAGAAAAAATGGAAAAGTAGAAAAATCCACTGCCTCAGGCGAGACCCGAACTCGCGACTCTGCGAATTCGCAGCCATCAGGTGTGTCTCAGTAGCTCAGTTGGTCAGAGCGATGGGCATGTATCCCAGAGTCGCAAGTTCGAGTCTCGCCTGAGGCAGTGGATTTTTCTACTTTTCCATTTTTGTTGTTGTTTGTTTATTTATTAAATTATTATTTACTTTTTAGAATCATTTAATTTAATTATTTCATATTTTTTGACAAAGTTGATTTATGTTAAAGTAGCATGAATGCTGTGATTTCTCTTGCAATGTTTGACTTTGTCACACGAGGTATTATTCTAAAACTTTGTTTAAAGATCTCTGATTACAGTGATAATACTATAATTTATGTAAAAGTTGATTTATTTTTAAGCTGTGATTTATCTTGCAATTGACTTTGTCCAGGTGTTATATTAATTAGATAACTTTGTTTATCTATACTCACATTGTAAGTCCTCTAAAACGTGTTCAAAAACGGTAGGTAATGGCTAGCATTACCACAACCGATTTTACTATGATAAGCTTTTTATCTGTGGCAGTAACGTAATTTTAACTTTACATGCTCATATACTGATACGTTATGAGTTTAAAATTCCGAACATTGAATTTGATAACATAATGTAAATCCTGTCCTCCTTCCTGACCAACGGCACGCGCCCGCGCGACCGCCGGCACAATCGAGTTGGCCATGGCGGTGCAATGCCGGTCATTCTATGGTTTCCGAACACTTCATTTAGGATATATAATATGAGTGTAGATAAAGCAGTGTATGCAACTGTACGTAATTAGGCCTTAAAACACTTATTACGTAACATAAACTACTATTAAAAGTTTAAAGATTTGATTTTATTTGGTTTAAAATTTCATAATTTACCTCTAATTATATCTATTTTCATTAAAAATAAACGTTTTTTATTTTGTTTAACATAAAAGTAACTGTTCTCATATAAGAAATCCTTGCAATAACATTTTCCTTACGATTTGTACAGTAATTTTGAATATTTTGATACGTCTTCAAAAATTTCGGTTTCGGCCGAAATCAGAAAAAAACCGAATATTCGGTTTCGGTTTCGGCTAAAAATCGTGTTCCGGTCGGACTACATTTTTCCCGTCCCGCGCAACTTTCAGATATCGCTGGGAAGACAGTATAGAGGCGGATCTGTTCCAGCTGCAAGTCAGTAATTGGCAGGAAGATTGTCTCATAAACATATTTATATTATGTTGTAAACCTTGGCTTTATCAAGCTTTTCAGTTGGCGGTACTCACAACGCTTAATAAGCGATCATAAAAGTCCAAGTGGCAATTCTTTTATCAAATATATTAACATACAAAGACACAAAGAAAGAAGAAATAATCTTTGTCGTATTTTCTCGTTGTGGTCATGGCACGATAGTTGTAAAACTTGTTGATCACATCATTTTAGGTCAAATAGTATAAAACAAAGTGCCCTACTCTCAGTTGTTAATGATAATAGTGTCACGAGTCTATTGGGCAGGGGTGTCTTAATTAATAGTCGGTGTCGTAGAATGTACGAGTTCCCATATAAAATAAACTACGGCACTTCTCTTTCCGGACAAACTAGATTTAAAACGGCTATCCACTTCATTTTAATCTATTACGATTTCGTATTGCCGAAAGGGAGAAAAAAATCAATGTACTTATACCAAACTCAAATGGAATTGGGCAGGACATGTTGCCAGGCTCGGTGACGGCGGGTGGACTTTAATGTTGACGGATTGGTGGCCACTTTCGGATGAAAGGAGTCCTTGGCGTCCGTTGGATCGTTGGGTGGATAACCTTCGGAAGATCGCGCGTCACTTCTGCATGAGATTAGCTGAAGACCGGGACTAATGGCGTACTCGAAGAGAAGCCTATGCTCAGCAGTGGGCGACAAATGGCTACAATGATGATGATGATGGATGAGTACCTATAGATTGGCGGAATATCTTGCAATGCGAAAACACAAACTAATAAACACACATTCATTTACGTTGTCTAGTATTTTAACAAATGTGGGTCACTACTCATTGTTACTTGAGATATCTTTACGAGTATAGTTGAAGATGGGATAAGCCCGCTTTAGATAATACGTTTAAAGAGGGCAAGTGTAGGCGTTCCGTAGTTCCCAGAGCCGTCCAAAAGGCGTTGAGGAGGATTCTCGGGCGGTTTTTGTCGGGTGCGACTCGCACATAACTTCCTTGGTGTCCCCGTGGCGCGGAATATCCATAAAGGATTTTCCCCCCGTTAAAACAGCGTAGGCTTTTTTCTTTAAATCTTTGCGTGAGATTTCTAGGGAATTTCTTTCAATTAGGCACTGGTCCCACCGCGAGCGAGTAAGCTATGAGCTATCGGCTATTTTCTAGCCCAAGAAACGAACAAAAGATAATCGCTTCCGTGTAAATAAAAGAGAGAGATATATATTTATAGTTCATAGCTGGCTGTTCACACTGCGATTAGGGTTGCCATATGTCAGGATTTGTCCTGACATGTCAGGACTTTTGATCATTTGTCAGGACTGCGGCCGGACTTGCCTAGTGTCAGGATTTTTAAGAAATATTCATTAAATGAACAATTAAAATTAAAGATTTATTTATTATAAAATAAAATGTACCTAATACTCAACAAAGGATAGTATTAAATTCACAATAAAATCACACTGGAACACAATTGTCAATTCTTCTTTTTATTATAACATTTAAACAAAAAATAAATTTAAGTTGTAAATAATCAACAAAAACACTAACACTTCTTTAAAGTAATTGAAATTAGGATAGTTACCTATAGCTAAAGAGATCTATAATTTTCTTGCTTAATTATCTAGTTATAAGTAATTCACTTTTGTTATTTGGTTTCAGTAACTATTAATCAAATTGCACAGTATAATAAATACTAGAGTCTGTTTGCAATAAAAAGGGCCATGTTTTGTATGAGAACCAACACATTTTATGACTCTTTATATTTTATTTATTATATTTGCTCTGACCTGAAATTTGGCCTAAAAAGCTTTTATCGTGCTTAATGGAGTTATAAAACTCTTCACAATCTGTACTCTTAAGGTTATACTGCACTAGCAGCAACGCGCGAACAGTTTCAACCGACAGTCTGTTTCGTTCCTTAGACCATTGAATCCCCATCATTGAAAACACTCTCTCCACGTTTGCGTTCTGGGCGGAAATGGCAAATATGTATTGACTTATTCGCAATAATTCCGGGATTCTTACAACGCCAATATTTCTGAAAATATTTACCCACAGAACGTGAAGCATCACATCGAAAAAATCACTGTTCTGTTCTCTTAGGAAAGTGTTTAAAAGCGCAATCTCATCAAACAGTTTAACGTCATTAATCAGCACACCTTTTGTGTTTAAAAATGCAATAGTTGTAGTAGTTTCATCAAAATCTAGTTGCTGTCCTTTCTTCAATTCCATCCAGCCAAATACTTTGAAGTCATTTAATGGTTCAATCCACGACAGCAAATATTCAATACACTTCTCGTACATCTCTCCTGCATTTTGCTTGAAACGCTGTTGCTTTTCAGGGTTGCATTTAGTAAGCAACTCTCTTACTTTCAAGGGTAGAAAATTTGATTCTGCTCGTGCTTTTAAAATTGTGCAAGTAGATTCTAAGATTCTTATTATGTCCAGAATCGAATTACTTTCTTTTTCAATTTGCAGAATATGCGTTTGAAATATGTGCATAAGTGAGTGAACTAGAAAGATATAAGCTGGGCGCGGGGCTGAGGAAAGAGAGGGAACCTCGGGAAAGAGACGGGTAGATCCGTCATACAGTATACCGCGCTACCACGCACCGCGCCGACGTTTTAGATGCGTTAGTTCAAAGTTCAAACTACCTACCCTACCTACGCCTACGCCAAATCTTGAATACAAGAAATGTCAGGACTTTTTGAGTGATGTCAGGATTTTTGTCAACCCTAACTGCGATGAACTATAAATATACATCTCTCTCTTTTATTTACACGGGAGCGATTATCTTTTGTTCGTTTCTTGGGCTAGAAAATAGCCGATAGCTCATAGTTACTCGTCCGCGGTGGGGCCAGTGCCTGAACGTCACAATTTATACGTAGTATACTTTTCATTTTTTCGTATTTTTAGTTTAGTCTTTTGCTATGCACATTCTTATTGTTACCGCATATATGATACTAGCGACCCGCCCCGGCTTCGCACGGGATAAAAAATGGTTATTGTGGGTTATCCCTAAGAGATAGACATATACCATCGCGGACTTTTTTGTAGACCTTTTTAATGTGTACAATACTGTAGTACATTATTTTGATCTATCTTGTAGGGTTCAGCCAGCGTTTCCAATATAAGCGCAAAAAATGTGTTTATTTGCGACACCATATTAGAAACCTCTAAAATGATCATTGTTTCTCTCTACTATATTATGCATGTATTATACATATAAATATTCCTCTTGAATCACTCTGTCTATTAAAAAAACCGCATCACAATCCGTTGCGTAGTTTTAAAGCATACATAGGGACAAACAGCGGAAAGCGACTTAGTTTTATACTATGTAGTGATAAATAATATTTTTTGCACAGACGCACTGTGGGCTGAAAATCGGCTTTCATAGAAATAAAAATCGATTTCATAATTTGTACCTTTTTTTTCTTGAAATAGCTTTAGCTAGCTATTAATATGTCCCAAAATGAGTCTGAGGTAATTTGGTTGGGAAAAAAATTAATTATAATAAAATAAAATAGGTATGTATGGAGCGAATGAGAAAAATCAAATTTTCTTAAAAAATAAAAGCCAAACCGTTATATCCTCGCAGATGGATAACCATCTGAATAATTGGCACTATAAAGTGCCAATTATTCTTGATTTTTTGTCATACTCAATTTTTTTTCTACCAGGTGCACTTTTTTATTAAAATCGATTTAAAAAAAAAAATTTCGAGTTGTTATTTAGAAATAGCTTTTACTCATTACTTTGACCTTAATAAAAAATTCTGAGTCCTTTTGAGTCAAAAACTTAGGAGCAGTGAGCTTTTTTCGAAATAGATGTATTGGTCATGTCAGATTTTCTTCAAACATAAAAAATTAAACCGTTATATTCTCGCAGATGGTTATAGTACCAATTATTCTTGATTGTTTGTCATACTCAAATTTTCTACCAGGTGCACTTTTAAAAAAAAAATCGATTATTTCAAAAAATATAATTTTTTCGAGTTTTTTTTAGAAATAGCTTTTACTCATTACTTTGACTTTATTAAATAATTCTGAGCCCATTTGAATCAAAAACAGTAGGAGTAGTGAGCTTTTTTTTTCGAAATAGATGTATGGAGCGTATCGGAAATATCAGATTTTCTTCAAACATGAAAAACAAAACGTTATATCCTCTCAGATGGTTATAGCACCAATTATTGCTGATTTTATGATATAAGTACTCACATTTTTTTAACAGGTGCCCTTTTTTTTAAGAAAAAAAAACATTTATTTTTATTAAATTTGCTCGTTATGTGGACCATAAAAATGATTCTGAGCCTGTTTAAATCAAAAACTTACGAGTAGTAAGTTTTTTTCTCGAAATTGATATTAGGATTTTCTTTAAAAATAAAGGCTAAAATGACGGATATTTATAATTTATTTATTTATGATTTTTTGATACTATATAATACAAGGAAACAAATCACTGACAAGTTAAATAATAAAATCAGCAATAAGTGTATACAAAAACTATAAAGACGTATAATTCAAACCTAATTACAATAGTAACTTATTCTACAAATAAAAATTCTTTACAGCTGTAAGTCTCTAAGTG
Source organism: Pammene aurita (assembly GCA_947086415.1). Lineage (NCBI taxonomy): Eukaryota > Metazoa > Arthropoda > Insecta > Lepidoptera > Tortricidae > Pammene > Pammene aurita. The sequence goes on from OX352307.1 coordinate 5,492,395, forward strand.
TCAGTTCAAAAAAAAAATAGTTATCCTTAGAGATGCATAAGGTCTCCAAGTGTCTTACTCGAAATATTATAATATTACTAAAGGAAACAAATCACTGACAAGATTAAAAAAAAAAAATTAAATCAATTTTTAAAAAAAGTGCACCTGGTAGAAAAAAATTGAGTCAAAAAAATCAAGAATAATTGGTACTATAACCATCTGCGAGGATATAACGGTAAATTTTTTTATGGTTGAAAAAAATCCAATATGTCCGATACGCTCCATACATCTATTTCGAAAAAAAGCTCACTGCTCCTAAGTTTTTGACTCAAATGGGCTCAGAATTATTTATTAAGGCAAAGTAATGAGTAAAAGCTATTTCTAAAAAAAAACTCGAAAATGTTTTTATTTTTTTTTAAATCGATTTTTTTTTAAAGTGCACCTGGTAGAAAAAAAATGAGTATGACAAAAAATCAAGAATAATTAGTACTATAACCATCTGCGAGGATATAACGGTTTAATTTTTATGTTTGAAGAAAATCTGACATGACCATACGCTCCATACATCTAAGGCTTGTTCACGTAATAAAGTAGCCACCTAGAACTAAGTCTTCAAAGGAATATAGATTTTTTTTTAATGCTAGTACGTGACATTCCAAAAAATATATAATCAAGTTATAAAAAAGTATAAAATAGATATCATTGAGTAAATAGAATCAAAATACCGAGAATAAATGAAAATATTCGTAAATTAATTATTGTCGCCTATTGCACCGAAAAAGGTATCTCGATGCGACAATTAGCAACACGATATAAAATATTTAAGGACGGTGTGCGAAAAGTGATCAGTAAATTTGGGCAATTTCATACTCTACATGATCTACCAGGTCGCGGTCGAAAAAAAGGCTGCGTGAAGCCTAAATTGGACACCGCAATAGCTTCCTCGTTCTGCCATAATCCATCGGCCTCTGTTCGAGATATCGCCAAAAAGGTAAAGACATCGGTTGGAAATGTACAAAACGCTAAGAAGAGAAATAATCTTGTGACCAGAAAAAAACAAAAAATCCCGAAAAGGACCCCAGCTCAGATCGAAAGAGCAAAATGTCGTGCTAAAACTTTGAGCAAGTTTTTCAATCAAAATCGCGGCCGATGCATATTAATGGATGACGAAACATATGTAAAAAAAGACATGAGATGAGAACTTTACCGGGGCCTCAATTTTATACGTGTGTGGCTGGCCGGGATGTTTCGGAAGAGCATAAGTCCATCGCTTTTGAAAAATTCGCCCCTAAAATCACGGTATATGGCAAGCTATTTGCTCATGCGGGCTGAAGGAAGAGTTCGAGCTTTTTTACTACTGGCACAATCAACGGAGATGTCTTCCGACAGGAGTGTATTAAGAAACAAATTTTGCCCTTATATAGGAAACATGAACGTCCCCCTATATTTTGGCCTGATTTAGCTTCAGCTCATTACGCTCAAACAACCTTAAATTTGCTCGATAATCAGAATGTTATTTATGTGGCGAAAAACATGAACCCGCCAAATTGCCCAGAACTTCGCCCGACAGAAAGGTATTGGGCGAACATCAAGCGATACCTGCACAAGAAAGGTGCAGTAGCGGACAGTGATGCTGATTTCAAAAGAATATGGAACGCAGCCGCTCGTCAGTTCACTAACACGTCAATAACTACACTAATGGCAGGCGTTCGAAAGAAAGTAAAACATTTCTCCAGTTCCTGAGGATTCCGCAAAAAAATGCATTGTATTTTATTTTTTTAATGTTTTCTTATATAATAACCTGTTTTTGTTATCTGTAGCGTTAGAAGTGAACGATTTATTTACGTTTTCATATGGCTACTTTATTACGTGAACATGCCTTATTTCGAAAAAAAAGCTCACTGCTCCTAAGTTTTTGACTCAAATGGACTCAGAATTTTTTATTAAGGTCAAAGTAATGAGTAAAAGCTATTTGTAAATAAAAGTTCGATTTTTTTAAAAATCGATTTAAAAAAAAATGAGTATGACAAAAAATCAAGAATAATTGGCACTATAACCATCTGCGAGGATATAACGGTTTGGCTTTTATTTTTGAAGAAAATTTGATTTTTCTCATTCGCTCCATACATATTTTATTTTATTATAATAAATTTTTCTTTCCAACCAAATTACCTCAGACTCATTTTGGGACATATGAATACCTCATCATCATCATCATCATATCAGCCAAAAGACGTCCACTGCTGAACATAGGCCTCCCCCAAAGAGTGCCACAATGACCGGTCTTGCGCCACCCGCATCCAGTGGACTCCCGCGACCTTCACCAGGTCATCAGTCCACCTTGTGGGGGGTCTACCCACGCTGCGCCTTCCGGTTCGTGGTCGCCACTCGAGAACCATTCCGCCCCAACGGCCATCGGTTCTACGAGCAATGTGCTCCGCCCACTGCCACTTTAGTTTAGCGATTCGCAGGGCTATATCGGTTACTTTCGTTCTGCTCGGATGGCCTCATTTCTGATGCGACCCCGCAGAGAGACTCCAAGTACTCCAACCATAGCCCTCTCCATTGCCCTTTGGGTGACTGAGCCTTCTTATTAGGCCCATTGTAAGCGACCACGTTTCAGTTCCATATGTCATCACTGGCAACACACACTGGTCAAAGACTTTCGTCTTGAGACACTGCGGAATATTGGACAAAAAGATGTGCCGTAGCTTCCCGAACGCTGCCCAACCGAGTCGGATTCGTCAATTGACCTCTTTCTCGAAGTTGGATCTACCTAACTGGACAGTCTGTCCTAAGTATATATAATCGTCCACAACTTCGAGTGTAAAGTCTCCGATTGTAACGGGAGTTGGTGCTACATGGGTATTTGACATGATCTTCGTCTTGTCCATGTTCATCTTTAGACCAACTCGCTCGGAGGCTTTACTGAGGTCATCGAGCATCGTACTCAAATCCTCCATGGTCTCAGCTAAGACCACTATATCGTCAGCAAATCGAAGGTGAGTGATGTACTCGCCGTTTATGTTGATGCCTAGCCTTCTCCAGTCCAGAGTCTTGAAATCATCCTCCAGTGCAGCGGTAAACAGTTTAGGAGAAATAACATCTCCTTGCCTGACTCCCCGCTGCAACGGAATAGGCTTCGAGTTCTGGTCCTGGAGTCGGACTGACATAGTAGCGTTCTCGTACAAACACTTCAGCACTTCGATATAGCGATAGTCCACTTAGCACCTCTGGAGAGATTGTAGTACAGCCCAGGTTTCGATCGAGTCGAAGGCTTTCTCGTAGTCCATTAACGCTAAGCAGAGGGGCAGGTTATACTTCTCAGTCTTCTGTATAACCTGACAGAGCGTATGGATGTGGTCTACGGTACTAAAGCCTCTTCGGAAACCGGCTTGTTCGGGAGGCTGGAAGTCATCTAGCCTGCGTGCGAGACGGTTCGTAATGACTCTTGAAAACAGCTTATAGACATGGCTCAGAAGTGAAATGGGTCGGTAGTTCTTCAGTAACGCGTTATCACCCTTTTTGAAGAACAATACACCTCTGTTCCATGCCTTAGGCGTTCTTCCTTCTAGTAAAACGGAGTCGAACAACTTCTGAAGAGCCATAAGGACCGGTTTACCACCCGCCTTCAGAAGTTCGGCTGTAATTCCGTCTTCACCAGGTGCCTTATTGTTTTTTAGCTGTTTAAGAGCCATTCTAATCTCGTACAGGCTGATGTCCGGGATATCTTCGGTATAATGTCGAGTCAGTCTAGCTCTAGGGTCTTCCGCTAGATCAACTTCAGGTCTGCTAGTTGATGTGTATGTGTGTCCATAAAAGTCCTCTATCTCCCCCAGAAGCTCGGGTCTGGATGAAACGATTCTACCATCCTCAGTTTTTAATTTGGCGAGCTGGCTCTGCCCAATAGACAGATCTCTTGCGAAAACTTTAGAGCCCTTATTCTGCTCAATGGCCTCTTCACTACGATTTGAATTGAATTGGCGCAAATTACGGGTAAGGGACTTAGAGATCCGTTTATTGAGCTGCCGGTATAATTACGCATCTGCTGAGGATTGTAGAACCATTTCTCTCCTTTCCTCGATGAGTTTCTGAGTGGAGTCAGAGAGCCTTGGTTCTGTTGCTCCACTGGGCCTTAAAAAACTTAGACCCAGTGCTATGGACAGCTTCCACAAACCCGTCGTTGAATTAGTCCACATCGCCGCCTAGACAATCGAAACGGTTTTGGAGTTCCAGCTGGAAGCTCTCAGGGTTTTGGATTTGAAGTGCTGCTGGACGGAGCGTAGACTTCATCAGTCGAGAGCGCTCTAGCTTAACACATATATTCAATGTGCCTCTCACCAGACGGTGATCACTTCCGGTTTTGACCGTATTGATCACAGAGACATCATTGAATATATGCTTCTTCGTCGACATGATGAAGTCAATCTCGTTTTTAGTTGCACCGTCGGGACTCATCCAGGTCCACTTCCTGTACTCACGTTTCTTGAAGAAGGAGTTCATCATGTAGAGTCCCTCCTTCTCCAAGAAGCCAGCCAGTAGTTGGCCCCGGTGGTTCCGACTTCCAATCCAAATTGCCCCACTCTCAGCTCTTCACCATCTCTCTTGCCCAGTTTTGCGTTGAAGTCCCCCATAACAACGGTGAAGTAGGTTTTGGAGCTATGCATGGCCTTCGATATATCCTCATACATAGCCTCCACCTCGTCATCGGAGTGTGCCGAAGTCGGCGCATACACCTGTATGACCTTCAACGAGTACCTCTTGGGTATACTCTTGAGTATAAGGTACGCCACCCTAGTCGACACACTCTCGATCTTCACCACGTTGTTCACGAGGGACTTATGGACGATGAACCCGACACCTCCCTGGGACTGTTGGTCGCCCTCCCGGAAATAAAGCAAGTTGCCGGACTTTAGGATTATCGTTTCGTCCCCCTCTCTTCGGACTTCAGATAACCCTATGACATCCCAACGCAACTTGCTCAATCCTTCCTCCAGTTCCACTATCTTTTCGTCGGTCCGCAGTGTACGCGTGTTATAAGTTGCCAGGGCCAGAAGTCGTCGGTGGTGGTAGCCGGATCTTTGCCGGAGATTCTTAGCACCCCTGACCCCGCTAGTACCCTGGCCGCTACCATAACCAGGGCACCGGGGGTCGCCGGACACTCGGGGCCGTGGTTTTTGTGTTCTTTCCATGGGGGGTGAATGCCGTAATCGCCACGCTTGGCATGCGGGTTGGCGATCGCAGTATCTCCACCGCACTCCGAGGATGCTGCTGCCCATCCCCCGGTGGTCTTGGCCGTAGTTTTAGGACATACTCCGGATACCTAGCTAAAGCTATTTAAAAAAAAAGGTACAAATTATGAAATCAATTTCTATTTCTATGAAAGCCGATTTTCAGCCCACAGTGAGACGTGGCAGAAGTCTGGCTTAATTGTGCATTAAGTAACAGAGGTCGGACTTTGATGCGGCCTTCATATGTTCGTCACATTAGTCGAGAAATATCTCTTCAAGGGCATGGAGAGATAAATATTTACATATTCAATGCCTACATTCTCCAAACACTTAACTTAAAACATCTAGAAACGGTTGCATAAGTCATCAAACGATAGTACCTACTGCCATATTCTGCGGGTACTTACAAATGGGGTTTAATTGTAAAGGAGGATGTTGGAGAAAATCAACAACTATACAAAGAAGCGAAATCTATTATTACTTTCTAAAGTCGAGTACCCTATTTATTCCCAATTATCAACGATACCGACGTGTATAGTCGTGAATAAATAATGCAACTATAGAATGTTTAAAATCCTCAGTGCCTTCATTTTTCCTTCAATTACTGCCCATACAGAGTGTTACGACGCACAATCAGAGTTGTTTAGAGACAATAAGCGTTCATTGAGCACCAATTATCGCTCAAAAGCGGGCCTTGGCGCGCCCTAGTTTCTTTTGTAACACACTAATTGGTGAGGTATTGCAGTTGAATTATTGGGGCAACAGAGGAAGAGAGATATAGGGATAGAAAGGGATATAAACTACTACAAAGATAGGAAAGCATATCAAACGTTTTGTGAAGCAGTCAGATTTGGATTTGTTTTTTTTTCTTTTTAATTAAACAATAGGTACATTGTCTGGCTCTCAAGCTGTTTAGATATGTCTTCTTATAGAACTACGCATTATTGTATATCTTTAAGATCTAATGTAGGTATTACTGTTTTGAAAAAATAAGTCCCGCCGAGTTTCTTGCCGGTCATAATACTTCTCGGGTCAGAGGTGTAGGGTTAGAACCAGGGACCGGAAAACCCCTTCATTTGATTAATCGTTTCGATAGGGTAACCCTATTAAAGTCTTACCCTAATGATAGGGTTACCCTATCATTGGGTTACCCTATCGATATGGAAATCATTTTGAATAGGCTTAACCCTTTTCAATGTGGTTTCCGAGTCGAATGGGGTAAAGATAGCTTTAATATTTACCGCTTACCCTATCATAGGGCTACCCTTTTCCTGTCTCTTTTCCACGCAGGCAGGCGGTTCTATCTTTCTCATTTGAAATGGAACAGGAGAGGTGGCGGCGGAACAAATTGAGTAAATATAAGATTTGCTGAAGTCACACTCACAGTCCAGTCCTCTGCTCACGTACACAACTTTCAATTAAAGAATTTCTGTTAAAGAAATGTGTCTTACGTTCAGTTTATTTTTGCATAGTTCGCACGTACTGATGAGATGGGCAATAATTATTTTGAATAAGAATAAAAACACATTTTTTATTCATATTCAAATCGATTTGACACAAACCAATATTCATCCTCCTAGAGTTTGTCCCGGCTTTTGCCACGGCTCTGTTGAGCCTGTGGTCCGCTTGGCAACCTAATCCCATGAATTGGCGTAGGGATTGGTAGTCGTTTTCAGCTAATTATGGGATATACGATTTTTTAAGCTCACATGGTCATTCACATTATAAATTTTATTTGAAACAAGGTATTTACCATGTATATTATTAGCCTTATTGGGCACCCGATATTTCGGGTGCGAGGTAAATACCCCGTTTCAAATAATTAATATTTATAATTAGGGGATGTAATTTCGAAAATTATTTCTGTTTTATAATCCAAGATGGCGGTTATATACTTTTTACTGAAAAATAGTCATGGTAGTTATTTTCGGTTAATTATTCGGGGTGTATAAATTATATCTGTTTTAAAATTCAAGATAGACTTATTATTATTATTATACACGGTGACTCTGAGTAACCTGAAAGATTTCAACCATAAATTCCTGAGGTCATAAGGAGTAATAAATGTTTTACGAATTTAGGTCGATTTCGCAAAAAAAAAAGTTCTTTCATTTTTCGGATTTTTAAAATGCTTTTGAACATAAAAACATAAATGTTATTGGTAAAACTGTCAATTAAAATAAATTAGTACATTTTGGCCACGACCACTCTGTAAAGAGTGTAACGACAAAGAAGAAGAACTCTGAAACTAGGCTAATTCCAGAAAAGTTTATACGACATTTTAGTCTCAGTCAGTTATGTATCAGTCAATTATCAGGAATTTATGGTTAATATCTGTCGGGATACTCAGATTCACCGTGTATATAATTTTTTTTTTTCATTTTATATTTAAAAAAATTCAGTGTATATTTTTTTCTTTTTTTTTTTCATTTTATTTTCGTTTTATTTTAATTTTTTTCCGTTTTATTTTCGTTTCGTTTTCGTTTCATTTTCGTTTCGTTTTCGTTTCGTTTTCGTTTCGTTTTCGTTTCGTTTTCGTTTCGTTTTCGTTTCGTTTTCGTTTCGTTTTCGTTTCGTTTCCGTTTCGTTTTCGTACGTTTTCGTTTCGTTTTCGTTTCGTTTTCGTTTCGTTTCGTTTTCGTTTCGTTTTCGTTTCGTTTTTTTTTTTCGTTTTCTTTTCGTTTTTTTTTTCGTTTTTATTTTCGTTTTTATTTTCGTTTTTATTTTCGCTTTTATTTCGTTTTTATTTTCATTTTATTTTCATTTTTATTTAATTTTTATTTTATTATATTTTTATTATATTATAATAGAAGATTGTACAACAAGTGCATAAAACGTACGATTTTACGCGAGGCGTTTAAAAGTCGAGTGTAAAATGGGTTTTATGGACGAGGGTTACACTCTAATTTTCACTTCATTTGCGAGGAAATTATTTATCGGTAATCGTAAAACAATTTCAAGTTCTAACAAAAATATTACAATGAAAACAAATATGGTTCCAACCAATTAATTTTTTAATATATTTTTTTGAATTTTTGACATGTGAATTTAGAAATTTTCTGCCAAGGCATCAAAACATTTCGGGGCATTTCTAAACTATTATCAACTCCTATTTTATTTGATTTTATTTTTTTAATTATAGAAAACACGCAATTCAAATAATTATAGCAATACTCAGATAGAATTAGCCGAAAAATCATAAAAAGTACAGTCAATTCCTATTGGATGGGAAAAAAATTGTTTGTATAGATCAAAGTGTCAGGAATTGATATCAATAAAATTTATAAGTGATCAATATTGGGCGCTAAGGTGCCAAAAAAATGGTAAAAACCAGTTTTTCGCTTCTAGAGGAAAAACTACGGGTCGGACCAAAAATATTTAAATGTAACAAATGTGCGCAATTATAAAACCAAGAGAATGAGCCCAGGTAGAGCAAAATCGGTCCAGAGGATCGTCCGCAATTCGCAAAAATGCACATTTTTTTTTGCAAATATTGTAAATTCATAACTCGCGTTCCAGAAGTGCTGGAGAGCTGAAATTTGAATATGATGTCAGTTTTGTGGTCCTCTAACTACAGTTAATTGTTCAAATTAAAATATTGTAAACTTTTTGCAAACCGTCGACTTTTGCAAAAAGTGACCTTTTATTAAATCGATTGGGAGGGTATTTTAAATTTCGAAAAACGTTATAATTTCGGTTTTTATGCATTAAGGAGGAGTTGAACTACAAATTTCTAAATTTACAGATCATTTGACAAGGAATAAACTTGTTTAAATAATCTATGAAGATCAGCCACTTTTTGCGCGCGCGGCAGCGGCGCACTATGGCCCAAACGCCCGATCTAGCTGGACAAAATTATTTTACACTCATAGACTAAAATTGACTATTTTTATTATTATTTTGGTATAATTAATGTGAAAAAAATTATCCAGTGTAAGTTGACCTTTGTATAAGAATAATTACTAGGGCAGAAGAGATCAGCTAAACATGGTTATTTAATTTTAAGAGAAATGAAGCATTATTGCAGATGGCACCTAAAATATAAGAATAGCAGAATTAAAATACTTAAATATAGTTTAAGTTAATTATAAATTTTTTTAGGTGCCATCTGTAATAATGCTTCATTTCTCTTAAAATTACACAACCAAGTTTAGCTGACCTCTTCTGCCCTAGTAATTATTCTGATAAAAAGGTCAACTTACACTGGTTAATTTGTTTCACATTAATTATACCAAAATAATAATAAAAATAGTCAATTTTAGTCTATGAGTGTAAAATAATTTTGTCCAGCTAGATCGAGCGTTTGGGCCATAGTGCGTCGCCGCCGCGCGCGCAAAAAGTGGCTGAACTTCATAGATTATTTAAACAACTTTATTCTTTGTCAAATGATTTGTAAACTTGGAGATTTGTAGTTCAACTCCTCCGTAATGCATAGAAATCGAAATTATAACGTTTTTCGAAAATTAAAATACCCAGTCGATTTAAAAAAAGGTCACTTTTTGCATAATTCGACGGTTTGCAAAAAGTTTACAACATTTTCATTGGAACATATAACTGTTGTTAGAGGACCACAAAACTGACATCATATTCAAATTTCAGCTCTCCAGAACTTTCGGAACGCGAGTTATTGAATTTACAATATTTGCAAAAAAAAACGTGTTTTAACCAGTGTAAGTAGACCTTTGTATAAGAATAATTACTAGGGCAGAATAGGTCAGCTAAACTTGGTTGTGTAATTTTAAGAGAAATGAAGCATTATTACAAATGACACCTAAAAAAATTAATAATTAACTCAAACTATATTTAAGTATTTTAATTCTGCTATTCTTATATTTTAGGTGCCATTTGCAATAATGCTTCATTTCTCTTAAAATTAAATAACCATGTTTAGTTGACCTCTTCTGCCCTAGTAATTATTCTTATACAAAGGTCAACTTACACTGGTTATTTTTTTTTACATTGCGGACGACTCTAAACAGATTTTGCTCTACTGGGGCTCATTCTCTTTGTTTTTTTATTGCGCACATTTGTTACATTTAACTATTTTTTGTCGGAGCCGTAGTTTTTCCTCTAGAAGCGAAAAACTGGTTTTTACCATTTTTACCATTTTTTTGGCACCTTAGCGCCCAATATTCACTTATAAATTTTATTGGTATCAATTCCTGACACTTTGATCTATACAAAAAAAAAATCCCATCCAATAGGAATTGTCTGGGCCAGAAAGCTTATTCTATCTGAGTACAAGAATACGAGTATAATAAAAGAACAAGTTTCAGTATTCTACGAAATTTTACTGTTCAATTAAATTGTGCAATATATTTTGACTCTGTTTGGCTGTTGAGCCACATTCTTGGTCTTAGAGGAAAATTTTACTTTATGCCCTAGAGCTTAAAATGCGATTTTATATCGTCCACGCACGATTTAAAGTCGAACTTTACGAGCATGAGAAGTGAAAAGAGTATATCTGCCTACCGTGGATTTTAAAACAGATATAATTTTTGCTGGGCATAAGGGAAACTACGCCTTATTGGGATTAGGTCCAGTTTCCACACGATGTTTTCTTACACCGAAAAACCCAGAATACATTCTTATACGCGGAACATTATTTAAAATAAAAAGCATGATTAAATAATTCTGTTAAGAATCAATTGTTTTTATTACATTTTCTCGCATATGAATTAGTCCATACGAAATTATTTTGAATCATTTTAACGGGAATACAATCAACATAAGTTTATTCTTACTATATTTTTTTCAATTAATCATTTTATTCTTGAGTGTGCAACAATGACTGATATTGATCGTTTCATTATACGGCCTCCTAGCCTAGTCGGTAGTGACCCTGCCTACGAAGCAGGAGGTCCCGGGTTCGAATCCTGGTCAGGGCATTTGTTTGTGTGTTTATCACAGATATTTGTTCCTGCGTTATGGATGTTTTCTATGTATTTAAGTATTTATCTATTATATATATCGTCGTCTAGAGTACCCATAACACAAGCCTTATTGAGCTTACCATGGGCCTCGGTCGATTTGTGTAAGATTGTCCTATAATATTTATTATTATTTATTATTTATTATTATACTAGAAGTATCGGTGAAGGGCGTCACATTTTGTTGGAGCCATTGAAACAAAGTACTACCTATAACTAGAATAACACAAAATTATATATTTTAACACTTCACAATATGCATTTGATTTTGGTTCCTATAAGCCTGGGTCTAAGATTCAATCGACACGAGCCGTCACGCTCGAATGGCAAGAACAAAAACACCGGCACCACACAACGATCTTTTAGCGCACTAACAAACAATAATAGCGTCTATATCAAAGGCGTAAGTACGAAAACATACGCAAAAAGATTCTTGTTTGTCTGTAGGCTCGCTCGTGCCGCCATATCGGCAGCGCTTAGCTTGTAGGGTGCTCGAATAATAAATAAGCCAAATGCATTGGTCACAGAGTTTAAAATAGCTTAATCGCATTTGAAAAACCCTATCTGATAGGGAAACCATATGCTGGGTTGTAACCACTTACCCGAATTAACTGTATTGACATGGTTAGCCTTTCGTTCGGGTAAGTCAAACGATACGCTTACCGAATTCATAGGGTTTTTAAAAACAACTCTATCAAATACCCAATCTAATACCCCTTTAATGGTTACCGGTTCCGGTCCCTGGTTAGAACCGGTGGTAGTTTATTTTTCTCTCTGACGTTCATCATAAGTAATGTGCCTAAATTGTAGAATAAATATATTTTATCTTATGTGTTGCACTCGCGTTGTAGGTTAATACTTTATCACCACACCACCTCGGAAAGCCGCTCGCTATTTATCCCTTGAAAGGTGCGGGGAAAACGCATTTTATCCACATGTGGCGTTGTAGGAATTTGGGGAAAGTAGATGTGCGTGATTCAACCAATAGCTTGCCTTTGCGCTGAAGTGGGGATGAGCGGCGCATGATGCTATTGGTTGTCTCCTCTCATCTCCGCTTCAGTGGAAAGGCATCCTAAAGTAATCAGTAAATATATGTTGTCAAATGATAATTTTTGCATGTCGGTTAAAAACTTGTAGGTCTTGTATTGCATGTGCCTACTAATTAGTTAGTAGTATCATGTACAGTAATTACCTGTACACGATTTCATGTTTAAAAGGTATAACTTATACAACATCATGGCGTGACAGCATACAGGATATTAACGAATATCACAGTAGGAATTACGTGTTAGGTATTATATATATGTCACGCTAAAAATTAGGGAACCCAAAATTCAGAAACATTCAAGAAATACAAACTAGCATAGAAGAACCCTGAACCCTGCCCTGCCAGCATGACTTTGTCGCGCACGACTCGAAGTATGCGCGCGACAACAATAAGTCATGCTCATACTTGCAAACGGATGGATAGATGGACAGACGGACATGACGAAACTATAAGGGTTCCATTTTTGCCATTTTGGCTACGGAACCCTAAAAAAATAGGAAAAATCTGATACCTATCAACTTTGCCCCTAAACAAAGCTTGTACTGTGGGTTATAGGCGATAAATATACTTAGATAAAAACACACAGAAACGTCCATAACCCAGGAACAAATATTCATGATAAACAGGCAAATAAGTAAATGAAACCCGGAACCTCCAGCTTCGTAGGCAGGGTCACTACCGACTAAACTAATAGGAAGTCGTAAAGCTTATATTATTTAAAACTCCCATTTCTGAGTAGATGATATTTTTCACACGTGTCTGACATATTCAATATTTCACAAAAACCTGTCACTATCATAATCCGTCACAAAGCAAGATAAATAGCAGCGTTTATGACAGGACGGTCCCCTTACATGGGCTAGTCTAAACTAATATTTGTGTAAAGGGGAGTGTAGGTCATTGACCGGGGGAAATTAGTGACCAATGATACTAATAATAGGGTGGCTGAAAGGTTAATCAAAAGATTGATTGATTGATACATGGATTGAAAAAACGAGTCTTTTGATTCCCAATTCAGAGGGTGGAGCAACGTATTTCCCCTGTATTTATCTTGTCAAAAAAATATTTGGCAATCGCACTGGACATCAATTAATATTACATTATATAATATAATATGTACACATTGATACAGGCCATACAGGCTATACGTATGTTTAGCCGTGCGATGGCCAGGTCATTCTATTTATTATAAAAATATATGACATCTAATTTTCAAAGGATCACAATGACATGTTGTTAGTAAACTCCGGCACACTGGCTTGGTTTTACATTAGATCTCAATACTTTCTGCAGTAGAAGAACTGCGTTGCGAGACTGGCATTTTCGTACATGTTTTTTGATCTTGTCAAAAAAATACAAAATGCCTTTCATTAGAGCCGCGCTGACTGGGAAAGTGCTGGTAGCCGGTATCTGATCAAAGGTTCGAAGCTTGACTTTCAAACCCCGGCTTGATCTAATAAGTGCTCGGGTTTTGTACGACAGAAGATGGCGACAGGTCAAAAATATTAGTAGGGAATATTCATTCCCTACCAGACCAAGGACCAGTTGTTTTTCGGTCTTAAGAAAATACCGAGGCTAGCCGGTCCAAGGACAAGAGGCTTCTGTGCCTGGCAGCGAGTCAGGCTGGTAATAAAGATGCTCTGCATCTCGCTCATTGTAAACCAATATTTAAAGAACTGAAAATCCTACCACTACCTTGTCTATACATATTAGAAATGACCAAGTTTGTTAAAAATCATCCACACCTTTTTCCACTTCACGATGTAGTGATAAATAAAGAAAGGCCTAGCAGGAAATCACTTCAGTTATATCAACCTTGGCAAAGGCTGAAGATGTCCAAGATGAATTCATTCCATATGGCTATAACAATATTTAATAGAGTGCCAGACGACATTAAAACTCTAGCGACATGTCTTTTTGAAAAAAAAAATGTTTAATTGGTTACTCGATAAATGTTTTTATTCTGTAGCAGAATTTTTTAAATGATAATAATTGTATTGTTAATTTTATGCTGACTCCTCATGTAAATATTTCTACGCCGATGCATGCCGGCAGATTATGTTGACCTAACACTTTTACTAACCAACTTTGTACCATATTATTAGAAATAAATGATTGATTGATTGATTAGAACTGTCGTCAACTGGCTTATCCATAAAAGTTAAATCAGAATCGCTGCATTAAAACAGTTTACCATAGACTAAAGCTATATATTTCCAATTGTCTGTCCGCTGTCACGGAATGAAGGCACATGTACGGCACGGATCAATAAGTGTTGAGTGAAACAAATTGATTCTGGTTATAGGTAAACTTAAGGCCTGCTGTAGGGCAGTGATTTGAACTGCAATTGATGGCCTCACAAAAGAATACCTACATATTGTTGCAAATGCGGAAAGTAGGTCATTTCATCACTTCACCCCACGAGATATATTGCCACGAGCTGCTTTAAAAAATATCTATTGATGCACGCGCGGAAACGTCATTCTTCACTCGCCTGCAGTCACTTAATTTCCGCCCTTATTACTACACCACACTGTACTATAAAATACCAGAACTTTGTATCTTTATCAAGAGATGTTTTATAGAAACACGAAAACCAACTCCGTGATCCCGTCTGGCCACTCAAGCATTCAACGTCTGCGTCGAGTTATTGCATATTCATTATGTATTACGGTAAATAAATAAAGTGTTGCTTCCATACCGTATTGCAACGAGTGTGAACTGTGAAGTAATAACTGTCATCGTTGGGATAAAACATAATATGACTGCTTTTTAGTTATACACCGTGGGCCCTAATAACTAGAAATATTTCAACAGTGTATTCCTAGATCATATTTAGATATTAAAATGTCCTATTAACTTTTCTGGAATATGCCTAGTTTCATACTTAATATAATTTTTTTTTTATCAATTATTTATTATAACTCGGCACAAAACGCCTTGTTGATGGCGTTGTTGCCACTTTTGGGCATAGTTTACGCGACCTTATTGACAGATATAAAAGTGACATGGACACTTAGCAGAAACTAATTGTTTTCACGAAATTAAGCAATTTGTTTTAGGTGGTAATTTTTATTAATAACATTTTTTTTTTTTAATAAAAAAAAAAAAAGTTTTTTTTTGTTAACCTTGAGTCACAATATTTTCTTCTTTTGGTATCAGAAATGTGTGGATAAGATCTTTTGGGTTACTCGAGCCCACGGTGTATATAATATGACTGTTAGTTACTATGTGCCTATAAGATTTTATTTGACTCGCGATGTAGCAGGAAATTATGTGTTGAATTGATTTTTACGCATCTATTTATGAAATTAGTTTAAAAAGGATAAAATGGTAGGTACCATCAGGTTCAAAATTGCATGGTCAATTTATCAAAGAATTCATTCATAAATTGGCCATGCAATTCTGAACCCGATAGTACATCAATTTATAGTCGATGGTGATTAAAACGGGTCCCTTTGTAGTTATGTATAGACATTTCCATACAAGTGGTATCCATACTAGATGTATGGGAGATGATATTTTTTGCATTTAATAAAAAAAAAATGATGTAATTTTACTCATTGGGTAACGTTTTTTCGATATTAGTTAAACTTTTTGATATATTTTTTACTTGCGGAATATTCGCCTGATGTAAACACTTACCTATCGATTACACCATTTACATCCTGTATATTAGGTACGTTCGTGTGCTAATTGACGAAACACGACTAGTAACCAGTACTACGAGTAGGTATCAATGTTTCACGCGATTTAAATTGAACTCTTACACAGTTTCTGATAGTTACTGTGTTATTACGCTACCTTTAGTGCCCTTTTTATCGGCAATCCAAAAAAACATTATCAAGGTGCCCCACCTTCCCTCTTGCAATACATTTTAATTCGCGTGCCATCGTTGTCACCTAAATGAATTATGAACCCAGGCCTACAAGATTAGATAATGCAAATCCGGTTATATCCCTCGTAAATGTGAGCGATATAGTCATCATCATCATCATATCAGCCGAAAGACGTCCACTGCTGAACATAGGCCTCCCCCAAAGAGTACCACAATGACCGGTCCTGCGCCACCCGCATCCAGCGGACTCCCGCGACCTTCACCAGGTCATCAGTCCACCTTGCGGGGGGTCTACCCACGCTGCGCCTTCCGGTTCGTGGTCGCCACTCGAGAACCTTTCCGCCCCAACGGCCATCGGTTCTACGAGCAATGTGCCCCGCCCACGCCGCTGTAGTTTAGCGATTCGGAGGGCTATATCGGTTACTTTGGTTCTGCTGCGGATGGCCTCATTTCTGATGCGATCACGCAGAGAGACTCCAACCATAGCCCTCTCCATTGCCCTTTGGGTGACTGAGCCTTCTTATTAGGCCCATTGTAAGCGACCACGTTTCAGTTCCATATGTCATCACTGGCAACACACACTGGTCAAAGACTTTCGTCTTGAGACACTGCGGAATATTGGACAAAAAGATGTGCCGTAGCTTCCCGAACGCTGCCCAACCGAGTCGGATTCGTCGATTGACCTCTTTCTCGAAGTTGGATCTACCTAGCTGGTGAGTAAGGTTGCCAAAGAGCTCAAAGAGGACCCAGTGTGTTGACGATGAGGGACCTTCTTGTTCCTTTAGTCGTCAACACAGTGAATCCTCCTTTTTGTAAAGGGTCGGCAACGCGCATGTGACGCCTTTGGAGTTGCAGGCGTCCATAGGTTACGGTAGCTGCTTACCATCAGGCGGGCCGTATGCTTGTTTGCCACCGTCGTGGTATAAAAAAAAAAAAAAAAAAAAAAAAAAACCTAACTGGACAGTCTGTCCTAAGTATATATAATCGTCCACAACTTCGAGTGTAAAGTCTCCGATTGTAACGGGAGTTGGTGCTACATGGGTATTTGACATGATCTTCGTCTTATCCATGTTCATCTTTAGACCAACTCGCTCGGAGGCTTTACTGAGCGATATAGTACGAGTAAATAAAGTTTCACTACGTATACTTGTATTTTATGCTAAGTAATCAGATTCATGTCTCTCGTGTAGACATATCAAAACCAATGTGAACGACTATCTTAAAACAATGAAATAAAACGGCTAACAATGGCTTTTATAAAATCGTGACCATAATTCGGTATCGGTAGGTACGATGGGGAGGAGGTGAAAAAGTAGACATGATGATACTCGCATGATTTGTAGATGAACCCTGTTAGAATACAATCGCTGCTTCCACAGTTAATTTTTTTACTTGCAAAATAAATAACTTGATTTGATATAACATCCCTGCATGCTGTATGTATGACTCATGGTCGTACACGGTACCCGTGAGCATTGCGAGAGACTTTAACCACGCATTTCTGAGCTCAAAAAAAGGAAGAAACATTAAGTATATGGCTTTAGTTGTAAAGCGCCAAAAAAAAATTTTTTTTCACTTTTTTGGAAGGCTTTTCTACATAAAAAGTAAATGTCATTAGAAAAAAGTTAAGGAAAAAGTAAATTGCTACATTTTATCTCGTAAAAACTAGTTCATGCAAAGTGTTTCTTAGGTATTTGATATCAGTCAATAAGAGATGTCTAGACTATGCCCCATACTGGTGAGATCACCATCAAAAAAGCATTTTACACTGAGTTAAAAATTAAAATGTTATTTTTTGTAAGTAGTATTTACTCTGAAACTATGGCGAATTTCGGAAAAGTTTATAGGACTTTTTTTTCTCTAAATATCATCATTAATACACTGTTAAAGTCTCTCGCAATGCTCACGGGCACCGGTATATAGAAAAGTGACATTGTAAATTAAAGTCCGTTACTGGAATTTGAATGATTTACCTAAATCGTTCTGATAAAACAACGTAATTTTCAGTTAAACTGTCGTAATAGATTTAGGATCGCTTCCACATTCCACTAGTTCCGTAACCCCTTGGTATAAGAAAGTCCTGTGACGTCATACGACCTGAAACGTAAAAAAATGTGGATGACGTAAGATTTATTGAATGAATCAAACGAATGCAACGGAAAAGTAGGGAGAGCAAATATACCGAAAACATGTGCTTACACTATTGCACCCTATTACGAGTACAAAGAAGTAAGATGCAAAATCGTAAACAAATCTTTGACGTGGACTTTACAAAATGCTACATTTAACTATATTTAACGTAAAACTCGCTTGAGACGATTTTAAAGGGACTCAGTCAATAATGCGTTTTAAGCGGGAAAGCGTATTATGCGGGACTGTTTTGCAGGACCTCAAGATACAGGGACTGATATAAAAAAGCGTATTATGCGTTAAATCGTATAAAACGGGTTCTGCTGCACAGAAAATCGCGTCTTAAGCTGAAAAGCGTTTTATGCCGGCCCGTTTTGCGTGACTTCTACTGTATAGTGTAACCCTGTGATACCTAGTTTCTGAAGTTGATAAGTGCATTGTAATGTAGAAAAATATGAAAGATCTTTATTCTTCTACATTGTAGAGGAATACTTAAATAAATGATCTTTCATCTTTGTCTAGTGTCGAAGTAAATACATACTCAATTATGTAGCTATAGCCGGACATATACCGAGTGTATATCACTGTTGATTGCAATTACTTCATTGCGTGAACATGATTTATTAACTCTGCCCACTGAGCCGGATTACTTGGTAATTAATTAATTGAACGGTTTTTAATTCCTTTTAGCGGTTTGCGCATACGAACTGTTTTATATAGGTACATGATAGGTACATTTGTAGTCTTGTAATTTGCGGGATACTGGACAATGTAGGTCGCTGCATGCGTTAGATATTTTTCATCACACGTGCAGGTGTAGCAAGGAAAAATCGCGTTCCTCGAACCTTCAGGTTATACGTCTATTTTCGGTACTAAGTGCCACAGCGCCATCTGTCGAGTCTGGAGTCGAGTTATTCTGTCAGCGTTAATCCCCGAACAAAATATTAGAAACTAGAATTTAGTGTTTGTGGTGACCGATAGATGACGCTAGTGCTTTAAGCTGAAATAAGGGAACGCGATTTTGTATAGGCATTGTCGATCCATGTCTTAATCATCCTTGAGGTGTAGCGAGATTAATAATAATGGCTTATTGTCTACGGAGTATTTGACTTTTTAATAATCTTATTTAACATTTATCAAACTAATTTTTTTTACAAATGTATTGAAAAAAAAACTGGATTAATATTGCAAACTGAGGATAAGAATATTGCAAACTCGAGTCAAGGGGCTGACAACAGCTAAATTCCCTCCCTAACTTTTTCAGCGCGAGTGAAAGAGAAATACTGTGTTACGATTAGTATGGGAGCTCATTGCAAATTTTGCTGAATGATGAATTAAAAAAAAAACTACGCATTCATTGAGAAATATAAAACAACGAAGTTTTTAGTATTAGTGCGGTGGAATTTTGTCCTTAGTTACAGACGTATAAGTCAAGAAACTAAAGACATACGACTGTTTAAAGCAAATTTTAAGATGTAACTTTGGAATTATTTTCTATCGAGCCGATTTCGTCCAATCGTGTATCGGAATTAACGAAGTTCTTCTAAATATAACGAATAATAACATATATTTTTTTTAATTTCTCAAAACAAGTAGTTATAGCTAAAACACTGTTTGAGTAAAGTCAATTTGAAGGTCATCGGGGGTTGTCAGCCTCTCTAATAGACTTTCGTTCGCAACGCAATATTAATGTAAACTCCAACATTGTAGGATTGAAAACGAAGCTTTGATTTCAACCTGCATGACACCATAACTTTGTTGTCAGTAAACCACACATTTTTTCTTACAGTTACACTGTGTCATAAATATACTTACATTGAAAACGTAATCATCGTAGCAGTACTAGTAGTAGGTAGGTTTTTACAAGTAAGTAGTTAGGTACAGTATCTGACGTAATTTTAGTTCAATGTACACATTATCCTAAAATGTAACTATTGTTTGATTCATTTGTACGGCACGTTCAACATTATTGTACAAAAATATTAAACATTTATTATATTAGGTTCAGGATTTGTACGGGCATGTGCGGATTTTTGACCCTTTGTCCGGTTGGCTCCCGGACTTGGAAGGTGTCCGGATTTTTGGAAGTTACTTATTTTTAATTGAATTAAATTAAATTGAATAGCCATTTATTTCGGGCAAAGCCCATAAAAGTGTTATTACAAAACTTACAGAACTATTGTTAGGCAAAAGTCAGAAACACAAAAACGAAGCACAGAAAACAGCACAGAGACATAACCGGATGAGCAAAAAACAATAATAGTAAAAATAAAAATAAAATAATAATAAAAATTAAATTATCAATTGAATCAAGTAATGAAAATATAGTCGACTCGCAATTAATATATATAAATTATTTGCATTATTAACTAGGATTTGTAACAGATTTTTATATTTATGATTGATCAATTCTAAGTTACTTCATTGAAAAAATAAAAAATCGTTTTTAATGAATGAAATGATGAATGTAAACACTCAACAAGAAACAAGTTAAAGTTACGCCAATTCTCTGTTACAAAAAATGTCATGACTTTCAGGCGAATGTCAGGACTTTTATCAGGACATTTCATTTTTCCATATGGTAACCCTAACCCTAAATGACCCAACCATTAAAGTCCTTGACCGTACTTAAAAAAGAGAATACCTATTTGTTCAAATAAAATCAAGTGAGTTGCCGGCCTAATGTCTCATCATCGGTTGACGCCGTAAAGCTGCGTACCAAGTAGCTGTAAAATTTTATGAACCCATTAATTAATTAATAAAAAAATAAAATAAAATAATTTATTAATTCATTATTTATGAATTAATTAATTCATGAATATTCAGTCAGTAGCATAGCGGGTCCTCCACTTGCCAGAAAGTCGTGTCAAAATTATTTATTAGCTACCTACTTAGTTGTGAAATTGCATGGACACATTATGTTATGTTGTAAGGGAATTGGGAACGCAGTATAATTTCTATCGAACGTGACAATGTAAGCAGCATACAGCTTCAACCAGAGACCAACAAGACCACGAAAAAAGCTTCAAGTGATATCAAATCGACACTCCATCCGTACCGCCGTATATTGGTTAAGGGCCAACCCTAGCTGGCGCGGTTGCACGGAGCGCGCGCACGTGTGTGTGCACGGGTGCACTGTCAGTAATAATGACATTATTTTTCTACTCGTCCTTCTCACCGTTCATATACATAGAAAAGGACGGGTAAAGAAATAATTTCATTATTATTGACAGTGTCTGGTGGCCTTATGAGCGGCGCTAACTGGTGCGGACGCCTGCGACGGATTTTTCCATTATTTTTAGTATTTGTTTGTACCCGCGTGCGGGCACCCGCTTTGTGCAACCGCGCCAGATAGCGTACGCCCTAAAACAGCAAACTTTTTTTAGTCATGCTCCCCTGCTGCCTAAACTGAAATTCCCACGCCCACCTCGCTTCGATGCAAGGAAACGGAAGTAAATGGTCTAGATAGCCCTGTTCAAATTTCTCGAGGCGCCGCACCCCCTTTAGAATGTGATAGCGCCCCCCACTTTGAAAACCCCTGCCCTAAAACAAATATATGGTGGTCGGCAGGAGCATAGAGCGATATCGCTCGGAGCGTTTTGCCGTGGCAAAAGCAAAGGCCGAATAACTGAAGCACCAGCAGTCAAATACTTCCTGTACTTACAACCCCGCCATTTTTTTTCAGATATGTGCGCTAGCCAAACAACTAGACATGTCGGAGCGGCAGGTCGAGCGGTGGTGGCGCCTCCGTCGCTCCCAGGACAAGCCCTCCACGCTCGTTAAGTTTTGCGAGAACGCCTGGCGATGCACATTCTACCTGTATAACTTCTCTTTCGGCATGTTTATACTTTGGGACAAGGACTGGCTGTGGGAGATAGATAATTGTTACATCGGGTATCCGCATCAGGTGAGCACAGCTTTATATGAGCGATCATTTTATCTGTCACGTGGCTCTTTGCATGGCGCGAATTTGGTTTCTGACCGATCATGGTGCGTGCCAAACGCCGCAGTTTTTAATATATTGTCCGCCTAGCACTATCATGTGCTAGGCGGACAATATATTATATACATGATATTTGCTTTTACTAAACCTCAGCTGCTTTGTCGAAATGTTAAAAGTCTGATTGTTGTTAGAGACGCAGGTTTGAACCAATTCGCAACCAAATGGAATTTTAGAGCGGTAGTCAGGCGTAACCCTTTCCGATCATAATGGAACTTTAAAGCGGTGGTCCCAAAACAATGCCGTCCTACACTAGTCAAGTTCTGTACAACTTTCTTTGGAATGTTAATACACACAGTGTAGTGCGTTGATGCCAACAAAACTGAACAAGGGCAAGTGAATGATGAGATGAAGACCCATCGTTAGTAAAAAAACTTCAAGTCTACAAGTCATTTTTGAGTATTTCTTAGCAGACTTTTGTAACGTTAAATAAAGAAAGACGGATTATATTTATGTACTTAGAAATGATAAAAAGAATTTTAACTGTCTGCATTTCTTATTGACATAACAAATCAGCTACTTAATAACAATTTTAAGATGTATTTTTCTTAAATACTTTACCTATACATTGATATGTTTATCATAATGAGTGGCACTGACTGACCTTGACTCGGTATTCTTATAAACTAAACGTGTTTATATAATATTTCTACAAAATATTTGCTTTAAAGCATTCATTCACATTAACTTGAAGCTTCCACGGTTGTTCCAGTTCCAGGGTTCTTTGCACACACTAAATAATGATTTCATTAATAAAACAAGATTTTACCGCGGTTTTCCTCTAAAAGGAAAAAGAAAGAATTTATTACTACTGTGCATTTAATGTTAAAATTAAAATTAACATTAATATCAGTGTGTCAATGAAGATGCCTGATAACGTTTGTAAATCCAAAAAAAAATTGCCTAAGAATTTACTACGATGGTAATCACGTAATGCCAAGATAAGCCTTTATCTTGTGTCCTTTGAAGTTTGAATGAGGGGATTATCTTTAGTGCTCTTTTATATTGACTTAAAATCATTTAGTAACGCATTTATAGAATGACAAGGGTCTAAATCTTGAGAACAGTTTTTTTTTAACCTTTTGACCGCCAGGCATTGAACAAAAATGACGCGCCACCGACGCCACGTAATCGCGTTTTGTCAAGCGAAATTGAACTTTGCGGAAGCCCGCGTAGGTCCCTATTGCATTACAAAGCCTGTCGGCTGTAGCCGTCGTTGGCGTCCATGGCACAACTTTTTGATGTCGGCCACAGCCGACTGTGGCGGTCAATAGGTTAATCTTAGGCTATGACAAGATAACTGTCCTGCCAATATAATTTTACGGTTTTCAGTTATTATACAAGCACTTATTATTACTTATTGTAATGGGATACCTGTTACACCTACGTGAGAATGGATATGATACAGTCATATTATTATAAGTTTCACTTATGGTGTACTGCTATCTCGCCGAAATATTTTTCGCCTAATTTCATTTCCCAACCAACTTATTGCAGTACTTTTACTTGGCAAACTAATGCTTAGCATATTATTATTTCGCAAACTTTTTATTTCACCACAATAATACTTAGCAGATTTTCATTTTACCACGAGTAATGTTGCAAAGTAGTCAAGAAGCCAATGTTTTAGTAAAGCTAATTATTTATGGTCAACTAACGTTTGCCCAAATTTAAACTTCGCATACTTTTTATTTGATTACAAGAATATTTAGCAGAGAATCATTAAGGCAAATAATCACTAAGCAAATGTTTCATTAAAGCTTACTATTTATTGTAAATCACGTTTGCCCAAATTTAAACATCGCATACTTACCTTGGACATTTTGAAGCCTACCGTGGCTATTTTTTATCAAAAGTATCTACAGTCACCAAAACTATCAGCTTGGCACCTCTGCATACATATTTCTAAGGGTTTAAAAAAATTAGAACTGCGATCCCCAAAAACTAGACATGTCACCAGAAAAATATGTTAGTTTTGGTTATACCTGCGACTGCCAAAGACACGATATGTCACTAGAAAGTAGGTTAGGTTAAGTTACAACTGCGACCCCCACAAACACGACTTGTCACCAAAAACGTAGGTTAGGTTAGGTTAGAACTGTGACCCCCACAAACACGACATATCACTAGAAAATTAGGTTAGGTTAGAACTGCGACCCCCACAGACACGACTTGTCACCAGAAACATAGGTTAAGTTAGAACTGCGACACCCACAGAAACGACATGTCACTAGAAAAGTAGGTTAGGTTAGGTTAGAACTGCGACCCCCACAGACACGACTTGTCACCAGAAACGTAGGTTAGGTTAAGGTAGAACTGCAACCCCCTCAAACACGACATGTCACTAGAAAAGTAGGTTAGGTTAAAACTGCGACCCCCACAGACACGACTTGTCAACAGAAACGTAGGTTAGGTTAGAACTGCGACCCCCAGAGACATGACTTGTCACCGGAAACGTAGGTTAGGTTAGAACTGCGACCCCCACAGACACGACATGTCACCAGAAAAGTAGGTTAGGTTAGGGTAGAACTGCGATAAGCCATAGACACGACTTGTCACCAGAAGCGTAGGTTAGGTTAGATTAGAACTGCGACCCCCACAGACCCCACTTTCGCCAGAAAAGTACCCATACGAGTTAAGTTAAGCTGTGTTATTAATTTTTACCTGAAAATAATTTGACTCGCTCATCACAACAAAGAAGTACACTTTAAATAATACAAATCCAGACGATTTAATACTTTCGTTACGTATCACATTGACACACATAAACTGAATGATTGAAATTGTTATGGAATGTAGTAAACAAAAGTACTACCTTCACCATTGAACTGCACAGCACGCAAAACTACCTACATAACGAAATATAATGCTAATGTAATTTGCACCATAAGTACTACAAGATTAGGGTATATTAGTATTATGCATCATAATATTATGAGAAAAATAACTTATGGCAATCAATACATTCGACAAAACAATAACAGGCATTTTGAAACATGACCAAGTAAATATTTTGCCAAATAATATACTCTGTACCTTTAGGTATTTAAATAAAAGTAAATAAGATCTACCCTCAAATGGCTCCTTAAGCCAGTTGAGGGTAGATGAAAACATTACACGATCAAATAATATTGGTTAAAGCCAGGTCGTTAAGTGACAGATCCAGGCAATTTTGTATTTGATTGGTTAACCAATAAAAGTTGTAACTACCCGAAAATGTAAAAATTGTTTGTTTACTTTTATTTAAATACCTAAAGACATAGAGTATAATATTCTAAATAATTATTTGCGATATGATATATATGCGAAAAACTGGTTTGCCATCTGATGATTCTGCCAAATGAAACTATGGGAAAAATAGTTTGGGAAGTGATAATTTGCCATAAAATTTTCGGCCACATATTAGTAAACCTTCACTTATTGGTTATATTATGCCACTACATACACTGCTTTATCTACACTCATATTATAAATCCTAAATGACGTGTTCGGAAACCATAGAATGACCGCCATTGCACCGCCATGGCCAACTCGATTGTGCCGGCGGTCGGAGAGGAGGGCAGGATTGACATTATGTTATCAAATTCGATGTTCCAAATTTGAAACTCATAACTTAACAATATTTGAGCATATAAAGTTAAAATTACGTTACTGCCACAGATAAAAAGCTTATCATAGTAAAATCGGTTCTGGTAATGCCTGGCCATGCCCAATGCCTACCGTTTTTTAACACATTTTAGAGAAATTACAATGCGAGTGTAGATAAAATATTTTTTTCTGCAATTTAACTACATAACTAAATAGCGGCATGCAAAATACACCTTATATCTAAATTTTATTAAAATTAGTCTTACGAGTATATCTAGTTTCCGAGTAAAATGGCTCTGACATACGGACGGGCGGACCGACGGACATGACGAAACTATAAGGGAACCCTCAAAAGGAAATACGCAGTAACGTTCTATACTGCTGATAAGACTGTTGGAATCGGTATCGTCATCGGTTCGCCGAAGCGCCCAGCCCACATGGTCAATGTGCTGGAGATAAGCTAATTTTCAAAGAAATAAAGTATAAGTGCACTTAGTGCACTGTGCAAAGTGCAATGCATCTGGTCGGTTGTGGTCTTGTGTAATCTGTACCGATCCAAAAAAAGTTTAATGTTTTCGCTGAAAGATTTAGGATGGGTTGCACCACGCATAACTAACGAAGTGATCAACGTTAAATATGGCGACGAAGCTGTCAACCCATAGAAAACTGTCAAACTTTTCATACAAGATTTTTTTAACGATGATGTTGACGATAACCGACGCTTTGGTACAACCGACCCTTAATCTACTATATGCGGAGGTGACTTTAAAAGAATGTAAAGAAAAAAATTACGATGTAAATGAAAATGACTATAATTACTTCCTGAGTTATGGATTTATATTTGATACTAGATTCAACTGTGTCGATTTGTGTAATCGAACGAGCGGAGCGTAAGCGAAGTGAAGTTCTTACAGACAACTTCGGACCATGGATTTATATGAAGCGGATCTAATTCTTACACTTTTTCCCTAACCACAGTTGAACCTTATTACCGAGCAAAACAGTCGTTCATAGGTGACTCGTAAAAAGTAGTAAAAACGGTCCGATAGAGAGCATAATAGTAGGGGGCGGTGTCTCACTCGCACTCGTTACAAAATTGTCACATTTGACACATATTGACATTTTGATTGTCTGATGACGTCATTACCTCCTTAGTCAAAACGAGACACAGTCCCCTAGATAACCTTCTCTTTCGGCCTCACATTGTGACCGAAGTATTCGATCCACTTCATATAAATCCATGCTTCGGACACAACAGAACTATCAGCTTGCTAACTGTCACGTCCGTGCATTTTGATTTTTAGTGTTAGTTCCGCGATAATTTTAGTAGCGTTTTTCTGTCCTACATGAAATTTGTTGGGGTTGTAGCAGATATACTTATAATTTGAGAGTTCGTATATGAGCAGGATCGATCAAGGGGTTATGGAGCTAGAAGGTAAAAACGATCTTCATAAGGGTATTGTTATATTGGTCAACTCGTTTACATTACACGTAAATCGCGAGCTATCAGTGCGAGGCGAACTACGAGTAATATTATTTATTAAATCCAACTCCTTCCAGGGCTTAACCAACGACGTATGGTGGTACTACATGATCTCCTCCGCCTTCTACTGGTCCCTGACCATGTCGCAGTTCTGGGACGTGCGGCGCAAGGACTTCTGGCAGATGTTTGTCCACCACCTGGCGACGATAATGCTGCTGTCTTTCAGCTGGGCTTGTAACCTGCATAGGATCGGAACCCTTGTGTTGCTGACGCATGATTGCGCGGATATATTCCTTGAGGTAAGGGCTTTCTGTTGACTGAGAGGTTTAACGAGAATCCTGGATCGGTTCACGGATTTAGTTTCTTTTTAATTTAGTTTAGTCTTAAAGGCTACTTTAAAAAAAGGATTCGCGATGGGATTGAGTAAAAATATATCACGATATTCTCGTAAAATATGAGATTGAGTGACATTTAGTCTTATTATCCAATGAGATACAAAAAATATATGTCTCAAGTGTGGAATAGCGCTGGATCTAAATTGGTTTTTAAATGGACCTACGTCAATCACCAACGATTTATTAATGCATAATTATTTTTTTCATGTTTTTTTTAAAGTGGGGCATTCCACTCATACAATAGATTGTTATTAAATCAAATACAAACCTTGAAAACATTGAAAAAATAATCAACCTAGCAGGACTTGAACCTAACTCTAGTAGTTAGCACCTAGATGTCGCTTACCGCTGCTGTAAAAGCCGATGTAGATCACAATAAATGCAAAAAAATTATTGAAAGCATTGAAAATTTCGCAACTTAGTAACATGACCCATAGCTTAATTGGTAAAGCGATCGAGCCCCGGCAAGGCATATCGATGCAGGTTCAAGTCCTGCTGGGTTGATTATTTTTTCAATGTTTTCAATGTTTGTATTTGATTTAATAACGATTTATTAATGGTTGAAAATGATTTATACTCGTTACATTTGTCAGTGCCGCTGGCCTTATGGGTGGGCGAAGGGGGCGCCGGAGTCAGAGGGGCGCCCGGGGCCTCATAGGGCGAATTTCTTATAGCCTGAATTATTGTGCCTGGCGCCCAAAGCAGTTCGCCCAGGGCGCCAGGATAGTTAAGGCCGGCCCTGACATTAGCCTCCATTACTAGTCATTCATTTTGCATTATCCAAAGTAATGTAGCGTTTGGAACGTGTCTGAAAATTGTCCTTTTAATGGATTTGTTTACATGGCCTATCAACTTGTTAAAATTTAGACACCATGATCATAATCTGTTCTGTGTTTAAAGAGACGAACACAGACATATTTACTCACCAGGCCATAATTAGGATCCATAACCATTCCATATGTCATAATCGTTTTGTGGAATAAAGATCCTAGCCATAGCAACCCACCAGGGATTGGAACCGGTTTTTACCATTTTTGAAACATCTTATTAATTACTTAATTTTAATTTGCTCTTACTAACCTATTTGAAGCAAACAAAAATTTACTGCGATTAGCCTTAACCGGTAAGCGGTAACCATAAGATTAACCGGTTAATTTATATGAGAAAGTTAACCGGTTCCGAGCCATGGTACCCACGTGAGATGTTTGATTGCAGCAAGCGACCGTTGCGACGCGCCTGTGGCGCCGCCGAACATTTGTGAGTCTCGACCCTATGTGACATGCCACTTACCGCCAATTACATGTGTACAACCGATTTTATATACAATTTAGCATCTAAGAGTAGTATTCAGAGTGCACGGCATCGGCGGAACTTACTTTTAGAGTGTTATTCAGAAATAATGCCGAAATTATGTTTCTCTGTGAACTTGACTCTGAGATCATCCCAATCGGAATCGTTAGCATTCCGGGTGCATTAGAAAGATGCAGATTTGTCATATCTTTTAAATTACGATTTAGATTTATTTTTATTTTGTGTAAAACAGTCCTAAAACCTTTGATAGAAAAAAGATTTAAAATGCTGGTGCTTCTTAGTTGGGATATCCAGAAAAGTTATGTTCTGCGTGAAACCGGTAAAAAAATTCAATCAAGCCTCTGTTTCACCGATGTAATCAAGTGACAATGACAATTTGCCCTAATTACATCTTTGGGTCAACGCCAATTATTCACAATAGATACCAGGTGTTGTAGAAAATAAAGCACAGTGAAATCTTTTACCATCAAATACCGTAATATTGTTGGTATTTTGAACTTATCTTCTTATTGATTGACTTAAAATGAAAATTTTTTATCTACTTACACATTGATATACGAAGTTAATGTATGAGAAATCAGATCCCTGTAAACTGTCACCTTATTCAACGTTCAGCAATAGCTCTATACATTAACATATAAACGACATTTATTTCGTTTTGCTATTTTGGGGTTGGATTGGACCATCGCATTCCATAGACAATAGCTAAACGTTAAAAAAGATAGGAAGAATATTTTGATGTCCATTTATCATTCACAAAGATCTCGATGTATCGTAGCTTTCCTCGTTTTATTTGTAGTTCATGTGTACCGAATTGTCATTGTCAAAGTCAATCGCCGAAATAATTGGCCTGATTGATAATTCGGTTAAAAGAATCGATGTAATTTGTGATTTTCTTTGTCGCTTTGTTTGTCTTGTTGTTGCTGTGACCGCTGAATGAACGTTATCCCTCTCACTTCCTAGTCGAGTGACACAGAGAACACCAGTAGTTTAAACGTTGAATGGTGTATGTTGTAAGTAGTTATATGAAATCGGTTGGAATCAATCATTTGCCCAATAACCTCGCCTAATGTTACTCAGTAACACATGTGGTGGTTTCTTCAAAGTCTAATCATTCATGCAGGTAATTAATAGGAGGCATTTTATTTTAATAGGAAGAATGCAGTTTTGAGATACTTACTTCGCCTAATGAGATCTGGTGTTCTTGGCTATACTGTCTACTATAAGTAATTAAAATTTATATTTTTAAAATAACAGGTATTTATTATTGAAAATAATAATTAACCAATATGACTTTTATTATTAAGATTCGTTTCTTTTTTATCTTATTTTCCGTTTAGAAATACTAAGAAAATCAGCCAAAAAATAAGCTTTAGAATGTAAGTAAAATATTACTGACTGCGCCAGTTACATTAGTGAATTTAATAACAATTGTATTATTTTGCAGTAGAAGGTAAGGTTTTTTCTATTATTAACTAGCCGAATAAAGCGTTACCGTTATAATACTCATAATGCGTATTTAAAAAATATTTTACGGAATCTTCGCTTATTGTTACGCCTACCAAGTTAATGATTTTATAATTTATTCCTGTTATTATTATAAACGTGAATTTATATTTGAAACTGTTAATTTAAGTATTTTTTATATTTATATACAATTAACGCTTATAACAGAGTTTACTGGGTGTATGATTGGATCTAAGGCAGCCCTGCTTGGAACTAGGTGCGGACGAGTGTGCATGTTTACTCACATACATATTCTCGTAAGATACCATCGAAACGTTACTTTTGACAGTATAAACGACCGATTCGAACTCAGTAGTTACTACTGATATTTTCAATTAATTATATATTAACATTAAAAACAGCTTGCAAATAAAGTATTGGAAGTCTTACGAGAACATGATACCGGATTACTGTGGCAAGGTGAGCATGCCTTTAAGCCGCGTCTTAAGGGAGAGGAAGAACTGTATTGCATGTTAGATTAGAGATCCTTGCAAGCTGTAAAAATCTCAGTTAATTTTGGATTAATTGTATTACGACTCAATACGTCAAAACACTCCTTACCTTGGTGGACGTCTACAGATCTCTAGTGATGTAATCAGTAAACAAGAAGACCATGTGACTCTGTCATTCAATTAATGAGGGATTAAATTTTGTATCTATGGAATGTCATTGGTCAAACGATTATAGCACGTAATTTTCTGGTTTACATTCTTTAAAGATCCATATGATATACAGAAGCGCTTAATAGTCTATGTCATAGCGCCAGACTTTTTTGCAAAGAAGCAAACAAAAAGAACGAAAGAAACATTTTATTCTCAAAAAGCACACATTACAGAACAAAAAAAGGAAAGATTACAAAACTAAAACACAAAACAGAAACATTAAAAAGTTGAAAAAGTAACACTTTAAAAAGAATGCAATGCAACCGGTAATTATTTAGTATGAGAATCCATACTAATATTATAAATGGGAAAGTGTATGTGTTTGTTTGTTTGTCCGTCTTTCACGGCAAAACGGGGCGACGAATTGACGTGATTTTTTAAGTGGAGATAGTTGAAGGGATGGAGAGTGACATAGGCTACTTTTTGTCTCTTTCTAACCCCCCACTTCCCTAAAATGGGGGGTGGAAGTTTGTATGGAGCATTCCGGGGGGCAAAGGGGAACCGTGTTACCCCGAATTTAACGCGAGCGAAGCCGCGGGCAAAAGCTAGTTATCACTAATTAAACCATACAAATTTTTACAGGTTTTTATTCCCTAGCTAAAAGTATAATAGTAATCGAGCAGGTCACAAGGATCTTTAAAGTCCCACCGCCGTACATTATAACATATAAGGTTGCTATCTATCTATCTGATCTTTACAGGCGGCTAAGGCAACGAAGTACGCCGGCTACCAGCGGTTCTGTGACTGTGTGTTCGCCGTGTTCACTCTGCTTTGGATCGTGACCAGGCTAGGGGTATACCCCTTCTATATTATTTGGAGGTGAGACATTTATAGCTTTATCAGTTTCGCACGGCAGTCGTAACAACAACTACCTGGGACATTCATGGTTCAATGAATAATGATAAGTGTCCTTTTCTAGTAAGTGTTGGAGAGTGGGACAGCACTTATAATAAAATTACGGCTAAGGTCATAAAGATGGATTTTAGGTTTTTATTTCTGCACGTACGTGTATAAAGGCTTTTTTACACACTAAATATCAGAATGGAAGCATGCAAATATTGTTTTTGGCCCTCTACGGTAAAAATGAGGAATGGTAAAAATGGAAGGTTATTTGAACTATTTACATAAACAATAAAGAGAATTTAAGTTAAATAAAAAAACTGCCATCGCAAGTTACAATTTGCTAGGGTGCGATACAGATTTTGTATGAAAGAACCGGAAAATTACCGGTTCCGACCATATGGAATTGGAAATAGGGAATGCAAACCGGTTATTTTTAGTACGAAAATAACTGTTTGTTTAACCGGTTATTTTAATGAAATTGCGTACTCTAATCGGAATCTATAGTATGCCCTACAATTAACATCTTACCGTATATTTCCAGCACAGTAATCCGCGCGCCAATGTTGATCCCCATGTTCCCGGCATACTACATCTTCAATTCCCTGCTGTGCCTTCTATTAGCCCTGCATATGCTCTGGACGTGGCTAATCCTGCAAGTTGTCTATAAGACCATCAAGGCTGGCCAGGTAACCGGATTTAAATGACGTTTTTAATTTTTTTATTGTCCCTACTGTTAGCTTTGCATGTCTTCTAGAAGATTCTACAAGTCGCCTGTAAGGTTATCAAGGCATGATCAGATTTACCGGTTAACAAGTGATATTTCGTTATGTGGCTTCGGATTTATTATTTTACTTATCTGTATATTATACCCGTTTTATTTTAAATAATAATACAGTGTTTTTTTTTCGGTTTACAATTTTACCGTTTAATATATATGTGTGTCATAGATCAATCAAATATATCAGTAAAGATAATTTGGACGTGTTGTATTTCCAGATGGAGGGTGATATTCGCAGTTCGAGTTCAGACATCAGCGATAGTTCGCACTACTCGAATCACAGCACGCCCAACCGGGTCAACAATAAAAAGTAATGGTGTTTTTCTTCAACATCTGTTAAATTGTAATATTTGCTTTAGTTAAGAAGACATTAACGGTTCCCTAACTATGAGCGATGTATATTAACAAATTTTTTTATGAATCAGGTGTCTATACTACTATTGTAAACAATATATAGTTATATACCCTATTTTTTTTAATCCAGAATTAATTACACAGTATATATGATAAAAACAAATCTTCGCCAGCCTGCGAGTCAGTTTGTTGCTGAACATCTGCACTCGGCACATTTTCTTATCTACTTTTACACATTTGTTTATTGGTATAAAATATTTATAATATAGGTATTTAGTGTCTATTTTTAATATTTTTATACCATCGATTAGATTGCTTACCATAATGGCCTTCTTTAGTATTATGACTGTATATTCATTTGTATGTTTATCTTCCAGAGACACATAAGGCACGGCGCGACTGACTTCTCGCCTCACGACATGGTTGTACCTACCGCACACCGGCTACTACCTCTATAACACAGTAAGCTATAGAGATTATTTAAAACCGGTTTATCCCTGCACCTTGTAAAAACCGGTTTTATCAAAATACCGGTTTAGGAGAATAACGACTCCGCTTTGTCTCTGGGACGCTACAATTATGCTAATCTTGTTAAAATTTTCGCCACTTTGTTGTATCTGTATTAGTATACTTTAAGTAAATTAAAGTTAAGCGGTACTTTTTTTACTATATCCGATTGATAAAAACAATTGGAGTTAACCCATTATTTTTACATATTACTTTGTTGTACTTAAAACGTAATTTTTTTTAATACCTCGTACGCGTAACTACACATAGATAGAATAGTCTGTATTTCAATATTATCTATTTATAACTGTGATAAAACGGCTGGTGTCGCGGTATATTTAATCAAGTATCTACTCAGATACCAGATTTTTATAATCTAAATATGTAATTATAATACTTAAACGGCTATGACATAATGTCTACTAGGACACAAATTCTAGGTAGGTATCAAGGATGACTAAGACATGGGTGGACAATGCCTATACAAAATCGCGTTCCTCGAACCTTCAACTCCAGACTCAACAGATGGCGCTCTGGCACATTGTACCGGTAACATTCGTATAGGAATGTTACCGGTACAATGTGCCACAGCGCCATCTGTTGAGTCTGGAGTCGAGTTATTCTGTTAACGTTAATCGCCGAACAAAATATTAGAAACTAGAATTTATTTATTTAATATTAATTGCACAAAATAAGATGGTACTAATGGCGGATTTCATGCCATACGGCATTCTCTACCAGTCAACCAATGGGCTTAACAGAAAGGTTAAGTAGGAATTTAGTGTTTGTGGTGACCGATAGATGACGCTAGTGCTTTAGCCTGAAATGAGGGAACGCGATTTTGTATAGGCATTGTCAATCCATGTCTTAATTATCCTTGGTAGGTATGATTGATAAAATGAACAAAATTGATCCGTAAGATTTTTAATAATGTTGGTGAGAGAATTATAATAATTATTCATTTAGTTTTAAACTGTTGTCTTTCATATTTTAAAAGGGGTTGGAGTAACTGTATCTATCAATATAAACTGACCTTGATCAGTTTTTATTAAATAGAGACAATTAATAACCAAAAACATATATATTTATTATAAATAGGAATTCGCACGATTGCCTTACCTTGTCAAAGGTATTTCGCATATTATAATTATAAGGCATAATATGTAATACGTTATTAATAGTTAACAATAATTTTCAAATTGGTATTACATTTATTTACGAACTCATAAGTCATGGTGCAGTATACAACAGTATGTAATATATAGTGAACAAACTATTTCTGCGGCCTTCATAGGCCACGCGGAACTATATCTCATATCAGTGTCAGAATTAGATGGACACAAAATGTAGCAGTGACATAAAATGTAGTTTGTCTGTGTTATTATAAGGTTATTACTAATATAAGGCCACTTTTACGCAAATGACCAGCAAAACAACTGCCTAGGAAATATAACAGTTTTCTAGTTGTTTTGTTATTATAGGGTGACTGGACAAATATATTTACAACCGGTTTCATGTTTTACAAAGGTGTGTGCATAACCAGTTTCTACATTTAATCGGTTTTACTTTGTATTTTATGCCAAGAAATCCATTCTACTTGAAATTATCAGAATCGGTAAAATTAATAACACAATAACAAATTTAATGTTATATTACTTATATTACTGCATTAAACAACGAAGCTTAGTTGGCATCTTAAATAAATGAACTGTAAACGTGCTAACATTTGTACTTGTTTTAGTTATTATTATTCTTGACTATCGCGCCTATTTATTAGTATTTACTGCTGATATGCTCTTATAACGTCACAAATTACTGCTGTAGCACTGCACTCTGTGATTATTTTTAAACTACGTGTCTCAATTTTATTCGTTAAGTGACTTAAATTCATATTGAATTTGTTTTGAATGTGTTCTACGGTTTAAAAGTAACTTACTGGCTATCAAACTTAATGAAAAAAAAATATTTGGCCAGTTTTGTAAATAATCTATTGAATGGGACCACGTAGTTGAAATTAGCTAAACGCTACTATGTTTATATATTTTCCTTTCACAAATAATTACAATGAAAAGCGACCTGCACTTTCTTTATACCTACTTAATAATTTCGCGTTGTATTTATCGATATAAAATAATATATTTTCGTTTAGTATATTTAAACCCACCTTTATAATATACTTTTAAAACTACGATGTGTTATATCAATGGCGATAATTAAAATGGGTAATGGTAAACAAAGGAGAAGGGTTATCATCATTCTATATCACTTGGTGTTTTTTTTGCATCTACTTATTTATATTATTTTCGTAAATTTACAAGACGCACTGGTGGCAAAATGGTACGATCGTGTCTTTCCTTACAAGGTTGTATATAAAATGATTAAGCCTTTAATTCCAAAGAGTGAGATAATATTTGGTATGTTATAGTAATAACCGAATTATCTATATTCGTAGAAAACTTTTTTTACTAGGGAATGCAAAATTTACTCATGTTTGTCAAAAAAAAATATCCCTGTCAAAACGGCTTAGAGTATTGAAGATTTGATTACTTATTTTCTTATTGTTCTTGTACGTGCTAGAAAAGATATAATAAAATAAAATAGTCCAGTTAGGTATATTTTGAAAAATGTGTGACCTTATGAACAAAGCTAAAGGGATAGTATGATTATATGATTTCTTTTAACATGTGTCATTATTGTACTTGTTAAAATAATTAGACTAAGATGTAGAGCGGTTTCTAAAGAAGAATTTTTAATTGAGTAAAGTAATGAAGCAGTACTTTACATACATTGGCAAACAGTTTTGTATGCTAGGAGCTGTCAGATTACTCCACACAATTAAGAATTCTACCTTAATAATACTAGATAGACAGACAACTTTGTAGATACTGTAGATAGGTAATTTTATTTAATTCTTAGTTAGTGCCTTTTACACACGCAACACGACAAAAATCATTCCTTTAGAATACGATGTTGATCAAAATTTATATAAAAAAAACTTTCGATAAAACTAAATTAGCCTGTAGATTTTAGGCGCGTGTGTGAAGTAGATGTAAAATTGCTTGTATCGCCTCGTTTGAAAAGGTATCTGCTTACAATTCTTAAAAAGAAGAAAACTGAATAAAAGTTACGAACAATGTTAGAAGAATGTTGTGTTAAGTATATTAGTTTCTTTTGTATTGTTCCATAATATTTTAATTCAGGCTTTCGGGACCGGTTATCGGGACCGGTTAAAAACTCAGTTAACTGAGTTTTTAACCGGTCCCGATCACTAACCGGTTTTTTTTTTTCGAAAAAACTATTCATTAAGTAATCAAAACAATGATCAGTTGACAAATACCTACTTAATTAATATTTTACAAATGCATCACTCACGTAAAAGTACCTACATAATATCAATAAAAATATTTAAATATGTCATGCTAACATCAAATTCATATCATTAAGATAAATATCTACATAGGTGCTATTGCTTATAGGAAAAATACCGTTTAATTGACTTTACGCTATAATGTAGAACTATGCATTTATACTAAATACGGTAGACGATGCAAAAACTTAAAAGAACTTTTACATATTTGGATTTGGTGTTAAAGGGTTGCGGCAACCGAAATGTTGGTAATTTAAATGTGCCTATATTTTTTTTTTATACCTATCATAATACAGTCGAAACCTTTTATAACTACATCAATTATAACGAAATATCGGATGTTACGTCTAAGAAATACACGGATACGGCCTGCCCGAGTCTGTGTTTCCACTTGAGTACAATTTGGGTCTCTTCAAAGCGAGAGTAAATAGGTATCTCATAGGTAAGCGTGATCCACCGTAGACTGCATCATCACTTACCATCAGGTGAGATCGTGGTCAAACGTCTGCCCGTCTGCCTATCCTCCATAAAAAAAATCCCTGGGAAAACTTTTGTATTAAAATAACACCGGTTATTACGGAATATCGGATTTAACGCCAAAATATGCTCTTTGATGTCGTTATAAAAGGTTTCGACTGTATGTATAAATATTTGTGTACAGTGGACGTCAAAGATATGTTTGATTGAAACCTTATTACAAACAGGTAAGGTGCAAAAGTATGTTATTCAATCAAATACAAACATTGAAAACATTGAAAAAATAATGAACCCAGCAGGACTTGAACCTTGCATCGATACGCCTTACCGGGGCTCGATCGCTTTACCAATTAAGCTATGGGTCAACTTAGTCTAAGTTGACGAAATTCTCAATGCCTTCATTCATGTTTGTATTTGATTGAATAACATACTATTGTATAAGTGGAATGCCCCACTTTAAAAACATGTAAAAATAATTATGAAGGTGCAAAAGTGTAAACATATCTTTGACGTCGACTGTACTTATTAAATATTTTCCCAAAATGACATCTAACTGCTACAAACATACTTTAAAGTCCAACTGCTTAGTTCGAAGATTTAGCGATCATTTATTAATATTGTCTTATAAATTTTATTTGTAATGTTTTCATAATCGTTGTTTGCACCGAAGAAGCCTCGCGACGCACTTAGATAACATTAAGTATTATATTAGAACATACGTTATTTATTGTTATGCAAAAACACCCAAAGATATGCTTAAATAAAGCTTAGGAATTGTTATAAAATAAGAATTTTTTAATATAAAGTAGGTAAATTTCATATCGTTATCAAACAAATGTAAATGTAAACGCCTTATTCATAAATGAATTAGAAGCATCATTTTACTTTTTCGACGCCATGACAGATGTGGCACTCATTCATACGCCAAGCCAATAATGAGTTTAGAGTAAAACGTACGGTATCGTATGACGGATATATCCGTCATTGGCGTTGAACCTGCGGTTCGGATATATCCTTCGTTGGCGTCGAAAATGTTAACTATTAATAGTTTGTCCTTATATGTCGTTTTGACAGTTTTGTATGTTAAAAACAGACAAAACATAAAATAACTAAATGAGGCTTTGTAAGACGATTATAAATAAGGAGGTTAGAGCTGATCCGTTGGTTAGTTGTCAATGATGTGCTGCTACCGCCAGGGCCAAACTAGAAATAGTCGCAAACAAGAACTTATTTTTAAATTATTCTATTTTTTTTTTCAAAAATGAGGTCGTGCCATGTATTTTTTTATACTTTCTTTTTTTTCGTAAATTTTTAAGTAATTTTGGAAGATTTCCTGTCACATTTTTGACTGAAATTATATGCCCTATTTCTAAGCTACCAAATGACACTTGTTTACACATGTGCGACAAATATTCCGTCAGATTATGGTAAATTTACTAAGTGTGGCCGAGTTTGGCGCCGTGAAACTTTAAAGGAGTGCAGTTTAAATATGGTTGAGAAGAAATATGTATGGGGGATGATTTGTCGTACTCATCGTACGTGGTTAACGAACACTATTAGGTGTCCAAATAAATTGTATACCTATGCATCTAATGTACACACGTAAGCTTCGTGCGCGAGTTGAAATTCGATAGCTAGTAGCTTTCTCGCTACCGATCTCTTTGCTTAACTCTTTGTTAAGAGTAAGGACTAATAATATTATTAGAAATAATAAGTACAGAAACAAGTACAGAACAAATTCAACGAGAAAATATTATATTGTGAATTACATGTAATTTTTATTTTACTAAATATGTAATTTTTGCTAATCTTAGCTTTTAAGACAAATTTATGAAGTCCAGTATTTCTCGAAACGAAAATTCTGTAAAAAACAAGTTAGAATGAAATTATAGTTGTTTACGTTTTTTTAAAGATTTGTTTAATAATTATGAATGTTATTTCCTATTATTGTTGTTATGTTTTGTTTAAAATACATATAATCATGTTTTAATATACGCCTGCTGTATTGATGACCCATGACGCCTATTTAAAGAATCATAAAGTCTCCGCCATGCTTTTTCCTTACAATTGTGATAAAATTCCATTAAATTAAGCGAAATTGGGTTTTACTTATGTTAAAAAGATAAGAATTTAAAATTCGAAAAGCTTATTTACGTAACCTGTTTGTATAAATACCTGTCTTTATATAGAAAATAATAATTTAGTTTTAGGACGTGGCATGGCGAGGACTTAAACGGTGCACCTCGTTATTGAACGTTATAAATTTTATAATAAGAAAGTGACACAACTGACAATCAATAGCTTTAAAATCTCATATATTTAAGCACCATCAATTTTTAATATTCCTATGTGATGAGAAAATATATGAGATCTCTTTTCTACCTATTTTTTTTTCACGGTTAACCTGACACGCTCTTCCTCGCTGCGCTCGTCGTTTATCAAAGTTTTGAGTCAATTTAATAATCTGCTTTAAAATAATTCTACCAATTAAAACGTTATCATACAAAAAATTGCTAATAGTTAGTTGTCAAAGTGAATCATCTGCGAAATGTTGGTTGGCAAGTGAATTTCGGCGAAAAGACAGAACGTCATAAATAATTTAGTCATACTATCGTGTTCAGGCGCTTTAACCGTGTGTTAAGTATTATAACGAGTTAAATAATCAATGATTTCGTGCCTTTTAAAATGTGTTGTTATTAGGAAAGTTAATATGATTTAAATAATAATGTTACTTATTGATAGTACATACACATTAACGGCCTCCTAGCCTAGTTGGTAGTGACCCTGCCTATGAAGCAGGAGGTCCCGGGTTCGAATCCTGGTCAGGGCATTTATTTGTGTGTTTATCACGGATATTTGTTCCTGAGTTATGGATGTTTTCTATGTATTTAAGTATTTATCTATTATATATATATCGTCGCCTAGTACCCACAACACAAGCCTTATTGAGCTTACCGTGGGACTAGGTTGATTTGTGTAAGATTGTCCCATAATATTCATTTATTTTATTTTTATTTATTTTTTATTATTTTTATACACTAGTTAAGGGTGCTTTTTCACATAGTTTTTTTACACAGGCGGAACCAGGGACCGGAACTACCAAAAAAGAGGTATTAGATCGGGTATCTGATAGGGTTGTTTTTAAAAACTTATACAATTTGGTAAGCACACCGTTGACTTACCCAAAGGTAAGCGCTTACCGAAATCAAAAACCCCGAATGACAAGTGTTTTTAGAATGCGATTAAGCTATTTTAATCTCTATTGCTAAGACATTCGACAGGGAAACCACATTGAATATGATTAACTTGATCAAAACGGTTACCCTATCTTTAGGGTTACCCAATCATAGGGTATCCATATTGCTCGATAAACATTTTATGAAATAGAGAAGTTTTAGGGGGTAAACCCTTATCGAAAAGATTAATCAAATAGAGGGGTTTACTGGTCCCTGGGCGGAACAAACAATATTTGTAATAAGCCAAACTGACTTGACCCTACGTGGAAACAGACGTAGGGTGAAGTCAGTTGGGCTGCATACTTTAGTCTCATTCTACCAATGCCTGATCCACACAACGGGCCAACGTAGGCCAATCTAAATACAGCTGTACGACGAAACGAGATAACAATATCGGTTGCTCCCTCTAACGCATAACTGCGTGCCCATGATGGCCCTTGGTGTAGTGAAGCCATTAAATGGGCCCACGTCGGCCCAATGTGTGGATCAGCCGTAAGACGCCCATACATGTTAACGCTCATCGTTCTCGTATAAAAAAGTCGGTGAAAAGTTTTTATTGTTCAAACTTGATCTCTGCAGTTGCGTTTTGACACTTTGTTTCAAGTATGTATGTATGTATGTAAACACTTTATTGTACAAAACAGTTTACAGAGAAGTGGTTTATATTTTGACTATCAGAAGAATTTCGGTGTTTGTTTATGGTTATATTGCATTTGTATTGAAATATTTATAAATACACAATTCAACACCTCTAGATATGTTTTTTTTTCAACGTGAGAGACATCTAAATTAGGGAATGCAATCGGTTTTATTGTGTAATGGAAAAACCGGTTTTTAACCGGTTAACTGGTTATTTATCATACCAATTTAAAACCGGCTGCATTTCGTAATTGAGATTGACCTAGTAATTTTATAGGGTTATTTTATTAGTTAATAAGGATTCACTATATTGGCTGTGAGGCGGCTTGTCTGACAAAGATTCTGTCCATGTGGCGCCAGCATAGGTTGTACCCACAGACCAGTAATGCGCGTGCGAGCGGCCGCTCCATAGAAAAACAGCAATGTACTTCGGTACTTTCCGTAGGTACGTCAGTCATAATGTCAGTGAAGTTTGTGGAGAATTTTAACCCTGCATTGTATAAAATAATTCAACATCTCTGATACATGATATACCTATTATTATGTATGACTGGTATGAATTAGAATGTGCGAAGAAATTGAAATAACAAACATCTATAGGTAAAAAGGATAGAAGATCGGAGGTGGAAATTATGCGGTCAAAATACAATAGTTACAAGTGTTGAAACCCAGCAAGGAATTAATTAATAAAAGACTTGAGATTTTGGTGTTTATTTATTGTACACATTGCTGAGGTATATCGAGGGAAAACATTACAAAGACTTGTTAAAATAACGGAAGGTAATAGCGGAGTGCTTGGTGCTTGTAGGTAGTGCAGTAAAACACAGCGTAATTTGCATTAACACGTTTAATTTTGCAGATTAAGTAGATTATTTAAAATGCTTAGAAAAAAAATGGAAAAGTAGAAAAATCCACTGCCTCAGGCGAGACTCGAACTCGCGACTCTGGGATACATGCCCATCGCTCTGACCAACTGAGCTACTGAGACACACCTGATGGCTGCGAATTTCTCCACTATATCCCATATGCGTCTTAGGGGGACGCCTAGCGACATCTGCCGAAGACTAAGACTTCTTCGAGTGTAAGACTTCTTCGGCAGATGTCGCTAGGCGTCCCCCTAAGACGCATATGGGATATAGTGGAGAAATTCGCAGCCATCAGGTGTGTCTCAGTAGCTCAGTTGGTCAGAGCGATGGGCATGTATCCCAGAGTCGCGAGTTCGAGTCTCGCCTGAGGCAGTGGATTTTTCTACTTTTCCATTTTTTCTAAGCATTGTGGTATCGTTAGCAGACGTTCTGCTTAATACAAAATTAATTGTAGATTATTTAAAATTAGCAATTTGGTCCTTCGAGCCAGATAGAATGTAATTAAACTAATTAAGAACAATAATCAGATTATTTAAAATTAGCACTTCACATAAAAATGACGATAACGATATCGATATAAAGATATTTCACATTCAATAATTTCCTTAGTATCGTAGACCCGGATAGAATGTAATTAAGAATAATAATCAGATTATATAAAATTAGCACTTCACATAAAAATGACGATAATGATATAGATATAAAGATATTTAACATTCAATAATTTCCTTAGTATCGTAGACGTCTACTTTCCGCACGAAAGAAAAAAAAACGAGGGAGTACTAGCAAAACTTACAAATAAAGACTGCTGGTAATTTGGCTGCGGGGAAAGTAATGGATTAATGAGGCGAGTGATATGGATGGTGACAGATGATTCGCTGGATGAGAGTAGCTTAAATTCAAGAGCCAGGTCTTTGTACGCCCGTCAAATGAGGCAATTAGAATTTTGGGGATTTGGGGTTAATATAAAAAAGCGGATCGCAGATATGTAAGAATGGTAACAATAATATAGAACTAAAGCACGGCAAATAAAATGCGAAGTACCCAATTAAACTCTAGAACACTTCACGGAGCGACACGCCGCTTTCACCTGGTGAACCAAGCGCAATGCGGGCTCAAGTCCTTCGGAGGCGACTGGCGGCCGTATCCTAGAGCGACACTCCGGTTTCACCTGGTGAGCCACGCGAAATGCGGGCTCGAGTCCTTTAGAGGCGACTGGCGGCCGTATTCCAGGGCGATACGCCGGTTTCACCTGGTAAGCCACTCGTAATGCGGGCTCAAGTCCTTTAGAAGCAGCTGGCGGCTGTATCCCAACCGCGACAGGCGATATCCAATATATGCGTTGGACAGTATCGCGGGTCCGGCCGCAAACGCTTGACGCCCCTCCGACGCGGTACACGCACGCACTTGGCGTTGGATATCACAAAATACTAATTCCAATCACGCCCAAAAAAAAATCAAACTCAGATTAAAATAGGAAAAAT
This sequence comes from Pammene aurita, assembly GCA_947086415.1. Taxonomy (NCBI): domain Eukaryota; kingdom Metazoa; phylum Arthropoda; class Insecta; order Lepidoptera; family Tortricidae; genus Pammene; species Pammene aurita. Next base: position 5,536,047 of record OX352307.1, read on the forward strand.
GGGACATCAGAAATGGATTATGACAACTGCACAGCTCGAGGTTCACAATCTATCTGTCTTCTCGACTAAAACAAAAACTATTCCAAACTCCTACAAAATTTGAATTTAAAATTGATGCGAATATCCTCTTTTCTTAGTCGTCAGCTTCTTTCAAAATAAAAAAGGACACATGATATGGTGATCATATTTTGATATCGGCGCTACCTATCTATAAGTAGACGAACCACGATCTAATCTACCCTGACTCGCGCAACTTGGCCGGTAAACAAACTAATCGCGCGGATAGTCCCAAGGGACGCCGTGAGATGTAGCTGGCGTTCTTTCGGCATGCTACAGTAGGTACTGCTTGTTAAACCTGATTTTTACCGCTTTCTTTCGACAATATTGAGCACCAAACTATCTTGGACTTCATTTGGCACCAGTTTTCACTTTAATTATCCGATTTACACTGAAAGAAAGAACTTCAAATGATAATTCAATACAAAACTCTGCATAGCCTCATATTCTTCCAAGCCTCATAGCCACATTTTTCACGCAAAATACCTGCATAAGGTATTTAAGGTAGGTACACTACCTATATTAATATCCTAGCTGAGCTTTCTTAGTAAGTACATTAATTTATTGAACAGTGGTGGCAGATATTAATTACATTAATAAGTAAATAATAAAAAAACGCAATTTGAAACTTTTAAATGAAAGTAAACAAACTTAACTTTTTTAAATTTAAAAAGTTAAATGCCTCAGATAAAACACCAATTTATGCACAATTATCTCATTATTCAAGGACAGGTGTTGCCAACCCGCAATTTTACAAATTTGCCGCGCTTTTCTACTGTCAGAAATGGTTAGCCAGACTATACATGCACCGTGTGCGAAATAGAACATTCGCACTCGAAAAACGCTTCTAAAACGTCAAACCTTTTCATCTAGCGTGCTTACTTCATGTGTCAAATAAGTCAATGAACTGTCAATTCTCAGTCCCTACTCTAACGCGTCGCGTGTCGTTCGTTTGGCCCGCATATAATTACCGTAAATTATCAGTCATATTAACCTTCCGGAGTGAAAACAATTACTCTCTAATACCAAGTTCGCGATGCTTCGCCTGATTTTGGATGCGTTTTGGAACGAGAATGTGTGGTTACCGCCCAACAGTACGTGGGCCGATCTGAAGCCCGGCCCGGACAAAACGGTTACTTATACCGACCATCGGCATGTTTTGCTGCCGATACCCATAGCCCTGGTGTTTATAGCACTCCGCTTCGTTTTAGAGAAGTAAGTACCGGTTTATTTTTAACCTAGTTTAGATCTAAAAGCGCGGTAGCGTGGGGTTTGTAGCAGAAATGAATGACACATTACTAATGCAGAACTAAAGAGGAAGTTAGACCGAAATGTTTCCTGTTCCGTGGGCAATGGCTTTGAAATTTAAATTAAAGTTATTGTAAAAGTAAACAGCTTAAAAATTATCAAGGTAAAAATGTAAAGCCTATTTACATGGATTGAATTGATGTAATTGCCATTTTATATTATTTAATTACAATCTAGCCTTCTGGGCACACTATAGAATTAATATTTCCGCCCACCAATTTTAATCTGCATACATAGCCTAATCTGTATACAAGTTGACCAATATAAGGAGACTTATGAAGATCGATTTTGCACCTTCTTGATTGATCCCGCTCATATAAGAACTCTCAATTGATACTTATCTCTGCTACAACCCCAACAAATTTTATAAAGATCAGAAAAATTTCACTAAAGTTATCGGCGTTATCGCGGAACAACTACCTATTCAAAATCAAAATGCCATCTAAATGCATGGACATTTGTCAACTGGCTGTTCTGTTGTATCTGAAGTTGTCTTTAAGAACTATGCTCCGCTACACTGGCGGATATGGAAATAAAAAAACATTCGTAGATAAAAAGATAAGCTAGCAATTTGTATAGATTAGTTCACACAAGTGATTTTAACAAGTTGTATGGTGGCCCTGTATGACAATGTCAATAGACATTGTTCACCTGACCCTTAAAGTGTTAATAAGTTGATTCTACAAGTTGTTTTACCAAAAAATGTCCTTATGTAGAGGCATTCCAGGGCATTATTAATATATCAGTTTAAAGTTTTCATCTTCAAAAAATATCAACCTCTCTTCTGCTTAAAAATTTTGTTAATAGTAATTTGCATGAGAAATTCAGATGACTTACATTTTTTTAAATTTTTTTTTGGGGAAATATATATTGGTTTATTTTGAGTTTACATAGTTAATAATTGCAAAAAAGGCCCGTTTCATGTATGCATGTGAACTGGATAAAGCCAAAAAATTTGAAATTGTAAGATTTGTATGTTATTTCAGATACGTATTTGCTCCATTCGGCAAGTCACTAGGCATTAAGGATGGTAGAATTAAGAAAGCCGCATCCAACCCGAAACTGGAAGCTGCCTACAGAGCCAACCCTGCTTCCAAAAAGGTAATACATTATACTCAACAGAAATAAATAAATCTTGAAGCAAATCAAATTATTTTGTTCAATATTTTTTGATTTGCAATTTTTAAGTAGTTACACTACTATATATAAACTGAAAATAGATGTCATATACTTCAGAAAAAGTGACCAAACCCTCTGGTGTCCGATGCCAGATCGGGCCTCGGACACCGGAGGGTTTGGTCACTTTTTCTGAAGTATATGACATCTATTTTCAGAAATAAATAAGTTAAAGCAAAATGGCATTTTTGGTATCCGGATATATCAAATAAATTTTATTTCACTATCCGGATATCCGGATCAGGGCATTTATTTGTGTGTTTATCACAGATATTTGTTCCTGAGTTATGGATGTTTTCTATGTATATAAGTATTTATATATATCTATATTTTATATATATCGTTGTCTAGTACCCATAACACAAGCTTTATTGAGCTTACCGTGGGCCTAGGTTGATTTGTGTAAGATTGTCCTATAATATTTATTTTATTATTATTTATTTATTTATTTGTATGTCTTTCCCGACCACGGAACAATTGTGTTTCGGACCTTTGGGAGGCATATGCGGAGCCGAAGCCAACGCGCAGAGGCCCTTTCGACAATTTAATGAAAAGTGAGGGGTACACTAAGCGGATGCTGCCCCTGCCCGTGTCATGGGACGCACGCAGAGACAGCACCCGCCATGGTGTAAAGACTATTGAGAGTTAATGGAGTCTAAACTGTACTAGGCTATTGGGTGAAAAGTATGGACTAACTACTGGGCTATTGGATGAAGAACCGGACGCCTGCCTACTAAAACGGTATCCAATTTTATTTCCGGCAGACGGTGACTCGCCTTATTTATTTGTTTATTATTACTTCCACTAATAGAATTTACAAGTAATTTTGACAATTTGTTCTTGTACCTATGTTGGCTGTAGATAATTTTAATTGTAGATTTTATAAAATTTTCATTAAATGTGTTGTATTACATTTCACAACATTTCACATAAATTAAAATTTGTATAACAGTCAACATAGGTACGATGTAAGAACAAGGAAAGATTCCTCGAGATATATAATTAAGTACTTGTACAGTCCCCTGCAATAGTGTTATCCTTAAAGAAGGGCGAAAATATATCTGACACAATCTTATTTGTAGGGCCATAAGAGTGTGTTACATACTTGTATTTTTGCGGTCATCGTTGAGGAAGATACTGTTGCATGGGTTTTTTGGAATACCGGTTTCAAGCCCTGGTTACATGCACATAACATTAGAACAATTAAAGATCAATCCTTTTGCTCAATAGTAGTAAATTAATTTGATTAATAATTTACAAAACGTTTCAAAGCATTTAGCATTTATCATTATCACAAACAAATCAACAATGCTAGCGATAAGTTGAAAACTTCGCGTGTAAAATCCTCCTAGCCTAGTCGGTAGTGACAGTGGCCCTGCCTACAAAGCAAAGATCCCGGGTTCAAATCATTGTAAGGGCTTTTATTTGTGTGTTTATCATGGATTGAGTTATGAATGTATTGTCGGCACATATAAGTAATTGTCGGCGATGCTAAAATATGCGATCATAAAAGCTCCATCGATAAGTATGCGCTAGTAGTTCGGTCTACAGAGTCTCAATTCAAGCATTATAGTCGACGAGTAGAAAAAAAACAATTACTTCTAGTTCATACAAAATAAAACAATTTTGTAGTGGAAATAGGTTAACGCTTGTCAGCTGGTATATAGGCAATGTACAAAGGTATTCTGCTAAATTAAAAAGTAAACTGCACACAAAACTTGCTACTTGGCGGTATAATTCTAAAAGTCCATTTTGTATGCAAATGTATGGAAAATTTAAGACTGCCTATAACTAACCTATAATTTATCGATATACTTAGTAGTGTTACTTTTACCACACGAAATCATCGCACCAGTCTACCTCTGTCCGCGACCACCAGCGCAATGTCTACATTAGCAATCGCAAGGGTTGCTCATGCTTCTGTCCGTCTCTAATGCTGTCGGGCACTTTGTCTAATATTGTGCTGAACAGAAAGGGCCTAAGGACAAAGGTTTGGTAGAATACAACAGTGTGATTTGGATAGAATTGTTGTCGCTATAAAGACGGCTGCAAAAAGCCGTAAAAAATACGCTCGCAAGGTAACGCTGGTAACGCACATAGCTATCTCGCCTATAGTAGAGTTGTCATCTGTCCGGATTTCCCTGGATTTGTCCTAGTTTTAATAAGTATCCGGATAATATTTCAAATTTTCTGTCTTAGGAATATAGTTGTGAACCATAAAACTAAATTTTTGAAATCAAAATTATGTTCTATGGTGCCCAGGCTGGAGGCCAGGGCTTTTGAACTTTTTGCGTGTGTGAGTCATAAACGTGATGGCAACCCTAGCATAGAGTGAACACTCCAATCACAAAAGGGGTCGAATTAGGACCCATTTTACTGCCCCACTTTTCTCAGACCATCTTGCAAGGTTACCTTGGTCCAGGTGTACACATGCTTAAAAACAATTAAATAAGTAAACAAGGTAATCACCATTAATAAATTAACCTCTCCACTATCCTTGCCTCGCTTGATCGATAACCTAATGTCATTCTGCGATTGCCCCTAATAGTAAAATAAACCTTAAAGCCTTAAAAATTGGGTTTAAAATTCTTTGCTTAATACGCAAGTCATGCGTTAAGTTATGATTCAGTAAAAGCAGCCTTAAAACTACTTGCATTAGAGTCAAATTCGTCGCTGTTCTATTAGTTTAAAATCACGTTATGATCTTTATGAACAACGTTACCATTCAGCTGCTGCATTCTTTTGTTTATATTTACAAAGAAATGCAAACTAAAATAGCTTGTAATGCTTTGGAATAAGGTGCTGTTTTTGAAATTGTGTTAGATAAAGAAGCAATGTTATTTAAATTGTATATTATATTACAATCTGTGCAACATTTTCGCATAAGTAATTGATTTTAATGTTGAAGTAATGACATCTGGTCAATCTGCATTTATTGTGTTATTAATAGGCTTTTCTTTAAATATCGGCCTCCAGGTTGATATAATAAATTGCCTTTGACACGAATCACGCTGGTAAGTATTTTTCAAATAACATAAGTCTCGCCTACGGTCAAGTCTAGTCGGTTGAAATTGACCGTTACAGAGTTTACCTGCATCTTATTACTAAAGAGCCTCGCTTACACTCGGCCGTCTATATCACACTCGACAAGCAATCGCTTATTTCCCGGGCTTAGGGCGCACGTAACGGAGAACTTTACATTCCACATAATCACCTGCGCTGTCTTCAGCGAGTAGATATTAAGGTTTGTAGAGCACTCTCCTAAAGGGTAGGCAACGCGCATGTGAATCCTCTGGGGGTTGCAGGCGTCCATAGGCTACGGTAACTGCTTACCATCAGGCGGGCCGTATGCTTGTTTACCACCGTCGTGGTATAAAAATAAAAAGAACTTTTTGTGTATTTTCTAATTCTATTAAAACTTCTTACATTAGATTACCGTGGCGATTGCCGTTTTAAGTAGCCTCTAAGTGTTATTTTAAGCACTGACTATACTGAGTTTAAGTAACTTCGAACAATGAATATCGTTTGATGGTTTGTACACACATACAAAGTATAACTTCGAAAACTCGCCTTTTTTGCCAAATAGTTTTTACGACCATATACACCCTGTCCAATAAGTTCGAATACACATATTTTTGCGTTGACCCTGAAGGCATACAGGCTGCAGGCCATCCATTTATTATATTAATCTAAAGAATAAGTTAACTTGAACATAATGTAATAGTAAAAAACGCCAAGGACTTGAAATTTGTCTTCACTCTTCAATGAAGTACTTTCGATTAACAATTTAGTACAAAATTTCGTAATGGCGACTGCAAAGGTGTTTTTTCAAGGCGGTAAAACTTTTTGGAATCAAACGCAATCTCGTTTACACAACAATGAGAAGGTCTTAAAATAGCTCCTCTTTAGAAGACAGGAAAAAATCTGGTCAGCTACGCAGCTAGAACCATTAAAATACTAAATATCGTGAGAGTGCGAGTTTAGAGGACAAAAGCCGCTTTATCCAAAAATCAACTGCCGATCTGAAAATTTGGAGGAGATCCTTGCGTGGTATTTTGGAGGTGGATCCTGGATATCATAGCTACAATAAACGTGAAGTTCATCGTTTTTCCGTAGCAATCGAGAAAATTAGGGTACATAATCCAACTTAATACATTCCTGGCATGCAGGAAGGAGTTTATTTTCTGACGAGAAACTCATTGAATTAAAATAGCCTTACAATGCTCAAAACGGTCGTTTGTGAGCAGCAAGTATAAAAAACAGCCTAAACCATGAGGTTAATGTTCCCAGACTCCAGAGGGAACTATTGGTGGTAGTGTGGGGTTCAGTTAAATATGTGGGGCCAAATTTCGTTATATTTACCGATAAAGTCGCACATTAATAATGAAAATTATAAATCAGAGGTTTTCGTCGAAAAACGCTCCTGAAAATTTGAAAACTGTGTTTAGAAATAAAAATTAAATTATTTTCTCACAAAATTGTGCTCAAAACAGTGCAAACGTTGTTCAAGCTTTGAGAAAAGCAAATTTCGATGATTATATTGCCGAAAGTAAACGGCCACTCCATTCTCCAGATTTGCGTTTATTACATTGATTTGGTATGTTTTTACATGCCTTGTAGGCACTTGTAGGTCACATTATTATAAAATAGCAAATATGGACAGTGAAAAAAAAAATATCGCGAGCATATTTGGGACGAAATAACCTTGAAAGCGGTGCGTGCCGCGTGAGACTGAGTTGAAAAATGTAGTCAGCTAGTAAAATAGGTAAGAGGTGGAGTTAGTCCAAAATATTTGCAGCATATTTTGTATATTAGTCTAGCTTTAATAAAATACAGATTTCACTACAATAACTATTCGTACAAAAAAGTTATAAGACCTCCAAAGTGTATTCGAACTTTTTGGACACGGTGTATTTTCTAACATTTTATTATAGTATACTCGTTATGTGGGCTCTTTTTAATCTATATATATATAAACGTAAAAGTCCTGACTGACTCACTTAAATCAACGCCCAGCCCGAATCGTTGGATCTAGAGAGCTCATTTTTTCACAATTGGTAGTTTTTATAACGTTAGTATCCACTAAGAAGGGGTTTTTCAAAATTCATCCCCTAAGAGGGTAAAAAGGGGGTTGAAAGTTTGTATGGATGGGGCTTAAAATGTTGAGTTAGAGATTTGAAACTTCGTACGTTTACTAATAATTAAAAAACAATAAAAGTAATTTCAGCGTTTTTCAAAATTCAACCTCTAACAGGGTAAAAAAGGGATTGAAAGTTTGTATAGAGATAATTTTGTATAGAGATTTACTATTTTTTTGGTTTGAGATTTACTAGAATTATTTTTCCTATTTCCGTTCCATTTCCATGTTCCAGAGTGAGCTCTGACAATAGTTTGGTCATCGTATCACCAAATAAAACCACCACAATATAGTACACAAAGAAGTTACGCAAATGATAGGGAACATTTACGTTATTATTTGCATATTAACACTTATTTGTAACTGAAACCATGTCTACGTACCCGTTTTTTCGCCAAAATAGCTATAAGTATAAATAGATTAAGAAGATGGTTCGGGGATTAACAAAAGTTAGTTAAGAAGATACAATTGGATATGAAACTCTGTATGAGGAACCGTATTATACGCGGACGAAGTCGCGGGCGGAAAGCTAGTATTTTATATTTGGGCAGAATAAGTTTATGTATAGTCAACAGCAGAAGTAGCTAACAGAGGGGTTTTCAAAATGATCTTTGGTACGACTTTATTACTACAGAATAAGAGCGTGTGTAGATTTTAAACACCTCACTGCGATCGTGTCCAAGCGATACTATAATGCGATTTAGTTTGCTATTTACGGATGCGTGTTATATATTTGATTTTCTACCTTGTTGCTTTAATTATAAGGTATACATTACAAGCATCATGCCATTTGGTGCCGTATTTTGAATATTGACTTTTATTTTGTTTGTATTAAGGTTGAATATTAAACGGATTAAACCAACTGTCTAGTTAAGACTTACTTTGAAAAGTCAGAAATTTAGATGTGTACTTTGGCAGTCCTAGATGTAAAACCAACGCAAAAACGGCCAATTATTGTGAAAGCACTTTACGGTTGTAGGTGGATGTGGGCTGAGAATTTAGATTATACGCGATAGCAGGTAATGCGAACTTGCACCTACATTGAAGATGTTTTACGAAATTGCACTGGTTCAAATTCACTCTATGAAATTCTTGTATTACAAAAAATGCACGCAGCATGTTTTAAAGATTTCGAAGGAAGAGGTTCTCAATTCCTCGGGATCTCTGATTTTGCAATTTTTAAATGTGTGTTCTGTTTTATATTATTCGAAGACGACAGGACCGAAATCGAGGGAACTCTTCAAATGTTATAGGCACCTAAAGTGATTTGAGTATTTTTTAGAGTAGCTCGAGCTTGGTTTAGGTGGAGGCTAAGTGAAGTCGGTTCTTTTTTGTTTAAAATTATTAATGTTTAGGAATTGTAGCAGAAATTGAGTAAGAATTAAATGGTTTCCAGTGTACAAGCCGTGCTTAAAAAACTAAATAAGGCAAACTTGCGTTTAACACCGTAAGCCAGAAACTTTCGTTGGTCATCGCGTCTAATGCGATAACTAATGAAACCTCGTAAAGGTCAGCTGCCGCTCCGCTGGTGGTTTGAGAAACGGCAGCCATTTAATGACTAAAAAAAAGGTGACCATGAGACTCTGAATATTGAACAACATCTATTATTCAGTGTACGGGCAGTAAACGAAACTGAAATTCTGCTACGAGTATAACTTGCGAATAGTGAACAGTGTGCCAAGGGTATATCACGGACGTACATTGTCTTAGAAAAAAAGACGTAGTATGCCCATTCATTGAGTTTTTTTTAATACCACGACGGTGGCAAATAAGCATATGGCCCGTCTGATTGTAAGCAGCTATCGTAGCATATGGACGCCTGCAACTCCAAAGGTGTCACATGCTCGTTGCCGACCCTTTACGAAAAGCAGTATTTACGATCTTTAGTCGTTAACACAGTGAATCCTGAACAACAGAGTCCCTGAACAAGAGGGTCCCTCATCGTCAACACACTGGGTCCTCTTTGAGCTCATTGGCAAGCTTGAGATTTGAGTGAGATGACATTCGCTGTGCGGTGCCCTACCACACAGCGTGATGACCTTCGCAGTACCTATACCTCTCTTTTGGACGTAGTTTAAGGACATACCCGTGTCCGGACTTAGTTAAAGGACATACCGGTCCAAAACCGAGTTCACCGCTTACGTGTCGACCAGCCTTTGTTTCTTTGTGTTGGATAAAGTCTATTGATAGTAGTCACTAATCAGTATGTCAATGGCATGTCGCGAGCGTAGGTACAGTCAAATCAAGAGTCAACTAATTTGATTCATAGGAATCCTAGGCCACTATAAAACCTTGTCATAATAGCTAGTTTAATAATATGTGCATATTGTGCTTACTGCCGTCTATCGGCCTGTAAGTTAAATAAAATGCCCGTTACAGTTTCTTGTCAATTGACAATATTTCAAAATTTCCAAATTTTATAAATCGAAAACCATTTCGAGAAATACACTTGTAGAACACAAAAACCATTTTTAAAAATTTTTTTTTCAGTAATTTTTTGAAAAAATACCAAAATATGTAAACCGGAAAATGACGTCACACGGCTGATTCAATACTACCACTATGAAAAAACGTTATCTTCCGGGTTTCCGTTTGACATCTTTGACAATTACAACACTACCGACAGTGACAGGACAGCTGACAGTTAATTCTTTCAATTCGAATATTTGCTTGTAATTTACGTTTCCTTGGATTAATTTAATTATCTACGTGTTGCGATTTGTCACGGACTCTGGACTGCTTTCTTCTACGACGACCACAACTCGATTTCTAACAGACCCCGGATTGCATTCTTCAACGACGACTACGATTTTTGTTTTTTCACGGATTCCGGACTGCTTTCTTCTACGACGACCTGACGATGGAATTCAGGGAATCCTCGGAAAATACCCCGGTTGGGTATTGACCAATACCTCTACAACGAAGCGGACACGAGAAACTCGGAAAGATTTGTCAAAGCTGACAGCAGTAGCTTGCCGCGTGTGAGCTCGGATAAATATAATTTGCCTGGCACAAGAGGTACCACAGCTTCGTTATCTTCGCGGAGTTCTTATGTACAAACTGGCAAAGGCCTTTATTAAGTGCAGCCTCATGTTCCTTTACTATTTGTAAACGAAAACAGTATAGAAGTGATGCTGACGTCCCAAGTCTTCAATAGTTTCTCTAAGAAGCCAACAATCATAAAATGGATGACAGTTTGTGCTTCTCCAAACGGAATCTGTGACGATTTGGCTATCAAGTTGAAATGTCCCTTTACAGATAAAACTGAGAAATTATATCAATTAAAATGTCACGAGCCAAAGTTGTTTTGGATTGTGGTAAATAAATTACATTTTATAGGAAATAAAGTACTTATTTTATTAGTATGAACCCTTTCCTTTTTTAAACCTGTATCCTAAGTAGGTCCTTAAGTACTTTCTGATGACTTGTCAATAATAAGTTAAATATCTTTCCTGTACTTAGAATGTTACTACTGGAGAAGTAAAATTCACCATGTGTTAATCAGGGGAGAAATAAAAGGTATATTATAATAAAATTATTTTAATTTCGTTCAGTTATTCATTAGGCGGATATCTTCATATACCTAGCACATCTGTGGTGGAAACGTGGCCTAATATAAAATATACATTCTCACACAATATAATAAACAAACCAACATAATGAATTAATGACACACATCGGCGCAAGAAAAACAACAAGATGGGCCTCTCCTCAGGTCCATCTGTATGTATATAGTCTCAGATAGTACTTCCCTCAGCTGATGGTAGAACAGTAAATAACTGGGCTATAAAGATGTGTTGCTATTGTAAGTTTTCATTAGGTAATATTTAATGCAAGGCATTTTCAACAATCCTTAAGATATTTTTCGAAGTTAGCGGTTTGATATTTTAAGTTTTGACGTTTATCTTGTGCTTCAAATGTCAAACTGTTTAAGCGCACTATGGTCACGCTATAGTTTTTACGTAAATGCCAATCAATGTAACTATTTCAACGTTTTTTTTTCAGTGTATGAAACACAACATGTGACGTCATTTAGCCGATGCTTCGACAACTGTTACATACGCCCTTTCTGCCCAAGTAATAATATAAATGGATTTTTCCACTAAAAAACATGGATTTTAGCAAAAATAAAAAAATACGGGTCTCTTAAAATTGTGAGTTCTTTCGGGCCATACAATAAAAAGTAGCACTCAAAAAAATTTAATGTTGTCAATGGTGAGGTGACGGTGTGTCGCGTGTTCGCGGGCGTATTTAGATTGTCACAGCTAATGAATTGGATAACTGACGTAGGATGCCCGTTAATTAATTTATCCCTTTTCCATGTTTACATATCTCTGGCATACTGCAGTCTAATGGACTGTAATCTAAGCACCCTGCTACAATATGCCAGTTACAGTATCTAATCAATGGTGTGGTGCCGGTGCATCGCGGGCTCGCGGGCGTAGATTGTCACAGCTAATGAATTAGATAACTGACGAAGGATGCCCGTTAATTAATTTATTCCTTTTCCATGGTTACATATCTCTGGCATGCTGCAGTCTATTGAACTGTAATCAAGCAGCCAGCTTCAATATGCCAGTTAAAGTACCTAGTCAATAGTGAGTAGACGATGTGTCGCGGGCATAGATTGTCACAGCTAATGAATTAGATAACTGATGAAGGATGCCCGTTAATTAATTTATTATTTTTCCATGGTTACATATCTCTGGCATACTGCAGTCTAATGGACTGTAATCTAAGCAGCCTGCTACTTTATGCCAGCTACAGTATTTTGTCAATGGTGTGGTGACGGTGTGTCGCAGGCTCGCGGGCGTAGATTGTCACAGCTAATGAATTAGATAACTGACGAAGGATACCCGTTAATTAATTTATCCCTTTTCCATGTTTACATCTCTGGCATACTGCTGTGTATTCGACTGTAATCTAAGCAGCCTGCTGCAATATGCCAGTTACAGTATCTAGTCAATGGCGTGGTGACGGAGTGTCGCGGGCTCGCGGGCGTAGATTGTCACAGCGAATGAATTAGATAACTGACGATGGATACCCGTTAATTAATTTATTCCTTTTCCATGTTTACATATCTCTGTCATACTGCAGTCTAATGGACTGTAATCTATGCAGCCTGCTACAATATGCCAGATACAGTATCTTGTGAATGGTTAACGGTGTGTCAAGGATGGCAATGATGTGTCGCGGGCGTGGCGTACATACTCGTAGTCATAGAGAATCAGCGAATGAATTAGAGACCGAACGTAGCCCGTTTATTAGTTTTAAGGGGGTGACATCAGCTAAATTACATCCCTATCTTTTTCAGTGCTAGTGAAAGAGAAACACTGCGTTACGATTAGTATGGGAGCTCATTGTAAATTTTGCAAAATGTCGACTTAAAAAAGAACTAAACTACGCGTTTATTGAGTAGGTAATGCAAAATAATGAAGTATTAGTGTCGTGGAATTTTGTCCTTAATTACAGAGGTATATACGTCAAGAAACTAAACACATACAACTGCTTATAGCTAATATTAAGATGTAACTTTGGAATTATTTTCTATAGAGCCGATTTCGTCCAATTGTGTATGGGAATTAACAAAGTTCTTCCAAATATAATGAATATTAACATATATTTATTTTACTTTCCCAAAACAAGTAGTTATAGCTAAAAAACTGTTTAAGTTAAGTCAATTTGAAGGTCATCGGTTGGTGTCAGCCTCTTTACCCCTTTTTCAGACATGTATTCATGTCTTCATAACAGGTTCATACTCCCGAAGCAGTGTGCAGCCTTCTTTCGACACGTCCCCATAGTATCACATCCCCGTGTTTTTTAAATTTAGTTTGCAATCGCAGGCCTGTGTAATTTGATTGGTTATCACAATGTAGTTCACGAATAAAAATGATATAATACAATACCTACCCGTTCCTATATATCGTCGGGCGACAGTAGACCAAAACACACTGCTACGCTACCACAAGTTCATGGCCACAATGAACCGTACTAGTAACAAAACAAGGTTGATTTTCGTTTAGTTATTTCTTTTGCTATTAGTGAGTTTTGGATGTGACCTGACGATAACTAAGATGTATGTCGCTACCCAAGTATTCCAACTAATCCAAGACTATGTGGCTCATTCTACTTTTTCGTGAGCTATTGCCAGAAAACAAGTATGATATACATTGAATTTCGTGAATTGTATTCCCTTATTATACCTGAACCAAATAATAGGAATTTGTTAACCAAAATTCATAATTAATATTGATTAATGTAAAAAGATGGTAACGCAGTAGTAAATGCCTTATGTTCATACAAATCGGAAGACAATCAAGGACCACTGAGTTACTGTGATTAAGAATATTTACAGTTGTTATTATTAAACTAAGCTATCGGGATTGATAGCTTAGTTTAATAATAACAACTGCCTAATTAAGCCTCTTTCTCCGTCGCTAAACAGCAAATGAAAGTAATGGCCAAGTATACTAAAATATTCATTCTACGAAAAAGTATCAAAAACTTATGCATTCTGCAGTCTATCGATATATATTAAGGGAGTACTCTGCTAGTCCTCCTCCTCCCTCCTAGCGTTTGTCCCGCCTTGGGGTCCGGTTGACAACCTAATCCCGTGAATTACTAGGCGTAGGCACTAGATTTTACAAAACTGCCATCTGACCTTCCAACCCACAGGGGACACTAGGCCTTATCGGGATTAGGTCCGGTTTCCTTACGATGTTTTCCTTCACCGAAAAGCGACTGGTAAATATCAAATGATATTTCGTACATAATAAGTTTCGAAAAAGTCAGTGGTACGAGCCGGGGTTTGAACCCGAGACCTCCGGATTGAAAGTCTGACGTCTTACCGCCAGGCTACCAGCGATCTATATAGTAATTTTCTTAAATAATAATATGCTTAAACCCTAGACTAATTAACCCAAGACCCCGCATAGCCGGGCGACCCCCGCTGCCAGGCTTGAGGTAATGTCACTCCACAGTGAGACACTAATTATTGGAAGTGTCAGTAAACTTAGTATGTCTCCATGGCATCCATTAATGTAATGTCTGACTCTCTCGTATGCCCCACGGAACAATCGCGCGTTCCCTGTCTAGCATTGCGGGTTCCCCTCCCGCACCCCTTCTTTTTGGCAGCTTAGGTTTCAAAGAAATAACGCGCTAAGCGGAGTATAGAGATATCTTGTATATGGCTTAAACCTATGTTTAAATAGTAGTTGAGTGTTTCTGAATAAAGTTTATTCTATAGTAACAATATCTTGTAACAGCGAGAGCATGTCAAGGGCGTGCGTTGTCCTAGATCGGACGTTGATGTCCATTCATTAGTGTCTATGTCTCTTGTTTGACCATGTCCAACGTTTTGCGGTATATTGGAACCAATATCCATACAAAATCGCGTTCTTTTATTTCAGGCTATATAGCACTAGCGTCATCTATCGGTCACCACAAACACTAAATTCTAGTTTCTAATATTTTGTTCGGCGCTTAACGCTGACAGAATAACTCGACTCCAGACTCGACAGATGGCGCTCTAGCACTTAGTACCGAAAACAGACATATAACCTGAAGGTTCGAGGAACGCGATTTTGTATAGGCATTGTCAATCCATGTCTATATCATCCTTGATTGGAACTAAGATGCTTCACAAGTTCACACGTAACCGAGTGGGTTTGAAACGCCGGTTTGCTAATTTTGTTAGACATTACAACTCACTACTACGAGTATGGACCAACTTAACCCACTCCTCAGCTTTGTAGGTAGTGAGCTACTGAGGCCCATGGTTCAAATCATATTAGGGCAGATGCCCTGGTTTTGGCCACTTTAAGGACAGTTTGTCTATTCAGATGTTCGTAATTTTTTGTAACACACACATACACTTTCCCATTTATAATATTAGTATGGATTTAGGCACCTATTGTGTTTGAGTATTTTTTTACAGTAGCTCGGGCATTTCCTTTCAAAAAGGTGGAGGCTAAGTGAAGTCGATTCTTTTTTGTTTAAAATTATACTTAACCTAAAATTCGATTATATATTTTCTAATCTAACGTATAACGCACAAACTCTTTTGAATATCATACTTTTATCAACCGACTTCAAGATTTCGAAGGAGGAGGTTACTCGTATCAATTCGTCGGGATCTTTGTTTTTTTTTGCTATTTTTTTTTAATGTATATGTAGGTATGTTCACCGATTATTCGAAGACGGCTGGACCGATTTGGAAAATTCTTTTTTGTTTGAAAGAGTATACTTCACAGTTGCTCCCATTGTCATCAGGTCAGGATTTGATGATGGGATCCTGAAGAAATCGAGGGAACTCTTCAAATATTATAGGCACACCCATAGTGTCAAGTATGTTTTTTACAGTAGCTCGGGCATTTCCTTTCAAACAGGTGGAGAGAGTCGGTTCTTTTTTGTTTAAATTTATATTTACATCTCAAATTCGATTATATATTCTCTAACGTATAGTATAACGTATAGTTTAGCAAATACAGGAAGCCAATTATAATTATTATTTATTTATGTATTTATATATTAAGTAATATTTAATTAGCTTATAATTGTTCATAATGTTATCTTAGTCAGATAGTAATTTTCCCACTGCACCCACCTTGACGCATTTCTGTTTGGCCCTATGGTTGACTGGTAGAGAATGCCTAAAGGCATTAAGTCCGCCCTTTGTACTTTTTTTAATGTGCAATAAAGTTTAAATAAATAAATAAATAAAAAATATAACACACAAACTCATTTGAATATCATACTTTTATATTGAATTGAAAGTGTGTCGAGGAGTTATCTAAGGCTAACTATATTATATTATTTGATAAGTTTGATAACGATTGCTATAAACTTGCGTGATAGATAAGATCGCTATAAAGATCATAAGGAAATAACATTGGTATGTCGGGATTTCGCGTTTAATGTTAACGTTCATGTTTATAATAGATAATATATTCTAATTGATGTGGGAAATAGGAGATAATGAAGTATAAACGTACGAAGTTGTGGGCACAGCGATCGGAAGTATATTTAAGAGGACTTAGGTAACTGCAGTGGTATAGTTTGTCCGGTGGCTTAAGGATAAATGCACCATACCTACTTAGTAAGGCGCATTTATCCTTAAGTTTTCGACACGTTTTTTATGGATTTTTGACCGGTTTTGTGTCGATATTCCAACATTTGCACTACAGGTAAAATTATAAGGCAAACGACTTTCGGTTCTTGAATCGTTTATCTCCATTCTGTAGAGCCGGATTTTGAAATATATTACCACTTATTTTTTTTGTTTTTTTTTTTAATTTGGTCAACAAAACACTTATCAATATTTGAATGCTGTAAAGAATCTTACATATACGAAATCTACATACTCGTATTAGGGTTACTCTTTGACGTCTTTAAAAACTGATGAGAGATTTTAATTTTAAACTAATTAACACAAAAGTTATGACCAGAAAACCACTTTTTTGGTCTAAAATAGTTCGACTTGGATGTTAAATATCTCGAAGACAATGAATATTGAAGTAAATATAGGATAGTATATTGTTTAAGGCCGTTACTGATAATATAATCAGCAATAAAAAAATATTAGAAAACTAAGGGATTCGGATCGAAGGTCATTGGCGCCAGGGGGACCCCTTAAGCCGCCGGACAAACTATACATCGCGCGACAAGATTCGAAGAGCCTAGGTTTCCATTTTTAAGTACTGAGTGTGCTAAGATTGTCTGATCCCTATTTAATCTTGTTAATTACATATCCAATGAAAAATTAAAAGATACAAAAGTGAATATAATTTAACGAACAACGAAATATGGATAAACGATTGAGGCAAATTACAATACACTCAGAATTGTAAATAAAAATACCACTTACTCGAACACTACACACAGCCCTGCGGAAGTCGCTACCAGCCAGAAACTCGGTTGGTCGTATTTTTTAGTAGTACATTAAATCTTAAAATGACATGATAATGTACGTCATGTGCAGTCTTGATTTTAATGTTTGACGCTGTATCATCTTTACAAAGCTAGGTATAGCTGCTGCGTTTCCACCAGAGATGTGCGAAGATGCGTAGCGACTGTAGCGAGGAATGTGATTATTAAATAATTTTAAACAAAAAATAACTGACTTCACTCAGCCTCCACCTTTCCAAAAGCAAAAGCTCGAGCTGCTGTAAAAAATACTTAAATCACTTTAAGTGTGCCTATAGTACTTGTAGAGTTCCCTCGATTTCTCCAGGATCCCATCATCAGATCCTGACCTGATGACAATGGGACCAACTGTGTAGTATACTCTTTCAAAGAAAAAAAAATTCCAAATCGGTCCAGCCGTCTTCGAATAATCGGTGAACATACATTAAAAAAAACAAAGATCCCGACAAATTGAGAAGCTCTTTCCGGTTGAAAACAATAGGATCACTTCATTTACCTATTTATTTAATCGTATGGCATGTCTTTGACGCTTTACAAATTAGTATCTAGGTCACTTAATGGGCTGCGTTTTCACTTAATGATAGTAAATCCAGAGGGCAGTCTCCATGGTATTTCCTTATTTGGCATTCATGGGCAATGTGGTGGTATACCTATACTCGCCTTCTTATGGTGGTCCCACACTGGTGTTGATTAACGCTATAAAACACAGAGCGGTCAAAGTACTGAAAAGTATTTGTACAGGCACTTTAATATCGCCTTGCTAATATAGGCGTTGTTCAGATATTTGTGACAACCTTGGGCGCGTGTGCCATTTTGGCTACGGAACCCTAAAAGGCTAATTCTCGCTATCAATGCTCTAAATAAGAAACATTGTAAGCCAAACTATATATGGTTGTTTGTCAACAGCTAGCAGCCCTAGCGAAGCAGGCTGACATGTCAGAGCGGGAGGTCGAGCGCTGGTGGCGTCTCCGTCGCGCGCAGGACAAGCCCTCGACCCTTGTCAAGTTTTGCGAGAACGCGTGGAAGTGCTCCTTCTATACCTGCAATTTTGTATTCGGCATAGCCATACTGTGGAACAAGAAGTGGCTGTGGGATATAGATCACGCGTACATCGGGTATCCTCATCAGGTAAGATTTTGTTTAAAATTTGTCCGTCAAATTTCTTTTTTTTTATTAATATTTTTATATTATTTTATAACGATAACCAAAGCAAGTGTACACATTATGTTTTACAAGTAAGCGCAGAATTTCAAAGGTACAATATCTTAGTGCAATCATTGAGTATAAGAAAATGTTTTTGAAAGGGAAAGCTAAAGTAACATATCATTCCCTGAACTTTGGGAAGCGTAGACTATGACGAACTAAAATGCGAAGCTGTATATTGGTGTTATATACGGGTCACAGGATACTACCACAACACGTATTAAAGATATATCATATCATCATCTCATAGGTTCTATCAGTTAAACATTTATAAGACGAACCATGATTGTGCTGTGCTGTTTGTGTTATTTCTTTACTACTATATCTTTTTTTGTTTTTTTTTTCTCCTGACTAGGTTATTTCGAGATCTGAATCCTTTAGTTTTCTAAAGTGTTTTGTACAATATAGTATCCCATATTTACTTTAAACTACATTGTCTACGAGATATTTGGCATCAAAGTTGAACAATTTTAGGCCAAAAAAAACTTTTTTGGCGATAACTTTTGTGTTAACTTATAACTAGTTTAAAACTAAAATCTCTTGTCAGTTTTTAGAGACGTTAAACAGAAACCCAAATATGTAGATTTTGTATATGTAAGATCCATCACAGCATTCGAATATCGAAATAGTAGTTTATGTAACTGTTACGTAATAAGGGTCCTTAAAACAAGAGTGTGGTTTTATGAAATGAGCCGCAGGCGAATTTCATAATAAGATCACACGAGTGTTTTAAGGCCTAATTACGTACAGTTGCATACACTGCTTTATCTACACTCATATTATATATATTAAATTAATTGTTCGGAAACCATAGAATGACCGCCATTGTACCGTCGTGGCCTACTCGATTGTGCCGGCGCTCGCGCGGGACCAATCGAGTTGGCCATGGCGGTAACATTATGTTATCAAATTCGATGTTCCAAATTTGAAACTCATTGCTTAACAATATTTGAGCTTGCATAGTTAAAATTACGTTACTGCCGCAGATAAGAAACTTATCATAGTTAAATCGTTTGTTGTAATGCTTGTCATTGTCTACGGTTTTTGAACGCATTTTAGAGTACTTACAGTATGAGTGTAGATAAAATGTTTTTTTAGACCATGCTTCAAAAATTAAAAAAAAGTGTTACTTTTTTTCTAAATCTGGCTCTACAGACTTGAGATAAAAGATTGGAGAACCGATAACCGTTTGTCTTATTATTTCTGTAGTGTAAATGTAGGAATATCTTCGACGCAAAACTTGTTAAAATAGATGAAAAACATGTCGCCACTGGAAGGCGTAAAAGATGAACTTGTTCTCAATATAAACCCAAAGACGATCAAATAGTCGCACTTTAAAGTGCTCTTTAATCTCACCAATCCTGGCATTCAAGACTCCATAAAAATCGCACTTGAGATATTTCAAATCATCGTAAAAACGAAGTGGACATTCGCCAATGGTTGTTGCTCATAGTTTGCCTACATAGTATTTGTTCTAGACTACGAGTATGTCTGCTATCAACAGATATGGCCTGGACTGATGCATACAATTTGATTTATGGTTTTGACATTGTAAGTAAACGACTCTGTACATTTGCCTCGATTCATAAAGCTACAGTTTTCAATTTTGCTGTTTTAGCGCAGCACTTATACTGTACATTTCACCTGGAAAGTAATTCGAACTGAACGGAACTTTAACGGGTTGTTTGGGGAAAACTAGGAAGGCTCTTATAAGTTTTCGACCTCGAGGACTCTGTGGGACTTGGAGGGGGGACAAAAACCTCTTTTTTTTTTCAGGTTTTCGCTTATGTCTCATAAATTTAGCACGTGTAAGCTTACACCTGATAGCTTAACGGAAAATAATGTATCCAAAGGTTGTCTGGAAGAAATCGCTTATTAGCGATAAGACCGCCGGTTTGTTGCCTCTCTTCATATGTAAATAGGTTTAGTGTGCTGTATTCTTATTCTTATGTGTGCAATAAAGAGAATTTTACTTTGCTTCAACTTAATATTCACAGAGGTCATATGTTGTTGGTTTTCTAAGACGTTTACTGGCTTTAGACATGGCTCAATTGAGCCTGGGATCCACTTAGCAATCTAATCCCATGAATTGGCGTAGGCACACATTTTTACGAAAACCCTTTTTTTAAATATTGCTTGTTGATAAACAAAATTACATAGAAATGAGTACAAGAATAGTAATACATTTCGGTTCGTTATTTTAATAAACTTTGTCTAATTTTGTTACGTTGTATTTTCGCTAATATTTGTGGTTAAAGATATTTATTTATTTGTCTCAAAACAAATACTACATTTCACTTATTTAGATAAGTCGCTAAAATGTACAAACATTTTGTTGGCAACTGAGCGTTAATAGCACCCAATGCAAAATATATTTTATGATTGGGAAACAGTAACAACAAAAATAAGCAAAAAGAAAACAACCATTTTGCCTTAAAATCTGGTTTGACAGCTCATTTTGAGGAAAATGATTGCTCTTTAACTTTGACATACAACGTATACACAAAATGTGTTATGGATTCGTAAGCCAGGAACAAATTTTATGACCAATCGCGTCCCAGTCCCAGGCGATAACATTTGAAGTGGTTAGGGGCGATGTCTAATGAAGCCTCGTGAAGGTCAGCTGCCGCTCCGCTGGTGGGTTGAGGAACAGCAGCCATTTAATCAATTTAAAAAAAACGGTTATCGCGTCCCGATTGAAAACTTGTCAGATGATAGTTTCCATGAAGATTACATACGTCTCGCGTTTGACATATTTTTGTCCCTTGTGTTTCGAAGAACAGATTCTCGATAGGTTAAGAATGTTAAGAATTTGTGACTATTGTTCGAACCTGCATATTGGACTTTATCATATTGTGATAAAGTTAAAAATGCAAGTTACGAGTACCTACATTATCAACGGTACAGAAAAACTGAAAGTATTCCGCGAAATGAACTTTGGTCCTATTGTCCTCTGCTATTCATTATTGTGTTTCAAATCTTTTTTTATGTAAATTGTTAAGAAAGAGACAAAAACCATTGTTAGTTGAAACAGAATTTTTGTGATAAAGTTGGGTCGTTACAAGAATTCTCAGAAACAGGTTTGGGTGCAGAAAGGCCGTAAAGATTCCTTTTTAGGGTTCCGTAGTCAACTAGGGACACTTATAGTTTCGTCATGTCCGCCTGTCTGTCCGCAACTTAGCTCAGTGACCGTTTGTACTAGAAAGCTGATATTTGTGATGAGTATATAGTATATGTATGAGTCACGTCGACAAAGTTCCCTTCCCCCCCCCTCCCTCTCCTTTCCATTCTCCGCCCTTTAATTTTCGTCGCCGTTTTATTGCAATGTAAAGATAGTTGGAGCTAGCGCACTTTGTATCTATCTATACATATAATAAAGCTGAAGAGGGTCGAAAGTCTGTACATGGAAGATAATCGAAAAAAAGTTGGCTGGGGATACTTAGAATCGATAACAGAACACGTTCCAACAATTTTTAGAATTTTTGTCTGTTTGTCTGTTTATCTGTTTGTCTGTTTATTTGACCGCGCATCACGGGAAAACGGCTGAACGGATTTTGATGAAATTTTGTATAGAGATAGTTTGAGTCCCGGGAAAGGATAATATATAGTTTTAATCCCGAAAATCAACCCTGGTGGGGGTGAAAATGGGGTTGAAAGTTTGTATGGAGAATTTTGAACCGCTGAAACGATTTAGATAGAAATGAGTATGGAGACAATTTGAGTCTCGAGAAACGTCATAGGATAGTTTTCAAACCCTTGTGGGGGTGAAAAGGGGGTTGGAAGTTGGTATGAGGATTTTTTTACCGCTGAATTGATTTAGATGAAAATTGGTATAGAGATAGTATGGGTCTCGAGAAAGGACAAAGGATAGTTTCATCTTCAAAAAATCCCCCCACCCCCCCCTCTTACTTTAGGACCGTAGGTCCAAAAAAATAGAAAAAAATAATGGAAGTAATGCCTGAAGGGTACTTTCAATAAAAACTATATATACATATAATAAAGCTGAAGAGGGTCGAAAGTCTGTTCATGAAAAAAAGTTGGCTGGGGATACTTAGAATCGATAACAGAACACGTTCCAACAGTTTTAAGAATTTTTGTCTGTTTATCTGTTTATCTCGGAAATTATCCCTTAAGCGGATGCAAAAGGGGTGGAAGTTTACATGGGGAAGAAACAACCGGTTATTGGTTGTTTCTGTACGTATTTAGTTGAAATTTGGTATTGAAATAATTTGTAATTTTTTGGTCAAGGTGTTCATATTTGTAACATGTTACCCGTCGATGCTTTAAATTTACCTTTACCCGCTCTTAAGAAATATTTGAAAATGTCATGAATGTCAAAGGGTTATTGCAGGTTTGAGGACTATATATGACGGACAAAGAAGCATGGCCCAAACCAGAAACTACTACAAAATCATCTAACATTTATAGGACACCGTTTAGGTAGGAAAACATATCAAACGTTTTGTGAAGCTGTCAGATTAGGATTTATTTTTCTTTATAACTAAACAATAGGTACATTATCTGTCTCTCAAGCTGATATGTCTTCTTGAAGAACTGCGCATTATTTTGTATCTTTAAGATCTAATAATGTATTACTGTTTTGAAAAAAATTAGTCCCGTCGAGTTTCTTTTCGGTCATAATACTTCTTGGGCCAGAGGTGTAAGGTTAGACCCGGTGGTAGTTTTGGAACGAAGTTCCTTCTCTTCTCGGACGGTTCGCGGATGGGGAGCTAGACGAAAAAGCGTCACGTCACGAAAACGCGACAGTCCATACGATTGAGAAACATGTAAAATGGAATGAATTAAAAAAATTATAAAATAGAATAAAGTGAAGTGAAGTGTAGTGAAAAGTGAAAGTGAGAAGTGACAAAGTGATAAAAGTGAAAAAAGTCGAGAACCTAAAAGTAAAAAATGTCAAAAATGGCAAAATTTCTAAATCTCAAAAATTTCCAAAATTTCCAAAATTTTCAAAATTTTCAAGAATTCCAAAATTCCCAAAATTTCCAAAATGTCCAAAAAATACAAAAAAAATTTAAAACCACAAAATTTACGACAAAGTCAAAAATGATATAAAATTAAATAACATAACTTCGTTCCAATCGAGTGTTCCACGACACTCACGTATTTTATTATTCTCTGACGTTCATTAGTGCATTGTAATGTACTTACATTGAAGAATAAATATCTTGATCTACACTAATATCATAAATTCTCTATTCCGCGTTCGGAACCGTATGTAATAGGCATGATGACACATGTTGAATAATGCATTAAAATTTAGTTGATGGGATGCAAAATGATCAATATATCCAACTAAAGTGAAAGTCTATAAATTCTATTGAAATGGCTCTAAGATATGCTGCGAAGTTTCAAAATTTTTCGATTTTTAAAGTGCGAAATTAAAAAAAAAAACAATGATAGCATTCGATTTTTAACATTTTACTGTAAAATAAATTGTATAGCAACCATATACATAAACGCAATATTTCACTGTAAAAATAGCAATTTCATATTTTTTCCATACTATAAACACGGCGACTATGTGATCGTGACGTCACTTTTGCACGTCATTTTATTAGGAGCGTTTTGAGAAACAAATGCAAATCTCAGACTTTAAGTCTCATTTCTGACTAATGTGTTGCTTTAACGCAATTGGCCCCATATAGACATTTGATCCTCACAACAAAACGAATCGATTGATACCATACATGAAAACAATTCACCATTATTGCAACCACTAACATCAGTGTATTATCTGTGACAGTGTGGTAAAAACGTATGAAAATTAATGAAAATCCGCCCCCCCCCCCCTCCCTGACTACTATTTATCTCTTTTTAGGGTTCCGTAGTCAACTAGGAACCCTTATAGTTTCGCCATGTCCGTCCGTCTGTCCGCGGTCTAGCTCAGTTACCATTCGCACTAGAAAGCTGAAATTTGGTGAGGCCTGATAAGAACTTTCAATACATACTATATTGAATAAAATCGGTTCAGCCGGTTTTGAATTATCAGTCAAAAATGCATAGTGAAAGGAAGTGCCGAATAGTAAAATGACGTAAGCGCCGCCAAATATCCCTTAATAAACGACCTTTGGAATGGATGTTTTGTAACAGGGCGGTATCTACGAAACTCTACACTGAGCATCGCCCGACATGCTCTTGCCCGGTTTTTTTTGCATTGTTATCCCGGAAATCACCCCTTAAGGATTACTAATTCCAATTTAAGAAAATCCCCAGCCAGGTTATATTAGGGGGTAGCCACTACACTCGATTGAGTTAAATTTGCAAGGGTCATGAACCCCCCCCCCCCCCTCCAAGTGCACCTCAAATAGAAAAAAATCATTTCTGCATTTATGAGCCCCCCCCCCCCACACCCATATTTCAACCACGCCTGTTCTTACCTTTCATGCTTAGACTGATTTGATGGGAGGATCGATTTGGATGATATTTGCCATGGACATGAACGTATAAATACAAAAGTGGTCCTGTATCGTCCGATATACACCACACCTTCTACTCTCTAAGTCGTTTAAATCATGCCAAAAAAAATATGATAATATAAAGTATTAATTTTTGAGTTTAGTTTCATTTAGTGGTAATTGTAAAATATTTTATTAGGACGACTGTCCTCTAGCGTATCCATCTGTCAACTTTACTTCAAGTTCCGCCTCCAGGGTAGCGGGAGAGAAATTAGGGGTGAATTAGACGCTTACTGACACAGACCGAATTCCACGCGGGCGGAGCCGCGGGCACAGCTAGTGATAATATAAAGTATTAATTTTTGAGTTTAGTTTCATTTAGTGGTAATTGTAAAATATTTTATTAGGACGACTGTCCTCTAGCGTATCCATCTGTCAACTTTACTTCAAGTTCCGCCTCCAGGGTAGCGGGAGAGAAATTAGGGGTGAATTAGGCGCTTACTGACACAGACCGAATTCCACGCGGGCGGAGCCGCGGGCACAGCTAGTTTCTAATATAGGTATTAGAAATACAAAGTGAAATAATGAGAATATTTTTTTCCTAGACAGGACAGGGTAAATGCGTCATCGCTAGTCAGTCAGTCGACGTCAAAGCTTTGTTAACACTCTTATACAGTCACCGGCAATAGTATCTTCCTACACGAAGACCGCAAAAATATGTGACACCCTCTTGTCGCCCTACAAAGAGCATGTCACATATTTTTACGGCCTTTGTGAAGGAAGATACTATTGCCGGTGACTGCACAGTCGCCATCAGATATATCGGAGCGGCTAAAGTTGTCAGAAATATCTGAACATCGCCTCTATTCTCAAGGCGATAAAGTGCATGTTTAGATATTTTTGACTACCTTGGCCGCTCCGATATATTTGATGGCGACTGTACCTTATTTTATTACAAAGGAGTAAGGCGCCAACGTGTAAACACACTGATGCGGTTTCCGCATTCGGCGACGGTGTGTGAGCGAGATAGCGCTCTGCATGTGTATAGCGCTGTCTCGTTCACCGGAGCGGGACGCGGCGCCAGTGTGATAGCCGCTTAATGTAGTGTATATTTTTTATAGGACACTAGTCCCATGAGGCTTATATCGGGTGAAACAATACCATGGACTTTTGCGATGGAGGATTGTTTAGCTTTAGTACCACCGCCCACACTGTTAACTGGCCATCGGTGGCCCTTATGCTTTTTGTAATAAGGTCCACCGATGTACAGTTAAGTGTTGCTGTTTGTACTAACTTTTAAACTAAAGAACTATGTTAATATTCCTAACCGTTTTCAAGTTAGAGCTTGTTGAACTTAAAGTGCAAAATACTGCATGTTACAACCCTAATTAGTAAACGGGTTGCATGACCTTTATATTAAACAAACAAATTTTACATGACTGACAAATAATGTCATCATAAAGTCGACTTTTGCTTGCTTGGAGACGTTGACAACCACAGAAATTAACGTTCAAAAACATAAAGTCGAATTAACACAAAGGTCACACAATACTCAATTCATATTATTTCTCGAACCTCATTTTTGATGTTTTTCTCAGTAACGAAATATCCTCGTACAGCAGTTTTATTTATTTATCGTATGGCTATATGTCACTGTATATAGATAGACATTTTTTCCCTGGGGTAGTAGTAGTGAGAAAGCAGATGATGAAGAAAATCCAGTGAGTGCTGCGAGGTCCAGATGGGACAGTGCAGCTGCTAAGTTTGTTACTCTTTTAGCACCACCCAGGGATCACGTGGAGTGTGGTCTAAAGTGTTTCCTACGGACGCAGAGTAACATTGCTCCCCGCAGTAAATAAAATTATTAAGGAAATATACAACCTTGTAGTGCGTGTAATTTCGTTGATTAATAACGTTAATAACCAATTATAAACGTATATAGATGTCATATACTAAGGAAAAAGTGACCTAGACGGCAGACGCTGGTTCGATCCCAGCCCTAAGCACCGGAGGCCTAGGTCACTTTTTCCTTTGTATATGACATCTATATAAGTTTATCTACTTACATATAATAAACGCGTAAGGAGAAAAAAAATGTACGTTGAAGATATTTGTGAAAAACCAATTCCGGGGGTCTTAGAAATGTTAACTAAATACATTTCAGCGGTTTTTGGAATTTTTTACAGTCTGTCTGTGAGTTTGTCCGCGAGCTACGCAAAAACAACTGCACAGAATTTCATGAAATTTTGTATAGAAGCATATTATACCCCGGAGCAACATTTAGGGCAGTTTTTATCCCGATTATTTAAAGGAGATATTTTTAACATGTATGTATATCGTTTTTCATATTCTAATACGTATACAAACATTCTTTAAAGACGTTTTTAGAATAAAAACAAAGCGATTTGAAAGAGATTTGAACTATGGATTTATACTATTACTTTAATCAAGAATTGCGGGTTAAATATTTTTTAAAGTGTTACTTTCATTTTAAAAGTTGTATGTAATGTTATTAATACTTCCACTTTACGGATTTTTTTATTCTCAAGATACATTTTAATTATCTATAACCATATCATATTCATCATCATTATGTACTTCAAATAAAATAAGAGTGAAACAAAGTCAATGCGTACCTACGTAGAAAGAAATAAAGAAAATATATTTATAAGCACAAAACAAGGACAGAAAAACATAAAACTAACTAAGGGTAATTACTATCTAAAGCTGTCGTTTGCGCTAAATGGTCCTCCCTCACTCAGCTTGATGTCACAGAATGCTCCACATGTTACACTCCGCGACGCTGATTTTCAGTGAGGCCCAGAGACGGTGGAGTAGGTGGCACTATACAACTAACTACACTAAACATCGCAGTTATTACTGAACCAAAACAGTACAACCTACATGAAACCTAAACATGTTTTTTTTACATGAATTGAAACCTAAATATACTAAAAAACAGATAAAACAGGTTGTTAGGATTTGGCGATTTGGATTTCCCCGACAGCATAAATCCTTGAAGATCACGAGAGCAACATGTTTTCGCATACAAAGCCGCTCACGCTTGGACCTTCGGCCTTTGGGTTCGCTAAGACACTTGATCATTTAGTTTTGCCGGGTCCATTCCATGTCACGCTGTTGCTGAAGCTATTCTCGCTGTGACGTTCCGATCCTAAGGCCCTTCGCGGTACTCGGCCTTTGTCCTTCGCATACATTGCCGTTCATTCTCGGGCCTTCGGTCCTCGGGTTCGCTACGACACTTGACCATTAAGTTCTGTCAGTTCCCTGTCATTCTGCTGCTGAAGCAAGTCTCGCTACGATGTTCCGGGCCGTCAGTCCTACGTGGTATTCGGCCTTTGGCCTTCGCAGACATTGCCATTATAAGAATAAGAATAAGAATCATTTATTTGCTAAACATTAGGTACAAGTGGTTGTAGCGTTACAAATAAGTTCCAATAATGTTTGTTACCTTATAGAAGTAGGCATGCAAATATTTACCTTAAAACTAATCTTACAATATAATCTTAGCTTAACATGCAATTAGTGCCTGACACTAAAAAACTCATTTATTGAGTAAAAGATTTTTCCACTTAACCATTTGACGAGTTCCGTTTTAAATTTCTTTGTTGGTAAATCTAACAATGCTACAGGAAGGTTATTATAAATTTTAGGTGCCATCCCGCCTACATTATATTGGAAAAATTCATCATTCAAGGTCATTTTTAGGGATGAAGATTCTGTTCCTATAGATTGGTCTTGCGTTTGGCTTAAGTTGTGAAATCTTGGTAAAATAGCTACTGTGTTTCACTACAAACAAGCATATCTCCAAGATGTAGATGCAAGGCAGGGGAAGAATTTTTAGCTCTGGAAATAAGGTCTGACAAGAGGCTCTGCCACTTTTGTTAGCTAAAGCTCTGATACATTATTTTTGGGCTTTGAAAACTCTGTCTGCTTCAACAGAGTTGCCCCATATAATAATGCCGTAACGCAGGACAGATCCGACATAACCATGATATGCGCTGAGGGCGGTCCGTACTGAGGCAATTTTCCTTATACGATTTAAGGCGCGTACAAACCTGTTGACTTTTTTACATACAGTATCAACGTGGTTTTTCCAATGACATTTTTCATCCAGTTCGATGCCTAGGAACGGCGTTGAGTTTATGATGTCTATTTTATTATTATTATAGCTTATGTCTAATGTGACTTTTCCACTTTGGTATGTCTTAAATTGAATAGCTTTAGTTTTGTTTATATTTAGTTTTAATTTATTAGTCTCCAACCACTGTATTATATTGGCCAAGGTATTATTTATGTCACTTTCAAAAGTTTGTTTATCAGGCCCAGTAAATATAATCGTCGTGTCATCAGCAAATAATACACACTTATGTTTAGTTGTGTCCGGGAGGTCGTTAATGAAAGTAAGAATAAAAGTGGTCCCAATATACTACCTTGTGGGACTCCACATTTGTTCGTTTTTGGTTTTGAGACTTCTGAGACTTTTTCTTTATTTAAAATTTTGGTTATCTCTGTAGATTGTGTACGATCATTTAGGTAACTTTTAAACCAGTCAAGAGATATTCCCCTTATACCAAGGTCGTACAGTTTATTTAGCAGTATTTGGTGATCTACGAGATCGAATGCTTTAGACATGTCTAGAAAGACACCCACTGTAAGTAATTGTTTATCGACGGCTTCCGTTATACTTTTTACTAGTGAGAAACAAGCTAAAGATGTCGATTTCCCGTGCTGGAATCCAAATTGCTCAGGGCATAATATATTACCTAGTCGGTCCCTAAGTTCTGTCACAAGGGTTTTAAGTGATAAAATATAATACAAAGCTTTTATTAAAAAAATGTAGACCTGATTAGAAAGCTTATTTCATACAGATTAAAATATAATATGGTTAACTTATAATCAAGATCGCGTATTTTATAGATCCTTGTAAACTTGAAGATTGTTGTCAGACCCAAACACGCCGATGATTTATGAAAATTGTACTTCACAAAAGTTGGTTAAGATCATTGTTATAGTTGTCCAGAGTTACAAATTGTTATTTTTATGTAAGTAGATGATTAAGGCATATTTGAAACCCAATATTTAGTTGACTTACAAGTCTGTGCTTCAGCTATTCTTCTCATGAACCTCAACGTATTTTTCAGTTTTGAGCAAAACACGATGATTTTGATGCCATACATCAAGGTAGTCATCCAAAATTGTGTATACTAGCCTTCATGTTAGTCAGAGCTATGTTAATTATATATTAAAATGAAGGTAAAAGATCAATCTAATGCATTATGCAAGACTAAAGCCTCTTAAAATTGAATAAAAATAATTATGGTCAAAACCATCTCGAACAGGGCGCGTGTTTTTGACGTGGTTTTTTATTGCGCTTTTTCGAATGTTAAAGGGAATTGTGTAAAACTGCCACAACTATTTGCCTTAAATAATATCGTAAATTAATCAGTGTTAAATAAGCTTTTTAACCATATATTGAAATAGTAAGCAACCTCTAACAGTTCCTATTTTACCAGTCCAAACCCTAGTGACAGAACTTATGAACCGACTAAGTATGTTTAGTAATAAAGTTTTGTAGTCTTATAGATACGCTCTTTTCAAAAACCTTTGAGATTACAGGAATCAGGGTAATGGGGCGATAATTCCCCATGTCTGTGTGGTCGTCTTTTTTAAATACTGGCTTCACTAAGGAATATTTTAATCTATCTGGGAAAATTCCTTGTTCAATCGATAGGTTTATAAGAAAGGTTAAGGGAATTTTTAATATATGAGAGCATAGTTTTATCGTTTTCGTGTCAATGTGGTCGTATCCTACTGATGGTGTATTTTTTAAGGACATTATAATACGGTGCACTTCATTTTCTGTGACTGGTGCAAGAAATATAGAGTTTTTTTGTCTTTTTATATTTATCGTGTTAGTTGTGTTTGGCAAATCTTCACTCACATTAATAAAATAATTATTAAATGATTCAGCTAAATCCTCAATATTGTATATGACGTGTCCGTTATATATTATTTTATCAATTTGTTTTTGTGTCGATTTAGATTGAGTTTGTCGATTTATAACGGTCCACGAGGCTTTACACTTATTTTTGGAGTTTTGGATAACTAACCTATTATTAAGTGTTTGAGCTTTATTCATACATTGCTTAAGTACTTTCGAGTAACGTTGGTAATTCGTTTTTAATTCTTCTCGTTCACTTGAGTTACATTTTAGATAGCTAAGATACAGTCTACGTTTGTGTTTACAACTTTTCCTTAGACCTTTTGTTATCCACGGTGACTGTTTACTTTTATTAGTGATCTTAACCTTAATTACGGGAAAACACAATTTAAAGAAAATTCCTAATGTATCATGAAATAGGTTAAAAGCATTATTTGTATCTGCCATGGACATTACCTCATTGAAGGATAAGGAATTTAAACATTGGTAAAATTTATTAACATTTTCAACACTGAAATCTCTTTTATATTCGAACCAGTAGTCATTTTTTTTGTAGCTTCCTGCATCAAAGGAGATTATTTGACCTGTGTCGTGGTCGGACAGAGCTAAACTTTCCGTGAAGCCAGTAGCCTGCGGTATATTAACTAGCAATTATATCGATACATGTATTTTTTCTCGTCGGCGATTTAATGTGTATTTCAAGATTATGATTATCTAGAAGACTTTCTAATTCTTGCGATGTCTTATTTCTATTTAGCAAGTTAATGTTCCAGTCACCGCATAGTATTATCTTTTTCCCTGCTTTGTCGACCTTTTTCAATAGGATTTCTAACTTATCTAAAAATACTTCCACGTCTGATGACGGGGTTCTATAAATACATATTATAAGTAGCTTTAATATATCTTATTTTATACCGCAACATTCAAAGTCATAGATTTGTGAAATGTCATTACATATTTTGAGTTCTGTAAACTCTAGAGTTTTTTCAATAAGTATACAAGAACCTCCTCGTTTTTCATGTTCTCGTGACCAAAATGTTGTCAATTTATAGTTATTGAGGTAAACATTGTTTTCAGTCCCTTTCCTAAGGAATGTCTCAGTGAGACATATTACATTAATTTGCTTTTGTTTTAGTTTAAAATCATTAAGCACAACTTCTAATTCGTCTCTTTTTTTAAACACTAGCTATGTTCGGATGTAATAAGTAAAACTTATGTCCTGATTCCTCAGGCACGAAAAAGTCGACTTGGTGAGTCTCTGATTTCGGATTCTTGAAATAGATATTCATCCTCTAGCTCGACATCATTTGTTTGAGTGGCAACGTCTACAAAATTTTGTAGCGAGGATGCGGGACTACAGTGTTCTTGGTCAGGCCTCAAGAAATTGTAATATTCATATTTGTAATTTAATGTCTCTATGTGGTTAAGTAATGTTTGTCCCAATTTTAGAGTGTAAGAGCGAAAAGAATTTGGTTTTTTAGTGTTAGTGCTTGCAAAGGTTAAAAATTCTTTTAGCTCTGTAGATATCATTTTTAGTGTCTGACGTACTTCCTCTACATTAAGAAAGCTACTTGAGTACCGTAAGGTCGGGGTACTTTGACCAAATTCAGGTTACTTTGGCCCATATTAAAATCACATATAGAAGGGTCTAATAAAAAAGAAAAACTTATACGGTTAGTTTTAATCATCCACATAGCAACGTGTCATTAATTCAATTCATTTATAAAACCTGAACCAAGTAAATCCCACAGGCCAAAGTTACCCTTTAGGGCCAAAGTACCCCGACGTTACGGTATATATCACTAATAAGTACATTTGTGTGTACCATGGTTTCTAAGTATTGATACAGGCTCGATTGCAATTTCATAGGTTTTTTATCATACTGCCCACACAGAATTACAACGTAATCAGCTTTAGTAAGTTGTGAGCAAAGCGGTATACATGCTTCTAGTAATTTATCTGTTGTAGCTCCGGGTTTACAAATACACTCTACCAGAAAAGCACAACCTAATCGAGCAGTTATAGTTGTTATTCATTAAGCTGCTCGAGCAGACTTAATGAATAACAACTTGTTTGGAATAGATGTTTTGGTTTTGTGGAATACAGTGAAAAAAGTGGTGGAAAAACTTACCATAGTGTCTTACACGTTCCTTTTCACAATATATGAAATAATTACTGGAAGTTTACTCAGGGCAAAAGGTGTGGCCGTGATAAATTAATATCATAGGCATCACATGGGTATCATCAAAAACACCGAATAAAATTAATTTTTGATATGTGTTCGTTGTAAATGTAAACATGTTTATGTTTTACATAAGAGGCTTGGCTGTACAATATAAAAAATACTATTACAATGATTGCGACTCATTACTACAAATGGATAGTAATACATTTTTATACATAACAATCCTTTCAGTAAATTCCTTAAAATGTATCCACCCGGTATTAAATGCCATTGTTTAAAACCGGCCAAGAGCGTGTCGGGCCACGCTCAGTGTAGGGTTCCGTAGTTTTCCGTCCGTCACAGTAAGTGTCCCCACTTAAGAGTTAAAATAA
Organism: Pammene aurita; assembly: GCA_947086415.1. Classification (NCBI taxonomy): domain Eukaryota; kingdom Metazoa; phylum Arthropoda; class Insecta; order Lepidoptera; family Tortricidae; genus Pammene; species Pammene aurita. The sequence continues at coordinate 5,569,786 of OX352307.1, forward strand.
CACCGCCATGTAGGATATGATATGAGCGTTCCACGTACAGCGACATCTATCGGCAAATTAAGTAAACTATTGCGCGCGAGCTTAAAGTATGGAAGATGATTTTTATGGGATAATTCTTTATTGCGTGGACCGATTTTCACCGTTTTTACTTTATTTGAAAGCACGTTATTTCATTGTGAGTTTGTAGAAATTACAGGTACAATAAACACCTGCTTATACGCATCGACATATAATATCAAGACGAGTAAAGGCAAGCAAAGTTCATGTGAAAACACGACCCATTTTCACGTTTACAAAACTAAAATGTCTTATGTCTTATTAACCAATCAAGTACTCATTCTTTAAGCATATTTTTTTGTGTTAACCTTAATTCCGCAAAGGTTTCATGCCATTTCACCAATAAGAAAAGTTGCCGTGTTGTGAGTGGTCAAAATCAATTTGACAATGAAGTTTAATTGGACAGGAGATACTCAAATGAAATGACTGAAATGTCAATTTAAAGTATAATAAATACGCCTAAGCTTGACGTGGATGGGTTCACGTGATAAATAATAATGCAATCAATTAACAGTTTATTTTTTAGTGCATTTTTCATTACTTATGTAATATACGTAAATTTAATCGTTCTTGGAATAAGGAATAATATGAAAGCCTTCTATTCACCTTTCATTTATTTAATAAAAGTGTAGATTACAATATAGGGACTTACATATTACAAAATAAGCATAAATTAACATAAAATAGTAAAGATTTCGAACTTTTTTACAATTTTATAAATCCGTTACATTAGGGAGACCCTCTTGGTCTCAAGCAACATATTGTTAAGCAATTAAGGTTGATTATGTCAAAAAAATCCATTATTTTTTAACTTTATTTATGACCAGACTAGAAAATAATAGCATACCTTCAATATAAATAGTTAAAATTCTCTTTGCTTCCTCGTTTTTTAGAACTAAAAAAATAACGGATGAGTTCGTTATGTGTACTATTTATTTTAGCAGGCTTAGGCAAATACAAAGATAAATTTACATTTTGTATCCATTTTTTTCTACTACAACGGTAGCAAACAGGTATTTAGCTCACCTGATGGTAAGCAGCTACCGTAGCCTATGGACGCCTGTAACTCCAGAGGTGTCTCATGTGCGTTGCCGATGCTTTCATATAAAAGAGGATTCACTGTGTTGACAGCTAAAGGGACAAGAGGATCCCCGTCGGCAACATACTGCATCCTCTGAGCTCTCTGGCAACCTTACTCACCGGCAGGAACATAACACTATGAGTAGGGTGTAGTGCTAATTGGCTGTAGTTTTCTGTAAGGTGGAGGTAGTTCCCCAGTCGGGCTCTGCTCTAGATTTGATAATTAAAGACTATGCTATGAAGGTATAGCATTCATTATTAATGAAAAATAAGAGTCATACCTATTAGTCAGTTGTACTAGAAATGGCACGGCCAGAATGGTATGATTTTACCAGAGTAAGTATGGTAGGTACTAATTCGAAGGGTTTTGTTCTGTCGATTTCGTTGACTTTACTTAATATTAGTGATTTGAAAAAAAAAAAAATTTAAACATACACATACTGTTGAAGTCATCATCATAACAGAATTTAAATTATACTGAAAATAGATGTCAAATACTTCAGAAAAAGTGACCAAACCCTCCGGTGTCCGAGGCCAGATGAAAAAATATTGAACAAAATAATTTGATTTGCTTCAAGATTCAGAATTTAAATTATATTTAGTAGGTAAGTAAAACCGACTGAGGTGGCATATTCAGATTGTTTATGAAGTACGTATCTCATATTCCCAATATATGAGTACAAGGGAGACATTTCAATATTATCAAAGTAGTATAATATTGATAAAGATTTATTCCAAGGACCCATACTGTATATCGAAAAAAACAAACTGAAAAGATTCTTTGTTAACAACGGAAACCTAACTGCTAGTACTAGGTAATACTTATAAATGAACATTCATTATACTTTTCCTCAAATGAGTTATGTTTACTATTCCAAAACTTATATTGCATAACATCGACCAAGTCCGTAATGTATGAGAATATCTATGCGTGATTTACTTACCGATGAAAAGAAATATCATCATCTTTGGCGCCTGTGTGGCTCCTGCAGTTGACCTGCACCAATGCACGGCTCAAGCCGGCATTTTAATACCGATATATTACCGAAATTTCATGGGCCGAAAAAACTAATATTTTGACGACATGACAATTTCAAAATGTTTCACATGACATTAGGGCACCGCTGTCACAAGCTCCGCCCACTTTGGCACCAGGAAAGTGGAGCACATTTTGAGCGTTGATTACGCTTCCTTACTTATTATTCTTCCAAGCTTATACGGTTAAATTACAAACTTAGTTCAGAAATTATTTTGTAATTTTTTTTCAAAAACTATTCAACCTATCAAGTTGAAAATAATTTTCCTAAAAAGTTTTTATAAAGTTCTACTTTTGAGATTTTTTTCATATTTTTAAAACTTATGGTTCAAAAGTTAGGTGGGGGGGGGGGGGGGACACATTTTTTTATACTTCTGGAGCGATTATTTCCGAAAATATTTACATTATCAAAAAATGATTTTAGTAAACCCCTATTCATTTTTAAATACCTATCCAACAATATATCACACGTTAGGGTTGAAATGAAAAAAAAAATCACTCCCCATTTTACGTATAGGGGAGGTACCCTAATAAATTATTTTTTTTCCACTTTTTATTTTACCACTTTGTCGGCGTGATTGATATACATATTAGTACCAAATTTCAGCTTTCTAGTGCTAACGGTCACTGAGATTATCCGCGGACGGACGGACGGCCGGACGGGCAGACATGGCGAAACTATAAGGGTTCCTAGTTGACTACGGAACCCTAAAAATTCACTTACAATACGCGCCTCCGCCCCTTACTTGTATAAAAGGGGGCGGCTTAACCGTTAACCTATTAGTTATTATAGCAAAATGACCTTTAAATTAATGTGTTGTGTCACGTTTATCTGATTGGCAAAAACACATAGCGTTTAGCTCTTAATAATCGTAACAGTATAGTTAGACCATGCTAACATTGCTCCGACTTTGCAGGTGACATTGTGTGGAGAGCCAGCAAGAATTATCAAATTTATATGATGTTTATGGTAGCAGCTCCACACTTTGCCGCTGCATTCATGTAGAGTTAGCGTGGTTGGACTCTACCCAAGGATCGGATACCTGTATATTCTCCATACAAAATTATACTATCTTTTTCGTTTTTTGGTTTGTTATTTCATTTTTAATAGGAAAATCTAATAAAACGACTAATACGATTTATTACCTAAATACATGATTGAATCCTACATAAAAACTGAAAAGCGTAAAAAAAACAAAATATGACACTATTTCGCCGATTTTCAAAAACAGGTATCCGATTCTGACTCTACCTATCTTATCGTTATACAATAGTCTATTGTACTCTTCCGAAACGATTACCGTTATCAAATCAGTAAACGTCATCTTATGTATTACGCTTCATTTACAGAAAACAAACGTTTTTATCACAAATGGAATAAAAAAGAAGTTATTGTAATTTTGTTTTATTTTTATGCAGTAGCCTTGTGCTCGTTTTAACGATATTGTAGCAACTAGCAATGCTCTAAAAAGTGGATTCTGTTTAGCTTGATTCCGTTGTGAAACAAACTACGGCGGCGTTTAAAAATAATAAATAATGTGTCCGACCGAAGTTTCGGTTTCGGTTTCGGCCAAAAAACGGCCGAACCCTTCGGCCGCGCCGAAACTTTCAACATTGTCCTTAATCTGACCATAAGTTCTGTCACAATGTTTTTAATTGATAAAATCGCCGTTGTACATTCACAATCAAATATATCAGAGCGGCCACGGTACTCAAAAATATCTGAACATGCACTTGCCGTGACAATAAGGGCGTTGTTCAGATATATGTGACCACCTTAGCCGCTCCGATATATCTGATGGTGACTGTACAACGGCTGACATGCAACATGTAACTGAAATAAATATATGTACTCTTACTATTTAACACGTCTATCGGTTCACGTCGTTCGGTTTCGGTTTCGGCCGAAACTGGACCCAGAACCGAACCTTCTGTTTCGGTTACGGTTTCGGCAAAAAAGCATGTTTCGGTCGGACACTACAAATAAGTTTCCAAACACCTTCGATGTTTATACCATACCACTGTTTATTCTTTGGTAAGAATAATCTTAAAAATCTACACGGAAATCTAATTTTTCTGTTGGCAGACTGAGCAGTATCCGTGATTTAACTTAACGTACCCTTTACACACTGCTGCGGTTTCCGCATACGGCGACGGTGTGCGAACGAGATAGCGCTATGCATGTATAGTGCTGTCACGCTTGCACACCGTCGCCGCATGCGGCTGCGGCGCCAGTGTGATAATCGCCTTACATTTCATGACATTCTTAAAAGGGCCTCTACGCGTAGGTCAACTTCGGTTGGTTCCGTGTATGCGGTAAAGACAAAAAATGGAATATTATATGATACGTTAGTTTTGGATTTGTTTCAACTTACGCTGATCGTATAATAAATAAATAATAAATAAATCTTACACAAATCGACCTAGACCCACAGTTAAGCTCAATAAGGCTTGTGTTATGGGTACTAGACGACGATATATATAATAGATAAATATGGATAAATACTTAAATACATAGAAAACACCCACAACTCAGGAACAAATATCTGTGATAAACACAAATAAATCCCCTGACCAGGATTCGAACCCGGGAACTCCTGCTTCGTTACCGACTGGGCTAGGAGGCCGTTATTATAGTATAGTCCAATGTATGCTGGATGGCTTAATCCTTATCCAAAAATCATCAAGCAAAAGCTTAACAAGATCGATATGTAGATGCTGATACGGTTCAGCCTCCCGCCACCTGATGTATTCCATTAACATTTTATTGCAATGGATTAAAACATGTGTAATTAGTATAAAGTGCATTTTTCTTTTTTTTTTAATGAAGCAAAGGAAAATCAACCCTATGTCTCATTTACTTTGGTTTAAATTAAATATATTGTGGGCGGCACGAGGTTAACCCTGAATGCTTTCGACGTTCAGGTGGCCTAAATAATGCACGAAAGTCTAGGCCCCATCGATTCTAGTTAACATTGTTAACAAGCTGACCGACTCGTCGCTTGGGCAAATAAAAACCTGTAGTCGTATCGGAAACGGACAAGTACGAGTCGAACTCAAACGTCTAGGGACTCTAGGGGTTCCGTAAATAAATAAAATAAAAACATACGTATACAAGGGGGGTATGGGCACTGCGAATGGCATCTCGCTAAGTGTGGTAGGGCACGTTCAGCGAATGTCATCGCTCAAATCTGGAGCAGAGCCCGACTGGGGAAGTACCTCCACCTTACAGAAAACCACAGCCAAATAGCACTAGACCCTACTCATAGTGTTGTGTTCCTGCTGGTGATTAAGGTTGCCAAAGAGCTCAAAGAGGACCCAGTGTGTTGACGATGAGGGACCTTCTTGTTTCTTTAGTCGCCAACACAGTGAATCCTTCTTTTTGTAAAGGGTCGGCAACGCGCATGTGACTCCTTTGGAGTTGCAGGCGTCCATAGGTTACGGTAGCTGCTTACTTTAAGCTTAGCTTAGCTGCTTATTAAAAAAAAAAAAACAAGGGGTAACGAAAATACTGGTTATCCTCATAATTGGTATTGTATTCTAATTATGAAAAACCAAGAAAAAAATGTTTTCGCGCCAAAGGGTTGGCCGGCTGGAACCACGGGTCCCATAATTTTTTTTCGCGTCTAAAAATTTTTTCTTCTACTTTATCCCGTAGTAGCAATACGATACCAATTAAGCCTTTAAACGGGTCACCAGTATTTTCGTTCCATCCTGTATACTAAATTCATCCTTACACCATGTAAACAAACACTTGTCTAAGTCATTGTTACACTTTTCTCAGAGATTTTCACATAAAATTTCTTCTACTTTTTCCTAGTCACAATACGATACCAATTAAGCCCTTAAACGGATCACCAGTGTTTTTGTTCCACCCTGTATACTGAATTCATCCTTACCCCAAGTAACACATCAAAGCAGTATAACGGCCGTCTTACAGCATATCTGTATGCTTTTAGCATTTTCAGTTCGTTTTATAGTAGCATTATAAACGTTTATAGGGCTGATATAGGTCTTAAATGGGCAGGAATTACCCAGCTTGAGATCCTATACAGGTCATTTAATAGCATTACAGGCGCAATATGTCTGCGCTATTAGCATTATCGTTGTCATGGAAAGTGCCAATCGCATTAAAGAATCATTAGTACGCTCTATAAAGTTGCCAACTGCATTAAAGAAGCATTAATACGGCCAATAAACTTGCTAATCGCAGTAAAGAAACATAAGTACTCTCGATTAACTTGCCAATCGCAATACAAAAGCATTATACTAGCATAAGAGTGTAGTAAAATAAACCTTACGTCAATGCAAAAACGTCTAACACCGACGGAACAAATGTTATAATACAATGAACGTTGTGATTTAACTACTTTGTCTCGCAATATAAAATGGACGAAGACGGTACAAAAAACTGAATGAGTAACACGTCATATTTGTTTGCATCCTAACAAAATTTATAAAAGTTTTTGACTCTTTTACGTTATTATATCCTTCAAATATTACTGCGCAATGTAGTTTACTGTAAATGTGTATATAAGTTTCATTGAAAATTTTCACGCGCCTTTGATTTATTGTGGTTTTGCTATAAAATATTATAAAAAGATTGCGTCAAATAAAAAAAACAATTGTGTAATCCTCGTATAGAACGAGTTTTGCATTATTAACATAATAGTGTTGATTGAGCAGTCTTAAATTAAGTAATTTCATTATTATATAGGTATTTTCCTTGTATAAATAGGTCCGCATCATTTTATTTTTAGGTTATAAATTATTTACAAAATGGCGTTGGTCTATGTAGACGGAGAGCTAGCCACGTCGGATATGACACAATAATGAGAGCAACCAAACCCCTCTAGTCAGTTTGGTATACTATGCTTATTTCTAGATCTGGACATCTGGCAGCTTTAAAGTCGTGGAGGTCAAAGAATGCAAACCATTTCAAGAAAATAAATCCTGGAGATCTAGGTTTGATGCAATATTATGAGAAACTATACAAATACTATACAATATTAAGAGAAATTATACAAAAGTTTATGTTGGGAGAAAGTAGTGCCAAACGATGTATAATAAAATATAGTTCATAGTTAGTCGCCTACTGTTTTTGTTTCCGTAATAATCATACATAGGGGTTTTCGGTGCGGGAACGATTTGAGAAAGAGTAGAGATAAACAGACAGGTTGAGAGTTAGTCTGAGAAAATATCATATTATGACTAATGAATAACTACCTCTCTGTGAATAGCTTACACACTATGATACGAGCTTTTTTTCTTAGAGGCATGTTTGTATTGACTATTATATACTTAGTATTTTAAAAATGCAATTGCATATCCGATATTTATTAACTAGATCTACCTAAGACAAAGACACGGTATAATAAGTGTCAAATATTAATCTTGACGTCCGATATTTATGAACTATTTGATTAACTGAAGAGGTTGACAATGATCAGTCATTACATGAATTAATAAAAAAATACTTGAAAAAATCATAGGTATATGTACCTACAATATATATATATATATTATAGTCAGCTATTACATATAAATTGTATATACCTATGATTTTTTTCGATCAATTATTCATTAGGTAGAAACGTGCTAGAGTACATTCTGTTTTTTAAGTTAATGCCTACTCTTTGGCTAATGTCAAACATTCCCGCACCGAAAACCCCGATGTATGGTAATAATACACAATATTTTTTGGTCTAACGTTTTTTTTATCGATAAAAACCAGTTTTGAGTCGATATTCCAACATATTCACTATAGATAGAATTATAAGGCAAACGACTATCGGTTTTTGAATCTTTTATCTCCATTCTGTAGAGCCGGATCTTGAAATAAATGAGCCGTTATTTTTTTATAATATTTTTAAAATATGGTCTAAAAAACACTTACACGATATTCGAATGGTGTAAAGAATCTTACATATACGTAATCTACATATTAGGGTGCCTCTTTGATGTCTCTAAAAACTGTAGAGATTTTAATTTTTAACTAATTAAAACAAAATTTATGACCATAAAACCACTTTTTTAGCCTAAACCGGTTCGACTTTGATGTCAAATATCTCGAAGACAATGAATATTGAAGTAAATATAGGATACTATATTGTTTAAAGCCGTTACTGATAATATGATAAACTATATAAATCATTAGAAAACTAAGGGAATCAGATCTAAGGTCGTTGGCGCCAGGGAGCCCCTTAAAATATAGGCCCTGTCCTTTATAACTGAGACGACTTCGGCAATTTTTACCTAGTTTGGTATTACTATTTTCCAATTAAAACATTTTGCTAGTCTGTCACTGTGACCTCCACCCATTAAAAGCTGCCAGATGCCAGGATCTAGCAATAAGAATAGTATAGCAATCTAACCAGACGGGTTTTGTTGCTCTCATTATTGTGTCATATCTGACGTGGCTAGCTCTTAGTCCAATAGCAGCTCAGTGACCCTTAAAAATGCCTTATTTATGCCTACAGCATTACACGCGAATAATTATGCTATTAAACAACATTAAGCATTTATTTATGCTATTGTAGAACCTAAGGCACTAAAACCGCTAAAAGCTGTATAGGGGCTGTTCATAAATTACGTCATCAATTTTTTATGATTTTTATACCCCCCCCCTTAAATCATCCAACCCTCCCCCTGCCATATAAAGTGACGTCATTAAAAAAAAAAGCGTTTTAAGCTTAATTGTAAAATAAAAAACTATTTAGTAGATAATATTTTATAGCATTAAAAGTTTATAGAAACACGACTTTCATTCCTTTTTTTACACATTGATGATGTGATCGTCGGAATGACCGCCCCCCCCCCCCCTCCTACGTCATGCTACCATCATCCGATGTCCAGACCCCCATTTGAAATGACGTAATTTATGAACAGCCCCTTATAGTGAATTACTTGGCTTTATAATGGTTTATATTATTGCTATTATACTGCATTAGGAACGTATTACCTACTTATAAATGCTATTGTACACCCTAAGGCATTAAAAATAGCTGAAAGCTGTATAGCGAATTTGCGTGGCATTATAATGGCTAATATTCATGCTCTTAAACAGCATTAAGCATTTATTTATGCTATTGTAGAACCTAAGGCACTAAACCAAACCGAAGCATTAGTGTATCAAACCTGTATAGCGAATTTGCGTGGCATTATAATGGCTAATATTCATGCTCTTAAACAGCATTAAGCATTTATTTATGCTATTGTAGAACCTAAGGCACTAAACCAAACCGAAGCATTAGTGTATCAAACCAAAACGCAACTGTACAGCTGTTGTTCGCTGCACTAAAACTAATGGCTAAACAAAAGCATTTACATATGTCATTATACAACCGTTATACAGCGTAAAGCATCATAAAATGCTATTGTAGAACCTAAAGCACTAAAAACAGCTGAAAGCTGTATACCGGATTTACGTGGCATTATAATGGCTTATATTCATGCTCATAAACAGCATTAAGCATTTATTTATGCTATTGTAGAACCTAAGGCACTAAACCACACCGAAGCATTACTGTAGCAAACCAAAACGCAACTGTACAGCATTCAGCTGTACAGTTGCATTTTGGTTCGCTGCACTAAAACTAAAGGCTTTAAAAAAGCATTTGTACATGCCATTATACAGCTTAAAGCATTATATAATGCTATTGTAGAACCTAAAGCACTTAAGTGCTTTTAAACAGTCGAAAGCTGTACAGTTGCGTTGTGGTTTGCTGCACTAAAGCTAAAGGCTTTACAAAAGCATTTAGATATACCATTATACAACCGTTATACAGCTCAAAGCATCATATAATGCGAAAAGTTGCTCGGTGAACGTATATAAGAGTTTATACGGTCCTTAAGTTCGAAATAAGTTAACTATTCATATGTTATAATGCTTCCTGTGTTACTTGGGACATGTATTACCATGTAAACAAACACTTGTCTAAGTCATTGTTACACTTTTCTCAGAGATTATCACATACAATGTTAAACATAATTGTATAAACATAATTATTCTTATTCAATCAAATACAAACACTGAAAACATTGAAAAAATAATCAACCCAGCAGGATTTGAACCTCGCATCGATACGCCTAACCGGGGCTCGATCGCTTTACCAATTAAGCTATGGGTTCAGAATTTCGTCAACTCAGTATCTGAACCCATAGCTTAATTGGTAAAGCGATCGAGCCCCGGTTAGGCGTATCGATGCGAGGTTCAAATCCTGCTGGGTTGATTATTTTTTCAATGTTTTCAGTGTTTGTATTTGATTGAATAACATACTATTGTATGAGTGGAATGCCCCACTTTAAAAAACATGTAAAATAATGATAATTATTCTTAACATTTTCTTCAATAATCAAAGTAACGAACGATTAACTTCAAAAATGAATAAAATTACAATGTCTAGATTGACAGATTATAAGACAAGTAAGGATGAATCTTGTATACGTATAATTAATTAATATGTGATAGACTGATGTATAAAATAATTTTAAACAAAAAAAAACTGACTTCACTTAGCATCCACCTCTCCAAAAGCAAATGCTCGAGCTGCTGTAAAAAATACTAAAATCACTATAGGTGTGCCTATAATAGTTGAATAGTTCCCTCGATTTCTCCTGGATCTAATCATCAGATCCTGACCTGGTTACAATCGGACCAACTGTGAAGTATACTCTTTCAAACAAAAAGAGAATTTTCCAAATCGGTCCAGCCGTCTTCGAATAATTGGTGAACATACATAAAAAAATCGGCCAAGTGCGAGTCGGACTCGCGCACCGAGGGTTCAGTACAAACCTGTAGGTATATAAGTAAAAGTTCACCCATTGCGTTGACGTAGAAGTTTGGTTTTGTTACAGCTGAAAGGTATTATAGACCTGAGTATTTGATATGAATTTCAATTTAATACCTCTACGCGTTTACGAGGAAAAAGGTAGTAAGTTTAAAATTAAAAAAAATATTTTTTGTATGATTTTACTAAAAATGTCTACTTTTCGTAATTTTTTCTTTGTCTGTGCTATATGAAGTTTCTTCGTGCCAAGTTTCAAGTTTCTGAGTTTACGGGAAGTACCCTTTAGGTTTTGAGTTTCTTGCAAGTACTCAGTTTCAAAATATGCAACTTAAATTGCTATATCTTTTGATTGCGTTGACATTAAAGTTTGGTTTTACTACATCTGAAAGCTCCTATAGCCCTGATTATTTATCCAAAATGCCGTATTCGGAAACCATAGAATGGCCGCCATTGCACCGCCATGACCAACTCGATTGTGTCGGGGAGGCGCGTGTCGGGCTGTCGGCGGATGCGCGGGAGGGTGCAGGTGTACATTATGTTATCAAAACTCATAGCACATCAATATTTGAGCATGAAAAGTTAAAATTACGTTACTGCCACAGATAAAAAGCTTATCATAGTAAAATCGGTCGTGGTAATGCTAGCCATTCCCTACCGTTTTCGAACACGTTTTAGAGAACTTACAATATGAGTGTAGATAAACAAGAATTTACGAGTAGTGCCAATAATTAATGCTGTATTCAACATGTCACCGCTATATTGCTTTCTTTAGCTAGCAGATAGCTTCGTCCCGCTCTTGTCGGGCAGGACTTCAATCAGAACTGTAATAAAAGTATCTATCTCTATTTATCTATTCAGCCCGTATCCACCCACTGCTGAGTATAGGCCTCTTCTTTATCACGCCACTCCTCGGTCCCGTGCCAGTCCCATCCATTGCACACCCACTGTTCGGCAGATACCGTCTGACCATCTGGTTGACGAAGTATATTTGAGTAATAGTGTCGTTAGTCGTTAGCACCCTTGAAGTGCGGAACCCTAAACGCGGCGTATTTGAACACGATAACCACTAATAGTCACATTTGCATACGTATTTAGGTCAACTGTCATCTATAGGTTAATGACCTGTCACGTCCACGTCTAAAAGGTCATTATTTACACTAATGTAATAAAGTCGTCGGGTTGACGAGTTCACAACAGTTTAGTGAAGGTGAAAATTGGAATTTGAACCTTAGCACTGAGGATGAAGGTCGCTATTTCAGTTAAAACAGATTTATTTTTGCTAAGTACTTTAGTAGGGTAGGTAATAGTAGTACCTAAATTTATTCAGCCGATTATTTAGTGGGTCGATATAAACTTAAAAAGCTACGTATGAGTTGAAATTGATTGTAATTGGTCTCTGTTGAATTGTAATATGGGTTAAAAACCTGAATTAATATCTGAATTTAGAACTGCACAGATAAAGATTCATACTTAACTGTTTTGAAAATTGTATGTGGTCATGTTGGCAATTGCATGATGGCTAATGTTGTAATTCAGCCCTTGAATTCTTAGTTAACTAATATTTGATGCGCCATAATCAAACTCATTTTTTTTTTATACCACGACGGTGGCAAACAAGCATACGGCCCGCCTGATGGTAAGCAGCTACCGTAACCTATGGACGCCTGCAACTCCAAAGGAGTCACATGCGCGTTGCCGACCCTTTACAAAAAGGAGGATTCACTGTGTTGACGACTAAAGGAACAATATACTAATGCCAAGTCCACGAACTATGGAAGCAAGTCATAATAACTACATAAACGTTAGATGATAAGATTACGATCTAACTATCTTCAGACACGAAGAAATAAATACAATGATAGGTACCGCTAATAGGCTTAAGATATTGGTTTTTAAAGTATAGATAAATTAACGAGAGCATGGAATTGCATATGTAGTAGTATTGTATGTTTACAGGCATTCTCTTTGAATTTTCTATTTTCTCGTACTATCAGCATAAAAAGAGGTTTGTTATATATTGAAGAAGTAAATACCAAAATAATGTCAGTGTCAAATTGTGAATATTATTTACGTTGTGCATATATTTTTACGTCTGATTTTATTGTATTCTCACAATTATCAGAATAATTTTGTCTCAGCCCGTACGACTAATTGTAAGTGTAAGTTTCATAATTTTCAAAAAATATGGCAGTGAGTAATTTTGGTCCGATTGATAGTCAAAGTAAGCAAATTATTTTTAACTGTTATAAATATTTTGAACTTGAACTGAAGAAAAATTTAAATTCCCCTTACACCGCTGCCCGGTTAGTTGAAAAAGCTACAGGTGTTTGTCTCTCTACTGTTTATAACATTGTGTCTGAGAGCAATAGTGAGAAATTCGCAACAACAAAGAAATTCACCTCCCCGAGAAATAAAAAGTTACGCACTTGTCCGTCATCAGCAGTAGACGATTTTGATCAGGAAGTCATCCGGAGAACCATATACAATTTTCATCTGTCCCATAAGCAATTTCCAACCTTAAAGGCACTCCACTCTGTGTTAAAATCCGATATAGATTACAAATTTGGCATTTCCACCTTACGAAAACAAATACAAAAATTAGGATTTAAATGGAAAAAGACCGAGGACAACCGAAAAATATTAATGGAAAGACACAACATACGACTGCTAAGAATAAATTACCTTACCAAAATTGCGGAATATTGGTCTGAAGATAGACCACTAGTTTATACTGATGAAACCTACATCCACACTTCACATGTGTCCGGAGAGGCTTGGACCGATGGAACAGAATTTGGTGTAAAAAAACAAATCAGTACAGGCCAGCGGTTATTAATAGTGCACGCAGGAGGAAAAGATGGTTTTATTCCCAACACTTTGTTAATGTTTAAGGCAAACCAAAAAACGGGAGATTACCATGACCAGATGAACTTTGTCAACTGCGAAAAATGGTTAAAAGAAAAATTAATACCGAACCTTAAACCGAATAGCGTACTTATCGTAGATAATGCGTCCTGTCACAACAAACTTTTGAATCATGCTCCAACGTCAAATTCTCATAAACAAGAAATGATGGATTGGTTGACAGAACACAACATTTCGTATAGCCCGTTGATGTACAAAACCAGTTTGTATGATTTAATTAAACAAAATAAAGAGCGGTTTCGTGAGTACCACATAGATGCAATTTTAAAAGAACATGGCCACTCCGTTTTACTATTGCCACCGTATCACCCGACATTCAATCCGATCGAAAATATTTGGTCCATGGTAAAAGGATATGTAGCCAAAAGAAACGTTCATTAAACATGCAAGGCATTATGAGTTTAGCAACTGAACGAATTAATACTATTACTGCTGAGGACTGGGAAAATATTTGTCGCCATGTCGAAAGTGAAGAAAATAAATATCGACGTCAGGAAGGGGAAATGGATCGAATTTCAAACAATCTTATTATCAATACTTGTGACAGCTCAGATGAAGAACATGATAGCGACTAAAAGCAAAAAACAGAGGACTACTACTTATTCCATTTCTTAAGGGTATGTAATTTTATTAAATTAAGAGAAAATTATTCTCCTTTTGTTGCAAACGGTACAACCACTACAAATGCAATTCCATGATCTCGATAATTCATCTATACTTTGTGAAATACATTGATTGCTTTATTTGTAACCAGTCAACTCTTTCTGCCAAACACAAATGACAATATGACGGAGAGAGAAACCATTATTAGGCGTTTATGAATGACGCCATGTGAAATTAGTCATGGTTCACGACATACTTATACCTAGGCACTCAGACACAGTCACTTCGCACAATAGGGCTAAAGAATGGATGAACATCTATACATATAGAGTGATCATCATCATTAACTTAAGAGCTGAGCTCTTGTCGGTGAAGCAATCATCATTATCATCCCGACGAATTGATAACCTCCTCCTTCGAAATCTTGAAGTCGGTTGAAAACTATCACTTTGGCGACACTACGGTTTACTGTTGTGCCACCTGCTCCGGTGTAGTATTTGGCAGAGTTCCCCGGAACCGCCGAAATACCACAACCTTCGGCCAGAAGTCCGCGCTTGCGTTGATCTCCAACGGCTGCAGCACCCGCACCACAAACGAGCTGAAGTGCACGTAATGGCGTGATCGCAGCAGGAACACTCTCATCTGGTAGCTGGTCTTCTGGTTAATATAATCCACCACATCTGCTGCTGTGGCCGAAAAATCGGTTCAGCCAATCCCTTCAACGATGGTCTTGATGAATCGTCGTGTTGTAACAGGTGTCCCTACATGTTCCCTCTTCTGTATTAGATCATTATTAGCAGATACCTTTTTTCTTCGATTCTATTTAAGGGTCTTCCCTCCCCCCATCTATCGACGCGGATTCGGCAAAATCCGGTGGGAAAAAAGCTTTATGTCCACACAATAAGAGCGAAAAAGACGTCGACGCGTCGGCAGGCGTCGGCCGAGCCGATCCGAGCCGAACCGAGCCTTGTTAGCTCTTATTGCGTGGATATAGAGCTTTTTTCCACCGGATTTTGCCGAATCCGCGTCGATAGATGGGGGGAGACCCTAAGACCTCTTGTTTCTTTCAGACCTGCTTATTAATTATATATATATTGTATGGTACACGTCGTCCAATACCACCAACCAATTATGCCTTTAAAAGGATCAACAGCATTTTTGTTACACCTTGTACAGCCACCGGCAATAGTATCTTCCTACACGAAGGCCGCAAAAATATGTGACACGCTTTTATTTGTAGGGTCAAGGTGACTGTACAGAGTAGTAAAATTCCTGTATTCCTTAACTGCAAATAAGACGCGGACTGCGAAATTATGTTGTCAATCGAATCGTACATCAACATAATCGATTAGCATAGCATAGATGCTATGCTAATCGATTATGTTGATTAGAATCAAAGACTGACTCACACTATAGGGAACACCGATCGTACGAGCTGATTCATCGTGTGTAAACAGTTAATAGGACAACGATATAACACATAATAGCCACTTTTTACTGGTAATCGGTTATCAACAGATTGATAAGCAGAATTGATGGACGAAATGTTCATAAATGTTAATTTAAAAATCAATTTAATAGATTAAGAACTCGCGCCATCAGATATGATAAAGGGTTCGAAATTATCAAAATAATTATGATCTCTGATATTTATCGCGATAATTATCCCCGGTATGGATTGTTTTCCTATTATAGTTCAACTACTAATGCAGAAATACACGCGCGATATTTTTTTTGTGCATTTCGCGTTTACTAATTTTGGATGATTATCAAATCAATAATATAGGCATGGTGAATTTTTTTCATGTATGGTATCAATCTATTCGTATTGTTGTGAGGATCAAATGTCTATATGGGGCTAATTGCGTTAAAGAAACACAAAAGTCAGAAATGAGACTTAAAGTCAGATATTTGCATTTGTTTCTCAAAACGCTCCTAACAAAATGACGTGCAAAAGTGACGTCACGATCACTTAGTCGCCCTGTTTAAACTTTAAAGTATGGAAAAAATATGAAATTGCTATTTTTACAGTGAAATATTGCGTTTATGTATATGGTTGCTATACAATTTATTTTACAGTAAAATGTTAAAAATCTAATGGTATCACTGTTTTTTTTAAATTTCGCACTTAAAAAAATTGTAAAATTTAGAAATTTTGCAGCTTGATATCTTTGAGCCATTTCAATAGAATGTATAAATTATCACTTTAATTGGATATATTGATCATTCTGCATCCTATCAACTAAATTTTATTGCATAATTCAACATGTGTCATTATGCCTATTATCAAGATTATCAAATTAATAACTATCATTGATAATTATCCTTTCAAACCCTGATATGATATGACACAATAACGAGAGCAACAAAACCCCTTTAGTTGGACGCAATATCGATGTACTCTTAAATAGAGTAGTAGCAAAATCGGCTAGCATAGAAAGCAAATCGTTAGGTTCTCTCAAACGTATGAGTATGACATGAAATCCAGAAGTGACCCGCGATCTTCCGAATGTCATCCACCCAACGAGCCAACGGACGCCAAGGACTATCTTTTTTATTGACCGAGCTACAGCAAATTTCTTCGATTCAGGGCAAGGATGATTAAGACATGGATAGACAATGCCTATACAAAATCGCGTTCCTCGAACCTTCAGGCTATACGTCTGTTTGCGGTACTAAGTGCCACAGCGCCATCTGTTGAGTCTGGAGTCGGTTATTCTGTCAGCGTTAATCGCCGAACAAAATATTAGAAACTAGAATTTATTTATTTAATCTTAATTGCACAAAATAAGATGGTACAAATGGCGGACTTAATGCCATAAGGCATTCTCTACCAGTCAACCAATGGGCTTAACAGAAAGGTTAAGTAGGAATTTAGTGTTTGTGGTGACCGATAGATGACGCTAGTGCTTTATCCTGAAATAAGGGAACGCGATTTTGTATAGGCATTGTCTATCCATGTCTTAATCATCCTTGATTCATGGTATGGACTAAGAGCTGGCCACGTCAGATATGATACAATAATGAGAGTAACGAAACCCGTCTAGTAAGATTGCAATACTATACTTATTGCTAGATCCGGGCATCTGGCAGCTTTTAATGGGTGGAGGTCTCTAGGTACTCTATCTCCGGCTGTTCTCCTGAACAAGTCCATTTCTTAACGGATGCCCTTGAAATTTTGTGAGCAGTTTCTTTAGTTACGTACGGGGCGTTATCCTACGGAAAATGTGTTTTTTAATAACTACAGCGCCACGTACCTACATAGCATAGCTGGGCATTAACTCGTTAATCCGTTAATCGTTAATTAACGAAGTTATCATTTTGATTAACGGATTAACCTTTAAGTTAACTTTTAAAAATGTTAACGGACACGTTAACTTCCGTTAATATGCAGAAGTCCGTTAATCGTTAATCCAATGCCTACTATTTACCGCACGGCACCGCGGCGCGGCGCGAAAAACAAGTTCAGACAAGTATGAAACGAACGACAAGTGCCGGGCGGCGCGTGGCAGCGAGTGAAACAAAAACAAAACTAGATATATTTTGCCGGCGCGTGCGAGTGAGAAAACTGCGAAGAGATTTTCCATAGGTAAAGACATTTTAACACCAAAACGAGCCTCGCTTTCAGACGAGAACTTCAACATGTTAATGTTCATGTAGGGGAATATGCACCTTAACCTTATGCCCGACGATTAAATTACACATTTGAATTATACAAGTATTTTGTTTTGTTCCTATCCTGTTAACTTCTAGAACCTTAACCAACAGGTTTTATAAGTTCACTAATGCAAAGATATAAAAATGCAATTTTTTAACGGATTAACGATTAACGTTAACTTGCGTTAATTCTTCCGAAATGTAACGCTTTAACGTTTAACGAAGCTAACTTTTTTTGTAGCGGATTAACGATTAACGAAGTTAACTATTTGATTAACGGTGCCCAGCTATGCTACATAGCTTGTTTGCCACCGTTGTGGTATTTTTTTTAAAGAGAAGTCAACCGTATCAGTGCATACACTGTAATGTAGCTGTCACAACAAGTGCCGTCACTGTCGTTAACCAGTATTGATTTATCGGTAATAGGATCAAAACTCATTTGGTTACAAGTGGCAATATCAACATGTCGGCAGTCGGCACGCAGTTTGTTTACATACCGACGTTCTTGACCTTTCTGTGCGTTCGTAAACAAATGTTAGTCATGTCTGATTTCACTGATTTCATGGTTGACCTGCACTTCGGTTAAGCGGATTTATGATTGTTAACGTATCTTCACTTCAACGTCATTGATAAGATACGAGTAAGACAAATACTTATACTATGAGTATGATTTTCGCGTCGGGAAAGTGATGAAAGGTTGTAAAAATATTATATAGTACGAGTACTTTAATACAATCGTGATATAATATAAGCTCCATCGAAAAGTATGCGCTAGTAGTTCGGTCTACAATGTCTTAATTCAATAATTAAAGTCGACGATTAGAAAAAATAAATCATGTGGCAGCAAATGCAGCATTCGCATAAATATTTTAATTAAAGGAGAGAGTAACGAGATCGAGAGAAAGAGAGTAAAAAGCTTAACTAGTTAGTGGCTTGATTGCTTGATAAATTAATTCTTTATCTGTAGCTATTTCGTTCGTTGTCAATCCTAGTTTAATTGCATTCAGAGCAATAAGTATCGATGTGCTCTTAAATAGCGTAGTAGCTAAATCGACTAGCATAGAAAGCAATTCTTTAGGTTTTCTCAAACGTATAACATGAAATCCAGAAGTGACCCGCGGTTTTCCGAATGTCGTCCACCCAACGAGCCAACGTACGCCAAGGACTCGTTTCATACGAAAGTGGTCCGTCAACATTTTAGTCTACCCGCTGGCTACCGTCACCCTGCCTGGCAACATGTCCTGCCCAATTCCATTTGGGTTTGATAATTGTATCTCCTACATCGCGCATCTTGGTGCGACGTCGGATCTCTACATTCCTAACTCGGTCTTAAAGTTTATAAGCGCGCTCCATGGCTCTGTTTCCTATTCGTATTTTGTGCACAGCCTCCTTCGTTAGCGTCCATGTCTAGTTGTCTATATAACCTTTCTCTTTCATTCCAGGGCCTAACAAACGACGTATGGTGGTACTACATGATCTCCTGCGCCTTCTACTGGTCGCTAACTATATCTCAGTTCTACGACGTCAAACGAAAAGACTTCTGGCAGATGTTCGTTCACCACCTGGCAACCATCATGTTGTTATCCTTCAGTTGGGTTTGCAATCTGCACCGGATAGGCACCCTAGTGCTGCTGGTGCATGATTGTGCTGATATATTTGTTGAGGTAAGTTCTTTATCAGTTCGAACACTACCTTGCTAATATGTTTTTATTCAAAATTTACCAAAGTGGTCCACCTCCACATTGATATTATAGTATCTATATTGCTTTAAAATAATATCATCTACGTATATGTTATGTAAAGAAAACCTATCCTGGAAAGACGTATACCTACAATATGAGGAGGCCGCTGGTCCAGATCCAATAGGGACATACATAGGCTACTGTCAGCATCATCATTTACTTAGAGTAATCGCCAATCCTCTCTTAATTGAGCAAGTTTTTTATTTTCGCTTCACCCTGTTGTTTCTTATTTCACTAAGATATGTGATTCTAGGCTTCCGCTGCGTCTCGCCTCTTCAATGCTACCCTCCGAAATGTTTAAAAAACTGCCGTACCAAGGCTATTGATGATAATAGTTCAACACTGATTTTACTTTATCGTTTTCAGGCGGTGAAGGCCACAAAATACGCGAACTACCAGAGAACGTGCGACACGCTGTTTCTTGGGCTCATCGTCAGCTGGATCACCACGCGGATCTTCATCTTCCCCTACTACATCATCTGGAGGTAGAACATACTTCATAGTAGATACTGCAGTGGCTAAACGTCCCTAGTTGACCTTCGCCTCAGACACCAAAGACCGTCAGGCCTTTGTTCAACGCCGTTTCTATCCAGTCGATGGCGCTTAGCTTGCTAAGGTCTTTTAGCATTTCGCCTTTCCAGCCGTACCTAAGAGTCCTAGACGGAAAACTAATGGAACCCACTCGTGGAGAGGATGTAACCTGGAGGCTCCGTACAAACCAAGAAATCGAAGATCTGGTGTCTGAGCAGAACAATTGGAACAAAAGCTATAACCACCAAACCAAATTATTTTTCTACATTCTCCGAAGACAACTCCTGCCTTGTATAAATGTTGGTTTGGTGGTTGGTCCAATTGAGCTTACTGCCAAAAGTGTCCTAAGTCCTTTACGTCATTCGTTAGTTGTATCTCAGTTTGGAACGGTGTTGGTTTAGTAAAGTTGCCAAGTATCCTTTTATTTGTGGGGCTCTCGAAGGGAACCATAATAACGGCCATAAAGGACCACAACAAACATAAACACCAACAAGAGTGGGGTAGTTTGACAGGTCTAAGGCATTCAAAGCTCTTCATGCATAGAGTCGACTCAAGCTGGAGCAAAAAGCTTTGGAAACTTAGTAGAAGAAGGCTCCAAATCATAACAGGAGTTTTCACAGGCCACTACGCTGTGAAAGGAGTATTGGCTAAAATGGGACTCAGATAACACAAATTGTAGAATGTGTGGCGAAGAGGAAGAAACAATGAAACACTTAATGTGTGAATGTCACGCTCTAGCCAGACAGAGAATGAAGGACTTTGGAACTGGCTATCCAGATTCAGAGGAACTCAAAGGACTGCCCTTGAGCTCCATTATCCAACACATGGAGATGGTTGAAAAAGCTCTTGAGTAGGTGTACTAGGGGGCAATTACACAAAAGATCCCTTTGGGTCGAAGTGTATCCATATGGGCCCCCGAATCAAATAAGATAAGATAAGATCCTTTATCTACACTCATATTGTAAGTTCTCTAAAACGTGTTCGAAAACGGTAGGCAATGGCTAGCATTACCACGACCGATTTTACTATGATAAGCTTTTTATCTGTGGCAGTAACGTAATTTTAACTTTTCATGCTCAAATATTGATGTGCTATGAGTTTTGATAACATAATGTACACCTGCACCCTCCCGCGCATCCGCCGACAGCCCGACACGCGCCTCCCCGACACAATCGAGTTGGTCATGGCGGTGCAGTGGCGGCCATTCTATGGTTTCCGAATACGGCATTTTGGATAAATAATATGAGTGTAGATAAAGCAGTGTATGCAACTGTACGTAATTAGGCCTTAAAACACTCGTGTGATCTTATTATGAAACTCGCCTCCGGCTCGTTTCATAAAACCACACTCATGTTTTGAAGACCCTTATTACGTAACAGTTACATAATAGTAGTTTATGCAATAGTTGTATAAGAGGGGTCAAAAAAGGTGAGTGGCGTGGGTAACAATTTGAGCCGTAGGCGAAAATTGTTAAGAAAAACGCCACGAACATTTTTTTACCTACTTATACGACGTTGCATAAAATGCGAAATTGAAATCTTCATGGATATCGCAGTTATTTTGTTAACATAATCAACAATCATTTAAGTTTTACCTTTTAAAACACTATTTTTCAATAATACTAACATTACTAACACAAATACACACCGTCGTTATTTGATCAATTATTAAAGAGCTACAGAGATTAGTAAAAATACCTAAATTACTTTCAAAGTTTGCAATTCGCCCCAACAAATGAACGGGAAACGTAAAAAACTACGAAGTAGGTCTGTGGTTCTTATATATTTTAAGTTTTTTTTTCTAAATACGCTGCGTTTATTTAGGTTTCTTAGGTTGGCAGTAATTTATTTTATATTAATAGCCGTGTTTGCACGCGATTCCGCGATACTATTTTGGCGCTTTTATAGAACAAGTGTTATTTTGGGGAATAGACTATATAGACTTTTCATCGAGTGTATTATCTATGTTCTTATAAAGGTGTTGACGAATGTATAAATGACAGATAAAAGTACAGGAGTAGAAAAACTACTATTTATTGGTGAACATTACCATTTCCGTCCTGATGGGGTTGACCACAAAACAGAAAAAACGGTAGAAGCGGCTTACGTCGTGATTAGTACGAGAACCAGTGTCGCCAAAACGCACACTACTTTAAACACAAACACATCAGTATCTTAAAGATGATTGGCTAAATTATCTTGTTTAAAAAGTAATATGAGCCATGACCGGTTATATAATTTGAACTTTATGATTAATTACACATAGTCGAAATTGTATTCGTAATACTTATTTCATACAAAGTAGCGTCATCTAGCGTCGAATAGCTTGACCTACGGTATTTCCAGTTCAGCAACTCGACAATAGATGTCACAAATATCAAAATCTTCGTCTATATTCTTTCTCCCTTACAGTTGCGTGGTCTTAGTAAGAGTAAGCGAGATAACATGGAGGTAGGGCTTTACGTCGTAGGATGCAATAGTGATGTAGAAGAGTCGGTGTCATATCGATAAATAATAATTAGTATAGTTTTCCAAGTAAATTAGGTACTTATTTTTTTATCAATACATACATAGGCTGCTATTTATATATCCGGAAACCGGGATTACAATCTTCTTAAATAGCATATTTGACCTCCATGGTAAAATTTGAACTTTTTTAAGTACTGGCCGGTATATTTTTTCTTTCTTATTAACGCTCGTGTTTTGTTTTTGACGGGTTTTAAATGTCATCTCGCAGCAAGAATGGAACTCACTCGTGAAAATATTCGTGCTATGATTTATTATGATTTTCGGCGTGGTTTAACGCAACAACAGTGCATAGATCAACTAACTTCAACTTTTGGTGATGAAGCCCCATCTAAAACTACTGTGTATCACTGGTTTAGTGAGTTCAATCGTGGACGTAGTATGCTTACGGACGAAGTTAAGGCAGGTCGCCCGAAATCGGTCGTTGTACAACAAAATATCGAGGCTGTGCGAAAACTTATAATGGACGACCAACATGTTACGTAACGCGAGATAGAGGCGACTCTGGGTATTTCTATGACCAGCATTAATAGCATATTACATAATTATTTGGCTGTAAAAAAAATTTGTTCGCGTTGGATACCCCACAACTTAACAAAAGAGCAAAAAGATGCTCGCGTCGAATGGTGCAATAAAATGTTAAAAAAATATAACCGTGGTGACTCAAAAGCCGTTTATAACATCTATACAGGTGACGAATCCTGGATCTATGCATACGATCCCGAAACGAAGCAACAATCAACGGTATGGGTGTTTCAAAATGAGCCGAACCCTACGAAAGTTACTCGTGCAAAAAGTACATTGAAACAAATGGTGGCCTGCTTCTTCGGTATTAATGGCCATGTAGCTACAGTGCCACTAGAAAACCGTAGAACGGTTAATTCAGAGTGGTACACGACCATTTGCTTACCGGAAGTATTTGAACAAATTCGTAAAACTAACCAGCGACGAAGAATCATTCTTCATCATGACAATGCCAGCTGTCATACGTCACGCGAAACAACTCTATTTTTGGAGGGTCAAAATGTGGAATTAACGGGTCATCCGCCGTACAGCCCTGACTTGGCACCCAACGATTTTTATTTATTTCCAAATATAAAGAATAGATTACGCGGTCAACGATTTTCGACCGCTGAAGATGCTGTCGACGCATTCAAACAACACGTTATGGAGGTACCTCAGGCGGAGTGGCAGAAGTGCTTTAAAAATTGGTTCACGCGAATGCAAAAGTGCATAGATCATCAAGGGGAATACTTTGAAAAACAATAAAACCATTTTCAGCCGTGTACGTTTGTTTGTTTTTTTGTTTCCGGATATATAAGTAGCAACCCTCGTACAACAATACATAGTTGCGACTTGCGACATGACGTGTGAAATATTTTTTTTTTATAATATAAGTAGCATAAACTTGTTTGTTTAAAAAGGTTATGTATCATAAATAAATTATATTGTCGTTTTTTAATACCACGATGAAGGCAAACAAGCATACGGTCCGCCGGATGGTAATATGGAGCTTCCGTAGCCTTTGGATGCCTGCAACTCCAGAGGTGTCACATGCGCGTTGCCGACCCTTTACAAAAAGGAGTTTCATTGTGTTGACGACTAAAGAAACGAGAGGATCCCTCGTCCTGTTACAGCTCTTTCTTTGGCAATCCTACTCACCGGCAGAAACACAACTCAAGATTTTTCGTTTTTATCCGACTTATAAAAAAGAAGGTTCTCAATCTGACCTGTATGTTTGTATGTATGTCCGTTTGTTCACGATTATCTCGTGTTTTGCCGAACCGATTTTGACGCGGTTTTCAAAAAAGTATTTGTTACATTCTGAAGAAGGTTTTAGTATACAACAAGGCGTTCATTTATATTTATATATTATACCTAAGACAATTTTTGCCACTTTTTGACATCTTTATGTAAGAAAAAAACAAGAATAATAATAAAAAAAAACCTCCTATCGTAAGTAGAAGTAAGACATGGTCAATTTCCGAGTTTATTCCCCTGAATCGTCTTACGTAATAAATGAATGACAATAATAATAAATACGTAAATACATAGTAAATAAATGAATTACAGTACTTACGCACGGAAATTCAACACTATTATTATTGGTACGTTTCCTCTTTAAAAAATATTTAATTATTGAAATGCAGTGAGTGTTAGAAATAAATGATTAGGAACACATAATGTTAACATCAATCAAAAACCATTACGTATATATAAATATCGATATCGATAAGTTTTTTCTAACATTTTCCTCGCACTAGCTTGAGTAGCGGCCGATAGTTGAGACATTCGAGAAAGTTCTTTAGTGTTATGCTAAATAGATATCGACCTTATTTCTTTAAGATACAGTTGAAGTTTCTATTACGTATTAAGAAATGTTTTCCGCAAAACGTAATATGTAATAAATATTTAAAAAATAATGAAAATAAGACTTAACGATGGTATGAAATGCCACAATGGGCAAGATTTGACCGGCTCTCGTTTTTGTACTATAAAATAGCACAATAAGGCATATTTGTATATTTTTCTATACTTTTCAATGCACATCAGTCTCGCTTAACCGCTCGTGCCGTCCGTGACGAACTGACTGCTATCTGTGGTCAGGGTTTGAGTTGCTACTCTTACCTTTGCCACACGCGCCGCGGATACGTTACGTTTCTATAGTTTTTTCTGTTTTGTGGGGTTGACTGTATCAGGTCAAGTTCCTTGAACCAGCGCTCTACAATGTTAAGGTGAGATCGCAGATTATAATGGTGCATTTAATGGAAGGTAATTTATTATTATATCTTTTGTTAATCGATTAATTTGCACAAATAACCTCAACCACTAGATAGATCATATGTACAACTCGGGGTCACCACACATCAGCGCTCCCGTACTAATTTTGTATGGGAGCGCGACCGCTTATTTCATTTGAGTTAACGTTTTTGATTATTACTCATGTGAATCAAAAATATCCACTAAAATCAAGTTGTAGGGACTAACCTGGTTTGTTATACTACAAAATGGTGTAGAATACTATTGAGATGTGCTGTTCGAATCGTAGAAATTAACGAATAAAATTGGACTTATGTGTGGTGACCCCGTGCTCCTTGTAAAAGCTTAATGATGAGTAGTCTGTGTACTCAGTGTTCACTTGTTACGAAAATTAGATTAATATGGGTTATCATATCACCCATTCAACACTACTGATTCCACTAATGTTCTTTAAATGTTAATGTTTGATTTCAGCACACTGATTCGAGCACCAATGCTGCTGCCAATGTTCCCGGCCTACTACATCTTCAACTTTCTACTATGTCTGCTACTCGTACTGCACGTAGTATGGACGTGGCTCATTCTACAGATCGCATACAAAGCCATATATGCCGGAAAGGTAAGTTTCTTACTTTTTTATTATTTAAACAAAAATGCCCATTATAAAACCTTAACCTACAAATGGCGGATTACATGCTAAGAGGCATTCTCTACTTGTCAACCATAAGGCAAAGTTCTGCTGGTATCTGTCACGCTTCAGTCGAGAACAAAATGAAACATGCTTTTTTACCTGGTAAAGCGGAACATGAGCGAAGTGAAGCTCTTACAGACAACTTCGGACACAACGGAACTGTCAACTGGGTACCCAGACGTCTGTGCATTTCGATAGCTTTTTGATTCTGAATAGTTCCGCGGGAACATTTTCTGATCTTTATGAAATTTGTTGAGATTGTAGCAGAGATAAATATAAGTTGAGAGTTCGTATATGAGCAGGATCGATCAAGGGGTTATGGAGCTAGAAGGCGCGAAATAATCTTCATAAGAGTCTTATCAACCGACTTCAAGATTTCGAAGGAGGAGGTTATCAATTCGTCGGGATCTTTGTTTTTGCAATTTTTTTTTTAATGTATGTTCACCGATTATTCTAAGACGGCTGGACTGATTAGAAAAAATATTTTTTTGTTTGAAAGAGTATACTTCACAGTTGGTCCCATTGTAACCAGGTCAGGATCTGATCATGGGATCCTGGAGAAATCGATGGAACTCTTCAACTATTATAGGCACACCTATAGTGATTTGAGTATTTTTTACAGCAGCTCGAGCATTTGCTTTTGGAAAGGTGGATGCTAAGTGAAGTCGGTTCTTTTCAACCGACTTCAAGATTTCGAAGGAGGAGGTTATCAATTCGTCGGGATCTTTGTTTTTGCTATTTTTATTTTTTTTTATTTTTTATGTATGTTCACTGATTATTCGAAGACGGCTGGACCGATTTCGAAAATTATTTTTTTGTTTGAAAGAGTATGCTTCACAGTTGGTCCCATTGTAACCAGGTCAGGATCTGATGCTGGGATCCTGGATAAATCGAGGGAACTCTTCAACTATTATAGGCACAGCTATAGTGATTTGAGTATTGTTTACAGCAGCTCGTGCATTTGCTTCTGGAAAGGTGGATGCTAAGTGAAGTCGGTTCTTTTTTGTTTAAAATTATTTTATTGGTCAACTCGTTTGCAAGAATTGCAAGTAAATCGCGAGTTCTCCGTTCGAGGCGAACTACTAGTAAAATATAATTTTAAATGTATGGGTTTAGGCCTTTTAGGCTCAATTTATTTCTTAGTGAAGGTTGTAGACGGTATAAACTCTCACCAAAAACTACCACCTGCTACACTCAAGGCCCCTAGTTTCTTTGAATTAAGGATTTCGGATAATATGACTTTCTTGGGTTAGCTCTTGCCTAAATTTAAACTTTCGTGACCCATACTAACACTATAAAATATAACGGTTACACTCACGTTACTTTAGTCACTTCGCGCGACATGTTTCGGAGAGCTTAGGTCTCCATCTTCAAGCACTAAGAGTGTTATTTGAACCGGCCCGTAGCGTACTGTTGCACGTCGCGTTGCCGACTGCCGGCCGGCGTCCGGCGCGGCGTGCCGCGCGTGTCGCGCGCTCTGACAGAGCTTGTTGAGGGTGACCTTGCGCCGGCGCTGCTAACGTGTTTTGCAGCGTATTTAGTTTATCTAAAGTGACGCGAGTGTAACCGTTATTTTATATAGCTCTTGCCTAGTGCCACAACTATATAAATCTGTAACTTTAACTTGTTCTGACAAGTATTTTCATGATTATGTTCTGAAATTCTCGTTTATTCGTATTTTTTACTTTAATCTACCGTCTCTATTTTAGTTTAATCTCATTGTATAATCTTAAGGAATTCAAAGTGGTAAAAACTAATACAGTTACCGATAAGTCGGTATCAACTGGTGATTTTTATACCGAATTGAGATTGAACAGCCGCCCTCAGATAAATCGGAGCGGCCAAGGCGGTCACAAATATCTGAACAACGCCTCTATTGTCAAGGCGATAAAGTGCATGTTCAAATATTTTCGATTACGTCGGCCGCTTCGATATATACATACGTACGAGGATAGTAAAATAATTTTAAACAGAAAATAACCGACTTCACTTAGCCTCCACCTTTCCAAAAGGAAATGCTCGAGCTGCTGTAAAAAATACTGAAATCACTATAGGTGTGCCTATAATAGTTGAAGAGTTCCCTCGATTTCTCCAGGATCCCATCATCAGATCCTGACTTGGTTACAATGGGACCAACTGTGAAGTATACTCTATCAAACAAAAAAAGAATTTTCCAAATCGGTCCAGCCGTCATCGAATAATCGGTGAACATACATAAAAAAACAAGCAAAAACAAAGATCCCGACGAATTGATAACCTCCTCCTTCTAAATCTTGAAGTCGGTTGATAAGAGCGAAAGGGATTAAATTAAAATATTGTGTTTGAGAGGGTAGAGTAGAAAAAGGTACAAAAGTAGCATATTGTATTAACCCTTTGACCGCCAAGCATCGGACGGACCAATGTGCCCTCAGAGGCACAAGACAAACCGGTTATATTTTAGACATGATATCACGTGCTGACTCCGAGTATACTGCGCTCCATTGCTCGCTGGCAAATCTTTAGTCGGGACTTCTGGGCTTCCGTCCGCCGAATCGACCGTGTATGGAACACCGAACTGCGCTCCAGAACTGGTATTGCGGATGTGGGTGCTAAGGCCGCCAAGCTCAAGTGTGACTGGGCTGGACACGTCTGCCGAATGCACCCGGAACGGTGGGCCAAAATGGCTACTGAATGGGCCCCGCAGGATGGCCGGAGCAGAGGCAGACCGAAAAAGAGATGGCGGGACGACCTGGATGCCGCGGCCGTGACGAGTGGCGGAAGAGAGGGGAGGCCTTTGCCCAGCAGTGGGACATAATATCACGTGCATCAAAAAAAAATCACGTGCTGGCACTGAGGGCATGACTTTCCGTGCGCGTGATTTGACGTGTTTGGCGGTCAAAGGGTTAAGATATCAAGTAAACGGCCTCTTAGCTTAGTCGGTAGTGACCCTGCCTATGAAGCAGGAGATCTCGGGTTCGAATCCTGGTCAGGGCATTTATTTGTGTGTTTATCACAGATTGTTCCTGAGTTATGGATGTTCTCTATGTATTGAAGTATCTATCTATATCTATATATTATATATATCATCGTCTAGTACCCATAACACAAGCCTTATTGAGCTTACTGTGGGCCTAGGTAGATTTGTGTAAGATTGTCCTATAATATTTATTAAAAAAAAAAAGTAAACAGTAGCGATGTACTTCCGCAGATGGATGGCGACATCCGCAGCAGCTCGGAATTCAGCGACAGCTCCCACCGCTCCAACGGCGCGCCGCCGCGGCCGCACGAGTAAGTCACACCGCCCCGCTCCCGCTCCCGCCCCCGCTACCGCCACCGCCCCGCTCCCGCTCCGGCTCCCGCCGCGCTACCGCTCCCGCTACCGCTCCCGCCCCGCTCCCGCCCCGCTCCCGCTCCGGCTCCCGCCCCGCTACCGCTCCCGCTACCGCCACCGCCCCGCTCCCGCTCCGGCTCCCGCCCCGCTACCGCTCCCGGCCCCGCTACCGCCACCGCCCCGCTCCCGCCCCGCTCCCGCTCCGGCTCCCGCCCCGCTACCGCTCCAGCTCCCTCTACCGCCACCGCCCCGCTCCCGCTCCGACTCCCGCCCCGCTACCGCCACCGCCCCGTTACCGCCACCGCCCCGCTCCCGCTCCGGCTCCCGCCCCGCTACCGCTCCCGGCCCCGCTACCGCCACGCTCCCGCCCCGCTCCCGCCCCGCTCCCGCTCCGGCTCCCGCCCCGCTACCGCTCCCGCTACCGCCACCGCTCTGCTCCCGCTCCGGCTCCCGCCCC
Source organism: Pammene aurita (assembly GCA_947086415.1). Classification (NCBI taxonomy): domain Eukaryota; kingdom Metazoa; phylum Arthropoda; class Insecta; order Lepidoptera; family Tortricidae; genus Pammene; species Pammene aurita. The sequence continues at coordinate 5,599,949 of OX352307.1, forward strand.
GCTACCGCTCCCGGCCTCGCTACCGCCACCGCCCCGCTCCCACCCCGCTCCCGCTCCGGCTCCCGCCCCGCTACCGCTCCCGCTACCGCCACCGCCCTGCTCCCGCCCCGCTACCGCTCCCGCTACCGCCACCGCCCTGCTCCCGCCCCGCTCCCGCTCCGGCTCCCGCCCCGCTACCGCTCCCGGCCCCGCTACCGCCACGCTCCCGCCCCGCTCCCGCCCCGCTACCGCTCCCGCTACCGCCACCGCCCTGCTCCCGCCCCGCTCCCGCTCCGGCTCCCGCCCCGCTACCGCTCCCGGCCCCGCTACCGCCACCGCCCCGCTCCCGCCCCGCTCCCGCTCCGGCTCCCGCCCCGCTACCGCTCCCGCTACCGCCACCGCCCTGCTCCCGCCCCGCTCCCGCTCCGGCTCCCGCCCCGCTACCGCCACCGCCCTGCTCCCGCCCCGCTCCCGCTCCGGCTCCCGCCCCGCTACCGCTCCCGCTACCGCCACCGCCCTGCTCCCGCCCCGCTCCCGCTCCGGCTCCCGCCCCGCTACCGCTCCCGGCCCCGCTACCGCCACCGCCCCGCTCCCGCTCCGGCTAGCTATGAAAAATGGTTCAATTCTGTGTAAAACACCCTATGTTTGAATACTTACAGGGCTAGAATTAATTAATTTAAATTAAACTTGATATGAATATCGCTCGGTTTAGAGCCAAGGTAATGTGTATACGGGAGGCGTATATTACATGTCAAAGGTATTTTTATAAACTATTTTTCGTAATATATACTTTAGCTCCAATGCATGCAGGAACTAAAATATATCGACTTTGTATGTTAATTAATTGTGCTTAATGAAGTTCTAAGTTTTCTACTCGTCACTAGATGGAGCTAGCTTCCAAAATTCTAAATGACATTAAGAAAAACGACGTGCCGGCGCGTCGGTCTAACTCCATCATGACTCATGACAACGTATATCTGCTTATATTATATATCTGCTTACCATCATATGGGCCGTGTGCTTGTTTGCCACCGTCGTGATAAAAAAAACAGTATTATTTTTTGACAGGGCTAAGTCGAAAAAGGAAGTTTAGTCTATCTCCCTCTTCATCGCTCGAATTTGCGAAAGCACAAGAGAAAGGCAAATAGACGAATCTTCAAATTCAAATTCTGTTGTTTGAGGTAACCCCCTAGAACAGCTAGTTTATAGTCAACGTTCAGAAACTAACTTATATAATTACGCGACGTGAAGCCTTAGACCACAGATTTTAGAGCGTTAAAAAGCAATGATATGGAGCCAGCATTATTAATATTTATGTAGTTATATAGACTATATTATAGACTTAAGAGTCGAGTAGTTAAAACTAATCGACTCTTAGTCGGTTCTTCTATTGCATACAAGATGTCGCCAGTAACTGATTTTAATTAACTGGTTTTAAGTAGTTAATTGCGAGCGTCAGGATGGCGGGTGGACCTCGGGAATTTTATCGAATTGTTAATAAAAGTACTGTACCTTTAGTGTACCTCAGTGTACCTTCAGTAGAAATCAGTGTACCTCTTTCTAAAACGAGATTTTTCTAAAAAAAGGTCCACCCGCCATCCTGACGTCAGGATGGCGGGTGGACCTTATTTTGAGCGTAGCTCCTTTTGAGGAGAGGTATGCAGATTGTTTTTGAAGTTATACAGAGGTACACTGAAGGTACACTATAACCACATACATTATATGTGGTTTAATGTATCATTTACCAGGTCCACCCGCCATCCTGACGTCAGGATGGCGGGTGGACCTCTTTTTAGAAAAATCTCGTTTTTGAAAGAGGTACACTGATTTCTACTGAAGGTACACTGCGGTACACTAAAGGTACAGTACTTTTATTAACAATTCGATAAAATTCCCGAGGTCCACCCGCCATCCTGACGCTCACAATTAATTGCGGTCATTTAACATTAATTAGTCACAAAAAATTAATGACTTATTTTTACAATTAATTTCAGTTAGTTTCAGTCATTTACGGCCTTCGGTGCCATATAACTAATTAATGCTATGATTAAGACCTTTCATTTGAGATAAGGTTCAATTGTATACGCCAGTGGCAAAAGTTGTCCATTTTGCTGCCAAAGCTCCATCTAGTGTTCAATAGAAGAATTAGGCTGTCGTTAATTACAGTTAATTAACGCATAAAACCGTTTTGTTTTGGTCTCTGCATACGTTAGAGTGCAAGTATCATTTACGAAAAATAACTTATAAAAATACCTTTTAGCTGTTACATACGACTTTTGTATACACGTTAGCTTCGCTATGCTACAGGTGTTTACATATTAGCAAATGTTTCATCTACAAATTCCAGCCTTGTACGTATTTTTCCGATGGTGGTGGTAAATAAGCGTGAAGCATTTCTTATATTCTTTCATATAAAATACGCTATCACTGGTTATAGACCGGATATTTTATAAATTAACCGTTTATATGCGCAACCTTTTTTTTTAAATAGCTCGGACCCTGCACGCTATCCAATGATGGCGTCATACAATTAAATAATGCACTAGTTAAGACCTTTTAAATGAGATATGTCTCAATCGTATACACTCATGGTACAAAATGCCCATTCTCCTTTCTACATTTTACGATTTTTTGAAGTGCGAAATTAAAAAAAAAAAAACAATGATACCATTCGACTATTTTACTGTAAAATTAATTGTACAGCAACCATATATGTACATAAACGCAACATTTGACTGTAAAAATAGCAATTTCTTATTTTTTCCATACGTTAAACAGGGCGACTATGTGATCGTGACGTCACTTTTGCACGACATTTTGTTAGGAGCGTTTTGAGAAACAAATGCAAATCTCGGACTCTAAGTCTCATTTCTGACTTTTGTGTTGCTTTAACGCAATTGGCCGCATATAGACATTTGATCCTCACAACAAAACGAATCGATTGATACCATACATGAAAAAAATTCACCATGCCTATTCGAACCTATTCCGACTCTATTAAATATATACTCTCTGGCAGAAGTAATAAGCTACTCATCCCTTTTTCAGTAGCGAGGGTACTAGCATAAGAAAGAGACAGTATGATTCTCTCTGTCTATGCTTGAAGTAAAACAAACCCTGGCCAAACGATATGATCTTTTTATCTTGGTTTTAATTCTTTTCCATTTTATAAATATAAATATAAAATTTGTATCATTAAAAATAACAAGCTACTTGTTTCTTTTTCAGAGATTAATACAAATAATCAAGGATGCTGTACACGGGGATAGCTGAAAAGAATGTTTGGTACATTATTTATTGTGCAAGTGCTGGCCTTTGGAGCTGAATCACAAAACTTTATTTTGAAAACGGAAGACTCTGTTATACTTCATTTATCAGAAAGAGACATCTTCTATTTTAAGTTACAAGTTTATGTCCAATGGGCGCCCTGTAATACTAAGCAAGTAAATACGACCAGCGACATAGAATTTATATACAGCCTTGGCCAGAAGTGTTGAGCATAGCGGTTTTTTGTTTACAATTTTTATGTTAAGCTTTAATTCCCTATCATAACAATGTACGATGACGTAAAATGTTATATTTTATTGATATATCTAGAAAACTCCACTTAATAACACTTTCTAGGTACCTATAAAATATGAAAAGTGGAGGTAATCTAAAATGCGAATTTAAGTCGGTGCGACAAATTGCAAATATTATACGCAGTTACTACTAACTTCAACAAAACATGCCTGTTCAGTTTGAATTAATTGATAAAATAACTTCAAAAAGGATAGAAACGCCAGACTAAACTTTCGAGTTTTGTATGAAAATCGCAAGGGTGTTCAACACTTCTGGCCAAGGCTGTATATCAAAGCAGGAATATATGTCGGCTTGTAATATAGTGTCGCTTACCTGAAACTTTTTAAATATTAAAAAATCGGGGAAATATGATTTATAGAAGTAAACTGATAATTTTTAGAAACATTTCAAATCAAAAGAGTAGTTTTAGTTAGGTAGGGGATGCAAACAAGAAATGCATCAACTTATAGTTAACCGCAGAAGAAGCTAAGAGGGCCAACGTATTAAACATATTTAGGTTACTCACGTAATCAAATCAAAGTTAAATTTTTGGTCGATTTCGTTCAATTTACGGTGATCATTGTCACGAGCGGCCTCCCGGCGGCAGCGAGGCGGGAACTGTCTGCTCTACTGCTCGCGGGAGGCCGCGGAATATTTTTAACATGTTAAGAGTCTCACGCGAGTTTTTTTTAACCGAGCGAATAGTTCAAAATAATCTTGCACAACTACATATACAACGTGTTACACCCAAGACTAAAAACCTGAAAACTGTTTGTTCAGAATCGAGGGTGGAATCGGTTGCAGTATATCTTAACATGGGTACACTTTTTCTTTAATTTTCCAATATTTTACGTGTCGAATCTAAAAGTTTCGAATACTAAAGTTTACCATTCTATTGAGAGGTTAGGAGATAAGAGGTTGAATATTTAATAACGGCTGGCAGCTTTGATAAATTTGTTTTTTCACAGTAAATATTGTTATGTAGATTGTCATTGTCAAAGTATGTCATCTTACGTCATGTCATACAAATTGACAAAGTAGGTTGACATGGCATGCCATGACATAAGTATCTCTACTTATGTCATGGCATGCCATGTCAACCTACTTTGACAACAACACCACAAATGTAGAGTTAACAATTGAATAGAATTGCAAGGAAAACTAAACATACGAATATCTTTCGAAATAATTAACTGATTGAAAAATAAATACTCTAGATTAATTAGCAATAATAAAAGTAATTTGGGGTGTCTGGGGTTTTTAGTGGCTCAAGTAACACGTTGTATAAGAGTGTGGAGATCATTATAAAACCCTCGCCCGTATAGCTACTTCTGCTGCTGACTCTACTATGCTTTGAGTCGAACGATTTTATTTTTGCAATAGTGGGGACAAAAGGGAATTATTACTATGAAAAAAAAACCTGTTCCCATGTGTCTCCGGCGGGCACGAATGGGAACGCATCTTTTATAATAGAAAAACTATTTTCTAGTAACGTTTTTGTAATACAATCCTTGACTGATTGTTATCTATACAAAAACTGTGTCACAATGACGAGTATAAATGTTATTTTGTATTATTCAACGTCCTTAATGTATAACGTATTCAAATGTCTTTCCAAAAGAATGACTTGACAAGTTGTTTGTATTAAATATAAAAGTACTATGATGAAATGATGAATACGAGGTACCATAAAAACGTGTAATTTTCAAGTAAAAACGGTAAGGCGATAAGGCGCTCTATCGTAAAACTCATTTCTGAATGAGTTTTACGATAGAGCGCATTATCTACAATGAGGTACCGTTTAAAAAAAAAACTACAATGAGGTACCTACCTTTTTACTGTAAAAAAGGTACCTCATTGTCGATAAGGCGCTGTCATGAAAATTTATTTAGAAATGAATCGACAATGAGGTATCTACCTTTTTATTTGAAAACGTCACATATGGTTCCCATGTTCATAACAAAGCCATGATGACTTTTGGGTGCTTTTAAACCACTTTGTAGATTCTTCCACGATTTTCATAAACATGTACCGATTTAGACTAAAGATGTTTTTCGAAACGCGTTTTTAGAGCATGTAAATGATATTACAGAGTATAGTTTTGTACAGTTATGGAATTGCATTTTCGAAAGCGCATTTTTAAATAAAATATTGATTATTATTTTTCTTAAAAAAAAATAGTTGTAGCGTGTTTAAAAATGCAATTTCGTCTACTAAATATACCAAATGTAAGAGCTAGCTATATTTATCTCGGCTGGGACCATTTAGTCGGTTTTAGTTGTTTTCTACTTATAATAAGACCACAATAGAAGTAGTGTGACCAGTGTAATGACTTCAAATCTAGAATTTACAATTTCGCTATTTGCTTCTATTTCTAACTAAAGTGGTTGTTAATACCCGACATTCGATTCGCTTGACGAGGCATTCGCAAAGACAATGTCTGTAATTTAGATTCAGGCTAAAACTACATCGAAAGTTGTTTTGGCCGATATAATGCAATATCAGAATGGTTTCGTTTTCAAAACGCGGAAGATACAAGTACTGTTTGGCACTGCAGTGTTGTTCCGGATACGGCAATTGCCGGCACTGTTTGGCAGCGTGTTTACGACTAAATACGTACTTTTGCCTCAATATGCAATAAAATAGAATTTACTTATCCATATTCAAAGGGCCCTATGGCGGCAGGCGCACGTTATAGTACAGTTGTTATACAGGTTCAATAAAAAAATTAAGCAATAGAGGCGTAAGCGCTGGCCGCCTTAAGGGCCTTTTCAATATGGATTATCACAAATGTTAAAAGTATTGTTTTTTGCAACCATATCTAAAAAGGGCTGACGGTGTAAGAAGTCAACATATTGCTAAAATACTTCTATTGTGGTTTGTCTGCAGATTTACTCCTAAAGTAGTGTTATAATTTTCAAATAATACGTAAAAAATGGCGATTTATACGTGGTATCACGAGGGATAAAGTTACTTCTGTAGAATTTGTTATTATGTTGGGTATATCGGAGACTGTACAGTCGCCGTCAGATATATCGGAGCAGCCAAGATGGTCTGAAATATCTGAACAACGCCTCTATTTTTAAAGCGATAAAGTGCATGTTCAGATCTTTTTGAGTACCTTGGCCGCTCCGATATATTGATGGTGACTGTATTAGCATAGATGCCGATTTTTTTAACGGGCAGTGCTTAAGTATTCTATTTGGTTGTAGTCACCATTACCTATATTCTATTTCAGTTTATAACCTTTAATATCACTCATTGTATTCAGATGACAGCTTTCTTAAAAATCCAGAGATGATACCACGATACTTCGCCTTTATATTTAATAACTACACAAGTATTGTACCTAAGTGTGCAAATTGAGATTAATTTATTATATTATAAATATTATAATACTATCTCTACTATTGATATTACATTATTCACATGGAAAATAATATGTACTTACATATTTTTAAAAGAAAGTTAAGAAAAAACACCAGAGTCGAAAAAAAAGAGACTACTTATATTCTTAATTTTATACCCTGTGTAAAAAAAATATTACAAATTGGGTTGAATTTATGAATATTACCTACTTATTCGATGTATTTGTACTATGTTTAACCAAATTGTTGTATTAAACTAAAAAATATGTCTACCACAAAAAATTTGTTACGGTGGAATCCGCTTATAATGACATCGAATGGAAGTTCAAAAACATAGTCATATCATAAGTCAGTCATAAATAAAACGTAGTCTCAAAAACGAAACAATTTGTCCTATGGTGATTTTAAAAATTCACTGACAATGTGTAATGTTAATACATTCAATTCGTCTATAATAATCAAAATAAAATGTAATCACGCGTCACACACCCTACCCAACTTCGTCACAGGAGAAGAAGTGAAAAGAGTCACAAAACTGAGGAAAGGTGTCACTGTAACCGGACAAGTTCTCATAATTACCATAATAACAACCGACATGTCAATATAACCGGAGTCAGTTACGTCAGTATATCCGATTTAATTATAAAAAAATTTCTATGACAACCAAACTTTGTACCGCAATTACGTAATTTTAAGCGCTTGATCATTGTATGCGGAGTCATAATGAACGGATTCTACTGTATCTGACATTGTATCAAACTGCATAATTGCATATTTTATATTCTTTTAATATATCTTCTGTTCAATACTTTCGGCCTATTTTGATTACTTTTGGGATCGGCCCGTGTCAATATATTGTGTGAAAAAAAAAAACGCAAAAGTTTTACAAGTGAAAATAAATTCACTTATAATGTCGGACAGAGCCTTTTTGCTTACGCGCTATTGTGTATTTATTTTGATATGTAATTTTGTGTATTGTTTTTTGAGATATTTTTTTACTTTTATTAGCCTGTAGTGTCCCACTGCTGGGCAAAGGCCTCCCTCTCTTTCTTCCACGTGTCTCAATCACTACGAAAGAAGTAGGTAGTGATTTGAGAAATTAGCTGATTAAATACAAAACATTTTTTTATGCAGTAGATTATTTAAACAGTAATCGATTGCAGTACGTTCACAAAATGCCCTATGAATCAAGTAGTTACTTATGGTCGAACAGAACTGGTCACAGTAGCATTTTGATTTCGTTTTGATATTATGTTGTGGCATCACATGCTCTCATTGTAATCTTTTTGACGCTTTTTATATGCATGCAAAGTTAGGGTTAACCGTCAATGACTTCAGATAACGCGCACGGAAAGTCATGCCCTCAGCGCCTGCGCGTGATATTACGTGCACGACTTTCCATGCGCGTGTTTGACCTCTGCGGCGGTCAAAAGGGTTACACCAAATAAAATTACAAATATTCGGTTCGGTACGTGTTCCATATTAAAACAGATTTGTACCTACATACGACATTGTAGCAATTCTAAGACTTTTTGATGTGAGCTCCATCACAAATGCATATAATATAATTTATTGAATAACAATATTGTATTTGATTGAATAACAATATAATTTAAGTTTTTAACTTATTGGTCTGTCTGAAAGCTTTATAAACTTTGCAAACACGCTTTATTATTTTAATTTTAAAATGTGTCAGTCCAGGAAAAAGGTCCTGCTTTGTTGATATTGGATTAGTACCTACTTCCTAAAGTACCTACACAATATATGCTTTCTATTAGTGATACAATAAAGTGTCCTTGTAAATCGACAAAGTGGTCCCTTTCACGAAACTCGTTAACAAAAATTGGTTTGACCCCGATCCTGTAGATCATAGACCAAAGAGTAATTACCTTGTCTCTGGCCCCTTATAGACTGGAAATAAACGTCATTTTATACGAAAACCACCCGTGTCAGTATACACTGTGGAAAGATAAGGCGGGCCCTGGAGGGAAACTACCTTAAAACGTTGAGATAGCTCAATCCACTGAAAAGAAACATTCTTAAATTTTTTTAAAGGGACATAACTGCATTTACAAATTTTTGGAAAAGAGTACAGTTTACAAAAAACTATTTATTTTGTAATTTTTGCCATAAATAATTTTTATGACAATTGATCCCAATCGATCCTATTTCCAACAAGGATAAAAACTTCTTAATACCAACCAAGTTTAGGGCACAAGAGAACCCATAAATAATTATAAAAATATTTTTCATACAATTAGTATGGAAAAAAGTGAAAATTAAGAAAAAATTGTGAATGCAGTTTTAGTTTGTACGAAAAATAAATAGTAGTTTATGTAACTGTTACGTTTTAAGGCCTAATTACGTACAGTTGCATACACTGCTTTATCTACACTCATATTATTTACCCAAAATGCCGTATTCGGAAACCATAGAATGGCCGCCATTGCACCGCCATGGCCAACTCGATTGTGCCGGCGGTCGGGGAGGCGCGTGTCGGCGGCCGCGCGGGAGCGTGCAGGTGTACATTATGTTATCAAAACTCATAACACATCAATAGTTGAGCATGTAAAGTTAAAATTACGTTACTGCCACAGATAAAAAGCTTATCATAGTAAAATCGGTCGTGGTAATGCTAGCCATTGCCTACCGTTTTCGAACACGTTTTAGAGAACTTACAATATGAGTGTAGATAAAGAATGTTTCAGCGAATTGAGCTATCTCAACGTTTTAAGGTAGTTTCCCTCCAGGGCCCGACTTATCTTTCCACACTGTAGAAGACAAATAATTGTCTTAACTGTCAGGTATCTGTGCTAATAGCCTTGGGGTGGCGGTCGATGCTTTTGTAGATATTTTGTTTATGTTACTATTCCGTATTTTCTTTTATAATTGCACCAATTTACGGCACAAAATGGTGTTTCGAATTATGATATTGTTAACTCCGCAAATCTCAAATTGACACTGGCGCTAACGGGGTGCATAGCGCAAGAGTGATACAAGGTTCTTAGGTCAAACATCATGTCTAATCCTGCCGCTCACACATGCGCGTTGCTGGTCTGTGCTGTAGATAGTTGTCGAAATTACATTCCAGGCAGTACGGGTCGCCAACATCGATATTTATATTTACTGATAATTATTGCATGTAAATCTTTGCACTTGCAAAGGCAGACATATATGTATCTGTCAAAGTGTAATGTACTATGAGGGTATATAGAAACGGACACTTAGACTACCCACATTGACACGCAGTATATTGAAAAATAAAACGTTATCTGCTATGGCTGAAAAGATAATCGCTAGTTTATTTGAATAGTACGGGATTATGAATTTAAGTAGATTTTTTGCTAACTTCAGTTTAAAACAAATTATTCTTGTTGTAACTGTATTCTGTTAGTGTTGTTATAAGTAAGTGTGTTGAAATGGATGTAATTAAACTATTGAACTGTTTGGCCGTTACCAATTTATCTGAAACTATTATATTAATGTATGTATAATACTGTGAATAGAATAAGAAACTATTTAATGTTTTTTAAAGCTAACTTGTGGCGATACACGCGAACTTGACAAGCAAATATGAACCCTATTTGAAAGAGCCAAGATGTATTTGGCTTTGGCATTTGCAACTATAGTGGTCCGTGGTTCTGTACCTAGACTTTTTGAACACTAGGAGTTGGCGTTATTTAACCTTTTGAACGCCAAGATCCACTAAATCGGTCGTGTGCTGTCGTGCCTGCCACGCCAACGACCACTAAAGTGGCTATGGCGGACGCTGTCAAAGCAATTATCCTGCTGACAGATAAGGTTTATATTCGTTATTTACTAGTCGAAATATTGGCGTGTAGGCCACGTCTTGACGCGAGAGAGAAAGCGTTCAAAAGGTTAATTAGTCGACGAAATATGTTTTGACTGTCATCATTTTAATAACACTGGGAAAGTTATTCTTAAAAAATGTTTTATGCTAATTTAACAATAACAGTATCGCAATAGACACTGTCAAATCATATTTCATAGACCAGCGTTGTTCCTCGGCTCGGTAAAAATTTTTCGTACATGTTAAATTCGTTTTTTATGAATGTTTGTCATGTGAAACGGATGTGAATACATTTAACTACCAACTAGATAATTGTAACAACGGTGTTCGTGTGGTTTGAGAAATAAAACTACGAATTTATTGTGAATGTCATTTTATTTCAAAGTACACTTTACTTTCATACATAAAAACGTAACCTATATATCAGCTGTTGTTACTAGCTGTACACTACTGTACAGTAAACGCAACGCAATAGCAATCACAAAATTGCACTAAAAGTGCTGCATGTTACTTATAGAAAAATCAAACTTTACATCATTTTGTATGAATCAACTTCGAAGTTGTAGACCATACTAATATCAATCTAGTCCCACACTTTTTATCACCTATATTTACATTAGTGTGTAGATCCGCTCGTCGCTCGAATCCGAGTCCGAGCCCCTTCGGCGGCGCTAGAGTAGCGTCACGCTCACTCGTCTATCCTGGATAGTTTGCATGTGACGTGTGTTCAGCGCGCGTTGAGCGTCAAACGGGGTACGGAAGGAGACTCTCGCGTCGCCTGTCGGCTGACCACGCTCGTTGTAACGTCTTATGACGTCATCTTGAGTGAGCTCGAAATCGCCGAAGAAGTTGAGGATATCGTCGACCGACGCCCGGAAGGGGACGTTTTCTAAGGACAGTACGCAGCCTGGAGCGCCGAAGTCTTCCAGCGCGGAGTCATCATCCTCACGCATGTCGCGAGTGTCGCGGACGTTATCGAAGCTCCCTCTCCCTCTGCCGCGACCGCGACCTCTATCGAAACCGCCGCGACCGCGTCCTCTATCAAAACCGCGTCCACGGTCGTTCCAGCTGCCTCTGCCTTGATCGAAACCACCCCTCCCTCCATTGAAACCTCCACGATCAAACCCGCCTCGGTCAAAGCCGCGGTCGAACCCGCCGCGATCGAAACCTCTGCCACGGAACCCGCCGCGCTTGGCGCCGCGCGGACCGTCGAAGAACTGCGGAGGGCCGTTGCCATGGGGACCGTTTCCGAGAGGACCGTTATCCATAAGCCCGTCTCTATGATCAGGCTGTTTAGGGCCTTCTAAAGCTTCCTCTACTACACCGCGAGGTACTAAATCAACAGTAACTCGGCAGCCATCGAGGTTATGTCCGTGTTTGGAAGCCGCGCGGCGTGCTTCGCTTGCTGTGCGGAACTCACAGAAGCAATCGCCTGAAGGAACGCCAGCGGGATCTAGCATGAGATGGATTCGTGCTGGAACTGCGCCTGTATCTGATAAGAACGTTACTATAGTTCGATCCGTGGCGTCACAAGGTAGACCCTTCATTAGCACGCAGTCAAGCTCGTCTTCTACATCCGGTGGTCCTTGCGATATCTGAGCCTGCATCTGATTAGGGAAGCTAGGACGATTTGCCCAGCAGTTAGCGGCGGCAGTGCGCGGATCCATAGCTCCATTTCCAGGGAATCCACCGAACTGTGGGTTAGGGAAGTTACCAGCGAAGGGTTGTTGTTGCTGAACGAAGGGTGCAGCAAAGAATGGCACTGGCTGTTGGCCTTGAACGGGCTGCTGGGGTTGGGCAGCTTCGAACCTCCGCTGCCGCGGGTCCCTGGGACCTCGCTCTTCCACGGGTTCCATCGGCGGCGGTTCGATATTCTGATCAGGAAAATCAATCTTTTCATTCTGAATAGCCTTCTCTTTCTCATATTCTTCGTCAGTCACGACTGTGATGATTGGGAGCCTCTTTCCGAATGCGTAATTGTTTCGCCTCTCAAACGCCATTTTCGCGTCTTCGGGTTTAGCAAACTGGACGAAAGCCGTCTTTGTTCTAGTCATGCGGCAGTCATTGAGCATTATGGAAAGAAGAGAGAAGTCGCTAAAGGTTTTGATGATGTCGTGTTCTTTGACAAAGTTCGGAAGCTCTGAGAGACGTAGAACGGTACAGATGGGACCAGCTTGCGGTGGAGGTATGCGAGGTTGATTCTCTTCGGGGGCGTTATCATCTCGGAATGGCATGTAGGAATCTGCTGCGCTCTCATACGTGTCATCATCCAACGCTTCTACTACAACCGTCTCGCCCTTCAACTCGTTGATCTTTCGTTGTAAAGCGAGCTGCTTAGAACGGGGATCGCAGAATCTCACGAAGATGTTGCCGGTGCGACGACCGGTGTTGTCGTTGATCATCTTGATCCCGTGCTTGTCGATGAGGAATGGGAAGAAGCGACGGACGTCGCCGTAGCTGGTATGGTTGGGTGCGTTTCTGATAGCCACGCAGCAGTCTGGAGTAGTGTGTTGCTGCTCATTATCAAAGCGAGAGCGTCCCTCTCGTCTGAACGTAGTACTACCTCGCGGCCCACCGCCTCTTCCGCCTGAGAACCTGTTCCCTCCATTCTGCTCACCCTGGAAGGCGTTTGGATTACGCTTTTTCCCTAATTCGCTCAGTTTGTTGTAAGCGTCACTGATAGCAGGATCGCTGAATCTGTTTACCGGCGGATCCATTGCGTTGGGTGACCCCTGCATGGAAGCAATAGCGTTGTTCATGATTTGTTGCATGTTTGGATTGACTTGGTTCACGTTGCCGAACATCGGTGCTGGTGGCAGCGCGGGGGTATCATCGACGAGATTGATAGTCTTTTCGGGAGACTTGCGATTATTGCGACGGTCGTGGGAACGGCGAGGCGAGGACCTGTCGGATCGGTCTCGCGATCGGCTGCGATCTTTCCTATCCCGTTTGCGATCCCGTCTATCGCGACTGCGGCTGCGATCCCGGCGGCGTCTGTCTCTCGATCTCGATCGGTCGCGCCTGTCCCTTTTGCGATCCTTGCGATCCCTATCGCGTGACCTGGATCGCGTTCGCGAACGGCGCCTTTCCTTTTCCTTACTGCGTTTCCTTTCAGGCCTGTCGTCTTCATCTAGGATTTCAGTGGGGCTTACAAGCGGCCCTGGTGGTTCAATGACTGCTGGTTGCGGGATCTCGTTAGGGTTGCCTATTCCGGGGATGCCGAAGCCTGACATGGAGTTACCTAGGGCTGCTGAGAAGGGAGTGATGGTTGGGGCGACAGCGACGGGGGTGGGGAGCACGGGGGCTGGCGGGGGCGCGGGGGCCGGAGCTGGTGCTGTGAGCGTGAGGATCGGCACAGTCTGCCTCGCTTGCTCAATGACCTTGTGCATCTCCGAGCGGGAGCTCAGAAGCAGCTTCACCTGGATCTCCTTTATTTTCCCGCAATCGAGCATCATCGCCTGGCGCGCATCTTCGTCCGTACTGTAACAACATGACCCTAAATGAGATTTATATACTTACGTGCCTATTAATATAAGGACATTTGATAATAATGTATAATTAATGTTACTTACATATTGAATCAACCAGAAATTACCTTTATTTCGTTGTGTAGTAAAATATATATATAGTAGGTACCTAGTTCAAAATAATTTACAACACTTAATTACCTATTTAGTCCGTGCAGAGTGCAACAGATCGAATATAATACATCGATAAAGAAGATCACAACCAAGGCCATAACTGCCGTAATTGTCCAATTTTGACAGAAGAACATATAGATAGATGTAAGAGTCTCGACGACTGATATGACTTTTTGAATTGGCTACTTTCCTAAAAAAAAATATTTAGTCTGTCAGTTAGATTATCAAAAAATATTGGACACGTATTTTTTATTTTGTCAATCAAACAAAAATTTGTGAAGCTATAGCCCGTTAAAGTTTCGCGTGACGTCACATTTCAGTACAATTTTTAGTATAATGTGACGTCACGCGGAACTTTAACGGGCTATATCTTCACCAATTTTTGTTTGATTGACAAAATAAAAAATACGTGTTCAATATTTTTTGATAATCTAACTGTCGGACTAAATAGAATTATATTTTTTTTACCCAGGAAAGTACCCAATTAATCGGGTAATATTATATGGCCTGGCACTTTTAACTGGATTGGCACGAATAGGCCACCCAGCACGCAAAATAGGCGCAATATACAGACGTCGAGTTACGGAAAACAGCCCGGCGCGTTAACCTATAGGGCCTGGCACTTGCTACAATGGCGCATCTCGGGGAGTCCACGGAGGCCAATAAAACGGTACAAAGACACCCCAACCTTTACTCTCTTGGTATGAGTGACATAATCTCAGAATCTTCCTAGTTTTTTGTCCCATGAGTGTCATAATCTTCGTAGTTTTCTGTCACGGCTCGCTAATAGAGACAGCAGTTCACTCGGCAAACTAATCCCAACAATTGGCGAAGGGACTTTTTTTTACGAAATCGAGTGCCATCTCACCTATGGACCCAGCAGGGAAGCTAGGGCATTATTGGGATTATGCTTGGTTTCCTCAAGATGTTTTTCTCTATCATATGATATTTAAGTTCGTACATCAGAGACACAGATCTGTATTACACTCACCAGCAATAATATGTTACACAACGATGAGCGCAAAAATATCTGACAGTCTTATTTTGTTAGTCTTATGGCCTGTTTTACAATCTCCGTTAAAGCATATCTGTCAGATAAATGTTTGCTGTCCTTTTCTTTTATATGACTGGAGAAAGGGATAGCAATAATTTTAACTGTCAGATAAGTGTATTTGGGGATTGTGAAACAGGCCCTTATTAGACAAAATAGCGGCCCTCATTATGGCTAATCAGCATTATGGAAAGAAGAGAGAAGTTGCTTAAGGTTTTAATGATGTCGTGTTCTTTGACAAAGTTCGGAAGCTCCGAGAGACGTAGAACGCTACAGATGGAACCTGCTTGCGGTGGAGGTACGGTATAAATGGCTTTCAAAAAACGGTCCAGTTATTTAATTCAGTTACTTAATTATCTTTTCATCCCCATCCCCGGCTTTAAATCTATACATGGCGGGAAGAAGATGACAAGTCGAGATGAAAACTTTAAGAAATTTGAACTTGAAATAGAGTAACACGAGGTTCAAATTATCAACTTCCCGCCGTGTACGAAAATATTCCTCAGTAGGTGCCTTACCTATACGCAATAGGGATGATGACACATGTTGAATTATGCAATAAAATTTAGTTGATAGGATGCAGAATTACCAATACATCCAAACAAAGTGAAAATTAAAAAAATCTATTGAAATGGTTCAATGATATCAAATTAAAAAAAAATATAGATAAGTTAAGTACGAAATTAAAAAAAAAACAATGATCCCTTTGATTTTTAACATTTTACTGTTAAATAAATTGTATGGTATACATAAACGCAACATTTCACTGTAAAAATGGCAATTTCATATTTTTTCCATACTTTAAACAGAGCGACTATATGATCGTGACGTCACTTTTGCACGTCATTTTATTAGGAGCGTTTCGAGAAACAAATGCAAATCTCAGACTTTAGTAGTGATTGGCTAGAATACCTACAATTTTAGACGTCAAACCGACCATGTCGCTGGGCCGCCATTGACAAAAATAAAGAGCTTGCCGTAAGCCATTAGGCTATGCCGTAAGCAAATGTATGCCCCACCTCCGTTGTGTACCTAATATTTTTTTATGAAGTCCTAATCATAATTACTAGACCAGATTCCTAGGTAGTTTTATCCTTCGTTGTCCGTGGGTCGATACTTATACAAATGTATTTGGACAGCTATAGTTATCGACAAATCGCTGGCCCAATATTACAGGGTTCTATGTTTCACTTTTATTGAATTGAAATTTAAACACTGTCATAGTGAGTCTAAGTCTAAATTTAAGTATCCCGAAAATGCAACATAGAACCCTGTAATTTTGAGCCAGCGAAATCACCTCCATACCTGTTTTTTTCTTAACCATTCGGTGACCCCTTTTTAGGGTTACGTAGTCAACTAGGAACCCTTATAGTTTCGCCATGTCCGTCCGTCTGTCTGTCTAGGCCGCGGACAGCTTAGTGCTCAGTGATCGTTAATACTAGAAAGATGAAATTTGGTACGAGAATAATGTGCATTCATCACGCCGACAAAGTGGCAGAATAAAAACAGGAAAAATATTTTTTTCCACCTGAAGTGGGTGAATTTGTTTTACGCTCCGACCTTATCGTGTAGTGTTGTAATAAAACTAATAGTTTCGTAAATAATAGCTACGAAAGTTAAAAAAGGGCGTCCCCGTACTTAATAAGTAAAAATTCATTAAAGTGAAGCCTAATAATTTTTAGAAAAAGTGACCAAGCCCTCCGGTGTCCGAGGCCAGATTTGAATCAGCCGCGAAAGTTCTTTTTAATTAAAACTATATTTAATAAAAGCGAAGGTCTGGGGTTTTAAAAGTGAGGATCGATTTTGCTCATAAAACTGAACTACAATTTTTGAAAATAACTATTTGTAATTAATTAATTATTTTACAGTTCAAAACTTATTTAATGACAGTCAGCAATGTACTGAAACATCATCAGTTTTGAAGTATGGCAGACGATGTTAATTGCAAAGAAAATCATTTTTGTGGTCAATTGCTTCATTGAGTGACGTACATTGAAAATAATATTTAGATTGTATGAAAAAAATATAATATTTAAATAAGCTTTATTCAACTAGTTGTTGACTAAAAGTATCTAAGTTTTTTCTTAGATAAAATGCACTAAAAATATTCGCATTGAATTTTGCGAATACTAAATACGAATGCGAATATTCGTTACTAGGGATCTAGTTTCGACCAAGGAAGGCCTATTGTGGCAGTGGCAGTACCGAAAGGCTCCTCTACACCATGGGCCAGTTTAAGGGACGCACCTATGCGTTAGAGGGAGCAAACAATGTTGCGATCTCATTCTGTTGTATAGCCGTGTCCCTTAGACTGGCCCATGATGGTCCAAAGTATAAACAGGTAGAGCTTACCGACTACGAAGAGAGAACTCGCCAAGTAAATCAGTGTGTTTATCATGTTTATGTATTGACAAACCTAACGCAATAAATCACGGCACATTGTACTGTAGTTACACTTTTAGATCAGCCTCGATGCACACGGCCAGCGGCGCGACAAGCGGCTACCACTGTCGTGTAAGAGGTTCATACAAGTCTATCTATACATTTTGATTGAATCGTTCAGTAGATATTTAGGTAATTAGAGAGTAGGTACAGTCACCGGCAATAGTATCTTCCTACACGAAGGCCGCAAACGCTTCTATGGCCCTACAAATAAGAGCGTGTCACATATTTTTGCGGCCTTCATGTAGAAAGATACTATTGCCGGTGCCGGTGACTGAACTCTGTGCCTAACCCGAGCGAGACCCACGGTAAACTCTCAGGGCCATATCACACTTGAGCGATTTCTATACAAAACTCGTAAGCGTCGAACTCGAGGCGTGTTCGCTCCCATACAAAACTCGCTCGCAAATCGCAAGTGTGATACGCCGTCAGAGCTATATCGTTAGACGCTCCCTTCCTACGTACCGGAAGCTGGGCTATAACGGCGAAGCATTTCGTTCGTCGAATCGTTATCTCCGTCTCTATCGCTCTCACGAAAAGGTTCGCGGTTATAGGCCTGCATCGTTATCGCTCGGAGCGTTTTTATCGTAGCTAAGGCGTTATAATGGCAGCGCCGCCCGAAGCGGGCTGCGCGAGCGGTGAGTCTTGAGTAATGTCAGTAAAGACTCAATTAAAATATTTTGACTTAAAATAACCTGCTTATGCTTTAGACGACTGTGGTGGCCGGTCACTGCGCTGCAGAAGTAAAATCCGTACTCTACTTAGTCGGTTCATAAGTTCTGTCACTAGGGTTTGAACTGGTAAAATAGGAACTGTTAGAGGTTGCTTACTATTTCAATATATAGTTAAAAAGCTTATTTAACACTGATTAATTTACGATATTATTTAAGGCAAATAGTTGTGGCAGTTTTACACAATTGCCTGTAACATTCGAAAAAGCGCAATAAAAAACCACGTCAAAAACACGCGCCCTGTTCGAGTTGATTTTGACCATAATTATTTTTATTCAATTTTAAGAGGCTTCAGTCTTGCATACTGCATTAGCTTGATCTTTTACCTTCATTTTAATATATAATTAACATGGGTCTGACTGACAAGAAGGCTAGTATACACAATTTTGGAAGACTACCTTGATGTATGGCATCAAAATCATCGTGTTTTGCTCAAAACTGAAAAATACGTTGAGGTTCAGGAGAAGAATAGCTGAAGCACAGACTTGTAAGTCAACTAAATATTGGTTTTGAAATATGCCTTAATCATCTTCTTTTATAAAAATAACAATTTGTAACTCTGGGCAACTATAACAATGATCTTAACCAACTTTTGTAAAGTACAATTTTCATAAATCATCGGCGTCTTTGGGACTGACAAATCTTCAAGTTTACAAGGATCTATAAAATACGCGATCTTGATTATAAGTTAATCATATTATATTTTAATTTGTATGAAATAAGCTTTCTAATCAGGTCATTTTTTTTTAATAAAAGCTTTGTATTATATTTTATCACTTAAAACCCTTGTGACAGAACTTAGGGACCGACTAGGTATAAAACCGTTAAGTCATAATCCAACTCCAACGCATTAACTACGCAATACACCTGAGGGTGCGTTTCCACCAGAGATGAGTGAGAATGCGTTGCGAGGAATGTGTTTTTTATGAACCAATCATAGAACTGCGCTGTGCGAGGATAAACAAATGAAGCGATACTAATGGTGCTTAACAAACACATTCCTCGCAACCCATCCTGACTCATCTCTGGTGGTAACGCCTAAACATCTGAATCAGAATTTTGTTGATAATGATTCCGATGCAACTCTATGTTTTATTATTGTTAATGTAAGTTAAAATACGGCAGTTATGGTGCAAACTGAGTGGCCGTTTGAGCGGCAGCGACCGACGGTGCGACTGGCGCCGCGTCCATAAAAACAAATAGCAATACTTAATATGCAACCGTATGGGATTGGCCGCAGTGAACGTTTTGCTAAAATCCCTTGAAAGCACGAAGCGACGTCGGTCGCGCCGCCGTAAACAAGCGCAGTAGCCACAGCGGAGGCACGTGGATATCTAGAGAAGATAGAGCTGATAGAGCGTGTCCTGTCATCCTGACGCTCACTGCAGGACGGGGACAGAAAATATTGTGGATGGTATAGGGAGGATGTCAATCTCTGTTACAAAAGTGTCCGTCAAAAGGCGTTAAACTGATGGCGCCACAATTGCATGAGCATACATTTCTAGCCCGGTCGGTAGTGACGAAGCAGAGGGTCGCTGGACTCCCTGGTTCGAATCCCGGTCATCGCGTATTTTTTATTTATTTTTCAACGGATTTTTATTTATTTTTTAACGGATATTTGTTATTATGTTGTATATTATGATTTTTGATAAATATTTTTTTAATCCATACATAATCGCAAAATAATTATTTACGGAGAAGAAAAACACTCTGAATATTAATTTTATTTAGAACGTCATATAAGTATTCATTATCGTTAATTTCAAATGAAAAAAATATCATAGGGAAGCGTATTTAATGCAGTTTTTGAATATTTAAATTTTTAGGCACTTACTATATAAAGTTCATTTCATACGCTCAACTATACCTAGCGCCACCCGGAGATATTTGGAACTATGGTTTACAGCTTGGACACTTTTTCGACTGTTTCCCTATTTGAGATACCAATCCTTTTACCTCTATTATCCGTGGAAAACATGTAGAGCTCGATTGTTCTTGTCAAATAACGTGCAGTTGAAAACCCCGAATAAATAAATGAGATGCATTCATTGCTTTAAGGTGCGACCACACCGCTGCTTAAAATACGGCGACGTTACGGAATCGCAGTGACGCATCGTAACCGTACCGTTTTTATCGCATGCCCTCCACACCGCTGCTCGAAATACGCAGACGCAACGTGTACGCCGTGACGTGCCCCATACTAAATATTTTGACGCAGCTCAATGTCTGCGTATTTCAAGCAGCGGTGTGGAGAGCATGCGTTAAAATCGTGACGTTTACGGCACGTCATTGCGATTCCGTACCGTCAGCGTATTTTGAGCAGCGGTGTGGAGGGCTGGGATTAAAACGGTACGAATACGATGCGTCACTGCGATTCCGTAGCGTCACCGTATTTTAAGCAGCGGTGTGGTCGCACCTTTATTCAAATCTGGGGATATATGAAACGTAGACCCGGCAAGAATAAAAAAAAAACGGAATACGAAAAAAAATTTAATACGTATGAAAACTATTCTAAATCATGGCTTATTGTAGTATGAGGTGGTGTGGTAAATGTTTTTAAACTTTAAGAATCGAAAGAGTTGGAATTACATTACACGCTTACTTCAAAATCTAGACACACGGCAGTGTGTCCGCCAAGTTCGAGCAAAAAAAAGCGACACACCGGCCGTGGGTTATATTACACGAACCATTTCGGGCCAATTTCGACCACCCTATAACTCAAAACATATTTTATCTACGCATATGAAATTTCGAGTGTCTGTTGACATCCCCTTAATTGTCTAGAATACAAAATTTCATTATTCTACCTATAGCAGTTCTTGAGATATTGACGTCAGAAAATCGCTATTTTTACAATACACTCACTCACTGACTCATCAAAAACCTAGACCACTTCCAATGGTCGTACTGACTTAAAATTTGGCATGGAGATATAAGGTCTTAAGGTCAACGTAAAGGGAAAAATCTGAAAACGGCCAAGTGTGAGTCAGTTTTAAAAATAGCGAAGGTGTAACTTTGTTCTACTATGAAGTCATAATTAACTAAATGGGTCTATCTTCCAATGGTCGTACCGACCTGAAATTTGGCTCGAAGGTTTGTCTTTAGGTCGAAATAAAGTAAAAATCTGAAAACGGCCAAGTGTGAGTCAGTTTCGGAAACAACGAATGTGTAATTTTGTTCTACTATAAGTAGGTATGGAGTGGAAATGAGATAAGACTTATTTAAATTTAGATACATACCAATTTAAGACAATACATGTTTGTCTTAAAGACAAGAACAATAAAATTGTTCACCACTCTGTGTGTGTCTGTTGCGGGAACCGAACCCACGATTTACGAAGTGCAAAGCAGGTCACTAGGTACACTAGGTGCGCTAAATCAGTCAAACAAAAATGAAAAGACTATTTTTTCTCGCATAGTCTAAATAATTTCTAATTTTACAACTAATAAAATCGCATATTCAAGAACATGGAAATCATATATACCTACTCTAAGATGGAATTATATATACTACTGCCCATCTCACCCTCCGATACGCCACGGGATGAGATGGGATGGTGCACTTCCAGGGCTACATAATAGGCCACCAATTATAATACCTACTGGTAGGTAGGTATTACCCAGTTATTAATTATCTATGTAGGTAGCGTACTTACAAACAGAATAAAGTACGTTATTGATGTATGTAATTATATGTAAGTAGGTACATTTTATAGGTGTAGGGAGCCAGTTTATTTGTAAAAATCACCTATAAATAAATAGTAAAATAGAATTAGACGCTTAGTATAAAGGGTTATAGTATAAAGTACATACCTAAGTGGAATGAGACATTTCCTAAAGCAAAAGTGATAAAAAAATAATAAAGAACCTACACCTAACAAAAATAAATGAAATCCCATCAAAAACATAAATGTGAAAGGCTGCCAAGTTCGATACTATGGGAATGCTTCGCCTATAAAAGAAGTGAGATCTGAATAAGTACCAAGTTCCATAAAAATACCTCAAATCATAAATAGTTATAGGAATGCACACTTGATTTCCAGCAGTTTTTAAGGTACATTTTGAATAAGTATCACGTTACATAGAAATACCTAAAATTATAATAGTCAGAGAAACGCACACCGGTTTTTTTAGCAGTTTCCTGATAACATTTATTATTTTCAGTACTTTTTAATGATGTAACTTGGCAAGTTTTAATAGAAAATTATATACTTGACACATTGCAGTCCAAAGGTGTCGATTCATTACATTGAAAAGGTGTGTGGTGTGTGAAAACTTGCCAAGTAACATCATTAAAAAGTACTGAAAATAATAAATGTTATCAGGAAACTGCTAAAAAAACCAGTGTGCGTTTCTCTGACTATTATAATTTTAGGTATTTCTATGTAACGTGATACTTATTCAAAATGTACCTTAAAAACTGCTGGAAATCAAGTGTGCATTCCTATAACTATTTATGATTTGAGGTATTTTTATGGAACTTGGTACTTATTCAGATCTCACTTCTTTTATAGGCGAAACATTCCCATAGTATCGAACTTGGCAGCCTTTCACATTTATGTTTTTGATGGGATCATTTTTTACTGAAATATGTTTCTAGCCAGCGGACTTCATTTTGAATTGATCAATTGAGTAGTAGTTAGTTTGCCCGTCTCTTTTTATCATGTTAAGAATGCAATGTACAATTCCTTTCTTACGAAAGGACGTGTACGATAGCGATGTGCCGATGATGGTACCGCCCAAGTAGCACACAAGAGTTAAAATAAGCGCTAAAAGGACGGTATAAGGGCTGTTTGTAACGGCTAAGCCTGCACAAGCAAGCTCCATATTAGCGATATAGAAGTTCTATATCGCCAAAAAGGGCCCAGTTTATACAGGCTTAAGCGTCATATATCGCTAGAGTCGCTTTAATACGAGCTTTAGCGATACAACAGAGAAATGGCTAAGAGATATAATGGCGCGTGAAGAGCGGTAGTAAGAGCTAAAGGAGTTATAATGGCGCGTGAAGAGCGGTAGTAAGAGCTAAAATAAGAATAAGAGTTATAAGACACCTCTACGCCCCTCT
Source organism: Pammene aurita (assembly GCA_947086415.1). Classification (NCBI taxonomy): domain Eukaryota; kingdom Metazoa; phylum Arthropoda; class Insecta; order Lepidoptera; family Tortricidae; genus Pammene; species Pammene aurita. Next base: position 5,623,597 of record OX352307.1, read on the forward strand.
TATAGAGGTTTAAGCGGTACTGTCACTCTAATATGCAACTTAAAGGGTTTTCTATCTCCTATTGATTTGAAATTAGTGATATAAACATCCTAAATTGTATATAATAAAATGTAAAAACATTCTACAAAGTGTGCGGTGTCATAAGTTGTGATGTGCATGGCGCACATCACAACATGGTGGTTAAAAAATAATTATATTATACATATAGCAGTCCTAAAGTATGTTTTTTTACTTGATTACTTGAATTATTTGTGCGAACATCAGTTTACTGTCAAAGTATACCGTAATCTAGTTATATTTTTCACGCGCCCCTCGAAATCGTAAAATCTGCATTGTAAAAATATATTGAAGTGTATTGTAAAATTAAACGTTATCTTGAAATGGTTCACACATGTCAGACAGAGCCTTGTGATAAGTTTATAAATCCATTATATGTAAATTCAAAGTGTGTATGTTGGAAAGTATAGTGTATTATATAAGAAAAGTAATATATTAAATCTACATGAATACAAATTTCATCAAAATGGCAATGGCGACTTGTTATAACAGCTTTAAGCATCTACTATTGCTACTATAACTGTGTTAGCGGTAGTATAGCGATAGTAATCGCAATTGTAGAGCCTAAGGATCTACTATAGCGATAGTAATCGCTATTTTAGAGGTTAAGGATCTACTATAGCTATAGTTATAGCTATTGTAGGTACTTAGGATTTAAGAAGAGGTTAAAAACTCCTTTACTCATATGAGAGTGAAAAATGCAGGCTATAGTTCTAAATAGGCGTCATTATTCCCAGATATACCACTTTAAGAGATAGTAAGGAGTTATAATACTCTACCAGAGCCGGATCTAGGGGGGGGCAGACCGGGGCCCATGCCCCGGGCGGCAAGCTCAGAGGGGGCAAATTCGACATGGCAGACGAATACACATACACGTCTCATCACTCATCATCAACACAACCTTGACCACTGAGACAGGTGTCCAATAGTCCAGTACTTTTTTTTTTGCGGGGCGCGTAGGTCAACAACCAACGAAATGAAACGCGCTTTTATTTGAGGGCTTTTGAGGGCGGTTAGGGCACGCGTCGCCGATGCCGCCCCTCCGCCGCCGCACTTCTGCGCTGTGTGTACGAGTCGCGTAAAGCTCGCCACCGCGCCGCCGCCGCATCTCTGCGCTGTGTATACGAGACGCGTAAAGCCCGCCACCGCGCCGCTACCGCGCCTCTGCGCTGTGTATACCTACGAGAAACAAAAGGCGGTTTTTACGCATATCGTATACACAGCGCAGAAGTGCGACAACGGCGCTACGGCGGCGTGGCGGCGGCATCGTGTAGGTACACGATACCCGCAATAGAAGCACGGCGGCGGCGCGGGGGCTGCCACCCCCGTCTACCCTTAGCGTGCGTGTGAAAAGGTTGTTGTATATTTGGTAACTCCTGCATCGGTATCTCTCAGGGTCGTGTTTTGTTTCAAACATTAAGTCAATTTGTGTTTACTATTTCCTTATTGGCGGTCTACAAAACATCTGTTTGTGTCAAAAAATCTGTTTATTTTAAAAACAGCTCACTATTAATCCCTCCTACTTACGAATTACTTTTACTATGTAAGTATTTTATCGTATCTTGTGCTTTTTAAGTTACTATAGTATAAGATCCTCGTTAAAATTTATTTAAAAATTTAAATATATATAGGTACTTACACATGAAGCGGGGATGATTTTTTTAAAGCTTTAAACCAATAGTTGGGTGTCGCTGGATAGGTATTTTAAAAATAATATGGGTCTTCTAAATCAATAATTGGATAAAAACAATAATTTCGTAAATAATAGTTCCGAAAGTTTAAAAAAAAGCGTCGTCGTCCCACTAAGTTTTGAACCCTGGGCCAAAAAATGAGGAAAAATTCATAGATGCGAGTCTGTTTTTATCTTTTTTTCTTGAAAGATGCTTAGCTAGATATTAATATGTCCCAAAATGAGTCTGAGGTAATTTGGTAGGGAAAATAAATATGTGATTAATGCATATAATTAAAAACAAAATCCATACATTTTTTTTTGAGGATAAGAAAAATCTAATTTTCTTCAAAAATGGAGATAATCCAATCATTGGGGAATCATCTCCATTCATTGCCTTACAAAAGGTGGAGTAGAAAATGTTGTAATGGTAGGCTATAGGATGGTAATTAAAATACTAGATTTGAGACCTTGAGGGGGGGGCGAGGGGGGGGGGGGGGCGGGGGGTCGCGCGGCTACCATCTTGGTTTAAAGGTGCCAAAAGTCCATTTTTGAACCTTGGCGCTTAAACGGTTATCAGTATGCCTAAAATGTCTATGGAGCGTATGAAGAAGCTAAAATTGTCTACAATATTTCCATACGCAATACATCTGTGAGTCTTACAGATATAAAGATACAGGGGGTGAAAAAGTGTATATTTCTCGTATCATAAGAATTTTATTTATTAGCTTCAAAGTTTTGTGCTTCGAGATAAGGAAATGAAGTCTCTACCACAGTTTTGTTATCTTCTAATGATTCTTTTAAAAGATATTCAAAAGTTGAATTCACCCCTAGAGCGCTTATAGAGCGGGTGAAATTAGTAAGTTTCACACATAAAATCAATGTTCAATAATGCTTGAACAGTTGACTTTATTGTGCGCTTTTTTTTTTAAATCGTTTTTTGTTAAACTGGACCTGGTAGAAAAATGTTGAGTACTTATCACAAAAAATCATAATTGGTACTATAACCATCCGCGAGGATATAACGGTTTGGCTTTTATTTTTGAAGAAAATTCGATTTTTGTCATTCGCTCCATTTTTTTTGTTAATAATATTAATTATTTTCCCAACCAAATTAGACTCATTTTGGGATATATTAATACCTAGCTAAAGCTATTTCAAGAAAAAAGGTACAAATTAAGAAACCTTTTTCTATTTCTGTGAAAGCCAATTTTCAGGCCACAGTGCGTTGTGGCGTTCTTTCCGTTAACAGGCCTATACAGGATGGGGCCTGTAACTAAAGCAAAAAATTAAAACGTAGATTCTGGTCCTCAAACTAGACAACTTTTGTGTAGCAACTTTTTAAAATCATAAAGTTTTTAGATTGTTCTTTTTTCAAACAAAGTAAATAGTATTTTCAATGTACTTAAAACTCCGTCTAATTGACATCGCCTGTCAGTCTAGTCACTCTACAGACATAATCAATTTCACAGTACATTGCGTGTTCGAATTAACTTTAAAATGTAATAAAATTCAAACCGCAAGTTTTTTTTCAAAGTCGTCAAACAAACGTTGCGTAGTTTGAGGAGAAGAATGTACCTACATTTTAATTTTTTGCTTTAGTTACAGGCCCCACCGTGTAGGGGAGCGTGGGGGAATCAGAGCGGGCGGGTAGTGAGAGCGGTGTCAAAATAGACTTACCCAGCGCTCGTATTTGTGCAAACGGCCTTCGGACATCTTCGGAAGCGCTCGGCAACGCTTCCCTCCCGCGGACGACGCCTCAGTGCCCCGCGATCAGTAGCACGAGACGGATGTGTGTTTTTGGCTCCGCGGTTGTAAAAAATTGTGCAATTCGTCGTTCACGGTAAGCGTTAAATTATGTTTATTATGATTGTGTTTTCCCAAATATGTTACGTTAATATATCTTATTTACGTCGATGCATCTCAAATCGTGACTGCGAATCAATTTTTTTTTATAAAAATGTTTTTTTGTGTTGGTAGTCATGCGGGTAGTGGGAGCTATAAATAGCTCCCAATACCCGCATTGCTAAAATTTAGCTCCCATTACCCCAATGCAGTTAACTTATTTTATACTGAAATGGTTTTCTTTATTTTCCCTTCCAGATGCCACGAAAAAGAGTCCGTACCACATCAAGAGCCTCTTGGACGGTAGATACTTTAGAAAATGCTATTCAAACCCTTCGAAACGGTGGCACATCAGTATTTAAAGTAGCAAAAAACACAGGGATACCCTACAGCACGCTAAAAAAAGATATAATCTTGCTAAAGCGAATAATGATAATTACAAATGTCCTCCAAAGTTGGGTAGATACACAGTGTTCACTCAGGAACAAGAAAATAAACTTGCTGAACATCTTCGTCAAATGTCGAATATGTATTATGGATTAACGAAATCTCAATTTCGTAAAGTATGTTACGATTTAGCTGTGGATTTTGGCGTGTCAAAAAGGTTCAACGAAGTCAATAAGCTTGCTGGAAAGGATTGGTTATATGGATTTTTGCAGCGACATCCAGATCTCAGTATCAGAAAACCGGAAGCCACTAGTATTAATAGAATACTTGGTTTCAACAGAGCTGAAATAAACCGTTTTTTTTTTAAATTTAGAGACAGTTATGGTCAACCACAAATTTGAAGCAACTAATATTTACAACGCCGATGAGACTGGTATCACAACTGTGCAAGAGACTGAAAAAATTATTGCTCCTAAAGGGCAAAAGCGTGTTGGGGCAGTGACGTCTTGGGAGAGGGGAAAAAACGTTACAGTGATATGTGCCATGAGTGCTTCAGGACTGTTTATACCACCACTTTTTATATTTCCTCGTCAACGCCACTCGCCCCAACTGGAAAAAGATGGACCACCAGGAGCAATTTACACCTGCACGCATAATGGTTGGACCAACGAAAACATATTTATTCAGTGGTTGAAACATTTTATACACCACTCAAAACCTACAGCAGAAAAACCAGTCCTGCTCATAATGGACAATCACAACAGTCATGCTACTTTGGAAGCTTGGGAATTAGCCAAAAGTAATCACGTTATAATGTTGACCATCCCGCCACATTCATCCCACCGTTTACAACCTCTGGATGTATCTTTTTTCGGGCCCTTAAAGAAAGCATACAACAAGGAGTGTGATATGTATATGAAATCAAATAATATGGTAAAAATAACACCATATGAAATCGCAGGGTTATTTAATAAAGCTTACACTAGGGTTGCAAGTTTAGAGAAGGGGATTTCTGGTTTTAAGGCAACTGGGATACATCCTATGAACCCTGCGGTTTTTAATGATGATGATTTCCTTGATAGTATTGTAATAGAACAGCCAGCTCTTACTAATCGTGATGTTATTCAGTCTGCACCAAATGAAACACAATTATCAGAAGCCGTTCAACAGCAAATTATATCTGAGTCTTCTCCAGTTCAGGCGACATCAAATGCACAACAGCAGCAAGATAATAATATACCAAATACAATGGATGAATCCGAAAACTTTCAACCACAGCCGGGCCCATCTTCTGATTTTGTTTCTGCTCTCTCCGTGTTGAGCCCAAAACCTATCCCTCAGATCTCTACAAGAATGGTTACCAGACAGAAACAACATTCTGAAATTTTGACAAGTACGCCGATGAAGGCTATATTCGAAGAAAAACATAAGAAACGTATAGAAAAGGATATAAAAGTGACCGAAAAAGGAGGAAAAGCAAAATGTACCAAACAAAAAGGGGATAGAAAATCAAATGCAAAGACCAAAGTTCCTAAACAGACGGCGAATACTATTGACAAATGACAAGAAGATATATTAAACATTAAAATTGAAAAAGGTGCCAAAGGAAAAGTTACCAAACCAAAGGAGACTAAAAAAATCAAGTGTTTTGACTAAAGGCTTGCAAAGAAAGGTTACAATTAAAAAGGATACAAAGAAAAAAGTAAAGAAAAATCTCTTCAACAGTGATGAGTCGTCTAATGAAGGAGTAGATGAAAACCAAATTTGTGACGATAACTCCGAATACTCGGACGAAGAAAATTTATGTAACGTATGTCTGGACACAGGGAAAGGAAAAGAACTTTGGTATCGCTGCAGAAGTTGTGGAAAATGGGCGCATGCGGAATGTTCCGGTAGTCACAGCCCGGTTGACTATATATGTGTGTTTTGTTTAAATCCTTAAGTGTCTATTTTTAACAGTATTATTATTGTTTGTTGTTGATTATATTGTAGTTGATTAGTAGTTACTTAAACAATTAAAATAATTACTCGTTGAGACTGATTGTAAGCAAAGAAAAGACTTAATCTAAATATATTATATTACTATGGCTCCTATTTGACATATAGGGCGTTTTGTAGCTCTCGTTACCCGAAGGTGAGGGTAATGGGAGCGAATGCCATTTTTTTGTTTTTAGTTTCTCATCATTAACGATGACATTATTTTCGCATATTTTTTGTTGTTATGGGTTGCCAGATAAATAACCCTTACGTCCATAATTAAAGATATTTTTTACTACGCAAATTATGAGTTTTATTATCAATCATTCTTAGTAGGCTCTAATTCCCCCACGCTCCCCTATATTTATGTCTAACAGAAGGTGTCTGTTGGTCAAAATTATACGATACTTAATAATTAAGGCAAAAATAAAATACATATCAAATATATGCAGGGCGAGGGCGGCATTTTTCAGATTTTGCCCCGCCTCGAAAAAGTTCTAGATCCGGCGCTGTACTCTACTACGGTAAAGGTGGTAAAAAGGATCTCAATATCTCTATTGTACCGCTTTAACCTACGTATTAACACTCTAGTAACTCTTTAAGTGGTATAACGCAGGCTTATAAGTCTGTTGTAACGCTTTAGATTTTATAGAGTTATATGGGATCCTTATACCTCTCTTATGCAGCTGATGCAGGTACAAAAGCGCTGTAATACTCTCTTATACCATCAAAGCCGTTACTTTGACTATTGTATCGCGATTATACCACCTTTTTGAAGTTATTTATATCCCTTATATACAGCTTAAGGAGTATACAAACTCTATTAAACCGCTGTTGTACAACCTTTAAGCGGTATAATGTCTGCTTATACCGCTAGTGTGCTACTTGGGCGGACTTATACAGCGTGTATCAAAAATACTAGTGATCCGTTTAAGGGCATAATTGGTATCGTATTACGAGTAAGAAAAAGTAGAAGACATTTTTTTTTAAACGAAAAATCTTCATCGTAGGGCACTCTATCCATGCTCAAAAACTCACAACTTTTTCTCGATGCGCACTTTTTTGCACTTTTGTACTGAGAGAAAACCCTACCACGAACTCAAACAAAAATTCATTTTTACACACATTTTCAACCCCTTTTAAACCCCTTAGGATTGGTATTTCGCAAAATTCCTTCGTAGTGGTTGCTTACACTACTTTACTTCAATCAAGGCATAGTACTATTAGTTATTCTGTGATCAAGGTTCGACATTTAGTAGTGTATCGGCTCTGCGTTGATGATTACTACCTTAGGATTTAACTTATAAGGGCGTCCCACGGCCATGCCACATGGAGGGAAAGTACCTTTAATATTGTAGATGGACCATTTTACTGAAAGAAGACATTATTTTAATTTCAAAAACAATCTAAACTGCATTCATAGATTTTTGAACAATTACACGGTTGAACCGGGAATCGAACCCGCTACACGAGAAAAAAATTTACCCTGTAGCTTTATCACACCGATCGGAAGGCTTCATCATAAGGATTATTTTTTGCTAAATAACATAGTATCAGAAATAAAAGGAAGACCATAATTTTTAGCCACCCCTGGGGCATTTAAAGTGCAGCCAATGCTGGGTACGCCCATGAGTGAAATAATGAAGTGTCCATGTAAATGGACAAAATTGGCCCTTTCACTAAACTGGTCGACATATAATAGGCTTGTCCTGGCCGGGATTATAATGCAGTACCCTTTTACTTTACAACAAAGGACGCGATAACGCTACAACAGACCCCTACGTGCAATTTTCAGTACATACCTACCTAGAAAACAAATCATGGCGTAGCATACGATGAATAGATCTGAATACTGCGGTGCTGATGTTCCAACCATGCAATAAGTCGCACACGCAAAAGCGGTACTTGATGGACCAAAGTCCCGATAATTCTGGACTTGTTTAGCTAGGAACCTTTACGAGTCAACTTCAAATTGAACCATTACGTCTGGACAACTATTATCGCTTGAATAACGGCATGTGCTCCTCCCAAAGATGGTTAGTTATGATGCTCACGTTGCATACTACCAACGCAGATCGCCGGACGCCACCAGTGGAGAGTTAGTTTTCACTTCTTACAGAAGGTGTGGTTTATAGAGATATGTATGTACTTTCGCGTCGCTCGGCTGCAGCTACGGAACGAGTTCCCTGCAGAGGTATTTTTGAGGATTTCATTCAACATGAAGTAATACGGTCATTCATTAAATACAAACATAAATATAAAACCATTTTAAAAATCCTTGAAATAGATAAGACATTATTAATGTCAATATTGTTATGCAAATATTCAATGACAGAGTAGAAGGCATATTTCCTGAAATATTTTGATATTTTATTCTTAAAACTATTCAAAGGCAAGTTAGATCATATGGCAACTTATTAAACATTTTTATTTTTAGGTAGACGCTCTGTTTTTTGCGGTTTCGAAGCCGCATGTTTGATAGAAGCAATTTGTGTTTGGATCGCGTGTTATAATTGTGTATGTATATCAAGATCATTTTAGGAGCGAATCCGCCATTTTGTGTACTTCTAAGAGGGAATTAGAATGGAATTATAAATAAATAGGGAGATAACCGTCATTATGCCTAGTCTCACGAAGAGTGGTGTGGCCGGGACACGTCGGCGGACATCGCACACGTTTCTCACAGAACGCTTTTGTAGAATTTGTATTTTCTTAATATCTGCCGCATTTCCCCATATAGTGATTACATAATTTAACAAAGACTGAGTATATGCATAACGTATGCGGAATGAAATCTGGACAAAAGTTTGAAAACGTAAAAAGTAAATAAAGAAATAAACTCAAATTAAAAATGCCAATTGAAAGCTTATACATCTGTTAATTAATCCCGTACTTTTAATGGGCATTGGATTCTTTATCTTAAAATTATAGTTAATCGTGGAGAACAACGTCGCGAAACAGTGTGTACAGTATTAATTCCCTATGGCTGAAAGCGAAGACCGTGGAAAACTTTGTGGAAATAGGATAGAGCTAAAGAGCTATTTATAATAGTTTTGCGTCCTTTTTCTTTACAAAAATTGCCACAAGAAGGCTTGGTTCAGGGAAATATTCCAGCATTAGCCAGTTTGCAGAGAGAGTTCGATTAAAGAAAATGACAGCCCGCTGACTCACAAAATCTTATAGAGAACTCAGGAAAGCATTCAAATGTGGCAGTAAAACTGTTTTAAAATATCTTGAAGACATAGGTATCAGTTAACAATTAAGAAAAGTTACGCCCATCGTCTCCAAAATTTTTTAAAAATAGCCGAAAATACGGCCACGTCGTTTGATAAAAAAATTTAAAAACAGGTGTTTTTCTCATTTTTGGATTTTTGAATGACTAATATTATGTTGTTTAAAATGGAAATACGTGGCAAGGTAACTATTATTTTGAGAACACCAATAATCTTACGGTCAAGAATGTGAAAAATGTCAAGTATACGAAGCCTCCTTAAAAAGATATATAGGAAGATAAATTTAGATCTTAAAAAATCTGTACATTGTTGTTGTCGACAGCGATGGACATAAAGTACCACCACTTTCGTTCGAAACCTCGCATTGGAGTAAACTTACTCTGGCGTTTAATATGATTAAATACATTATTAAAAACCATGAAAAGGTTATAAAAATAACTACGTTATATTTATTTTATAACAAATTGAATGTTGTCCAGATTTCATTCCGCATACGTTAGTACACCATCTGTAGAGGTTCTAAATTTATTAGATTTAAGTTTAAGTAACGCGAAATTTGTCGAAGATAGTTTGCTACCAGGTTTCTTTATGTGTTCTGCATGTCTTTTTTTTATCTATTATAAAGCCTAAAAACTTCGTTGACTCTTAATAAGGAACTCTGATGGGTTTTATCTTTCCGTGCATATGTTTTGTATTTAATAGTTATGGTCTTATCAGTATAATGCAATTTGCCTGAAACCACTGCTGTAGGCTACGTTGGGTCAGTTTCAGCAGTGCCTCCATTATGTTGATTTTCGCATGCCTAACTCCCATGCATGACATGTGTGTCATCAGCGAATAAAGTTACTTGTGCCCATTCTGGAATATTTGATGGTAGATCGTTAACGTGTATTAGGAATAGCACAGGTCCGAAAATCGAACCCTGTGGTATTCCGATGTCGTTGTTTTGTATCATTGATATGCTAGATCCAACCTGTACAATTTTACTACGATTTTTCATGTAAGATGGCATTATATCTAAAATGGTCTCATTAAATCCATAGTACGTGAGATTCTTCAGGAGAATCTCATGTCTTAGACAATCGAATGCCTTGGATACGTCACAAAATATGTTTGCATTTGCACATTGTTGTGACGTATCCAAGGATTCAAGAATGAAGTCTTTTACTCTTCTAATTGCTGCTCTCGTATTTCTGTTGGCTCGAAATCCATACTGGCAGTATGTAAAAAATAATTACCTTCAAAGAATGTTACTATTCTTGATTTTCCGCAGAGGGTTCTTCAAGAAAGCTACATTTTAAAAGGACTGAGAACGCGCATGTCAATGCTCTAGCCTTGTAAGTGCCCGCGTATGCTATGGTACATGCATAGCTGCTTTACATCCGCCCTGCAATGATTAAGTTTATTTGCCATCATTGCAATTAAAAAAAAACCGCACTTTTTAGGAACAATAGTGTAAGTAATGTAGAATTCTAAGAGCCAAAACAGCAAGTAGGTACAGTCGAGTTCATAAATATGTGTACATTTCTTCACCTTAATCCATTGCATTAAGGTGAAAAAATTTACACATATTAATGAACTCGACTGTGCCTAACCGTAAAGCAGACCCGATGAAATGTATAAATTAGGAGACATTGGGTAAGAATTGAGAAAATGACTCGATTGCTTGGTGGCAGCACGTAAACGCCAATTAAAAAAGAAAGACCGCCAGCTGGTTAATGACCATAGGGCAGCAGCTGACGGTCTTTCCACCTAGGTAACACCTGACAATTTTTTAAAGTTTATAGAACATATAAACTATCAACTGGCAAATTTTCAATCGTAACGCGACGCGACACGTCCATATTTTTATGTGATTATATTGCTGCCGATCCTCAACCCACCAACGGAGCAGCAGCTGATCTCCACGCGGCTTCATTATAAAAAGCCCTTAACTAGTTATCGCCTGGGACGCGATTAGTCATGAAATTTCGAGGGGTGATCCGTTTAACCCAATGAGTAAGAGTTTAACCAAATGGGTTTTAGCAATTAGATGCGTGACTTTTGTTCCTGGCTAACGCTCCATATAGAAGTGCTGCAGAGTGCCGCCGATCCCATCAGCTGCTTTAGAGAAAGATGTATAGTTTGACCAGGGTCTCACTTCAAGCATAGACAGCGAGCAGCATTTTGTCTATTTCTTACGCTAGTACCCTCACCTCTAAAAAAGGGATGATTATAGCTTATTACTCTACTGTTGCTGCACCTTTTGGTTATCCCGCCAGACTATACGTTGCTTAAATAGATTCTTGACAAGTTTAACAACGAGAGCAAGAACGATAATTTTAAACAAAAAATAACCGACTTCACTACAGGTGTGCCTATAACATTTGAAGTTCTCTCGATTTCTCCAGGATCCCATCATCAGACCTGACCTGGATACAATGGAAAAAAATAGCAAAAACAAGAAGCCCGGCGAATTGAGAACGTCCTCCTTCGAAATCTTGAAGTCCGATCATTTATGTTAGAGACGTTGTACTAAGAGTACCTACTTATTGTTTTAACACATTCACCGCAAGCTACGTGCGTAGCGCTACACCGTAGCCAATACCCTGGGTTTCCCGCTGTATCGTGACGTGATTTATCAATATCATTGATTGAGAGTAATATTATGAGGCAGTCGTGGGGTAACTCTTAGGCGCCTTTCACACTGCTGCGGTTTCCGGGTGCGCCCACGGTGTGCAAGCGTGACAGCGCTATACACATGCAGAGCGCTATGCGGCGCCAGTATGATAATCGCCTTACGTATTGATGATAGTGCTAACCGAGCAGCGCCATCACTTACCATGTAGAGATTGAAGTGTTTTGCTTATGTTTTCCTATAGGAAGGTCCCCGTCGATATGATGTCACTGTTACCACAACAAACAAAGACCAATTTTTGGCTATGAATAGTTGAATTCCGCTAAGTGTGATTTGCGGGTTATTGTATCTTTGTCAATAAGTAATTTCTTCGCAGTCCGCCCTATTTCCTGTAGTTAGTGCGGAAAGGAGTGTCGTGGTTACGCATAGGCTCTGGTGGTATGACTACACCGTAGTCAGTAAGAGACTGCAACGGCGGCGGGTGTTTGCCATGGTAAACCCAGCAACCATGATAATGAGCTTAAACGCGCAAAGAAACAAGTAGATGGTGCTCCAATCGTTAAAAACCTCCTTTGGATAAGTCAAATCCATAGAGCATACACTCTCCATGGTAGTCTCTAAACGTACGTACCTAAAACCAACGACCAAAAAAACAATTCTCGAATACTACGTCTACCCTCTACCTAATCGGACCCTTGGAACACTATGGATTTGTGTCAGTGATTAGCCTGAAAAACGAAATCGTAAGAACACCCTTCACAGATATTTATACCATGGATTATTTTACTAAGCGGAGGAAGTGTTTTAGCAGTTTGTCCTGAGGAACTGAGGAAGCAGGAGCTTATGCACCCAGCGTGGAGAGCTGACCACGTCAGATACTTCAATGGCTCAGTGACCCAAAACGGATCTTAGCCTCTGAGACAGGAAAACACCACCCTGCCCTATTCTGCCCCACTTCACGCGAGTCTAGTACTCCGGCTACGTCAGATATGACACAATAATGAGAGCAACGAAACCCCCCTAGTTTATTATACTATGCTCATTTCTGTATCTTGACTTCTGGCAGCTGTTCATTAGTGGATGTTAAATAATGCAAACCACTTCAAGAAAACCAGTTGAAGCCAGTTGATGTAGGATAAATATAATATTTACTCCTTTTCACCTTCGTGTTAATGGTAAGGCTCTAAGTTATGACTTAGAGCCTTACCATTAACACGAAGCTATAGCAAGGTACATTGTGACAATCGTGCATACAGTAGATATTGATGCTGTGGACATATACGTATCTCCTACGAGATTAAAGTAGTGTGATGTAACACAGCGCGGTCGATAAGAATGCGCACACGTTGTTTCTCGAAGACAAGACAAAGTTCGTAGCTATTAACCTCAGTGCTATTTTCGTGTCGATGTACCTACCCGAAATTACTACTAAAATATAATTGGTTCACCGCGGAAATACAGAGCTTCACGTACATTACATTTGTAGAAAGTTACGTTCGTGTTAGATGATTGGCTAAAATGCGCCTGAGCATTTACACGGGAAAAATTCGACCAGTGCTGCTGTGACCCGGGTGGCCAAGTGGTAAAGGCGTCTGCCGCGAATGCAGAAGACGCTGATTTGATCCCAGCCCTGGGCACCGGAGGCCTAGGTCACTTTTTCCTTTATATATGACATCTATACAAGTTTATATTTGTAGTACTTCAATACCTAGTTTAAGTCTTTTTTTCTAAATATTTAACGTGTTGTACAACAAATTTGTGATAGATCCTGAGAATCAGTTATTTATTTAGCAAGATACCTCATCCACGAAGCTGGTCTGGCGACGTAGTTTAGGTAAATACAAGAAGATGAATAAGTGAAATGAGGAAATCGTGTAAGACTGCGCATAATATAAGATGCGCACATGGTAAGAATGCGCACGCTGTCTTGTACCACAATGTAATCAATAATCATAGATATATTTAGAATTGCAAACCCTTTTTATAACTTTTAGTTATAAATTTCACTATTACTAAAAGTCCTAAATCAGACGTGCAGCTACTAATAAACATAAAAAATATAATGTGATTACTAGTTCTCCATAAAATTCGGAACTATAATAATGAATTGAATAAATGAGCCATCCAACGGTAAAAACGCTCAAAATTCGAAGGAGCTGTTAGGTGCAAATATATTAAAAACCTAGACCAAAGATAATAAAAATATCAAATCAAATTCCATCATGTACTTATGACACGTAAGAAAGTTTGTGAATCCTCAGACAACAGGGCCTAACCATACAAGTGGATGACTGTACTACACTCAGGTTGCAGCAGTGGAAAAGCGTAAACGAAACTTTATTTTCTTCTACAAAAACCCTGACTACAACATCCGGCAGAATTTTCCTATTTTCGAACAAAGCGACATGGACCTAAATTTCCCCTCCGTGAATCGGCACAAACCCTGATTTTTTATCGTTTTCGTATTTATCATATGAAGGATATATTTTATATAAAGTTATAAACATTTAAACACTAATGGACTTTAAATAAAATCTCGCAGTAAGTTATTCCAGCAACATCGTCTTTGCGATTAATATCAAAATAATCAAATAATGGAGATGTCCATTACCCTATCATTACACTATTTACATTTAGTTATTTGACATAAATAAGATACTTAACACATTCGGCGACGCGCCGGGCACATGTAACCGATTTAGTATGCAGATTTACGAGCGCGGCGGTGAATGTGTTAATAAATAAGTTAGTAAATCGTTTAACCCTAATATGAAAATTATATTGCGAATAGCTTCAATAAACAAGATGTTACCCTTATGGCCTGTTTCACAATCTCCAGTTAAAGCATATCTGTCAGATAAATGTTTGCTGTCCTTTTCTTTTATATGACTGGAGTAAAGGATAGCAATAATTTTAACTGGCAGATAAGTTTATCTGGAGATTGTGAAACAGGCCCTTAATAAAACAAAGCCAAATGACAGCCATTGTCATATTCCTCTTTGCTTTACCAAGGGAGGGTTTATAAGCAGCTGTTTGCCACAGAATGATGCACATTCGAGTCTCTTCAGCGGCAGCACACCAAGTTGACAGGATCTGGAGAGGCATATCTCAACCTGCAACCGGTCCTCGCGCTCCTGCTTGGAATATGACTTGAACAATGCACAAATGCGTCAGTTTCTTGGCCTTGCGCTGCTTCTTTAGGTACCTCTTATTAGAGAAATCTCGACAAGAACGAAGGAATGTTGTATATTTAAAGTAATGTCAACGCACACGATTCTGGCATAAATAATCAGTCCTTCTCATTTGGTGTCGGTTAGGTATGTTTCTACTCGAGAGCCCAATTACATAATTACGCATTAATTCATTTGTGACCCATTCACTAACGACTGAAAAATGTCACGAAAGTGGCTATTATTATTATTATTATTTTTTTTTTTTTTTTTTTATACCACGACGGTGGCAAACAAGCATACGGCCTGCCTGATGGTAAGCAGCTACCGTAACCTATGGACGCCTGCAACTCCAAAGGAGTCACATGCGCGTTGCCGACCCTTTACAAAAAGGAGGATTCACTGTGTTGACGACTAAAGGAACAAAAAGGTCCCTCATCGTCAACACACTGGGTCCTCTTTGAGCTCTTTGGCAACCTTACTCACCAGCAGGAACACAACACTATGAGTAGGGTCTAGTGCTATTTGGCTGTGGTTTTCTGTAAGGTGGAGGTACTTCCCCAGTCGGGCTCTGCTCCAGATTTGAGCGATGACATTCGCTGAACGTGCCCTACCACACTTAGCGAGATGTCATTCGCAGTGCCCATACCTCTCTTTTTGGCGTAGTTTAAGGACATACCCAGGTCCGGACGTAGTTTAAGGACATACCCGGGTCCAAAATTTTTAGACTTTACCGTGTATATGCGATGTACCGCGATGGCATTTTAATTTGATAATTGTACTTGTGTATGTTTGAATGCATACCTACTTGATATTTTACTAATTGTTTATCTTTTTACAGTTAGGGGGCGGTGTAAGAGCCCAATTTCAAAGAAAACCGCAAATCGATGTACAGTTTAGACATTTTGCACACGCATACTAGAGGTCAAAACAATTTTATTGACCCGCAGTTCATTAAAAACTAATCCCTTAGTGCAGTCTATTTTTTGTATAGAAAGATATTTTTTCAGAAACTTCTCGCGTGTAGTATCATATGAAAGGGCTTTACGAGACGATTCTAAAAATATACCACATCATTACATTTTAGTTTTTTTTTTAATTATAACAAAAATATTTTTTTAAAAACACACCAAGTTTGGGCTCCCCCAGATTAGGGCTTGCAATCCGAATATTTCGAATAATTGCAAACCTTACTCCAGATACGATTTGGCTGATTTTTTTTGTACAATATACCACAAATGATACGTGATATCCATTATCAAACCCCAAGAAAGCAATTTTGAAAATAATATCAGTTTTTTTTTATAAAAAAAAATTCACAAATTTTTTTTTTCGTTTTTCATAATTAAAATACGATACCAATTATGCCCTTGATAGGGTTACCAGCATTTTGTTACACTTTGTATATGGGCAATTTTTTTTCTGTAGCTATTTATTTTGTAATTTTGGAGATGAAGGGTCAATTTAAACCGTTCTTTCTTAAATAAAGGTTAATCCACAATTACATCACACCAATTTCATGATTTTTTGATCCCTAGTCACACTTGGTCACATAGCATACCTACTCCTATTTATTTCATACACCTGATTGCAGCGCAACCCTACGGGTCTAATTGAGGTTTCCTGAATCGATTTTTACACCAGGTGGCAGCACCGTGGCGAGAGGTCTAGCCGTCATAACCCACCAATCATGTTATTTTTTTTTAATGGTGAATTTTGACAGCTGCTGTCAAAAAGACTTCTCGTCACAGTGCCTCCACCTGGAATTCTGGCAACCCCAATTGCAACTTAACCCTGTAAGTTGCTAAAGCGTGCATTGGATTTTTAATCAAATTCAAACCATTCATTCAGGAGGTCACGACATCTCCATTGCAGCGGCACCTACCGGATCCAGTCGTAAATTAAAATGATTTATTAATTACTCAAGTATGCCCAGTATTTGTTTTTCAAAAAATAATATTTTGCTCGTGCAACGGTAGGACCACAGTAGCACGACCCTTATCTCGGTCGCGTCGTCAGTTGTTTTGCCCGCGGCTCGCTCAGTTTTTTGTCCGAAGTTGAACTACTCGTTGTAAATGGGTATACTCTGGTTCTATCAAGTACATTTCCATCCAAAACCTTCGCGCTCGAGAATATTTCCCATAGTAAACGGAGAACGTTCTCGAGAACCGGCACATCTTTACATCTCGTTCTTCTCGCTTCTTTTACGAAAGTCTCCCTTGGTCACACAACCCAACACCGTTCAATAGGTCAACTTCAATAGGGAACTGTGGGACTTTAATGGTCGAGTGTATAGGTTTAATTTAGAGAGCACTGCATTAAGGAAAGGAAGCTAAGCTGTTAGATTTTTAACCATCGTTGATCTCTCCAACTACACTCAAAACAATGCTGGGTTACGATCACCTCGTCTAACAATTCCCGGCCACACCAGATATTTGGAGACACATCAACATTTCCATTTCATGGGAATTGTGAAGAAATAGTCTTTCAGTAATGGCTATATTGGTTAAAAGGTCGTGTTGTAATTAGTTTCATTCTAGTTTTGGAATATGGCAATTACTAAAACTAGCCAATGCATATTGCTTTTATGTAACTACATGTATAGTTAAATAGCACATTCATTAAATAAATGTCTACTCTTTTACTGTAGGTACATACAAGTGGCCCTCCTTTACACAATTATTACCTCATCACTCTGCCCGTTTCCTGATCAAGGTCTTCTATATTCAAGAGATAATCTTGAAGAGAATTCGTTGAGAAAATTTATTTATGATTGTGGCAATTTTTATGATGTAATAAAGTATGCCAGAAAATATTTCGGAAAGGCACTCTAAATTTGGCGGATTCGTTTTGAATCAGGCCTTAGATTCCTTTTTAATTTCGTGACACGTCTACTTAGGTTATCACATTGTGTGAAGATGAAACTCTGTATGAGTAGGTAGCCGTATTATACGCGGACGGAAAGCTAGTCTATCTATCTATCTTCCTTAGGTTATAATGCCTGCATAAGATTCCAAAATGTTACCACATTAAAAGTTTACGAACTGGTGGAACGGAAAAGTACACCTGCCGAATTACCAGGGCCCGGAATTAGGTGAGCTAAAATACCTAAAGTTCGCGAGAGGACATAATATAGAGTGGTTACAACCGAATGAAAATAATATTTTATTTGGATTCCGGGTATTCGATATTCATCCGGGCACTGCAAGTAATAGTCGTAATGATGAAAAATGGTTACATTGCAGCCATAAAGTTAACATTATAATAATAAATCTGAAAATGTGACATATATTTTAAATTAGTAATCTGTATTTTCCTATTCATTATCAATGCTTGTCAGAGTGGCGTATTAGCGTCAAAATAGTGAAAGCTACTAGTACTACTATAGTATATATAGAAAGATAAGGAAACAAGTACTTAGTATTAATCCAAATAAAATATTATTTTCATCCGATTGTAACCACTCTATATTATGTCCTCTCGCGAACTTTAGGTATTTTAGCTCACCTAATTCCGGGCCCTGGTTATCACATTGTGTGAAGATGAAACTCTGTATGAGTAGGTAGCCGTATTACACGCGGACGGAAAGCTAGTCTATCTATCTTCCTTAGGTTATAATGCCTGCATAAGATTCCAAAATGTTACCACATTAAAAGTTTACGAACTGGTGGAACGGATAAGTACACCTGCCGAATTACTCACCAATATCACCATCTATCATTTATATCTGGGGTGAACTACTGAAGAATAACTAGCAGTATTCGAAGAATATGTACATAGAGAAGATATCTTAAGACAACAGTAGAAATTGTTAACTGTTATCCTGTTTCAGCGTTTCATTCCATTCGCCTTCTTGATCCCTGGGTCCCCAGATGAGCTTGGCATGCCAGTAAGATACGATTCAAAACAAAAAAAATCGTTCCATTTAGGTAATATTTGCCATTTGAAATGGGACAAGTAAAGAGTCCGTGGTTTTTACTTATTCCAATCAGGAAATACGTATAGCTTACTCATTCTTGCCATAGACTTAATGGCACAGTAGAACGTACTATGTTTGTCTGTATGAGCGATTTGAATACCCTATTTATAGGATCAATGCCTTCTCTTCAAACGACGATACGTTTGAAGAGAAGGCAGTTAACTTGCCTTGCCAGGCAGGGAACCAAGAGGACGTTTGACTTTTAATACACAGAAATCAGTTCCATAAAGATCTTGTGAGAGTTTACGTAAGCAAGTAACTTTTCGTGTAAGGAATGGCTACGTATTATGTAGCCTGAGTGTCTTGAGAGATTTCTATAAAACTAAAATTTATATATGTGTAGAATAAAAACTAGATTCAATTGCCTTACAACTACAAGATATAAAATAGTTTGTCAAAAGACCGATGCTGCTGGGGTAACCATTTTAGTGGACACATCTATCTCGTAATCGTATACTAAAACGTTCTATGCCTTTTACACATCTACAGGTCGGACTTAGCGGCACCTGCACGTTTTTACCGAGTTGCTCGTATCCGCGGCAGAGATGTGCTTAAGCCCTTAAGAGCGTATTAAACCTATAGATACAAATGCTAGGGTTTCCTAATATGTGTTATGACATTTAATAAACCTTAACAGCAGTCCAATTACCAAATAAGGTATTCTGTCAGTTTATTTCATTCCTTTTCGTACTGCTACGCCATAACTGGTGCTTGTATATTGTAGTAGGTATGTAGAGAAAATATCTCGTAGTGGTGTGGATTGCACGGACATTGTACGATATCGCTTATGTTCAGTAAAGGGTTAATAGGTGGATCCCACCGAACGAGCAACCTCGTGAGAAAATTGCCGCGCGAAGCAGCTCGGCCAGTGTAAGGCCTCGGTCGAGGCAGAGGCGAATGCACCGGCGGCCGCAGAACCTTGGCCGAGCTGTATCACGCGGCAATTTCTTCGCGAGGCGGCTTGTTCGGTGTGGACCCACCTAATCAGAATAAGACCCCCGTAATAGGTTCGTTTCTTGCTATTCAATTTAGATTTTTATTTCAAGTTTAGTGTAACGTTATCAAAATTACGTATCCTCGAGTTCCGGGTTATTAAAAATAATAATGTACAGTCAGCTGAGCTGCAGAAGTAGCTGAACGGGTGAGGTGGTCAAAATGGCCTTCGCGCCCTTTCTCTTAACAATAAAGTAGGGTCAAGGTCATTTCAATTTCTCTCAACACCTCGGCCGCGTAGCTATTTCTTCTGCTGACTGTACAAATAAGAAAATATGATTGGTACAGACAACAGAAAAATTAGTCGAACAAAGGAATAAAAATATGTAGCCAAGATTTTTTTTTCAGGCATACTTAGGTATGAATAGACATTTTTATCCCTTTGGCAACATATGTTTTTAACTTTTATGACCTTAAATGTTCAGTGCCAGGTAAAATATGAAGATATATATTTACCAATAGTACCTATGTGTACTAAAACATTTTCAATTGTACATTTCTGATCAAATATTACCTAGTAATATACTTATACTCAACAGTCTAAAGAAATTCAACGGTACATAACTCATTAATTCACTATAATCATCATCAGTCATCATTGTATAAAACACACAGACCCGTATATTCAATATAGTTCACTATAAAAACAAAGATGAAGCGAATCTAGCCGCCCGTACCATTCGCAGGGACTCGATTCAGTCACTAAAGAAAAAAAAAACCTAGTCTTTCTTTGGGACCACGAGGTCAATGTCGTGTCAAAAACTCAAGATATGTCAGAGGTATATATCTCAAAGTTATCTAAGCCCTAAGCTAGTTAAGTTACCTATATACGAGGGCAAGTCATGTTGTAATTAAATTACAGTACCAAATGTAGCAAAAATATTTCATCAAATTCATAATAGAATAGCCATGCAACACAGAGTTTTTCAGTTCCATCAAGTAGATCTCTTTTAGTATCTGGTAGACATTCAAACATACTCACTTGCTAATCATATACCATAACAAATTGACAAATTAAATTCAAAAAATCCCGTTCATGTTTCAAATAATAAATATACTTACATAGCCGATGACGAAGTGGGTGGATCAGTTTGGATATATCCTAAACTCTTTTCAATCGCTATATCAATATGTATTTAGAAAAAAACAGTATATACCAACCTATATGAAATCCGCAAGACACTGCACTGCTTTCCTTGTTGTTTAAAATACTGGCCGCAGAAATTGAATTTACAGTATGAAACCTTATCCTATATATTTAATTTTTTAAATAAATTGTGTAATACGACATAGGTATTATTTTGTCTATAGAAATAAGTTTTATTTTATAGCTTGTAATTGAGTATCATTAGCTTTAAGTTTAGCTTTTATAAAATAAATAAATACATAAGTTAGCTCCTACTTAAATTAAATATAGAACTATATTTTTTGGGATAACTATAGTTCTTATAAAATGGCTCCAATTATAAACAATATTAGAAATAACTCAACGGTTGTAACTAACATTGTTTATAGAAATAGTCAATTTGGTTACAAAAAAAAACTTTTATATTTATGGGTATTGTTAGAACTCATATTGTACATAATTGTAGTTTTCTATTTTAATCTGATGTGATAAATAAGCATTAGGTACTCATTCTTTATTGTTGCCTACTAGAAGTGACTGTGACTATACCTATAAAGAAATATTAAACAGAAAAGGTTGGACTTTTATGGTTGATTCAATTTGTAAAAACCTCTGTTAATGGGCAAAACCCTTTTAATTTATTAATAAATACCATGTGTATAAATATGATATCCTTACAACTACTTAATATCTTAATATCCTACTTAAAGTATTGAGATCAAAATACAAAGAATATTTTCAGTGAAATATTTCAAGGAAAATATTTCTTTAGGATCTAATTGTTTGTGAAGATTACGTTATAGCTACCTGAAGGCAATGAACGCGTCTCCAAGCTCGCCTCCTACGATGTGCACACCCCCTTCCGGGATCGAGAGGCCCCGAAAGTAATTCCTAATGTCCAAGGCATTAGCGGACCAAGGAAGGTTCTGGAGTCGTATGATGACGCTCATGGCTGCTTCTTCCCTGTACCTAGAAAAAGGTTAAACAGCCTGTCCATTTTCCAAAAAGTATAAACAATTACTGTCTCACACTTCTGCACAATGGCTATTTTATTGCAGCGTTTCGAATTAAGATATACCTCTTCTGGTTTCGGATTCTTATAGATGTTGTTTAGAACAAATTTAGATATCAAAAACCTATTTTCAGTGTTTTAGATATGTTTCTCTCTACCTAAATCGTTTTTTTATTAAAAAATAATCATACATTTGAGTTTTGCATAACAGTGAAGTATGTTATGTTGTAATGGGTGTAGTAACAGCAGGTAACTATCTCACTCTAATAAGTAATAACAATAAGTACCAGTACCACTTTGTTCAGCAGATATCCTGTCGAGAATATGTAAGTTTCATAAACGAACCAGCAAAATCAAATAACACAAATAAATAATTTCATTCGATAGAATGTTTACAGTAATAAATTTTACGACTGTGGGCTTTTGATGCCTTTGATACGTAACTATTGAAAAATCGATAAGGCTACGAAAATAAACCTTTTGTGATTTTCTACTAAACTTTTAACAAATCTACGCCGGATTGAGTACAGAATGAATCATGAATACTTATTTAACTGCACTGCTTTTAATTACACTGATAATCACGTTTACGGACGCTGTTTGTAGAACAGACGCCATGGCTCATTTTCATGAACACGTACTTACCTAATCAAATCTAAGACTGCCAATCCAGACACGGAATTATAAAATCATTATCACACGATAGTTCACAAATGAAATCACATACGTATATCTAAATCATCGGTCGTTAATTATTTATTTGCAATATTGCGTTGCGTACACACCTAAACGAGAAGATATTTCAAAATGGCCTCCGGAAATATGTCACGTCAGTAAAAAAAACCCAGCGGAAATCGCAAACGCAAACCAGTTTGCGTTTTGTTACTGTTTTGTACTCTAGGTTAAATGCCTATTTAATATTATGTTATCGGTTTTTAATATCAATATCTTAATACGGAATACGGACCATAGAAGCATATTATTAAATTAAGTAAATATTTTTAACTTGAAACTACTTGTTTTATAGTAAATAGTCACTAGTGGCGATGGCATATGATTAGCTAAAAGCATGTTAAAAGTCATGCACTCGTAGACGGTTTATATGGGTAGGCCCTAAAATAAAAGTTTGTTACAAAAGAGGTAGAAAACAAAACGCAAAAAATGCTGTCAAATTAAACATTTGGCAGAATTGGAAATTGACAGAAGATTTTAGAGTTGCCAACAAATGAAAACTATATCAATGTATTGGGTAAACTTATATATTATTTGGTATTCTATTACAGGATTTTTTAAATGTGTCACTGATAAGCTTATATAGGTACTATTTAAATGGCTTTTTATTGAAGCAGATTTTGTAAAAAATACAACGACATATATTTATGTAAATTACGTCACATCAAAAACATAAATGTGAAATGAGAGCCAAGTTATTCACCGAGAAAAGAATGAGAAAGGCAACTGTCCAAGTGATATCTCCAACATAGGTCCTTAGAAAAGCTAAATTTGTATAGCGCGAAGTAGTTTTTATTTATTTTCGCGAGAATGACTCAATGTTTTGTCTCGAATCGCTTCGAAATTGAAATCCACCGGTTTCTGAAATACACTAAAATTAAAATGCTGTAGATCAACGCCATAAGGAAGGTTTTTGTCTAAGAAAAGCTTTTTGACTGCATACTAGTTAAGGACCAATCATCATCTGTCTCTTTTTCTCATTGTATGTCTCTTTCTCTTATTGTATAAATCTGGAACAGCACCCTCTACAAAAAGTTTTCACCGGCCTTTTCCATTGTGATCTATATAGGTGACATTTTCTGTATAGAAAATCCAAAAATTTCAGTTACAAGAACATACAACATTTGTCACTGACTCTCTGATCACGATCATCATATACCTAAGGTATTTCTAGCGCTCCCTCAAGCTCCAAATTATGAACAACTCTAAGGTTTAGGCTATCAAGCCACTAAAAATTAAAACATACCACAATATCAGTCGGGTTGTCTAGTTTTACAAACCGCCCAGTTAATATTGTAGCCCAATATAGATATATGCAAAAAAAAGTTATTTTTTCTGTTACTCATATTTTAACTGTTTTACACTACATAATTAGATAGTATAGGTTAGGTACCTACAAAAAGGAATGAGATCCCATCAAAAACATTATATGTACAAAAATGTCAGTCTCACTACGCAGTTCTCCTACTGCAAAAAGTATTGAGATCTAATGTAAAACGAATCCGGTGTGAAAGAGTTTACTAACACCATGTCATTGTGATCATTTGGCTATGAATGCCTTTATTTTTATAATAAACGCTGTTATGATATTGAAAATAGAAAATCTAATACACTATGTTATTGAATTTTAAACACAATTGCAAAACAATAAAAAAACCACACACACATACACATTTATGAAACCTTTTTTCTTTAAGCACTTAAGTCTAAATATAAGTATTTGTGTTACTGCATATTTGAATAGTTCAATTTATTACTCCTGGGTCCTGGGTTTACTTTTAGTTTGTTCAGTTACCAATGACGAATAGATTAGAGTAACTAGAATTCTATCTCGATGCAAAATATCAAGTTTCTAAATCACCTAGAAGTGGTTTAGGTTTTTCACAGGTTTTTGATCTACAGCCTTGGCCAGAAGTGTTGAGCATACTTCTGGCAATTTTTTGTTTACAATTTTGATGTTAAGTATTATTTCCCTATCATAACAATGTACGATGACGTAAAATGTTATATTTTATTTATTTATCTAGAAAACTTCACTTAATAACAATTGCAAGGTACCTATAAAATATGAAAACTGAAGGTAACAAAAATGCGAATTTAGGTCGGTGCGACAAATTGCAAATATTCTATTCAGTTATTACTAACTTCAACAAAACATGCCTGTTCAGTTTGAATTAATTGATAAAATAACTTCAAAAAAGATAGAAACGCTGGACTAAAGTTTCGAGTTTTGTATGAAAATCGCAAGGGTGTTCAACACTCAGAAGTGCCAGAGCCAAGGTGTATAGTTCAGTGAGTCGGTCTTAAAAATATCGATTTTTTAAACGTTACTAAAACAGTTTTTATGAAATTTTGGATTCTATACTAGCTAACGGACATAAATTAATTTCATGTATGAAGGTTAACTATAAGGTTATAGTTATAGGTATACCTCGAAATGGTTCATGTAAATATAAATATTTATACACACGGCTGCTGCATCGCCAGTTCCTTTTTCTTTAAACTTGGCTGGCCACGCTGCCGCGTGTTGATGAGAAGAAATGGTTTTTTCACAAGTGTAATTAAGGAAGTACCAGATCAATTTTGTAAAAACTTATTTGAAAATGTATTTTATTGTGTGTATTTTTCGGGTACAGATTACTAAATATATTTTTAAATAAATTTGGGGTAATTTTAATTATTTACGTCGTGCCGCGCCGTCGCGCTCTCCCTTCAATAACTGTCATGTCTGTCACGAAAAATCGTCCATCGCATCGCAAGTAAAGAATTTGCGTGAATTTGCTAACAAGATTTTAGCCGTAGCATCTATCAAAGGATAAGGCGATTACAGTTACTTGTTACATTATTTTACGTGAGTATATTTCTCCACCGTTATATAAATGATTTATCCAGTATACAGGTAGCGAGACGTCTTTTTGTAATATTGAAATATAGTAACTTGATGTAAATAATTCCAGAGTTTTTAATATTTTAATAGTTTTGAAATTGCATGAAACGGTTACACATGAAAATTACAACACGGAATGTACACCTTTTGGCTAAATTTAAGCTTGAAGTATAATTGTATTTTCCAATTTAAAGAGAATAAAATAAAATGAATAGGATAGCAGACAAATACTATGCGTTTCATAAGTCGTGGTAGTAAATCACTTTATTGCACAAAACAAGTACATGACCAACAAAAATATAGTGAGTGTGTACAAAGGCGAACTTATCCCTTTATAGGATCTCTTCCGGCTAACCTTTAAGCAACTGAGAGAAATCGGTCAGACATGGTAGACAAAGATTTGTACCTCCTTGTACATGACGGCAAAACTAAGGAGAAGTTGCTAAACCTAGTTACTATAGGTAGTGTTAATAAATACATAACGTATTGTTATAGATAACAGCACATAAGTATATCAGTGTTTTACGTAACTCTGGAATTATCATTAGAAAAGAAATGTGCTTCATTCTAATATTGGGTGTTCTATCTGTATTTGTAGCAGTAGAAGTAATGCATGCCCTAAAAACATATCCATACATGGCCAATTTAATTTACTATGGATGGGTTATACTCTAACTAAATGAGCACAAAAAATACTTCCAGCGTTATTTCATAACCTAGCAACGATTCTGTTATGTGTATCTATTTTGACAATCATTACATCGTTGTCACTCTCAGTGTTAGAAAATGACAGTTTGTCTCGTTCTCATGCGGGAGCTCATCGGCACGTCCGCATCTCTCACTTGCCGGTGCGTGACTAGCGTCAATTGCTTGAATTCACTCATTTCAAGTGCTTCACATTTGGAGCGTGCATAACCCATCTGTTATTACTATATATCATAGTACATGGTGGGAATTGATAACTCGAGGTATAAAATTGAAGAAATTTGAACCTCATGTAATTCTGTTTTAAGTTCAAATTTCTTTAAGTTTCTATCTCAACTTGTTGACTTCTTCCCGCAGTATATGGATATAAGTTTTAATGATCTTTACATATTTTAGCAGGTATATTTGAGAACTTTCTTAGTATACTTAAAACGAGAATTTAGTTTATTAATTCAAGAAAGAGGTACAACTAAACTTATACTTTATATATGTATTTATTATACCTTAGGTTAAGTAGATTATATCTCTTCTTTTTTAGATATTTGTTTCCGTAAGTACACTAAGTACATAGTGCATGTTTGTCTATCTTATACTTTTCTCTCAATTGCTCAAAGGTTAACTGGAAGAGATCCCTTAAAGGGATAAGTTCGCCTTTGTACTTTGTTTATTTTTCTTTTATCATGTTTGTTTTGTTACTTTTTATGTACAATAAAGTGTTTACATACATACATACATAAACTGGTATATATCTTCCATTACTTTTGAAATTTTATTTTATGTTTCTATTGTTATTGTTATTAATCTCATTCTATGCTCTCAAGCGGTGGATGTTGATACTTTTTTTATAGAAAACATTATTTATTTAAACCATGTAATATATGGTTTAATGTACATATTTATGTACCTATAACTTTATTGAGATAATGCGTAGAAACCTGCCGTAAGTAATAAAAAATTACTAAATCTGACCCAAATTTGTTGTTACGATGGAACTGGCAGCTTTTTGATAGATTTGGGTCAATCTTTGCAATAATGTATTTTAGTAATGTATAACTCAAGATATGTGACATTTTGAAGTCGAAGGTACATCATAGTCAGTTGTTATAATAAGGTGTTATAAATAAAAAAGCCTTTATTTCCAAATTTCCCAGTTTTTACATTGGAAGTTTTTGCGTATTGATTAGTATGTTTTTTATAGCTAGTAGTTAGTGTTATGCTTATTTGCTATTTTTTTTATTTAATTTGGACCCCTCTTCGAGTGTAGGCCTCCTCCAACTCTCTCCATCTTTGCCTGTCTTCCGCTTTGTTTAGCCAGTCTTTCCCTGCAGTTTCTTTAATATCGTCTAGCCATCGCTTATATGGCTTTCCCACTTTCCTTTTGCCAATAGGGCCTTTCCATTTCGTTGCCAATATTGTCCATCTATTGTCTTTATACCGTGCGATATGTCCTGCCCATCACCATTTTAATTTGAGGGCTTGCGTTAGTGCGTCTTGTAACTTCGTTTTTTCTCTTATGGACATACTCTTTATTTTTTGCACCTTTTTTATGTTGAGCATGCTCCTTTCCATGGCTCTTTGGGTGGTTCTTATCTTTCTCTTTACTTTATCTGTGAAAGTCCATGTTTGGCACCCATAGAGCAGACTCGGTAGAAGGCATGTATCTGCCACTATCTTTTTTAGGTTTAAGCTATATTTGCCTTTTAGGATTTCTTGCATTGACCAGAAATTCTGGTTAATAAGGTGTTACTGCCATAGTAAATCCTTTGGAAATAAACTCTAGTAATATCCAACAATGATGACCTTTTGCTTGAAAATGTCACATATTATGTAACAAAGGCTGGGTTTAATTATTTAGAATAATTGTATTGTATTAAATGTGTTTACTATTAGTGACTTTTTTTTAAATATTCTTTATTTATGGACAAGATTTTTTTTTTTTTTTTATTTAAAATAGGTATCTGCTTTGTTTCCATATACACGGTGTAACATGAGGAAACCGAATAATTTTAACAGCGTATTCCTAATCATAATTGGAGACTAAAGTGTCGTATAAACTTTTCTGGATATCGCCAAAAAAAAAAATTTTTTGAATGCTTTTGAACATAAAAACAAAAATATTATTAGTAAAACTGTCGATTAAAATAAATTAGTACATTTTTTTCCGTAAAAAATAGCTTACGTAAAGTATTCCTTGGCACTTTGATATTTGTCAATAAGAATGTCTAGACTAGACCCCATAAAGGGTGAAATCGCCATCGAAAAAGCGTTTTACACTGAGTCACATTAAAAAATGTTTTTTTTATTTAAGTGGTAGTAACTCTGAAACTAGGCGAATTCCAGAAAAGTTTATACGACATTTTAGTCTCCAATTATGATCAGGAATACGCTGTTAAAATTATTCGGTTTTCTCATGTTACACCGTGTATATGTGAAATAGGCTTGTGTCTATTTTATATATATTACAGACTTGTGTATACTAGCACCGATGCAAAAGAGTTCATTTCGGGGTTCGAAATTATCAAGATAATTATAATCTCTAATAATTATCCGATAACTATCCTATCGGATAATCATCCCCTCTCTGGACTTTTTTTTCTATTATAGTTTAACTACCGATGTTGATTTTCACTCTATATTATTTTTTGTGCATTTTGCCTTAACAAATTTAGGGTTATTATCAAATCGATAATTATCAGACAAAAAAAATCAAGATAATTATCGCGATAATTATTAAGATAAATATCATTGATAATTATCCTTTCGAACCCTGCTTCATCTAGTACAAAGCTATTTTCATATTTATTTTAATAATTATTTCAAGTTTACTTCTAATCATTAATAAAAGGGGCCAATAATAGAATATTTAATGTAGTTTATTTTAATTGTATATTGGAAAATGCTAAAATACTTCTGTTGCTGGAAAAAAGGATTTTCCAAAACCATTGTACAAATTATGTTGTGCTTTTCTATTGCATATCTAACCTCTTAGATTCAATATTAACTGGTCAGTATATAACTATGCAATGTCGCTTTCCCTAGGAATGACCCTTTTCTCACCTTTTGTTTTTGTAACAAAAATAACAAGAATCATATTTTGTTATAATTTTCAGATTAGTAATACTTATACTTTCATTGCATTGGTGTAGGACAGTTTCATGAAAAATCAAAATACTGTAATATTATTATAAAATGGTGTTGAATTTTGACCTAAAACGGCGTGTTTAATTTATAATAGTTATGCTGCAATACACTCAACTTCATAATCATAATCTATGTACTAATAGGCATGATGAATTTTTTTTATGTATGGTATCAATCGATTTGTTTTGTTGTGGGGATCAAATGTCTATATGGGGCCAATTGTGTTAAAGCAACACAAAAGTCAGAAATGAGACCTAAAGTTTGAGATTTGCATTTGTTTCTCAAAACGCTCCAATCACAATGATATGTAAAAGTGACGTCACAATCACATAGTCGCCCTGTTTATTTAAAGTTTAGTATTGAACAATTATGAATTTGGTATTTTGACAGTGAAATGTTGTGTTTATGTCTATGGTTGCCCTGCAATTTTTTTTCACAGTTAAATGTGAATCCTCCTTTTTGTAAAGGGTCGGTAACGCTAACGCGCATGTGACTCCTTTGGAGTTGTAGGCGTCCATAGGTTACGGTAGCTGTTTACCATCAGGCGGGCCGTATGCTTGTTTGTCACCGTCGTGGTATTAAAAAAAAGTGAAAAATCGAATAGTAGCTATCATAATTTTTTTTAATTTTGTACTTTTAAAAAATCGTAAAATGTTGTACTTTTGAAGCCATCTTTGAACCATTTCAATGGATTATTTTTTTAATTTTAATTTTACTAGGATATATTGTACATTTTGCATCCTATTGTGTTAATCAGTTCAAAAATAGACTCGACATCTAAAGCTGTGAATTAGTGCTTAGTGAATTTTGATTTAGAATTATCAGCGCGAGCTGTGTCTAAATGATATAATAATAATATAATATAATATCAACTATTATTTTTTTGCATAATCCAACATTTGTCATCATCCCTATTGTATATTATTTCTCACTACAAACATATGTTTTAAGGGTTCCGTAGCAAAATGGTAAAAAAGGAACCTTATGGTACGACTGTCTGTCTGTCTGTCACAAAGCTAATTTTTTCTTAACACTGTATTGTTGTTATACACAATTGTTTTTGATAGTGTGTTACCTATTGCAGTAATATTTTTTTCTACATTTATCTAATAATACCTCCTTATTTTCAGGTAATCTACATAGCTAGTAAGAAGTTAAATATGTTAAGAAGTTAATTAGAATGAAGTGTTAATCGGTTGCTCAATATTGATTAGTGTAACGGGACGAGCCCGCAATAGTGATGAGTGAACGGTACCCGGGATACTTGTTCGGAGGGACGCCTGTGAGTAGTTGGGACAGGAGTTTCAACTCGTTGGAGAATGTGAGTAGTGCTCTCTTTTACCATGTTTTTAACCCCCTATAATAAATAATATGACACAATAATGAGAGCGACGAAACCCCTCTCGTTAGTTTGCTATACTATGCTTATTTCAAGATCCGGACATCTGGCAGCTGTAAAGTGGTGGAGGTCAAAGAATGCAAATAACTTGAAGAAAACAAATCCTAGAGGTCTGGTTTTGATGCAGTATTATGAGAAATTATATATATATAATTAGATAATATCATTGCCAAAACTTTCTGATGGGGGAAAGTAGTCCAAAACGACGTGTAATGTAATTCATAGTTTATCGCCTACTGTTTCTGTTTCCGAAATAATATGCAATGTTTTTTGTTCTAATTTTAAAATATAGGCCCTGTCCTTTATACCTGAGAGAGACACTTCGGCAGTTTTTACCTATTTTGGTATTACTATTTTCCAATTCAAAAACTTTGCTAGTCTGTTACTCTGACATCCACCCATTAAAAGTTGCCAGATGCCCGGATCTAGCAATAACCATAGTATAGCAATCGAACCAGAAGGGTTTTGTTGCTCTCATTATTGTGTCATATCTGACGTGGCCAGCTCTTAGACCATTAAGTATTATATTACATGTTTCGGTTGTAAGTAAATAATATATAAATAAACCCCCTATCTAAAAACAAAATAGTGTGTCTGTCTGTGGCACTGTATCACTAAAACGGTTGAACCGATTTAAATGTGGTTTTTATTTGAAAGCAGGTTTTGTAATGAGTGATCTTAGATATGTTTTATCAAAATCGGTTTAGCCGTTGCGGGGGTCTTCGTAAGTTTTTGATTTATTATAGTTATTGCTTCAGTTATTGGCGTAGCAGGGTATCAAGATAATTATGATCTATGATATTTATCGCGATATTTATCCGATAATTTTCGGATCTAGCGAGAAAGTGAAATCTACTTATAAACCGTTACAACCCCAAATTTTCAGTTTTTATTTGTTTGGCACTAATACGAGAAGTCCCGTATCAGTTCCCACTAATTATGGCAACCCTATAAGTACCTACACATTTACGCGGCATTAGTTTTAGTCGCCATGATATCGGAGTCAAGGTGCTCAAAAACTTTAACGGATTATATCGTTTGGGTTCATCTACATATTACGTCACACCAATTTCATGATTTTTTGACACCAACTTCTCCCTTGTCACACTTGGTCACTTTATATATACCCGCCTCCCCCTGCTGTGACGTCACATATTGATTAATTATATCACCATCAGAAAAATAACAAAGTGTTTGTATGTCAGACATCAGACTACACCGTATGGAGGCTTCATTTCCTCCAAAGAAATGAATTTTAATATATACATGGTATTTGTAAAATCGAGTCTCCGTCCCCTCCCATTACTCGTACAACTTGTCATTGTCACACCTTGTCGACCCCCTGCCCCCTTATTTATTTATCGTATGGCTACATGTCATTGGATATAGATAGGAATTTCTTCTCTGGGGTAGTAGTAGCGGGAAAGCAGATGACAAGAAAATCCAGTGAGTGCTGCGAGGTCTTGATGGGACAGTGCAGCTGCCAAGTTTGTTACTCTTTTAGCACCATCCAGGGATCACGTGTAGGGTTGTCTAAGGTGTTTCCTACGGGCGCAGAGTAACATTGATCCCCAAGTGCCCAAGCCCCCTTAACATGTGTCGTAATAAATGAATGGCCCCATTTGAGCCGATTGGGCAGTTTTATAGTACACCTAAGCCAGGTTCAGAGTTGACATAACATCAGATATGTATCTGATCCTATAACAACTTGTAAGTCCTTCACAAGATCTGAACACCACTATGAAAAAATAAAAACCTATCGTATAAGGATTTAAGTAGAATTCGATATATTTTATGACTACTTTTATCAATACAGAAATAAAATAGGTAACTTCGACTTTATTCCTTAAGGATCATGGTTTATATTTAATTGTAAATTTGTGTAAAGGATTATTGAGTCGCAGGTTAGAAACACTGCACCGATATTTTTTTGTACCTTAATAATTGTAACTCAGTTCGACGTCGGTTATAATAGTATCCCCCAACCAAACTGACGACCTAGGTTATATTACCATATTATAGTTTTGGTAGTGGGTTCCTAAACTAACTAAGGCGGTTGTCATACTGCTGCGGTTTCCGCATGCGGCAACGGTGTGCGAGCGAGATAGCTCTCTGCATGTGTATAGCGTCTCGCTGTCTCGTTCACCGGAGCGGGATGCGGCGCGAGTGTGAGATCTGCCTAATATGCCCCGAATGCGCACTCGCAACGCATTCGCAAGACCGGTATTTTTTTGTATGGTATACCGGTATACCGGGATTGTCCATACAAAAAATAACGGTATTGCATTCCATAATCGGGGACGCATCTTCAGAGGGCATTGACCCATAATAATAAAACAGACCGACATCGATCGTACAGACGGTAATTAGTAATTGGGTACTTTCCTGAGTTAAAAAAATATAATTATATTTAGCCCGTCAGTTAGATTATCAAAAAATATTGGACACGTATTTTTTATTTTGTCAATCAAACAAAAATTGGTGAAGATATAGCCCGTTAAAGTTCCGCGTGACGTCAAGTTATGCTAAAAAGAGTACTGAAATGTGACGTCACGCGGAACTTAGGGTGCCTTTCCGTCGGAGGTATGCTATGCAGCTATGCTGCGAGGATGTGTAAGCTACGCGTTTCCATTGGTTGGTGTTATTCAAACGCATCCACAGAAAGGCACCCTAACTGGCTTTCTGCACCAAATTTTGTTTGATTGACAAAATAAAAAATACGTGTCCAATATTTTTTGACAATCTAACTGACGGACTACATATATTTTTTTAATACAATTGCTCAAAAAGTATAGTTTATGTAGCTGCAAATCGTGCGTAAAGTTTGATTTTATGCACTAGTGCTAAAAAGTAATCTGATCTGCAAATCGTGCGTAAAGTTTGATTTTACGCACGGTTTGCAGATCAGAATTTTAAATAAATGAGTATTATGCGAGACCCGCTTGTAATTGACCCACCTGAACTACGCGCGATTGGGCATAAAGGAGTATTATGCGAGACCCAATAGTATTACTTGAACAACGCGCGATTGAATGAGGCTGTCTTTCGTACACTGACAGAATATAAATGTAATTTTATTTCATTGTAGTTTTTTCGCAATTGTATTAAAAAACGTTGTTCGACACACGTGCGGTAACCTCGGTACTCGTGCAAAATGACATACTTCTCGCACTTGTATCGAAAACTACTATTTTAGGAAAGTAGCCAATTACCATACCTTGACATAACCTACTGTTTCCAATAGCTCCGTGTCCAGGACTCTTATGGGGTCACCCTACCACGCAGCCGGTACAGACCCAAGGGTCTCACGGTGGGCTTCAGTCAAGACTATGAGAACAACGTACGTTTACATATTTATGCGTTTGAGAGCCAGAGTGCCTAAGGCTAAGGTCTCCTATTTTATGCTATACGCGACGCCAACAGTACATCTCTATAGTACCTAAGCATTGTGACGCAGACGCTGGCGTTTATAGGAGACCTTAGCCTAAGACTCGCGATTTAACCTTGCCACACCAGATCCGTAGGAAAAATTCAGCTCCCGGTTTATATTATATGTCAGACGACACAAAGATTGCTCTGCCATTAGGCGTGTCCAAACCGGACGGACCGCCTCGCGAGGAAATTGCCGCGCGAGGCAGCTCGGCTGGCGTGGACGTGCCTCGCCCGAGGCATTGCGGCCGCCCTTACGTTTGCCTCGGGCGAGGCACGTCCACACTAGCCGAGCTGCCTCGGGCGAGGCACGCCACACTAGCCGAGCTGCCTCGCGCGGCAATTTCCTCGCGAGGCGGTGCGTCCGGTGCGGACACGCCTATTGACGACCCCGTTATACAGGAGTTCCGAACCTTTTCAGTTCCGTGACTTCTATGATCTATACGGGAAACCAATTTTACCCCTATTTAAAATTCCGTTTTACTTGCTTGCTCCATTATCCCCGCGGAAAACCCAATTTACCCGACATCTTAAAAAAATACCACTATACCACTGTTTTAACATATAAAATTCACTTTATATAGAACTGACAAAAAGTACTAAACCATTGAAGGTCACTTGAAATAGTAGAAATTCCATAAATATGTATGTCCGGCTGAGAGTCGTCTACTTTAGGTTTGGTAACCAAACCAACCAAACTTTGGTTGATCCGATAAGAAGGGAGCTCTTTTCCTAGTGTCATACTATGTATTTTACTGCAGTACTGTACATTTGCAACGAAAACAAAGTTTGTCTAAGTCACTCTGGCTCTCAGATTTAGCTAGAATGAGCTCACACACACTGTATACAACTTAGAAACGTTACACCAAGTTGCACAAACGTTCATTACCGCTGATGTTTCATTAGGTAGGTACAGTCGCCATCAAATATATCAGAGCGGCCAAGGTACTCAAAAATATCTGAACATGGATTTTATCGCCTTGACAATAGAGGCGTTGTTCAGATATTTGTGACCACCTTGGCCGCTCCTATATCTTTGATGGCCACTGTACGGTCACGGACTTTAATTGATGACTTTGATGAGCCATTTAAGGTTCACCATACGTTGGGCATTTCATAGTGTAAGTTAAAAAAAAAACTACGGTGGCAAACAAGCATAAGGTCCGCCTGATCGTAAGCAGCTACTGTAGCCTATAGAAGCCTGCAACCACATGCGCGTTGCCGACCCTTTATAAAAAGAAGGATTCACTGTGTTGACGGCTAAAGGAACAAGAGGGTCTGTCATCGTCAACACACTGGGTCCTCTTTGAGCTCTTTGGCAACCTTACTCACCAGCAGGAACACAACACTATGAGTAGGGTCTAGTGCTATTTAGCTGTGGTTTTCTGTAAGGAGGAGGTACTTCCTAGGGTTGCAAAAAAACGGTTTTTTTTCTGTCTTGAAAAAAAACCTGAAAAAAAACCGTGAAAAAGAACAGTTTTTTTTCTGGAATATGTTTTTTTTTCAAAAGTACGAAATCTCAAAATTTGCAAGGCAGTTAATATTATGTTAACTATTAAACTAATTTAATTTAACAACTTTAATTTCTGGTTTTATTAAACTTATATTAATGAAATATGTAGAGGTACTATGCTGCTGATAGTTCTAGTGAATAAGTTCAAAGTTTCTTTTGCATTTACTGAGAATAGTTTAGCTACATAACATACATACCTACTTTAATGTACTTAGTTTTAAGTTACTTATATGAATAAATCACGAAAAACCGTGTTTGTCGTAATATTTGTTCATCTGAAAAAAAACCTTATTTAGAAAAAAAGCAATGGTGCCAAGTTTTTTTTCATGTTTTTTTTCATAAATTTGAAAAAAAACATTTTGTTTTTTTTTTCTATTTGCAACCCTAGTACTTCCCCAGTCGGGCTCTGCTCCAGATTTGAGCGAGATGACATTCGCTGTGCTGTGCCCCACCATACATAGCGAGATGACATTCGCAGTACCCAAACCTCTCTTTTGGACGTAGTTTAAGGACATACCCGTGTCCGGATCTAGTTTAACGACATGCCCGGGTCAAAAAACCTTACGTTGGGCATTTCATACAGTAAGTATTAAACAAAAGAAAACAGTTTAAACCGTAAATGGCTCAACATAATCTTTTTCTTAAAACCTTAAGCCAGTTTTTTAATGGACGTTGGTGCAACAGGGCAATATGATAAATAAAGGACTTTACGTCACACCTGGCCATAATGTGAGTATTACCGCACGCTACGCGTACGGTAAAACTCGCATTATGGCCAGGTGGAGACGTAAAATTGTGTACTCACCACGGGCAGTAAGAAAGAAAGCCCTCTATCGCATATTTACAACCCTCGCCTGCGGCTCGGGTCACAAATACCTGCGATTTCGGGCTGTCTTTCATTTACAGTCCTTGGTAAGTAATGTACTATTAAGCGGTCGAACATAAGCTTTATTTTAGCTAGAACCATGCGTTTGTGACGGGAGTAGTTTTTTTTTAAATGTCAAAAAAAAATGGGAGTTGTATTTGTATTTTGTATTTGTATTTTCCGCATTTTACTAGCATAGGCAATATTTAGGTTTAAGTTTTATAGGTATAATATTAACAGTATGGATTTTTTAAAATCTGTTTTTTTTTTTAAGTTAAAAAAAGGCTTTGTTTAGACCATTATTTGATGAAATAAGTAGTTGTAGTTATTGGCCCGTTTGGACTTATTGACTGCTTCAATAATACCTAGTTTAAATACCATTTATAGATATATACAGCTTCATTGTGAACTATACATGGTTTTACTTTGTACTTTGACTCGTATAAGTAATTAAAAGCAATAGCAATTTTGTATTTTTGTATCTAAATAGGCGCCAACCTATCATACGTTTTTTTGATTTCATAGAGATGCGCAAACGAAACGTAGCTTTTTAAAACCATTTTTGGAATTCTTCAAAAATCTACAAGGTCATCGAACCCGAATCTAGATGGTCGCATCAAACAGTTTTTGTTCTTTGTTTCTGCGAGGTGGACGTTTTTTCATCTTTTGCTTTCGTCTTTAGTTAGTTGATTTGAGTTTTCTATATTATTAATTAGTTTGTATTTAATAGTGCTTAAAGTGTCTTCGGCCTGCGAAGGTTGGAGATTTTGATGTAAGTACCTACGTTTTATCTACGTTTTATCTTATGTATAGGTAATATTTGGATATAGTAATGGCCGACCAAGTCTTCAGAGTACGCTGCCACTTCAACCAAAGTTGATCTTAACATAGACTACCTCAGAATACTCCATGAATGGTCTTAGAAGTCCTCATCCTTAAGACGCAACTCAGTTTGATTACTATATTACTTCCAAAAATTTTTATACCACGACGATAGCAAACAAGCATACGGCCCGCCTGGTGGTAAGCAGCTACCGCAGCCTATGGACGCCTGAAACCCCAGAGGTGTCACATGCGCTTTGCCGACCCTTTACAGAAAGGAGGATTCACTGTGTTAACGGCAAAGGAACAAGAGGGTACCTCGTCGTCAACACACTGGGTCCTCTTTGAGCTGGCAACCTTACTCACCACCAGGATCACATCACTATGGTCGTGCTATTTGGCTGTGGTTTTCTGTAAGGTGTTGTTAATTCCCCAGTCGGGCTCTGCTCCAGATTTGAGCGAGAAACTTGCGTTCTTTTGAACGTATTTAAACTTTAAAAAAACAGGCCTTTTATAACACCCGCACCCCTAGCACAAGTGTATCGCGGCATTGTACAGCCCTAACCTACCGCTCGAAATATTGTTTGTGCAAAGAGTTTCACACTTGGAGACAGAGAGAATAGCACTGTCTTTTTATTACACTGTGGAATTATTACCCCAAGAAAGGGATAAGTATAGTTTTTCCTTACTGCCACTGATTTTGGTAAACATAGAGCGGCGCTGAGAGATAGATCGGTGCTGATTACGGATCTGGTTTATTTGGATCCCATATGGTTAGTTAATTAATTGTATCTTTGATGATATCCCGGTATAACACTTGATCGGAGATACGTTAATTTTGGCTCTTTTCCAGTGATTGGAAAGTTTCTCTCGTTATCTTATAAGGAAAATTAGGATATTCATTTCACTTACTTATGTAAAAAATATCCAATGATTGTTTTACAGAAGTTCTTGATTGGAGACGTTATTCTATATCTTTTCAACCGACTTCAAGATTTCGAAGGAGGAGGTTCTCAATTGTTTACTATTTATTTTTATTTTATGTATGTTCACCGATTATGCGAAGACGGCTGGACCGTTTTGAAATTTTTTTTTGTTTGAAAGAGTATACTCCACAGTTAGTCCCATTGTCACCAGGTCAGGATCTGATGATGGGATCCTGGAGAAATCGAGGGAACTCTTCAACTATTATAGGCACACCTATAGTGATTTGAGTATTTTTTACAGCAGCTTGAGCATTTGCTTTTGGAAAGGTGTAGGCTAGGTAAAGTCGGTTCTTTTTTGTTTAAAATTATTAGAGCTTGCATATATGAGCTCTAAGAATTGTTGCTCTACGGATTATAAAGGTGCGATCACACCGCTGCTTAAAATACGGCGACGTTACGGAATCGCAGTGACGCATCGTATCCGCACCGTTTTTAACGCATGCCCTCCACACCGCTGCTCAAAATACGCTGACGGTACGGAATCGCAATGACGTGCCGTAAACGTCACGACTTTACCGCATGCTCTCCACACCGCTGCTCAAAATACGCAGACGCAACGTGTACGCAGTGACGTGCCCCATACGAAATATTTTTGACGCAAACCTTCCAAACCTTCCAAAACGTATTTTGAGCAGCGGTGTGGAGGGCATGCGATAAAAACGGTACGGATACGATGCGTCACTGCGATTCCGTAGCGTCACCGTATTTTAAGCAGCGGTGTGGTCGCACCTTAATACAGTAGTTACAATTTTCTTCGGTACCTAATGAGAAATATACATGAGTAATCCTTCCTTACGTTAGCGTATATGAACTTAAGACCTCACATGGAGTACTGTACAGTCGTCATCAAATATATCGGAGCGGCCAAGGTACTCAAACATATGAACATGCACTTTATCGCCTTTAAAATAAGGGCGTTGTCCACCTTGGCCGTTCCGATATATCTGATGGCAACTGTACACTCTTATTGTGACCCATTCAACAGCCCTAAAACCCAGCATTTGGCACCAAGTATCAACAAAAACGGAAACCATCGTGCCTTCCCCCTCATTGTCACTACAGAGAGAGCAGGACAGCTTCCTGGCGTTCCTCCAATGTAAATGGGAATCGTTTGGGCATTACTTGCAAGGTTCATTAATAATGGATTAGCCGCTTGCTGCCCCAAATTATGATCCGTTATGAAGGAAAAAGTTTGACGTATGCAATATCGTTTTTGGACATCCTGTATAAAGCGTTATTTACGTAATTTTTACTTGCTTTGTGTAATTTTACGGCATTGTATTTATACTTTTATATGATTTATTATGTATCTTGAAACTTCTAATTCGTACTTTCTTGAAATAGTACAGTCAGCGTCATATAGTTGGTCGCATCCAAAGTAGTCAAATAGTTCGGTACACCATAGAGTTTGTGTGGTGTACCGAACTATTTGACTATTTTGAATGCTACCAACTATATGACGCTGACTGTACACTACGCAGCCAGTGGTAAGATAAACAACGGCGCAGATCGCGGGCATTTGTAGCCCGAATCGAAGGCGAGGGCCATAAACAACCGATCTTAGGCCTTCTTTATACATATATGGCCGCGTGTGGTGTGTACACAATTTTGACCGCGCGGGGGGTAAATGTCACCTGAATGCTATAAGCTGTCTTCCATTAGGTACGGTTCATGATATACATCTTGACAGACGGACAAATACACACAAACAGCGGAAACAGTCATATTCCAGGTTCCCTTTAGCTCCTATCGTCTGCGGAACTCTCAATAATTTTATACAAAAAAGAACCGACTTTACTTAGCCTCCACCTTCCCCCAAGCAAATGCTCGAGCTGCTGTAAAAAAT
This sequence comes from Pammene aurita, assembly GCA_947086415.1. Lineage (NCBI taxonomy): Eukaryota > Metazoa > Arthropoda > Insecta > Lepidoptera > Tortricidae > Pammene > Pammene aurita. The sequence goes on from OX352307.1 coordinate 5,663,987, forward strand.
ACTTAAATCACTATAGGCGTGCCTATAATAGTTAAAGAGTTCCCTCGATTTCTTCAGGACCCTATCATCAGATCCTGACCTGGTTACAATGGGACCAACGTGAAGTTCTCTTTCAAACAAAAAAAATAATTTTCCAAATCGGTTCAGCCGTCTTCGAATAATCGATGAACATACATTAAAAAAAATAGCAAAACCAAACATCCAGCGAATTGATAACCTCTTTCGAAGTCTTGAAGTCGGTTGACAATATTGGATTATACGTTTTTATTGAGCACGGTGTCATAACATAATACAGAGCTAGGTCTTACAAGTAGGTACAGACTACGTCTTGCAGGCTAGACATGATGGCAAGTTAATCCTGTAAACTGTCGTCGCTCATACGACACTGACCTTCATTTGACAGGTGTCATCGCTTTATACTTCAATAATCTTGTTATGACGCATTGATTAGAGCAGCGGTTCCCAACCTTTTACCCTACGCGCCTCACTCAACATTATGCTAAATGCCTTGTACAGTTTAAATGTGGAGGCGCTTGTTGCGTCCCCTTTGGTTCACTATGCCCCCATGTGGGGCGCGCCCCACTGATTAGGAGAGGAACCCTGGACTGGATGAGAGGGTTATTCAGAGATTTAGGTTCGCGTCTTTCCAAAGTTAAGTGATATATTTTATTGGCACCTAAAACCATCTTTTATCTCGGAGAGGAGGAGGAGGTTCTCAATTTGTCGGGATCTTTGTTGTTGCTTTTTTTGTATTTTTTTAAATGCATGGTCTACGTTTATTCGAAAATTTGGTTTTTTTTTTTAAGGGTTGGTCCCATTTGGTCCCTTTGTCATCAGGTTAGGATCTGTAGATCCTGAAGAAATCTGCAAAAAAAACACATATTTTTTAACGTATAAGGAAAGCGGTAAAGCAGCGGCAGATCTATCAGATGTAGCGTTCACAATAATATATAAAATCTTGTCTTTAAAACAGGTTTTACGTTGGGTACATTTCTCACATTTATTTACTTTCAAAAAATAACGACTCCAATAAATAGTAGGTATTAATTTAGTTATCAACCGACTTCAAGATTTCGAAGGAGGAAGTTATCAATTCGTCGGGATCTTTGTTTTTTTTATGTATGTTCACCGATTATTCGAAGACGGCTGGACCGATTTGGAAAATTCTTTTTTTGTTTGAAAGAGTATACTTCACAGTTGCTCTCATTGTAACCAGGTCAGGATCTGATGATGGGATCCTGGAGAAATCGAGGGAACTCTTCAACTATTATAGGCACACCTATAGTGATTTGAGTATTTTTTACAGCAGCTCGAGCATTTGCGTTTGGAAAGGTGGATTCTAAGTGAAGTCGGTTCTTTTTTGTTTAAAATTATTATTATAATAATCTTGGAAGAATAATAAGTAAGGAAGCGTAATCACTGCTCAAAACATGCATTAAAAGAGTGGTGCCAAAGGGGGTAGAGCTAATCATCGTGGTGCCCTTATGTCATTGTCATGTTGTCAAAATATCAATTTTATCCAGCCATAAAAATTTCCATAATATATCGCTATTATAATGCCGGCTTGCATCGTGTCGTGTATTGGTGCAGGAGCCACACAGGCGCCAAAAATGGCATTATTTCTTATAATCGGTAAGTCAATTTCGCATAAATATGCATATATTACGGATTTGTCAAACTTGGGCGTATTTATTTTGTTGGTTAACATACATAAGACATTCGTGTTTTGTAAACCTGAAAATGGGTTGAGTTATCACATGAGCATGGTTTGACTTTTGTCTTGATATTATATGTCGATGATCATATAATAATATGTAGGTACATATTTGGTGTAAAGTATATCTATCTTTTTTTCGCGTCTTGATCTATTCGGGTTAGACTTGTAACCCTGATAATTGCAAAAGCCTTTCTCCCGCATAAGGAAAACATGGGCTTTCCTACCGGACGGCTGATCTATCAGATGTAGCGCTCACAATGGTGCCGCGTCTAGTAGGTCACGGTCGCGACCTACATCGCTGAACTCCGTGAATTGGGTGGTGGACAGTAATCTGGATCGAGGAAAGAACGTTAATAATAAGTGTTTTTGAAGTCGGAAATATTGATTGGGTTATACTCGTACTAGGCAGGTTATATAGGTAGTTACTTTATAGACATTCTACTTTGTTAATTTTACATCTGTAATGGGAATTGAATTAGGTGGTTGAGAGAAATCTGGGTCGAGGAAAGAACGATAAGTGTTTTTGAACTCGGAAATATTGATTGGAATGTACGGTTAGCTGCAGAGAAATGTACCTACCCCTGCATACAAACTTGTATGCTGGGGTGGGTACATTTCTCTACAGCTGACTGTACTATAGGTAGTCTGGTTATAGACACTTAATTCCGATTCTACTTATTTAATTTGTGAATTGGGTTGAGTACCGAAGGCGGAACGATGTTATTAACTTTTGAAGTTGGAAATGAAATAACGACACTGTGGACCATTTATCATTAATATCATTATATCACCTAAAAAGATACCTGCTAGACATAGACCTTCACCAAAGATGCTACCCTTGTACAGTCACCGGCAATAGTATCTTCCTACTCGAAGGCCGCATAAATATGTGACACGCTCTTATGGCACGACAAAAAGAGCGTGTCGCTTATTTTTGCGGCATTCGTGTAGAAAGATACTATTGCCGGTGACTGTACAATGTTTCCCTGGGATCCTGTCCAGAATGCGGTTTTTCTTGCGTTGCGTCCTTCGGTTAGGTAAATATTTTTAAACAACTTAGAATCGTTCACACGTTGACAGTAATCGGCGTCGTGGTAAAGGGATTAAAGGCGGAACGATTATCGCCTATTTTACTAAAACCATGAAAAAATATGGAAAAAGAAAGCTAAGGAGAAAGGAAGAATACGGGTCTATTGGTCATGCCAATTAAATGAACGTACTAGGGTATAATATAAACCAAGACCGATTATCACCTGTCTTTTAGTCAAAAAATAAACCCTTTTGCGCGCGAGTCCATTCGCACTTGTTTGTTTTTAAATTCGCTTTGTAATATTAAAATATCAACACTACCAGCCATGAGCCGTAAAAACGTCACAACGCGTATTACCCAAGTAGCAAAATTTGGCACTATAAAAGTCCTGAGAACATTTTAGAACGTGCTAATTAGTGTTCATGATTAGCACTATAATAGTGTCGTAAACCATTACCTAACCCCAAATAGGCCCTAGTTTTATCACTGATTTATTCTATAAACATTACATAAAGGCTCTCACTGTGATAAATCAGCTCTATAATTGAAATGTCTGCAATGTTTATGTCACAATTAGGAACTATTAAAGTAACCAAAACATGTTTATAGTGCTAATTTGCGCCGTAAACGATTCCAGTGTGCTTTTTTATCACCAAAAGCCTCGTGTTGTGTGCTGTCGTCGTCGTGAGTTTATTTCACAAGAAATTAAACAAATATATTTGTAAGTCATTCGCCATGTCCCTTTAGTTCCTTAAAGTGACATATAAAGGTACATACTAAAAAACATTCGTGAACCGTAATTCTGCCGGTACTTGCACTTGCGAAAATAATTGTATTGACAAAATCATTATGCTGATTTCAAATTTGACAATGCGCCTTCATAATTTTACTGTTTTAATTAAATTTTAATTAATAAAATTAGGACTTGTCCCGACTGTGGCTGCTATAGTACACATGGGCTCCAGTCATGCTGCTAATGTGCTATCACTTTCAGAAAACGGCAGCCATATTTTAATGGATTTGGGTAGCCCTATAGCGATGTTGAGGGAGCATTTAAAAAGCTAAAACGTTATGTAATGGTCGTGCAAAGTCCTTTTATAGTGCAGACTGATCCTGTAATAGTGTTTGCGATACTGCTACAATACTAGTACTATAAAAGTTAATTCGACGCATTATTAGTGCATAATAGGTACATAAAAGTGTCAGTAAAGTGGCTATAGTATTAAATAGTACTATAATCGCTTTTTGCAAATCTATTACAGTGCAACACTTTAAAGATTCTTTTTTATGGTCCTTTAAGCGTTCTAAGAGCTAACTTATAGAACTAAATTGCTCTTTAATTTATAGAACCAAAACGCTCTATTAAAAACCTTTATAGTACAAGCAGTCACAATGGTTACCATTATAGGCCTACTATATCACTGATTGGTGATAAAAGGCCTTAGTTATAGAAACTTTTGTTACTTGGGTAATCAAACAATCACATTTTCATATGAAAGTAGGGCAACCCGGCGTGAAATAATACCCAAAAGAGACGGCAAACAAAATTAGCGTTTTGTAATTTGATACCCGAAAAAACATAAGTTACCGAGCTTAATTGGGGGCAACAGAGTAGTCAGTTTGGTTGTGTTTAACCCGTCTCATTCTGAAAGTAATACTGTTTGCATCGTGTGTTGATAGCGTGTTTGTATATAACAATTGTAACACGGTAAAAAAAATTGGGTTCTGTACTTCAAAAGCAACCATTGTTAGGATCACTCGTATGTCTAATCTCCTGTCACAGCCAATTTTGCTCAGAAACTACTTGACCGATTGAGATGTAATTTGGTACGCGTGTGTAAGCCAATGTACATGTGACCTAAAGTCGTGTGTGTGTGTAAAGTAGTGTTTTTAATTCAAGACAAGTCTGACAGGTCCTGCCATACATTGTGAACCACTTTGTATGGTAAGAGTTAAAAATAGTATAATTTAGAGTGTAATAATAATAATTTATAGTTTAGAGTGTAACGGAAATAAATTAATTTTATACATGGAGGTACGTATTGGCGATAAATTAGAAAATAGAGTTCAACAAACTGTTTCGCTTGACATATCTAGGTATCAAACGAATTATTGGTATCAATTATTGCGAGAGATATCCTTCGTCGATAGATTTCGCCGTTTAAACAGCACTTACAACACACTACGCGTTTGACTGCAGCCATTATAAACGTTCATGACAACTGCAGCCAAATGCGTTCGTGAAATGTAGTTGTCGCCACTTTGGTTCTGTTAAAAAATATATATTTTGGACGTAGTTTAGCGAAAAGGATCCATCCTCAACATTTTATTGACAGATTTTTGTGGACTGGATCCTTTTCTCTAAACAATTTTTAGCTTTACCATGTTTTTACCACACTTTATTAGACAACATGCGGCTACCATACGTACGTATACGTTCAGCCAAATGCGTTTTAAAATGTATAACTTACGCTCTATTTTCTTATATGTAGATTTCTGGTTATTGTGTACTGTGGGTTTTTAGGCATTGTATTAGGATAAGGTTTTTTAGGGTACCGTACCTCAAAAGGAAAAAAAGAACCCTTATAGGATCACTCGCTTGTCTGTCCGTCCCTCTGTCACAGCCAATTTACTCCGAAACTACTGGACCGAAAGGAGTAGAAATTTGGTACTCAAAGACTAAATCTAAATCAAAGTTTAGCGAATGGGCTACCGTAGGCATTCATAAAAGTAGAAAGAGGCTTTATGAACTTTATGGAGAGAGAGAACTGAACAAAAATGCAGATTTTCTGGACTATGTTAAGAACTATTCAAAAATTTTCAAGAAAGTGTGTTTGACTGCGAAGGCGAACTATACTAGTGCAAAAATCAAAATTTCGGACAACAAGGTGAAAACAGTATGGAATATTATAAATAAGGAAGCTGGTAAATGTAAATCACGCGATTGTCAAGTCAACATTGTCTCAGAGGAACAGCAGGTCTTGTCAAATGACGATATTGCCTCGGCATTCGAAGATTATTTTTCTAACATAGCATTAAATACCACAAAATGTCTAAAATCATCTTCGTTTCAAGCTCATTCCTTACTTTGCACTAATATTAAGAAATGTCAGATGATATTTGAATTTGACCTTGTAGATTCAGAAAAAATTGTAAAAATATTCAAATCTCTGAATTTAAAGAAAACAGAAGACTTATGGGGTACATCAGTTGTAGTCATCAGTCATATCATAGACGTCATAGCGCCTTACTTAGCCTTAATTTATGTATAATAATATTAATAATTCAGTTTCACAAGGCGTTTTTCCAGATCTTATGAAATGTAGTAAAGTCATACCTCTTTTTAAATCGGGTGATTCTAGTGATCTGAATAACTTCCGGCCGATATCAATACTTCCTGTACTAAGTAAAGTCTTTGAAAAGCTAATGTTAAATGATCTACTGGGCCACTTCAACAGACATGGATTGCTTACAAGCAATCAGTTTGGTTTCACAAAGGGACGTTCCACAACCGACGCTGCTGCGTTACTCATCAAACATATTTTCATTGCCTGGGAAAAACATTACGATGCAATTGGTATATTCTGTGATCTTTCTAAAGCGTTTGATTGTGTAGATCATACAACCCTCATTCTTAAATTAGAACATTATGGTTTGTCAGAAAATGCCTTGAATCTCATGTCTTCATATCTTAGCAACAGAACACAAACAGTTGTTGTAAATAAAACCCAGTCTAAAGGAACCTCAGTAAAATTAGGAGTGCCACAGGGTTCTATTTTGGACCCATTCCTGTTTTTGGTTTATATAAATGCTTTACCTTGTGTAGTACAAAACCTTTGTGATATCGTTCTGTTTGCCGATGATACATCTTTAATTTTCGAAGTTGACCGGCAATCTACCGATTTTACTGTAATCAATAACACACTAGCTGCTGTACTGAACTGGTTTACTATTAACAATTTGCTACTTAATGCTAAGAAAACCAAATGTATTAGATTTGTTTTGCCAAACGTTGCACCGGTGGACACTAAGATTCTCCTGAATGGTGAATGTTTAGAGATAGTAGATAAAGCAGTGTTCCTTGGTTCGACGTTGAACAAAAATTTACAATGGAGTCCTCATATAAGAAAACTCGCTCTTCGATTAAGCTCGGCCGCTCATGCCGTTAGGAGAATTAGACAATTAACGAATATTGACACAGCTCGCTTAGTTTATCACAGTTATTTTCATAGTGTAATGTCCTATGGTATTCTGGTTTGGGGCAAAGCAGCTGACATACAGATATATATACATATCGCTGAGTACGATACTGGGTTGGCTTAGAACAAGGATATGCATTACTATAATTCGAGCCACCAGTATGTGCATACGAGGCACACGTCACAAATTCAAACCTGCAGCGAAACTATTGGGGTTCGACGACGGAGCAGGCATTCCCAGCTCTAACTAAACTGTCACCTGCCTGACTGTGCATTGCAGAGATGTGAATTATTACTATTATTTTATATACATTATTATTAGCTATTTATTTAATAAATGACTTCCTACCGCTGACATACAGACTATATTTGTTTTACAAAAAAGAGCCATCCGCTTTCTGTATAACTTAAAGGCAGGTGCATCAGTTAGAGAACTATTTAAAGAAATTAATATTTTAACTGTTGCTTCCCAATATATCTATGACAATATTATTTTTGTTGTAAAGAATATACATACATTCAAAAAAAATTCTGACATCCACAGCTATAACACTAGAAATAAAAACAAGCTTGCTATCAGAAGTAGTCGTATCCGCAAAGCATATAAGTCATTTTTTGGTCAAGGTATTAACATTTATAACAAGTTACCCGTCGATGCTTTAAATTTATCATTTCCCGCTCTTAAGAAATATTTGAAAAAAAGTTTAATGTCAAAGGGTTATTACAGGGTCGAGGACTATATGACGGACAAAGATGCATGGCCCAAACCAGAAAATACTACAAAATCATCTAACATTTAGAGGACACAGTTCAGATAGGAAAGCATATCAAAGGTTTTGTGAAGCAATCAGATTTGGATTTTATTATTATTATTTTATTTTAATTAAACAATACGTACATTGTATGTCTCTCAAGCTGTTTTGATATGCCTTCTTATAGAACTACGCATTATTGTGTATCTTTAAGATGTAATATTACTGTATTACTGTTTTGAAAAAATAAGTCCCGCCAAGTTTCTTGCCGGTCATAAATAATTCTTCTCGGGTCAGAGGTGTAGGGTTAGAACCGGAGGTAGTTTTTTTTTCTCTCTGACGTTCATAAGTGCATTGAAGAATAAATATCTTTTATCTTTTTATCTTTTAAGTTGTTTCTTTGTGGACTTACAACCAATTATACCAAATCATGGTTTAAAAACTATCAGTTCCAAATTCAATAAAATTTAAACTATAATACATTAAAAGTATTAGTAATACACATTTTCCAATTTCTTAATAAAGAAGTAAAAGACGCGGCACATTGACTACCGCGTATTATAAAACTTTTTGCTGAAATTCAGAAGTGGGACCTAACTAAACCGATACCTACTTCGTTAGCTTTATCCGAGGCTTAGGCTACGTCGGCCTTGGCATAGTATTATATTAAAACTGAATTTATTGGTGCGGATACTTACTTTACCATTCTCCTATCTAAACTACATACAGATTCAGAAAGCAATCTTGTTTGCTACGGCGTAGAGCACACATTCAAATATAAAAAGAAATGCATGAAGACTTTGAAAAACACGCGATTATTTAGGTCGGGAATGGTAAAGGAAAGACTGAAGCCAAAAGTACTCGCTTTGGACTGGAGAGAGTATTGTTAAGTGTGCTATTGGCAAACATTTTGGTGTTCTTAATGCGTTTTGGTTTTAATACTTTTAATGACGTGTACTGCGGATTTTTGGTGAGCGGAATGTTTATTTTGTTGTTTAAAGTTAATAAATGTAGTGTGGACATTTTCAACGCGATGTCGCACCGTATAAATTGTGAACGCAACACTAGTTTATCAGTGTACAAATGCATTGGGAAAAAGTTTTAACTCCTGCCAGTGCGATGGTTGTGTGGCAGGTTTTGGACTTTGTTTCAAAGCCCATAAGGGGGTTAATAGATAATTTTACTTGTCGTAGATCGTAGAGCATTAAAATCACTTTATCTACACTCATATTGTAAGTTCTCTAAAACGTGTTCGAAAACGGTAGGCAATGGCTAGCATTACCACGACCGATTTTACTATGATAAGCTTTTTATCTGTGGCAGTAACGTAATTTTAACTTTACATGCTCAACTATTGATGTGTTATGAGTTTTGATAACATAATGTACACCTGCACGCTCCCGCGCGGCCGCCGACAGCCCGACACGCGCCTCCCCGACCGCCGGCACAATCGAGTTGGCCATGGCGGTGCAATGGCGGCCATTCTATGGTTTCCGAATACGGCATGTAGAATAAATAATATGAGTGTAGATAAAGCAGTGTATGCAACTGTACGTAATTAGGCCTTAAAACACTCGTGTGATCTTATTATGAAACTCACCTGCGGCTCGTTTCATAAAACCACACTCATGTTTTAAGGACCCTTATTACGTAACAGTTACATAAACTACTATTAAATGCAGCTTACACATGATTTAAAACTGAACTTCGAGCATCAGACGTGAAAAATTGTGGTATGTAACCTACACGCATCCATTAAAAGAATTAACGACTATGACATTGTATTTACCACTCTCTAATATAATATATATCATTTTTTATAATAAATAAAATTTGACATTGTGTAGGTCTCCTAACTAGTCTTAGCCAGAACTAAATAGTACTTTGAGTACATTTATCTATTGATAAATGTACTCAAAGTACTAGTGCCTATTATATACGTAATAAACAAATTTAAATAGGTACACAGTATGCGTTTAGATTCAATTGTTTATCAGTTGCATTGAAGTTGTGAAAAGCGTAAATTATCTCATGTAATTTTTTTACATCAGCAGTCATATTAAGATTATAAGGCATCATATGTAATGTCATCATAAATATAAGCAACGTTACATTTCATCTTACTGACACGCGGTGTGAGAAAGTGACGTATACTGTATCATGCCATGCACGATAGCCGCTATCTCCTTAAAGATGTGTACAGATTTGACGAATGCGCAGCTATTACGCGAATCGCGAACCAATGCTAACTGTTCGCATGAGTTTCGCAGTACTTACACACCAGTAGGCGTTTCGCGATTCCGCGGCAGTGCATTCGATTTATGTAGACGCGTGACCACGAACCGGAAGGCGCAGCGTTGGTAGACCCCCCACAAGGTGGACTGATGACCTGGTGAAGGTCGCGGGAGTCCGCTGGATACGGGTGGCGCAGGACCGGTCAATGTGGCACTCTTTGGGGGATGCCTATGTTCAGCAGTGGACGTCTTTCGGCTGATATGATGACGATGAGACGCGCTTTAATATATTTTATTTTGATTCCAGCAAATCCAACAACAGTACAGAGGTCGCTACGGCGCTCCGCCGCGGTTTTGGGGCAGCATGTCGGAAGGAGGCGGCGTGTCGGCTGCAGGCGACTCCTGCAAGACCAACCTCATAGTCAACTATTTACCGCAGACTATGACTGAGAAGGACCTGTACGCCATGTTCATGACCATAGGCCCCATAGAGAGCTGTCGGGTTATGAAGGACTTTAAGGTTAGTTGGTTTGTTTATTTATAGCAATAGGAGAGACGGCGACAGAGAGAGTGAAGGAGCTATGGGAAGAGGCAAAAAAAAACAGAGAAAGATTTAAGAAATAAATGAGACAATAAAAGACCCGGCAATGCTCAATGTAGGGTGCCGTAGTTACCAGCCCGTCACAATAAGACGGTCGTTTTATATACGGTATTTTGCGGCACTTACGTTATTTTACTTACTTATGTCCTTTTACTATGCGTTAACTTATTAGGCTTCACTTGCATGAATTTTTTGCACCCACTGTTCAAAGTTAGATGGGGGGGACACACACACAGGGGATATCAGGAGTCGCAATGGCGCCCCGCCGCGGTGTTGAGGCAGCATGTCAGAAGGAGGCGGCGTGTCGGCTGCAGGAGACTCCTGCAAGATCAACCTTATAGTTAACTATCTACCGCAGACCTTGACTGAGAACGACCTGTACGCCATGTTAGTGCCCATAAATGTAAATCGAATAAAGCGAGAATTTGGTAATTTATATTTATTTGAATACGTTATGTTATTAATGTTGTCGCTCTTTTGAGCCTTGCTAGCTCTCAGAGAATGCCGGGAATTACTCTGACGGTGGTAGAAACTACATTAAAATTGCGTTTTTACGACATTTTTCAACAAGAAGTCGATAAGTCGCTTAATGCAAAATGCTACAGTTTATTATACACCTCTATCTTAATGTAAAAAACTTATAAAGACTGTATTGACAAATATAAGGACAACTGCAACAAGCCGTCATTCTTGTTTTATTTGCTTTAAAACATAAATTATTTATTATGTTGTTGATGATATGATGTTAAATCAATTACTTGAATTATTTTTTCGGATCACTTTTGATTTCATAAACTGAGAGGCCATACACAGGAGCAACGAAAAATACTCTTGGACAAATACATACGAGAAAACGGTATGTCCATGAGAATATGAATCCGCCAAATTACCCTTAGGTACGTCCCATCGAGGACGTGATGGGCAATCATGAAGAGAAAACTTCGGCAAAGCTTCACGGCAGCGGATTCCGTAAAAAAAAAAAAAAAACTTGGCTCAAGCGTCGAAACTGGTCACAGTAAACGTTGTCCGAATCTGATGAGAAACGTCCGAAGCAATCGACGAAAAGTCGCCCGAAAGCAAAGGTTACAGGTGTCTTAGTCAACACTAAAACGTTTAAAAAGGCCTTCCAACCAAATGCCCAAAACATACTTACGCAAAATAATAAACTTTTAAAAAGTTATTACACATTTCACTTGTCCTTATAATTGTCAATACACTCTTTACGAGCATGATACATTTTGCAATTTTTAAAAATTCCCAATTGTACTTATTAAATTTGATTAGTTGGGTAGGGTTTTTATTTTCATGTCATTTATTTCGTTTTTATTGTAATAATTGGCATTTAAAATATTTGCATTCCCGTATGTGGGCCGGATATATTGAACAAGATATAAAATTATAAAATGTGTATGAAACTGTATTCTGGCAAATACATGTTGATTGATTAATAGTGAAAATAAAAATAAAAAACACTATACTTTACCAAGAAATAAATAAACCCTTGAAAATATATAAAAAAACAAACAATAAGGCTGTGATAGAATAATGCTCAAGTTATTTGGTGTTATCCACGTTAATCACCTGACCCCGATCACCCAGGTGATTGTATTTGACGATTTTGTCTTCTAAGATCCCCCAGGTGATCCTATTGGACCATGTGGTTAGTTTAGGTTCGTTAGGTAGCTTCAGATGCCCGAAGGGCAAACCGCCCAGAAATAGGAGCCCCGCGTCTAGTTAAGTTGCGGAGGAAATGTTTTTTTGGAAAAGAAACACTTATGGATAACGTAAATGGATCACCTGGGGGATCTCAGAAGACAAAATCGTCAATACAATCACCTGGGCGATCGAGGTCAGGTGATTAACGTGGATAACGTGAGTTATTTCCATAACTTGGTGAAGGTCATGTTAACTCAATAACTTAAAAACTGCTGGTAATAATCTGGTAAAAATAACACCCCTAAACTTTATGTGGTCACAATTAAAGCCAACTTCGGCGATGTTCGTGACAATCGCTTCTACTTCCACCCCCCAAAAAGTCGTAAGTAACTATCAAAAATTCACAGGAAAACACATCTTACAAGTAACGCTTACAGTTCGTTTTAGAATAACCGAAAAGGAGTTGCTAGCTGTAATATTGGTAGGTACGGAGTAAATTTATGTCAAAGGATTTAATGGTTTCCTGCTTTAATGTTAAGTCGCTAAATTCATCGAAGGTGATAAGCGGTGCGTGCTAAGTTATCAGATTGGAAGCGAGTACGTTATCGTTAAATATTGTTGACTCCTGTTTGCTTTAGTAATCACGTAAAATGGAATACTTTTTAACGGAAACTAGGAAATCTGATTGTGACTATTTTTACATGACTGCGGATCATGTTTTTCAAGTTATTTAGAATAATAACAATAATGTAGTTGATTCGGCGATCATTGTAGCGATAGTTGTCTCTGCGAACGGTCTCATAGCCAAGAGTCTCGTTCAACATCTTGAGAGACTTTCGCTACGGGGTTGTGGTTGGATTAAGGGTCAGATTCAGAAGGCGGTTATCTTGGACACGGCGCGCATAGTCCGAAGGTTCCTCACTCTGCGGCCCTGACCACCGGCAGCCTGGGCCTTGCTCCGTTGCCGGCGGCACCCTAGGTTAGGTTTTTTTATAATGCTTTTATTGTTTTTATATGTTTTAGATGTATTTCTATATTTTACTTTTATAAAATATTGTAAAAAGCCTAGCTTAATAAGGAAAATAAATAAAGGAAATAATATAGTTAAAGACTAAGACGGTTTATAGTGTTTATACATTGGCGCCACAACCGGATATCGCGTCGGGATCATAATATTAAAATTAATAAAGACGGCGAAAAAAGGCACAGCTTATGGAATTCTATAAAGATATAATCGTTCTAATTGCTCGTTACTTAGTACTATAATTTTAGAGAAATACGCTGGAGACACTGAGGTCTTCTCCTGCCCTAATGTGAACACAGCTCGATGGGTGAAGGACAAAAAATTGATATATGTTAAAATTATAATATTTTTAAACACCATTGGAATTTACATACAACCTACAGAACTTTGGTAAACCCAATAGCGTGATAAACATTATAAACTCGTTTGATTTATAAATTATAGTCCTTGGTACAAAAGTTTTGTCTATGCGGTAATTATAGCGTGTTCAATTTACATCCTGTGGCGGTTCGTTTTTGACTTGGTAAAACTTTTGCTAATTAGTCGTGGTTGCCATGCCATATACTGACATCACTGACATCTTTATATTATTTTAGATAAGCGGCCTTAAATTTTCTTTTGCAAGTTCAAAGAAAAAAATGTTTTATAGTGTAGAATAGAAGGCTAGAATGTCAACGGGTAGAAAGGTCCATCCAAGTAGAAATCAAAAGTCCAAATGGGGTGATAAAAGTAGTTTTATTTTAAAGGGGTTACATACATAGACCTACAAACACCAATGCACTTTACCCCGCTCTACCAAATAAAATACATTGGGACGACCATATCTCTTTGTAACGTTGTCCAAACAGCTTCGCGGATTTTAATGTTTCAAATACATCACTGACATCTTTATATTATTGGATAATTGGCGGTAAATTTACTTTTGCAAGTGCAAAGAAGAAAATGTTTTAGAGTGTAGAATGACTGTAGAGTGTAGATGTGTAGAGGCTAGAATGTCAACGGGTAGAAAGGTCCATCCAAGTAGAAATCAAAAGTCCAAATGGGGTGATAAAAGTAGTTTTACTTTAAAGGGGTTACATACATAGACTTACCTTTTTACCCACTCTACAAAATTAAAGAAATTGGGTAGGACGACTATATCTCTTTGTAACGTTGTCCAGTCAAGTGTAAAAATATGGGTGTACTCATCTTACTCAAAAATATGTCCAATAGTATCTTATTCCGTTGTAATAAGTGCGTAGTACCATATTTATGAGACGATTTTTTCGATACGTATTTTTGCACTTGACTGTCCAAACACCTTCGCGGATTTTAACGTTTCAAATGTCGTCAGATTCGTCTTGGTTGTAGGAATTGTAGGATTGATGTTATTATTCCTTTAATTTCTTATAGCTTGTTTGATATTTATGAAGTAATTTGTAATTCCAGACGGGGTACAGCTACGGCTTCGGCTTTGTGAACTTCACGCGCGAGGAGGACGCAGCGAGAGCTATCGACACTTTCAATGGCTACCAACTCAGAAATAAGCGGTTAAAGGTATTAGACCGGGCGGCCACCGTATGGTGCTTTTAGTCCGCCTTTTGAAGGATAAGGTTTTCTTTTGTGCAATTAAGTTTAAATAAATAAATTTGGATAAGACCGTCATATAAAAAAACCGGCCATGAGCGTGTCGGGCCACGCTCAGTGTAGGGTTCCGTAGTTTTCCGTCCGTCACAGTAAGTGTCCCCACTTAAGAGTTAAAAAATGGGCCATGGTTGGGTATTCGAGTGTACGTCATTTCATTGTGATTTTGTAGAAATTACAGGTACAATAAACACCTGCTTATACGGTTAAATTACAAACTTAGTTCAGAAATTATTTTGTAATTTTTTTTCAAAAACTATTCAACCTATCAAGTTCAAAATAATTTTCCTAGAAAGTTTTTATAAAGTTCTACTTTTGAGATTTTTTTCATATTTTTAAAACTTATGGTTCAAAAGTTAGAGGGGGGGGGGGGGGGGGACGACGACGACGACACACATTTTTTTTACTTCTGGAGCGATTATTACCGAAAATATTTACATTATCAAAAATGATTTTAGTAAACCCCTATTAATTTTTAAATACCTATCCAACAATAGATCACTCCCCACTTTACGTATAGGGGAGGTACCCTAATAAAACATTTTTTTCCACTTTTTATTTTACCACTTTGTCGGCGTGATTGATATACGTATTAGTACCAAATTTCAGCTTTCTAGTGCTAACAGGCACTGAGATTATCCGCGGACGGACGGACGGACGGGCAGACATGGCGAAACTATAAGGGTTCCTAGTTGACTACGGAACCCTAAAAAGACTGTCTATATTAGGCTGTGAATATATATAACTCTTATGATATTAAACGCATGCCGCTTAGTGATGATTATAGCCATAAAAGCACTATGTATTAGTGGTATTCGACCTATAAAAACTAGAGAAAGGCGATTATCACACAAGCGCTGCAACCGGATGCGGCGACGGTGTGCAAGCGTGACAGCGCTATACACATGCAGAGCGCTATCTCGCTCGCGCACCGGCATCGCATGCGGAAACTGCACCAGTGTGAAAGCCGCCTTATGGTCTGTGTAGACGGTCTTGCCTTTATATTGGTCTTCTCCATTGACCGATTTGAGTTAAAAAATAGTATTTTATACAATCGTGACATAATTGAGTACATGCATGAATTAATTTTATTTATTTATTTAACTGTTTACATTGTTTTAACACTAGGAAAAACAAAAATTTGTTCAAAAAGCTTTTCGTTATTTAATAAAAAAATATTGAAAATCTTAAAAAAGTTTGAGCGGTTGAAACGCTCATAATTTTTGGCGCGAAAATGACAGATTGTGATGACGTCACATCTCACAAAATTTTATAGGTTAGTATCAAGTTAGTATGAGATTAGTTCCTACTTCAGTTGGTGTTTCAAATATTTCAAAGTTATTTTCGCTTAAACCATGGATGAAACTAGAAAACCCTTATATACTGGTATTACCTAGTGCCAAAGTGCATGAAGAATATAATAAGTGCACCCAATAAGGTGTTTTTTATCTGCCGAAAGACGTGAAAACTTGTAAACCATGGTGCAAAATGATAAGAAGACTACGACTTTTTATTGCTGTGAAGATCGCTTCAACGTAAGTAAATACCTATTTATCTTGTATTCAAATATATTTATACCTAGTTAGAGTAATGTTGTGTCTACAATTATACATGTACATTAATAACGTTACTTGCAAGTGAAGGTGCACTGGGAACGGTGCGTACCTTAAGAAATCATTATATAATGTCTGCTGCGAATGCAGAAGACGCTGGTTCGATCTCAGCCCTGGGTACCGGAGGCCTAGGTCACATTTTTCCTTTGTTTCCTTCGCCATCAGGTACATCGGTGTGGTCAAGGTGGTCACAAATATCTGAACAACGCCTATATTGTCAAGGAGATAAAGTGCATGAAGAATGATGGCGACTGTATATGATATACCTATACAAATAAGTTTATAATTTATATGATTTATATCTACCAACAATGGAGCCAATTTTGGAACAATGTAGGACCATATTATTACGATATTGTACCAACTACTAACATTAACACATTCATTGCCACCCAGCCAAACAAGACATCCGCGCCAGGCCACAAAAATTTCGTCATATAAAGCTGTAGTACCACGATCCCGACTATCGGGTCGTCCGGCCTGGGAACGAAATCATAAAATACCCGATAGTCGGGTTTTCGGCACTGAATGTGTTAAGAAAGGTTTTCTTTTAAGACTTATTTTCTTGTACAGATTTGTAAAATAAAAATATGTATTCATTTCAGGTCGAAGAGGATACAGAAAATGACATTCAACATAAAATAATGAAGGAAAGTGTGATAAAAGTTCCACTTCGATTAAATAAAGGAGTTTTGCTATACTTAAATGCTATAGGCTCCGAGAGTTCCACATGTTGAAGCCCCACTCTACAGCAGACCATAGTTTAATATCTGTATTAGACAAGGTAATAATGGTAGGCTGTGGATAAGTAAACAAGCAGGTTGTGTTTAATAATAAAAATATTTCTATTTTACATATGTTTTATTTTTATTCAATAATAGGGGTAGTAGGTACGTACATGAAAGCAGCTAGAAAGATAGTGTTAGAAATAGTTAAGTACTGCACATAAATCTTAATTAACATTACTTGATACTAGTATCTGCAAATAATCTATAAAACTAACAATGTCCATTCAATAACTTGCTTGCTCTTGCTTCAGACTTGGCATCTTGGAGCCTCAAAAATTTCTTAGACGTTGCATCTCTATTTAATTTAATACATATACTCTGTAATAGTACTACATATATCCTTGACCTTAATCAATTTAAGGCTAGTACCAACTGATGATAGTTTGGATTTCTTGCATTAATATTTGATGCTAGTTGTTGGTTTGTCCGCTGCACTGTTGTAGCCATGCCATCTTCCTAAAACAATATAATGAACTATTAATATCTTTCTGTGGGGCTAGTGTATAAAATTCGCGATAACTTAAACTATATTGTTGTACAGTTATTATCAAATATACCAGAGCGACCAAGGTACTTAATAATATCTTATCATGAACTTTATCACCGTGACAGGCGTTGTTCAGATATTTGTGACCACCTTCGGTGCTCCAATAAATTTGATACTGTACTAGAGTCATAGATCTATTATAAACACTGCCGTATGTACGAGGGCGGAGTGATAAGTCTGGTAAAAATTAAACTATTTGTTATGTTATAGGCAAAGTTAATATTTATTTTTCGACATAGTCTCCTTCTAAGTCACAGCACTTATTCCAACGTTTTTCTAGCTTCTCTATTCCCTCCGCATAATACGATTGCTCCAACCCTTCAAAATAAGCATTGGTTTCTTCTATCACTTCCTCATTCGACCTAAACCTTTTTCCTCCAAGCCATTTCTTCAAGTTAGGAAAAAGGAAATAATCGCAGGGGGCTAAATCTGGCGAATAAGGCGGATGGGCGACCAATTCGTAATGCAATTCGTGGATTTTAGCCATGGCAACTGCACAAGTGTGCACCCGTGCGTTGTCTTGGTGAAAAAGAATTTTCTTCTTCGCCAAGTGGGGCCTTTTTTCCATTAAAACTTGATGAAATCGTTGCAGTAAATTGGCATAATATTCGCCGTTGATTGTTTTGCCTTTTTGAAGGTAATCAATGTATATTACACCACGAGCATCCCAGAAGACGGTAGCCATAACTTTATTTGCCGATAAAACTGCTTTGGCCTTCTTCGGTGCAGGTTCACCAGAAGCAATCCATTGTTTTGACTGCTCCTTGGTTTCTGGTGTAAGATGATGGATCCAAGTTTCGTCTACAGTTATGAAACGACGGATGAAATCCTTTTTATTACGCCTAAACTTCGCCAAACCTTCTTCTGAAATGGCCACTCTAGTACGCTTTTGATCCTCTGTAAGCAATCGCGGCACCCAACGGGCGGATAGCTTCTTCATGTCCAAATGAGTGTGTAGGATATTACGAACCCTTTCGTCTGAAATGCTTACAATATCAGCTATCTCTCTGACTTTTACTCTTCGGTCATCCAATACGATATCATGGATTTTCCTTATCATCTCTGGTGTAGTGACCTCAACTGGCCGTCCGGGTCGGTCGGCATCATTAGTGCTTGTACGACCACAACGAAACTCAGTAAACCACTTGTGAATCATTTTAATCGACGGAGCAGAGTCCCCGTAATATTTTTCTAGGCTTTTTTTTGTTTCCGTAATAGATTTTTTTCGAAGAAAATAATGTTTGATCAGAACGCGAAACTCACTTTTCTCCATGTTTGCAAACATCAAAGCAATTGTTTTTTTTCTTCGCTGTCAAAAAAAAAGTAATGATGCGAACTGGCTGAAAATATACAATTCAGCCTCAAAAAGGTTCGACTACAAGTGGGCATCATTGAAATTGTGAACATATTACCTTAACTAATGATTTTACCGGACTTATCACTCCGCCCTCGTATATAGCATCAGTAATGCAGACATAAATGGGATTGGACATTTGGCATATTTAAAACAAAAAAATCAACTATGCCCTGGCAAATCAGTTCACATGACAATTATTATTACATGACTATCTCGGGTAACCTAACTAAATTTGCTCACAACACTAAGCCGAACTCCTACTATAAGATGGCTCTAGCCAGTCAGTTATTCTCCTTACAGAAAAGAAAATCAAATATGTATCCTTACCCAAGTGTGCTGCACAATGTTTTCACTGTTAACAGATTTAACTTTTCCTTCTGTGTTGTTACAGTACAATTTTTGATTTGGTAGCTCCGGGATGATTCTAGCTTTTACATATCACCATCTCAGCATACTTGCACATAGCCAATGGTCATGTTATGTCTATTGTAACATCATTTCAAGTACCTGTGATTCACAAAGAAAATAATGATTATAATTATGCAATAACTCTTCACATCTAAGATCACATCATATGCCTGTTACGGTTTTTGGAGTAGGTAAGTAATTTATATAAACGTAGGACAACAGTTTAAGTAGCAGTTTCAAAATAAAGACGAAGGTTACTTAAAGGTTATTATTTTGGATTTCCAGTTTAAATCATTACTCATAAGTAAGTAATAGATTAAAAGTTATAATTACCTTGCAGTTTTCGCTCCTTTCATCTTGGCAGGCATTAACATTGTTATTATTGGTGAAATACGACATCATAAATGCATTATATTCGGCAGATTGTCCAGTTGCGTCTTTACAATTCCGCTATCCGTCATTGTACCTACGTTGTTGTGTATTAACTGTATTATATTATTATAAATGAGAAACGGCCGTGCCGCAGTATCTGGGTGACATAGTTGAGTTGAGGATAATGACATTGACTTGACATCAGCTCAGCACAACTGAAACTGACTAGAGCAGAGCGAGCGAGCGTTCGTTCAGATACTAAGCTTTAATCTACTTATTACAGTGTATAATGCATATTCTAATCATCGGATTACATAATCTACCATTTACCAAACACATTAAAAAGCATAAGTAAGATGATACCATCTTACTTATGCAAACTAGGTTAGTTCTAAATAAAACTAGCTTGACGTATTTGTAAGGAGCCAATGGAGGACATTTATTTAAGAGCAAACTTATTGAAACCCAATGGAAACCCAGCATAATGCTTACCTCAAATTCGCGTTAAGTGCCGATATTTGAATTATAACCGCAAAAAGCTGCTAAATCACCACAGAAACAATTTTTAATCAGTTTTCGTCTAAATTCAGTGTCTGCCACGAACAAAATAACAAATCTGTCAAGTATGTGACGTCACGAGTACGTTCGACCAATAGCGTTGCGTTTAGATAATTAGGTTTTTGCGCGAAATTTTTACACTTTTTAAGTATTATTTTAAGCAAATAAATGTTAACTAAATAAAAAAAATGTGTTTGTAGCATAATATAATGGCAATAACCATCGTAATAAAAAATATTTCGTTAAAATTTAAACTTCATGCATGTACCTAATTAAGAGCTTTTCAGTCGAGTACCGTGTTTAGGCCACGAAGCTTTCTGAGTGGCCTTTCTGAGTGGCCTAAGTAAGGTCCGAGATTGAAAAGCTTGATTATGTCACTATTGTATACAATATTTTTTCTACGAGTGCTCAATATAGGCAAGCCGGTAAGAATCGAGTTCGACGAAAGACCTGCTGCCTCTATACAATTGAGTAAGTTCTATCTCCCGGTGGATTGTGCCGGCGGTCGGGAAGAAGGACACGGACGGTCGGGAAGGACAACAGTGTTACAATATTGTATGAAAATCCTTTGTACCATCGTTGGCGATGCTACAATATGCGACCATAAAAGCTCTATCGGAAAGTATGCGCTAATAGTTCGGTCTACACAATAACAATCGACGAGTAGAAAAAAGTTTATAAGGCAAGCTAAATGGCCAAAGCGTCTATCGTGATAGAACTGTGAAAAATAAATATAGACCTGTATGACCTATTGTTCTTTATATTTTCAGGTCTCATACGCACGGCCGTCAGGCGATGACATAAAAGAGACGAACTTGTACGTGACGAATTTACCCCGCGCCATCACGGAAGACCAGATAGACACGATATTTGGTAAATACGGGCGTATCGTGCAGAAACACATACTCAGAGATAAGAGTAACGGTGCGCCGCGTGGTGTAGCTTTTGTTAGGTGAGTATTGAATAATATATAATTTTAAACAAAACGAACCGACTTCACTTAGCCTCCACCTTTCCAAAAACAAATGCTCGAGCTGCTGTAAAAAATACTTAAATCATTATAGGTGTGCCTATAATAGTCGAAGAGTTCCCTCGATTTCTCCAGGATCCCATCATCAGATCCTGGCCTGATGACAATGGGATCAACTGTGAAGTATACTCTTTCAAACAAAAAAAGAATTTTCTAAATGGGACCAGCCGTCTTCGAATAATCGGTAAACATAGCAAAAACAAAGTTCCCGACGAATTGAAAACATCCTCCGAAATCTTGAAGTCGGTTGAAATTGGACGAATTTAACCCACATCGTCACCGCAGATCATGAGGAAGTATTCAGGATTAATAGTAAAGGAGCGTCGCGTGGTCTGGCATTTCTTAGTCATTCAATTCATTAGTACGTTACGATCAAGAATGATTAAGACATTGCCTATACAAAATCGCTTTCCTCGAACCTTCAGGCTATACGTCTGTTTTCGGTACTAAGTGCCACAGCGCCATCTGTTGAGTCTGGAGTCGAGTTATTCTGTCGGCGTTAATCGCCGAACAAAATATTAGAAACTAGAATTTATTTAATTAATCTTAATTGCACTAAATAAGATGGTACAAATGGCGGACTTAATGCCATAAGGCATTCTCTCCCAGTCAACCAATGGGCTTAACAGAAAGGTTAAGTAGGAATTTAGTATTGACCGATAGATGGCGCTAGTGCTTTAGCCTGAAATAAGGGAACGCGATTTTGTATAGGCATTGTCAATCCATGTCTTAATCATCCTTGGTTACGATAAAGGTCGCAAAATAGGGCAGTGGCGATCGAGTGTGACATATATGGTTAAGGACGTTTAGGAACACAACGGTGGACATTCCTTATCCGAAAAAATGCACGGCATTGCAACTTAAAAACCGACGCACAATGAACCGGATCCTTTCTTCATACGCTACAAAAAATTGGAGTGTAGTAAGAGTAACGCACGAACAAAACACTTTGTCTTTTGATACAGATAGTTTCTGGGGAACAATTAAAATAAAATAAAATATTAGTAAAAACCCTCCCTACTTTATCTATAATTACATATGTCATGTCATCAGTCGTTCCCTCAGAGCTGAGGATCGTGACATCATGTCCTTCTGCTGAAGACCAGGTTCCTCCATAGGCATCTATCCCTCGCTAAGCGCATGGCTTCGTGCAGTTTTAATTGCATGGGTGCAGTAATTTGGACACACCATCTTGCAGGAGGGCCTCTAAGTCCTCCTAGTGCCTTCAACTTTCCCGTCATGATAATTCTCTCCAAGCTACCCGAGTTATCTATAATATAATTTTCGTTAAAAAAGTGCATTCCTTCTTACTTCCCAGATTTATATTATTACACTTCAGAGCTGTTATTTTCGAAATGCTTATTCAATGACACGATGTTTACTGAAAATAATAAAAGTAATCGATTATTATTCTTTTTTCAGATACGACAAACGAGAAGAAGCCCAGGAGGCGATAGCAGCTTTAAACAACGTGATACCAGAGGGCGGCACCGAGCCGCTCAGCGTCAAGGTAAGCGACATCTATCGTCACTATTGCGAACTAGCGCAAACTAACACCGAACAGTCCGCTTCACACTGCGTGGGAACATTGCTCGGAATCAAGAAGCTCAGAACAAAAAGCTCAGAAGAAGAACAGTGAAAACTCTATACAGGATGTAACAAAAATCGTATCGTATTGCGACTTAAGAAAAAATAGGATAATTTTTTTCTTAGTTTTTTATAATTAATAATGCAAGTAATGCAAACGATAGTATTGATCAACTTACTAAGTATAAGTAATATTGTTAAAAATGTCTAAGTATGTATTCGGTTAACAACCGAGTTTTTAACCGTATTTCATAACACCGTTCCGTTTACTCCCCAAATCACCCTATTGTGACGTCATTGCCACCAAAGTCCGGGGTCTACTTATAATACGGTATCGGGTTATGCCCTTAAACGAATCTGCATTTTTTAACATTTTGTATAACGTCACTCGATAATCTCAATATAATTACTCACTCTATAAAACTTCAAAATGTTTGGCTCCAGTTGGTTTACTTTACCAATAATTAAAATAGAGAGATCTATTTAATGACAACTCTAAATTACGCCACAAAATTCCCGGGTCCTTGAGTGTCGCTCTATAAAGTTTACACTGTATATTAGAGGTTGTACGTAAAACAAGAATTTGAGGCTTAGAGAATTCAACCAAGCGGAGTCGCCATTGACAGGCGTTCCCCTCTGCCGAAAACATATGACCAGTGGTCATACACATGTATGGACTGACGTTTATCTGACGTAGCTATTTGTACGTTACGTACGATTAGCCATACATCTGACGTACCCCTCCCCCGCAAAAAACGGCAGATTTTTTTTGTATCGTAAATGACAGACATGGTTACTCCATCCGGGTTGAATTCTCTAAATTTTGACGCAAGGAAGTAATGACCTTGAAATGCCGCACGCGTAAATGCATATGCTCTATCTTTTCTGGGAATAAAGTAATGACTGAAACAAGAGAAGCGTGGCGGTGGTGAATCAAATTTGCGTTCTATTTAGTTCTGTTTACGAACTCCAGGTAAACATAAGCTTCTTTTACTAAATTGAACTCTTATCCTTTGTGATAAGGTCCTAATTTCTTACTAAGTAAGTAAGCGCCATCTATTGAGACTTTCGCGAAGTAACGAACTAACTGTGCCTTCGTAATGCATGGAAAATTGCTCTAAAGTGAACTGTGATGCGTTGTAGTAAGGTACTTTACTAATCGGCATGACGGATACAGTGTGTACGCAGAGGTTTGGTTTTGTGCTCTGGATCTGAGAAGCCATATTGTAAATGTTTTGTAAAATGCAACATTTAGCTGCGTTTGCGAGAAATAATTTACTCTAGAACATTTGACAACCATACTTATTAGAAAAATGTCGCATCTTTTGCGATAGCGGGCTAATATAAAGCCTGACCAGAAATATATGATTATTGTCAAGAGGCCGCTATTATTCTCATTTATATGGCAACAGTCATAGAGCGTATTATTGTCTCTGGTATAGTGACATCTTGGTTTGTTTACCTGTCAGCTCCGATGTTAATTTGAAAATGTTTCACAGCGAAATAGTTTCATTTCCCGATCGTATTATTTACAGCAGTTTATTATATACACTATTTACAATGTTTCGCTCTTGAATATGGATAATTTAGGGGATTTTTTGTCGTTTATTATTTTATATTCAACACTTTATTATTATTCAAGTAAACCGTCTCAATGACATTTGACAACAGTGACAGCCTTCACATGCACTAACACATGCATATCATTCTGTCATTAAAATTATTGCCAGTGCAAGAAATTAGTTCCAATGAAATTCCGCAACATGGCGCATGATCATATATTTCTGGTCAGGCTTTACATTATATTAGCATGAAGGATGAAGCACGAAAGAAGAGACGTTTTTTAAACGATTACAGCGGTATCTACTATTGGATAGTAGAAATGTTTGTAATCTGTGGCTTTTAACCTCTTTGTAGGTTTACTACAGTACTAAAGACAAAGTCTCCAAATGCTAACAGTTTAGTGTCCGTATATTTTATTAATTTTGGCCTTGTGGTGGCGGGGAAAACTGAGCAATTCGTTGGCTGAAGGCGTGCCCTGTTTGAATCAACAGCTAAATTTTCTAACATCTCTTGCTGAGCAAACATGCTTTTTGCCGCATCACCACTGCCACATATTCTGCTTCGACTATCGTGAACGCTACTCCAAAATCACTTTTCCTTTCTCACTTCAGCTGAATATTGTAACGCTTGTTCCCTCTATTTACGCACTTGTCCCTTGGGACACAACATGTATTGTGTGTGTGGTACAAGCACCATTGGCCGGGGGGTCTAAATTGTGTGTTGTTCTAGCCGGTGGCGGTGGATACTGCGCGCGCGCCGCGCTCGGCCAGCCGGCTGCGGTTACACTCTGACACGGTGCGGGCATAAACACGCTAGAGTTTTTGTGGGCCACTTTTGTAAAGCCTGTCTTAGACGCTGGACACTGTAGCTATATTTAGAAAAGAAACAACAAAAATAGTCGAGCTATTCTCAGTCTAGGGTTCCGTAATGGTTTCTGTTCCATTAGATATACGTGTTTAAAACTAATAGAACGAATGAGGTCTAATTACTCGTGCTAGTGTTTTTATTTAAATTATTTTGCGACTTCATCATCAGCCTCATATTCCGCTTCTACCATTGTGAATGCTACTCTGTTTTAGCTCAATGTAAAATAACGCTTCCTCTGTGTACGCGCATGCCCTTTGGGACACAACATGTGTGTGTGTGGTACAAGCACCATTGGCCGGGGGGTCTAAATTGTGTGTTGTTCTAGCCAGTGGCGGTGGATTCTGCGCGCGCGCCGCACTCGGCCAGCCGGCTGCGGTTACACTCTGACACGGTGCGGACATAAACACGCTAGAGTTTTTGAATATTTCTCCGTACATTCAGTAATAGTTCAGTGCTAAAGTGTCCAGCAATTTAAGGCTGACCGTAAATCAGTCAAGTTACATTAAGAAAACTTGAAATTATATGTCGTTTACTTAGAGCGCTTTTTATTTTCTGTGCGAGTCAGGCGGGTATGATTATAGATCTAATGTAACACTTTATAACGCTTTAATAACGAGGCTATTGATTTTATTTGCGAAGCAAACCAGTACGATTTTAGGGCAACATATACAAACGAATACCGCTTTATAATTTGTATTTAGGTCACACGTGGACAATATCAAGGAACCATTTAAGGTGACGGAATATGCAAACACGTAAAATTTAGGTGTTTTTGTGCAAGTTTTGTGATGAAATCAAAGCGCTTCGGAGCGTGGATGTGGCATGATCTGAAGGGACATATAGTCTGGTTTCATGTTAGCTTAATGTTTTTCTCCTGAATATCATAATTAGGTATATACAGGGGTATAGAGTGAGGGTATATTTTTTACAAGTTTGTAGCGCAGCTACTAGATCCTGTGCTGCTACGCGAAAATGGTCTTAGAAGACCTTTCCTAACTTTTTAATTTACTATTATTGCCTTTGTATTTTTTTTCCAAAATTGTACAGTCAGCGAAAGTTAGATGGTAAATATATATGTAAAATGTTTTCTTTGATTTGTGTCTTTCCTAGTGTCCTGACCGGATTGGTTCTTTAGAGACTTTTAATTCTTGATTGAAACTGGGTCTTATGGCAAAATTTTTAGAGTGATTTTCTTGGTAAATGAACAATTTTCTAAAAAAAAATGGCAATAATAACAAATTAAAAAGTTAGGAAAAGTCTTCTAAGGCCATTTTCGCGTAGCGGCACAGGATCTAGTAGCTGCCTTACAAACTGGTTAAAAATATCCTCTCACTTTATACCCTGTATCTCATTATGATTTACGATATACAGGAGAAAACCATGACTATATGTCCCTTCAGATCATGCCACATCCACGCTCCCAACTGCTTTGATTTCATCACAAAACTTACACAAAATCACCTTAATTTTACGTGTTTATGTATCCCGTCACCTTAATGAACACAAACAATACATACACAATACTTATACACAGTGCAAACCTTTTTTATTTAGTAACAAGTGCAAGTCAACACTTAACTATTTAGCATACAGACAGCACGATTTAATTCGGCACACTTTACAAAAATTGTTGCACTACATTTCTCATAAACAAAATGTGGCATTAGATAGGTTTTTAACTAAATTACAATCGAGCAATAGATAGACTCGATCTTTAAACTAAGTCGTTCAAATCTATTGCTTACAAATCAGAACAATGCACCCTTACATTTCTTCTCGAATGAGGGCTATCGTTTTTTTACTCACCAGTTGGCGCCACTGTAGACAGAGGTCCGGAAATACAGCTGTATTTTTTTAAATGACGTTTATGAAAACCAAATTTACGCTTGAATAATATTTAGTACCGTACTGTAAAAATATCGACGACGCCGCAGTGCGCAGTTCCGCTATATTTGGGAAAAGTAGGATTTTCTTAGTTCCGCTTGTAAAACATTCCCATCCAATGACTCGTAACTCATAGTTGTCATAATTATTATCCTGGTATTGCACAATATTCACAACATTGTTAAATAAGAAATTCTTCAGCGAATCCCACTTAATTGGCTACTTTCCTAAAAAAATATATTTAGTCCGTCAGTTAGATTATCAAAAAATATTGGACACGTATTTTTTATTTTGTCAATCAAACAAAAATTGGTGAAGGTATAGCCCGATAAAGTTCCGCGTGACGTCACATTATACTAAAAATTGTACAGAAATGTGACGTCACGCGGAACTTTAACGGGCTATATCTTCACCAATTTTCGCTTGATTGACAAAATAAAAAATACGTGTCCAATATTTTTTGATAATCTAACTGACGGACTAAATAGAATTATATTTTTTTTACCCAGGAAAGTACCCAATTACTATGAACTTTGACATTTCGAAGACCTCTGTCTACACTAGCGCCTCTAGCGGAAATTTCATACGCGATAGTCCTCATTAGCTCGCTTCAACAAGGTTCTGCTAGCCTAATATGGTCGATTTTTTATCGCCTGTCACCATCGCTGTTACGTTCTAACCAGTATGTAAGTGCGAAAGTGAAGGCGATAAAACGACAACCATGATACGCGTCCTGACGTCCGTTTCTCTTATAGGGGTACAGTTACTGGGGTACGTTAATAGCGGAGGATCACGGGAGCGGCCGCGTGCCCGCGCACTGGGCGGGGCCGAGCCGGCTCCGGTCCCACTCCGACACGGTTCGACGTAGTTGCAAATCACGAATGACGCTTCTTCTGTTTTGTTCACAATTCATGTTTAAGGTGGCCAGATCTAGACGATGCGACTCTAGAGAAGAGTTCGCGCAGCGCGTACTACTCGCGTAATATACACGGTGTAACATGAGAAAACCGAATAATTTTAACAGCGTATTCCTGATCATAATTGGAGACTAAAATGTCGTATAAACTTTTCTGGAATTCGCCTAGTTTCAGAGTTACTACCACTTAAATAAAAAAACATTTTTTAATGTGACTCAGTGTAAAACGCTTTTTCGATGGCGATTTCACCCTTTATGGAGTCTAGTCTAGACATTCTTATTGACAAATATCAAAGTGCCAAGGAATACTTTACGTAAGCTATTTTTTACGGAAAAAAATGTACTAATTTATTTTAATCGACAGTTTTACTAATAATATTTTTGTTTTTATGTTCAAAAGCATTAAAAAAAATCGAAAAAAAAAGCACGCCAAAAAAAAAAAAAAATTTTAATTTTTTTTTTGGCGAAATCAGAAAAGTTTATACGACATTTTAGTCTCCAATTATGATCAGGAATACGCTGTTAAAATTATTCGGTTTCCTCATGTTACACCGTGTATATCGGAGCGGCCTGGGTACTCCAAAATATCTGAACATGCACTTTATCGCCTTGACAATAGAGGCGTTGTTCAGATTTTTGTGACCACCTTGGCCGCTCCGATATATCTGCTGGCGACTGTACAGGAAGCTGCAAAAATGCTTAACCATTATTATATGAATTCATGCACAAATTGTGTATGAAATTCTGTAGCTGATTGTACAATGAGCTGCAAAATTGCATGGACACATTATCAATCAATTCATTCATAAAATGTAAATGCAATTTTGCAGCTGGTTGCAGGGCTCGGAAATCGGTATTTGCTCCATACTAAAATACCGGTTTTTTTTTCGTTTTTTCGTGGATATATTGGAATTAGTAATCTAGAGTTTGATTAATGATCTCTCATCTGTAAATTTTTGTAACTGTATTTTACAATTTTTATCTACACTCATATTGTAAGTCCTCTAAAATGCGTTCAAAAACCGTAGGCTATGACCAGCATTACAACAAACGATTTCACTATGATAAGTTTCTTATCTGTGGCAGTACCGCAATGTTAACGTTTCATGTTCAATTATTGATGTACTCTGAGTTTTGATAACATAATGTACACCTGCACGCGCCCGCGGCCGGCGACACCCGCCCGCGCGTCCGCCGGCACAATCGAGTTGGCCGCGCCGACACAATCGAGATGGCCGCGGCGGTACAATGGCGGCCATTCTATGGTTTTCGAATACGGCATTTATAATAAATAATATGAGTGTAGATAAAGCAGTGTATGCAACTGTACGTAATTAGGCCTTCAAACACTCGTGTGATCTTATTATGAAATTCGCCTGCGGCTCATTTCATAAAACCACACTCATGTTTTAAGGACCCTTATTACGTAACAGTTACATAAACTACTATTTTTAAATACCACGACGGTGGCAAACAAGCATACAGCCGCCTGATGGTAAGCAGCTACCGTAGCCTATGTACGCCTGCAACTGCAGAGGTGTCACATGCGCGTTGCCGACTCAGGAGGATTCACTGTGTTGGCGGCTAAAGGAACAAGAGGGTCCCTCGTCGTCAACACACTGGGTCCTCTTTAAGCTCTTTGGCACCCTAACTGACCGGCAGGAACACAACACCATGAGTAGGGTCTAGTGCTATTTGGCTGTGGTTTTCTGTAAGGTGGAGGTACTTGCCCAGTCGGGCTCTGCTACAGTTTTGAGCGAGATGACAATCACCGTACGAATAAATAAATAAATTTCGTTTACTATTTAATATTTAATCGAAAAATCTTATAATAAAAAGTCTAATGACTTCATATAACTTAATTCCACTTGGCGTGTTATTCCGTTTCTGCGATAACAAGTGATATGATTAAATGTGTTGTGTTATACTAACAAAAATTTATCCCAGTTGGGCTTGAAATAAATGAATATAATAAATAATAATCTAAAATACAATATTGAGTTCTACGTAAAAACCATAAAATAATTAAATATATTGGGTTATTTCGGTTTTTTTTGCGTAAACCGGTTCCGAGTCCTGGCTGGTTGTAGGTACAGTCTCCATCAGATATATCGGAGCGGCCACGGTGGTCACAAACATCTGAACAACGCCTCTATTGTCAAGGCGATAAAGTGCAAGTGCATATTTTTGAGTACCTTGGCCGCTCCGATATATTTGATTTGATGGCGACTGTACATACATCGTATCTGCGTTACGAGGCTCATATAAAATGCGCATTCGCTTGATCTGGATGTACCTATCTACCTTTATTCACTGAATTCACATACCTCTATGATTGAGCAATTTTTACAAGGTTTTTATTTTGATTTTGGATTTTAATAGGTGTTGCATGACCGCATCCGCGAATATCTGATAAGACACACATGGATAAGGAGTGTCTTAAGTTTTCTTTTAGTTTTCATTAAGGATGATTAAGACATGGATTAACAATGCCTATACAAAATCGCGTTTCCTTATTTCAGGCTAAAGCACTAGCGTCAACTATCAGTACACAAACACTAAATTCCTATTAAACCTTTCTGCTAAGCCCATTGGTAGAGAATGCCTTATGGCATTAAGTCCGCCATTTGTACCATCTTATTTTGTGCAATTAGGATTAAATAAATAAGTTCTAGTTTCTAATATTTTGTTCGGCGATTAACGCTGACAGAATAACTCGACTCCAGACACAACACATGGCGCTGTGGCACTTAGTACCGAAAACACGTATAGCCTGAAGGTTCGAGGAACGCGAATTTGTATAGGCATTGGCAATCCATGTCTTAATCATCCTTGGTTTTCATTAACAAATTGTATTAAGGGCACATCAGGGGCTTAGCCAAGATGAGAATCGTTATCTGGGCTAAGCCCCTAAACGGTATCCGTCTCTCTATCGCACTAATATGGAAGAGTGAGCGAGAGCGTGCAGCGTTTCGTTTCGTTTTCTGCAAACGATTGTCATCTTGGCTACAGGGCCAGTACAACATTGAGGCATACGAGTACC
Organism: Pammene aurita; assembly: GCA_947086415.1. Classification (NCBI taxonomy): domain Eukaryota; kingdom Metazoa; phylum Arthropoda; class Insecta; order Lepidoptera; family Tortricidae; genus Pammene; species Pammene aurita. The sequence goes on from OX352307.1 coordinate 5,695,356, forward strand.
TACGATTTGGGGCAAATCTGCTCATACGCACGTAATATTGTTTTTAATGAATTGGAAAAATAGTTTCAAATTGTTACATGTTACTCGTATTGTTTTTAGATAGTTTTTTAGGTTTTTATTTTCTTAAATTTTTCTATTTTGACACGTAGTAATTTATGCATCTCTCTTTCTTTAGCGGGGTGTTTAGTTATCAATTTCATTCCGTCTTTTCGATGTTTCCTATTATTTTGCATTGCTAGTTAAATGTTCATTAGTTTGTTCACCTTATCAGTTACAATAGTAGTTTATGTAACTGTAACTTAAATAAGTTGCATACACTTGCAATTACGTACAGTTGCATGCACTGCTTTATCTACACACATATTATAAATCCTAAATGACGTGTTCGGAAACCATTAGAATGACCGCCATTGCACCGCCATGGCTAACTCGATTGTGCCGGCGGTCGGGCAGGAGGGCTGGATTTTTATTACTTTACCAAATACGATGTTCCAAATTTGAAACTCATAACTTAACAATATATGAGCATGTAAAGTTAAAATTATGTTACTGCTACAGATCAAAAAAATATCATAGTAAAATCGGTTGATGTAACGCTGGCCATTGCCTACCGTTTTTGAACACATTTTAGAGGATAATATTGTGAATGTAGATGATAAATAATTCAGGAAAATCTTTGACACACTGCACTTGTTTTTTTAGATTACACAAAAAATAGGTAGTAATGAAATTTGTGTTACGCAACGTAAATCTGTTTCACTAAATGTCTGACCCCTAGCATGACCTACGTTCATATGTCTATAATTTGTATAAGACATTGGACGAAAATGCTAGTTTTAGAACAAGAAATGAAAACAACTAGCTAAACATGAAATCACGAAGCCAAATTTCTCGCTTGTGACACCTTGTTTTCATTCCAAGCAACTTTTCAGTGTCTCGTCAAATTGTATAAGTAACATGTATGTTTGTGTGTTTATAGGTGGCGGAGGAGCACGGGAAGCAGAAAGCGGCGTACTATGCGGGCTGGGCGGCGGGATTCCATCATAACCGGGGTAAGTCGACAAAACATTGAAAAATGTCTACGTTGTAACCAGGGATGTAACAGATGTGGTTTTATCGGAACCGAAAGCGGAATCAGATGTTTCAAATTTAGTTTATCGGAACCAGAAACGGAATCGGAACCGAAAACGGAAGCGGAACCAGAATCAGAGCCCGAGTGATAGCAGCACGAGGCAAGCGGGGACATGAGCAAATGACAGGTATAAACCTGTTTGTTTTTGATGTACACCGCTCATTTCTCCCGCTGCGTTGCTATGACATCCGATGTAACATCTGTTTTGAAAGTAACGGAACCGGAACCGAAACGGATGTTTAAATCCAATCGGAAGTTCCGACTTAACGGAACCGGAGCTCTGTAGGATATTATACGGCACGAGGGGTTTGGTATGACATAGACAAAAGAAATGGTAACGAAGGATAGATAAAGGAAGAATGGGGCGAAAATATAATACAGTTAAATATACTAAAATTGGATAGGTGAAAATGGCGTTGTACAGTCACCGGCAATAGTATTTTCCTATACGAAGGCCGCAAAAATATGTGACACGCTCTTATTTGTAGGGCCATAGGAGCGTGTCACAAATTTTTGCGGCCTTCGTGTAGGAAGATACTATTGCCGGTGACTGTACCGATAATATTCGGACTGACATACACTAGTGTTTCTCCAAAATTCAGGCTTTAGCGGCTTTTTTCCCTACCAAGTGCCTCAGCGCCATCTCTTAAATGGAATTTGAGTTATTTTGACGGTGTCGAACCTTCCAACAAAAAATATGGAATGGAGGTTTGCTTCGTTAGTGTGCGTGTAGTGGAACGCGATTTTGTATAGACAGTTTAGGGCATTATATAATCTTTGATATGCTGTAACCATTGATTTATTATGTTGTAACCATTGATTTATTATGTTGTCTACTAGATGTGACATTTAGAACAAACTTTGTGCGCCATGTTTGGCGGTTGACAGCTATGACAGAATCTAAGAGTAGTTATAGACTTGTAGTGATTTTCACTACAACTTTTGGGACAAAAAAATTCTTAGGGATGTCATCTCCTGTTACTCAATGGCTGTAACTAGAATTGACAACTGTGAGTAGCTGGCTCTATAAGGATAGTCGGGTCATTGTGTGAAAACTCGAGTTTTGAAACCGTTACAATGGCGCCCAATGTTTGAACTCGTATAATGCATGCCGGCCATGTAGCCAAGATGACAATCGTTTGCAGAAAACGAAACGAAACGCTATACGCTCTCGCTCACTCTTCGATAATAGTGCGATAGAGACGGATAGCGTTTCGATTCGTTTTCTACAAACGATTGTCATCTTGGCTAAGCCCCCGCTGCTGTTGCTCGCACGCTGCCAGTGGAGCCCCGGGCCGCGGTACCGCAGCGGCACCACAGCCTGGACCAGCTCGACACGCTGCCCCGGCACGACTACAGTAGCCTCGCCCCCGCCCCCGCCCCCTCGCGCTTCCTCCGCCGCGACTTCTACCAGCCCAGCTATATGTCGCACCATCGCCCGTTTTGAAAATTGTCTTGTAAGAAGTTCCGCCTGTCAGATACGAGGATATAGGCGGGATTTTAGTGTTTAGTGGCTTTGTGGATTATTCAGGTTTTGTTTCGTTGAAAAACTGTCGTGCTCGCGTCGTTTTCTTTAAATACCGTAAATATATGAGACTTCTTAGGAAACTAAATCATTTAGTCCTATTTTTTTTCTGCTCATAATCACGAGCTCTTTGGACCACAATGACGGGAAACTAGCCGGATAAAAATACCTCGGTTAAATGCGCTAAACCCGTTTCTTCGAGGGCTATTAAAAATACGCTACATTGGCGCCCAATCTGTTCGCGGTTGCACTCTTTTCTACGTTTCTTGTATGAAATTTCATTGCCTTTGTGCTGTTTATAAACATTCTCATTTTGTTAATGGTAATATATTATCAACCGCGTTATACGAAAGGTAATTCTTAAGTTTTATTTTTACATATATTCCATAATAACTGACTTAAGATCTGTAGGTAGGTTACGTATTCCCTGTCCACTGTTACCTTCCTGTTTCCATATTAAGCATAGATTATAGAGTAAAGTATTGACAACTCTGGAGGGTTTGCCATTTTGTGGTCATTTTTTGTTACATTACCTAAAAAAAAATTTTTTTTAAGCATTTCTTTTGCTCAATACAATGCTTTCAGTACCAAACTGTGATTGAAAATCTTTTAATTATGCATAATTATGAACAAAAATTGTTCACATAAACACTAAATGTTTGTTACGACTGAGGCAGACAAAAACAAATAAAAAAAACGTAGTGTTTCGTCTTTTTAAAAGTTGGATAAATGTGTAGTAATTGTTCGTGCTGAGTTAAAGTAGGTAACGTTTTATTATGATGATTTTCTATTTACTGATCATATGAAAAACTAAATATTCAATATATTATATTAAATAATAAACTACACTTCGTCCTCTCATACCTCCTAATAAATAAACAACGCATATTAGCCCATGCTACCATTTGGAATTCCTATAATAATTCCAAAATTTTGTACAATGCATTAACCATAACTATTTTCACCAAATACACTTAAAAAACAAAACGTCAATATAATATTTCGTCGCATTTTTTTAAATAGTAAGTATAAAAAAATTAACTCAGCACGAAATCAAAATAATATGATATTTATTGTAAACACGAATAAAGTATTATAAACTGTACATAGCCTCTGTAAAAAGTTAAATTTTGTACACTAATCTGCTAATTTTATTAGTCAAATATGAACTTTTTTGTCTATAATTAATGAAATTAAAACACAGCAAAAAAGGTACTATCATTCATTTTATTACAACAAACATTAAAAGTATAAATGTGCGGTTTATAATACTTTTATTCCGCCTGAAATATAAACAAAGGGACCCCGTCTCAGCACAAATCCACTGTTATCTAGTTAGTCTAGATTTTCTGATCCGTTCTAGAGTAGTCGTAGACTTGCACTATGACACTGTTCATGGGTTTCTAAATTTGTACTTTAATCCTATTTAGGACTGTTAAATAGGTTGACACCGATTTGAAGTTATAAAAAAGAAAAAAGAGAAACCTCCCTGTATTATCTATCGTATCTGTGCTTGAAAAAAAAAACATAAAAATAAAACAAATTTTTAAAAGAACATAACTTCAAAAACTGTCAAAATATGTAGTCAAAAACCCATCTCGTCGGTGTCACATTAGGACGAAAAATAATTTTACTAACATAAGTTGTGCTAAAGTCAATTTAATAATTTTATGTAACTTTATCACCTGTAACTACCACTGTAACTGCGTGACTTGAGAATAAAATGTTTAAGTTTCAATATGAGTCCTATGTATACGTTCTTTAAATATATTTTAAAACTATGGACAAGGACCTTTTTATTGTCAAGTCACGATTATATAAGAATAATAATAGCGCATAGAAACACCACTTCTCTTTGGCGGCATTTAAAAGGCTGCCTGCCAGCAACGGCTTAATCGTTAGGGTTGTCAGTATTGGAGAAAAAAATCATTAGAATCTTTATAAATATGACCTGATTTCTTGAAATAAATAATGATTTGACAAAAACGTTGCTGGTTAATTCTATATATCTGTATCTTCCTCTTTTACTCAGTAGCTGGACAGAGTAGCAAAGTATTTTCTATACGATTTTATTATTCTTGGTACTGCTTTCGATTTTAGTTTGTATTTACGTATAATATAATACGTAAATACAGCATAAAATCGAATGCAACATTCAATGTATTGGCTTATGAAACACGATATGTGCTCAATAGAATAAAGTCGTCTGTTAAACAGCATTATTATAGCTTACGTATAACACTATTATAGGCGCTTCGTTGTTATTACATATGTACGGAAAAGGGGCCTAACAGTTGTATCCAATGTTTAGCCATTCATAAGAAATAGTGTAAGGGAAAAAAGTCATATAGGCACTTAGTTAGTTATATATGTGTACGCCTTTTGTTTAAAAAAATGGACTAAGAGCTGGCCACGTCAGATATGAACGATAATAAGAACAACAAAATCCGTCTAGATTTCTATACCATCTTTATTGCTAGATCGAGGCATCTGGCAGCCTTTAATGGGGGGAGGTTAGTGGCAGACAAGCAAAAAAATTCAATTGAAAAATAGTAATACCAAAATAGGTAAGAACTGCCGAAGTTGTCTCAGTTATATATTAACATTAGAACAAAAAAATCGCGTATTAAAGACTGTGTACGATAAAATCTGGACATGCATGATCTGGTATATATTTTTTTCGGTACCACATATTCAAGCAACACTTCTTTTAAATAATTTGTGGTCATCAAGCTACATAATAAAATTATAAACATAATATAACGTTACGTTATCTGTGACTTTGATCACTATTTATTCCACAGTGCCTATATTTTTTTGTTCACGGTGTTCTGACAGTGTTTACCAAATTTTCCTGTGAAAAATAGTTTTTTATTTTTTATTAGATAAACCAAATTATACCTTATTACATTCTCTTTTCATAATAGCTTACATTTTTCTAATTGTACTTAGATGTAAATAGTTCTGAGGTGTTCTAGCTTTGGTGAGCTTGACTTTTTTACAAAAGTATGCCTCCCATATAAAAACTACCTTTAGTGCTTGGAGTAGAAAGTCTTCCTGACTGCCTCAAGTAGAAAAGAGTTTCAAATCGTATTTTTTTTTGGAAGATAACATTCTAATGAGCATAAAACAGCTTGTGAAAATATAAATACAATTGTCGCATTGTAGCAGGAAGTGAGTGAAGATTATCAAAAAATGCTGGACAAAAAATTCAAGATATGATGGAATATATTTGGCAAAAACTCACACAAGCCCATACAATTGTAATATGATTCTATTTTTAGTATATATTACTATAACTCCAGATTATTAAAATAAAAGAAATGCTTGAATATGTCGTACCGAAAAAAAGATATACCAGATTATGCATGTCCGGATTTTATCGTACACAGTCTTTATCTATTGCGGAAACAAAAATAGTAGGCGAAAAACTATGAATTAAATTATATAAATAATTAGATAATATCATTGCCAAAAGTTTCTGTTGGGGGAAAGTAGTGCTTACTTTCCCCCAACAGAAACTTTTGGCAATGATATTATCTAATTATTGATGTATAATTTATCATGAGATTGCATCAAACCCAGAACTCTAAGATTTGTATAATTGAAGTGGTTTGCATTCTTTACAGCAACCAGATGTCCAGATCTAGATATAAGCATAGTAAAGCCAACTGACTTAGAGGGGTTTCGTTGCTCTCATTATTGTGTCATATCTGGCGTGGTCAGCTTCGTCTGAAATATTATGGTCCGGATTTATAAACGCTTGTTAGACCATAGTATTGACATGTATATGACTATATATTATCTCAAGAGTGCTGATAATAAGAACGTTTCAGATCACGACAGTATGACTTCACGCTTTTATCTCTAACCTTAAAATAATTAAAAAAAAATGTCTGGACACCACGACACTAATTGCATATCCCCTAAAAAAATACAGTACAAATATGACTTATTTCTCTTTCAATAGAGGCTATACCCTAACGTTCATGTTATATCAATTGCCTACTTAATAGTCACGAGTACCTACTAATTTTATGAAAAGTATATACAGTACGGCATGGGTTGACAACCAATTATAACCTCTATTCGATAGGAATACGGCCGAGAATCATATATCACCCGTTGTGTAATAGATGTCTCAATGTATTGGTGTTAGTTTTGTGTAAACTTTGTAGACTTAGTTCACAACGTACGCGATTTGTTTTGTATTTTTTTATATCTACGAGTTTTGAAATGTAAACTGTATACATTTGAGAATGTGGATGTATAGATTTTTGGGATTATTTGATATTCTGGGACAATTTGAATTTATGAGAATACAATAAGATAATGTACAACAAGCTTCGAGCAAAAATGTAAAGGAGGTATAGACTTAAACAAGATTTACTGAAAATATGGCTCGTGAAAATTTGTAACCGCCCAGTCTTATACCGTAATAAGAATGTCAGAGAAAGTACCGCACGAGTCGTTATTGCGGCACTATTGTGGGGCCATTTTTTGGGCTTATTGTGTATCCCCAGTATTATTTGATCGGTGTGTACGGGACGCTTAATCCATCTAAGGTAAAGAGAAGTATCGGAATATTACAAGAGCAGGTAAACTTTTTCTTAGGAACCACACCACGCGTAGAAAGTCTTTTTGCTCCCACTGTTTCTGTTTGTATGATACGCATACGTTGTGAATGGATTCGTTACAGTGACAATACAATGAGGTGATTCGGATGTTTCGTAGTTGTTTCGGAGTCTATGAGTGTTGTTCTCGTTTCCCCTAATACAAGTTTACATTTTTACTGGCTTTTATTTTTAATGAGCAAAAAAGGTGATATTGTTATATTGAATATATTTCTTGAATATTTTTAAGTTCTGAATCATATATGTACTCATTTATTCTAAGTATTGCGTAAACCAACCTTTTTTTTTCTTTTGACTTTTGGTTTTTTACATCTAATTTACTAAAAGCCGGTAAAGATCTAAACATATTGACTGTCCCTTCTTTAACGTACTTTTTCTGTGGTGGATATTAGAAAACGAGGCGTAGATAATGTAATGATTACTGCAAAAATACACTAGGTGAGATTTTGGATTAAGTAAGTAAATAAATTGTATAGTAAATAAGCCTGGCTAACAAAAGTTAATGTTTGGGTTATTAAACTTAACTTTTTTAACCAGGTTACAGTCGTGAAACTTTAAAAAGTTGAAAAGTAATAATTGTAAGTCTGATATCCATCACAGTTTTTCACATCCCTATATAGTAGTCTTAACCTGTATATTAAACTGTATATTTGTGTAGCAAAATATATAAAACTTATTTAATGTAAATGGGGTATTAAGCGTTGTTAAATTAAAGCAGCTAAGGTCTACATCCCCCATTCTGCGATTAGTAGATATAGAATGCTAGAAATAGTTTCCAAATGTGAATTGTGCCTAAAAGAAGCGTAATTTCTAACTAATGTATTGTCGGTTCACCGGCTTAATAACGTTTTAATCTTGTTAAAGCGATGTATTAACTAGTTTTATATAATTGGCCGTGACACTCTTACTATTAGTCTTCCAAATGCTTTGATGCAAGTACTTGTCATGCCTATGCATTGTCGCTTATATTGTAAATATGATAAGTTGATAACTTAAATAGAGAGCGTTATAAACGACGATGATATAGATAAAAAAAGCGAAAGTGATTTTCGAACTTAAAATGGACATTATGAGTTTAAATGGATGCCATTTGGTCTAATTAGTGAGGGGGTCACAATATTATACGGTCTTGGCATTATGCTATCGGCCAGGAATTTAATTCTAGGCGTTACAATTAGCAATATGTTTTGATATGATGCTCGCTTAGAATAATTATGTAGATTTTTGATTATTTAAGGGATTTGAGGAAATGACTAGTGTACAGGAGGTGTGGTGTGGGTGATGCGTTAGAAGCTGTATTACATGAAATGAAAATTATGTTAAATGTTTAATATACCTTTTTAATACATATGAAACCCAGAAGACTTTCTATAGCCACTTACTTCAATGGCTTACATGTGTAATTGTGTAAGTAATTTGGTAAATGTACCATTTATTCTCTGTATTTTGAACAATCAATCATTCCATTAACTAAGTACCAACTTACTTCGTTTTCTTTAAAAACTGTTGTCTTTAGTTACCCCACCTGGCTCAAGTTACCCCATTTGACAGTAAACTCCGACAGCCAAATGGTACCTTTTCCGAAAAGCTATAACATTTCTTAATTTTACCATATTATTTACACACATCACTGATTAATTGAATATAAAAAAATAAAATTTATAAATTCAAGCATTTGGTGTAGGGGAAACTGTTCTACCATGGACTTGGTTTTACCCAGGTCAGTCGACTTTTTCTCGAGACCTACTGATTCGTAGATTCTTTTAAAACAGTGTGAATGCCACTTTTACCCTTTTTGTGAACAATTCAATCAAGTTACTACAATACGAGAGTAAGTGACTTCCCAAACAAAAAAAAACTGAATTTTGGCCCCTTAAAGTAAATATTTTCGATTTTGGTTTTTGCTTGTTGTTCTTACACCCAACAATCTTCAAGCAACTATAATGTAGGTTAACTTTGTCTAAATCAACTACCACATGGTAATTATAGTAATCCTTTTGTCAAATTTAAGTTTAGTTACAAAAATTTGTAAAGTAATAATTAATCTACGTTGTAGCATTTGTTGTACCTTGGGCATAGTCTAAAAAATATAGTTGGGTGGAATGTTTTTTTAAATATGGTCCTGCGTTCATTCTACCATTTTGAGTACATTACAGCATGAAATGCTGGCAATTTCATGCTAGATCATAAATAATCATAATTTTAAACTACAAAAAATACTATGTAAATTCATTCTCAATTAAAAAATATTTCTTACAATTAGTTTGCTTATTTTATTCATATGTGTATAACCGAACATAATGATATGTTTTATGTATGTATGTATGTAAACACTTTATTGTACATAAAAAGTAACAAAACAAACATGATAAAAGAAAAATAAACAAAGTACAAAGGCGAACTTATCCCTTTAAGGGATCTCTTCCAGTTAACCTTTGAGCAATTGAGAGAAAAATATAAGATAGACAAACATGCACTAAGAGATAGACAAAAAAATTTCTACTTAACCTAACTTAACAAATATCTACTTAACCTAAGGTATAATAAATACACATATAATACATAATCATATATATATATATATATATACCTTACAACCTTCCCTCAGGAATGTCGGTCAATGTCCAAGGTACATCAGGGGTGTTGTACCCTGGACACATTTCCCTTTTTTTTTCTAATAGTCTACCCTGTCCAAACCAGTAATGGTATTCTTTTACTGTGGAATAAAGTAACTTAATAGTTAATCTTTAGAAAATGGCACATTTGGCGAGTAGCTTTTATTTATTTATAAAAATCGAAAACAAAAACTGTCCATGGTAGAACAGGTTCCCCTAATAACATTTTATTTAATATTAACTACACCTGTATGATATGAGGCAGCTATTTTTCGGGTTCGAATCCTGGCTAGGGCATTTATTTGTGTGTGTTATCACGGATATTTTGTTTCTGAGTTATGGATGTTTTCTATGTATTTAAGTATATTTCGATATCTATTTATTGTATACAATGTGTTTGTATACCTATGTTCGAGCCGTTAATCACGTATAGTATGATGCATTTTATCGACAAATCAATCTCCCTACCATTTTTTTCTCAACCAACTGCAGTTACCAGTCCAATTATCGCTTGATTTTGTTAAAGAATGCCGTGTTTGACTCGTGTAGCTTGTGAAATGTTAAAGCTGCGCTGCTATGCTTTTGATGGCAATTTTTAGCGCATTTATTGTATTGTACTAACAATAAAAAAAGTGCAGGCCAACGACCTCGTTTTTGCAAGAAAATAAGAAATGTAAAAAAATTAGATTTTTTGAGACAATTTTTCTTTTTACAATTAATTTACGACTTATTGTGGAAACTTTTCTGTAAGACTGCTAACTGCCCTGGTTCGGAAGCTGCCGATAGACACCTGTTTTGCACATGTGCGACGGATATTTTGACAAATAATGGTTAATTTACCAAGGGCGGTAGAGTGTGGTGCCATAGAATTTTAAAGGGTTGCAGTTTAAAAATGGTTGAAAAAAAAAATGGTATGGGGTTGATTTATCGATAATATTCATCATACGTGGTTAACGGCTCGAACATAGGTGTACAAACACATTGTATATCGTCGCCTAGTTCCCACAACACAAGCCTTATTGAGCTACTGTGGGACTAGGTTGATTTGTGTAAGATTGTCCTATAAATATTTATTAATGATTTCTTATTTACAATCTTGTAATTATTTATGGTTAATTTATTTCATGATAACGGATATTGTTTTTATTATTTAAATAATAAATGATTTGAACATCACAAAATAGAGGTTTGACCATTCCAAACAGTATTAGTAACTTAATCTCAGTGCCTAGAAGTGTCAATTCGTATATTGACTGTTAAAAACGATATTAAGTGCCCTACTATGTTATTGACACTATGTTATATAACTTATATAGTACTTACGCTTGCTCAATCAGTTTTAAAGGCATAAGGTATTTAAATGTTCATGTAAATGATTTTTGTGTGATATATGCTAAGGCAGTTAATATTTAGGCAATAGGTAATTCTCTTCATTCGTGTAGTAATTACAATATTTACAAATAGTAAAATAATACAATAACGAAAGTACACAATTTTCTATTTTGTGAAGTTTAAATCTATTAAAGGTTGAACACGCCAAAACTCGAGCACGCAAAATTTGTTTTTAAACCACTTTAAAAATAAAAAAAACTACATTATGAATACCACATTTAATGACAAATTTAATGAATTCTAAAATCACATTTTTAATTTTAATTAATGTTTACACAGTAAGCCATAGATCGAACTTTTCTACGCACACGGCTCATAAGACTTTGCACCCTCTCTTTACAAAAGATTTTTATCGCCCAGGTCCATATTTTTTGTAGCTCAGGGACCGATTTTACTTCTCCGCCTTTCTTTTTTAGAATTCCTTTCATAATTCTCCAGTACTCTTCAACAGGCCGCAGTTCTGGACTATTTGGCGGATTGCATATTTTGGGTACCACCATGATCCTGTTAGCGTTGTACCATTTCATAACTGATTTTGCGTATTGGCTACTGGCTAGATCTGGCCAAAACAGCGGTGGTGAGGCATGCTGTCTTATAAAAGGCAGCAAACGCTTGTGTAAACAATCTTTCCGATAAATATCGCCGTTTATTGTCCCGGTGGTGATAAACGAGCGACTTATTTTACCACAGCTACATATTGCCTGCCAAAGAAGGTATTTTTTTGGAAATTGCCCTCGTTTTTTTAATTCAAAATCTTCAGGAGTATCTGTTCGAGATTTGCTAGTATAAAACTCTTGACCAGGTATTTGTTTAAAATCCAATTTTATATATGTCTCGTCGTCCATCACCGCGCATTCAAGTTTTGTAAGAAAATCTTCATAGAGTTGTCGCGACCGTATGTTTGCGGATAAGTTCTGTTTTGAGTCTCGATCTGGTGCGGCCTGGGCTTTATAACTCCTCAGTCCTGCCCTCTGTTTCACTTTTTGGACATAGGACTGAGACATTTTCACTTTTTTAGCAACATCACGAGATGAAATCGTATGATTTGAGGCAAAAATCTTTAAAATACTCTTTCCTTTTTCATGTTCTTGACTCCCTGTAACCCACCTCTTCCTGGCTTTCTATCTATTGTCAAGCGTTCACGGAAAGTTTTTAATACGTGACCAACCGTAGATTGTGTAGACCTTTTCGCGATATCTCTGTAGCTTAACATGGGATTTTTTACATGTTCGTGCAAAATGCGTTCACGTTTTTGATGTTGTACGCTCGACATTTTGCCAACGAATAAATAAAAGAAAATAAATTTATCATCATTTTATAGCCCAGTTCCTTGTGAGAAAATTGTTGTTTAAAAAGTTTGAATATCTCCATTTTTCGAATAACTATAGCTATTTTTAGATGCCCAGGTTTTGGCGTGTTCAACCTTTATTTGTTGTGTTGTGTATAATAATAATAAAGTACGACAAATATACGTCTTAAAGTGGGTCGCCCAGGCATAACCTAACGAACTGATCAACGTCAAATATGGCGACAGAGCTGTCATCCCATAGAAAACTCAAACTTTTAATACAAGATTTTTTTAACGATGACGTTGACGTTAACAGACGATTTGGTGCAACCGACCCTTAATGTCTATTAAAAAAATAAGTTTGCGATTCGCTGAAAATTTCTTCTTCATTTTATATTGAGGTAAATTTGGTCGTCATGCGAAGATATTACATGCATGTTCATTTATACTGTGGATTGCTAAAATAGTTTTCAGAGGTTTGTCAAAATAAATCTTGATTATAGTAAATAACGATTATGTAGCTTGTTATTAGAGGCCTAATTGTTTTCGTACGTAAAATTAATGGAGTACAACCGTGAATGTAGATTCAAATTAACGAAATTATATTTTCTAGTGTACCTGGTAAAAGTAGACGAAATTAACCTGTTTGTCCCATAATGGTACTTAAAGTTTTGAAAGGTAGATGGTAATATTAGTTTGAATTGTTATATATTTTACTCCATTAATAATCGATGTATTTAGCAATGAATTATTTATGAACTATAACGCTTACTATGATTTAATGTATTTGTGTATATCATAAATAACAATATTTATAAATTGTAGCCTTATATTGACGTAAGTACTTAATTGTCTTTTTTAGATGTCGTAAATTTATTTTTACGAGAAGAATAAAATTCGTGATATTTTTGAACAACTATATATAAGTTTAATCCTAATAAGTTATTAAAAACTAATATTTCATATATTTATTTTAGCAGCTCCCATTATAAATGTTAGAATGTTTATATATCTTTGATTCATTAAAGTATTTTTTAATCTTGTAAAAAATAACGAGAAAATATTGCAAACGCCTTTAGAATGGCTTTTGCAATATTTTGACAACATTCATGTGTATAAACTGAATTTTTAGGGGTTATAATGTAATTTCGTGATTAAAATATAAACACGATAGGTCATACGAAAGACGAAAAGTATTCTTCCAAATTCTGGCCAAAACGATAGTTATGATATAAATAAATATTATTCATGACATGGCATTTCTTTGATATAATTTGTGTCTAACCCTTGTTATTATTAATATTATTAAATGAATGATATGTCTTTTATAATATTTGTTTCTCTTTTTTGAGCACACAAGGATTCAGGTCAGCCTATTTTATATGATACCTATGCGTTAAAGTAAGTCTTATTTTTTTACTTCAATTCCAAAATATTTATTTCCTCAGGCGACTACTCATGGAGCTGCGGGACCTGCATGATGCCAGAACCCTGGGAGGATTTCTCGGGCCCACCCTTAGGGGGCAGCCACCCCAACACCCCTCGCAACGGCTGCCGACCCGGCGCCTGCGCCAACCGGGTACCCTACCCTAACTACCTCCCCGGGAAAGGCCCGAGGCCTAACCGAGGCCGAAACTTGCCCTGGGCCCCGAATTTTGGCGAAGAACGTTTCAGAGGCCAACGCCTCAGAAATGGCCCAACTCCGTACTGGTAGGACTGTAAAAAAATACAATGGATTTGATTTGAAATTGTATATGTTCTGGAGGTTGCTGTTGATCTCAACGGTGTACATATTTTTAATTGAGAGCCTTTCTGGCAGAATTGTCAGATACAACGTTGTTTACTTTACAAAAAATATATCGAAGGAGTTTAAATATTATATGGAACGTTCAAAACATTAAAGAAAGATTAGCTTTCAATGCTGTCTCGGGTAGAAGCAAGAAAAGGCTAATCTTATAAGATGGCTATTAGTACTTTATTTTTCAAAAGTAATCGCCATTAATTGAATTCGAGACTTTAAAAAAATAAATTGCGTGATAGGATGCATTTTTTCGTTTTGTGAAATTATTAGAAAATTATTATAATAGTGTTTTCTGTGAGTTAAAAACCTAATGTCGTCTTTGTTGATCCATCAACTGAAGGTTATTTTCGTTTGCATTTTGTACATCGGTTTTGAATTTGGTCTTACCTAAACCCCGTTTATTTTAAGTGTGTAATGGTTTAAGTTTATCGCTTTTTGTACATTGTTCTGCCTTTTCTTATTGTAATTCGTTTGTTTTATTGTTAGCTGAGGTTCTTGTATTAACATTAAAGTTTGAAAGTACCTAACTTAAGGTTGTTTTATTTAAGTTTATTCTATATTTTCGTTCTTTTGTGGAATTTACTAAAAGGTTGACATTAACTTTTAGAGGTCTTTCATACTCCATGTATTTTCTAACTCAATAAACCAATTAATTGCCCCGAGTCCTACTAAAATCAGGCATTTTATTATTATTTTTTGTCATTTACTTTCTTTCTAAAGTGAAAATATTAGTGTAAAACAGTTTTATAAGATATTTAAGGTAAAAAAAATATATACAGGGTGTTTGCTCCATCGTTTGCTGAAAAAAAATGGCGGATTGCTGGGGTCATTTTCTATCACCTCACGCCGTCTAAAAAAATATTGGGCCCACGTATAATTTTTTTTCGTTTTTCTTGTAATTTATAGAAAATCTTCAGGGCCGATATGCTTAAACTTCATTTAAAAAAAAGTAAGTGGTAGAGAGATGCAATTTTTACTGCATCGTGATCTGTAACGTTGCACGGCTCGAATAAGTCAAACTTACTGACACGTAACGTCAATTTTTTTTTTATTGGCCCTCAAATGTTTTACAACGTGTAAAAATTTAGTCAAATGTCAACTTTGATTTGCAATTAAAAAAAATTAAAAAAAAACTGTGTTTTGTGTTCTTTCTAACGATGTACAATTATCTCAACAAAACCTTTCATAAACATAATTTTTTTTCACGATTTAGTAACGAACGCAACGGTCAAGTTATTGAGATACAAATATTGATACTGTTCCCTTTTGCTGCCAGCTTTGAAATCCCCATTTTCTTTCCACACAAAGGTTGGTCTACAGGTTGTAAAGATTTAAAAT
Organism: Pammene aurita; assembly: GCA_947086415.1. NCBI lineage: Eukaryota > Metazoa > Arthropoda > Insecta > Lepidoptera > Tortricidae > Pammene > Pammene aurita. The sequence continues at coordinate 5,711,081 of OX352307.1, forward strand.
CAATCAATCAATCAATCATGGAATTGTCGACATGCAATAAAAAAAAACATTTTTTTGTAAATTTTCAAGTTTTTTTATGAAATCAAATCTTTTACACTACAAATCTTGCTCGAACTGACGACCTTCATTGCGAATGCATGCGTAGCACCTGTTTCATTTCGACCGTAGTTGTTCGCATTCGGATTTCTCCTTTGATCACATCAAACGCCGCCAATAACCGCTGGGACAAATCTTCTCGTGATTCTACCTCCGTTGTGTAGACGAGTTCCTTTGCCCGAGGGGAGTTAGGTCCGAGGACCGCGGGGGCCAGAGGCGTATTTGGAAATTTGGCGCCCCGGGCCAGAAAAAATTGCCGCCCCTGTTACTTAACTAGACAAAATATTAAAATTTTCTCGAGGCTCTCTGAAGCCTTAGTGTATGGTCAATCGTTGAAAAAACACCCTTCAGACGCCTTTTGCGGGATCGACACCGCGGTAAAGCGTTTCGCCGCGTCACTCCAGCATAGCGAGAGCGAAACAAGTGCAAATTCGTGCAGTGAATATTTGCGGTTTTGATTCCGTTCTGGATTCACTCTGGTTTCGCGGCGAAACGTGCTGCGCTGTACCGAGGTATCGATTCACTACGAAGATGTGCAAAAGGCGTAATGGGACCGGGTAACGTGTGTATGTGCTCAAGGTGGAGAATAAGGGCCGGGCGGCCACAGTATGATCACTTACCTCATCGAGGAGCAGTTTGGAAGTTTTTTTTATTTTTTTTTATTATATTTTAGAAACTAGAAAGAAAATAAAACTTTATAGTCCAATCTATACATATAATAAAGCTGAAGAGGGTCGAAAGTCTGTACATGGAAGATAATCGAAAAAAAGTTGGTTGGGGATACTTAGAATCGATAACAGAACACGTTCCAACAATTTATAGAATTTTTGTCTGTTTATCTGTTTGTCTGTTTATCTGTTTGTCTGTTTATCTGTTTGTCTGTTTATCTGTTTGTCTGTTTATCTGTTTGTCTGTTTATTTGACCGCGCATCACGTGAAAACGGCTAAACGGATTTTGATGAAATTTTGTACAGAGATAGTTTGAGTCCCGGGAAAGGATAATAGATAGTTTTGATCCCGAAAATCAACCCTGTTGGGGGTGAAAAGGGGGTTGAAAGTTTGTATGGCGAATTTTTAACCGCTGAAACGATTTAGATAGAAATTAGAATAGAATAGAATAGAATAGAAAACATTTATTCAAACAACACATCTTACAAATAATACAGCATTAAAAATAATAAAATAACTAAATCTAGATGTGAAGCCGAAATGGTCTCCACTCAGCAATGCAGTTGGCACGGCTAGCGTGGTCAACGGCGCTGGTTTTCTGTGGAGCCAGTAAGAAGGGTGTGCAGGACAGCATACTGCGCGACTCGAAGATGGTGAAGTTAATAATAAATACATAAATGGGCACACAGTGAATTTAAAATAAGAATATAATTATTGATATATGTATTATAATATTTATAATGATATATAGATGGAGAAATTTGAGTCCCGAGAGACGTCATAGGATAGTTTTCAAACCATTGTGGGGGTGAAAAGGGGGTTGGAAGTTGGTATGAGGATTTTTTTACCGCTGAACTGATTTATATGAAATTTGGTATAGAGATAGTATGGGTCTCGAGAAAGGACAAAGGATAGTTTCATCTTCAAAAAAGGGCGCCCCCCCCCTCCATCTTACTTTTGAACCGTAGGTCCAAAAAATTTGAAAAAAATAATGGAAGTGAAGCCTGAAAGGTACTTTCAATAAAAACTATATTGAATAAAATCGGTTCAGCTGTTTTTGAGTTGTCAGTCAAACACGCATAGTGAAAGGACGTAAGTGCCGGATAGTACAATTACAACGCCAAACATTTAACCCACCACGCAATTGTTAGTGTATGACGGAAGCGCCGCCAGATATCCCAATAAACGACCTTTTGAACGGATGTTTTTTTAAAGGGCGGCAATTACGGAACCCTACACTGAACATGGCCCGACATGCTCTTGGCTGGTTTTTTTTGCATTGTTATCCCAGAAGTCACCCCTAATTCCAATTGTCAAGAAAATCCCCGGCCAGGTATAGGTAGGCTATAAAAGTTCAACCTCTAAAAGGGGGGTAGCCACTACTACTTAGGAAGGAGGTGCAAACTTTTTTTCCAAATATGTCCTAACGAGTACCCTGCATAACTAACGTACAGACGGCGCTGAAATTAATACGTTGTGACATGAATAATCCACTTAGGAAGGATTTTGCCAAATTAACTCTAAGTTTAGAAGTGGGGGTACGGATATCAACAAATTTAAATGAATTATTGACTTAATAGTACAACAAAATTAAACGACAATACATGAATTGCCACACATTGCACAGTGCATGTAAATACTCAGCCTCACAATTTTGATATCTATTCTCCTTTTCTCTAATCTTACTTCTAAATCTTCTAACTAATATTAGACGAGTTCCTTTGCCCGAGGGGAGTTAGGTCCGAGGACCGCGGGGGCCAGAGGCGTATTTGGAAATTTGGCGCCCCGGGCCAGAAAAAATTGCCGCCCCTGTTACTTAACTAGACAAAATATTAAAATTTTCTCGAGGCTCTCTGAAGCCTTAGTGTATGGTCAATCGTTGAAAAAACACCCTTCAGACGCCTTTTGCGGGATCGACACCGCGGTAAAGCGTTTCGCCGCGTCACTCCAGCATAGCGAGAGCGAAACAAGTGCAAATTCGTGCAGTGAATATTTGCGGTTTTGATTCCGTTCTGGATTCGCTCTGGTTTCGCGGCGAAACGTGCTGCGCTGTACCGAGGTATCGATTCACTACGAAGATGTGCAAAAGGCGTAATGGGACCGGGTAACGTGTGTATGTGCTCAAGGTGGAGAATAAGGGCCGGGCGGCCACAGTATGATCACTTACCTCATCGAGGAGCAGTTTGGAAGTTTTTTTTATTTTTTTTTATTATATTTTAGAAACTAGAAAGAAAATAAAACTTTATAGTCCAATCTATACATATAATAAAGCTGAAGAGGGTCGAAAGTCTGTACATGGAAGATAATCGAAAAAAAGTTGGTTGGGGATACTTAGAATCGATAACAGAACACGTTCCAACAATTTATAGAATTTTTGTCTGTTTATCTGTTTGTCTGTTTATCTGTTTGTCTGTTTATCTGTTTGTCTGTTTATCTGTTTGTCTGTTTATCTGTTTGTCTGTTTATTTGACCGCGCATCACGTGAAAACGGCTAAACGGATTTTGATGAAATTTTGTACAGAGATAGTTTGAGTCCCGGGAAAGGATAATAGATAGTTTTGATCCCGAAAATCAACCCTGTTGGGGGTGAAAAGGGGGTTGAAAGTTTGTATGGCGAATTTTTAACCGCTGAAACGATTTAGATAGAAATTAGAATAGAATAGAATAGAATAGAAAACATTTATTCAAACAACACATCTTACAAATAATACAGCATTAAAAATAATAAAATAACTAAATCTAGATGTGAAGCCGAAATGGTCTCCACTCAGCAATGCAGTTGGCACGGCTAGCGTGGTCAACGGCGCTGGTTTTCTGTGGAGCCAGTAAGAAGGGTGTGCAGGACAGCATACTGCGCGACTCGAAGATGGTGAAGTTAATAATAAATACATAAATGGGCACACAGTGAATTTAAAATAAGAATATAATTATTGATATATGTATTATAATATTTATAATGATATATAGATGGAGATATTTGAGTCCCGAGAGACGTCATAGGATAGTTTTCAAACCATTGTGGGGGTGAAAAGGGGGTTGGAAGTTGGTATGAGGATTTTTTTACCGCTGAACTGATTTATATGAAATTTGGTATAGAGATAGTATGGGTCTCGAGAAAGGACAAAGGATAGTTTCATCTTCAAAAAAGGGCGCCCCCCCCCCCCCTCCATCTTACTTTTGAACCGTAGGTCCAAAAAATTTGAAAAAAATAATGGAAGTGAAGCCTGAAAGGTACTTTCAATAAAAACTATATTAATATTGTCTTCGGTTGCCGCGATAGTTATTCATGAAATAAAACAATTAAAAACGGATTTTATCGCGTGTATTGAGTTTAAATTACATCCCGACGTTTCAAACACTTTACAGCGTTCGTGGTCAACGGGCCGGGTCGGGGTGGGTGAGTCGACCCGTTGACCACGAACGCTGTAAAGTGTTTGAAACGTCGGGATGTAATTTAAACTCAATACACGCGATAAAATCCGTTTTTAATTGTTTTATTTCATGAAAAACTATATTGAATAAAATCGGTTCAGCTGTTTTTGAGTTGTCAGTCAAACACGCATAGTGAAAGGACGTAAGTGCCGGATAGTACAATTACAACGCCAAACATTTAACCCACCACGCAATTGTTAGTGTATGACGGAAGCGCCGCCAGATATCCCAATAAACGACCTTTTGAACGGATGTTTTTTTAAAGGGCGGCAATTACGGAACCCTACACTGAACATGGCCCAACATGCTCTTGGCTGGTTTTTTTTGCATTGTTATCCCAGAAGTCACCCCTAATTCCAATTGTCAAGAAAATCCCCGGCCAGGTATAGGTAGGCTATAAAAGTTCAACCTCTAAAAGGGGGGTAGCCACTACTACTTAGGAAGGAGGTGCAAACTTTTTTTCCAAATATGTCCTAACGAGTACCCTGCATAACTAACGTACAGACGGCGCTGAAATTAATACGTTGTGACATGAATAATCCACTTAGGAAGGATTTTGCCAAATTAACTCTAAGTTTAGAAGTGGGGGTACGGATATCAACAAATTTAAATGAATTATTGACTTAATAGTACAACAAAATTAAACGACAATACATGAATTGCCACACATTGCACAGTGCATGTAAATACTCAGCCTCACAATTTTGATATCTATTCTCCTTTTCTCTAATCTTACTTCTAAATCTTCTAACTAATATTAGACCTAAATTCGTTGTATATTCGTTAATAAGTTTTTAGGTATTATTATCGTATGGCTTTATTTTTTATATCCTCGTAACATAGTTTTATACAAAAAATCTTAAGCTATAAATCTATATCTAAGTTTAATAGCCAATCCCTGGCGTCCGCTTTGAGCTCGTAGAGGTCCTCAATGTTTCCATTGGAGTTGTTAGGTTATGATGAAGTATGGATTTTTATGTGTATATTTCTTACCCAGGCACGGTCCGATCGGTCCGATGGGGAGGTTACATGGGACATGACCCCCCCCCCCCTCCCCCCAAATCGTACACGTCAAATAGAAAGAATCATTACTGACCCCCTCAAAAAATCATTTCTGCAGTTACCCCCCCCCCCCCCCATTTTAGGCTGCAAACGCGCCTGTTCTACCTTTTCATTCTTAGACTGATTTGACTGGAGGATCGATTTGGATGATATTTGCCATGGACATGATATGAATAGGTACAGTCAAGAACGTATAAATACAAAAGTGGTACTGTATCCGTCCGATATATACCTACTATTCTATGTCGTTTAAATCATGTAAAAAAAATTATAATGACGAAAAAACTATTGATTTTGGAGTGTAGTTTTATGTAGTGGTAATTTTAAAATATTTTATCTGGGCTACTGTCCTCTAGCGTATCCATCTGTCAACTTTACTTCAAGACCTTCAAGTTCCGCCTCCAGGGGGAGGGAGAGAAATTAGGGGTGAATTAGCCGCTTACTGACAAAGACCGAATTCCACGCGGGCGGAGCCGCGGGCACAGCTAGTAATCTTCTAAAATATTTAATATATAAAAAAAACATTCAGTAACCTTAAACTTTAACATAGTTTAAATTGCATGTGTTGTAATGTAACTGAAAGTGGAATAAGAAAAGGCCTTTTAGTCGGTGGTGTACACTTATTTATACGGAAAATGATGATGATGGAATTTCCATTTGCAGAGCTAATCCTTTAGGCTCTAAGATTAATTTAAGAAGGGGAGCCAATCAAATTTTTGACGAAATGGGGGGTGCCCGCCATAATTAATTACAAATAAAATAGAGCTATATAGTCAAGTTTGATATAATTTTCGTCTACAGCAAGGATGCCGAATTCATTTTTGGTATTTTATTTATACCTTTCCATATAAGAAAACTGAGAAAACATAAAAAATATGAAATCAACGTTTGAATTTTTTTTGAATAAATGCCTATATTTTTTTGGTTATAGTCGTAACATGAAAAATATATTTTCATGATAAAGCCATATTATTCCCCTTTATAAAAAGTATATAAATCCTATATTGGTTATAATATCTTTAACGAAAAAAAATAATAATAGGCCTGTTATCAACCACAATCTAGGAAAACGATGTGGTTTGAGCTCGCTTGCCTCATTATATCTTTCACAACTAAATGGACGTCAACCATTTCAAACGCTATTATTTACCTTGCCTTTGTATGCTTGTTATAATCCGTAAGTGAAATAAAGAGTTCGTTTAGAAGATACCGGAATCGGTTACCAATAAAGGGGTATTAGATCGAGTATGTATTTGGTAGGGTAGTTTTTAAAAACTAGCAATTTAGTAAGCACATCATTGAGTTACCCAAAGGTAAGCGCTTGGCAGGTACGGATTGGAGGAGGAGAGCAGAAGATCGAGCACAGTGGCGTGCCATGGGAGAGGCCTATGTCCAGCAGTGGACTGATACTGGCTGCTCTGCTGCTGCTGCTGCCGATAATGATAATGTAGCGCTTACCGAAATGAAAATCCAAAATGACGTTTGACAAAATGACCTATCAAGCTAATTTCATCTCTATTGCTAAGACATTAGACAGGGACATAACATTGAATATAGGGTAACTATATAATTTTGTAACCAAATAATAGCGTTATCAAATAGAGGGGTTCTCCAGTCCCTGTTATCTAGTGACGTTTTCAAGTGAAAGGTACATCATTGCGGGTTATCAATACGGGCCCGTTCATTCTTTTAGAGAGAAAACTTAAGCGGTAGGTATACATCTTCAACTGAGGACAGTCTGTTGGCGAATAGTGCCAACGCTCTAAAATAAAAATAATAATTCTGTGTTATAACTACTTAGACATTACATAAACTTATTTGAAAATTTGTTAATTTATTATAACTTATTTATATAACTAAATGCAAGTCTGCATATCTACAGCTACATGCTTCATCCCACATCTCCATAATTTTGTGGTTGAAAGTATACCCTTGTTCTGTTGACACGGTGCACGGTGTTGACGGTGTACTGGTGTACCGGTTGATCCGATATCTGGTGCACACCTTAAGTTACTGATGACAATTACAATTTAATAGATTCAGTATGTAAATCCAATATAGTTGCCGCTACAGAATGCCGCGTATTAAACATTTCTTAACAAACCTTTCAATCAAGTATAAAATGAAAGGGATTTATTAGTAGAACACAGTGCATTGCGGATCATAAAGTAAGCGTAGTTTAGACAGTTTTAGTAACATAACAATTTGAAAAGAAAATAAGTTTGTTTAGGTAAATTCAAAAGTTTTTATTGAAAATAATTAATGATAAATAATGTACAAAAAGCTATAAAAATAATTCGGTAGGTTTTAGGTACCAGTCATCACACCACTCTTCTCATCAATGTAGCTAGAGCATTGAAAAGATAAAAAACTAAAATCGTGGGGCGCTTGAATCTTTTATCAATGGATAACGCTTAATATCATTATAATATATATAAACATAGGTTAGGTACGCTACGCTAGTGGTGATGAATAGTACCTAAGATAATATTTTAGCCTTAAGTACATTACCTGCATCATTATTATCATTATTTTCAGTTAAACCTATTAATATACGATTTTTAACATACTAATTTAACTACTATTTAAAACGGGGTGTTTACTTAGCTCAAATATACATGGTAAATACCATACCAATAATAATATTTTAATAGTATCTAGTCAAAACAGAAAATAATTATTTTACTTATTTTATTTATGGCCTGGATACGAGACTTACAACCCAAATCTTTATTGGATAACTCTGAACCATAATGTGTTATAAATATAACAATTTGTATTCCACACTTCCCACAAAAGTAGGAACATTCATATATTTTTTGCAAAAACGGTTGAAGTTACCACAAAACTTTTAATAAAGGAAATATTCTTCATGAAATTCTCTACAATTCTTGCCTTTGAACTATGTTGCTAAGACTTATAGTTTTCAATCTATGTGTCGCGAAAATTTTAACCCCCCTTTTTACCCCCACCGCACCATAAATTTAGGTGGCTCTGCTTCCTAAAATGGCCTATGGGTCCTAAAGTCTCACTATGCAAAAGCTGATCCCATCATCACTAAAATCCGTATAATGCCCTTTGTTGTCGTGTACACCACCGACTATTTGAGAACGTACCGAACTTCATATCAGAAAAATATTTTGGAACATGTAGGGAGCGCACCCCTAAAATATGTTTTCAACCGACTTCAAGTTCGAAGGAGGAGGATATCAATTCGTCGGGATCTTTGTTTTTGCTATTTTTTTTTTATGTACCTATGTTCACCGATTATTCCAAGACGGCTGGACCGATTTGGAAAATTCTTTTTTTGTTTGAAAGCGTATACTTCACAGTTGGTCCCATTATAACCATGTCAGGATCTGATAATGGGATCCTGGAGAAATCGAGGGAACTCTTTAACTATTATAGGCACACCTATGGTGATTTGAGTATTTTTTACAGAAGATCGAGCATTTGGTGTTGGAAATGGAAAGGTGGATGCTTAGTGAACTCGGTTCTTTTTTGTTTAAAATTATTAAAAATAAATCTTGTGCTCTAATATATGGCGAGTCATAAAAGCCACGCACACACCAAATTTCATTAATATAGGGCCGTAAATTTCGGCTACACACGGAAAAAGCACCCCAAAATATGCACCACTAAAAGTGTTCGCAAACGAAACGGACCAGGCTGAGGGCTGACCGACCAAAAAATATTGAAAGAGCATCACCATAACTATGAGGTTGGTTTCATCCTGCTACTCGATGAAGTAAAAACACCCCAAAAATTGCACCACTAAAAGTTTCCGAAAACGGAACCGACCAGGCTGAGGGATGTCCGACTACAAAATATTGAAAGGTCATCACTTTTAACTATCAAATAAAGTTGATTTCATACTCGATGACCTCATCGAGTGTATTTACCTAAATACACCCCAAAATTGCACCACTAAAAATGTCCGAAAACGGAACGGACCAGGCTGAGGGCTGTCCGACCAAGTGATTTCTAACCTATGAAACTTTTTTTTCGATGAATAAGGTTCCAAACTGCTCCTCAATGAGGTAAGTGATCATACGGTGGCCGCCCCAACCAAAACCCATACCGAAACTATCATTCCCTGTCACTTGACGACTGAGCTTCTGGAGGGTGCATATTTTATTTTACGCTAAACACAGAGTTACGTTAATTAAAAAAAATTAGTGAAAACGTTACAATTTGCCTAACTGGCATGGGGAATATTATTAAATTACAGTGTAATTCAAATTAATGATTTTAAAAATTTATCATTCAAAATCAGTTCGTTTGGTCGCCAGACAGGTAATGTAAAAAACCGGCCAAGAGCGTGTCGGGCCACGCTCACTGTAGGGTTCCGTAGTTTTCCGTCCGTCACAGTAAGTGTCCCCAGTTAAGAGTTAAAATAACACCGCCATGTAGGATATGATTTGAGCGTTCCACGTACAGCGACATCTATCGGCAAATTAAGTAAACTATTGCGCGCGAGCTTAAAGTATGGAAGATGATTTTTATGGGATAATTCTTTATTGCGTGAACCGATTTTCACCGTTTTTACTTTATTTGAAAGCACGCCATTTCATTGTAATTTTGTAGAAATTACAGGTACAATAAACACCTGCTTATACGGTTAAATTACAAACTTAGTTCAGAAATTATTTTGTTTTTTTTTTTCAAAAACTATTGAACCTTGGTTTTTATAAAGTTCTACTTTTGAGATTTTTTTCATATTTTTGAAACTTATGGTTCAAAAGTTAGAGGGGGGGACACACATTTTTTTTTACTTCTGGAGCGATTATTTCCTAAACTATTTACATTATCAAAAAATGATTTTAGTAAACCCCTATTCATTTTTAAATACCTATCTAACAATATATCACACGTTAGGGTTGAAATGAAAAAAAAAATCACTCCCCACTTTACGTATAGGGGAGGTACCCTAATAAAAAAAAAATCCACTTTTTATTTTACCACTTTGTCGGCGTGATTGATATACATATTAGTACCAAATTTCAGCTTTGTAGCTAGCTAGCTAACGGTCACTGAGATTATCCGCGGACGGACGGACGGACGGGCAGACATGGAGAAACTATAAGGGTTCCTAGTTGACTACGGAACCCTAAAAAACAGACCCTGACGCTGAAACCTTACATCTAAACTCTTTTCTATTCTTAAATTAAATTAACCGTGTCCTTTATCTGCAATTAAAAGCCAGAGCATCCTCGCGGAGTTTAGTTTTCGGTCTCCGCGGAGTCCAAAATTGTGCCCCGTAAGGCGAAACAAATATATAGAGTCTTGGCTTCTTTGCCGAGATCCTTCCTGTAAAGACGCCACGCGCCAGACTCGTATTTTTAAGTTCCAAAAATACTTTAAAGACCCTATCACCATTTTTGGGCGGTACCAACCTCGCCTGCAAGTCGGTGCACTTGCTGTATATAACGGACGAGGCACTGGAGAAGGCTTTCCATTTTGTGTTCAGACGTAAGACTGCAGTCGCTTCCGTAAAAGTCATAAACAAAAACATGCAATTCTAACATTCGAGGTTCCAGAAAAAAAGGCAAGGGATGTTACGTGCCGTTTTGTGACGCCGTCACAAAAGGAGCCCCGCCCAACATATGTCAGTGTGAGCCAATTAATGGGCTTTCTAAATAGGATGCCGAAATCGGTGCGAAGTGGAGGAGAAAATATACCAGATTAAACCCTGGGCTTCGACACAGTACCTAAGAACGCAACCAAGATGAACGCTAAGATCAGGAAAGATATATACTCGTAATAGACCCGGATCGCGGATTCTCAAACGATCAGCTTTTACTGACTTGATCAAGTTTACTGACTGAACCAGGCATGGTTACATTGTCCTCCCTTTTAGAAAAAAAATGGAGCTTACTTAATGTGTAATGGCAGAGATTAAAAGGTGGCATAAGTACGAAATAGCGCCCTTCATGTTTATTATTACTATTTACAAAAACAGATTATGGCGTTTTGGAATTGTGTTTAAAATTATTATATCTTAGGCCGGTATACATACCTATAGTTAACTGAAGTGCAGATTTTTTTTTAAATTTTGGTTTTCACTATAACAAAACCGTAAAGTTGTAACTAACATTACATTTTCTAATGCGATCGAAATGCGCATCGAAAAAGGCGCCCAGAACCAAGCACACGGGGCGGCTCGCGCCGCCCCTGGCAGCCTGCCGCCCCGGGCCATGGCCCTCTTGGCCATAGGGTAAATACGCCCCTGGCGGGGGCCATGGAATGGGGCCGTCTCTTCCAATCCATGAATTAGGGAAAGCGTTGTCTAGGTGCACCCTGACTGTTATCCTCCAGTGTGCGTGACAACCATCTTGTTGAAAGACGATACGCCTATCTTCACTGAAATGAGGTACATCAGCTAGTAATTCAGGTAGATCATTTTGTAGAAAATTAAGGTAGTTGTCTCCATTCAAATTATCGGGTAGGAAGTGTGGCCCAATCACTTGATCGCCAATAACTCTCGCCCATACATTGACGCTGTATCTTCTCTGGAAACCTCTAGCTCTTTTCACGTGTGGGTTTTCATTTATCGGCGACCAGTGGTGTAGGTTGTGTAAATTCAGTATCCCCTCTCGTGTAAATTTGGACTCGTCTGTCCAAAGAATGCTTCTTAAAAAGTCGCGGTCCTCTAAATCTGTGTGCAGCAATAAACGACAAAACCGGACATGATTTCCAAAGTCGTTATCTTCAAGACCTGCAGAGAAAGAAAGACCAATAAGAATCTGACAATGTTTGTGAAATGGAATGTGGGGTGATTAGGTAGGTACATACACGATAACGTGAAGGACACAGTGACGTTACGTTTCAAAGTCAATAACAGCAAAACAAACGCGAAAAGCTGAGGTATAGATAAATTAACGAGAGCATGGAATTGCATATGTAGTAGTATTGTATGTTTACAGGCATTCTATATTTGAATTTTCTATTTTCTCGTACTATCAGCATAAAAAGAGGTTTGTTATATATTGAAGAAGTAAATACCAAAATAATGTCAGTGTCAAATTGTGAATATTATTTACGTTGTGCATATATTTTTACGTCTGATTTTATTGTATTCTCACAATTATCAGAATAATTTTGTGTCAGCCCGTACGACTAAGTGTAAGTTACATAATTTTCAAAAAATATGGCAGTGAGTAATTTTGGTCCGATTGAGAGTCAAAGTAAGCAAATTATTTTTAACTGTTATAAGTATTTTGAACTTAACTGAAGAAAAATTTAAATTCCCCTTACACCGCTGCCCAGTTAGTTGAAAAAGCTACAGGTGTTTGTCTCTCTACTGTTTATAACATTGTGTCTGAGAGCAATAGTGAGAAATTCGCAACAACAAAGAAATTCACCTCCGAGAAATAAAAAGTTACGTACTTGCCCGTCATCAGCAGTAGACGATTTTGATCAGGAAGTCATCCGGAGAACTATATACAATTTTCATCTGTCCCATAAGCAATTTCCAACCTTAAAGGCACTCCACTCTGTGTTAAAATCCGATATAGATTACAAATTTGGCATTTCCACCTTACGAAAACAAATACAAAAATTAGGATTTAAATGGAAAAAGACCGAGGACAACCGAAAAATATTAATGGAAAGACACAACATACGACTGCTGAGAATAAATTCTCGGATTATCGGTCTGAAGATAGACCACTAGTTTATACTGATGAAACCTACATCCACACTTCACATGTGTCCGGAGAGGCTTGGACCGATGGAACAGAATTTGGTGTAAAAAAACAAATCAGTACAGGCCAGCGGTTAATAATAGTGCAAGCAGGAGGAAAAGATGGTTTTATTCCCAACGCTTTGTTAATGTTTAAGGCAAACCAAAAAACGGGAGATTACCATGACCAGATGAACTTTGTCAACTACGAAAAATGGTTAAAAGAAAAATTAATACCGAACCTTAAACCGAATAGCGTACTTATCGTAGATAATGCGTCCTATCACAACAAACTTTTGAATCGTGCTCCAACGTCAAATTCTCATAAACAAGAAATGATGGATTGGTTGACAGAACACAACATTTCGTATAGCCCGTTGATGTACAAAACCAGTTTGTATGATTTAATTAAACAAAATAAAGAGCGGTTTCGTGAGTACCACATAGATGCAATTTTAAAAGAACATGGCCACTCCGTTTTACGATTGCCACCGTATCACCCGACATTCAATCCGATCGAAAATATTTGGTCCATGGTAAAAGGATATGTAGCCAAAAGAAACGTTCATTAAACATGCAAGGCATTATGAGTTTAGCAACTGAACGAATTAATACTATTACTGCTGAGGACTGGGAAAATATTTGTCGCCATGTCGAAAGTGAAGAAAATAAATATCGACGTCAGGAAGGGGAAATGGATCGAATTTCAAACAATCTTATTATCAATACTTGTGACAGCTCAGATGAAGAACATGATAGCGACTAAAAGCAAAAAACAGAGGACTACTACTTATTCCATTTCTTAAGGGTATGTAATTTTATTAAATTAAGAGAAAATTATTCTCCTTTTGTTGCAAACGGTACAACCACTACAAATGCAATTCCATGATCTCGATAATTCATCTATACGATTCAGTTCTCTAGTCAATTGGTATGGATTAAAAGTAATTCAATCGTTTAATACCTTGGACTGGAGTGTAGTGAAATGCGTGCATGTTGTTTTGGCGAAGAACTTTCCACACCTTCCAGATTGAAATTTCCAGTTGTCCAGCTACATCTCTGATGCTCTTATTCGGGTCTTCTTCCATTATGGCTAAGAGCCTTTCATCAACTGCAACATTGTGTCGAACCACAATTCCTCTCGGTTCATTGACGTTCCAATTGCCAGTTTCCCTTATGCGTCGGTAAGTGTTTTGAAACGTATTGCGGGTTGGTAAGCGTCTATTAGGGAATTGTTCCTGGTAGATTCTTTGCGCTGCTTGTGCTACACCATCAGCTTTACCGTACGCCATCAAAATGTCCGCATACTCTTCATTCGTAGAGGCACCTATTTTTGAACGATCAAAACTCAACAAAACAGAGATTAACAAAAACAACAGAAAACTAACAAAAAAACAACAGTACAAAGATCGCAAATGCTTCAACCATAAGAGACAGTCAAATCACGGCTAAAGCCACCACCCCCCAGGTTCGTCTTTGCTGGGTTCATGGGTTAAACGTCGAGTAAAAGAGAAAGACAACTGCACTTATTGTGCTGTGTAAGAGAGAGATAGCAGTCTTTACCTGCTTCGCACGTGTTGTTTTCAAGATTTTTTCTTATCTTATCATGCCTAATCGCTCGCGCTCAAGTTTGTGAAAGTTGACCTTGACCTTGAAGTCCAAATTTACGAAAGATAAGTTTTTAATCTTTACAACCTGTAGACCAACCTGTGTGTGGAAAGAAAATGGGGACTTCAAAGCTGGCAGCAAAAAGGAACAGTATCAATGTTTGAATCTCAATAACTTGACCGTTGCGTTCGTTAATAAATCGTGAAAAAAATGAAGTTTATGAAAGGTTTTATTGATATAATTGTACATCGTTAGAAAGAACACAAAACACAGTTTTTTTAAAACAGTTTCAAGACCGCTGTCTCTGTAAATTTTTTTTCATTGCAAATCAAAGTTGACATTTGACTAAATTTTTACACGTTGTAAAACATTTGAGGGCCAATAAAAAACAAAATTAGACGTTACGTGTCAGTAAGTTTGACTTATTCGAGCTGTGCAACGTTACAGATCACGATGCAGTAAAAATTGCATCTCTCTACCAGTTACTTTTTAAAAAAATGAAGTTTAACTATATCGGCCCTGAAGATTTTTCATAAAATACAAGAAAAACGAAAAAAAAATTATACGTGGGCCCAAGAATTTTTAAGAGGGCGTAAGGTGATAGAAAATGACCCCAGCAATCCGCCATTTTTTTTTGGCAAACGATGGAGCAAACACCCTGTATATCCGGAATAAATGACAAAATTGTTATAACGACAGTCCCATTTCCAAGAGGTAATTCAATTTACTTATATAAATATTCTAATAAGTAGTTTCAAAATCCCGAAACCCCCGTCAAATGAAAAATGCATTACAAAAACATGTAAAAAAAAGAAAAAAAAATTGTCTGATTTTAGTAAAAGTCGGGCACTCAGCTGCTAGTTGTTTATGGAGCTAGGAAAACATATAACTGATCACGTCTCAGATTTCATCCTGTATATGTTAGGATTTCCTTCTCTTAAGGTTTTTTTTAAAAAGGTCCGTAGTCCGTTTGTTAAAAAACGATTTAACGACTTACTTTCTAATTACCCAGTGTATTTTATCTAAAATACACATTAATAAAACAAGACTCGTTAAAATGTATAATTTAATCTCAATATAATTCTAGTCACATTTAAATTTTTGTCATTTTATACCTTTAGTGGGCAAAATATTTGCTGTACAGTCGCCATCAGATATATCGGAGCGGCCAAGGTGGTCACAAATATCTGAACATCGCCTCTATTGTCAAGGAGATAAAGTGTATGTTCAGATATTTTTGGGTACCTTAGTTGCTCCGATATATTTGATGGCGACTGTACAAAAAAATAATAATTACTTAACTTAAACTACACATGACAAACTAAATTCAAATATTTCAAAAAAATGGCTCCTTTAAATGTGGCACATAACTTGGCACAATATTGAAATAGGTAGATTAATATTGCTTTTCAATTTAAATATTATTTGACGCCTATATTAGTATGGACCTGGACGAAAGAAGTAAAAATCACACACACACACACACAGTAGAGGAGATCACTGGTGGTGTACACTGACGTAATATTTTTTACGTCACACCTGGCCATAATGTGAGTTTTACCGCAAGCTATGCGTACGGTAAAACGCGTATTATGGCCAGGTGGAGACGTAAAATTGTGTACTCACCACGGGCAGTAAAAAAGAAAGCCCTCTATCGCATATTTACAACCCTCGCCTGTGGCTCGGGTCACAAATACCTGCGATTTCGGGCTTTCTTTCCTTTACAGTCCTTGGTAAGTAATGTACTATTTATCTACATCCATATCGTACATATTCTATAATATGTACAGAAACGATAAGCTAATGGCCTATATTAAGAAACCTGTATCTGTGGTGCATTGTAAAGTTTACTTTACGGTATCGATGACCGATACTTTAATTACATTAAAATTTCAAACATTGTATGAAAATTCATAACAGTTGCTCATGCACGTCCTCCTCCCCGACCGCCGGCACAATCGAGATGGCCATGGCGGTGCAATGGCGGTCATTCTAATGGTTTCCTAAAACTTTATCGAGGATCTATAAAATGTCTATAGATAAAGCAGTGTATGTAACTGTACATAATTAGGCATTAAAACACTCGTGTGATATTATTATGAAACGAACGAAGCGAGTCCACACTCGTACTCGTATTTTAATGCCCATCATTATGTAGCAGTTACAAAATAAACTACTTATAAAAAATAGTGTAACAATACTAACATTGACGCTGCTTTAATGTCATAATAACCAGTGGCGTAACTACGCTAAGTGGGGCCCGTGGCAAATTCATAGTATGGGTCCCTTTTACAGAAAATGTTAGAATCCTCCTTTAGTCTTGTCCCCTCCGGCCGGGGGCCCCCTTAGGCCAAGGGCCCGTGGCATTTTGCCAGCTCTGCCACCATATAGTTACGCCACTGATAATAACGGTAAATCTTTGTTATACAGAGCAATGACGCGTAGTTCAGAGCAATGACGGGTAGGGTGAAAAACAAACCTGAACTGACTCAACTTGGAGTCAGTTTGGGTTGCAGAGGGCGGTTCCACAACACTTCGGGGCTCAAATACCGCGAGTCATCCGGTTGCATCTCGGACACTGTAACTACGCGTAATTGCTTTAACTATTGATACAACTTGTTTTATAACGTTACACAATATCAGTGTATCACCACCAGGACAGGTCTTTGCCCAACAACGGGAGACAATAGGCTAAGAAGAAGCGTAAATGCTTTAGAAGGACGTACAGTTTAAAATAGTGGGTTTACTCTGTTGATACATGTTTTGAAAAGGTTTTACGGCTTGCAAGGGACCGTCAGATCCAACAACCAGAACAGTCCAACCAACCATTTTTTCGTTCGTGGACATACGAATATTGAACAAAATAATCCACGGTAGGAACTTGACCACGTCCATGAAAGCGACGTAGTGCGTGGGGTCGCAGCGGTAGTACATAATAATATAAAGCCTGGCCAGACATATATGATCATGCGCCATGTTGCGGAATTTCATTGGAACTAATTTCTTACACTGGCAATAATTTTAAGCACAGAATAATATGCATGTGTGAGTGCATGTGATGGGCTGTCACTGTCATTGAGGCGTTTCACTTAAATAATAATAAAATGTTGAATATTGAATAATAAACGACAGAAAATTCCCAAAATTATCCATAGTCAAGAGCGAAACATTGTAGATAGTGTATATAATAAACTGCTGTAACTAATACGCTCGGGAAATAAAACTTTTACGCTGTGAAACATTTTCAAATTAACATCAAAGCTGATAGGTAAACAAAATAAGATGTCACCATACCATAGAGAACTGAACTGTTGCCATATAAATGAGAATAATAGCGCCCTCTTGACAATAATCATGTATTTCTGGTCAGGCTTTAATAGTATTTCATACAGAAGGTCGTCTTCCCTACACAATTAGCGTTTGACAGAACGGTGACACGTGACGCCTCCATACAATTTTACCTTTCAACGTTGTAGGGTTGACAAGTACGCAATTCGTATTATTGCTGGACCTCCCCAATCTGCCTCAATCTACCTAATCGATCAGTAATTTGAATACAAAACTAGATAAATGTCCCATTTATTACGTTATTTGCCCAGTAACATTATTATTTTAGTACAAAACTACTACTATAAACTACTTAAATATTTTATCTGTGTTCATGCCGCAAATAAACTATGGATGGTATAGGAAGGATGGAACTCTCTTATAGGAAAACGGTCGAAAAAGTGTCCAGCGGTAAGCACTAAACAATAGTTCCAAATATCTCCGGGTGGCGCTAGGTATAGTTCAGCACTTGTAATGAATTACCGACATTTAATACTTATATGACTTTCTAAATAAAATTAATATTCAGAGTGTTTTTCATCTCCGCAAATAATTATTTCGGATTTTTTTTTTTAATTTCAAAATTAATTTAATCAAATTTAATATCATTGTGGCGCCATCAGTTTATCGCCTTTTGACGGACACTTTTGTAATATAGAGATTTATATCCTTCTTGTACCATCCATAAAATAAACGAAAGGGATTTTGACAACCCCGTAAACGTATCCGAGTCGCACTAAGGCCGTAGCTGTCACTTCGTGGAGATGGACACCCTTTGCGGTAGGTAAGTACCTTCTTGTTCCGTCATCATGCGACAAGGATAATCGCGTATGAATTCTCCGCTAGAGGCGCTAGTGTAGACGGAGGTCTTCGAAATGTCAAATGCCATAGTAATTAAGTGGGATTCGCGGAATTATCTCTAATTTGATAATGCTGTAAATAGTTTGCCATACCAGGATATTCATTATGGCAAATATGAGTTACGAGTAATTGAATGTGAATGCTTTAAAAGCGGAACTAAGAAAATGCTCAAATAAAACGGAACTGCGCAACACTACGGCGTGGTCAATATTTTTACAATACAGTTTATTGTATTATCATTTAAACGTAAATTTAGTTTTCACGAACGCAATAACAATTTTTTACAGCTGTATTTCAGTACCTCCGTCTAAAGTGGCGCCAACTGGTGAGTTAAAAAGCGGTAGCCCTCAACGCTCATATTCTGCTAGTTTTACTGAATCCACGACAGAAACTTAGTCAAATCCATGAAAACGACGTAGTGCGTCGGGACTGTGTTTTCATTATGTTGCGCGCCAACAAAGAGGGAGATTGTTACAATTCTATTCATCGCTAATATTCTGCTGGATCCACGGCAGAAACTTCGCCAAGTCCGTGAAAACGACGTAGTGTGTTGGGTCACAGCGGTACTCGTTATGCCTCGCGACTGACAAGGACACGAGTCCGCGAAGGAACCAGGAGTTGCGCATGAGGAACACCATGCCGCCGCCGCTGTCTCCG
This sequence comes from Pammene aurita, assembly GCA_947086415.1. Taxonomy (NCBI): domain Eukaryota; kingdom Metazoa; phylum Arthropoda; class Insecta; order Lepidoptera; family Tortricidae; genus Pammene; species Pammene aurita. The sequence continues at coordinate 5,730,477 of OX352307.1, forward strand.
TTGCATACTGAGCTGCCTGCAATTTTAAATATTTGCTTTTTAGGGCCATAGCCGGAGTTGGATTAAATGGCATTGGTAATTTACAGGTAGGGCTTTATAGTCAATGGTATTTAAAGGTAGGTAGGTTCTTCAGGATTGTCTTTTAACATGGGAACCATATGTTGGAATAATGTACCTACCTTTATAGTGACAACACTGATGTTCATTCCTATTTTAAAATATCTCTATGATTTTTATTAGCTCGCCACAAGCTGCCCCCCCATTATATTATTATTATTATGTGCATTATATTAAACATGGAGGATGTGGATTAGAGAGGAGAGATGCCTTATAGTCAATTGTACAAAGTGTGTAGGTACTTTAGATTAATGAATGTGAGTGTTAAGTTGAAGTGTAGTACTTATGATTTGTGCAGTTTTAAACGGTTATTGTAAAAGTAGCAATGTGTTTATTGCGTTGGGCACCTAGTTAATTTTGCGTTAGGGAGGTACATCTAACCACAATGATCTAGAGGTTAAATTAGCACTTAATTGATTAAGATATTAAAAAGATAAGTTGGATTATTTAAGAATTATCATTAGTAAATCGATGCTAAAGTGTCTTAAGAATTATGGTTACTATTATTAGTGGAATATTTTTGTAACATTTTAGTATTAACATACAAATCTGACATACTTTTCCTAGTGCCTGTTCTTTTATCGATGGTTCCTGCAAGTAACGGGTATGTTTAAACGAATATACTTAATTTTTTTAAATTAATAAAACATTACGAAGCAAGCAAGAGGTCCCGGATTCGAATTTTGGTAAGGGCATTTATTTGTGTGTTTATCACAGATTTTTATACCTGAGTTATGGATGTTTTCTATGTATTTAAGTATTTATCTATATCTATCTATTACATATATCGTCGCCTAGTACCCACAACACAAGCCTTATTGAACTTACTGTGTGACTAGGTCAGTTTGTGTAAGATTGTCCTATAGTATTTATTTATTTACGAGGCCGCTGAACACATTTATTAGTGTTCAGTGCGAGTTCATACATTTTCTATTTGTGTTTAGTTACAAATGTTTGCTTGTTGGCCACCGTCGTGGTATAAAAAAAGGAACTCGCACTAAACACTAATCAATGTATAAATGGGCCTATAGGTGAAATTAATTTACCTACAGCGTTGGCAATCAATTAGTGTGAAGAAAATAAATAGATAAAAAGCCATGGGGAAGGCAACTGTCAAAGGATTTGCCAGGAGGAGCCAGCATAGGTTGTAGGTACCGGTAACTAGTTTTGATTTATGGGATTTGGCTTAAAGGGCTAGAATCCACGCCAAAACATCCCAAAAAAAAGAATTTGATTTTATTGGTAAGGTAAGGTAAGAAGTGGCCTACAACCTATGCTGGCGCCATCTGTGACTTTCGATCGGCAAACCCCGTAGACTTGTTTTACAGATGGCAGCACTATCCCCCTCGCTAGCACTAGATAGTCCCGTTTCAACCGACTTCAAGATTTCGAAGGAGTAGGTTCTCAATTCGTCGGGATCTTTGTTTTTGCAATTTTTTTATGTGTGCACCGATTATTCGAAGATGGCTGGACCGATTTGGAAAATTATTTTTTGTTCGAAAGGGTATAACTTCACAGTTGGTCCCATTTTCACCAGGTTAGGATCTGATGCTGGGATCCTGGAGAAATCGAGGGAACTCTTCAAATATTATACGCACACTTTAGTGATTTCAGTATTTTTTACAGTAGCTAGGGCATTTGCTTTGGAAAAGTGGAGTAGGCTAAGTGAAGTCGGTTTTTTTTTGTTTAAAATTATTACCTACTTGAGAATTTTCGACGGGTTCCACCGTGATGGTTGTTTATGTCTTGTGGTGAGTCGCGATAGTATAATGACGACCATTAATATAAAACATACCGTCTTTGTAACCCGCGCAGTAGGTGTAGTCCGATGTGAAGCGCGCAAAGAACTCGCTGTAGGAGCGGATGCAGGTCTCCTGGTCTACCACGGGCATCTCCACGAGGGTCAGTTCTTCGGTAGCCACGCCCTTGTCGTCGAAACCCCAGCCCACTACCTGAGGAATATAGTATTCTTTATTAAATACCTGGCGTCGTGTTTTTGGCGCTCTGACAGAATGGGTGAAAATATCTGTTAGATAAATACAAATGCTTTTACAAGGCGGGTTCCACTATGTCTCCATTGTAGGTACCTACCCGTTTTTCCGATGCAATCACCGCATACGAGGGAGGTTAAGACACCGCTTATCACCTTTTGGGTGCGTTCGAGAATAGTTTATCATTTCAGCCAGTGATTATGACATGCGTATGGTATTTTTATTTATTTATTTCAATCACAAGAACGGTTTACACCAATTACATTTGCTACAGCTAAATATTTACAAAGTATCTTATTCTAGTCATAAATTTAGTCTGTCATAATTCACATTCACTCTCACAATTGGAGAGGTATCTGGATGCTAGTATAGGCCAGCGATCATGAAACATGTCTACTTGTACGTAAGAGTACATTCAGGGAGTTGAGCATGTCACACAGCGGTGAGTGACGACGTGCAGCGGTCGCAATGTCTCAATCACTGTACGGATATATGAAGCATGTTGAAAATTGAAAACCCTATTTTTTTAGCGAATCGAGAATCTTCTGTAGGTACTTGAACTATTTCTGATTCTGTGGCCTTACGTTCGATAAACGTTCATCTGTACTGAAAGTAGGTAAACTTTAGCAGAAGATCGGATCGTACCCCGGAAAGAAATACCTATTCCGACGCTTACTTTCCCAAATGCATCCTGGGGGCTTAGCCAAGATGACAATCGTAGAAAACGAAACACTATCGATATCTCTATCACTCTTCGCGGATCGCGTTTTCATTCGTTTTCTACAAACGATTGTCATCTTGGCTGAGCCCCCTGAGGACGCCGTAAAATACCTAGAACTATCGGATTGTTACACAGATTTCCTGAGAGAAAAAGCCCTCTCAAGCACACGCTTCAGAACTTCAGAGTTCGCGGAAAATGATTTAGTTATATGTGTTATGCACCATTGCGCCAAACGAGTCACTATTACTTGTTAAATTACAATGTAGGCCAGTAACTAGGCTTCAATGTTTGTCCCTCGCAATCATTGCGTAACAGTAAACAGTAAACAGACAGCGGCAAACAAGAGCAGCGATCAATTAGCGGTAAATTAATTACTGCGTTCGGTCTATTTTACAAATTCATTAATTTAGAAAATGCGTAGGTAGGTATGTGGTATGAGACAAAAGTGGGAATGGTTGCCATCCTCGAATTGTAATGGTGTTCACATACCTACCTACAATGTTTATGAAATAGATATTAAACCAGAAGTCTGCCGGTTGACGGGAAGCAGCAGTCATACACATAAACATAAAAATAGACACTTACCGAGCCTTTATTTCCTTTGACATTCGTCAGATTCACTTTGCTGTGCCGTCAGACTAGCTAGAAGCACAAGGGTTGATCAAAGTCACTGAATGGGACTTTCTTCTTGAATAAGTTGTCATAACGTGAACAAGAATCACTCATCGATCCTTTCTTCCCTATGACATTCGTGAAGTCTACTTCGAACGAAGTCGCTGCAAGTGACTCGTTTCCTGAATAAGTTGTCATAATATGAACTAGAATGACTCACCGATCCTTTTTTCCCTATGACATTTGTGAAGTCTACTTCAAACGAAGTCGCTGTAAGTGACTCGTTTCCTGAATCAGTTGTCATAATATGAGCTAGAATGACTCACCGATCCTTTCTTCCCTATAACATTTGTCAGATCTACTTCGTTGTCGGGCCACAGACACGCGGGACGAACGAAGTCACTGTAGGTCACTCGCTCTCTTGTCTTGAGAACACTGACATCACGGCTGTAGGACGACGCATTGTATTGAGGGTGTACTCGAATCTCAGAGATCTGGAATCACAAAAAATATGTGAATGTTAGTAAATGGCCTAGTGATTGACAGGGTAATAGCCAATAGTTACCTACTTGCTGTAACCATTACCTATTGCTAATCACTTGAGTTTAAAGATGACATGCACTGGGACAGTAACGAGCACTCGGATGTCTACCTTATAAGAATAAGAATAAGAATAAGAATAATTTATTTCAATATAGTTTACAACCATAGGACATCATACAATGAAGGTTTCTTAATTTTATGTTTAACAGAGACAAGGTACAGTGGTATCCACACTAGGCAAAGCCTGTATCGTGGTTACCAATAAACATGAAAATATTACAGGTTTATTATAGAGTCAAAGTAACTATATCTAGGTAAGTAAACAACTAACTACTAAACAACTAAGTTGAACTAGAAAGGTGTAAAGAGTGTGTGTGTGTGTGTGTGTGTGTGTGTGTGTTCTGAGTTGTAAGTGCGCATGTAACATAAATAGAACTAAGATAGAAATTCTGGGTGTCTATTAACTTATAACTTTCAGAACTTCTTCACAATCTTCGTAACTCCGGGAGAACAGAAGACTTTGAACGCGCATTTTAGCCTCAGAAAGCCGTGAATCTCTTATATTACATACTCTGAGTAATCTGTTGTAAACATGTGGAAACAAGAACGATTTAAAACGTTTAGCGAAGGCGGAATTAACTTGAGGTTTTGGAACATTAAATATTCTTTTCTGTAGCATACTTGGCAGAAAGAATGGTACGTTTGTGCATGAACAAGGCGATACGTAAGATGAACAATTTCCTCACTGACAAGACTTGAGCTTCGTTATATAAATCATGAGTAGGGTAGCGTTTAGGTCTCCGCAAGGAAACCTTTAGGACCGCCCTTTGAGCTCTCTCCAACGTTATTAAAGTGGACTTGCCACAACCACCCCACGCAAGAATGCAATAATCTAATATAGATTGACATAATGCAAGATAAACCAGTTTAAGCGTTTGTCCGTCAGTAGCCTCTCTCAGTAGTTTCATAGTATAAATGAGTTTTCTAACTCTGCTCGCAGTTATCGCAATGTGTTTTTTAAAACTAAGTTTTTCATCTAATTCAACCCCTAAATACTTTAAAGAACTAGCTTTAGTAATGCTATCACAGGGGCATGAAATAGACTGTAGAGCAGCACAGTGTGTGGCATGTATTTTAATATAGTCCATTGACGTAGGAGGGCGTGACGATGCAGATTTGTGGAAGCAGAGAAATTTTGTTTTCTCCATGTTCAAAGTCAGAAGATTTTGATCAAGCCACTGAAGTAGTTTTTGGAGACCTTGTGTAGCCACGTTATTTACTTGTTCCCAGGATGGCCCATGAAAGATGATTGCTGTGTCATCAGCGTAACAAAAAACTTCAGTGTTCGGAAGATCTAGAGATAAGATATCATTAATATATGCAATAAACAGCGTTGGGCCTAAAATGCTGCCCTGAGGAACCCCAAAAGATACAGCCAACTGGTCACTGACCACGTTACCGATCTTGACACGCTGGTATCTTTCAGTTAAGTAACTAGAGAACCAGTTCAAAGCAATTCCGCGTATACCTAGATTCTCCAGTTTTTTAAGAAGGATAGGAGTTGAAACTGTGTCAAAAGCCTTGGCGAGGTCTAAAAACAGGCCCATGCAGCAAGTGCCTTCGTCTAGGTGTTTGACAACATTGTCTACCAAAAGAGTTATAGCCTGTTCAGTGCACTTGCCCTTCCTAAAGCCAGATTGACGGTCAGAGAGAACCTGATGCTTTTCTAAGAAGCAAACTAGCCTTTTACTGACGACACGTTCGAGGAGCTTAGAGTAGGCTCCTAGAAGAGATATAGGGCGGTAGTTACTAGGGGAATCAGTTTTCCCAGCTTTGTGGATTGGGATAATTGCTGCAGTTTTCCAATCTTTTGGGAATGAGCCTACAGAAAAACTCAGGTTGAAAATAGCCGCTAGTGGTTCCGATATAATATTGCCTACACTCTTTAGGAGTCTGTTACTTATGCCATCATTACCGGGGGAACTGTTGACATCAAGCCTGCTAATAAGCCCTGCCACTTCCTCGGCATCAGTTGGCGCGAGGAAAAACGAAGTTGCAATACCATTACAATTGTTTTGTGACTTAAGGGCCAGCGAATGTTCACATTCATTTAACTTTAACAGAATAGAGCTAGCCAGATTTGAGCCCACTGAGGAAAAGAAAGCGTTGCAGCTATCAATCGATTCCTTAGCTGATGGTTTAGTTTTTAACAAGTTATCAGCTGATGATATATGAGGAGGCTTGTGGGTAATCCGTTTTATCGAGTTCCAAAGTTTTTTCGGTGAATCCTTATTTTGTTCCAGCTCTTTCCTATCATATTCTGATTTAATATTTCTTAATAGATTAATATAAAAATTCCTATACCGAGAGTATATAAGTTTCTTAGTTATATTATTGGGGTCTTTTCGTAATTCCTGATGTAATTTATCCCTATGTCTGGAGCATCTAAGTAGTCCCGGAGTCATCCAAGGTTGCAAAGTGAGATCAGAGCGTTTGATTTTTACTAATTTAGTGTTATTTGCCAGAGCAGTTTGGATTATACTGGAGAAAGTCTCCACGGCATGATCAACGTCAGAGCTATATGTGACCCTCGACCAGTCAACGGCCTTCAACTCATCCCTCAGTGAGGAAAAGTCGATCTTTGTTTTAGTACGGGCCTGTTTAAAGGATTTGCGAGAGTGGAGATTAATACCGGCCATAGTAATATCATGGTCTGTTAGGTCAGTGGAGCATATAACTGATTTAGAAGAGCAATTGTTCGATACAAATATATGATCGAGGCAGGATTTAATGTGAGTTACAGAGTTGATACATGATTTAAGACCGTATTCTGACAGGACGCAAAGATAGTCTGAAGCGTGAGCGCTATTTCCCCCAGCATCTAAAATATCTATGTTTAAATCTCCAGTAAGAATAAGACAAGCGTCAGAGGGGATGCCTTTAAGAACAGAATCTAGTGAGGAAATGAACGCATTGGGTATGAGGAAACTAGGCGGCCGGTAAATTGCAACCAATTTGAAGTAATTTGGTACATCAACGAGAACACCATTGGAGTCAGCGATATTAAGTTCTGAAAAATTAGGAGTCCATTTATTATTTACATATGCGATAACTCCTCCGGAGCGGTTGATATATTTTTTTGAGTGAAAAGATATGTAACCCTGTAATTGATTAATGATGGAGTTCTCATTTATCCAGCATTCTGTGAATACAATAACATCAAATTCAATTCCTAACCTTTCTCGTAGGACAAGAAAATTATCAAAATTTTTATTAACGCTTCTAATATTTACGTTAAGAATTTTAATTGGGTATTTGGACATTATATTAATACAGCTTTCAGGCTGAGATATAGTGTGGCATTTAACATTATAGGATTCATCAATGTCCTGTAAAAGATTTAGGGGAACCATGGATATATATTTGGGAAATACGATTTGTTACAAAGAGGACTGGTCGTAGCCACACTACAAAGAAGTGTAATCATGAGTGTCAAAGTATAAATTGATACAATTGGGCGTCAATTTAAAACATCTAAATGACTCGTTCCCTTGCGCGTTAACAAACGTCTTGACGAAATGTCCAAAGCCACGTTCAAAACAAAAGGTTCGCTGTCGTCTGAAGGGTGTTGGGTTGACAACTCTAGTGGGTTACGCAGTGAACTTCTATTATCACCTACTCGTAGCTACAAGTCAAAAAGGCTTACAAGTTTTATCTGAACTCCTTCGACCGACGTCCTAAGATTGTGCTCCTCCAGATAAACAGGGGTGTATTTCGGATAAGAAGTGACGCAGTATAAAAAGATAGTGCTAGGTCAAAGACGACCCGCAGTCACTGATGGATGGACAGAGGACCACTCACTATCATCATCATCATTTCAGCCGAAAGACGTCCACTGCTGGACAAAAGCCTAAGGATCTCCACAATTAACGGTCATTCGCCGCCTGTCGCAGATAGCTTAAAATTACTGTTGTTTTTGTGTAACTAGATCTAAGTTAATCATTTTCTCAATTTATACCAATTTGTTTATTTTTGTAATTTAATAACGTGTATAAAATCGTGTCTACATGTCTAGTTCTTAAGTAATGATTTATGTCTTAATTTTATTGATATTATGTCATAATACCCAAAATGTCTAAATTATAAGAATTTTGTACTAATTTATGAAGAAATGTCCCATATAAATATCAATTTGAACCCTTCTACAAAACATGTAATACTGTAAGCTTATTCGTGAATAAATATCTAACTTACACGGCACATACCAGCCACTAGTACGAGCACGCTAGAAAACCTATAAAATAGTTCAGCACTCGTACTCGTCGCTCACTTCTACAACAACTCCCAGCGGGGAAACACCTGCAACTACACTAGTTAGTCTTGGGCCTTCCCACGCTGTGCGTCTTCCGGAACGCGGTCGCCACTCAAGAACCTTTCTGCCCCATCGGCCATCGGTTCTGCGAGCAATGTGGCCCACCCACTGCCACTTAAGTCTGCCAACTCTCTGAGCTATGTCGACAATCGACTCACCAGCTTTATCTGAACTCCCTCGACGGACGTCCTCAGGTTGTGCTTCCCCAGATACACAGTGAGGGTATTTTGATTAACCACACGACTGGATCCCTTGCGCGTGACACAGTGAGCTGCGGTGATAACGTGGCTGCGGGTCACGAGGGTACCACCGCAGATGTATTTGTTGTCTACCGTCTGTAAAAAGAATACAATTAGCTCACCAAACGAAGACGCTTAACTGCCTGATAGGGGAAGTAATTCGTGTATAGCTGAATTTTGGTGTATAGCCAAATTTTGGTGTAGTTGTAGGCAAAGGTATCTTACACAACATATTAAAAGTACCGGTGGATGGGGGCGCCGCTAGCGGGGGGGGGGGGGGGGGGTGTAAAAGTCCCTTATTTTGGTTTTTCGTAAATGACTCGGTAACGGTAGCTCATACGAAAAAATGTTCTATTGCTCAATTCATCCACATCTAATTTTCTATAAAAAGATTCTTTGCAATTTTTTGCTAGGATCAATGTTAAAAAGACCTATCCAACGATACCCCACACATTAGGGTTGGAGTAAAAATAATATTTACCCCCCCACTCCATGTGTACGGGAGGTACCCGAAAAAATTATATTTTTTCACATTTTGTTTTAAAACTTTGCCGGCGTGAATAAAGTACATACTCATACGATTTTTTTTTCTAGTACTAACCATCACTGAGCAGGCTGCTCACCCTGCTACCTCACTTCCTACCCTTATAGTTTCGCCATGTCCGTCTGACCCCATCTGTCCGTCTAGACGTCTAATACTAAACATCACTGAGCAAAGCCGTGGACGGACAGACGGGGACAGACGGACATGCCGAAACTCCAAGGGTAGGACCCCTCCTCACCCTGCTCAGTGATGGCTAGTACTAGAGAAGTGAAATTTCGTATAAGTATGTGTTTTAATTACGCAGACAAAGTTTTAAAACAAAATGTGAAACAATATTTTTCTTTCGGGTACCTCCCGTACACATGGAGTGGGGGGGGTAAATATTTTTTTTACTGCAACCCTAATGTGTGGGATATCATTAGATAGGTCTTTTTAAAACAATAAGGGTATTATGAAACAATTTTTGGATACAACTAATACTTTTGTAAATATTAGCTCCGAAAGTTTAAAAAAGTGTTTATCGTATTTCCTCGATATCTCATTAAACATTGATCCTAGCAAAAAATTGCAATACACCACCCCCCCTCCCCTTCCCGCTAGCGGCACCCCCATCCACCGGTACTTTTAATATGTTGTGTAAGATACCTTTGCCTACAACTACACCAAAATTTGGCTATACACGAATTATTTCCTCTTAGTTTTCCTTCATTGGGTGGGCTAAATGGGTACTTACCCATTTAGCCCACCCAGGAAGTAGGTATCTGAGAAGTTATTGAATTGAAAACTAATTCTGCTCAGTCATAGTAGTACAAGAGGAAAAAGGCTGTCGCTTAACCTAGATAGATTTAGATTACACCCAGGGTTTATATCCCTGCTCATACTTAATTGAGTTAGGTTAGCGTGGCGCGGCGTCCATAGAATTAAAAGGTAAAAAAGGTTTGTCTATTTTTTAGAAAGTTGAACACTTATCGGATAGGTTAAAAAGAAAAGGAAAGCCGAATTAGCTCCTACTTCCTTCATATTACTTATGTTTGACCCACCGCCACAATTAGGTAATAGGGTCAGAATTGGTTAGTATTTTAGACACCTAGAATGTTCAGCTATACCTACAAATACGAAAGCTGATGACTATCTCAGCCTTGATGGTGCGCTCTTACGTACAAAAAAAAATTACCTGCGTTTGGTATAACGCGATTTGCCAGGGCCACTGCCCCTCCAGAGTTGGCCGGCCGTTCACCACCAACGGGTTGGGATTGTTGCGGACCACCTTGCCACATTCTGCCTGCAACGAAATTTCCACAATTACAACTCGGTAGGGTAGGTAGGTACAGTCACGAACCCGGATTGTTGAGCCACTTGCCATTGTTCGTAATTTACCCGTGTAATGAATGACCGATGTAACTGACAGTTGATAGCTAGTCGGTAACATCGGTCCAATAACCTAATTAACTCAAGACCCCGCATATTCGGGCGACCCCCGCTACCGCCCTCGAGGTAATTTCACTCTATAGTAAGACACTAACTATTGGAAGTGACAGTAAACTTAGTACGTCTCCATGGCAACCATTAATGTCTGACTCTCTAGAAAAAAAAACCGAAGTCACTTATTCATCGGAAGTTCAACATGTTCATTACGGTGTACCTCAGGGAAGCGTTTTAGGCCCTCTATTATTTATTATTTATATCAATGATTTACCACGAGCTATCGAGTATCCCATGGTTCTTTTTGCTGATGATAGCACTATAATGTTTCCTTGTAAAGACCCAGAAACATATGAAAATGATATATGCAAAACATTAGAAACAGTAATTAACTGGTTAGCAAACAACAATTTAAAAATTAATATGGAAAAAACTAAAATCATGACATTTAAACATAGACGAAATGATACCCGTAATTTAAATATATCATATAAGGGTAAAAAAATTGAGGAAACAGATGTGACAAAATTTTTAGGAATAGGCATAGATCATAAGTTAAATTGACAATATATGTAAGAAACTGAATCAATTTTCATACCTCCTACATAATCTAAGAAAAAATGTTGATGAACCGGTTATTTTAACGGCCTATCACGCTTATGTAACATCGACACTAAGGTATGGTATCATGTTCTGGGCAAACTCAGTTGATAGAGAAACTGCATTTAAAGCGCAAAAGAGATGCGTTAGATCTTTATGTGGAATTCAGCTACCAGCTTCGTGCGTACCACACTTTAAAAAGCTACGTATATTGACTCTGCCTTGTTTGTATATTTATGAATTAGTTATTTTTGTTAAAAGCAACCTGCACTTATTTAAAAGATTTAAGAGTATTCGTTTAAGAAATAAAATAGCTTCAATGTCTTCCGACACAGCATTATTAAAGAAAAGTATACTTGGTATGGCTCCAAAAATCTATAATAAAGTTCCGAAACAAATAAGAAGTATAGAAAATATTATAAGTTTCAAAAGAAAATTATTTGATTTTTCAGTGGATAATACATATTATACTGTTAAGGGTTTTTTGTCCGACTGCAATTAATATTAACATGTAGTTACAGATTTAAAGAAAAAACACTAAAATTTGTATGCCCTGTGGCCCGACATGGTGATGCTACTCTAATTCTGTAAGACCTGTACCTCTGTTTGTACTATATACCCATGTTGTACAAATAAACTATTTGACTTTGACTTTGACTTTGACTTTGACTTTGAATGTCTGACTCTCTCTAACGCCCCACGGAACAATCGCGCGTTCCCTGTCTGCGTTGCGTTTTCGCCTCCCACGCCCCTTCTTTTTGGCAGCTTAGGTTTCAAAGAAATAACACGCTAAGCGGAGTATAGAGATATCTTGTATATGCATCGGTCTCATAATCATAACACGGCTAAATTACGAACATGAACAATGGCAAGTGGCTCAACAATCCGGATTCGTGATCGTACCATTTCAATTTTTAATTTGGACCTATTACGTGTTTATTTTATTTACCTATAACATAAAAAATACAATGTTAAAGTCGACAAAGACACAAATACATTGTCTAAAATAAAAATGCCACTGTACATTTATGGGCCTTTTTGTAATATGTATCTGAATAATTCAAGCGTAGGTACGCAGTTAATGTATATTTCGACAACGAATTTAAATTCATCCACGGTATTATACATAAATGACACGAATGAAATATTTAAGTGACTCGATTTAATAACGTACGACATCAACTGAATTGTAATCTAAATATACATAGCTGTATTTATATTAAGAGAAAATGCGTAGCCTAAACTGTAATTTGAAACGTAGGTAAATATATTCTTTAAATGGCATAGAGCTTTCAATGACTTCCACACGGATGTGAGCGCAGAATTTAGGCAATGAAATTCGTTTATTAGTTAAAAAATAAAAAAAAATAATTTATATAGAAAATCTTTTTTTTTTACTTGTACTTCCTTCTACACTAACTTTCGTTATGACCTTGACTCAAAGGTATTATGCCTAAGTGGATTTTAATGTTGGTAAGCACAAGAGATGTTGCTTAAGTACCTACATTAGTCAGAAATACATACATTAGTATATAACAAAACGAAATAAATGAAATAGCTGTCACAAATATCCACAGCGCAGGTTTTGTCGTTGCCACACCCATTAAAAGTATCCACATATACAGGGTGGAAAGATAAGTCGGGCCCTGGAGGGAAATTACCTTAAAACCTTGAGATAGTTCAATTCGCTCAAAGGAAACATTCTTTTATTTTTCCTAAAAACTAAAACTGCATTCACAGTTTTTTTCTTAATTTTCACTTTTTTCCATAAACTTGGTTGGTATTTAGAAGTTTTTATCCTCGTTGGATTGGCAACAATTGTCATAAAAATTATTTATGGCAAAAATTGCAAAATAAATACTTTTTTTGAAAACTGTACTCTTTTCCAAAAAATTTTAAATGCAGTTATGTCCCTTTAAAGAAATTAAAGAATGTTTCCTTTTAGTGAATTGAGCTATCTCAACGTTTTAAGGTAGTTTTCCTCCAGGGCCCGATTTATCTTTCCACCCTGTATATAAATATATATATATATATATATATATATATATATATATATATATATATATATATATAATAATAATTCGTTACGTCTTCAATAGGGAAACATGAAATGGCGATGCTGCAATATATAAAACCTAGCGGCGTATTTAAAAAAAAACGGTTTCTAGTAGGATATGACGCCCAGGTTTCCTTAGTTCCTTGAAGCATGGGAGGGGTAGGGCTATACGATAATGCAGTGCTGCAAGCTTAAGTGCTTGGCCTTATCAGTGGCAGCAGTATCATATAATACGCCGCCAGGTCTTTTGCATTACCATTTCGTGTTCCCCCATTAAGGTGACGGGTATCGCGGTTGACGACTGCATTTTGCGTTTTTATAATCGCAGCTTCCGCTTCTGCCATCTAGTATACTTGAGATGAACTATGACAATTCAATGTTGACATGTTTAAATAGTCAAGCAATCGCGGTCTTTTACAGTAAGATGGCGCTTTGATAATGATTCCATTTTATGTGTACTTACTTAATTAAAGTTACTATTGTATGTAGGTAATCAATGACGAAATAATTAAAGTTACCTATAATATAAAACTACTTGACCAACGCACGCCATTACCTACAGTATCATAATCGCACAATTATAATGTTTTATTCTAAATATCCAAAATAAGCATTCATCATGGCGGTTATATTTCTATGTGTCAAGTACGTGTCAAGTCTTTCAAAATAAAAGTTCAAATAAAATGTACTTAACTGAAGATAATACTATTTGTAACTAATTTGTTTTATGTCCTCTTCTGCTCTGAAAAATCCAGGTTTTTAGTATCTATAACGAAATTAGAGATGGTCAAAAACGCTTTCAATGAGGACGGTAAAGTGCGTTGGGATAAGACCGCATCGGGAGAACATCGGATAATTCAATTACCTATCTGGAAAATTAGCCTTTAGTTGCAAATACAAACCACACATCCTCCAACACTATTGTGTACCTCTACCTAGTTGCATTTTGATATAATGGCGATGGCGCTTTTTTCAGGTACCTACACATTTTACTTAAATGTTTCTTCCGGTATGCTTAATAACAACGACTGTTGGTTAACTGAAAGGTTAAAAAAACCGGCCAAGTGCGTGTCGGACCACGCATAGGAGGGTTCCGTACCTTCAATGGAATAAGAACCAAACTAATACCAAAAGGTCGTATCTGATGCCTATGGAAGAAGTTTTTTGGAAATAACTCAAAAATGGCCAAACAATTTTCGTAGAAAGTATATGCTAAGGCGCATCTCCTCAAATTTTTTCATATTTTTTGGACTTACGGTTCAAAAGTTACAGGGGGGGCTACACAATTTTTCTGACTTTCGAAGCGATTATTTCAAAAAATATTCACTTAATCACAAAAAGATCAAACAAACCTCAATATTATTTTTAAAGACCTATCGATTGATGTGTCACATGTTGATATTTGGTAAAAAGATTTTTTGAAATTTAGTTACATGAATCGAGCGCCCCCCCATAAAATATATTTTTTTTCAAATTTCAAGTAGCGGCATACAGAAATACACCTTATGTGTAAATTTTATTCAGATACGTCGTATAGTTTCCGAGTAAAATGGCTGTGACATACGGACGGACAGACAGACAGACAGACATGACGAATCCATAAGGGTTCCGTTTTTTGCCATTTGGCTACGGAACCCTAAAAATCACTTATTCTTTATTTGACGATCTCCTAGCCCAGTCGGTGGTGACCCTGCCTACGAAGCAGGAGGTCCCGAGTTCGAATCCTGGTCAGGGCATTTATTTGTGTGTTGATCGCAGATATTTGTTACTCAGTTATGGATATTTTCTATGTATTTAAGTATTTATCCATATTTATCTATGATATATATCGTCGTCTAGTACCCATAACACAAGCCTTATTGAGCTTACTGTGGGCCTAGGTCGATTTGTGTAAGATTGTCGTATAATATTTATTTATTTATTTCTTATTTATAGTAAATGTATGGAAAATATTTAATTTGTAGCTTTTTAGTACATTACCGTAAGTTGACCCCTAATAGGAAACTATTAGAAACGATAGGAATGGAATCGATTGGCATAAAAAAGCAGCATGTGAAAAATAAAAATAAATAATTTTCATAAAGTATGGGAAAAGTTTTTCTCAATTTGTGGCTTTTCTAGCCGCAAATTATTTTTGATCCCATACAAGAATGGGATCGATTGGCATCAAAAAGAAGTTTACCAAATGTGACCTCTTTCTCGCATCCTGTATGTTTTTTCCAAAATCCGTAACGTTATTAATTTGAAATTGAGGGAAGGTCTTCTAAGTCCATTTTCGCGTTGCAGCGAGGGATCTGGTAGCTGCCCCCACTGACCCAAAAATAAATTGAACTTGTGTATTATTTCAAATTATCGAAGTTACAAGTAAAAGTAGTTAAGATAAAAGTAATTGCAATTACAAATTATATGTAATCGGGAATACTACTAACATGTAATCTCTATTACAAGCAATTTCAATTACTTAATATAATTGATTTTCTTGTAATTTAATTAGCAATTTAATACATTACAAAAGTAGGTACCATCTAATAAATTACGCCCAACACTGAATAAACATCAGGTTCAAGACGGTTGTATGGAGGATGTATGCTATCTGCTGCCGAAGTCACGTATACATGTGATCTTTATAGACAAAAAAGTTTCGTTCTATAAATTCAATTGTTTGTCACAAAAAATGGTTTGATTTGTTTTTGCGTGGCGTTTAAGACTGGATCTTATTAATTGTTGCTGTGAACATTTTTTAAATGTGTACCTAGTTGGTTACTAGGAACAGGTTTAGACACGAGTATGTTACGTCCAAAAGGGAGGTATGGGCACTCCGAATGTTATCTCGCTAACTGTGGTAAGGCACAGTTCAGCGAATGTTATCACGCTCAAATCTGGACCTGGCTCAGAGCTCGACTGGGGAAGTACCTCACAGAAAACCATAGCCAAAAAGCAAATAACTTAATTCAACCTAAAGTTTAAGATTAATTTTTTAACATGTTTTAATCATTTTCATTTAAAAATATACCATAAGTGTTCTTTGCTAAAAAAAATTACAAATATAAAAGCGTTTGTCGTCTCACATAAGAATTATAAATTGAAATTACACAAAATAATTAAAAACATGAAAAGTCAGCACGAGTAAGTTAATAACATATAATACCTGCTTTTGCCCGCGGCTTCGCTCGCGTTAAATTCGGGGTAACAATCCATACAAACTTCCACCCCCCATTTTAGGGAAGTGTGGGGTTAGAAAGAGACAAAAAGTAGCCTATGTCACTCTCCATCCCTTCAACTATCTCCATTTAAAAAATCACTTCAATTCGTCGCCCCGTTTTGCCGTGAAAGACGGACAAATAAACAAACACACACGTACACTTTCCCATTTATAATATTAGTATGGATTAGTTGTATCGTGTCGTGTATAGGGTCGTCACGGTTTTTTGGGTACATTTTTGGGTTAGTTTTGGTTAATTGCCATCTATTTCAAAAGTTTTACCATATCAAAATCCATTACAATATTAAAATACTAGCTTTTACCCGCGACTTCGTCTGCGCGAAATTAACATGAGCGATATGGAATTACATAATAAAACGCAAAATAAAAGTTACTAGTTAGTAAAATCTAAGAGCAAATATAAAACTAGTACGTATGCTATTTCAAGTCAACAGGGAGCAACAATTCCATATAAACTTCCATTCCGTTTTCACCCCCTTATACATACCAAATTTCATCTAAATTAGTTGAGCGGTTTAAGCGTGAAGAGTTAACAGACAGACACACTATAATATTAGTATGGATACGTCCATATAATATATCTCTTCAAGTAGGCTGGGGAAAAAAAAAGAATTATAGCCAAAAGAGTTTTTAAAATTTTTTTAAATTTTGAAACATCTTGCTTCAAAGGTTTGAAACATCTTGTCTTTCCACTCTCAATATTTTTAACTCACTCGTTTTTGAAAAGTTTGAGAAAATGCTGAAAGGTTGACATGAACATAATACAGGCGGTTTATAATTATATCTATTATTTGAAACCGTGCATAGGGTGGTTATGCTAGTTTCCCGTCCGGGTTGCCGTCCACCTGATTAAACTGTTACAAATTTATTGGACTAAGAGCTGGCCACGTCAGATATGACACAATAATGAGAGCAATGAAACCTGACTATTGTGTCATATCTGACGTGGCCAGCTCTCCGTCTACATGGAAAAAACTTTTTGAGGTCAAATTGGCCATTGATAATAATTATTTATTCTTTAATTGATATATTAATTATAAGCTTTAATTTGAAAAACTTGAATATCAAATATATCAATAAGTATGGACGGAAAACTGACACATACTCCACTTTTACAAAAAATGTTTTAGTATAAAAAACCTTTCGAGTATGATTTATTTTCGTATAATATTAATCTAAACAAGATCATATAAGCTCTAGAACGGGCACTTCAAAATTTATTATTGCATTACAAAGCTGGCAAAATCGATAAGTGGAAGAAAACTAGCACCTAAAAACTTACTAAGAGTAAATTTTATTGAATAGTCCAATCTTAAGTAGAAGGAGTAGATTTTGAAATTTTAAACACGACAAACAGCTTAGGTACACTTCACACTGATTTGAAACAAGGATTAATATTTCGAGAAATTTTTACAAAGGTAAAGCATAAAAGTTAGCCCTGAAAGCTGACCAACTAGTTCAAAAATGGTCCGATCTTACCCCATCGTACCTTACGAGTACTTATTGGTTTTTTCATTTTAGGGATTGTGAGAAATTATATTGGTATATATACTTATACGATTAAATTAATTCCATATCTACTTACCTACCTAATAATAACATTAATAATTCACTATATCTTTTAAATCGTACGAAAACGAACATACAATAAGCCATATAAACCTAATGGCGCGACCAGACATCGCAGAGTACCGGGACAGCCGAGCCGATTGTTTCTTTCTTATTCCATAGTAAAGAGAGAGATATCACGATGATGTGGACAAATCATTGACAAATACACGAATGTGTTTCAACTTCAAGCGCATTTGATTCTATTCAATGAATCCGTCATTCATATCATAATATAGATCTAGCTTGCAACAGCGCAAAGCAAGAAGCGAAATGAGCAAATGAAAGTAAGCTGGCAACGTCGCCTCGGATGGAAACTGCTCGAACAAACGCGCTCTTGTAATACAAATTATGGTAAAAACATGGACGAAGCCGTCTATGGTAAAAAGTACCCATACCCACTGTAAAAATTGAATAATGAATTAGTCTCTTTTATAAGTTGGTAGTTTAAATATATTGGGTAAAAAAGTCAAAATAAAAAGATTAAACTAACTAGTAACTTGACTATAGTATGATTTGACTTTTTTTTGTCCAAAAATACCTATAAATCGCTTGGGATCAGGATTGAAAATATAAATGAGAAATGAGATAAAAAAATAAACAAAAAAGTTAACATCAGCCTAGATTTGAACTCGGACATATCTACTTAGTAAGCAAGCGTACTATAACCTAAGCTATGTGGAACGAATTTCCGCGCTCAAAATTACTAATCATATTACTCAAATTTGACACATGAAACATGTCTCTGGCTGCAATAGAATAAACGCCTATAAGTTTTATTAGCAATTGCATAGTTCTGATTATTACAGGCTCTTACAAGGTTTTGCGTCTTAAACCTTTATTAAGCGCTTAATACGACTATAGTATCTGCCGAACATTAGTAATGTGCAACGAACGGAACGGAACGAACGTAGTTATGTTTAATTTCGCAACATAGAATTATTTCTGACCGACATAAAACTTGCGACAAGTTTTCTCCAAAACAGTTTCTTAACGATGATATATATACCTAATTATGTTATACAAGACCAAGCACAGTATCGGTACAGCGAACACAACTATATGCCCCTACAGAAAATGTAACATTCATGCTCCAACGTGGTTTGTTTTCTTCAAAAACCTTGCACAAAAACACCTCGATTTGACGTGTTTGCATATATCGTCGCCTTAAAGATGTATTAATTATATACTTATCATCTAGGAGTCCTATCGAACAAGGTTTAGTGTCGTGGGCTGTTATACTATACGGAGTTTGACGAATTAATGGTATTACCCATTTGATATACAATTTGTGGTTTTACACTAATTTAGTTTACTTGTATCTATGACAACTTATTAGTATATTTTAATGGCCTGTGGATTTCGCGTCACGTAATTATAATAGGTGTTTCACCTCACTTCGTAAAAACCTGTTTTTTGTCTTTAGTTAATCAACCGTAGGGCTCCGTTAAGATTTGCTCGGATGAGTTGGGTATTTTTAGGGTTCCGTAACCAAAATGGCAAAACCGGAACCCTTATAATTTCGACTGTCTGTCCGTCCGCGGCATAGTTCAGTGATTGTTAGTACTAGAAAGCTGAAATTTGGTATCACAGAGCAAAGCCGAGGACAGACAGATAGACGGACAGGATATGGCGAAACTATAAGGGTTCCTAGTTGACTATGAAACTCTAAAACGGGGTAAACCTGACAAACGTCGACTTCATTCTACTTCGGTACAATGTATTATCATGTTAATAGCCTAGGTAGTTGGAAACACTGAAGCAAGCCGAAGAGGCAAATATCCTACTAGACAGATCAAGTAAAGGACTCATCTTCCTCAAAACTTTACGCCACACAAAATGCTGCTCAATCATGAGGGAACAGGCGCGGATACAGGACGGGGGGCCCGGGGGAGGGGGGGGGGGCAACAGGGGCAATGGCTCCCCCCTGAAACGCAAACCTCGTATACTACGGGGCCCATAGGAGGACCGCTAGATATTTTGTGAAGGAAGTGCCCCCCGCCCCCCTGAACGAAATCCTGGATCCGCGCCTGTGAGGGAACGACCGAAAAGAGAGAGAGAGGTACCTACTAGCTGTGTTAGCAATAGCAGTTAGCAATAAAGGAAGCTTAGCTGGTGACGTGTTCATAACGACCTTCCTATGCTCTCAGGGCCTCATCACACTTGAGCGATTTGAAAGCGATTTCTATACAAAACTCGTTCGCGGCGAACTCGATGCGTGTTCGCTCCCATACAAAACTCGCTCGCAAATCACAAGTGTGATATAATAACGCTCTTATTCTCTTAATAAAAAAGTCGTGCCCAGATTATTTTAAACATGTTAATCTCTTAAGTTACTTCTCCTGCTGATTATACACCGTGGGCCCTTATAAGTAGAAAGATTTTAACAGTGTATACCTGATCATATTTAGCAAGGATGATTAAGACATGGATGGACAATGCCTATACAAAATCGCGTTCCTCGAACCTTCAGGCTATACGTCTGTTTTCGGTACTAAGTGGCACAGCGCCATCTGTTGAGTCTGGAGTAGTTATTCTGTCAGAGTTAATCGCCGAACAAAATATTAGAAACTAGAATTTATTTATTTAATCTTAATAGCACAAAATAAGATGGTACAAATGGCGGACTTAATGCCATAAGGAATTCTCTACCAGTCAACCAATGAGCTTAACAGAAAGGTTAAGTAGGAATTCAGTGTTTATGGTGACCGATATATGAGGCTAGTGCTTTAGCCTGAATTAAGGGAACGCGATTTTGTATAGGCATTGTCAATCCATGTCTTAATCATCCTTAATATTTAGATGCTAAAATGTCCTATAAACTTTTCTGGAATTAAAAAAAATACACTTTTTATTATAACTCAGCACAAAACGCCTTTCTGTTCTGATGGCGTTGTTGTTACTGTTTTGGGCATAGTTTAATTCGTGGTTAAGATCTGTCAGGTTATTCGTGCCCACGGTGTATATTAAATTAGATACGAGCGTCAAATAGGTACAGTCGACGTCAAAGATATGTTTACACTTTTGCACCTTAGTACAAAGGAGTAAAGTGCAAAAGTGTACATATCTTTGACGTCGACTGTACAGTTCATATTAATAAGTTTTTTGTTCGTTCGCTTTAAGTAAATCGTTGCGCGGGTACTTGCTTTAACATCATACCAATCTTGGTGTCCCAAGGCCTTGATCGAAATGACTAAAGTGAATAGAAATACCCGGTCGGTTAAGCTCTTTTGTAACTAAGGAACTACTTAAATAAAATACGGAGTAGAATACCAAACAGCAGAGCTTAGAAAAACCACGATATTAAGGCCTTCAGGAAACCCCCTAATGTATCGAAATAAGGGTTATTTTTGCTGAACTTTGGTATTACTTTGGTTAGTTTTTATATAGTGCTGGTGCTATCTTTAATCCAGATTTTCATTTATTTATACGTATAATCCAGCTTGTGGTGGCAATTCCAATTTTCTTAGGAATTTATTCAACGGTTGCCAAGCTTTCGAAACTCTATCTCGATATTCTCGATACCATACAATCTGAGCATAGAAAATGGAATCGAAAAGCGTAAAACCGAAGAAGCGATAAACGTGTCCCGAGTTTGGCAGCTTTATTAGACGATGCTTACTATAAGTCCGTAAGCCCACTCCAAAATTGCTAATACGTCATATTCATACAACATCACGATGTATGGCCGGCGCACGTTTGGATAAGTTAAGCTGAACGAGGATCAGAAGATTATTGCAAATGAAATTTGCCGGAAGTTTGCGAAAATTTATGCATTCGTAAAAGTTGAATAAATTTTATACCTGCCCCCCTCTGTTGTTGTTGTTAAAGTTGTTATTGTTAGGCTTGCTGGGGACGATGAACGTCGGCTGCCCGCCAGAGAAATAGTCGTTCCTGCAATTAAAACACAGTTTTACTTTGAAGCATTAATAAATAACATATCGCAAGTCTACCTGTACGAGGGCGGTTTGATAACTCGGTGACTTTAAGTAAAACAAAAATCATTTTAACATATAAACTTTTTAATTACGATTCTGAACTCCTTGGTAGCTGGCAGTTTTTTTTTTTTAAAAAAGGTGGGAAAATAAAAAAGTTATTGAGGCATATGTCAAATACGGTCGGAAAATTGTTGGAAAATGGAGAAAAGCGAATTTCGTGTGTTAATTAAACATTACTTTTTACGTGGAAAAACTATTAAAGAGACTGAAAACTGTTTAAAAAAATATTATGGGGAATCTGCTCCTTCTCATGGAATGGTACATAAGTGGTTTACAGAATTTCGTTCTGGGCGTACCACTACCAATGACGCAGAACGCTCTGGTAGGCCAATTGAAGTCACCACTGATGATGTCGTGAATAAAGTTCACGATATTGTTTTGGATGACCGTCGAGTTAAGATTCGTGAGATAGCTGAGACTGTACACATTTCATCTGAACGAGTTTTTCATATCTTGCATAATATTTTGAATATGAAAAAGCTTTCCGCAAGATGGGTGCCGCGTTTGCTGACAGCCGATCAAAAACGACTTCGTGAAACAACTTCCGAGCAATGCTTAGCCAAATTCAAGCGTAATCCCAATGAATTTTTACGTCGTTTTGTGACGGTAGATGAAACGTGGATCCACCATTATACGCCAGAGACGAAAAATCAGTCAAAACAGTGGACTTCTGCTAACGAACGGGCCCCAAAGAAAGCGAAAACCGTTAATTCGGCAGGAAAGGTAATGGCCACTGTTTTTTGGGACAGCCAAGGGGTTATTTATATAGATTATTTGGAGAAAGGTAAAACAATAAATGGCCCTTATTATGCTACATTGTTGGAAAAATTCAACGCAGAAGTAGTGAAAAAACGGCCACATCTGGCAAAGAAGAAAATCCTTTTTCACCACGACAATGCCCCTGCACACTCGTCGGCAGTCGCAACAGCCAAATTAGTAGAATTGCGTTATGAAATACTGCCCCACCCACCTTATTCTCCAGATTTGGCCCCATGTGATTTTTTTTTATTCCCAAACATGAAGAAATGGCTCGGTGGGAGAAGATTTTCATCAAATGAGGAAGTCATAGCTGAAACTGAAGCATATTTTTCAGGATTTGATAAAAAATATTTTTTGGAGGGGTTGAAAAAGCTGGAACATCGTTGGATGAAGTGTATGGAGTTGAAAGGAGATTATGTAGAGAAATAAAATTATAAAAGGTCAAAAAGATTTTTTTTTCTGCAAAAAGTCACTGACTTATCAAACCACCCTCGTATAGTGTTAAGTAACGCTAAAATTAAATGAGGTACAAATTAAGGCGCAACAATCACTTGAGAGGAATTCGGCGCTTAATATCATACCTATACAAAAATCTGCCAGAAAGCGAAAACTTGTCTATGGCGACTGAACGCTTATAACTCACAGACAAAATTAAGCTTGAAGTTGGATTTTTCCGCTTTTCTACAGACTTCAAGATTTAGAAGGAGGAGGTCCTCAATTCGTCGGGAACTTTGTTTTTGTTATTTTTTTTAATCTTTGTGCACCGATTATTCCATGACGTCTGCACCGATTTGGAAAATTCTTTTTTTGTTTGAAACAGTATGCTTTACAGTTGGTCCCATTGTCACCAGGTCAGGATCTGATGATGGGATCCTGGAGAAATCGAAGGAACGCTTCAACCATTATAGGCACCTATAGTGATTTGAGTACTTTTTACAGCAGTTCGAGCTTTGCTGTTGGCAAGGTGGATGCTAAGTGAAGTCGGTTCTTTTTTGTTTAATTTTATTTGTCTATTATAGCTTCTACAAACAGGTAACGATATTTGTATGAGTCATTGCGGTTTTGCACGCGGATATAACAACACTCATTAACGGAAACCGAGCTAAGGTCGTTATCGGAGGTAGCGGTTTTTGGTAATTCTGTTAATTGTAAAAATAGCTGTGGTGTTTGACTTTATGTCCCTTTTTTGTTTAACATTAGTTAGATAAGTACGTTATAAACGTAATTGCTAGATTTTTTAGGTAAACAAGGACGGGACGGATAGGGGGACGCATTTTTTTAAACTTTCACAGCTATTATTTACGAAACTATTAGATTTATCCAAAAATTGTACGACACCCCACATAATAGGGTTGAAGCGAAAAAAAAAATCGCCCCCCACTTCAAGTGTACGGAAGGTACCCTTAAAAAGATTATTTTTTCAATTTTTATTTTACTTCTTTGTCGGCGCGATAATACACATATTACCTTTCAGTTCTCTAATAGGTACTAACGGTCATTGAGCTAGACTGCGGACAGACGGACATGGCGAAACTATAAGGGTTCCTAGTTGACTACGGAAACCTAAAAATTTATGGCGGTAAAACTATTAGCCAGTGTCAAGCATTGGGACATTTAAGTTACCTACCCTTCGTCTTCATCTTCGTATCTACTCGTAGTAGTGGTACGCATCGGTACCGCCGTCGTCAACCGGTACCCATTGTCCGGTCTCCTTCTGTCATCGTTAAAGCTGCCACCGGCTTGAGTCCCGAAGTTGCTACTACTACCGGTCTGAGTACCGGAGCTTGAACTACCGGTATCCGTGCCGAAGCTTGAGCTTCCGGTATTGGGATCAAAGCTTGAGCTACCGGTATTACTACCGAAGTTGGAACCGGTACCGGTATTCGTGCCGAAGCTGCTACTGGTTTGCGTGCCAACATTCTGGGCTGGGATTTGTCCACCACCGCTGTTAACAAGCGTGAAAAAGTTGGTTTACTACGTCATTTGAAGCAAAAAGGGTGCATTAACTCTAACTACTAGGTGAGAAAGAAATGCAAGCGAGTAATAGTGGTACCTATCTAGAAAATGCAATCGGTAAATATTTATCAGAAGAATTATTGGTTAATCGGAACTTTCGAGAAGTAATAAAATTATACAGTTTGCATTTCCAAGTGGTATCTAACTACAATGTGATATAGCTGCCTGTATATTTTTTTTACTATACTTATACAAAAGATATTAACGTCATTGCTATATATTTAAAACAACAATCCCGTTCCCGGTGACCGGGTGGTCCAGTGGTCAGGACGTCAGCCGCGAAAGCTGAAGACGCCAGTTCAAATCTGGCCTCGGACACCGGAGGGTTTGGTCACTTTTTCTGAAGTATATGATATCTATTTTCAGTTTATATATAGTAGTATAACTACTTAAAAATTGCAAATCAAAAAATATTGAACAAAATAATTTCAAGATTAACAATAAACTTGTGCAGCTTGACAAACCGTTCTCTTTCTTCGTATATACAAATAGCTGTATGTATATCATAATAATAATGGAGAAGGCTGTACTGTATAGGTAGTATTTGGGAATGAAGTTGGGCTGTAAGGGATCAACGTCATATCTGTTGTGGGAAAACCGCAGGCGCACACGCCATAATGAAAATAATGGTTTGTTCACACGTTAGCGTTGATTGAATTTCTACTACATACACCACGCAATAAGATTCAATATGAACTAATACTAAAAAAACCTAAGTTCTTTACGGTTGCATTCGGCGCAGGCGACTCAAACGCTCTCGGACCAGCGTAACTTGACATCAAGATCCGAAACAAGTATGTGTAATCGGAGAGTGCGCTGCACAGGTAACTACATATATGGATGGTATATTATATTATTCACGAAAATGCGCGATTATAGAATTAGTTTGTACAAAAAAAAGTTTTTTGGAACAGAATAAAAAAAAAACGAAATAAATATCAATTTAAATATACTTTTCTCTACAAATAAGAACTAACAAATGCATCAAATTAAAATACTACACAAAAACAACACTAGTTAATCCTATATTCGCTTATAAGCTAAAATGTTGGTAATAAATAACTTAAAATAGATGTCATATACTTAAGAAAAAGTGACCAAACCCTCCGGTGTCCGAGGCCAGATTTGAACTGGCGTCTTCAGCTTTCGCGGCTGACGTCCTGACCACTAGACCACCCGGTCACGGCGGAACTTGACAAATTTTCTCATGTATATGCAATCTCTGAATTTGAAACGGCTAGGCGCCGTTGACCATACTCTAAGGGCATGCGAAAGGGGATGATAAAAATTGCAAATCAAAAAATATTGAACAAAATAATTTGATTTGCTTCAAGATTAATAAATAACTTGTTAATCAGTTTTCGGTACCGCTATCTGTATTATTTAAGAGCATTGGAGTATAAATTGAGATACAATTGAAATTAAGCGTTGCCTTGTTGACTGTTCGCTGACTCCTTTGAAAATTAGGCCAGGATTATGATTAGCTGGGATATAAAGAGGATTCGCCGAGTACACACTAGCAGTATAAGTAGTAGCAGATAATAAGTAACAACGGTATCTTATATACATACATAGTAATATTAGTAATGAATTGTCGCAAGAAGTTAATAACAGGGAGAGGTTTAGAAATACTTAGGGCATAAAAAAGGTCTTAATCAGTAACTAACATAATACTTATAAAGGTGACGGAATACGCTAACACGTAAAATTGAGGTGTTTTTGTGATGAAATCAAAGCACTTGGGAGCGTGGATGTGGCATGATCTGGCATGACACTGGGAAGTGGCCGTAACTTAAAATTTACGGGGCGTATAGTAAGAACTTAGAGAGTTCAACCAATCCATTTTCTATACAAGAAAAGTCTGCCGATTTTTGCGGGGGAGGGGAACGTCAAATGTATAAATATAAATTATAATATAAATAAATTTTATGGGACAATCTTACACCAATCAACCTAGTCCCACAGTAAGCTCAATAAGGCTTGTGTTGTGGGTACTAGGCGACGATATATATAATAGATATATACATATAAATACTTAAATACATAGAAAACATCCATAACTCAGGAACAAATATCCGTGATAAACACACAAAGAAATGCCCTGACCAGGATTCGAACCCGGGACCTCCTGCTTCATAGGCAGGGTCACTACCGACTAAGCTAGGAGGCCGTTAAAATGGCCGTTAAAATGTATGGCTATTCGTACGTAACGTACAAATAGCCACGTCAGATAAACGTCAACCCATACGAGTACACTGTTTATGTTTTCGGCTGAGGGGAACGCCTGTCAATGGCCGCTCCGGTTGGTTGAATTATCTGTGCAAGAAGCATATAGGGGTCAAGCTAAATAAGTGTGTAGAAAATGTAAAAATAGAACGTAGGTATAAAGTCTTGCATATTTTTTGCCTCACGGAGACGGTATACATGCATTTCTTAAGTTGTTTGTGTACTGTTTTTGTTAATGCATCCCACGACACGACACAAACGAATGCAAACGAATGTTCTCATGTATATCAAAAAACTACGACGGTGGCAAACAAGCCAACAGCCCGCCTGATGGTAAGCAGCTACCGTAGCCTATGGACGCCTGCAACTCCATAGGTGTCACATGCGCGTTGCCGACCCTTTAACAGAAAAGGAGGGTTCACTGTGTTGACGGCTAAAGGAACAAGAGGGTCCCTCATTGTCAACAAACTGGGTCCTCTTTGAGTAAGGTAGAGGTGCTTCCCCAGTCGGGTAATTGCCCCCCCCCCCCCCCCTGGGATATCTTACTGGACAGCTAGCGCAGTTATAAAATTTGTTGGGCTTTTTAAGGTTTTAATTTAGTCTTGTAATGAACGTATTCTGATATTAGTAACTAATTAAGTGTTAATCGCTTCTTAATATCAGTTATTAAAATAAATGATTGCAAGAAACTATGATTCATATTCTCACCGATGCTGTTTGCAAACAGGTAGGCACGTGGAAAAATACCTACTAGAGATGTATCGAATATTGGATTTTAATTATTTGCGAATACGCCGGATGCGAATACGAATGTGGGGTTAATTAATAGCCTTGGATTTTTTAATTTTATTTATTTATCAAAAGTACAAAACATTTTATGTTACTCGCCAAACTGCGAGTTGGCGAGACCGCGCTCATTTTAACTAGTGTTAAGTACCTATGTTAAAACTATATACTATATGAGAAGTTGTGGTAGCTGAATGATTTAGGCGTGATCCTTTCAAATCAAAGACTGTGAAATCGCAATTTGTAATTAACAATGCTCTAGGCACTTCAGGGCGAATTATTTTTTAAGATAAAAATGATGACTGATGATAGTGATGATGACTTGAAAGTAGTTTGAAATTATTGTCGTCTTCTTTTTGTAACGTATTAATAGAAAAAACATTGTCTTTCTAGTAGTTCCCTTACCACTGAGTATCGTGACCAGCATGTCCTTCACGCAGTGCGGGTTTTTGCTAATTTTACAGGTTTGTAGAGGCTTGCATTAGCAGCCCTCTTTATAGCGTCGCTCCATCGCAAAATCAAAAAAATACAACAAATAACAATAATAACAATATAGCCTTTAATTGCATGACTTAAAAATAATATACAGTAAAAAAAATCTAATAACAATTACTTTAACATTTAAGACATGGCCCCTTCTCGGGTATAGGGTATAGGTATACAAATAACAATACCTATTTGTAACATATTCGCTATGAATTTTGCGAATACGGATTGTATTTAAAAACCGCGAATATTTGAGAACTCATGCGAATACAATTATTCGTTACGTCCTTAGTAATTATTGCATTCAGAGACGGGTTGTGCGAAACGCTTTAAAAAACACCGCAAATAAAATAATTGGTTGTTTTCGATGAAAAATACTTTTAGGTACAGTCACCGGCAAAAGTATCTTCCTACACGAAGGCCGCAAAAATATGTGACACGCTCTTATCGCCCTACAAATATGAGCGTGTCACATATTTTTGCGGCCTTCGTGTAGGAAGATACTATTGCCGGTGACTGTACGTCTCGCTATAAGTATCGCATATCAAGGAACGACGAATATAGACTGACTGACTAGGTTGAGTGGCAGCGAACGCCTTCTGGCATTTTAAGTCCGCCATTTGTACTTGTACACATTCTTCTAATACATATAACGATTAAAATAATATGAATAATTAAAATAACAACATAAAACCTTTAAAACAAAAATTGAAATGGGACGCACCAGCACAATGGGACCACATGGGAAGCACCAGCTTTCAAATAAAAAAGAATCATCAAAATCGGTTCACCCAGTCGAAAGTTCTGAGGTAACAAACATTAAAAAAATACAGTCGAATTGAGAACCTCCTCCATTTTTGAAATCGGTTAAAATGCAAAACCTTCGATAAAATGATAACAACGCCTATCTATCGAAAAAAAGAGAACCATCGCTGTTGTATCCACCTAACGTCGCATCCAACTAACACCAAATTGGGCAAGTCGTTTTGGAGATATGAATGCACCTAATATTTTCGTTACGTCGAAGTTAAAAAATATACAACTGGGTAGAAAAACTATAAAGTTAAGAATGATATTTCTTTAGGAAACTCGCTAGCCTAACCTAACTGACTAGCCTAAGTTCGATTCGAGCCTCCTCAGCCGCTCGGCTATGAGTACTAGCCTACATTTCGTACCCTAGCATTAATCTCATTGAATCAAGGACCATAATACCTGGACTGAATGTCTATACAAAATCGTGTCATTCTAAAATTTAGGATATATTACTGTTTTCTATATCAGGTGCTGGTGCTGCAGCACGAAGTTGAATTATTTTGACAGCGTTCTCGATTAGAATTGAACTGATACCTGCTGCGTTAGTAACCCGATAGAAAGCACTTGTAGTGCATTTTTTAAGTTACGGGAACGCGATTTGGTAAATATATGCTTTCAGTCCAGGTATTATAAAAGTCCTTGCCTTGAATTGATCTCTCTCTAAGTTCTGACTAGATTCAGCTTATTTAGGCTCCATTTATTCTTGCGTAACCTAAATCTTGGATGGCTTTCGTCTTTATTAATTGAGCAGTAAGTCTAAGTTTTGCGATTACTGAGCGGCATCGGAGTAAAGGGCTTTTTAGCTAAGGAGTTTCCTTTATTCCGATCAACTAAAGTGGCATTTAGAATTGATGAAATAAGTAGACGTTTGAGAGCGGCTATTAAATTAATCGGTCATTGGCTTTCAATGTAAACGTTTTTTTTCCGAATTTTTGAAGTGGAACTGCTGATGAAGATCATAAAATGGAATACTGATTCACTAAGCCCGTTCTTTATTTATTAAAAGTTAGCACTAATCACACAGAGGAAGGCACTGAATCACCATGGGCGGTCCACTCTGGTGTTCTTAGTATCATTGGATTCATTGATCTTATCTTCTTCTTTCCATCTCTTTACCCACTGCTGGGGTGTAGGGTTCAAACTAAATACTTCCACTGACTTCGGTCCTGTGCGGTCTGGGTCACCTCCTCCCATCCCATCCACAATACTCCCATCTCTTGCTCCACGATAAGGCGCCAAGTAGATTTTCCCTTATTCTGTTTGGCGGGCATCTTCCAGGTCAGGGCAATTTGGTCCTATGGTAGGTAGTTAATTTTGTATGGAATTTTTTTCCTAACTGAACCTAATTTTTATTTTATTTGATATCATTGAAGATAACATGAAGACTGAAAACATTTACATTCCACTATAATGTAGCTGTCCGTTACATGACGCATCCTTAACACGCATTAGATCGCAATGTATGTATTTTTAAAGTAAATTGTAATTAAAGTTCGAGTATTAAATGAGTAATCCGCTATGCGACACTGACAATGGAGGGCAATTCCTATACGTCATCGGGAGATAGGATCGGCGTTAACAATATTGAGCCTCTATTCGACACATGTTTTGTGATTTAAAGCTAACTAACATGTTATTGTATCAAAAGACCAGCGGGGCGGGAATTTTGTGTTGTAACTTTCGGAAGGGGAAAACTATACACGGTGCCCGTGAGCATTGCGAGAGATTTCAACCACGCATTTCTGAGGTCAAAAGAAGGAAAAAACATTATATGACTTTAGTTGTAAAACGCCAAAAAAAAAATTTTATTTTCTTTTTCTACATAAAAAGTAAATGTCATTAGAAAAAAGTAACGGAAAAAGTAAATTAATACATTTTTTCTCGTAAAAACTAGTTCATGCAAAGTATTTCTTAGGTCTTCGATATCTGTCAATAAGAGATGTCTAGACTATGCCCCATACTGGTGAGATCGCCATCAAAAAAGCATTTTACACTGAGTAACGATTAAAAATGTTATTTTTTGTAAGTAGTATCTATTATGAAACTATGGCGAATTTGGGAAAATTTGATAGGACATTTTTTTCTCTAAATATGATCATGAATACACTGTTAAAGTCTCTCGCAATGCTCACGGGCACTTTTCACTAATACACTGTTAATTAGGTACTTTTTGTAAAGTGAATAGTTTCGGATATACATAATTGCTAGAAATGCAACGGATAGTTGTTTGGCCGGATACCGGATACCTGATATCTGGGCACCCCTTGGCGGGATAGCCGGATATCCAGCCGCCGGGTATTCAGCCTAAAGTTTTACATACAGTACAGTTAAACTGATTTAATCACACGGGTGGCACTCCATGCAGGTTGCAATTAGTTCAAGAAATTGTAAGCTGCCTATAGTTCCTATGCCCTTTATTGAATGGAAGAATTACGTGACGTGATAAATAAGTGATGAGGAAGTTATTCGGGGTTTACTATGTAAGTATTCATCTCGTTTTTAAACTTGATTATGTGTCATTTTATTATCCGGTATCCGGTCGAATGGTAAAATCGTGGCTGGATAGGCTGGATACCGAGTAGTGGCCGGATATCCGTTGCATTTCTAATAATTGCTCCAAATGTTTAAAAAAAGGTGCCTCCTCTAATTACTTTGGCACAAAATGAAATACGAAAATATTATGAATGTAAGATTTAAAATAGACATTCTACTTGAAAATAGACATTGAACGAAAATTGTTTTGAACATGATCGGTTGAGTCGGTTTTAAGTTGCAAAAATCCTTACGAACTTGATAAACTACTGGGCAAAGTAACAACAAGACAAGATATATATTTAATATATTTATAGCTTACTTATACTTCCGTAATTAAAGTCAATTTTCGCTCGACATGTTTTGATATGTCTATTTATTTTACGTAAGAGTATTAATAATAATAATAATAATAATAATAAATACTCTTTATTGCACACCTCATACAGTTACAAGCACAAATTTTACAATTAGATAAATTTAGGTAGAGGTAACAACAGGCGGTCTTATCGCTAATGAGCGATTTCTTCCAGACAACCTTTGGGTAGTGGAGACTAGAGAAAAACAATAAGCAGTAGGTGGTGCATAGAAACAAAAGAGACGAAATAGATAACACAGCACATTCATATGAATATACATACTTAAATAAATACAAAATAAACATACATATACGTACATATATACATATATAATACACACAATAAGAAACAACAGTGTCAACTTAAAAACCTAAGGAAGAGATAAATAGTATTCCTTAAGTGTTAAGTATTGTTTTTGTTTAAGATAATGAATTGGTATCCGGTTGCTTAACATGCTTCATAATACAGTAAAGATACGGTTGCGTCAAACATTAATTTATAATAGCCTGATTTATTTATTTTTCATTCTTACGGGATATTTATAGATAATATATGCAACAATCCTACAAACTTTTTACCCGGAAGTAGTTAAATAATAAAAAATTGTATATTTTTATTCACAATAATAATTATTATTTTTATTTGTAAACATGACGATATTTAAGTCGTCTTTCTGTTGAAAGCGAAAAACAAGAAACCGTGTCCATGTAAAGCCAAATAACTTACAAAATGTATATCCTAATTCGTTACAAACAAATAGTAATAAGTGGTAGTTTGTTCTTACACATTTCAAAAGACGTGTACATATTAGTGGCGGTTAGCGAATAACGGTATTTTGTAGGATTTCATTGCATAAATAATACTAGTCATGTCATGATATATCTGTTACACTAAAAGTAGCAGCTATTATTCATTATTTCCAATTCCCCATACTAGCCGCCCGTAAAATGACTATAGTATGAACAATCTAATAACCTATTTAAAAATAAGATGACAGATTAACGGTCTGTAGTATCGGATGGTCAGGGGCGTTTGACCTCGTTAATCTCATTATACATGCATAATCATTAACAACTAATTGTAGCATTACGCTAGCATATGAGCAATTTAGTGCTGGCTCATAGGTTATTATAATTGTTAGGTAAACTATTTGGTATATCAATCCCATGGGAAATGTAGTTAATTTCGTAGTCAGATTACCACAAGGATCCATATTAGGTACTAAACTCATAATTATATGCAACCAGTGTAGTGGTCTAGTCATTAGTTTAACAGCCTCCTAGCCTAGTCAGTAGTGACTCTGCCTACGAAGCAGGAGGTCCCGGATTTGAATCCTGGTATATAAGGGCATTTATTTGTGTGTTTATCACAGATATTTGTTCCTGAGTTATTGTACATGTATTATATATATCGTCGCCTAGTACCAAAACACAAGCCTTAATGAGCTTACAATGGGAATGGGACTAGGTCGATTTGTGTAAGGTGGGCATATAATATTTATTTATTAAAGTATATGTAGGTCATACCTTTGTCATTATGGGATGGGACAAAACTATTTGGTTAACGGCAAACAGTATGGTTTTGTAGGTTACTGTCCCGTCGACATTCCTAAACTATTGGTAGTTAGTACACTCGTAGATTTGAATGGCACAATATTAGTAGTACGTGTAAAAATAAAGGTAGATCGGTATCGTAGGTAGAGCAGATACTCCGGTTGTCGCGACTGTCCCGGTTTTTGGCCATTTTCAACTTTATTGAGGTATAGACAAATTTACAAGTCTATGGTTTATAGTTAATACAAGAGTAAGTTATTGCAGTACAGATGGCACTGCTATCTGTCATGTCATTGTTTTCATTCAGTTGTCAGGAGTCATGGAAAAAAGTGGCCAAAACAGGCAGGCAGACCAAAGAAAAAATTGGATCTAATGTCAGAACCTTAACAGCGGAGATTTATATTATTATAGTAATATATTTTCAATGATACTACGATAATGATACTATGATAATGTACATAAAAAATGTCTAAATTCCTTATTGTCACAAAATCCTCCTTAAAGTGGCCAAAACCAGGGCATCTGCCCGAAAAGCATAGTTCAACAATAATATTTTACACTTTAGGTCAGTGATATATATGTGTATATAAAACAATGTTCGAACTGACTCTGAGAATGTACTTACTTAAATCCTACGACGAAATAAAGATATGGACAAAGTCCTCAATAGGCACTGGTCCCACCGCGAGATAGTAAGCTATGAGCTATCGGCTATTTCAAGGGACAAAAGATAATCGCTCCCGTGTAAATAAAAGAGAGAGATATATCATCGCCGGGCGATTATAGTTCATAGCCCAGCTATGAACTATCAATATACATCTCTCTCTTTTATTTACACGGGAGCGATTATCTTTTGTCCCTTGAAATAGCCGATAGCTCATAGTTTACTCGCTCGCGGTGGGACCAGTGCCTTAGAAACATGTCCCAAAAACGGTGTTGATATTCCCTTAACACATTTCCCTTCACCCTCTTCCGCGGTTCTGAATGCCCCAATACGCAAATTCCCGCTATTTAAAAAGTTGTGATTGGTCGTTTAAAGTTTTCATTGCCTAAAATAAACGGCTTACTGTCATAGCTTGCATGCTCCCCCCCCCGGCTCCTATGCCATAAGAACGCTCACAATAATGTGGGGAAATTTTGAAGAACTAGTATGATTTCCCCACTCAATCTAACTTATTTCCCAATGCTAATTACAAAGGACAAATTAAGGCACTCGGGGCCCATTATTTGGGCGATCAATCGACCAATTAGTCACCAAGCTCGTTGGCATGTCTCTCGACTGGACTCATTAATTCTCTGGATACTTAAGACACATCGTTAATTACCGAGAAAAATCTTAAACCGCAAATACATAGGTAGAAAACATTCGATTTCGATGTGGTTGTAGTAAATGAGTATAGGTACAGTTTGAGGTCACAAAGGTTTCCGTACCTACAGCCTTGGACAGAAGTGTTGAGCATAGCTCTTTTTTGTTTACAATTGGCTACTTTCCTAAAAAAAAATATTTAGTCCGTCAGTTAGATTATCAAAAAATATTGGACACGTATTTTTTATTTTTTCAATCAAACAAAAATTCGTGAAGATATAGCCCGTTAAAGTTCCGCGTGACGTCACATTCCAGTACAACTTTTAATATAATGTGACGTCACGCGGAACTTTAACGGGCTATATCTTCACCAATTTTTGTTTGATTGACAAAATAAAAAATACGTGTCCAATATTTTTTGATAATCTAACTGACGGACTAAATAGAATTATATTTTTTTTACCCAGGAAAGTAGCCAATTTTGATGTGTGAATAAGTATTAATTCCCTATCATAACAATGTACGATGACGTAATAGTAGTTTATCTACACTCATACTGTAAGTACTCTAAAATGCGTTCAAAAACCGTAGACAATGACAAGCATTACAACAAACGATTTAACTATGATAAGTTTCTTATCTGCGGCAGTAACGTAATTTTAACGTTGCATGCTCAAATATTGTTAAGCAATGAGTTTCAAATTTGGAACATCGAATTTGATAACATAATGTTACCGCCATGGCCAACTCGATTGGTCCCGCGCGAGCGCCGGCACAATCGAGTTGGCCATGACGGTACAATGGCGGTCATTCTATGGTTTCCGAACACTTAATTTAATATATATAATACGAGTGTAGATAAAGCAGTGTATGCAACTGTACGTAATTAGGCCTTAAAACACTCGTGTGATCTTATTATGAAATTCGCCTGCGGCTCATTTCATAAAACCACACTCATGTTTTAAGGACCCTTATTACGTAACAGTTACATAAACTACTATTATGTAACTGTTACGTAATAAGGGTCCTTAAAACATGAGTGTGGTTTTATGAAATGAGCCGCAGGCGAATAATAAGATAACACGAGTGTTTTAAGGCCTAATTACGTACAGTTGCATCCACTGCTTTATCTACACTCATATTATTTATTCTAAATGCCTTATTTGGAAACCATAGAATGGCCGCCATCGCACCGCCACCGTGGCCAACTCGATTGTGCCGGCGGTCGCGCGGGCGCGTGTCGGGCTGTCGGCGGATCCCCGGGAGGGTGCAGCCCATATAACCATTCTGGTCGCAGGATTTTCAAAGTAGTAACATAAACCCAGAAGTGTCGAAACAGTTCCTACACTTTGTGTCTGTGTTGAGTTTTGGTTTCTTCGTGTGGTAACAGTGTGCACACAATGCGACTAGATTTGTTTCAGTAACTAAGTGTCGACGCAGTGTGCACACTTTTCGGTCGCACTTGTGTCGAAACATGTTTATACACTTTGCGTGCAGTTTGTGACCAGGTGTCAAAACATTGAACAAAATCCGGTAACAAGTAGTAACGGTGTAGACACTTCGTTACCACTTTATAATAAACTCTACACAATGTGTCGTAATGTTACGACACTGTTTCGAAACATTGTAATCAAAAATATACCAGACATACTCAAACTGTTCCATTAGTCATTACCTTAAATGCATGCTCGTAATGCTAATAAGTGATCATGAGCGAGCCGGGTGATAATAAACGAAAAACACCATACAAACACTCGTCAACATTTTATAGAAAAGTTAAAATATTAAAAAATGCACAGAACGCGAACACAAGTAAGTACTATAATATTATATTTTATTTTAGACTATTAATTTGAAACGTTTTAATTAATTATAGCGTGGATATAGTTATTATAGGCGTAAATAGGTCAAATTAACGTTATATGAATTAGATACTAGGCAACAGTACGAGTATATTACAGTTAGACTTCATTTTATTCTCAATATATTTTTATAACATATCATTTTTTTTGTCTTCTTCGGTCAGGATTACTGTCCAAGGCATGGCCCGGTAAACTTTGAGAATATCTGAAAACATAAAAGTACAAGGAGCCATTTTGTAAATCTAGTAACGTCGTTTCTACTTTTAGTAACAACTCGACACATGTCTACACATTCCGGTAACTTTGCGACTACTTTGTGACTGCAATATTTGTTAGCCTTAAAACATATTTATACATAATAACTAACAAGTTTATATGTGTATTATGCGTTTTTGTTCCTTTTAAAGTTACAATTCTGCCTAAGAATACTTCAGACCACTAAAAATGCATTAAATAAAGCAGTCGTGTACACTGCACAGAGTCGTTAATAAATATATTTCTGGCCTAACTAGAGTAATAGGATGGCGCGTTGATGACTTTAGACTAAGTTCGTAAAATCACTCGCGCAGTTTAATTGCCCATAATAATCTTGGCAATATTACTATTAAAAATAACAATTAATACTCGTACTTACGTCTGTGGAAAAACTTAAATCGATGGCGATGATGGCGTCAACGTCACTCATTTGATTTACTTATAAGTATTTATTATTTCCCTGACACTGGTGACACTTCCTCAATGGAAACGAACAAAAAGAACGATTGAACGAATGATTTCTTGAAAACTAGTCGCAAACTGGGAACATTGTTACGATACTGTGACGACACCGTGTGACCAAATGTGTCTGCGTCGACTCTTCGCCATTTCTGGTAACGGCGACCACACGGCGACCACACGGCGACCGAACTTGTTACTAGAAAATAATAGTGTCGACGCAAAATGTGTCGACATGTTTCGTAACGGCGACCGAAAATGGTTATATGGGAGGTGTACATTATGTTATCAAAACTCATAGCACATCAATAATTGAGCATGAAAAGTTATAATTACGTTACTGCTACGGATAAAAAGCTTATCGTAGTAAAATCGGTCGTGGTAATGCTAGCCATTGCCTACCGTTTTCGAACACGTTTTAGAGAACTTACAATATGAGTGTAGATAAAATGTTATAATTTATTGATATATCTAGAAAACTTCACTTAATAACACTTTCAAGGTACCTATAAAATATGAAAAGTGGAGGTCCCAAAAATGCGAATATAAGTCGGTGCGACAAATTGCAAATATAATAAATAAATAAATAATAATAAATAAATATTACAGGACAATCTTACAAAAATCGACCTAGACCCACAGTAAGCTCAATAAGGCTTGTGTTATGGGTACTAGACGACGATATAAGGAGTGGTCCGGAAAAAAAGTAGCCGTGCCTTTTTTAATTTATCTTTTTATTTTGTGCCGATTTAGAAGCAGTGTTTATATTTAAATAATCTCTAGATACAATCATACAAAACATAAATACAATCATACTTAAATAAAACAGCGTTTGGAAGTTTTCGCCTTTTGTATTCCATCATACACATAGTTTTTTGAACAGCGTCTTCTGACAGAATTTTTGAGGTGTTTCTCAAAAACATGTTTTTTCTTATAGTTTGATTTGATGAGCTATTTTATACCTTAATAAATTGTCTTTCTTCAATAGTAAACTTTTTTATCTGGCTTCATTTTAAGGTAGTTACAGTAATTTTTAATTAAATGTATTTGCCTTTTTTCATAGAAAATTATCTCCCATAGAAAAATCTTTGTCAGAGGTTAGATTAGAGAGTCTTCCTGACTATCCTAGCTAAAATACAGTTAATTAATGTAGCTTCTTGGTAAGATGAAATTCTGAAAAGCATAAAACGGGTTGTGAAAATGGAAATACAATTGTGGCATTGTAGCGGATGTCGATTGAAGATTGTCAAATTATGTTGTTCAAAAGGTTACAAAGTATGTTGAATTAAAAACGCGAAAACTTAAATATGCTCACATATTCTATTATGATTGTATTTTTATTTATTAGTATTGTATCTACGGATTAATAAAATAAATATACTGCTTCAAAATTAGCACTAAATTAAAAAATACACAAGATTGTACACTGCTACTTTATTTCAGGACCACTCCTTATATAATAGATAAATATGGATAAATACTTAAATACATAGAAAACACAAATAACTCAGGAACAAATATCT
Organism: Pammene aurita; assembly: GCA_947086415.1. Lineage (NCBI taxonomy): Eukaryota > Metazoa > Arthropoda > Insecta > Lepidoptera > Tortricidae > Pammene > Pammene aurita. Next base: position 5,769,458 of record OX352307.1, read on the forward strand.
GTGATAAACACACAAATAAATGCCCTGACCAGGATTCGAACCCGGGACCTCCTGCTTCGTAGTCTTCAGGGTCACTACCGACTGGGCTAGGAGGCCTACATAAGGCATATTCTATGCAGTTACTACTCACTTCAACAAAACATGCCTGTTCAGTTTGAATTAATTGATAAAATAACTTCAAAAAAGATAGAAACGCCGCCGGTCTAAACTTTCGAGTTTTGTATGAAAATCGCAAGGGTGCTCAACACTTCTGGCCAAGGCTGTATATGAGCACTAATAATTCTAGGGTTAAAAAGAGTAAATATGTGTTAACTACATATAATCTGCGGGTCCTTAACCTCATTCAACGTTGTATGGCCTCCTAGACTAGTTGGTAGTGACTCTGCCTATGAAGCAGGAGGTCCCGCGTTCTAATCCTGTTCAGGACATTTTTTTGTGTGTTTATCACAGATATTTGTTCCTGAGTTATGGATGTTTTCTATCTATTTAAGTATTTATCTATATCTATCTATTATATATATCGTCGCCTAGAACCCACAACACAAGCCTTATTGAGCTTACTGTGGGGCTAGGTTGATTTGTGTAAGATTGTCCCAAAATATTTATTTATTTATTATTCATGGCCAATAGTGCGTGTACGTTTACCAAAATAATGGTACGAATCAATACGTGTTGAATGTAGATATTAAGGCTCTGATATTTGATATCGGAGTCAAATAAGTACCCAGATTTGCTTAATCCACCCGAGACCTACCCTTGGGCGAAACCCAATGTCGTACAAGCTTTATGACACCAAGTACACTAAAAAAGGAAACCCTTTCGAAAGACGAAAAATATAAACAATTATTTACCCCTTTCGCACCCATATTTTATTTGAGCAGGATATAAAATTCACCTCGTTAGATCCGAAGGGCGTATGTCTAAAACCGTAGCTAACATATACGTCTTTTTTGCGAGCTGTAGACTCTTTGTAGTTGACGATGTGACCGTAATTTACCTACGTCATCGTACAAAGAATAACGCATTTATTCAATCCTCGATAACTAGAATGTCTTAAGCGAAACAATCGTGCAATCAAAATTAAAACTTATCTTAAGGTATAAGAGTAAATATTACGCGATTGTCAGTTTTTAGTTACATCTGTATTCATGTTTTCCGAAAGGTCAAACACGAACCAATAACATATTCGTCGTAACTTCATTACGAGTATTTCAATTTAAGGAAAACGTGCTTTTGCTTAATTATTCGAAGAACTTTTAGGCATTAACTGGTTAACAACTTTGTGCAGTCGTGAAAGCTTTTACGACGTGATAAAGCTTACTTTTGTTCATTATAAGATATATGCTTAAGAAAACATTGTTTATTATGAGGCAGCATTATGCTTGCACTTACAATGTTAGTGCCATTATCCGGGATTAATTAAGTGCTGGTAGGTACCTGCATACTGCTAGTGTAACTTTAATCAAAAGCCTCGTAACTAAAATAGATAAAGCTTGTCTTGTGTTTCTTAACCGTGTAAATTAAATAATGTTTATACAAAGTCGCATTTCTGTATTTCAACCAAACGCTTTAGCGTCCTCTATCGCGTCACCATCGCAGCTAGCTCAACTTGTTCGTGACTTGATGCTTCGGCACGTGATTCCGAAAACAGAGCCTGAATTTTGGAGGAACACTGTCAGTCCAGGTATTATAAATCCATACTAATATTATAAATGCGAAAGTGTGTCTGTCTGTCTGTTACCTGAGGTAACTTACCTCTTGACGCTTAAACCACTGAGCCGATTTGGATGAAATTTGGTATGAACTATGAACATAGTTTGAGGCCCGAGGAAGGACATAGAATAGTTTTTATCCCAGAAATCATCCCTTAAGGGGGTGAAACGGGGGGTGGAAGTTTGTATGGAATTGTTACTCACTGTCGACTTAAAATAGCATGTGAACTAAATTAATATTTTGCTCTTAGATTTTACTAAGGCGTTTTATTAATTCCATATGGAGAATGTTAATTCCACGCAGACGAAATCGCGGCCAAAACACAATGGTCTATAAATTCAAGAAATTCTTACATAGGTAGACTTAAAAGTAAATTTGGTTTGAACGATATCCTTTTTAAAATAGTGTTAACCCCTGCAGTTCCAACTCCAGGGAATTGGGCTGAATAAATCAGGCGGGCCGTATGCCTGTTTGCCACCGTCGTATTATATAAAAAATGGTGTAGGAAACTATTTTTAAACTAGGGAAGTTGCATGGATGAAATCAAGTTCTAAGGACGCCCAGACACTTCTACCTACCTAGGTAATTTTATTTTTTACTACATTGCCCTAGTAATACATATAAAATAGGTACACAAAATAAATAAAAAAAACCCCATGCGTAATCAATAATCATGGCTACATTATAGGCGCATCACCAAAAATAAACTAAGCAAGTACTACAGTCCAGAACCCGGATTGTTGAGCTACTTGTCATTGTTCGTAATTTAGCCGTGTTATGAATGAACGATGTTACCGACTAGCTATCAACTATCAGTTACCTACATCGGTCATTTATAACACGGCTAAATTACGAACAATGGCAAGTGGCTCAACAAACCGGGTTCGTGACTGTACAGTCAAATGGGGTAACTTGTGACTCGCGGGGTAACTTAAGACAAGGGATTTAAGCCCATTTCAAGAAAGCTTTGTGGGCAACACCTGTGAAGTTTACTATGTTCGCATTTTGGAAATCCAGTCTCAGACTCGTTCCTTTAACTACTTATACTCTTCTTTAAAAATCTTGTCTTTAGCTCCCCGCGTGTCTCAAATTACCCCATTTGACATCTACAGTTTACTTTCAGTTACGTTGCGATGTAGCTACCGCGAACAGATTAAATGTTAACATACTCACATATTAAGATTAACCGGATTCTGCGGCGGCCCCTGCGTTGACGAATAGACCGGGCCTGCCCCAGCCTGCTGCCCTTGCGTCGGCTTCGCCTGCGGAATATCATCCGGCCTCAACCCCGGCCTGGAAGTCGTCCGTCTCTCATCAGGCCTATCTATAGCAGGCAGTGGGTTATTAGCATTGCATATTTCCCTTCCATTCAGCCGTATGGTTTGTAATTTTGGGGCTTTGTTTAAGGGGTTGTATTGGACGAAGAATCGTACGGCGGTCGCGGGGCCGGGGTGGATTTTCATCTTTGTGTTTTCAATTTTAAAGTCTTTGTTGTCTGATGTGCTTACGTCGCCGACCCAGTTCTGTAAAGATTTAAAAGTTAAGCCAGGGAGGTTCACTATGTCTCTTTTCTTTGTACCCCTTTTTTCCCCATGCGCTTACCGCATAATTAGGGCTACTAGGGGAAGGGTTAACACATCGCTTATCACCTCACATATAGGATGCCATTATTATGACATTACAGAGGCATCCTTGTTACACTCTGTTATATAACATCAGTGTGGCAGCACCATCACCATTAGAATTCATAATTATGTTTATATTATGTAAGGTATGCAAAACATAATACATATTGATCGGCGGGTATAACTTCATGTACCTAATACTACTTAAATAGGTACCTTTTATTATTTTACATAATTTATACACGATTTATGGAAATCTTGGTTGTAATGCAATAAAATAATGTTCTGATAATTAAATGGTTTTAAAAGGATATATCAATAATTTACGATTAAATACACAATAAATCTGTTTTTCTATCAAACGTAACCATCATAAATAGGATTCAAAACACTTCTTTGAGTTAGAAGCTAGTATTTATAAGTTGCCTAAGATAGAAACCATGTAAATAGTTTGGGTACAGTCACCGGCAAAGGTATCTTCCTACACGAAGGCCGCAAAAATATGAGACACGCTCCTATGGCCCTACAAATACACAGCGGCCGCACGACGAGTGCCTGCTTACTCTGGGCTGGTTAGATCATTTCCCCAAAATCATAATTTACCTGTAGCATAATTTCTATTCGCATTTTTTCCTATTCTTAATTTACACCAGACGTATTAATACCTAACATGATTTTTCCATTCGCATATTTTCCCATTAGACAATTTAACCACGCACAAATATTTATCTTTACGTTAGATGTCGACGGAGCCCCGCTACCGCGGGACTCCTATTTCTGTACGGTTTGCCCTTCGGCCATTAGAAGATAACTAACGAACCTAACCTGCCTATGACTGGTCATTTTGCGTTCTAAACCGTTCGCGATGTTGACTACTTAAAAGCGATATAGAGTTAGACTATACCGATTTAAGATAGTTGTTTCGATAATTTAATTGTCGGTTGGTCGATTTGTTAAATTGTCTAATGGGAAAATATGCGAATGGAAAAATCATGTTAGGAATTAATACGTCTGGTGTAAATTAAGAATAGGAAAAAATGCGAATAGAAATTATGCTACAGGTAAATTATGATTTTGGGGAAATTATCTAACCTCGCTTACTCTGTTTGCAAATACCTACCTGTTATTGCAAATGGAGTAAACAGACACTCCCACAGCCACATAAGTACGTACCTAAATTAATAGTACAATGGTGTAGGGTAAAATAAGATTTCTGCCAACAAACTGCTGTGCAGTTTGGCAGATAGGTGAAATTGATTAAATGTATCTCTTTTTGTGAAAATAAAGAAAAAAAAATGAGCGTGTCACATATTTTTGCGGCCTTCGTGTAGGAAGATACTATTGCCGGTGACTGTACACGAAGTGGCCTGATGGGTACTTACTCCAAGTATGTCAGCTTTGCTGTCCAACACAATATTGATCCACACAGAATGTAATATGCTGTCTGTGGATAGATTGACCACTCCGTACCACCGGCCGGGCTCCGTGCCCGGCGGTTCGTAGCTAAACACGTTTGGGCATGGCGATAGGGGTGTCTGTTGCTGGTGTGTGAGCACTAGGGTTGTCGCTAGCAGGAGAAATCTGAGCTGGAACAAATGTGGGTAGTTTAATAGGTATAAAAAATGGGTGGGCTGTATCAGAAACGCAGCATGGAGTACGTGAAATGGAGAGCGTTATGAAAAGCGTTTTAGGTCAAAGGGCGTGCTGTAGGAAAAAAGAGCTTGGACACGAACCATGATTGAACTTCACAGCTTTAATGGATTCTAAGTGTGCCTGTTTTGTATTATGTGTAAGTAATTTGTATTACATACACAAACTAAAGGCCCGTAATGGATTTACACACTGTATTCTTACAAAGGTAAACAATATTAGACTGCAATAAAAATAAGTTTAAAACTAAGGTACCCATCAGTAAATGAGATTTAAGTGCGAGTGGTCACACTTGATTTTTACCTTAGTTACTTACTAAAGTATTACTTTAGTTTTAAACTTATCAACCGGCTTCAAGATTTCGAAGCATCAGGTTCTCAATTCGTCGGGATCTTTGGTTTTACTTTTTCACAGTTGGTCCCATTGTCATCAGGTCAGGTTCTGATGGTGGGATCCTGGAGAAATCGAGGGAACTCTTCAACTATTATAGGCATATAGTGATTTGAGTACTTATTTATAACAGCAGCTCTAGCATTTGCTTTTGGAAAGGCGGAGGCTAAGTAAAGTCGGTCAGAGCTTTTTGTTTAAAATTATTTCTAATGCAGTCTAATAATGTATACCTAATTCTTTGTAAGTATACAGTGTGTAAATCCAATACGGGCGAACCTTTCAACGGTGGTTAGTATAGGACGTAGGAAGTATATTTAGAGCTTATGCTTAGAATTACAATCTCAATTTAAACCATACAAAATAGTTGAGCCCGCAATGTAGACAGAATTAACTTCAATCATGTTTGTACATTTTTCTTTTTCATTTTCTCTCGTTCTCGTTCTCGTTCATTTTTCAAAAAATAATTACGGGGTCATAATTAACATATTAATTAAATTGAGTCGTGATATTTAGGTAATTTTTCTATTTGTAATTTATTTTAGCATCCAATTCTAGTCTTAGTCTTATTTTATGTTGATGTTGTGTACTAACAAATAATTATTAAGATGTGTAATTACTAATTACTAACAGCTTATGGATTTGACATCTGAAATAAACAATATACAATACAATACAATAATTAAGTGTAACTTTAAAAAACCATATTAATGTTAACCAACCACGGTAGGTACTCCTTAATCAACTCGTGTTGAGGCTGGATGCTGACATATTTGCAGCAGCTGGCACACATTGCTTACTATCAGTCATGTAGTAATGAATTTACCTAGCAGCACATACTCATTCACTGTACTCAGTAGAAGAATATATTGTAGTAGTTAAATAAATTGACATTTGACCTATTAAATAATTGAAATTGTTAATATTATGTCAACCGTATTGTTATTTCTGTTACGCATTTTACTTTTATTTCCTATTCTTTTTCTTAATTATTATTTTCAAAAGATTTTAGGTTTTATTTTTATGTATATATGTCCCATTATATTGTTATAAACCCTTGTAAATATTATTTTAAATAATTTTGTATTAATTTCTTTTATTTGGTCAGAAGTGTAGGTATTGATCCTTACAATCAATTACTTTTTCGATTAATTTTTTATTAGCTATTTATATCTGGTGAGTTTTCTCTCTGCGTCATCTTAAATAATTGAGATCTAGTCAGTATTATTACATTGGATGACCTAAAATAAAATGAATTTTAAATAATTTTCTAAACTGACGTTGTATATTCAAGAGATTGGTAAGTACTTTATGGTACTATAATATTGTTCTTTATTATTACTATTAATTATTTGTGACATTGTTATTTTATGACTTTCATACAAGTATTTTTTGACATTGATAATTAAATCGTTTTTGTTAGATACGTTTATTATAACTAGCAACATATATAATGTATTAATTATAACAAATGTATTGAAGATCGCTATAAGATAAGTAATGCCTGTGTACTCTTACATTATGTATGAAAATTGTATTTAAGAGATAATAAAAAGTAAACATATTTGTTACGTTTACTTATTTAGTTAGTAAGTTTTAGTATTGTAGGCGATTTGGTACCTTACTATAAGCCTATTAATGTTATGCATAAATAAATAATAGTATTAAATCCTATATCTGGTTTCATTCTTCGCATTAGATTTACACACTGTATGTAGTACAGTCGAGGACAAAGAGATGTATACACTTTTGGACCTTATTGCGTTGTAATAAGGTCCAAAAGTGTATACATCTCTTTGTCCTCGACTGTACATATCATTGACGGTATGTTCCTGAATAAACTTCTATTCATTTTATTCAATAATTTTATTTGTTATTTTATTATTTTACTTTATTTGTTATTCAATAATTTTAGGTTATTTCGTCCAGTAGCAGTGGCAGTAGTTTTGGTTTGTAAATAAATATAAACAAAAGCTTATTGCATACGGATAAGAGCGCCATCTGATAAGCGTGGAAACCACATACGCCATTACGCTACAGAAAAAACCCGTTTACAAATTAATATACGAGATTCTTCTAATGATACAAAGCGATTTAATTTACCATATTAATAAAAACGTGTGTAGGAAAAAAAACCGAGATATAGGTTGCCATTACATTTTCGAACCTGGTTAACAAGCCTTATAAAATACTTAGTATTTTATAGAATACTTAGTATTTTATAGGCGTGTTCAGCTATTCTAGTTGACCCGGCGAACTTCGTACCTCTAACTTTTACCGGCTCCCATAGAGGTCTATCTTCACTCCTACGTCAGTCCTACCATCTTTTACCCCTCTCCCACTGACCCGTTTGTCAGTCATACCGTCTCCCACCATTCGCCCACTCTTTTCCTCCCCTTTCCTATTCTCTTCCACCCTTCTCCCGCCCACTCCTACTTCACCCCCATCGACACTTAATCCCATTCCCACTGACTCCTACGGTCTCCCGCCCCACTCCCATTGTCTTCATCCACTCCTAATGAGGTATCCAACTTCCATCGACTCCCATCAACCTCAACTGTTCTCCTACACCAGTCCTACGCTCCACCCCACGGAACAAGTTTTTTTTATAATACTGTGATATTGTATTGACAACGGCCTCCTAGCATCCTAGCTCGTTAGTGACCCTGCCTACGAAGCAGAAGGTCCCGGGTTCGAATCCTGGTCAGGGCATTTATTTGTGTGTTTATCACGGCTATTTTTTCCTGAGTTATGGATGTTTTTTATGTATTGAGTATTTATTCATACTTATCTATTATATATATCGTCGTCTAGTCTAGTACCCATAACACAAGCCTTATTGAGCGACGAAGTCGATTTGTGTAAGATTGTCCCATAATATTTATGAATTATTTATTGTTTCTTTTCAGATTAGAATAATAACTCTTTTATGCCTTTTCAGATTAGAATAATAATAATTTTATACTTCTAATCCTAAATCTGTCATAATATACCACTTGTGAATGGCACGCAAGCAAATAATTGTTTACGTCGCATTTTCGTTCGTATCATCATAGGCCTAAAGTAAGCGGTCAGTTTTCCAAGCATTTTACGATCATTCGAAGGTTTGTGTTTTTTTTAGATATAGAATTTACGGTAGATGACTAATAATTAGTTTCTGTAAAATTTACAGTTAAATCAGATACAGGGTGTAACAAAAATGTTGGTGATCCGTTTAAGTATCGTATTCTATGCTTAGAAAAAATGGAAAAGTAGAAAAAACCACTGCCTCAGGCGAGACTCGAACTCGCGACTCTGGGATACATGCCCATCGCTCTGACCAACTGAGCTACTGAGACACACCTGATGGCTGCGAATTTCTCCACTATATCCCATATGCGTCTTAGGGAGACGCCTAGCGACATCTGCCGAAGAAGTCTTACACTTCTCAACCGGCCATCGGAGTCCCAAGTTGTATTGAAGTTGTCCTAAGACGCTATATTTCTCCACTACATATATGGGATATATGTAGTGGAGAAATTCGCAGCCATCAGGTGTGTCTCAGTAGCTCAGTTGGTCAGAGCGATGGACATGTATCCCAGAGACGCGAGTTCGAGTCTCGCCTGAGGAAGTGGATTTTTCTACTTTTCCATTTTTTCTAAGCATTGTGGTATCGTTAGCAGACGTTCTGCTTAATACAAAATTAATTGTAGTATGGGGTAGCGCATTGTTATCGGTGAATTCTCAATACAACTTGGGACTCCGATGGCCGGTTGAGAAGTGTAAGACTTCTTCGGCAGATATCATTAGGCGTCCCCCTAAGACGCATATGGGATATAGTGGAGAAATTCGCAGCCATCAGGTGTGTCTCAGTAGCTCAGTTGGTCAGAGCGATGGGCATGTATCCCAGAGTCGCGAGTTCGAGTCTCGCCTGAGGCAGTGGATTTTTCTACTTTTCCATTTTTTCTAAGCATTGTGGTATCGTTAGCAGACGTTCTGCTTAATACAAAATTAATTATCGTATTCTAATTATGAAAAACTAAGAAAAATTAAGAAAAATTGGTCGGCTAAGACGACGTGCCCCATACAAAAAAATTTTTCGCGTCCTAAAATATTTTCTCCTACCTTTTTCTTAGTCGCAACACGATACCGATTATGCTCTTAAACGTATCATCAGTATTTTTGTTCCACCCTGTTTAAGCTGATAAGTACCTAGTTAAAATCGAATAAAATTTTGTTTATTTTCTTATAAGAATGTTATATTTTTTATGAAAATTAATGTTATTGTAGTAAGTACCTATACACCCTGTCCAATAAGTTTGAATACACATTTTTGCGTTGACGTTGAAGGCATACAGGCTGTACGTATATGAAGGTATAAAAATATTATACGCTAATTTTAAAAGAGAATTATAACCTCTCTTTGGCATCCTAACTTCAAATCCTTTATGTGCCATTTCCCTAATGGTTTGCCATTCCCATCTTCCAGTATATAAACTAGTTTCGACAGTTTCTGTACCACCCTACACTCTTCATATTTGGGCGCTAACTTAGCCGCAAAATACTTCGATGCATCACTCTGCTTATAGGTGCGTTTCCAAACGATATCGCCAACCTCGAATTCCATATCTCTTCGACGCAAATCATAGTGCTTAGCGTTTGCCACATGGGCTTTTTCTAATTCATCCTTAACGTTTGTGAATATTTGTTTAAGTTCGCCTAGGCTTTCGTAGAGGTCCTTTCGAGGGGAGAAAATGGTGTCGTCTAAATTTTCAAAACCCCTGTAAACTCCACCGTCTGCTACAGTCTCTCGACCGTGATTTAAGAGAAAAGGACTATATTTCGTCGCTGCACTTACCGAGGTATTAATTGCAAATTGTATTTTATGAATATTAACAATCAATCAATTTTCGGAAAAAAACTAATTTAGGTAATAACGAGTAGTAAGTGACCAATTAGTAAATTTGATGAAAAAATCTAAGTAAAATGAATTTTAAATAATGACCATAGACTTAAGTTAAGAAACGGAAATAGCATCCCTTGCTTCAAATAAAGAATGTCATAAAGCTGCAAGCTTTCAACTATTTTATTTTATTATCAATTTAGTACTGAAGCACCAGACATTGACGGACATTAATTCAAGTACAAAGTTGCTCTGCAAATTAGTATTCCCGCAAAGCTGGATACATCCTCCACTGGAAGCCTGGCGACCGGCCAAGTTAATAAGCATAAGTAGTATCCAGGGTGATTCAGGAGACGGGAGTAGAAACAATCCACGGTTAATAGATCGCGCACCATCCTAATAAAGTGTAATGTAATACGTTTATTTATCTTTTTACAACTACTGTTAAAAATGGGACATTTATGTCTATTTGTTTTTGTGAGTTCTCGATATTGTATTTAAATTAGTTGTAATATTAGTGACCATGTTAGCTTAAAATTATTCTCTCCAATGATGGTTACCCTACAAAAAAAATTTATTGAAGATAAAACTTCTTGAATTATTATGACAGTAGTTTCATTATGAACATAGTAAATATTAAAATTTTGCGAGATATAGTCTGGTTGGCTACAAAGTGCAGTAACAGTGGAAGTAATAAGCTATAAGTACTCATTCTTTTTTCAGTAGCGAGGGTACGCGGATAAGAAAGTCTATGCTTTAAGTGAAACCAACCCTGGCCAAACTATATAATTGAGATAGGATAGTTCAGAAGTCACCAGAATCTGGGGACATATCATTTGACAAGTATCGCAGACAAACCACAGGCAGTATTCCAATTATCGAGTGACCATGCATGTCGTTAATAGATACCGTTAATAATTTTAGAAACTTAACACACTTAACGGAATGCATCTTTCATAGACAAAATCAGGCGTAAACGGAAATTCGTCTATGGTGGCTGGATTCTAGTATTGAGCTAATTGACAAAGTTCAGCCGGAAGTTGGATTTTTCAGCCTTTTATCTATTGATAGCTGTACTCATACTCATTTATTCATAATATTTTAGATATTACACATGTCGAAAAGATTTAATGGTATACATTTAAATTAGAATTATATAACATTAAAAATAAATAAGAATTATTAGTCAATTTCTTATGTCAGGGTACAATAGGGTACTAAAATTGATTTTATTTCTGTTAAGGAATTCAATGACAGCCATTTCTTTAGTTTGTTTTGGAATATGTTAGTGCATATAGAAGATATCTCTATACTCCGCTTAGCGCGTTATTTCTTTGAAACCTAAGCTGCCAAAAAGAAGGGGTGTGGGAGGGGAGGGGAACTCTCAATGCTAGACAGGGAACGCGCGATTCTTTAGTGGGGCGTAAGACAGAGTCAGACATTAATGGTTGCCATGGAGACGTACTATGTTTACTGTCACTTCCAATATTAGTGTCTCACTATAGAGTGAAATTACTTCGAGCGTGGCAGCGGGGGTCGCCCGGCAATGCGGGGTCTTGGGTTAATTAGTCTATGTGTTAGTGCTATCTAATAATTTGAATTTCAACATTTAAAAAAAATTGTGCGATCAATAGCCACTAATTAACTGAATGCGCAAGGTCGATCCTGCTCACGTCTCCTGAATCACCCTGTATATAAGTATGTAGATAGTTGGTATAAGTACTAGAAGCAATCACATCGCGAAAGTTCGCAACTGCGGTCATTCATGAGAATCTCGGACAGACCAATCTTATAAATTAGGATGTGTCTGATTCTGGAGGACTGGCAAGCGGCCAGGGGGGCGATTCTGCGGTAAAACACACACACAGTGAATCCTCCTTTTTATAAAGGGTCGGCAACGAACATGAGACACCTCTGGAGTTACAGAAGTCCATAGACTACGTAACTGCTTATCATCAGGCTGACCGTATGCTTGCTTGCAACCGTCTTGGATTAAAAAGAAGTAAAAAAAATAGGTGAATTTGAAATATTGACGAAATTATTATCATATGGGTAAGAATTTAGTCAGAATTGAAGAGTGTGTTCGTGAGAAATTAAATAATATACATTCAAATATTTGTAATTATTCACCAGGTCTATTATAATGCAACTTTAAAAGCCAAATTGTTCCATATTGAAAGTAATAAAACCCGTAATAGACAACAAGTGTTACGATTTTAAGCCATAGTTGAAAAATGTGAGTAACGTTGCCAAAGAGCTCAAAGAGAACGCAGTGTGTTGACGATGAGGGACCTTCTTGTTCCTTTAGCCATCAACACAGTGAATCCTCCTTTTTGTAAAGGGTCGGCAACGCGCATGTGAATCCTTTGGAGTTGCAGGCGTCCATAGGTTACGGTAGCTGCTTACTATCAGGCGGGCCGTATGCTTGTTTGCCACCGTCGTGGTATATATATTGCATGTAGTATGCATATTATACTTAATTATAAAGTTAGTATATTTTGTCCAATCAGTTGTAGACTACGATTCTAAGAATCTACGATTACCAGAATCACCCCCAAATATCCTCTCACTTTTATTACCGGAAAAATTCTAGATAGCGCGTTGATAGCCAAACTATGAAGACCCTATCTACATCGAAGCACGTCCGCTTTGAGTCCATAAAACAGGAAACTATTTGGCTCAGAATCAGTTGCAACTTTGAGTATTGCACTCCAACTAGGTTTATGCAGAAAGCTTTAAGAAAATTTTGAATTATAATATTTGACGATTGAAACTTTATTTTTGAACCGAGTTCAAGATTTCGATGGAGGATTCAATTCATCGGGATCTTTGTTTTTGGTATTTTTTTTTTTTTTTTTATGAATGTTCACCGATTATTCGAAGACAGGTGGACGGATTTGGATAATTATTTTTTGGTTGAAAGGGTATACTTCACACTTGGTCTCATTGTCATCAGGTCATGATGATTTCTACATTATTGAAAATGGCATTAAATACAGCTATGATTTTTAAATCATTTTGTAATAAAAGAAATGTATCTGACGAAAAAGTGGGTAATAACATAACATACTTAACATAAATACCGCTCTATAGCGATAAGACCGCCTATTGACTGCCTCTAATTTTAACCTGTGTACTGTACTGTTCTATTTTATTGAGGTGTGCAATAGAGAGTATTTGTATAAAATTAAAGAACAAAGTATAGACAAACACAAGTTACAAACAGAAAAGTATCGCTAAAAAGCGATGTATTCCAGACAACCTTCGGGAAGCGGAAACCTTTATAAACGAAATATATGTAAGTCAATATTTGTTTGTAATACTTCAGAGGTTATAAATTAACTGTCTATTTACATTGCACATACTTTCTCTCGTCTGCGTGTGTATTATAGGCATTATATTATAACGCTTATGGCCTGTTTCACAATCTCCAGTTGGAGCATATCTGTCAGATAAATATTTGCTGTCCTTTTCTTTTATATGACTGGAGAAAAGGATAGCAATAATTTTAACTGGCAGATAAGTTTATCTGGAGATTGTGAAACAGGCCCTTAGAATTGTAATTACATTTTCACCACAGATTAATTAAAGAGCTCTCGGCCTATGCTGGTAATCAATTAAGAGGCACAAGAATCAAACGCGCACTGACGAGTAATTACTGGGTTTTCCTCCTTAAGCATTAAACACGCTTCGCGGAATTCAAGCTCGGATCTAAGCAGAATTCAGCCAACCATAGATAGTCATTTTTTTAATAATATCGATATAAAAACACAAGGAAGTACTTAATAACAATAACATATAACTAATTATTCACTAGATGCACACTTGTTTGATAGGTCAATATTAATAAGCTATCAATATTCCTCACTGAATTCCTTATTTTCGTAGGAAAATGAACAAAAAACTATTCTCAAAACACAACCGCATGTTTGAGGGCGTGTCGGGCCACGCTCAGTGTAGGGTTCCGTAGTTTTCCGTCCGTCACAGTAAGTGTCCCCACTTAAGAGTTTTTGAAAGCACGTCATTTCATTGTGATTTTGTAGAAATTACAGGTACAATAAAAACCTGCTTATACGGTTAAAACAAACTTAGTTTAGAAATCATTTTGTATTTTTTTTTCAAATACTATTCAACCTATCAAGTTCAAAATAATTTTCCTAGAAAGTTTTGTTAAAGTTCTTCTTTTGAGATTTTTTTCATATTTTTAAAACTTATGGTTCAAAAGTTAGAGGGGGGGGGGGACACACACACATTTTTTTTTAACTTCTGGGGCGATTATTTCCGAAAATATTTACATTATCAAAAAAATATTTTAATAAACCCAAAAAGTTTTGTATTCATTTTTAAATACCTATCCAACAATATATCACACGTTAGGGTTGAAATGAAAAAAAAAATCACTCCCCACTTTACGTATAGGGGAGGTACCCTAATAAAACATTTCTTTCCACTTTTTATTTTACCACTTTGTCGGCGTGATTGATATACATATTAGTACCAAATTTCAGCTTTCTAGTGCTAACGTTCACTGATATTATCCGCGGATGGACGGACGGACGGGCAGACATGGCGAAACTATAAGGGTTCCTAGTTGACAACGGAACCCTAAAAAGGATGATGTTTAATTTGGTCCTTTCTGAAGTCAATTTGCGTTTACAGCTAAGTATGAATTTTGATCATTACCAGCAGCTAAGCTTAAGTCTTCTTCTTTGTCCAGCCCCATTTCCTAGTTTAAACTATAAGGGTTCCTAGTTGACTACGGAACCCTAAAAAAAAGGCTAAAAATTGTGTATGGGTTCTGGTTTTTTTTTTCGGCAGAATATTGTCTTAGGTTGGTTGACTTGTGGGATCAGGCCTATAACCGCGAACCACATCGTTCGATCATCTATTTGCATCACTCTCTTTCGAATATGGAAGAGCGATAGAGACAGAAATAAATTTCTAGTTTCGAAGTTCGCGGTAGGCCTGCTGGGCTGAATGGGAATAGCTGGTGAAAACTTTTTGTAGAGGGCGCTGTTCCAGATTCCACACAATAAGAGAAAGAGACACATACAATGAGAGGAAGAGACAGAAGATGAATGGTCCTGAACTAGTATGCAGTCAAAAAGCTTTTCTTAGGCAAAAACCTTTCCTATGGTGTTAATCTACAGCATTTTAATTTTAGCGTATTTCAGAAACCGGTGGATATCAATGTCAGAGCAATTCGAGACAAAACATTGTCATTTTCGTGAAAATAAATAAAAACTACTTCGCGCAATACACTGCGATCATCTTTAGTTTACGATTGACACATGATTTTTATACATTTGATTTTCTACCTTGTTGTCCTGATCATAAAGTCAACATTACAAGCATGACACTATTTGGTGCCGTGTTTTAAATATCGACTTTATTTTGTTTGCGATAAGGTAGAATTTCAAACGGATAAAAACTATGTGTCAAGTTTTAACTAGCTTCAATCAAAATGTACAAACTTAGCTTTTCTAAGGACCAATGTTGGAGATGTCACTTTGACAGTGCTAGGCGAGCTATAATATTGCCTAAAGACACATTTACACATTGATTTAGTCTTAAGTGCGAGTTCATATATTTGTTACTAAACACAAGTAGAAAATCTATGGACTCGCACTTAACACTAATCAATGTGTAAATGGGCCTTAATGTCAAGGGCGCTTTGAAATAATTGCCATACAGAAATGATAAGATAGTTTAGGTTGTTTTTTACGTAGAAGTGATTTGAATATTATTGGTGTTAATGAAACCCGAGATTTTCCGGTTCCGGTTACTATGATAAGAAATTACCAACACCGTAAAATAATGATTCGATACGTGAACGTCATTAAACAAATATAATGTGTGGCACCAATTATCACTGAAAACATTAGAATATAATATTACTACATACAGTCCGCCTCGAACTAAGAACTCGCAATTTACTTGCAAACGAGTAGACCAAAATAAAAAGACCCTTCTGAAGATTCTAGCTCCACAACCCCATGATCGATCCTGCTCATATACGAACTCTAAAATTATATGTGTCTCTGCTACAACCCCAAGTACCCCAACTAATTTCTTAAAGATCAGAAAAACGTTACTAAAGTTATGTTATGGCGGAACAAACCCTCAAAATCAAAAAGCCATCGAAATGCCGAAACGCCCCAGTAGCCGAAGTGTTTGTAAGAACCTCACTTCGCTTACGCTCTGCTCTTTCGATAAAACAATCAACTAATATTATGGGACAATCTTACAAAAACCGATCTAGTCCCACAGTAATTTCAATAAGGCTTTTGTTGTGCTGGGTAGTACACGACGATATATATAATAGAGAGGTAACATAGATTTAAATACTAAATTCACATGTAGAGAACGTCTATAACTCAGGAACAAATATCCGTGATAAACACAAATTAATTCGAACCAGTTTGCATTCCCTTGTCTACTTGGAAACTTATTCGATCAATATAATTTGTCAATAATTTGATTTTAATTTGATTGACGTTTGGCTTATTCAGATCATATAATAATAATAATAATAAGCCTCCAAGCCCGCGGGGGCAGCTTGTGGCGAGCTGACGGTGAGTGGCGACACCGCGGACCCCTATTCCAGAGGGCCCTTTCCATTTGGCCCTCGCCTCTGTGCTTGCCTTAACTGGCCGGCCAGAGTGGAGTCGCAAGAGCGGGACCTATGCTCCAGGTTGGAAGTGTAAAATGTCATAACGCCGGCGGCCTGCTGAACGGATTACCGTGATCTGGCTACCGCAGACTCACCTCTCGACAACCTCACAGCCCACGCACCGGTGTTGCCCTTGAGCCATCTTTGATGTCGCTTTTTACGGGGGCCCATCTTGCGGCGGGCAAGTCACCGTCTGCCGGAAATAAAATTGCATACCTTTTATTAGGCAGGCGTCCGGTTCTTCATCCAATAGCCCAGTAGTTAGTCCATACTTTTCACCCAATAGCCTAGTACATTTTAGACTCCATTAACTCTCAATAGTCTTTACACCATGGCGGGTGCTGTCTCTGCGTGCGTCCCATGACACGGGTAGGGGCAGCATCCGCTTAGTGTACCCCTCACTTTTCATTAAATTGTCAAAAGGGCCTCTGCGCGTTGGCTTCGGCTCCGCATATGCCTCCCAAAGGTCCGGAACACAATTGTTCCGTGGTCGGGAAAGACATACAAATAATAATAATAATAATAATGGGTTACGAACTGGTTACGATTCGGGGACCTCTTCGGAGAAACCGAAGGTTTTGCCTGTGCAATTGCGGACGAAGTTATCATGACGAATAACTACCGGAAATATATCCTGAAGGACGGTACGGTCGACATTTGTCGGGCATGCCGCCGTCCCGGAGAGTCACTCAGGCATATCATCTCCGGTTGTTCTCATCTTGCTAACGGCGAGTACTTGCACAGACATAACCTCGTAGCCAGGATTATACACCAGCAGCTTGCTCTCCTATACGGTCTTGTGGAACACGAAGTGCCGTACTACAAGTACACACCTGCACCAGTTCTCGAAAATGGTCGTGCCACGCTCTATTGGGATCGATCTATTATCACGGACAGGACTATTGTAGCCAATAAGCCTGATATCGTGGTAATAGATCGACCGCAACGCCGGGCCATGCTCGTCGACATCACCGTCCCATGTGACGAGAACCTCGTGAAGGCCGAGAAGCACAAGTCCAGCAAGTACCTAGACTTGGCTCACGAGGTAACCGCCATGTGGGAGGTTGATTCGGCGATCATTGTGCCGATAGTTGTTTCTGCGAACGGTCTCATAGCGAAGAATCTCGACCAACACCTAGAGAGACTTTCGCTACGGGGTTGTGGTTGGATCAAGGCTCAGATCCAGAAGGCGGTTATCCTGGACACGGCGCGCATAGTCCGAAGGTTCCTCTCTCTGCGACCCTGACCACCGGCAGCCTGGGCCTTGCTCCGTTGCCGGCGGCACCCTAGGATAGGTTTTTTATAATGTTTTTATTGTTTTTGTAAGTTTTCGATGTATTTTTATATTTTACTTTTATATAAATATTGTAAAAAACCTAATCCTAAGAAGAAAAATGAATAAAGAGAATAATAATAAATATTTGGGGACAATCTTACACAAATCAACCTAGTCCCAAACTAAGCAAAGCTTGTACTATGGGTACTAGGCGACGATATACATACTTATATAGATAAATATATACTTAGATACATAGAAAACACCCATAACTCAGGAACAAATATTCGTGATTAACACACAAATAAATGCCCATACCAGGATTTGAACCCGGGACCTCCTGCTTCGTAGGCAGGGTCACTACCGACTGGGCTAGGAGGCCGTTAATTATTCTTGTTGTCAAGTTTTTGTTAATTATATAATATATATATATGAGATCATCTTATTCTTGTTGTCAAGTTTTTGCTAATTATATTAACAAAAACTTGACAACAAGAATAAGATGATCTGAATAAGCCAAACGTCAATCAAATTAAAATCAAATTATGTATGTATATCAAAAAGCATTTACTTAACTACAATACCATATGTTCCAAGTAAGTTTGGACCAGACGGATGTTTTTTATCCATTTGATAACTTAATATATACAAATAAATATACAAAACAAGGCACCAAATGGTATGGTGCTTGTAATGTTGACTTTAAGTACATGAAAACAAGGTAGAAATTCAAATGTATAAAGATCGTCTGTCAACCGCAAACTGACTTTGAAGTCGGTGACGATTCGCCAAACGTTTGAATTCGTTTAATGTAATTTTGATGGCAATAAAACAGCATGTTGAATTGATAACAAATCAAGATTTTAGACTTAAAATACTGCTCTTGGGCAGGGGCCACTGTCGCGCTGCTTACCGACTTCAAGATTTCGAAGGAGGTTCTCAATTGGTCGGAATCTTTGTTTTTTTTTAATGTATGTTCACCGATTATTCGAAGACGGCTGGACCGATTTGGAAAATTCTTTTTTTGTTCGAAAGAGTATACTTCACAGTTGATACCATTGTCATCAGATCAGGATCTGATGATGGGATCCTGGAGAAATCGAGGGAACTCTTCAAATACTATAGGCACACCTACTATAGTGATTTGAGTAGTAGCTCGGGCATTTGCTTTTGTTAAGGTGGAGGCTAAGTGAAATCGGTTATTTTTTGTTGAAAATTATTTAAATACATTTTAAGGTTCTACTCCTGTACTATATTTGTATGAAATAAATAAGTTAATAGGTATTATTTCATGTAAAATATAACCCATTCAATATGTCTGTACGTACATATAGGCAAGAGAATAAAATCCCAGTTTGTAACTGACTCCAAACTTCGGGACGTTTACACTCTATACTACTCTATATACCTACATTGTCGTCGATGTTGTATGGATTTGTGTATCCAAAGATACATATCTAAGGCGCTCCACACTTAGCGAACTTTAGCTACCACAGAGAAACATCAGTCGGAAGTCCCTCCCATCCCTGGATATCTGGCTGAAATTGTCCGTGGTTCCCATAAACATAGGATAAAAGGTATAGACGGGGCATGGTAATAACAATACCAAGATCGAACGGGATGGTTTTATTACACTTTCAATAGGTACGACAGAGAAGGTGCTATTATCGTTGGTCCTTGTCATACTCTCACATTTGTTTATTACCCTCCACGCCATTACTTATAGCAGTCGAGGGTCATAAACAGACATAATTCGCGATTTCTTCAAGATTTTCTGTGTTTACTTCGAGAAAACCTAATATTTTTCTTAGAAAGTTGTGTCGGCTAAGGAAAACAATGGTAAATTGTTCTGTTTGTGCTATAGAAGTGATTTTATCGTCATCTATGTCTATCCCTTACGGTAGTACGCGTGTGCGGTCCCTAGTTAAATTCTTGCTTTGAGGTGGTTCCATACTATAGACTAGTATAGACAAATTTCCTATTTTTTTTCTATAACGTCTATTAATAGCTGCATTCCACTCAAATGTGTGATGCGCGTTATATTAAGCGATCAAGCGTCATTTGGGCGTAGTTTTGCGCGTATTATCCTCATGATTCTCATTACGACGTGTTTTTATCAAGAAAAACTAAAGGAGATCGTCAATTCGGGGCCACCTGATATAAACCGTATACAGTTTGACTCCAATGTAAAATAAATACTCATTTTATTATTAAAGTAGACAAAATATTACAAAAAAATGGAACGGAAATAAGAAATACTAAATAAATAAATATTATGTTGATCTTTCCGCGATTAAAATACAGCAAGACAAGTCGTTAACATCCTTAAGGCATTGACATAAAGTGTAACTAAGGTTTGTTTTTTGGTTTGACACTGTCAATGTCTACCGTTACATAATCTGCGTTTTGATACTGTTCGGTAAGTTAGAACATTGTAATATTAAAATAATATCTAAGCCTACGAATACGGAAGTTTAAATTAGAAATCGACTGTATTAAAACGCCTAAAGATTGAAAATGCGTATTTTTGCATTTTTGATCGGAGTTTGAATATTAAAAGTGGGTTTCATAACCACTTGAGTGCCCGCGAATCAAAAAAAGGTGCTGTGAAGTGCCCAAGATTTACCGCGCGCCAGCGGCACCGTGTCATGTTTTGTTAATAAATCGATTGCTTGGCTTTCACTGAACTTTTTGTAATGATTCTTTTTACGTTTTAAAGCTAAAGAAACGGATAATTTGTTTATATAAATAATAAGATAGGTCATAGTAGTAAAAATTATTTAAAAAAAATCACAAAGTTGACATACAATTTCGAATGGGGACTTTTGGCAGAAATATATTTATTAAAAAAAATCTAAATCGATAACGTATGTATTTGTTATGTTTATTTGAAACTTCAATAGTTTACGCTTCGATTGATACCAAATAAAGTATATGATCGCGGGGAAATATTTTGCATAAAACTTGTTTCATTTGCAATTTCTAAAATGTCAGTTTAGCAATTGGCCGCCAAACCGCGTGGTTTGTTTATGATTTTTTTACGAATAATTTACGCAAATTAGGACAAAAATATTGTCATACGCAGATAAAGATACTATTAGTCTTTAAATAACACGTGCCAGTTTTGTCAAACTCGCAGCAATTTCTGTCACAAATTATCAATAACAAAAAATAGGCCTATATACCTACCGTAACGAGTGCCTTTTTTGACGTCCGATTACCGACAATTCCCACCACTTCAAACCACATATACACTTAACATAAATACACTCACATGTCACACTTTACAAATAAATACATATCAGGACGATTACCAACTCAATATGTACTGTTTTTTTTCATTACAAAAGTAAACAAACCCACGTGCTGAGTGTCAAAAGTCATACTAGATGTCACCGGGCGGGCCTCGCGCGGCCATCATTCAAGATGGCGGCGGTATAAGGACGGGATACACAAGCAACGATATCACATCTTCAACATTGAAATTATATATTATTTACATTTTATTGTATCAATCTTTATATGTAAAACAAAGTCGTGTCGGTTACACCATTTATAACTCAAGAACGGCTGGACCGATTTTAATGATGATTAATTTGTTGGATTTATCTTCGCCTCGAAAGCAGAATAGCTATTAAAATATTGGAGAAATTAAAAAAAAATTGTTGATGGCACGAAGTTCGCCGGGTCAGCTAGTTATGAATAATTATAACTTAAGTATCAAATGCTAATACGAAATTAAATATTATGCGCAGCGGCTCACTCACGCAGAACCGCAGACTTGATATTCCTGAATTAATAAATTATATTTTAATAACAGTGGTTGTCGTGATCTATATCACTAACATAGTATGTTAACAAAAACTACACACAAAAGACTAACATAGTATGTTATAGTAGGTACGGGCAGATTTTAGCATATCTACTCGTAAATTACTGAAACCAGAATTAACTGACCGATTTGAATAATTTTGAACGGAGTTACAATTCACAAGTAAGCTAATGGTTTTTTTACGTACCTACAAGATTATGTTGTTCAAAAAAATATTACGTAACATGAAAATTTCTGTTAAAAATAAGCTATGCATATAAAATTTAATTCTTATACATATTATATATTGTATTATCAGCAGTGATCGGAATTGGTAGTGCCATTTCGCGGGACTTCGGTGCGTAAGCTTAGTATGGATATAGTTTTTAACCCAAGGATTAGATATGAAAATTTCAAAGCTTGTGTTTGGTTTAAAAAATGTTTTAAAGAACTGCGGGCCTAACATATGAAAAATGTGGTTTCAGTTAAATGCCCTAAAATTTTGATATATTATAGATTTAAATGCTCTGAACAAATATGGTTTGCTACTATAATTTCAAAGAAAGTAAGGAATAAAAGATGTTAAATAAATAACTAATAATTTAATAATGTTCATTTAATATAGTGATGTTGATGTTTTATTTTATGATTATATTATTGTTAATTGTAACTGTTAAACGAAAGTAATTTTAAATGAATGATGTATTATAATGACTAAAAAATTTTACTTCTGCGTTTTGAAGAAAATTTTCTGTGAGAATTACGAGTCGGAGAATCTCAAGTCTTATCCATGTTATGTACAATGTTTAAGGTCATTCACCCGAAATGGCACTACCTATTCCGATCACTGATTATCAGCATCAACGTGAATTTGAACCATTTATATTAATAACGAGCTTTTTCCCGCGGCTTCGCCCGCGTACTAAAATTACTATAAAAGGAGGTTCTCAGTTAGACTTGTATGTTTGTATGTACCTTGCTGAACCGATTTATATGCGGTTTTCGGAAAAGTATTTGTTACACTCTGTAGGTTTCGGTATATCATGTTTTGGTGAAGGTGGTTCATTTTTTTTTTCTTAAATAAATGATTGCAATAATTGTTGAATTGTTATACCAGCAACGACTTACTATGTACTACGAAGAGATTATGATTAATGCAGATTTCTACTCTTAAATAGAAGCTTTTCCCCGCAACTTCGTCTGCGTGGAATTAGAAAACAGCCTCCTTTTTACCCGCTTAAGGAATGACTTCAGGGATAACAACTGTTATATATCGTTCCCCAGAACTCAAACTATCTCCATACCAAATCTTCTAAATAGGCTCAGCGGTTATTAATTCCGCATACAAATTTTCAACCCACAGTTTCACCCCCTAAAGCGGTATAAAACCTATCCTATATTGTTTCCCGGGACTCAAACTATCTATGTAGCAAGTTTTATCTCCATCGTCTGTTCAGCGGTTAATAATTCGCCATACAAACAAGCAACCCCTTTTCTACCCCTGTAGGGTTAATTTTCGGAATAAAAACTACCCTATATTGTTTCTCGGGACTTAAACTATATCCACAACTTTTATCTAAATCGATTTGCGGTTATAAATTTCCCATACAAACTTCCAACCACCTTATGGGTTGATATTCGGGATGAAAACTACACTATGTAATTTCCCGGGATTCAAACTATCTCTTTACCAAGTTTCATCTAAATCGGCCCAGCAGCTTAAGCGCGAAAAGGTAACAGACAGTTAGACAGGCATACTTTCGTATTTATAATATTCAATTCTAATATTAAATCTATGTACCAAGTTTCATCTCAATCGTCTTCTCAGCGGTTAATAATTCGCCATATAAACTATCAACCCCTTTTATACCCCTCTAGGATTGATTTTCGGAATAAAAACGTCTATATTGTTTCTCGGGACTCAAGCTATATCCATACCAAATTTTATCTAAATCGGTTCGCGGTTAAAAATTCTCCATACAAACCTCCAACCCCCATTTCACTCCTTAAGGGTTGAATTTCGCGATATTAACAATTTTATGTTCCTTCCCGGGACTCAAACTATCTGTATACCAAGTTTCATCTAAATAGGTTCACCTGTTAAAAAATTGCCATAAAAACTTCCAACCCACTTTTCACCCCCTTAAGGGTTGATTTTCTGGATGAAAGCTACCTAATGTTATTAGATTGCAATTTCGTACAAATACTTTCAAGAATTTTCATGTCCACAATATTAAATTTCAAAATCGATGCAATTTTCGTAATTAACATCCCACAATACCATAAAATCGACACCCATATTGATATTTAGACATTTCAACCCCATCGCACCTCAACATGGCGGATGGTATTTCACGTTCGCTACGTTGGATTTTAAAATCGTTATTGTTTTCGTAATCAACGACCCGATAAACATAGAAACAATACCCATGTTGATTTTCAGACTTTGTGACCACCTTTCCCTCTTTTTGGGGTTTAATTTTCAAAAAACCTGAAACACATATTTACTCATTTATCGTTAGGAATACTCTTTCCCTCTTTTTGGGGTTTAATTTTCAAAAAACCTGAAACACATATTTACTCATTTATCGTTAGGAATACTCTTTCCCTCTTTTTGGGGTTTAATTTTCAAAAAACCTGAAACACATATTTACTCATTTATCGTTAGGAATACTCCTGTGAAGTATCAAATAAAATAGTCTAACTAATCTTGTTTCGCCATACAAACTTTGAACCGCCATTTCATCCCCTTAGCGGGTTAATTTTGAAAAATCCTTTCTTAGTGCACCCCTAGACCTTATAAGGAACCTACGTGCAAAATTTGGAATCTCTAGAACCAGCGGTTTGGGCTGTGCGTTGATATGTCAGTCAGTCAGTCAGTTTCTTCTTTTATATACTTAAATATAGAAGATAAAACATCCCTCGCCGATTAATAAAAAAAACTAAAAATTATCAAAAAATGAGTAATAGCCTCCACAAATGAAAATAAAAACACTCTAAATTCACTAAGCTAAATTAAATCAATCTGCAACCAAAACCCAGTGTGCACCATGCCTTATGACATAAAACGCGGACCCTGTGAGGATCTGTTAAAATGCTTCGAGCAACTACTGTTGCGTGCAGTTGTACTTACGGACATCACAAGTTTATTTCACCTAATCCTGTTCAAAACATACATAATTACTCATTTAAAGAGGATTAACGCTTAGGTTAATAGACAAACTAACTTATTCTAATAGCCTAGACAGAAATATGGCTTAATCGTATAATAAATGTACGATTCAAAATCAAATACGCAAAATTTTCATCACTAGACTTAATTTGTTGCAAGAATTTATCACATTATATTTAAATTAGTATTGAAATATATGCTTTATCGTATGGAGCAGTAAACAAGGAATAATTTGATATACAATGCTAATTAAAATATGCGAAATTGAGTACTGACGGCATTTTTTTAATGACTAGCTCCCTCGCTGACATACCGAACTTTGACAGTCACCAAAACAATAATCTGAAGTTTGTAAAAATGTTCCACAGACTGCGGTTTTTATTTTTTTTAATGTTGCCACATTAATCCTCTGCCTAACTAAGTCAACAGAAAAGCGCTCTTCACACGTTGCACATAGATATCATTTAAAAACCGTTGGTACTCCAACTCGCAACTAGTGTTGCGAGAGCACTTTGCGTTTTGACAAAATGCAACCGTAGTTGCGCAGGGCACGTGAGTGGATAATGGCATAAAATCATGCTCCTTCGATAACGAAACCCATCTTTTTTTCAATTTTACAATGTCAGATACTAGTGGTATCGCACTTAACGGTGGTAAACCTTATCCCTTCGCAATAGGTGTTAGGAATGTTCAGTTAATAGTATCAACGATGGTTTGACAGCCGTCTTTGTTTACCGAAATACAGGAACTATAAATACGATCAAAATATGACTTTTTATTTTTTCATGATTCCCGTTTTGTTTTTAAGGCCGCTTTTGTACATTTTCTTTAAAAAACCGGTACTTTTTTTACATCAATATATAAATCATAGGCATGCACGCTTTCAAATATTGTCCTTGTCAGATTCAAGTTTTAAATGCATGATTATTCAATTTTTCCATTAGATTTCGCAATTTTTTTACCACCGTCCTGATCTAGAAATTATGACGATTTTTTAAAGGTTAGAATCATTCCTAAACGGTCCAAAATAATCTGGGCCAGATCACCTAACAAAAATTGACGATCTCCTTTACTATGCTCGTAGTGATACAATGTAAGATACCAATAAATGGGTTTGATGACGTGAACATTTGTTTGCCATGACTATGGACGCCGGCTATCTTTTGTGATTAGTAATAATAGTAACTGTGGGGTGTTATTTAAAACTTGAAATTAATGTACAGTCGCCATCAGATATATCGGAACGGCCAAGGTCACAAATATCTGAACAACGCCTCTATTGTTGAGGCGACAAAGTGCATGTTCAGATATTTTTGACTACCGTGGCCGCTCCGATATTTGATGGCGACTGTAACTAGTGACTAACTAACTACACAATTTAATCTCTCGTAAAAACATTGGAAAGACAATGGTAGTAGAATTTTTGTAAGGAGCCCATCGAAAAGTAATCATCCAGAATATGTTTTTTTGTATTCCAGCTGATTTTTGTTTGTGATGCCTACAGCTCAAATGCGTTTTGTGCCTAAAAATCCATGCGAATATGCCAACAAAAGTATGTGTACAGACGCCATCAAATATATCGGAGCGGCCAGGGTACTCAGAAATATCTGATCATGCACTTTATCTTATCGATTTGACAATAAAGGCGTTGTTCAGATATTTGTGACCACCTTGCCCGCTCCGACATATCTGATTGCGACTGTACCTACACGACCTTAATGTAATGGGATATGGGATTTTTGGTTAAAAATACCCATTGATATTTTATACCTTGATTACACCTATTTTGGGACCCCAAATATCTGAACATATCAAAATTATTTACAAACCAGTCTTTCCATCTAGAACAGCCGCTATACCGTAAATAATTAAAAAATCTACCTCCAGAACCGGTAACTTCGCACATCACTAATTAAAACATCTTTTAAAAACTTCCTTTAACTTCACTACGTCACGAAAGCACATCACTAGTTAGGAAAAACACAATTCTTACCATTTTCAAATTATTTTCACTAATATAACACTTATTAACTTGTTTTTCTAAAGGTTTTAAAGACGCGCATCTCCTACGCACTATAGTTAAAGAATGACACAAGAAAATAAAAGGTCAAGTTTACGATAGCCTTTAGAAAGAGACGGATGGATCATTAAAGGTCATTAAGTGAGGGTAAGAGAGGAATGGGTATAGGTTTGTCAGTCGTGCGTGTGCGCAAACAGGTTATTATGATTCAAGTTATTAAGTTTGCAAGATGCAGGCCGTGATTATGTGTTGCGAGTGGTTAGCGAGTGAGGGCGATTTGAGTTCAAACCTAATCCAATATAACGTGACCTCTAGATTAGTATTCATATATTTTTAGAAAAACACGAAATCCCTATAGTATCACTCGTGTGTATGTCTAGCCTTCTGTCAAAGCCAATTTTGTTCTAAACGACTGGATCGGTTGAGTTGAAATTAGGTAAATACTTACTTACCTATTGCATGCAGCTATTATAAGTCGGTGGCCTCTAGACACAAACAAATAACGTAATTAAATTAAGTTTTAACCGCTTTGGGGGTATTTTTTTTTTAAATCAATTTATTTAAAACAGATAAGTAGGTAGGACTCCATTTAACTTCCTCAAGCGACTTTTTAGAAAACAGGTGACTTTAACACTTTCCGTACCACCTAGTGCTACGCGCTACGCTCGTAGCCCGTAGCCACGTATTTGTCGTATGTAGCACGTAGTAGCTACGAAGAGAGAACCCGATAGTCGGGTTCCTGGTCGTGAAAGTGTTAAATCTCGCTTTAGACGTAGATTTTGTGTAGGTAGGTATTATCCTTAATTTCAAAATTGTAGGTAAGTAATATTTTGGAGTAATTTCGAAGGGTCAACCTATTTCTATTTACTTACGTACAAAATATTATCATAATTTTTATTCACATGTATAATCGTTAGTGTCCGACCGAAACATATTTTTGTGCCGAAACCGAAACCGAAAAAGAAGGTTCGGCTCTGGGTCCAGTTTCGGCCGAAACCGAAACTTTAATAGACGTGTTAAGAGGCCTTATTCCCAAAACGCGCGAATTTCACGAAATGCTTCATTTTCTTTGAAAGCTATGGCGAAAATACTAAGTTTTTTTTTATCAACTATTGATGCACATAATAGTTCATTTCTTTATCTAGACGGCCATCGGAGCAAATATTACATTTTAACGAGTGAAATATGAAAAAAATTGGTTGTCTTGGAAGGCCTTACCGGATTTTCCAGTTAGGTGTACCGTTCATTTTCAGATTACGCAAAAAAGGGTAAAAATTCTTATTCAATTTGAATAAAATTCAATTGAGTATATCATGTATGAGACGGCCATGGAAATAAAAATCGAAGATTCATCTTGGATAATCGACATCGACCTTCTGATTATATGCCAGTTTTTTGATGAAAACACGGTTACATTTCATTTTTTCCACGAAAACCCTATGAATATTTTGCCCTAAAAATATTACCATTGCAAAGTTAAACTATATTTCTATCACGATAAAAAAAACATTACTATAGCAGTAAATTTCAAATTACTATGAATTTTAAAAAATGACACTTAAATCACACTTCACAGGACACTTTTTGTAAGAATCGTATTTTTGGGTACTTAATAATAATAAAGATGGTTCATAAGTATTTTTTTGTATTACTAATACTTCAAACTGTCTTATAAATAGCATTTTATGCGGCTTTTTTCATTAATAGAATTTTTCGACCTTTTAGGGAATAAGGAGCCTTAAAACAGTATATATTGATTTCAGTTACATGTCAGTAAGCCGTTGTACATTTGTTTGCCAAGACGTCCATAGTCTTGCCGACTATTTGTTTACACTTTACTTGTGATTAGTAATAATACTAATAATACAAACTGTGGGGTGTTATTTTAAAACTTGAACTTAATGTACAGTCACCATCAGATATATCGGAACGGCTAAGTTGGTCCCAGATATCCGAACAACGCTCCTATTGTTAAGGCAAATTATATGCGTTGATTATAAAAAAAAAAAAATGTTTATTCACGAAACGGCTTACAATTTTTTTACAACAGTTCTTCTGCCAAACCACAGTGTGGTTTGTTGGCAGACGAGGCTCCAGTTTACAAATTCTATAGTAAGCTATACTATAAGCTATATATATATATATTACATTATATTTCCACCACCACCAACAAAACAGTAACACCTGACTGACCATTGATAGACCCTATCCCAGTGTAATAAGGTCCAGAAACGGTCACACATAAAATACTATTTCTTTATAATATGTAAAAATGTTAATGTTAATACAGATGCAGTAAAATGAAGGTTTGGTTACCCTTTTTTAAATATTTATATATTATATAAATATTTATAGGGGCGATGTTCAGATATTTTTGAGTACCTTGGCCGTTCTGATATATTTGATGGTGACTGTACAACGGCTATTTATCAGTTAAAAACGTTGTGACAGAACCTATATAGTCAGATTCAGTAGGTACATTGTTAAAAGTTTCGGCGCGGCAGAACGGTTCGGCCGTTTTTTGGCCGAAACTGAACCTTGGGCCGAAACACGTTTTTTTAAACACTAATAATTGGATAATATCAAAGCTTGCATACAATACAATCAAGATGCTACAATCGTATTCAGATTACAACCAAAAGTTTTGTATGGAGTACTTGTCTGCTAGGAAAACATGTTCCATACAAAAAAATAGTTTCATGTCCAAATAAAGTTTTTCACAAATACTTTTCTCTAGTGGAAATAACAGACCCCGTTATCGGAGGTGCAATTTGGTAGCTTGACGTTTTTAGGGATGGGTAAAAATATTTATGATGTCGATATCGATACTCTTCCCGATTGCCATTAGTTTTTTATACCAATTTTAGACTAAAATTTTACATGTTTGTTTTTTTACCCATGATAATCATTGTCATCAGAAGTAGAAACCATTATCAGTAGAACAATAGCGATATGGTAGCTATTTTACTTTTCTTATGTTTCGAGTTTCAGGGCCGTGCCTGAACGCTCTTGAGATAAACCTTACCCAATTAGTATTTCATAATATTGAAAATGCAGTCACTTCTCGCAGAATACCCCGAACTCCAAAAAATTCAAGATTGAAAATTGCTATTTTAAAAACCGGCCAAGAGCGTGTCGGGCCACGCTCAGTGTAGGGTTCCGTAGTTTTCTGTCCCTCACTGTAAGTGTCCCCACTTAAGAGTTTTTGAAAGCACGTCATTTCATTGTGATTTTGTAGAAATTACAGGTACAAAAACTATTCAACCTTTCAAGTTCAAAATAATTTTCCTAGAAAGTTTTTATAAAGTTCTACTTTTGATTTTTTTTCATATTTTTAAAACTTATGGTTCAAAAGTTAGAGGGGACACATTTTTGTTTTACTTCTGGAGCGATTATTTCCGAAAATTTTTACATTATCAAAAAATGATTCTAGTAAACCCCTATTCATTTTTAAATACCTTTCCAACAATATATCACACGTTAGGGTTGAAATGAAAAAAAAAATCACTCCCCACTTTACGTATAGGAGAGGTACACTAATAAAACATTTTTTCCACTTTTTATTTTACCACTTTGTCGGCGTGATTGATATACATATTAGTACCAAATTTCAGCTTTCTAGTGCTAACGGTCACTGAGATTATCCGCGGACGGACGGACGGGCAGACATGGCGAAACTATAAGGGTTCCTAGTTGACTACGGAACCCTAAAAATTAATAATGTTAATAAATACTCGTTTTTTTAATTTGTCATGTTTTACAAAATAAACACGTTTAATTGAAGTCTTCGACTCATTATGGTAAAGAAAAAATGACGACATATAGTATTTCAAAATAATGTTTACCCATCCCTAAGAATGTCAAGCTACCAAATTGCACCTCCGATAACGGGGTCTAGAAATAAGGTACCAATGAGAACCTAAATGAAATGAGCTAGATGACCAATATTTTTAAAACCCAATATCTTTTTTTATTTTTTTTTGACATTAGACATATTTTAATTGGTAGGTAATACAATAATGTAACGCGAAGACCACACCTCAAGTAGATTATAAGTTTAGTTAACCTCGAGACAGCTAGATGGCGCTAGTAGGCCTCGAAACTAATGTAGACATTATATGGAATTTACCTTTTTCTTAGTTTTAAACATTGCAGAACAGTATGTAACGTCTAAGTAAAATGTTTCGAATGAATGTGAATGTTATGTTAGCAAAATATAGTTTTCCCAATTTACCGCTAGATGTCGCTGTACCTAGCGCATACTAAACGTACATCGCGGTGTTAAGATTTTTTCTTGTCACAAGGACCCGATGTCGTGAACATTGTAATTATGAGTAGGAATTAGGAATATTGTTGTACGCCTTGTGTACTTGTGACCTTGGTGGACCAAACAGTATAAGAATTACCTCGGTGCTCGGCGGTTGTCCTTGGACGCTGTTCGGCCTTTGGGACTACTTATCAACCCTATTGTAATTAACGCAGACTGGAGAATAAACCTCTGTAGACAAAACTACTCCGTGTTTGCTTCGTCTCACCGCACGCCCCACCTCAACCAAGGACAATACCTTACATCTGGCGCTCAACGTGAGGGCCGTGCCGTGACGTAACAAGTTTATATGCCTGTTGTTACGCGTCGTCTAGCTAAACTGTTGGAAGGAGACATGGCTGTGAATCTGACAGAGAACCAGTTCCAGCAGTTGTTGGGAGCTATCGCGTCTGCAGCAAGACCAACTCCGGCTCCACCCATATCCAGTTCGTTCGCTAAGGCCACATTTTCCTACAACGGTGAACGAGATCCAACCTGCGTGCAGACCTTTTTAACAGCGGCTTCATGCTTCAAACGCGTTGGGAACATCAGCGACGTAGATGCATTGCAGAGTCTGCCACTAGTTCTGAAGGACGCAGCAGCTGTCTGGTGGAATGGTGTGGGAAGTAAAATCAAAACATGGAGTGATTTCGAGAGTAGATTGCGTAGGTCATTCGCACCCAGAAAGCCCGCGCATATGCTTTATAAAGAAATTTGTCTAGCGGAGCAAGGTCCTCGCGAGTTAACCGAGACCTTCGTTGCTAAGCAAAGGGACTTGCTGGCGCAGCTACCGGAGCCACATCTTCTTGAGACTCAGCAGCTCGATATGGTCTACGGGTCCCTCCACAAGCGGATCAAGGAGAAGATTCCAAGGGAAGCCGTCCTGTCTTTTGATGCCCTTCTGGAAGCAGCCCAGTCAGCCGAGGAATTACTGGATGACGAATCACTGCCAGCGCCAACTACTATGCCGAAGAAGGAACGCATCCGTTGCAGCTATTGTCGGGTGGTAGGCCATACAGAAGACATGTGCCGAAAGAAGTCTAGGATAACAGCAGAACGTGCAGCAGCCCGAGAAGCAGCAAAAGTCAAACCATTACCGCAAGGTATTGCCTCCACTACAGCGGCGACGCAAGCACCTTCTCCATCGCATCCCACCTTCTCGTGCTATGGCTGTGGAACGCCTGGTGTGGTCAGAAGTAAATGCCCGAAATGCGCCGATGGCAAGAAGGCAGTTAAGGCAGAGAGCGTCGGTTTCTGTGCCACGACGGTCAAGGAAGATACCTCTATGGACATACGCAAGCGACCTATCATTGGTATTGGCATCGACTCTATAGCAGGGACAGCATTTCTGGATCCGTGTGCTAGAAGCAATGTGGCATCGTATGAATTATACGACTGGCTGAGAAGACGAGGCTATCCCATCACGACAGATCGCGCACGAGTGACTTTCGCTGATGGCGTCGAAAGGCTGCAAGAAGTCCTGAAAGTCAAATGCGATGTGAACGTATGCGATCGCGTAGTCACTTCCAAGTTCATTATATTTCCCGGAAAACGTGATACGAGGACGCTTCTGGGGGTACCTTTTCTTCAGGATGCAGGCATCGTTATGAACATGCCCCAGATGACGTGGCATTTTATAGATAACCCCAACAACATCTTCGAGTTACAGGAAGAGGATGACAGGGAAGGGTCACTGACGTTCTTATCGGATCCGGTCATGAGTCCTGCCATAGCAGTGTCGGCAGTAACACAAAACGCGACATATACAGAAGCCAGAAGAAGCACCCTACAACGGGCTTTGCCCTTCGAATCGGAATTACCTTCGGAGAGTGCAGCAATCCCATACAAGCTGATTCCTTTGAGTATTGATGACTTGCCAGTCTTGCCTTCTCGTAAGAGGGTGAGGCCTTTATTCGATGGCTACTCCCCTAGATTTGTGGATTCAATGTATCAAGACGCTCAACAAACTCTGCTAACATCGGAAGTCGAACTATCCCCTCACTCACTGGACTTGTTTCCGGAACCACGTCGTACCGGCATAAATTCGCTTGAGATCAAGGCTGCGCAATCCAACTCGCTAAGCGACAGTCAGAAGGACCAGCTTGAGGTTCTTTTGCGGGACAACGAGCGGGTGTTCCAGTTTAGCGAGGAGCCCACTACCATGGCAGAGCACTCTATACAGACAACAGAGCATGGACCGATCTCTATGCCACCGTACCGAATCTCGCCACCACGCCAAGAAGTGCTGAAGGCAGAGATACAAAAGATGTTGGAAGAAAAGGTAATTGAACCCTGTTTTTCTGCCTGGGCAGCTCCCGTGGTCATGGTACCTAAAAAGGATGGTAGTACCCGGGTATGTGTTGATTATCGACGTCTTAATGCCAACCCCTGTCCAACCCTTGAGGAAGAGAGGCAGGCCAAGAAAGGCTGCTCCTGCGCAGGACACGAAGACCACGACAAGCAGACGTGGCCGACCCAAGAAGACAACGACAACCGCGTGAGTGCGATTTTCCTGTCACCTTGCCGGGTCGTCTGCAGTTCCAGAGGGGGAGACTGTAACGCGAAGACCACACCTCAAGTAGATTATAAGTTTAGTTAACCTCGAGACAGCTAGATGGCGCTAGTAGGCCTCGAAACTAATGTAGACATTATATGGAATTTACCTTTTTCTTAGTTTTAAACATTGCAGAACAGTATGTAACGTCTAAGTAAAATGTTTCGAATGAATGTGAATGTTATGTTAGCAAAATATAGTTTTCCCAATTTACCGCTAGATGTCGCTGTACCTAGCGCATACTAAACGTACATCGCGGTGTTAAGATTTTTCTTGTCACAAGGACCCGATGTCGTGAACATTGTAATTATGAGTAGGAATTAGGAATATTGTTGTACGCCTTGTGTACTTGTGACCTTGGTGGACCAAACAGTATAAGAATTACCTCGGTGCTCGGCGGTTGTCCTTGGACGCTGTTCGGCCTTTGGGACTACTTATCAACCCTATTGTAATTAACGCAGACTGGAGAATAAACCTCTGTAGACAAAACTACTCCGTGTTTGCTTCGTCTCACCGCACGCCCCACCTCAACCAAGGACAAT
This sequence comes from Pammene aurita, assembly GCA_947086415.1. Lineage (NCBI taxonomy): Eukaryota > Metazoa > Arthropoda > Insecta > Lepidoptera > Tortricidae > Pammene > Pammene aurita. Next base: position 5,804,069 of record OX352307.1, read on the forward strand.
ACCTTACAATAATATTTTTTAATTATTCAAATTCTTTATGTGTACTTGTGAGCGCTGGTTATAGGCGATTGGAACTTATGTAGCTACCATGCAGTACCTAACTGTAGGTTTGATTGTGAGTAAGACATCAAGTCAGTTCAGGTTTCAATAGTTACGAACAATCACCGATGACTAATGGATTTTTTATACCACGACGGTGGCAAATATGCACATGGCCCGCCTGATGGTAAGCAGCTACCGTAGCCTATGGACGCCTGCAACTCCAGAGGTGTCACATGCGCGTTGCCGACACTTTACAAAAAGGAGAATTCACTGTGTTGCGGTGTAAACCATATGTAAAATAGTTTTTAAGATTTTCATTGTTTCAAATGCATCTCGCTCACTTACTTTTGACAGCTATTTTATTCTTTCTCTTTGACTCTGACACCGCTCGGGTATACACGCTTTTGTATTGATTTCATAGTTATTAGTTTGTTTAGTTAAATCCTTATTAATCCAACATAATTGCACATCAGATCTTGCCTAGGTTTATTGAATAAACTCAGTGCACCATCAGAATAATGATCCTGCTTTTATTTCACGCCGACGATCCATCGTAGACTTATACCTTCCACTGCAGCCCTGACTCGTGCTAACAAGGTGGAGGTACTTCCCCAGTCGGGCTCAGTGTGATGCAGTTGAGCATCCTAAGAAAAAAAAATAAGACGAAACTTTTTAAGTTAGTACGGTGAAAAATACAACCTACAACCAAAATACAACATGACAGACTTAAAACCTGAATATACTGTTTCTTTAGAGTCGAGAGTAGAATTCGATTGCAGTATATAATTAACATGGGTAACTTTTTTCTTTTTTAACGTGTCGTATAATAGTATTTTGTGCAACAGGTACATAATAAGGGTTCTTAAGATTCGAGGTTCGAAGTTACAAAATGAGGCGAAGCCGAATTTTGTAATAACAGACCCGAGAATTTTAAGAACTAATTATGTACCCGTTGCACACGAAACTTTTTCTACGACAGTAGCAAAAACTTAATTAATAAATAATTTTAAAGTTCTTAAGTATCACGAGTACATAAATCAATTTTGTTTTAAGATTTTTTTTATCAACTAATAACTCTTACTTTTGTGCCGAAGTCTTCGGATATTCACTGTGAAGTTTTCTTGTCACTTATTTTATCAAAATTAACATAAACTTCTTGATATTAACATAATATACGAGTTTAAATACAAAAATTAAGCCGTACATTGTGTTGAAACTTTTTAAATATTAACTTTTTACTAAATGTCATAGACAGATCACGAGTTGGTTTTTAATTGCAAAAAAATATGGCTTCGTTCAAGTAACTCTCAATGCAAAAGTTTACATTAAAGTACTATTATGCTTCTCATAAATATGAAACTAAATAATTTAAGATATTAATACTTTAAAAAAGACATGATAATGTTTTTATCATAGTTTGTGCAAAAATAATTTCAAGTGTATATCAATTTAAAAATATAATTTATATTGTAAACAAGAACGAACCCTTTTTAGACATGGCACCTGGAAGTCAGTGTATTAAAAAAACAAAAACAGTTGCACAATATGTTTTGTGTGACTGCTAGCAGTTATAGAAAGTACCTATAGACAAATAGACTTTAGCGCCTTCACTTAAATGATGTAGTTTTAGATACCACTATCAGTCATTTAATTAGCATATAGAAGTGCTGGAGTAGAAAAAAGTTTATAATGATACGGTTAACCGTTGTAGCGAGAGGTTAGAAGATAGAGGTGACTTGGGGAGACTGTGATATTTAATAATGGCATCTTAGACAAATTGGTTTTTTCACTGTTGAAGTGTCAGGATGATTGGCCAATCACTGTAGGCTGATATTGTCAAACTATTATTATTATTATTATTACCACAGAATATGTAATAGTACACAAATGATGATTGTCCTTCCTGAATTTGACATATAGCTACAGAGATGAAATCGTTAGCCGTTATGCGCTCTTAAATAAAACTAGACTTTTCCCGCGGCTTCGCCCGCGTACTATAAGTACTCAAAAAAGATACGGTACCCATGTTGATTTTCAGACTTTGTGACCACATTTGCCCCTTTTAGGGGTTGAATTTTCAAAAAACCTGAAACACGTTTTTACTCATTTATCGTTAGAAATACTCCTGTGAAGTTTCGAATAAAATAGTCTAACAAATCTTGATTCGCCATACAAATTTTGGACCCCCATTTTACCCCCTTAGGGGGTGAATTTTGAAAAATCCTTTCTTAGTGCATCCCTAGACCTTATAAGGAACCTATATGCCAAATTTTGAATCTCTAGAACCAGCGGTTTGGGCTGTGCGTTGATATGTCAATCAGTCAGTCAGTCAGTCAGTTTCTTCTTTCATATATTTAGATAGGATTTTCAACGTGCTTCATATATCGATGCAGGTTTGACACATGTCGTCATTCGGATGTCAATAAGACGTTAACTGCTATAAAAAATTCACAGATTTCGTGCCTCACACGACTATCGAGCACATTGGAAATGAATCTACGGAATTCGAAAAAATATTGTCGCTGAGCGACGAGAAAGTCGGGATAAGGAAAATGTTATAAAATAAAACTACGACGTTGAATGATAATTATTTTATTCTTAGATTAACATAAGTATCCTCGACATAACGCCTGTGAACCAGAGTGGGGCAAAAATTAACGTGATTGAAACTAAAGTTAAAAATGAGAACGTTACTCATAATCATATGAACATGATTACGAATTCAATCATGAGCTTTCTAATCTGATTGACCACCGACATGAGTCGATTCATCATGTCGATTTTTAGTTTCACTCATGATTAGCTAAAGTGATTACATAAGTAGGATAGAATGCTTAGTTAAACTAACGATTTAGTTGATTAGATTTTAATTAGATTTTGCGTAGCTACTAGCTCCTTCACTTTTTTCCCCGATGAAACAGAGGCGGTACCTAGGTGAGTATAATATACATTTAGGATAAATGGCTATTTGTGACAATATTCTAAGGGTATCATTTGGCGGTTGGCGCTTACGTCATAGGTTGTATAGTGCAGATTCAATATTGAGCAATAAAAGCGTAAATGCCAGTGGCAAATGTTACCTTTACCAAAATATCGACATTTTTGTTGTTAGTTTTTGGTATGAGTGTACAAATGAAAGCTCCCATTTAACTTTCAAACGGCCTGTTCGGTTTTATTGCGGTTTTCGGCTACAGTTAAGGCAGCTATCACACAGTGCGGTTTCCACATGCGCTTTTCATTTTCATTCTCATTCTCAGTCTCAGTCTCAGTCTCAGTCTCAGTCTCATTCTCATTCTCATTCTCATTCTCATTATTATTCTCATTCTCATTCTCATTTTCATTTAGGATAATGACAATTTCTACATATGTATCTGGTTCAATATGTGAAAATCAGAACAAACGCCTTATTCTAGTAATAATATAAATCAGCTTAAGAACACTCTAATCATACATTCGTCAATCACATTGAACAAGTTAGTTGATTAGCGTTAATTTAGTTTCAATCAGCGCCCGTCGTTAATGATTTACTCATGGCGAAATTACTTGATTGTTTTGTGTTATGATTTAATCAGCGATCTTTAGTAATCAATCACCGATTTTAATCAAGTGTGCCCAACTCTGCTGTGAACAAACAAATTGAAAAATTTCCACACGCATATCGAAGTTTGAATTATTATCGCCGTGGCGCCTAAGTATACATATTTCATTTTTAGATTAATAAGCAGGATATAATAATGTTCAAAGTACAAGAAAATTATTACATTACAAATCCATAGTCAACTCGAGAAATGGTACCCAAAATAATAATTTTTAAGAAAAAAAAACCGACTTCTTCAATGGGGGAAGCCGGTGAAGGATTATTGTAGATGGTGCCCTCTATACAATGAAATAACTTGCTTAACAAACACAGCGAAGAGGACAAATCGTCAAACGTGAACTATGCGTCGTTGAAGAATTCCTTTCTCATTTTACATTTCACATGTTTATGGCATCAGCCGCAGTTCCACTTCATCAATATGTCACTGTTTTCAATGAAAATGCTTGATTTGTTGATTTAAATACAAAAATCACTTTATGTATGCCTTTAAGATTTGAGAAGCTTCCTCGATTCCTCCTGGATAACAAACACATCGTAGAGGAGAAATCGCCAAACGTGAATTATGCGTCGTTGAAGAGTTCCGTTCTGATCATCATCAGCAGTTCCACTTCATCAAATGTCACTCTTTTGAATGAAAATGCTTGATTTGTTGATAAAAATACAAAAATCTTTATGTGTTTGCCTTTAAGATTTGAGGAGTTCCCTCGATTCCTCATGGATCCCATCATCAGAACTTGAGCTTGACTAAAATTTGTCCTGACAATCTTACTTGCTTAAAAAACACCGATGTGTGTTCGATAAGAGGAGGAATAGCCAAACGTGAACTATGCTTCGTTGAAGAGTTCCCTTCTGATCATCATCAGCAGTTACGCTTAATCAAATGTCACTCTTTTGAATGAAAATGCTTGATTTGTTGATAAAAATACAAAACTCACTATGTGTTTGCCTTTAAGATTTGAGGAGTTCCCTCGATTCCTCATGGATCCCATCATCAGAACTTGAGCTTGACTAAAATTTGTCCTGACAATCTTACTTGCTTAAAAAACACCGATGTGTGTTCGATAAGAGGAGGAATAGCCAAACGTGAACTATGCTTCGTTGAAGAGTTCCCTTCTGATCATCATCAGCAGTTACGCTTAATCAAATGTCACTGTTTTGAATGGAAATGATTGATTTGTTGATAAAAATCACTACATGTATGCCATTAACATTTGAGGAGTTCCCTCGATTCCTCATGGATCCTCATCAGATTGACAAAAACGGGACCAATATATACTTAAAATCAAAAAAGAATTTTCAAAATCGGTTCAGACATGACGGAGTTATGGAGTAACAAACATAAAACAAAACAAAAAAAAAAACCAAAATAAAAAAAAACAAAATTGAGAACCTCCTCTTTTGAAATCTTGAAGTCAGTTAAAAAAAAATTAATGTGAAAAATGTCGTTCTGACTTTTTTCAAAAAGGTTAGGCTACAGGGCAGACCCTTAACCCTATCGTCTTTTTTTAGGCTTAAATTGTAGCTGACTAAATTGTCCAGAGGAGTTCTTCTCCAATTTTTGATATTATTCTTCGTTTCCAAAATATCGAACGCCAAAATCAAAAATTTGGAAAAAAATGTTTTTTTTTTTCACTATACCGGCCATAACTTTTTTCTTTTTTGATTTTCTCGAAAAATTATTTTTGCCCCTTACAGCTCTCGTAAATATGAGTCTTTTGAGCCATTTTTGAATATCATATCTTTACAACTTTCCGAGTTATAAGGGGATCGCACTTTTTCGTGAAATCGGGGCCTATACTGGAACGAACGAAAAGACATTTCCAATGTCAAAATAGTATAGAAATAAACTCTTAATAGAGTTTATTTCTATACTATTGACAACCGACAATTATGTTTGATGTACCTATGACTTGTAAATGTCAATTCTTTTTAAGGTGATAAGCAATGTGCAAAACCCTTCCCTCATTAGCCCTGATATACGGTAAGCGCATCGGAATAAACGGATTCAATAAATAAATATATAATAAACTGAAAATAGATGTCATATACTTAAGAAAAAAGTGACCAAGCCCTCCGGTGTCCGAGGCCAGATGCACACCGGGCTTGGTCACTTTTTTCTGAAGTATATGACATCTATTTTCAGTTTATAATTTATATATAGTAGTGTAACTACTTAAAATTGCAAATCAAAAATATTCAACAAAATAATTTGATTTGCTTCAAGATTCAAATAAATAAATAAATAAAAATAAAAATATATTTATTCACTTACACAAACGACATAAATTACACTAATACAAGAAATTACCAAACTTGTGTAGTGAAATGGATGGAGACAATGAAGAGAGACATAGTGAAATCTCCCCTGTTATTACTAGCATTGGTTTTCTATACACTAACATGTAATAATTACTGCAAAATGGTACGCTTCGCTAGAGCGATGTAATTTTATCAAGAACCTTATCAGCCAGCGGTACGACATTTCGAAAAGAATTTGAAGTCGTCAACGTTATATCGGCGTATTGTACGGAACAATCTTTGCGGCCCTACATCGCGCGTAAAGCTGCGTTTTCACTTAGTGTTCTGAACAGTTCTGAGCGAGCATTCGTTCGTTCGTCCGGTAGATGAAAACACTTGAGCGTTCGAACGTGTTCGTTCAGTGATGATTGGCTTGACTCAGCGAGCGAATGCTCGCTCACTTATTAATTCAGTGCAAACGACGTCACAAGCGAGCGAGCAGATTTTCAGTGCATTTGTTCGGCGTTGTACATGCTCCGTGGGTCTCCAATCTTTTCCTATCCGAAGCGATGGAATGGAATCAAGAAAAAACGTTGCAACTCATTGAAGTTTATCGGATTCATCCCAGATTATGGGATAAAAAAGCAAAGATTACAAAAAATTGCAATGAAGAACGGTGCTTTTAAATACATAGCCCGACATTATGAAATGTACACCGCTGGATGTCAAAAAGAAGATTGTATCTTTTAATGGCATTTTCGACTAATCTCATTAAGTCTTGGGATTGTTGTTCATTCATTATGTTTTTGTCGCTGTTTTTTTAATAACATTCCAATTAGAACAAACGCTGCACTAGCGAAAACTAAATCACTGCCGTCCATGATCGTAGGTGAAAAAGCAACCTGCTCGTACTGCTTATGGTTTCAGAATCAAAGCGGTGTCTGAGACGAAGGTGATGGTTAATGGTTATACCTTGTTTTGTTCTAACGTGGTTGATAGATTGATATGGCACAATATACGAATATAGAGTAACAGAACGACTGACTTTTATGTCATTCTTCTTTTGTTTTGGAGCAGCGGGCTCTATGTATAACGTCGCGGCGTGCTATAAACAAAACATTTGACGTAGTTATTAGTTTCAAATGCAATAGGCGGTGCCGTATTCTAACTTTCGTTTAGGTACGTAACGATCCAACTTCAAAACAATTCCAATGCACTACGCAATACAGCTAGCGCCTTATTATATAATATATTTAGCACGCCTTAAGTCTAACGGTAAATTGTTCCACAGTCTAATAGTCTGTTAAGTAGCTAGACTGCATATTTACAATAAAATAAAATCTCGATTTTTGCTACTTTTGAACTAGATTTTTTTGTGACAATCTGTAGATATAATACCTACTTACTATGAATTAGAAATACAATCATAATTAAATATAAACACGTGTTCGTTATTTCACTTTTCTTCTTAGATCTTTTATTTATCTATATTTGTCTACATACATATAAGAACCACTGATTGTAAAAATTAAATAAATAAAACATTAAACAATATTTACATTAGCAGTTAGCACAAGGTATTTTACGCTTCTTAAAATACTATTTTATCAAAAAGATTTAACTTTTTTCTACTTAGGGTATTCAGGAAGACTATCGAGTTCAAGCAATGAAAGAAGTATTTATATGGAAGGCGATTGCTCCAAACTAAAGTCAACTAAAACATGTCTTAATAAAAAGATAACTTAGTCAAGTAGATATAAAACAGCTCATTAGATAAATAAAACTATAATTAAAAGAAAACCTACTAAAGTCTGTCAAGTGAAAAGATTCTCGACAAAGAATATAGATATAATATAATACAATAAATATATAAGGTGAAAGCTCAAACACGCCTACTTATTTTAATATGATGTATGTCTATTTTATAGTCTTATATCTACAGATAATATTTAAAAAAATGCTGGTTCAAAATTAGAAGTATATAATTACAAAGATAAACCAGATCTTGGCTAGATTTCACTTGGCGCGTACTTACAATTTTTTTTAGAAATATTTTAGTCTGAAGTTAGTCGAATAAGACGAGTGTTTCTGGCACATTTTATTTATTTAAGCACGTCCACATCGTTTATATTACAACTTATAATAAATCATATACTTAATTATAAGGCACTTTGTTCTGATATATTACGACAATTATGGTATGCATATCATTTTCACATTCAAATACGTATTAACCTAGAAATCCTACTGCAGTACATCACCGCCCAAGACGTATTGGAGTAGAGTTTACGCGGGTTTATCGCTAAAATATGTTCATTTATCCTAATGCAGTACGTCACCGCCTGAGACGTATTGAATAAGCATTTCCGCTCGTTTACAGCTTGGAAATACTAATTCAGTTCGTCTCGGCCGACGGGGACGTGCTGAAGTAGCTTTTCCATATACGCTGTCCGGACGTAGTTTAAGGACTAATGATTAGTTGAGAATATCTATTATCATTATTGATGTTGGTTTGACCGTAAAAACTGCTGTACATAACCGCAGTGCGTACCAAAACCGCAGACGGAATTAAATTAAATTACTTACCTATACTTCGTTTTTTTGAGATTAGAAAAACGATGACAGAACGATGTACAGGGTTCTTTATTAGGCACGATAAATGTCACAACTGTCAAAGTGCCTACGCCGTCATTAAACATACTTAAATATATTTGTATTTATAGTAAAGCCATGCCTACGGATTTGTAAATGTTATATAATTATTTATTAAACAAAACTAGAATATCTATAAAAACATAAACCTAACTAAAAACTTATAAATAAAAAATCTGCCCCAGGTCCATGTCATGAGGTAGAGTGCCCAGAAGGCTGGCCGCATTTCCGCGCTGGATAGCTATGCTGATCCGTTGCCCAAAATAGTGGCCAGCCCTCTGGTCACCAGAGGCCTCAATGTTATATTGAGTATTTAACAATATTTTGGTAGTTGTTATATGCACTAAATATTTTTTTTATCATTGTTAATGTTCTTGTAAACGTTGCACAATAAAATACCTAGAGAAGAAGAGGTTCGCAACCGATGGTTCGATTTTTAAATATTTCAATCAGAGGCAGGCCCGAGTGTTATACAGGGTGGAAAGATAAATCGGGCCCTGGAGGAAAACTACCTTAAAACGTTGAGATAGCTCAATTCACTGAAAGGAAACATTCTTTAATTTCTTTAAAGGGACATAACGGCATTTACAATTTTTTGGAAAAGAGTACAGTTTTCAAAAAAAGTATTTATTTTGTAATTTTTGCCATAAATAATTTTTATGACAATTGATGCCAATCGATCCTGTTTCCAACGAGGATAAAAACTTCTAAATACCATAATTATTTTACATTTTTTTTTTAAAGTGGGTATTCCACTCATACATTAGTATGTTATTCAATCAAATACAAACATTGAAAACATTGAAAAAATAATCAACCCAGTTGGTCTTGAACCAACATCGATACGCCTTACCGGGGCTCGATATCGCTTTACCAATTAAGCTATGGGTTCAGTTACCGAGCTGACGAAATTCTCAATGCCTTCAATCATCTTTTTGCATTTATTTTTACATCGACTTTATAGCAGCCGTAAGCGACATCTAGGTGCCAACCACTAGAGTTAGATACCCTTCCCGCCGACCCTTTTACAAGTGTCACAACGGAAATAACAGATGGCGCCTGCTATCAACTCATAATTATTTTACATTTTTTTTTAAAGTGGGTATTCCACTCATACATTAGTATGTTATTCAATCAAATACAAACATTGAAAACATTGAAAAAATAATCAACCCAGTTGGACTTGAACCAACATCGATACGCCTTACCGGGGCTCGATATCGCTTTACCAATTAAGCTATGGGTTTAGTTACCGAGCTGACGAAATTCTCAATGCCTTCAATCATCTTTTTGCATTTATTTTTACATCGACTTTATAGCAGCCGTAAGCGACATCTAGGTGCCAACCACTAGAGTTAATGTGAGAATTTCGTCAGCTCGGTAACTGAACCCATAGCTTAATTGGTAAAGCGATATCGAGCCCCGGTAAGGCGTATCGATGTTGGTTCAAGTCCAACTGGGTTGAATATTTTTTCAATGTTTTCAATGTTTGTATTTGATTGAATAACATTCTAAATACCAACCAAGTTTAGGGCACAAGAGAACTCATAAATAATAATAATAATATTTTTCAAACAATTAGTATGGAATAAAGTGAAAATTAAGAAAAAAACTGTGAATGCAGTTTTAGTTTTTAGGAAAAATAAAAGAATGTTTCCTTTGAGCGAATTGAGCTATCTCAAGGTTTTAAGGTAGTTTCCCTCCAGGGCCCGACTTATCTTTCCACCCTGTATAACAAGAAAAGCCACCTCGTAGTCCACCAAATCTTTTACCATCACCTAAGACAGTTGCTTTATTATTTAGTATTATATAATAAAACTATTAAATAACGTTTAGACGTTTTTATTTACGAAAATCGATTAATAAGTGCATATTATGATTGTCAATCAAATAATTTTCGTGAATACTGATAAAAAAACTAGATCTTAAGTTTTCGTTTTAGAACGTACGTGCGTCACTGTCAGGTCAGTTTTTCATTTTTCACGTTTCTCTAACGTTGGCATACAAAATCTAAAACGAAATTGTGTATTTATTGTTGTGTTGGATTAGTTAATCTGCAAATTGTTATTATTTATTCACAAATGTGAACTCTTAATCATGTTAACTAATCCTCTGTTGGTGTGCTTGCAGTGTGTTTAAATTGAACATTTAGAACAGGTTGGCTGTTTTGTACGTTTACTCGGGTCTCTATCGGTTCCCATAAATTTTAACTTCCGTTTCTTTCAGTCTATAACGTTTTCCATCATAACTTTTATTAGTCATATTGTCAATAGTCATAATTAACAATCTAAATTGCTGGTCCGATTTTTGCAGGTCATCATTATTGTTAGTCATAAAATCTGTTACTCATAATATTCAAAGTCCAGATATCTATTACATAATGTTGAAGGCTTGCTTATAATAATTGTTTTAAGTTATTTAATCGCAGATTATAATGATACTGATATTGGTTTCCACAAATTTTAAGTTCCGATTTTTTATAGTCCATAACGTTAGCCATCATACGTTTTATTAGTCATATTGTCATTTTGTTGTATAATTAAACAACACAAATTACATTTCCGATAACTCATTGCGTCGAGGACACGATACTAGGTAATTTGAACAGAGGTCTTTAATTGGTAGTTGACTTATTTCAATAAAATTCATGTCATTTCATTTCGGGTTTTTTTACTTAATTTTTTTTACACGTTTCATTTGTTTTATTTATTCCGCATATAATTATTTTTCTTAGGGGTCGCAGTTCTAACCTAACCTAACCCACTTCTGGCAATAGTTCGATTTCTTAGGGGACGCAGTTCTAACCTAACCCAACCCACTTCTGGCAACAGTTCGTTTTCTTGGGGGTCGCAGTTCTAACCTAACCTAACCCACTTCTGACAACAGTTCGTTTCCTTGGGGGCCGCAGTTCTAACCTAACCTAACCCACTTCTGGCAACAGTTCGTTTTCTTGGGGGTCGCATTTCTAACCTAACCTAACCCACTTCTGACAACAGATCATTTCCTTGGGGGTCGCAGTTCTAACCTAACCTAACCCACTTCTGACAACAGTTCGTTTCCTTGGGGATCGCAGTTCTAACCTAACCTAACCCACTTCTGACAACAGTTCGTTTCCTTGGGGGTCGCAGTTCTAACCTAACTGTAGACGGCAGACGCTGGTATTGCCTTCCGATTCTGAAAAGAAGCTTAAAAACTAATAATAATACATATGTACATACATACCTTTTACTTAGGTACCTATTTAATATGTTGTTGTACCTACTACGTAATATAAATAAATCTATACATACGCATAGATAGTGAGCGCGAGCGCCATGCAATATTATACATATATGTACTTACCTATATGCATCTGTATGCATACTGTGTCAAACGAGTCAGTTGCCAATTGACCACTGTCACCGACAGACGCTGTCGCCCTCGCGGCCGCTATAGCTATTTTCTAATACGTACTTGTATCTTTCTCTTACTACTTTCCTTCTCTGCACCCCTTTCACCGTCTACAGTTTACAAAAGTGGTCCTACGAGCCGAATCTTGGATTGATTAATCCTACCGCCGCACAAGATGGTGAACACCCGCAGAAACGTAAAAAAGGAACATGAAAGGCAGGAGCGTGATATGAAGCTGGCGGACGTAGACAAGACTGGTGGACAGCAACTCACAGAAGAGTCTTCCGAAAGAAACTCGAAGAAAAACGTGAAGGAATTCGACAAGACTTTCGTAGCACCCGAGCCAGAGGAGGGTACCTCAAAATTTAGTTTGAAACCGGCTGAGAAAGAGCCCCGACACCCGACTGGTTCACGCTGTAGCAATTGCTCGAAGTCAAAGAAATCTCCGTCGTTTAAGAGTACATTATTGGATGAACGCAAACATTTGAAAATAAAAGCCGCAGAAGACTTAGCGCGCATACAAGCAGATTTAGTTCAAAAGAAACTAGCGGCAGATCTAGCAGCCTTAGAGGAAAAATACAGTCACATATCGTCGTCGAAGTCAAGTGAGAAGAATGATACTGGAAGTGAAATTGAAAAGTGGATCGATGAGGGCCAGCAAGTGCTTCAACAGGCTCGCGAGACGGGTGACGTCATCGTTCGTCCGCCGGCGCCGGCCGCCGTCGACTCAGAAGCAACCGTATCCATGCTGGCGCAGGCCCTGAAGGATCTCACAGCTTCCACCTGTAAACAAAATAACAATTTAATTAGTCGTTTGAGTACACCGCGAGAACTACCTACCTTTTCCGGTGATGCTATGGAGTGGTTATACTTCAAACAATCCTTTGATGAATCTACAGAACTCTGTAACTACAGTGCAAAAGAAAATATGTGGCGTTTAAGGAAATGTCTCGTCGGTGCGGCACGAGAAGCAGTCTCGGCATTACTCACCAGCGGTTCGTCGCCCGACACCATCATAGCAACCCTTGAACTGCAATTTGGAAACCCAGAATTAATCATACATAAAATCACGACTGATATCAAGAAGTTATCATCATTACCTCAAGATTACATTGGGGACATTGTGAAATTTTCAATAAAAATTAAAAACTTTATGGCGGCAGTTAAAACGCTGCACCGAGATGAGTACCTACAAGGAGTCAGTATTTGTACAATTATCTTATCAAAATTACCGACTGCCTTACTCACCAAGTGGTCAGATTATTATCATAAACAAAAAGAAATACAGAGAGTCAGCAAGCTGACCAAGTTGGAATTACTATCGCAATTCCTCTCAGAAGAAGCTACTAAAATTACTGAGTCCGGTATCTGTTTACTCAACATCAAACAATTAAGTAATAATACTGATAAAAGTGGATTGAAACAGCACGCTGTGTTTACGGCAAGTCAACAAACGGAAAAATGTAAGTTTTGCAAGACATCCCATCACAGCCTAATTAATTGTAGGCTATTTAAAAAATCGTTACGCAAAGAAAGATGGAACTATGTGAGAAATAACGGGATTTGCTTCAAGTGTTTATCAGCGGATCATGATAAGGAAACCTGTCGCGCGCCGATGTGCGACAAGGACGGCTGCGGGCAGCCCCACCATGCACTACTGCATTACCCTATCAACCAACAAGCCCCGAAGCAAGTTCACACCGTTGATGTCGTCGCTGCAAAAAATGACATGGATCAGATGGAGTCCGAGGAAGACTCTCAACCTGAAAGTGAGCCTGCATCGGAGACCGGTACTGTGGCGAACGTTAGTGACAATAACAAGACAGTATTTTTAAAAGTGGTCCGTGTCAATATTCACGGTCCTAAGGGTGTGTTCACAACGCACGCTCTTTTAGACGACGGTGCAGAAGTTTCACTGATATCGGAAAATGTGATAAATCGTGTAGGTTTGACCGGGAACAGTCAGACTTTGCGTTTACGTGGTGCCTGGAACTCTGGTGAAATGATGTGCAAATCAGAACTGATAGAATTTAAAATATCCAACGAGAACAATGAGTGTTATGATTTACGTGCTCGAAAGATTGCGGAACTAAATATACCAAAACAAAAGTTATCTAAAATAAACATAAAAAACTATGAACACTTGAGTGAACTAAAAAAACTACAATTATGAAAGTGCGGACGTGAAACCGGAACTATTGATCGGACAAGATCATTATCATCTCATCATGCCTATAAAAATAATTTCCCGTGAACGGAACGAGCCCTGCGCTACGTTGTCCGCATTAGGATGGTGCGTACACGGCCCTATAACATCATCTATGCATCGAAACGCTGCGGAGTGCATCCTCGTCGCATCTCACTCCCACGCGCCCGCGCCTCGTTCTGCCTCGCTCCCTCTCGGCAAGCTAGGCGCGTTACCTAAAACTGATAACGCCGGCCGCCTAGCCGCCCGCGCGCAAGCAGCATCGGTGGACCCGCGCGCGCACCTCGCCCCGCCGTCGCAGGCGCCGACCCTTGCAAGTACAAGTACATCATCTGAGTTATCAATGACCGCGGAAACTTGTTTTGAGGAATTTTCAGTTTTATTTATTGATGCGAGCGAGCCTACTGATAATTATAACGCAGATGTGTTATTGCACGACAGAACAGAAAGAAATCATTATAACTTGGAATGTGTCGGTGTAACTTCAAAAAAGAGGGAATATAAAGAAGAAAAACGAGCAATTTCTATTGTAAATGACTACTTGCTTCAAGGTCCTGATTTACTGAACTCACTTTATGGGATTATGTTACGGTTTAGAGAAAACCCAATTAGAATAACAGGAGACATACGTGACATGTTCCTAAGAATAAAAATAAGAGAAGAAGATGAAAACGCCTTAAGATTTTTATGGCGCAAAAATCAAGCTCAATCAATTAAACCTTATGCTACGACGTCACTTCTATTCGGCGGGAACTGCAGCCCATTCATAAGAGATAAGAACGCTCAACAATGTATCGACACACAGCCTAACGCCGCGCGAGCTATTATGCACAGTCACTACGGAGATGATTTCATAGACTCGCTGCCCACAGAAAGCGAAGCGATAAATATTATTGACAATGTTTCTACGGTGCATAAACTCGGAGGTTTTGAGACACGTGGCTGGACCAGTAAGAACAAAAATGTCTTATCTCACTTACCTAAAGATCAACTAAGTACTAACGGAGAAAGTTTATTAGTTGACGGCGTGAATAAAACCCAGCGAACCTTGGGATTATTATGGGATCCAGCAAAGGATACGCTAGCAGTGGATGTGTCTTCCAAAAGCATACCCGAAGATATCCTAGAATTAAAGAAAACGTCAATAAAACGAGAGGTTTTACGCATCACTATCTCAATCTACGATGTATTTGGGATACTGGAACCTGGCACAATAAAAGGAAAAATATTACTTAAGTCATTTGGAAGACCGTCCTTTCCTGGGACGATAAAATATCTGAGGATCTGTTTATAAAATTTCAACACTGGATCACCGACCTTAAGAGTGTTGTGCACATAAAGTATGTAAACGTACCCAGATGGTATTTTATTACGTCTACGAATTATATTACAAGTGCAGGTATTGTTCTCGAACTGCATCTGTTTTGTGACGCAGCGCCGACCGCCTTTGCAGCTGTTGTATACTGGAGGCTTGTGAATGCAAACGGAGATGTGCGCGTATCGTGCATTTTAACCGTTATCGTATGCAAAAACGGGATTTCGATGAAACGATTATCAATATCTCGCACAGAATTAGAAAGCAGATTGATTGCGGTGAGCTTAGCAAAACAAATATCAAGGATGAACATTGTATCAAGTGCGAACGAACCTACTTCTAAACAGATTCTTACTGTGTGTTAGTTGTACGCTTACCAGTGTGAGTACTGCCGAAGCAGTACTGGGGGGGAGGTTGTAGACGGCAGACGCTGGTATTGCCTTCCGGTTCTGAAAAGAAGCTTAAAAACTAATAATAATACATATGTACATACATACCTTTTACTTAGGTACCTATTTAATATGTTGTTGTACCTACTACGTAATATAAATAAATCTATACATACGCATAGATAGTGAGCGCGAGCGCGTGGGATATTATACATATATGTACTTACCTATATGCATCTGTAAGCATACTGTGTCAAACGAGTCAGTTGCCAATTGACCACTGTCACCGACAGACGCTGTCGCCCTCGCGGCCGCTATAGCTATTTTCTAATACGTACTTGTATCTTTCTCTTACTACTTTCCTTCTCTGCACCCCTTTCACCGTCTACAGTTTACACTAACCTAACCCACTTCTGACAACAGTTCGTTTTCTTGGGGGTCGCAGTTCTAACCTAACCTAACCCACTTCTGGCAACTGTTCGTTTTCTTGAGGGTCGCATTTAGTAAACGTTATACTTGAAAAAATTATGACTATTGATGTTTATGTCCATAAGTCATAATGGATATAATTTTATAACTATCGAAATTCGAAACAATAAGTTTATGGGAAACAAAGGGATGACATTAAAACGATATGATTAACGAATATTAGTCCGATAAAATATATGCCTTAAAATATTTCTGAATAATTATTGATAGACCTTCGAATGTTATACTCATAAATTTTATGCCTTTTGCGATTATAGTCTTTAATATTATAGATCTTTATTATTAGAACTATGAAACGTTATGCTTTACAAAAATTATGACTATTGATGTTTATGCCCATATAATTTATGACTATCGAAATTCGAAACAATAAGTTTATGGGAAACAAAGGGACCCCGTTTACTCAATTTCTAATCTCAAAAAAAAAACGAAGTATATATATTTATAAAATATCAAAACACACAACAAGTTTTAGGGGTTTAAAATAATAGAATCATTAAAGCAATATTTAAAGAAACATCCTATTGGATCCTCCAAGTCGAAAAGCTTGGCAGTATTTTTCGCTACTCGGAAGTAAACTGGGGATTTGTAATCGTCGGGACCTACTGTCGGGGTCGGTACCACCAATGATATGTTACTGTAGATAGGGTTACACTCTAACACAGCGGTTCTTAACCGGTGGTCCGCGGACCACTGGTGGTCCCTGGAGGCACCTGAAGTGGTCCGCGAAGCTATGAAAAGGAGACCTTTTTGTTTATTTTATCTGCCGTAGGTAATTACTTCCAAACATTTAGTGACAAAACATGAGTTCTATTGGGTGGTCCCTCAGCACTGAAAGGTTAAGAACCACTGCTCTAACATAATGAGCACAAAAAATACTTCCAAAATCATTTCAAATCGTAACAATGACTCTGCTATGTTTATTTATTTAAACTTTATTGCACAACACGAACTCAAAACCAAAAGGTATTCTCTACCAGTTAACCGTCGGACCAAACAGAGATTAAGAAGGCAAATAGGTGCGATCTTTGTTCATAATTATTAGATATTTGTCATTCTCGTTGTTTTCAGAATATAATAAGTACTTAGGTATATTTCTTTCTCATACGGATGGTGGGAGTTCGTCAGAACTAGGGTTTGCAATCTGGATCCGAAATGTAAGAAATTATCCGGATCTACGGATCATCCCATACACTTAAGATCCGTCGTGCCTTTCAGACCAGTCAAACGTCCACGTCTCTTACTTACTGGTTCGTGACGAGAGTCGATTCGAGCCAATTGTATCGTTTTAAGAGGCAGCCAACAGCTAAATTCAGTGTCTCTCTTTTTTAACGCGAGTGAAAGAGAAACACAGTGGTTTAGTTACACTAACGATTAGCGTGGGAGCTCATCGCAAAATCAGAAATGACGAATTAAAAAAATATGTGCACTAATTTGAGGTATTTAGTATGAGTCTGTATTCCAAAACAAATAGTTTTTGTTAAAAAACTGTTTAAGTAACCTCAATTTCATGATTTTTTTTAATACCACGACGCTGGCAAACAAGCATACGGCCCGCCTGATGGTAAGAAGCTACCGCAACCTATGGACGCCTGCAACTCCAAAGGAGTCACATGCGCGTTGCCGACCCTTTACAAAAAGGAGGATTCACTGTGTTGACGGCTAAAGGAATAAGAGGGTCCCTCATCGTCAACACACTGGGTCCTCTTTGAGCTCTTTGGCAACCTTACTCACCAGCAGTGAGTTGATCATCGGTTGTTGCCAGCCTAACGTATCTACAGTTATTATATATCATAGGGTACAACGAGCCCCCCACGTGTCGTGATTGGATGGCTTAATAGCGTCGAGCAGTATTTAGTGCGGTCTGAAATGTCGCCCGTGGGGCTAAAGCTGGGGCACATTACTGCCCTAAGTACAAGGAGAAAAACCAGTTTAAATTAGGAATTTATAGTGCGCGAGTATAAAAATTGAATGAGTTTTTCAATGGGGAATGCCGGTGAAAATGTATTGTAGAGGGCGCTGTTCCAGATTCCTTTCAACGAGAGAAAAATACAGAAGATGAATGGAAATGAAATCAACTATGTACGAAAACAGCATACAACAAGTATACAGTCAAAAAGCTTTTCTTAGGCAAAAATCTTCCCTATGGCATTAATCTACAGAATTTTAATTTTAGAGTATTTCAGAATCCGGTGGATTTCTACTCAGAGCAGTTGACATTGAGTCATTTTGGTTAGGGTGTAGGGCTGGGACTTAAAAAAAATTTTGATGGGGGTGGTGTCATTATGACACCAATTTTTTATGATGCTATCGTATAGAAGACGCTAAAACAGGCATGTTTTGTATGGGCAACTTTTCTCTAAACTTGATAATTATCGAGATATTAGCGAAAATAAATAAACACTACCTCCCACCATACAAATTTAACTTTTCTATGGACCAATATTCGAGATGTCACATTTTTAGGTTTCCATACCTCAAAAGGAAAAAACGGAACCCTTATAGGATCACTTTGTTGTCCGTCTGTCTGTCTGTCTGTCTGTCTGTCTGTCTGTCTGTCTGTCAAGACCATTTTTCTCAGGAACGCGTGGAGGTATCAAGCTGAAATTTATATCAAATACTCAGGTCTGTTGTCCCTTGGAGATGTGAAAAAATCAAACTTAAAAGCCAAAGCAATCAAAAGATACAGTCGTTTATGCTGCAAATTTTTGAGTTTTTCGGCACTCGCAAAACCTACGGGGTACTTCCCGTGAACTCAGAAACTTGAAATTTGGCACGAAGCAACGTAATATAGACAATGAAAAAATTACAAAAAGTGGACATTTTAAGTAATATCATACAAAAAAATATTTTTTTAAATTTTAAACTTACTACCTTTTTCCTCGTAAACGCGTGAAGTTTTTAAATTGAAATGCATGTCAAATACTGAGGGCTATAGGACCTTTCAGATGTAGCAAAACCAAACTTTTATGTCAACGCAATCAAAAGAAATAGCAATTTAAGTCGCATATTTTGAAACTGAGTACTTGCAAGAAACTCAAAACCTAAAGGGTACTTCCCGTAAACTCAGAAACTTGAAACTTGGCACGAAGAAACTTCATATAGCACAGACAAAGGAAAAATTATGAAAAGTAGACATTTTTAGTAAAAGCACAATTTTTAGGGTTCCGTACCTCGAAAGGAAAAAACGGAACCCTTATAGGATCACTTTGTTGTCCGTCTGTCTGTCTGTCTGTCTGTCTGTCTGTCTGTCTGTCCGTCTGTCAAGACCATTTTTCT
This sequence comes from Pammene aurita, assembly GCA_947086415.1. Lineage (NCBI taxonomy): Eukaryota > Metazoa > Arthropoda > Insecta > Lepidoptera > Tortricidae > Pammene > Pammene aurita. The sequence continues at coordinate 5,823,667 of OX352307.1, forward strand.
CAGGAACGCGTGGAGGTATCAAGCTGAAATTTATATCAAATACTCAAGTCTATTGTCCCTTGGAGCTGTAAAAAAAATCAAACTTAAAAGCCAACGCAATCAAAAGATACAGTCGTTTATGCTTACAGTTATACAGTTTTTTGGCACTCGCAAAACCTACGGGGTACTTCCCGTGAACTGGGAAACTTGAAATTTGGTACGAAGCAACGTCATATAGCATAGACAATGGAAAAATTACAAAAAGTAGACATTTTTAGTAAATTCATACAAAAATTTTTTTTTTTAGTTTTTATACTTACTACCTTTTTCCTCGTAAACGCGTAGAGGTATTAAATTGAAATTCATGTGAAATACTCAGGGCTATAGCATCTTTCAGATGTAGCAAAACCAAACTTTTATGTCAACGCAATCAAAAGAAATAGCAATTTAAGTCGCATATTTTGAAACTGAGTACTCGCAAGAAACTCGAAACCTAAAGGGTACTTCCCGTAAACTCAGAAACTTGAAACTTGGCACGAAGAAACTTCATATTGCACAGACAAAGGAAAAATTACGAAAAGTAGACATCTTTTGTAAAATCATACAAAAAATACTTTTTTGGTTTTTAAACTTACTACCTTTTTCCTCGTAAACGCGTGGAGGTATTACATTGAAATTCATGTTAATTACTCAGGCCTATAGGACCTTTCAGATGTAGCAAAACCAAAACTTTTATGTCAACGCAATCAAAAGAAATAGTAATTTAAGTCGCATATTTTGAAACTGAGTACTTGCAAGAAACTCAAAACCTAAAGGGTACTTCCCGTAAACTCAGAAACTTGAAACTTGGCACGAAGAAACTTCATATAGCACAGACAAAGGAAAAATTACGAAAAGTAGACATCTTTAGTAAAATCATACAAAAAATATTTTTTTAGTTTTTAAACTTACTACCTTTTTCCTCGTAAACGCGTGGAGTTATTAAATTGAAATTCATGTCAATTACTCAGGGCTATAGCATCTTTCAGATGTAGCTATACCAAACTTTTATGTCAACGCAATCAAAAGAAATAGCAATTTAAGTCGCATATTTTGAAACTGAGTACTCGCAAGAAACTCAAAACCTAAAGGGTACTTCCCGTAAACACAGAAACTTGAAACTTGGCATGAAGAAACTTCATATAGCACAGACAAAGGAAAAATTACGAAAAGTAGACATCTTTGTTAAAATCATACAAAAAATATTTTTAAATTTTTTTAAACTTACTACCTTTTTCCTCGTAAACGCGAAGAGGTATTAAATTGAAATTAGTAACAAATATACTACAACTTTTGCTTGTTATAGGCTTGGACGGAACCCTCGGTGCGCGAGTCCGACTCGCACTTGGCCGGTTTTTTTATTTTAATTTTAACCTTACTACCTTTTTCCTCGTCAACGCGTAGAGGTATTAAATTGAAATTCATATCAAATAGGTACTCGGGTCTATAGTACGGGTGTATAATACAATGGGTGAACTTTTACTTATATACCTACAGGTTTGTACGGAACCCTCGGTGCGCGAGTCCGACTCGCACTTTGCCGGGTTTTTTTTACTTTGACAGTTGCCTTCCATACTGCTGTTACAGTTCTGATTAATTTGTCTGCCTCTCTCTAACTTATGACCTGTAAGTACAAAAAATCTAGTAACATTTCTATTTAAATCATCATTATCAAATGTACAATTTGCTATAATGTCGAGCGATCTCGATGTGTCCTCAACATAACTCTAAATTAAGCTTCGTCGGACGGATTTAGTGAGTTGGTTAGTAGATAATTATCACTCGCCCGAGCCACTGCGGTGTAAACTAGCAGCGCAGTGGGCAGCTAACCAGCTAGAAAGTGTTATTATTTCACTATAATATAACTCACATTTTACGAAAAACAATTTAAAAAATATCTTTTTTAAAAAACTTCTTCTTCTTCTTCCTTCCCTTAGTCCCAGTTCTATCTGGGGACGGGCCTCCTTGTACGGCGGCGCCAGGATGTTCTATCCTGGGTTGTCGTGGGGGTTAAATTCTGCGCTTTCAATTCCCTTTTGATAGTGGACCACCATATCTCAGGGGGTCTTCCTCTACCCAGAGATTTTGGGATATTTAGGACGGTCTTCACACAGAAATTATCATCGCGTCTCATTATGTGCCCGTACCATCTAAGCCTGCTTTCCGTTAGTTTATCTGTCATAGGGGCCACTCCGAAACATCCTCTCACGTGCTCATTCCGTATTCTATCTAGGCGTGTAACCCCGCCCGCCCAGCGCAGCATCTTCATTTTGGCTGTGTGCAATTGTTGTTCATGATTTTTTGCTGTTGTCCAGCACTCTGCTCCGTACATGATGGCAAGTCGCACAGCTGTCTTGTAGACTTTGCCCTTTGTTCGTACCGGCATCCGGGTGTCACAGAGTACCTACTCCGGTTAGATATCGCCATTTTAGCCAGGCGGTGTTAACTCTATGGCCGATCTTTTTAAACAAACTATTCGCTAAAAAGCAAACTGGTCTTGGTGTGTCCTCAACATAGGTCTGAAATTAAACTTCGTCGGGCGGATTAGTGAGTTGGTTAGTTGATAATTATAAGTCGCCCGAGGCGCTGCGGCGCAAACTAGCAGAGTGCAGTGGGCAGCTACTAACTGAGTAGTGTTACTATTTCATTACAACACACATTTTATCGAATGAATTTGATAAATATCTTTTTAAATAAAACTGTTTGCTAAAATGCAACTGGTCTTGTTGTGTCCTCAACATAGGTCTGAAATTAAGCTTCGTCGGGCGGATTAGTGAGTTGGTTAGTTGATAATTATCACTCGCCCGACCTGGCAGTACAATTGGCAGTTACTAGCTATAGTGTACGAGCTCAATTTCAAAGAAAAACCGCAAATCGATGTACAGTTTAGCCATTTGGCACACGCATACTAGAGGTCAAAACAATTTTTTTGACCCCGCAGTTCTGAAAAAAAAATCCCTTAGGAGGGGAGTGCTGAGCCATATTTTTTTTTGTAAGGGATTTTTTTTTCTTTTTCAGAAACCTATCGCGGGTGTCATATGAAAAGGCTTTTTAAGAAGATTTTAAAAATATTCCACATCAATACATTTTAGCCATGATTTTTTAATAAAACAAAAATAATTTTTAAAACATACCCAGTTTGGGCTCCTCCAGATACGATTAGGCAGATTTTTTTTGTACCATATACCACAAATGATACGTGATATCCTCATATCTAACCCCAACAAAGCAATTTTGAAAAAAAAAAAAAAAAAATTTCGTACACCTTCCACAACTAAGAAGGAAGTGTTATTAGAGTCCGACCACGTTTACTCTGCATTGACTTTGCAGCGGCAAAATGTAGTCAGTTACTTATCGTCCTAGCGTTTTGTCCCGGCTTTTTACATAGCTCAATCAGCGCCTTAGGGTTCGCTCAGCAAATCTCATGTATTGGCGTAGGCACTAGTTTTTACAAAAGCGACTGCCATCTAACTAGGCCGTATTGGGATAACCTCACGATATTTTCCTTCACTGAATAGTAACTGGTAAATATCAAATGATATTTTGTACAGAAGTTCCGAAAAACTATAGTAAGAGCCGGTTTTGAACCCGAGACTTCCGGATCGAAAGTCGAACGTGTAGATATAATTTTCGTGAGACTCGGACATATTTGGAACATATTAAGGAATCCCTGTGAGGATAATCATGTTTTTCCACGATACCTACCAATAATTGCAATATGAGTCACCATTAGCAGAGCTTGAATTTGAAAAAATTGTGCGCATCGAGAAAAAGTTGTGAGTTTTTGGCCATGGATACAGTGCCCCACGATGAATATTTTTTTGTATTGGAAGTCTCTAAAATTTTTGGACCTTCACGTCAAAATCAAGGGTCCCGTGCAAAATATTAATACTCTCTGGTTAAGGCTGCTAGGGGTTGTGTGGTATCATTTCAGAATTCGTTTTTGATAATAAAAAAGTAAAAATCGAAACTAAAAAAAAAGCTCTGTGGAGAGGAAAAACACTCAAAAAAATATTATTTTTTAGAACGTTTATATATTTAATGAATAAATATCGTTTATTTTTAATTACAAAAAATATGATAAGGAAGCATGCAGTTTTTAAATATATACAATTTTAATGCTTTTACTATAAAAAAACTACGCGAAAAAAAATATTCGCGTCGTGGTGTATATGTTTTCTCCTTAATAAGTATGGAAAATCAATAAGAAACGATAACATCCGTAGCGAATTTACCTTAAAATGTATGTATTGCTTATTATTAGTCAATTTTGTTCAGAATCACCTTCTGATTTTGATGTGAAGGTCTAAAAATTTTACGGACCTCCAATACTAAAAAATATTCATCGTAGGGCACTCTATCCATGCTCAGAAATTCACAACTTTTTCTCGATGCGCACAATTTTTTTTATTTTTGTACTGAGAGAAAACCCTACTACCATTCAAAACTTTACTCTTCATTTAGAAATACATGGTGCCATATATTTTAATTTTAAAATACATAAACAATACATAAAAAAAATATTCCCAACATAACTCCAACACACAACAGATAATCAACCATATTGAATTTGTATTGGAGTTGCATCGGAATAATTTTCAAGCTAATTCCGATATTTCTGATTCAGACGTTTAGGCGTTAGCTGTATCACAGAATAACTAATAGTACGCTGTATTGCGTAGTTAATGCATTGGAGTTGTATCGAAGTTGGATCGTGTCTTAACATGTTACGAGTATATAGTTAGAATACGGCCCCTGATAAGACGCCACCCATATTTGACACCTGAATGAGGTGTGTAAATTCGCCGTAACCACACGTTTGGGGCCTATTCATCAGCCCTTTGATATGGTTTACGTTAAATAATCATGAGGCACAAAGGGTTACTGGCTCATTAATCATTGATTAAACTTGAGGTGCAGTCACAATAATATGTTACACAAACGGAGCGCCCAAAAATATCTGGCACTATTTTAATAGACGGAGAGCTAGCCACGTCAGATATGTCACAATAATGAGAGCAACGAAACCCCAGTCAGTTTGCTGTACTATGCTTATTTCTACATCTGGACATCTGGCAGCTGTAAAGTGGTGGAGGTCAAAGAATGCAAAACACTTCAATTATGAGTAATTATATAAATAATTAGATTATATCATTGCCGAAAGTTTCTGTTGGGGGAAAGTAGTGCCAAACGATGTATAATGTAATTCATAGTTTTTCGCCTACTGTTTTTGTTTCCGTAATACCTAATACGAAATGTTTTTTGTTCTAATGTGAAAATATAGGCCCTTTCCTTTATAACTGAGACAACTTAGGAACTCTGTAATGAAACGACGCGACCCCATCGAGTTTGCGCTCGTTTGAGACGTCCTGGCGAATTTTTTTTTGTATGAGGACCCCCCCTATTTTTTAACTTTTTTTATTCTTAGATTTTTTCCTACGCTTACACACAATTACCGAGCTGGATTCCAAATTTCATCGTTCTAGGTCATCTGGAAGTAGGTTAGATTTAGGTACTATATGTCAGTCAGTCAGTCAGTGCTAAAATTTACGACTTTTTGACCTTCATATCTTTATAACCGTTTGAGCTAGCTTCATGAAATTTGGGCTTCTAGATGTCCTTATGGATATAATTAAACACACGTAGTTTTATGTGTTTACGTTAAAGAGGTTTTGAGTTATAGAAGGGTCAAAAGTGGCACCAAGTGGTTCGTGTAATATACACTCGGCGCTGGCTTGCCAGTTCCTTTGCTTGAACTTGGCTTGACACGCTGCCGCGTGTCTAGATCCAGGGTCTAGCGATGAAGCTGAAAGAAAAGTACAGTCGGCTTTAAAACCTTGTAGACATTAAATGTTTGACAAAAGAGCTGATCCCATGACACAATAACGTCAGCTAGAAAACCCTTCTTAGTTTGCTATACTTACCTTATTGCTAGATCCGGGCATCTGGCAGATATTCGTCGGTGGAGGTCAGTACTACAGGCCAGCAAAATTTTTCAATTAAATAAAATTTTCAGGTAAAAACTGCCGAAGTTTTCTCATTTATAAAGGATAGGGCCTATATTTTAATATTAGAACAAAAACATTGCGTATTATTGTGGAAACAAAAACAGTAGGCTACAAACTATGAATAGTTTTTTTTTAAGGTACCTACATCACTGTATGTACTGTACACGGTGAAATTATAATCACCTCTCATGTTGACCGATGTGATTAGGTAGGTCATACTCAACAACTTTAACTATGGGACCAACTCCGAAATAACAAATTTTTTTGGCTGTTTCATACATTTTTGCCGATCAGATGTCGTTTTCTATTGGGAACTCGGGAAGCCAACATAATTATTCATAATATTACATTAAACGCCAATCGAGTTAAAAATGTTAAAATGCCTCAAGATAAGAGAGCTTTTTCAACCTTCTATACAAAGAATCCTAAATCTTGATTAAAGCATATCCTAACGGTATCTCTTTTCAATGAAAAACCGAAGATAATTATCGTATACAAATAAGTCTTTATAAGGAATCTATTATCAGCCTACATCCATTTAATTATGATCCTTATCCGTTTTCCTCTTTCTAAGGAAAATGAATCAATTAATAATGGTTTTTGTACAAGGAAATTTATATCTATAAAACCTTAAATCAGACTGTGATCTCTTGACCAGCTGAAAACCACCCTATTACAAACACGCTAAAGTTGAAAATGGGGTAGCATATGTTTGTATAAAAGTTTGTCAATGAAAAATAGACGTAGTCAGCTAGACTATAAGGTATAATATTGGTTGTAGATTATATAAGTTGCGGTTGCTAATCGTTCAGATCAGGCGCTCGTCTGTCGCGCTATCGAAGGATAGCAGTCGTAGTGATGTGAAAAGTGGATAGAAAATATGGATGCCGGTTTTTTAAGTAATGGTTATATGAGAAAATTGATACATATAATATGTTACGATTGACTTGATTTTAATCACTGTCCACCAAGAAACACATCTATTATGGTCAAAACCCCATCCACAGGTTAGTAATTGGTTTTACAATTTTACAGACTTTTTTTTATCTGTGGTGTATTGGATTTGATATATTCAATGAAATGTTTTCGAAATATCAGCTAGGTACGTATTTTTCCGAAATGACTGAACTAGCCTAATTTTCCAAAAGTATTTTTTCTAGTAGCAACTTTTGTAATTTATTACTCGTATTGAAAATAGATGTCATATACTTCAGAAAAAGTGACCAAACCCTCCGGTGTCCGAGGCCAGATTTGAACTGGCGTCTTCAGCTTTCGCGGCTGAACAAAATAATTAACAAAAATATTGAACAAAATAATTTGATTTGCTTGTATGTTATAATTTATATTATAAGGGTCTCTAACTAGTTAAATAAATTAAGTAAAGCTTGAGTGGCATTAAAATAACCCATGTTTTGAATTATGAACTGCAACTAGGAACCTATGTATCAACCGACTTCAAGATTTCGAAGGTGGAGGTTATCAATTCGTCGGGATTTTTTTTTTTTTTTTGCTTTTTTATTTTTTATGTATGTTCACCGATTTTTCGAAGACGGCTGGACCGATTTGGAAACTTCTTGTTTGTTTGAAAGAGTATACTTCACTTCACAGTTGGTCCCATTGTAACCAGGTGAGAATCTGATGATGGGACCGAAAGCATATGACCAGTGGTCATACACGTAGCTATTTGTACGTTACGTACGACTAGCCATACATTTGACTTTCCCCTCCCCCGCAAAAATCGGCAGACTTTTTTTGTAGGTATCAGAAATGACAGACATGGCTACTCCATCCGGGTTGAATTCTCTAAGTATATTTCGGGTCAGGCTTTAATATAATGATATCTGTTGTATAAATTTTAAAAAGTTTATCTGTCAACGTCATATATCTCGATCTTTTTCGTTTCAACGCTGTGCCTATTAGACGTGTGTCTTGCCTTATTTAAAACAAATTAGTCCAGTATATTCATAGTATTTTAATTAGATAATATAAACCAACCCCTATACTCTGCTTATTTTCCTAACATGTATATACAAGAGTAATATCCAATTTTAGTGTTGAAGGACAAGTCTTCAGTATAAAGAAAACACGTGTGGGCTCAAGATGTCGAGATAAACCTGCTATTATAGCAGAAGTATAAACTTCAAGAACGTCATAAGGTTATATGTGTTTCATACGTTTTTAGTACCTTCTTCCTTCCTTCCTTCCTTCCTTCCGCGTTTCTTAGATAAACCTTATCTAAGAAACGCGTCAAAATGATGTGCCATAAATATTAAGTTGCTTTTCAGCCGCTTTTATGATGTTCCAGATCAAAACAAGTTTAAGGTTAATGTTAAAGATCAACCCGTAAAATAAGACAACTGCTACCTATCCATTTTCTTCACAACAGAATCTTTTCTTCAACGGCCTCCTAGCCCAGTCGGTAGTGACCCTGCCTACGAAGCAGGAGGTCCCGGGTTCGAATCGTGGTAAGGGTATTTATTTGTGTGTTTGTCACAGATATTTGTACCTGAGTTATGGATGTTTTCTATGTATTTAAGTATTTATCTAAAGCCCGACCAAAAATATATGATTATTGTCAAGAGGGCGCTATTATTCTCATTTATATGGCAACAGTTCAGTATAGTCATTCTCTATGGTAGGTATGGTGACATCTTGTTGCCTATCAGCTCTGATGTTAATTTGAAAATGTTTCACAGCGAAATAATTTCATTTCCCAAACGTATTATTTACAAAGCAGTTTATTATATACACTATTTACAATATTTCGCTCTTGACTATGGATAATTTGGTTTCTGTTTGTCGTTTATTATTTAATATTCAACACTTTATTATTTATTATTCAAGTGAACCCATAGATATAAAATGGCGCTTGCCGCTAAAAGATAAACGAAGTGCGCAAAAGAGAAACCAACACGTATATGAACATTCCACGAGTGCAAACGAGACACACGATCATTTTGAAGGAGTGACAGCTTTTGAATTTGGGTAGTTAGCTTACGTACCCACGTCGTGACAGCTCATATTTTAGCGTGGAAAATATAAAACAATCGTGAATAAAATAACTTGGGATGAAAAGGGAGAAACATGGTGTCATGTTGTGTTCCAGATTGGACTATTACTCATAGGAAAAACCCAAGTAATTACGCATTTCACAGGTTTACATGATATTCCGATCGATGTCTTTGAAACAATATTTTATCAAAATAGCAAAATAAATCGTGTAAGTATTTACTAGATACAATTAATTATTAGTGTTTCTTATACTGTGTGCCAATATTTTATCACAATAGTTAATATTCATGATTATTTTGTGTAAAAACCGAAACATTTATTCGACGCTAGGGATTGACAAAACGTTTTAGGGACTTATATCGATAACTGTTCAGTATGAAAATTATAATTATTGCTTCAAAAAAAACCATGAATAAATTAATCTTATATTCACATTACGTCATTACGTAAGAAGATTAAATTAGGTTCTTATTATATCCAGTTTTAAACGGGTTTTTTCATTATTAAAGATTTTTTTACCTTCCAGTACTTAATTGTATTATTTCATTCAAATATGGCGCTCAACACATTTAGCGGAATTCGTTACCATAGTCAAAAAGCAGCCGAAAACGGAAATCGGGCTGAATATTGTACATGGGCTCCATACGGGTTTTTTTATTATTAAAGATTTTTTTACCTTCCAGTACTTGTATTATTTCATTCAAATATGGCGCTCAACACATTTAGCGGAATTCGCTACCATAGTCAAAAAGCAGCCGAAAACGGAAATCGTGCTGAATATTGTACATGAGCTCCGTACAAAAACTTTTGCTGCGGCTGATTTTTATTTATATAGCTGGATTCCGCTCAAGTGTGTGCCGCGCCTACAAGCGACTAGTCAAACGATTAGAACGAGATAGAAATATAGTTGGAATGAGAGGTCAGCTGTCAAAATGGTCGTGCGATCAATCGAATGCGCATTCGACTGGCGACTTGAAATTCCGTTTTCCGTTTTATGAAATATTTGAAATTATTTTAGGAAATAATTTTGTTTATTTACATTTTTTTATACTAAAGAATATAATTTGCTTAGAACAAACATATTAGTTATTAACTATTAGGTAATGTAATAATATTAGTCGAAAATGTGCGTGAAATGAAACGTCAAGTTGGTAGTGGGAATGTCAATTGACGTCACAGTTGACATTCCCACTTACGTCTGTAGAGGCCTTTAGAACGTATCGATAAGAAAGTCAAATACCGATAGATAATTAACCTGTTGTATTTGGCATCACTATTTTATGCTCACATAGACAATTTAGACACATACATGGATTTCATTTTTATGCCACACTTTTGATCGTTGACAAGCATTCTTTGTCATCCCATTTCTCTGAGTGAACCACCAAACCACCTCAATGGCACTGTCAACTATGACAGCCTCTCACATGCCCTCACATATGGATGGTAGAAGAAGGATATAAATCTCTATGTTACAAAAATGTCCGTCAAAAGGCGATAAACTGATGGCACCACAGTGATATTAAATTTGATTAAATTAATTTTAATGTTAAAAAATCAAATCCATACATATTTACAAAATAATTATTTGCGGAGAAGAAAAACACTCTGAATATTAATTTTATTTAGAATGTCATATAAGTATTAAATATCTGTAATTCATTTCAAATGCTGAACTATACCTAGCGCCACCCGGAGATATTTGGAACTATTGTTTAGTGCGTACCGCTGGACACTTTTTCGACCGTTTTCCTATAACTCTCTTGTATCGATCCTCCTTGTACCATCCATACCCTCACACATGCATATAATCCTGTCATTAAAATTATTGCCAGTGTAAGAAATTAGTTCCAATGAAATTCCGCAACATGTCGCATGATCATATATTTCTGGTCAGGCTTTTATATCTATCTATTATATATATCGTCGTCTAGTACCCACAATACAAGCCTTATTGAGCTTACTGTGGGACTAGGTCGGTCTGTGTAAGATTGACCTAAAATAATGTTAATATCTTGCCGCCCACAAACCCAAAAAATGCGAAGTCGAATGTAATTTTTTAATGTGTTAAAATTAAGGTTTAAAGTAATTACAAGTTTTAGAATGGAATGGGAGGTTTTTTCATTAATAGTAGTAGTAGGTACTAAATGTACAATTTTGCAGACATTGAGGTATAAAGGCGAACTTATTTCACACTACAAGGCATCTGAGTCAGCTTACCTTTGATGAAGAAAACTGCAACTTTTGTAAGTAGACAAACTTACAAAAAAAAACACTAAATATATTTAATTTATTGCTGTTAAATTAATTTAGTGTTAAGTATATATTTCTCTAATAAAAATAAATAAATAAAATAAAAATCATTTATTTCAGACTTAAAAGTCCATACATGGTTAGTAAACATTAAAATCTTATTACTAGTGTTAGTACGACATGCTACTCTAAAATCGTAACTAAAACTAAAAACTAAACGGCGACTGCATGCAGTCTCTGCCAACGGTTGAGCGTGGGGCCATTTTCGCGCTCCATAAACACGCTCAGAATGCTGTTGGGGCTGCCGCGCAGGCGACGCATCAGTGAAGCGCACCTCTTGCGCATTATCGCTGCAAAGCTGTCAATTTGTGCCTCCGCAAACATACCAGAGGCACTACAAAATCGCGGCAGCCCCATCAACACCCGGAACGCGTTATTATATTGGACACGTAGGCCGTTGTATGCCCTCTGCGTATAGTTGGTCCACAGGCTGCATGTGTAAAATGACTGACAGTACGCTTTGAAAATTTGTAGTCTTTACTTGTACAGTACATTTCGCGAACCTGCGGGCCAACATGTTACATCGGACAGCCAACGACCTACGCTCTCGCTCAATGTCCAAATCATCACTCAGGTCGTCTGTTACCCAGTGACCCAGGTATTTGAACTTAGTGACAAAATTTAAGGGGACATCGTAGAGTGCCACTAGCGGTACAGTCTGATAACTTTTTCTACCAGCTTTAAAAATCATCACCTCGCTCTTTTTGACATTATACCTGAGTCCATGGGCCATATTTTTATCAGCCTTCTCATGGCGTCGATTGAAGGGCCGAGCAGCACCATGATTAATATTAATTGTTTTATAGCTCCCCATAAAAACACAAAAAAAAATCTTATTGTTTCTCAGTTTAAAAAAAGCTACGTCGAAGACGTCGGCGATTTGGCGATGGTTTATTAAAAGGGAAAAATAATCGGCCAAGAGCATATCGGGCCATGCTCAACGTAGGGTTCCCTAGTTACCGGCCCGTCACAATACATCCACTCAAGAAGTTGTTTTTATAGGATATTTTGCGGCACTTACTTCATTTTATTATACGACACTTACGTCACGTATTCAATTTATCCAAAAATTCAAATTTGAAAAGACCTCTATTCTTTTTAAAATACCTATCCAATGACACCCCACACAATAGGGTTGGAGTGAAATAATAATCACCCCCCACTTCATGTGTACGTAAATATTTTTCCAGTTTTTATTCGTGAGCGTCAGGATGGCGGGTGGATCTCGGGAATTTTATCGAATTGTTAATAAAAGTACTGTACCTCTGGTGTACCTCAGTGTACCTTTAGTAGAAATCAGTGTACCTCTTTCTAAAACGAGAGTTTTTCAAAAAAAGGTCCACCCGCCATTCTGACGTCAGGATGGCGGGTGAACCTGGTAAATGATACATTAAACCACATATAACGTATGTGGTTATAGTGTACCTTCAGTGTACCTCTGTATAACTTTAAAAACAATCTGCATACCTCTCCTCAAAAGGAGCTGCGCTCAAAATAAGGTTCACCCGCCATCCTGAAGTCAGGATGGCGGGTGGACCTGGTAAATCTTGCACTATATCACTCAAAAGGTATGTAAATAGTTTGCATCTTCAGTTTACCTCCGTGTACCTTTAGTAAAAATCAGTGTACCTCTTGCTAAAACAAGGTTTTTTTGAAAAAGATCCACCCGTCAGAATGGCGGGTGGACCTATGAAATGATACATTAAACCACATATAATGTATGTGGTTATAGTGTACCTTCAGTGTACCTCTGTATAACTTTAAAAACAATCTGCACACCTCTCCTGAAAAGAAGCTACGCTTAAAATAAGGTTTATGGCGGGTGGCCACCCGCCATTCTGACGGGTGGACCTTTTTCAAAAAAATCTCGTTTTAGCAAGAGGTACACTGATTTTTACTAAAGGTACACTGAGTTACACTAAAGGTACAGTACTTTTATTAACAATTCGATGAAATTTCCGAGGTCCACCCGCCATCCTGACGTTATAATGGCGGGTGGACCTGGTAAATCTTGCACTTTATAACTCAAAAGGTGTGTAATTAGTTTGCATCTTCAGTGTACCTCAGTGTACCTTTAGTAAAAATCAGTGTACCTCTTGCTAAAACGAGATTTTAACGAAAAAGGTCCCCCCGTCAGAATGGCGGGTAGACCTATGAAATGATACATTAAACCACATATAATGTATGTGGTTATAGTGTAGCTTCAGTGTACCTCTGTATAACTTTAAAAACAATCTGCATGGCATGGCGAAATTATAAGGGTTCGAGCGGAACCCTAAAAATCGGAGAAATAAAATATTTCGCATCACTAGTTTGTCTAGCTCGTTGCAAGTTGCAGCACGGCACAGCCTTGATAACTTTGTTGTTGACTGTACAGTACTGACGTGCACGCAAGTGCCAATCGGGTTACGATACGGATCCATTAACATTAATACAATTGATTCTTCGTCGATATTTTCCGAGACACTTGTCACCCTCTTAGCCCTTGTCCTAGCCTGGGGTACGCTCGGTAACCTAATCCCATTAGCGTAGACACTAGTTTTTACGAAAAAGGCTACCATTTGAGCTTCCAACCCAGACGGGAAACTGGGACTTATTGGGACAAGGTATCCCTTCACCGAAAAAGGACTTAAATATCAAATGATATTTCGTACTTTAGTGTCAAAAAATAGTAGCACGTACGACCGAGACCTCCGGTACAGAATAAATAATAGTATTTCATACAGAATGGGCACGTTACGCCCTGCCCCGATTGAAATTACCTCACCCCGCGGCGGTTGATTGGTAGGAAACTAGTAGGTTATTAGTCAGGTTAATCACGCATACATTTTTACTGTACAGACGTGCCGTGCACACATAAGCGCTCCAACGAGTTATGAATGGCGTGTCTGCACTGTGCCTTCGAATGGAAAGTCTTACGGCTACCAACATTTTACCGCAGCGAGGTTTAAAAAATGTAAATTCGAGACACTTTTCTACTCGCCAGTACGAGGCCGCTAATCCGCTGTAACACAAATTGATCGGTACAGTCGCGGTTAAATTGAGCTTACTCGTTAACAGCTTGCGTGGCGAAGTTAGAAACTTTGGCCAGTTTGTATCTAGCATGCGTAATAGGGTAGTGGCGGTAAATAAGGCCCAATATATAAATAAATCAGCTACATAACGTTGTCATTTATAAAAGTGAGACTTTTATTACATCACCTCAAATTAAGCTCCCTTTGGAGTTGCAGGCGTCCATAGATTACGGTAGCTGCTTGCCATCAGGCGGGCCGTATGTTTGTTTGCCACCGTCGTGGTATAAAAAATAAACGAAAAAAAATTGTCTTCTGTCTTTTGCATGTGGCGTTACACGCAACGCGATTAATTTTGAAACACGTTTCAAGATGGCTGATAAGTGAGTCAGCCTACATAATTTAGTCGGTTGGTGTCTTGGAGTGGAACACAGACCATAGCAATTGGACACCAATTTCTAAGCGTCATGCTAACATAGCCAAGTTTCACTTGTATCACGGTTTCATAAAACCTAGAAATGTATTTTTTTTCTTTTTTTCTAAAGTATCGTTATAGCTCTCAGCCCAAATAAAATTAAAAATCTGGTTCTATCTGCAAGAAAGCATGATCGGGGAAACACTCACAGGACAACTTGTTTCTATTTTTTTTTCGTACCTAGGTAGGTATATAAGCTACATGCTCGCCAAGTTTCATGCTTCCTTACAGATGGGACCAGATTTTAAGATAGGTATGATTTAAGATATGGACTGCTACTAATAGCAGACTTCTCTGCTTAATACAAAATTAAATAAGGCCTATTACTAAGGCGCTATTTACTGAAATGTTTGAAATACACAACATTTTCACAGATAAGCTGGCAAAAATCATGCATCAAAAGCACATACGAATAGAGCCATTAGGTAACTATTATAAATTAAAAAACCGGCCAAGTGCGAGTCGGACTCGCGCACCGAGGGTTCCGTACAAACCTGTAGGTATACAAGTAAAAGTTCACCTATTGCGTTGACATAGAAGTTTGATTTTGTTACAGCTGAAAGGTATTATAGACCCGAGTATTTGATATGAATTTCAATTTAATACCTCTACGCGTTTACGAGGAAAAAGGTAGTAAGTTTAAAATTAAAAAAAAAATTTTTTGTATGATTTTACTAAAAATTTCTACTTTTTGTAATTTTTCCTTTGTCTGTGCTATATGAAGTTTCTTCGTGCCAAGTTTCAAGTTTATGAGTTTACGGGAAGTACCCTTTAGGTTTTGAGTTTCTTGCGAGTACTCAGTTTTAAAATATGCGACTTAAATTGCTATTTCTTTTGATTGCGTTGACATAAAAGCTTGGTTTTGAGTTACGAGGAAAAAGGTAGTAAGTTTAAATATAAAAAAAATATTTTTTTGTATGATTTTACTTAAAATGTCTACTTTTTGTAATTTTTCCATTGTCTACAGACATTGACAGACAGACAGACAGACAGACAGACAGACGGACAACAGAGTAATCCTATAAGGGTTCCGTTTTTTCCTTTCGAGGTACGGAACCCTAAAATTTAATAGACTTTTACACACAAACGACTGAACCGATTTTAATGAAACAAATCTATAAACCGTAGCTAGAAATCCTTCTTTTAAATGAAAAGAGTGCAATTCAAAATAGTCCATCCGTTTATGAGCTACGGTGCTATAGATACATAGCAGTCAAACTTATTGCTACTTTTAAAAATTCCCTTTGCCGCAGCTCAAACATTTCCAATTAAAAACAACAAAGAATGTTATCCAGTATCCAGATAGTTCAAAGTCTCTGTTTTTTTAGTTATCTAGTCATCAGCTTTGCTAGGGTATTTGCAATTTGGAAGCCACTACAAAGGGTAGAGGATATCTAGCTTCCTTTCAACGACAATTTAGGGGTGTTTCATCCAAAATGCGGACCAGATATTATTGGCAATTTTGCTTGCAACATGCTTAGTCAATTTTGTTACTAGTAAGTAAAAATAAGATAATGCATGAATTTAGTTTAGTTTAGTTCAGTGAAAACACAACTGTAAACCAAGAGCGAATCAACTGCCATCAAACTGTTTTACAGACAGAGTACAGTTTGTAAAACTGTTGGCAGTGCAACTGATATGTAACACCTATGTAGGTAATGTGTTCTTATCAGAGAGTTCTAAACCAGGAGAGGCCTTAGGTATCATTTCCCCTCTGTCAAAAGTATTAGCAGGAAAATCTAGTACATCTATAAAAACTATTTCAATAATCGATGTCACGTATTTTCGTCATCGCTGTCAATGGATGACAAGCTCCGTGAAAATGCACTTATGCGCTGTTTTTGGATGTCAAAAATGTTATATTTCGTCTAGTTTACAAAAATATGAAATACCATTTCAGATGTAAGTATAGTTTTACTTTATTTTTCATTACTTCCGTAATAAAAGATTTAACCTAAATCGAAAATCAAGCTTCGTTTACAGAATCGATTCAAAGACAATCGTTTTCTTTCTGACGGGCAGTAACTATTTGACGTTTGACACTTCTCCATATTTAACGCGCTTAAGGATTGCTGTCTTCTATATTTTGTTTGAAAATACAATCAAAAATGATCCTTGGCTTTTTTGCTCGACATTTGCAAAGACTGCATCCAATAATGAACCATATGTTAACATCTGTACAGTCGACTATCTATTGCTCCATTTAGTGTTATGAAGTATAAAAAGAATATGTCAAATATGTTTGGTGTTTTCAAGTCAAAGGTACATCTTTGTCGGTTGTCAATAAAGCGTTGCTGCCATAAAAAATCATTTAGAAATAAACTGTATTAACAACCGAAAACGATGTACCTTTGACTTGAAAACATCACATGCGTGCTACCTCACCCCCCTCAGATTTTGGCTTTTTTGTTTGGAAAGATGAGGCGAAGCGTACTCCATTTATAGAGCTTTATGGTTCTTATGAAATAAAAAAGATTAATTAATTAGTAAAAACATTGTAAAGTCCATTGAAACCTTATAAATAAATAAATAAATAATAAATAAATAAATATTATAGGAAAATCTTACATAAATCGACCTAGGCCCACAGTAAGCTCAATAAGGCTTGTGTTATGGGATATAGACGACGATATATATAATAGATAAATATGGATAAATACTTAAATACATAGAAAACATCCAAAACTCAGGAACAAATATCTGCGATCAACACACAAATAAATGCCCTGACCAGGATTCGAACCCGGGACCTACTGCTTCGTAGGCAGGGTCACTACCGACTAGGCTAGGAGGCCGTTTAAACTTATTAGCTTATTGCATGCTTATTGTATGTATTCATTGTTGAATTCTTGGGAATTGCCTTGGTAATTGGCCTCATGTAAATGGGCTATTATAATATAAAAAAATATTTTGCGAGATGCCCGTTTATTTTTGGTATACCTAGTGTCTTGTGGAAATGCGGATGAACTGTGTTCCTTTGGCGAGAGTTTACAATCTAAAACAATGAAATAAAACATTCACAAAACATTATGACCTAATTGACCTATAAATTAATCTACAATCTCATACATTCACAAAATATCCTGAAGTTTCGAATTTCACCTACTTTACTTTAGCTTGAACTGACAACCTTTTGCTTGACTGATTAGTAATAATAATAATATTACTTGACTCTGAAAAATGTAACACTTATTTATTAAATTATGTCAAGAGATTTGGGCGTAATATTAATATACCTACTTTCATATTATCATATGCATCAAATATCTATATATAGATCCATTTGAAACGGCAAAAAAAACAATTTCAAGTTCAGTACCTACTCATACTTATTCAAAAACTTATCTGGACCTAAATCTTAATTCATATTTTATCCAATTAAACTTCACAATGTGGCGTGCTATTATCATATCCCGGCCAATTACGATACCCCGACATTTGCGATAAGGAGCTGTCAGATTGCAAATTGGCCGATACGACACCCTCCCCGGGTGACTCCGAGTTACGTCAGTTACGTACAGAGGGCCTTTGAGGAGCTCTGGAGTTATGGTTGCGGGTACCATGCGAGCTACTTGCCTTGCCAGTGGTTTACTAGAGCGGCATTCAGATTTCAATCTGTCATTGATTTGATATTGATCTGATGTTACTTCTAATGTATCGCGCTTCAATAATAACTAGTGAGATGTACTGAGTAATACGGCTAATATCATATGAATATCAAATTAAAATGCCGCACTTAAGCTACTAAATGAATGCCTCTCTAGATTAGCCTGCGTTAACTTCGCTTATGCAGATGTCTAAAACGTGCATAAAACTTATTAATTATTATTTAGTAGGTCCCTAGTTATTCCTGTCAGCTACCCTTTCCGAAGAACTCATCAATGCTATAACAAGCCATATTTGTTAGTAGCGTTTTAAGTTTATTTTTAGGGTTCCGTACCTCGAAAGGAAAAAACGGAACCCTTATAGGATCACTTTGTTGTCCGTCTGTCTGTCTGTCTGTCTGTCTGTCTGTCAAGACCATTTTTCTCAGGAAGGCGTGGAGGTATCAAGCTGAAATTTATATCAAATACTCAGGTATATTGTCCCTTGAAGCTGTAAAAAAATCAAACTTAAAAGCCAATGCAATCAAAAGATACCTACAGTCGTTTATGCTACAAATTTTAGAGTTTTTCGGCACTCGCAAAACCTACGGGGTACTTCCCGTGAACTCAGAAACTTGAAATTTGGCAAGAAGCAACGTCATATAGCATAGACAATGGAAAAATTACAAAAAGTAGACATTTTTAGTAAAATCATACAAAAAAATATTTTTTTTAAATTTTAAACTTACTACCTTTTTCCTCGTAAACGCGTGGAGGTATTAAATTGAAATTTATGTCAAATACTCAGGGCTATAAGACCTTTCCGATATAGCAAAACCAAACTTTTATGTCAACGCAATCAAAAGAAATAGCAATTTAAGTCGCATATTTTGAAACGTAGTACTCACAAGAAACTCAAAACCTAAATAAAGGGTACTTGCCGTAAACTCAGAAACTTGAAACTTGGCACGAAGAAACTTCATATAGCACAGACAAAGGAAAAATTACGAAACGTGGACATTTTTAGTATTTACTAAAAAATAGTAGTAGTTTTTAGTATTTTTTGTATGAATTTTCATACAAAAAATATTTTTTAAAATTTTAACACGTTGAATGCGGGAACGTAATTTTATAATTTACTTTCAGTGCTATACATACCATTTTTGAATTGTAGGAGTGTTGTACACTGGTGCGGTACAAGGCTATTTTGGCTTGTGACTAAGGGTCTATATTTTAGCAAATATATCCTTGTAGGCTTTACAAATCAATGATTAGTACAATGGCTAGTTAAACAATTGAAAGATCTAAGGCTATTGTCGTTACATACTGTCGAACTTGGTTTAGGCATTATAGATAAATTAATTAACGATACAAAATTGACTTGTATCGCACCAAGGGAACAGGGCTGGTGCCATCTAGTCGATATTTTGGTAGGGATGGGAAATATAATGAAATAACATCGATATCGGTAGTTGTTATTATTGAAAAAAAAAGCTAACTAAATTTACAAATTTGAATGAGATTTTATAGGGAACTTAACATCGTTTAAAATACATATTTTGTTTCCGGTCCCACCTGTGTTGTCTCCTTTAATTGTGAACAGTCTATCGTCGCATTTCTTCTCCGTTTCTTTCGGTTCACTAGTTACACTTTCACTGCCCTCCATCTCTTCGAAAACCTTTTGTAACATCTTTCGTGATCTTTTTCTCGGTGCATTCATGATGAAAACGGAACTGCAATCGGAAGGTAAACAAAAAACACGTAATCGTCACCCCCGCACTGGCTGTACTAACCAGTACTCGTGGTGCTGTACAAGACAGTAGGTATACAAGACACTTTTGGCGGGTACCGCACTGGTTGATTATTTTTTTCACCTAGTGCGGTACGAGTCAAATTTGTCTTGTAAAGTTTGACGTACCTTTTAGATAGAATGTACAGAAAGACACATAAATGTATAATTGGCTCTTTCTAGCTCATAGGATTTCATAGTCAAATCGACCTCGCACCAGACAGAGACAAGCTACTTCCTCACGCCGCACCAGAAGAAAGTACGTTACAAGTCGAAACTGGAATGTACCGCATTCAACGTGTTAAACTTACTACCTTTTTCCTCGTAAACGCGTAGAGGTATTAAATTAAAATTAGTAATAAACATACTACAACTTTTGCTTGTTATATTTTGGTTTGTACGGAACCCTCGGTGCGCGAGTCCGACTCGCACATGGCCGGTTTTTAAACAAACTGTCACTTTGTTCCTCCCATATTTCTGTTGGGACTGAATTGTATAATTTGGCCCCTATGACGGTACACCGAGAGACTTCAAGACTTGGCGATTCTACGTTCAGGTATGTACTATTAAAAGGTTATGCCTACGAGTACTTCCGTTGTGGGCGTGGGACCTGATTTAAAAATCAATAAAAGTAGCATTTGACATTATTTTCTTTTTTTTTCTAAGAAAATAATGATAATAAAATTAACGAGCACCTATTCTAAAGGTCATTAAACCAAAGTATTTTTGTACAAAGCTCTTTGGAAATTAAATCGTCTTTTAACTTCGTATGTGGTACAATAAAATACCCCAAAATAATTTATATTATATACAATAATATACCCCATAATATACAGGGTGGTTTGCCACGCTGAACCTTCCCGGAAATATAGCATCGTTTGAGTGATATACACTAGATTTGTAATGGTTAGAATCATTAATTAAGTAAAAAATTATAAATTTAAATTCACTACTTTTTCACTGTGGTGGTGACCCTATTGCATCTGCATTTCACGGCTAGATTACGTCATCGCCATCGGGAAAACTCTCGGACCTTAAGGTTTGTTCCTGATTCGCCGTATTCCTGTTTCGTCGGATTCCTGTTTCGTCGGATTCCTGATTCGTCGAATTGTCAATATGAAATGAAACTATGTAAGTACCGTGTCTTCACTTTATTTACCTACAAACGAAAAATTACAAACAAAACTTAACAGAAGTCTGGAAAAATAAAATTATGATATATACACATGCAAATCAAATCAATGTACAGAGCCTATTTAAGCAATCTAAAATGGTAATTTTATTTTCAACTAAGTCGTTGACGATTGATCTTTCTTGCTTATACTCGTACTTTTGCATGTCCATTGCTTTGCGTATTTTTGTAACATTTGAAGAATGTAGTTGCATTTTTCGAATGGTTATATCTTGAAACTGAGCTTCGGTCCTCAGTAACTGAATGAATAAAAAAAGGGATGGCTTCTTGCGGATTCTGTGGTTTAATCGGTTATGCCATCCCTCGATGGCATTATTAGTCCGGTATTCGTCTTCGCTTACTGAAATCATTGAACCAGTAATTTGCCTCATCCAGAAATTCAAAAAATAGTTGTGGAATTGAATCATCGCTGGATCGTCAGGTAGCGTTTCGGAAATTTCTAAATATGCCGCTGGTATTTCTTCGCTAGGCAGTAAAGCCAGCCTAGTACATAATTTTGTGTAAATTCTACCTTCTTCAGTTTCAACCAAGCGTAACTTTTTCGACTTTTCCCATAAGGCTTTCTGGTAATGGAAGTAGCAACCAGTAACTACGACATTCGTATGTTCAGCTTTTAGACCGTTGATAGCAGCAATTTCGAAATCGCATTTATATTTTTTAATTTCTTGGCCGAATTCACTTTTCAATAATGAAAACATCCGTCTGTACGTATTTTCTTCCTTATTAGGCAAAAGGACGTAAACTACAGGAACAAAACATGTGCTATCTGACGTTTCACTTAAGTTTACTTGCAGCGTATACAGTTGTAGAAACGGAGCCGGCGCCACCTTGAATGTGCCGTCACCAAAATATTCAGTATGTACCGATAAAATTTGCATAGCAGATGGTGTACTAAATATCAAAATTTTATCGAGGCCTCCATCGTTACATATAAGAAAACTGTCAGACAACTTTTCAGGAATTACCACATCACTTAAATTATTAAATGTGCACTTTTCTACACCGAGACCCTTGTTTCGTGCACTATATAGAGCCGTTTTTTTGGTCTTCCAGTCCGGTATAAGCGAATAATCAAAATCTCCACCACACTTTTCAGCAAAATCTTGGACACAATTTTCAAAAATCGCTGGTATTGGTTTCATGCTATCACATACTTTGCGTTTCAATACGTTTAGATGGGCCTCGACCTCTCTCTTCATGAATTCTGGTTTACACACGTGATTTGACTCCCTGATCACTTTCTCATCTTTGTTCAAAGAAATGGAAGTTGAGCAGATCGTTCTGTTAGAGCACCTCCAGTTAGTAGAACCACCTTTGTTTTGTTTTTCGAAATTATACTTGTAACCTCCCCGCAACAAGACTCTTCTGCTTCCTCTTTTACTGTCTATAAAAACTAGTTTTTCAGTATCGTCAATATCCATTTTTATGAAATTAGATCAAAACACATTCGCACACTTCTCGCAATTAGTGTTATTGACAATCAAATGACATTATAAACAAAACAATTAATAGCTGATAAAATGTTCACAGCATACAAGTGGCCAGTATTAGATTATATTAATACCTAAATCTAGAATAAAACCTCCTTCTACGTGGTAAAATAGTAATTTATTTATTTTAACGTATTACTCTTACATACGGTGATGTTTAGATCTTATCAAGAATTTTAATCATACATGTGTTTAGCTGTGACCGGGGCTTCGCCTGGTATGTACCCCTAATTTTTCTACCCACTATCTACCTGCCTGGAGGAAGAACTTGAAAGTATGGCAAATGGATATGAAACTAAAACTACTTTCCAAAATCAATAGTTTTTTCGCCCTTATTCCAATTTTGCTTCCGCCATAGGCATTTGAACTAACCTGTGCAGAGGCAAATAGTGTGACTGATCACTATTTGCCTCTGCACAGGTTAGTTCAAATTATTTTCTTATTACGGTAGCTTCGCCCTCCGGAGCCCCCTTTGTCCTCGGCTTCACGTGACACACTCTAACAAAACTATTTTTGCTTCCGCCATAGATATTTGAACTACTCTTTGCAGGGGCAAACAGTAATTAAAAATACTGATTATAAGTCCTTTACCCAAAGATTACAGGAAAAATAATGGAACTCTTCAGTCAAGCGTGAGTCGGAAATAAGAAAGAAAAACAGTCTGTACGGAAGAAGATACATTACGACATTTCTTTTTCCGTACGGGCTCTATTTCTGTGAACTAAACTTTATGTTATGAACGGAACCCTCAGGGCGCGAGTCTAATTCGCACTTGGCCAGTTTTTATTTTTTTCAAGCTTGGAAACGATAATGGATAGTTTCTCTTACTAATTACAGGACAGGGGTATGAGGCAGTTTTATACTTACACAAATCGCACTACGACAATCGCACAATTTGTTTTTATCTTAAACGCCGCCCGATAGCATGTCAGGCCATGCTCAATATAGGGTTCTGTAGTTTCCGGTTCGTAACAATAGGCCCACAAAAAACGTCAGTTATAAAAGCCAAAGTACTAAATAAATATTTTTCATTTAATTTATTTAATTACAGGACAGGGATATAATATAAGGCAGTTTTATAGTAGTTTTCTATAAATCGCACCCCGACAATCGCACGATTTTTCCAATCTTAATAGGCCATTCTCAATGTATTGTTATGGTTCTGCAGTTTTCGGCTCGTAAAAATACACCCACAAAAAAGGTCGGTTTTTATAAGACATTTTGCGTCACTTGAGTCCTTTTAATTTCAACCTGTTATTATAAATATTATAAAACATTACTTATTTCGAAAACTATTGCTTTTATTGAAAATTTGTTTTAGGAAACCCATTCATTTGTAAAGACCTTTCACCCCCTTAAAACCAAAAAGTTTGTATTTTTATTTCCGTACATGTTGACCAGAAATGAAATGAACCTGCTAGTGAAGTTTTTATCAAAATCAGTTCAGCCGTTTTCACGCGGCCAAATAAACAGACAAACAGACAAAAATTCTTAAAACTGTTCGATCGTGTTCTGTTATCGATTTTAAGTATCCCTAGTCACATTTTTTTTAATATCTTCCATGTACAGACTTTCGACCCTCTTCAGCTTTATTATGTATGTATGTATCACTTTATTGCACATAAACAAGTAGGTATAACATAAAAACAACAGTAACATATATAAAAGATATGCACAAAGGCGAGCTTATCCCTGCTAGGGATATCTTCCAGCCAACCCATGAGAAAATGAGAAAGGATTAAATACAAATTTTTAACAGCCTCCTAGCCCAGTCGGTAGTGACCCTGCCTACGAAGCAGGTGGTCCCGGGTTCGAATCCTGGTCAGGGCATTTGTTTGTGTGTTTATCACAGATATTTGTTCCTGAGTTATGGATGTTTTCTATGTATTTAAGTATTTATCCATATTTATCTATTATATGTATATCGTCGTCTAGTTCCCATAACACAAGCCTTATTGAGCTTACTGTGGGCCTAGGTCGATTTGTGTAAGATTGTCCTATAATATTTATTATTATAAATGGTGAAAGACAAACTATGCACAAAAGATACCAATAAAAAGTTCCATTATTATATGTATAGATGATGGCCTGCCCACGAGCTACGTCTTGCTTGCTTGTCTAAAATTGACATTTTGCAATAAGGTTCTACCACGACCCAATGAAACTATACATGTATGCGTGATTAGTTGATTACATTTAATACTGGTTTACTGCACGACATATTTAATTATATGTATATAATTCCGACGAAACAAGAATACGACGAATCAGGAATCCGACGAAACAGGAATCCGACGAAACAGGAATACGGCGAATCAGGAACAAACCGCTTATTACCGAGCGTTGACGTAATCGCACTGATGTATGATTGACGCGTAAATGTAAATAAATCAAATGCGAAAATATTAATCAATTACTTTATTACTAATCGCCATAACTTACACTATCTTCATATACGGCATTCTAATGTTCCTCCGCGTCTTACAATGTACTTACACTGCTGCAGCCCGTGCACGATACACGATGTCGATGCACATGAGATAGTGTCTGCTCTTCAACATTTTTGCAAAGCATTTAAACAATAATATAACATCTTTTATAACAATCATTAGCAGTAGGCTTCGCGGATAGGACGATCTCGAGCCAGTAAAACTTTAAACCTCTGTAGGTATTTTGTAAGGGTGAAGGCGCATGCTTAAGAACTTTTAGTAGGTACTGTGGTGACTCATTCCGAGATATCGACGCTCTGATCTCGAACTTGCTACTCTTTCTCTAGTCTAAACGCAAGTTGAACAACGGATCCTTCACGTTGCTCATTTTGAGCTGTTAGATGTACAATGGGCTGATTTTTGGTGACACGATAAAAAGCACATATAATTCTCCTATGCCCAGTTGGATGCGGTGGTGGATATGTTTATCTTTGTCGTCGTAAACTTTTAGCCGCAATCTAGTTGCATCTCATTTATAAAAAGAGCAAATTAAAATAATTACGAGCTTCTAGCAAAAGCATTTATGACATATGACATTAAGTAAGTTTAATGACAATTTCATTTCTTTTCGTCCAATTGGACAGGCTACAATTTCATTTCAAACATCAGACTTCTTGTCGATTTCCAACTACGCAAAGAGGTTCGCTATTTATTAAAAATGTTTCGGTTCTAAGCTTAGAGAATTCAACCCATATTCAACCCACGGATCAGAAGATTGTATTTAACTTCATGATTCAACCCGGATGGTGTAGTCATGTCTGTCATTTTCTATACAAAAAAGTCTGCCGATTTTTGCGGGGGAGGGGAACGTCAAATGTAATTATTATAATTTGGAAATGTATGTAGAAGACATAGTTCAGGTAAGAAAGTATATCAAACTTGTATGTAATTCATTTTGAAATAGTCAGATTTGGACTCATCTTTTTTCTTTGGTATTTTTCTTAAACTATAACCTATTGTTGGTTAATCTAACCTTGGTTTGATATGTTTTCTTATAGAACAACGCACTTATATGTATTGTTTAGTTTTGATGTACTGTTGTTTTGAATAAATAAGTCCCGCCGAGTTTCTTGCCGGACATAATTCTTCTCGGGTCAGAGGTGTAGGGTTAAAACCGGTGTAGTTTGATTTTTTTTCTCTCTTTTACTTTGACGTGTAAAAGTGCCCTTGTGGCCTACTTACAGAATAAATGAGTTTGAGTTTGAGTATGGCTACTCGTACGTAACGTACAAATAGCTACGTCAGACAAACGTTAGTCCATACATGTGTATGACCACTGGTTATAATTATGTTTTCGGCAGAGGGGAACGCCTGTCAATGGCGACTCCGGTTGGTTGATTTCTCTAAGGTTCTAAGTATTTGAAGTAACGCATGCACATATTGCACGTTTAATCCAAATAAATAACAGGTAAAACATATTTCATAAAAAAAACCGGCCAAGTGCGAGTCGGACTCGCGCACCGAGGGTTCCGTACAAACCTGTAGGTATATAAGTAAAAGTTCTCCCATCGCATTGACATAGAAAATTGATTTTGTTACAGCTTAAAGGTATTATAAACCTGGGTATTTGATATGAATTTCAATTTAATACCGCAACGCGTTTACGAGGAAAAAGGTAGTAAGTTTAAAATAAAAAATAAAAAATTTTTGTATGATTTTACTAAAAATGTCTACTTTTCGTAATTTTTCCTTTGTCTGTGCTATATGAAGTTTCTTCGTGCCAAGTTTCAAGTTTCTGAGTTTACGAGTACCCTTTAGGTTTTGAGTTTCTTGCGAGTACTCAGTTTCAAAATATGCGACTTAAATTGCTATTTCTTTTGATTGCGCGGACATAAAAGTTTGGTTTTGATACATCTGAAAGGTCCTATATAGCCCTGAGTATTTGACATGAATTTCAATTTAATACCTCCACGCGTTTACGAGGAACAAGGTAGTAAGTTTAAAATTGAAAAAATATTTTTTTGTATGATTTTACTAAAAATGTCTACTTTATGTAATTTTTCCATTGTCTATGCTATATGACGTTTCTTCGTGCCAAATTTAAAGTTTCTGAGTTCACGGGAAGTACTTCGTAGGTTTTGCGAGTGCCGAAAAACTCTAAAATTTGCAGCATAAACGACTGTATCTTTTGATTGCGTTGGTTTTTAAGTTTGATTTTTTTACAGCTCCAAGGGACAATAGACTTGAGTATTTGATATAAATTTCAGCTTGATACCTCCACGCGTTCCTGAGAAAAATGGTCTTGACAGACAGACAGACTGACAGACAGACAAACAGACAGACAGACGGACAACAAAGGGTTCCGTATTTTTCCTTTCGAGGTACGGAACCCTAATATACCTGCTCAACTAGGACAAAATTTCAATTTATTCTAAAATGATTTTGTGAAACGTGTTAACGAGCTAAACTCTTTTTATCAGTCAGATATATTTATAATGAGTTTACGATATCATCTTTAATTGTTTATGATGACATTGATGACTTGACGACTGATTACTTTTGAGGGGTTGTCAATGTCACCATTTGAACTAAATATTTTTTGTGGTTTGAAATAATATTCAAGAATTAACATAAATACTTTACCCGAAATTGAACAAGTGTAGCCACAAAGAGAATCGCGTTCGAAAATGCTGCAATTATTTTTCAGCATCGCAAGCGGATCTAAGAATGGATGTATGACAATATCCTGTCATCTAAATATTGTTTACAAGTAAGTTCATTGACCCAGTCACCTGTTTAAGGGTTAGCACAAAGTAGTTTTTTGCGTGAATGTTTAAAAGGCTATAAATTGGACACGGTTACAGATATTTACATAGTTTCTATGGGGGAAATATAGTGCTAAGGCTAAACTACCTTCCATTTTCGCAAAGGTCCATCGTGGACTTCCAGGCTGTATACATACCTACCTATCTTCAAAATAAATGTTCTATTTTACGCAGAAGCACTGTCCTTATAACCGTTATCTCAACCGCTGCAGTCTGCGCACTCAAGCTCAGTGACTAATCCTTGCAAGTTTATGACTGAAACCGTTTAACTACCACTAAAGTACTAACCACGGGTACTCGCTCGCACGATATGAGTCCTACTTAAGAGAATTATGTAGACTATGCTGAATATTGTCTCCTAAAGTTAGACTAAACCTTGACTTGGCTGTGTTAAACTTAGGTCATTTTGTGAGCTTAGTAAAATATTTGAGGATCATATGATCAGCCTTGTAGTAAAGTGTGGAATATAGATCAAACATTTATGAATAGTTAAAATTCGGCGTCTTTCCTGTAGAAAATATGATAGTTAACGTTTTGGGTACTTACATACATTATATTCGAAGGTAGAATGTTTGTACGTACATGTCTAACATGTCTGATATGATATAATCCCTTCCGGCTGATTTCGACCATGGAAACCACTTCATCTCTTAGTTAATCTCAGAGAAATAAACCAATGGAGTGGTAATTGTGAGGCGTCCCCCTCTGCCAAAAGTACAAGACTATAGTTGTCGCGCGTCAAACGCCATTCAATGAATGTCAGTCAGCGCGGAACGATCTGAGGTAATAATGCCGAATTGCTGCGTGTTTTCATGTAAGAAAAGATCTGAATTATCTAGTTAACAGAAGGATAACGTTTCTTTTCATCTGTAAGTATAATTACGTCTAAATATCATCAAATAGTGCACGAAATTAGCAAAAAACTAAAAAACATTGTCAATCAAAAAGTGTTGCCACGTAATGGTACTACATCTGCTTTAGGGTAATTTTTAAACTTGACTCTTCATAGTACATTGCACCATCGGGTTCATAATTGCATACACAATTTATCCATGAATTCATTCATAAATTGGGTATGCAATTATGAACACGATTACATCGAGGGAGGTAAGTGAAATATTGCAAACAAGAGTAATCGACTCCAGTGGGGCAGAAATACGTCCGCCATTATGTCATTCATTGTCATTGTTATGACAGGTTAGGCAATACACTTAAAAGATATTCCGTGGGTTAGGCAGAGACCCATTCGGCATACAGCCATAATTGTAAAGCATTGCTCTGTTAAAAAAGGAGTGTGTCTGTGTGTGTGTGTGTTGTTATTAAATTGTTTCTAAACATATTTTAATCGACTTTTAAATTATTCAAATTACATATTATTTTTAATCAATATCAAAAATGAAAAGATTAACGTCAGTACTTCAAAGGTAAAACTCATTCACACGCATAGCTTTTTAAATTATATATGTCGTCGAGGACCGCCGAGGGCAGGGCTGTAAGGTGGTTTGGAACTCAAAAAACTGACACTATCAGGATAAACTAGCCTATAGCACATTACGCACGGACGCACGGTAATGAAATAAAACATAAACACTGGTTTAACAACTGTATTGAAATCAAATCTTTTTAAAACCGTATTATGGGAAGGGCAATAAACTACTACTGGTTCGGAAAGGAGCCTCAACTGAGAAGAACCAGCGTAAGAAACTCAGCGTATGTGTGCTTGTAGTATGGCACAATAACTGAAATTTGTCTATGGTCTCAAAAATACAGCTACCATAAACAAATTTCCGTTTTAATAGACAAATTTCAGCTAGTGTGCTGAATTCCGCACTGAATTCCACTCTAATGTGTGGAATTCAGTGCGGTATACTTGTCGAAATATACTTAAGTGAAATATACTTGTCGATGCTTGAAATAACGATATTCCTGTTTAGAAATTAATTCGTTCCTTTATTTTCACCATACATTTTATGTAGCATTTTAATTTTGTATGGATTATACTTTATTTATTATAAGGTACGGTATACACACTTATCCCCTTAAATAGGCACTTTATTTTCTGACTCTGGTATCACTGTACCTAACAGGTAAGTTTTAGTGATGGGACAGCACAAAAATAAATGTCGATATTAACATTCGCAGTATGTTATACTTTTTATTTATAATAGAAAATGAAGAAGAGATAATAGAAATAGAAACACAAATTGGAAACAGATGCCCATTACAATCAAAATATCAACTGCAAAGGACTCTGGAACATCACGATGTCGCTAGTGACTGATTCATCATTGTTCTTTACAGTGAAAAATTCACTGAGGTGGATAGAGGAACGTCTAGTGTAATTGGAAGCACATTGGAACGGTAATCTAAACACGTGGGTTCGAATCCCGTGATGTTCCAGTTCTTTGCAGTTCAATGTTTCATTGTAATAGTTATTTGTTTCCAATTTGTAGTATTTTCCACTAAATTTAAAAGCAAATACACATAAAAATATTAAATTGATAAAATAAAAGTTATTCTAAATCAGCAATCTTGCAGATTAGTCCTGAACAAATAGACAAACTAACTTACGTAGAATACTAACATTGTAAGTAATATGCTGGTAGAAAAACTTGATATTTAATCACAACTTAACATTATAATTTTATCAATAGCTTTACTTGGTAAAGAAACAAAAATATATAATTAACCTACGATCAATGTTTCTCTGCGTCCGTAGGAAACGTCTTAAACACCTTAGACAACCCTACACGTAATCCCTGGGTGGTGCTAAAAGAGTTACAAACTTGGCAGCTCTACTGTCCTACCTGGACCTCGCAGCACTCACTGGATTTACTTCATCATCTGCTTTCCCACTACCCTAGGGAAGAAATGCCTATCTATATCCAGTGACATGTAGGCATGCGATTAATAAATCTACGATAAAATGTGACCTTTTCAAGTCAAAGGTACATCATTATCGGTTGTCAATAAGGCGTTACCATAAAAAAATCATTTAGAAATTAACTCTATTAACAACCGACAATGATGTACCTTTGACTTGAAAACGTCACAAATATCGATATTTAAGTATATTATTATCGACGCGTTCCTCGCACTGTGTACGTTTACTTAAAGATGACATTATCTCGTTCACGGACAGGTTGTCTGTGTCTGTGTTTATACTTGTTGAGTATATTTTATGCTAGTGTTTGATAATTTTATCGTGTGCGTGTGTAGCGACGTCAATGGAAAATGCATTAGTGTTAACAGTATTTGTGTGCGTTTCCTCGTCCCCCGCGCCGAAATTGTCAGACCTTTTCTGATAGAAATTAGTGCGCGTCTCGCATCCGGTTGGTTTAATTATCAAATTAGTTACTCGTAATACATAGTTCGTACATGTCTATAAAAGAAAGATTGACAGGCTTTTACGTCAATAAGGTCAATTCATTTTAAATATAAGAATAGGATACATGAAAAACGCTAACTCATGGGTAGGTACAGTCGCCATCAGATATATCAGAGTGGCCAACCTCCTCAAAAATATCTGAACATGCACTTTATCGCTTTGACAATAGAAGCGTTGTTCAGGTATTTGTGACCACCTTGGCCGCTCCGATATATCTGACGGCGACTGTACTAAAAACGATTCACATGTATTCTAACGATTAAAAAAAACGGCCAAGTGTGAGTCGGACTCGCGCACGAAGGGTTCCGAATCATTATCTATATAAACGGCAAAAAAATCATGTCTTTTGTATGGGAGCCCCCTTAATTATTTCATTTATTCTGTTTTTTAGTATTTGTTGTTATAGCGGCAACAGAAATACATCATCTGTGAAAATGTGAACTGTCTAGCTATCAGAGTTCCTGAAATACAGCATGGTGACAGACAAAAACGGCAAATAAATCATTGAAATCATGTCTGGTGTATGGGAGCCCCTTTAAATATTTATTTTATTGTTTTTTAGTATTTGTTGTTACAGCGGCAACAGAAATACATCATCTGTCAAAATGTCATCACGGTTCTAGAGATACAGCCTGCTGACAGACGGACAGCGGAGTCTTAGTAATAGGGTCCAGTTTTTACTCTTTCGGTACGGAACCCTAAAAAGACCTGAGGTTGGGCATAAATATACCATTATGAGAGCCATAGGGACAACATCGATCAATTCACACCTCCTAAGATGTCAGACATTCTTCATTCATCATAATATGTAATGTGTATATTTACGGGTTTCCCAGGTGGGTTTAGCTTTAAATTGCTTTCTTAAGATAAATACGTAGTCTTAAAAAATAGGTACATCCGTACTTCGTAGCAAAAATATCGCGATAAACAAAACTTTATTGGTAAAAAAAACATACACGCCGAATTGAGAACCTCCTCTTTTCAAATCTTGAAGTCGGTTAAAAATATGGTTGTCTATAAAGTCGGTTTACGGACGATAATTTTGCGTGATAACGATAAAAAAACCTTGATGAAAAATTGTATACTTTTATTTATGAATTGAATTGAATTATTATCACTGAATTGTCATTATTTTGTATACTTAATACAAAAGGAGTTAATTGAAAAATACAATGTTTTTGATAAAATAATAAGATTTGAAAAGAGGAGGTTCTCAATTCGGCGTGTTTTTTTTTTTTTTTGTTTTTTTTTTTTATGTTTGTTACTCCATAACTCCGTCATGTCTGAACCGATTTTGAAAATTCTTTTTTTGATTGTAAGTATATATAAACAGATTGGTCCCGTTTTTGTCAAAACGCAGTTCTGATGATGGGATCCATGAGGAATCGAGGGAACTCCTCAAATCTTAAAGGCATACATATAGTGATTTTTATATTTTTATCAACAAAACCATCATTTTCATTCAAAACAGTGACATTTGATGAAGTAGAACTGCTGATGATGATCAGAACGGAACTCTTCAACGACGCATAGTTCACGTTTGGCGATTCGTCCTCTTCGCTGTGTTTGTTTAGCAAGTTTAATTGTCAGAACAAATGTTCGTCAAGCTCAAGTTCTGATGATGGGATCCATGAAGAATCGAGGGAACTCCTCAAATCTTAAGGGCTTACACATAGTGATTTTTGTATTTTTATCAACAAATCAAGCATTTTCATTCAAAAGAGTGACATTTGATGAAGTGGAACTGCTGATGATGAACAGAACGGAACTCTTCAACGACGCATAGTTCATGTTTGGCGATTCTTCCTCTTCGCTATGTTTGTTAAGCAAGTTAGATTGTCAGGACCAATTTTCGTCAAGCTCAAGTTCTGATGATGAGTTCCACGAGGAATCGAGGGAATTCCTCAAATCTTAAAGGCATACATAAAGTGACTTTTGTATTTTTATCAACAAATCAAGCATTTTCATTCAAAGGAGTGACATTTGATGAAGTGGAACTGCTGATGATAATCAGAACGGAACTCTTCAACGACGCATAGTTCACGTTTGGCGATTTGTCCTCTCCGCTGCGTTTTTTAAGCAAGTTACTTCATTGTATGGAATCTAAGTGCACCATCTACAATAATCCTTCACCGGCTACCCCCATTGAAGTCGGTTTTTTTTTTCTTAAAAATTATTACTTAAATTATATTATTTGTCACGTCACCAAGGAGATCTGTCCACAACGTGACACTTTTTCGTGCATGCTACCGGTGTTCATCGAATTATAAGACGTTATGACGTCAAAAACATTCGAAAATTAAATGTAATCCTAAAAATAAATTGTACGTAACAAATTTTAATAATAAGCTAAATAAAACTAAACTACTTAATAATAAAACCTAAACAAACATACAAACACTTATTGATTTGCAGAAAAAGGGTAAATTACTCTGGTATTTTAAAAATACAATGTATCACCTTTACCAACTATTTTAAACAGTATGCAAATATTTTTATTATTAGTACAAGTTATAGGTAGTTATTGTAAGATTTTTTTTAGAAATCAAATCTGCAAATAAAAAAAACCGGTCAAGAGCATGTTGGGCCATGCTCAGTGTAGGGTTCTGCAGTTGCCGGCCTGTTACAAATCATCCGTTCCGAAGGTCGTTTTATTAAGGGATATTTGGCGGCGCTTACATCATTTTACTATTCGGCACTTACGTCCTTTCACTATGCGTTTTTGAGTGTTAATTTAAAAACGAGCGAACCGATTTTATTCAAAATAGTTTTGATTGAAAGCACTTAAAACGCCTCACTACCATGTTTTTTTTCTTATTTTTTGGACCCACGGTACAAAAGATAGACGGGTGAGACGCCATTTTTTTGAACTTTCAGAGATATTATTTACGAACCTATTAGTTTTATCCAAAAAATGTTTTAAAAGAACTCTATTATTTTTAAAACACCTCTATTATTTTAAAAGACCTATCCAATAATACTCAACACGATAGGGTTACAGCGAAAAAAAAAATTCACTCCCCACTTCATGTGTACGGGAGACGGGAGGTACCCTAATAAAAATTATTCCCCAGTTTTAATTGTACCAGTTTGTCGGCGTAATTAATGCACATACTGATACCAAATTTCAGCTTTCTAGTGCGAACGGTCACTGAGCTAGATCGCGGAAAGACGGACAGACGGACATGGCGAAACTATAAGGGTTCCTAGTTGACAACGGAACCCTAAAAAAGGGTCCAAATCAGTGCCAGCTGGTAGGGTGCCCCCTGTGCCCAGAAGGCTGGTGGCATTGCCGCGCTGGACAGCAATACCGATAAGCTTGTATCGCTGGGTAAAATCAATTTAGCTGTGAATACGGATCCTAGATTTTGTTTTACCCATAGAGTACTTGCCGGGCTAGTCTTACTAAACGGACTAAGAGCTGGCCACGTCAGATATGACACAATAATGAAAGTAACAAAACCCGTCTGGTTAGATTACTATACTATCCTTATTGCTAGAACCGGGCATCTGGCAGCTTTTAATGGGTGGAGGTCAGAGTGACAGACTAGCAAAATTTTTTAATTGGAAAATAGTTATACCAAATTAGGTAAAATCTGCCGAAGTTGTCTCATTTATAAAGAACAGGCACTATATTTTGATATTATGATCAGAAACATTGCGTATTATTGCTGAAACAAAAACAGTAGGCGACAAACTATGATTTCATTACGAGTATACGTCGTTTGGCACTACTTTCCCCCAACAGAAACTTTTGGCAGTGATATAATCTAATTATTCATATAATTTCTCATAATATTGCATCAAACCCAGAACACTAGGATTAGTTTCCTTGAAGTGCTTTGCATTCTTTGACCTCCATCACTTTACAGCTGCCAGATGTCCAGATCTAGAAATAAGCATAATATAGCAAACTGACGTCTGAAACGATCTCGCTGCCCTCTGTCTGTCATTCTACACTCTTTTTCCAACTATTGTAGTAATATTTGTTCTAATATTTAACAGTAGCTAGTGTGGCTCCCACCGCTTCCAGTCCTGACAAATTAAAGAATCCGGTCCCTTTGCATGCACGAAGCTCATAAGTTACAAAAAAAATAGAAGTGGAAAACGGTTGAATTTACAATCACTCTGCCAATGAACAAAATAACCCCATTACAACTATAAGTCCTATTAACATATTACCTAATACTAATAAAAAAACGACTACTGACGAATGTGAGCAATGTATTTTTTTTAATACCACGACGGTGGCAAACAAGCATACGACCCGCCTGACGGTAAGCAGCTACTGTAGCATATGCACGCCTGCAACTCCAGGGGTGTCACATGCGCG
Organism: Pammene aurita; assembly: GCA_947086415.1. Lineage (NCBI taxonomy): Eukaryota > Metazoa > Arthropoda > Insecta > Lepidoptera > Tortricidae > Pammene > Pammene aurita. The sequence goes on from OX352307.1 coordinate 5,859,534, forward strand.
TAGCCGACCCTTTACAAAAAGGTGGATTCACTGTGTTCACGGCTAAAGGAACAAGAGGGTCCCTCGTCGTCAACATACTGGGTCCTCTTAGAGCTCTTTGGCAACCTTACTCACCAGCAGGAACACACTATGAGTAGTGCTATTTGGCTGTGTATACCGACCGCTTTTCACCTACTGCCACGGTATGTAGACATTGTAGGTAGACGTTGTTTACAGGATCTACGAGAAGTAATCAATGGTTTTAGCGGCTGTAAAATGGCGGCGATGGGGGCCATTTTGTCGTTATTTCCGAGTTTAGTAAATTCCTTACTTTATAGGCTGTGGGTACAAGCTATGAACAAATAAAACATGAGGACTGATTATGCCTTCAAGCTTTTTCCTACAAGCGATTGCTAGATGGCGTTACTAACGCATCATGTCTCAGTTTCATTCACTTTCTTCTGCGCTTAGACCCCTTTCCGACTTCGGGTTTTATTGCCGTGCGGCCTATTAAAAGAAAGTTGATATATTTTGACCAGAGGTCAACGCACCGAGCAAAATGGATGGAGCTAAGACTATGGTTTAGTGATGGTGTTAGGCTAGAGTAACAACCTGAAATATGAAGGAACGCGGTTATGTATGGGCGGTTAACCTCTCACGCTGGATGGTCGTCCACCCTGCGGTTTAAGAGGATATACCTTCCACGATCGCTGCGGCTGTGGAATGAACTCCCAGCGGAGGTTTTCCCAAGCGGTTACTATTCTTCAAAAAAGGAGTGTATGTACCTACAGATTTTTAATGCGTCAGCAACGCGCATGTGATACCTCTGGAATCGCAGGTGTCCATTGGCTACGGTAGCTGCTTACCATCAGACGGACCGTATGCTTGTTTGCCACTGTCGTGATATAAAACAAATATATAACGTCGGTGTTCAGTGGAAAACAATTACCTGATGGTAGGCGGTCACCGTAACCTATGAACGCTTAATACTCCAGGGGTGTAGCATGCGTGTTGCCGACCTTTTAAAAACCTGTAGGCGCACTCCTTTTTTTAAGGATCCCAGCCAGTCAATATTGTCAGTCCTCTTGTTACGTAGCTATATTTGTCAATGGTACTGGCTGTACAATTTAATAGCCCTCGAAGATTGCGTTACCGATGTCAATGTTGTAAAATGGATACAAGAGTGAATTTACAGCGGTTTTTATGTTCTTGGTTTTACTTTATCGACTGTTTCATCGGCTAACTTACAATTGGAAACAGAAGTGAGAGAGGGTATAATTAATGGTTGTATTTTATATCGGCTAAGTGTAATTTTATGATATACGCGGACGGACCTCATACGAATCATACGATCCTTTCTTTTCTTTTCAACCGACTTCATGATTTCGTAGTAGGAGGTTATCAATTCGTCGGGATCTTTGTTTTTGCTTTTTTTAAATGTATGTTCACCGATTATTCGAACACGGTTGGACCGATTTGGAAAATTCTTTTTTGTTTGAAATAGGTAAGTACCTCAAAGTTAGTCCCATTGCAACCAGGTCAGGATCTAATGTGGAATCCTGGAGAAATCGACGGAACTCTTCAACAACTATAGGCACACCTATAGTGATTTAGGTATTTTACAGCAGCTCGAGCATTTGCTTTTGGAAAGGTGGAGGCTAAGTGAAGTCGGTTTTTAGGGTTCCGTAGTCAACTAGGAACCCTTATATTTTCGCCTTGTTTTTGTTTAAATTTATTAAAACATACTTTTAATAAGTTTTCAGCCCCCGACGCAAGAAGAGGGTGTTTTAAGTTAGACCGCTATGTGTGTCTGTCTGTGTACACCGTAGCGCGTCCGTCCGTCCGTCTGTCGAGACCCTTTTTCTCAGGAACGCGTGGAGGTATCAAGCTGAAATTTATATCAAATACTCATGTCTACTGTCCCTTAAAGCTGTGAAAAAATCAAACTTCTAACCCAACGCCATCAAAAGATACAGCCGTTTATGCCGCAAATTTCCGCAAATTTTCGAAACTCGCAAGGGAATCAAAATCTGCAGGGTACTTCCCGTGAACTTAGAATCTTGAAATTTGGTACGAAGCAACGTATTATAGCACAGATAAAGGAAAAATTGCGAAAATCGTAAATTTTTAGTTGCATCATATAATAAAAATATTTTTAATAATATTAATTTTACTACCCCTATATACCTACAGGTTTGTACGGAACCCTCAGTGCGCGAGAACGACTCGCACTTGGCCGGTTTTTTACCGAGTGATCTTGCATAAGTTTTCAATCGTTTCAGCCGTTTCGAGGGCTTTCCTAACTTTTATAATAGTTATTTGTTAAACTTGGTGGTCTTGATAAGAAGAAATGAATCGAGAGAATTATAAAATTGGTAAATTACTCAAACAAGAGGATTATCTTTTTTAAATATTGGCATCACCTTCAACATGATATTACCCATTTATTCTCTCACATTTTTAAATTTAATTTTCTCTCCGTAACAAAGTTTCTTTATAAAGGCTTTTATATTTAAAAGTAAATATGTAGGTACTTTGTTTAAAGTTCTGATAAATTAAAAACAGCTTTTAATATAAAACTCTCTTGCTTCATTAATCTGAATCTGGATTAAATTAAAGACTTATCCGTCTGAATATATATTAAAACATTAATTAATGTGACAGTTTAGATCAAAAGGGACCATTTTTGCGGCTGGCGGTTACACTTTTATTGCACGAGTACAATATTGAATCTGTACAATGTACAGTCAACGCTAAATATATGTTTATCTACACCAATATCATAAATCCTCTATTCCGCGTTCGGAAACCGTATATATGTAATTACCACCATTATTGCAACCAGTAACGTAACATCTCTGACAGTGTGGTAAAAACGTATGAAAATTCATTACCCACGGTAACATAACGAAGATCTGCCCTCTCCCCGAGCGCCCCGGCACGCGCCCGCGTGACCGCCAACACAATCGAGTTGGTCATGGCGGTGCAATGGCGGTCATTCTACTGGTTTCCGAACACATCATTTAGGATTTATAATATGTCTGTAGATAAAGCAGTGTATGTAACTGTACGTAATTGGGCCTTAAAACACTCGTGTGATTTATATAAAACCACACTCGTATTTTAAGGACCCTTATTACGTAACAGTTACATAAACTACTATTACAGTTTTGCAACTTAATTCTTTGTAATACGAGTAAGGTCCAAAAGTGTATACATATTTTTGTCGTTGACTGTACACCGTGAGCGCCTTACGCGAAATGTTACCTTTTTGGCTTAGAAGTTTGATTTTTTACAGCTCCAAGGGACAGTAGACATGAGTATTTGATATAAATTTCAGGTTGATACTTCCACGAGTTCCTGAGAAAAAGGGTCTTGACAGACCGACGGACGGACGGACAAAAAAGTGATCCTATAAGGGTTCCGTTTTTTCCTTTCGAGGTACGGAACCCTAAAAATCATCTGCTGTGTTTAATTTTAGACTTTAATTAAGTCCCGTCTATAGGTATATCTTAATTCTATGGCGAAAGCATTTATTGTAAACAATTCTAAAACTTCCGTTTTAATAATTATCACTTTAACGTAGTTCCTCATCGTCTTTTTTCCTTTTTTTCCATTCCGCCCTTTCTTCCGTTCCATTCCTCCTGATTCACGAAATCAAAAAACTTCTTAATTGTATAATTGTAGGTAAATTAATTTGTATTCTTGTTTATTTTGATTCAAAGTTATTGTAAACTGGAAATCGGGCCTTTCAGCATATCCCCATACAAAAGGGCCTAAATCTTGATTTCTGTGCACGCGATTGTACGACTAACTGCAAGAAGTATATGGGCTAAAATGGCGTGCACATGACGTAGTTAGTTTGAGTTATTTAGAATCACTTGCCAGGCTGTCAGGAGGCTGTCAAGTACAGGTAGGAAGTTGTAAACTGAATTCAACTTTCGTTCATTATTTGTTGAATTCCTAAATGATGTACACAATAATGTTCCGGCAATCAGATCCACGTCAGATGATGTAGAAATATCCGAAAGGTCCGTTGGTACTATCTTTAAAATGTATTGCATCTTACACAATAATATAAGTGCAAATAGCGAATTAGCGCCTAAAGGAATTCTCTAACAGTCAACGATTGAGCTAAGCAGAAATAATAAAAGGCGCAAGTTCAACTTGAACCTATATCAGTTTTTTTATGGGAAATAATATTCCGCCTATGAAAAAAATACAAAAAATCTAAATGCTCATGCACAAGCGATGTTTTGGTGTGTATTTTTTTCTTGTATATGGGTTACGATTATTATTTTGGTGTGCCTTTACAGACTAGCCTTTTTAAATTTTAAATAGTTTCTAACGAAACAAGTGCTGTATTTTAACCTTATTTTTATTTTGCAACAGCATTAAGCGATATCTTTTTTTGACCTAGCGACAGCGAAGGTCTATTTCTGCTAAATAATAAATATTTTTTTTCGATTTGTTTATTTCCGTTTCGTATCAGGTTGGGTAAAAAAGCTTTCGTATGCCCGTTATTCGTTGAAGGAAAACATCGTGAGGAAACCTGCATACGTCCGCGGAGAATTTTTTTTTTTTTTTTTTTTTTTTAATACCACGACGGTGGCAAACAAGCATACGGCCCGCCTGATGGTAAGCAGCTACCGTAACCTATGGACGCCTGTAACTCCAAAGGAGTCACATGCGCGTTGCCGACCCTTTACAAAAAGGAGGATTCACTGTGTTGACGACTAAAGGAACAAGAAGGTCCCTCATCGTCAACACACTGGGTCCTCTTTGAGCTCTTTGGCAACCTTACTCACCAGCAGGAACACAATACTATGAGTAGGGTCTAGTGCTATTTGGCTGTGGTTTTCTGTAAGGTGGAGGTACTTCCCCAGTCGGGCTCTGCTCCAGATTTGAGCGATGACATTCGCTGAACGTGCCCTACCACACTTAGCGAGATGCCATTCGCAGTGCCCATACCTCTCTTTTTGGCGTAGTTTAAGGACATACCCAGGTCCGGACGTAGTTTAAGGATCCAAATTCAAAGGTATATGTGAAATTCCCAACCCGCTTTGGGCCAGCGTGGGGACTTTTTTTTTTAATACCACGACTGCCACACATACGACCGCCTGATGGTAAGCAGCTACCGTAACCCATGGACGCCTGCCAGTAGCGTGCCCAGAGGTTTGGAGTAGGGCAAGCCTAAAGACATGATTTCGTACTAACTATTCAATCTTTATATACTCAAAAATCTTTCGAAAAAATATGCTACAACAGCAATATAAGTTATTTAGAATGAAAACAACTAACAATCTAGCCTAGTGTATTTTGTAAGCAGCCCTACTAAATTTTCACTTATGCAACTGGTTTATCTGAAACATGCCCTAAGTACAAATAACACAAGCCGGGTATTTAGGTTTAACGACACATTGATTTTGAACAAACTTCAGAGATTTTACCTTGCCTTTGTTGATCATGATCAACACTTGGACGTACCTCAAACAGTCACAAAGAACGGCTTCATCCATTACTAATAAGTAATTTTAACACTTTTACAAGTTTTACAAAAGAATTCAGCACTTTTACTAACTCGTAACCTCACCTCACCACAATACCATTCAATTCACATTGACTTGCTCAAACAATTAATTTGCATATCAAATTCGACTTTTGTAATATAATACACTTGAAGTTGTCCGTTAACGCTCACTTGCGTCGCGCGATCTTACGGCATGCGGCCAACTTCACACCAAAAAGCTGCTTTTAAATCGCCGTATTTTGCTATAGGTACACCGGGCAAAAATTATTGCTCGTTGTACAGACACCAATAGGGCGATTTGTATAGGCGAAATGAATGCCCGCTTGCATGCCGCTTGCAAGGCGGCGGCGGTGGTGAGTGCGAGCGGGACAGCAGTATGTTCTACGTTTAGTTTCGTTTGCCTCAGTCGTTTGCGCGGCAGTGGCGACACTTTGTTGCGTGTGGCAAAATTTATAAACAGCTCACTCGAAATAATTAATACGGGTTATTTAGCGCGACGATTAAAATACGTAATTTCGGTGAGGCAACTAGGGCAAGCCCGGCTTTTGGGCTTGTATGGAAGTACCGCCACTGACGCCTGCAACGTCCTCAAGGAGACACATGCGCGTTGCCGACCCCTCTCGGACTAAGCCCGATCCCTCTCGAGTAGGAGAGGAGGCCTGTGCCCAGCAGTGGGGCGTATTAAAGCTAACTAATGTCATATCATGCCCGCCCAGCGTCTGTCCTGCTGTAATGCTCAACATGTTGCATTTCCCAACCGATTCCCGTGAAATGTTCAATACGGTGGATTTTGGCACAAAGACTTAAGCTCCATAATGGTCTATGACGTTTAAGACCATTGTGAGTTCGCTAAGATAATGTATATTTACCAAAATAGCGGTGCCATACATCTATTCAGTTTCAGCAGGTTGTAGACCTTGCAGCAGGTTGATATTTATTTGACATAAACTTGGAAACAAATTCATATATTTCTAACAAGAAAATGATGATATACATTTTACAAGCTAAACGTCACTTCTGCCAGGTCCTAAAATCAAAACAGTAAGAAATTTTAGATAAAAAAACAAATCAATAAGAAAATATAACGTTCAAATACGCCTGCAATACGCTGTTAGAAGTTGATTAAAATCTGAAAAAAATCCGATAAAATTCCAACTCTCGGTATTTCAAACAAAGCCAACATAGGAAAGTCGATACGGTCCGCAAGGCTTATAAAGATGGAGTGCGTTGACCCCTACCACTAATCTCTATCGGTCTCTTATTGTGATATATGACCGGGGAATGGTGCAGAGGAAACAGTTCTACAGTGGGTTTTTGAAATACTATCATAGCAGATTATTTTAAAATCTGGAAAATATCAGATGCATGCATTAAAGGTTCAAAAATACCACAATACATACCAACCATACCATATTAAACCACATGACAGGAAAGCCGATACGGTCCGCAAGGCTTATTCTTATAAGGATGGAGTGTGTTGACCCTGGCTACTAATCTCCATCGGTCTATTGTGATATATGATCAGGGAATGGCGCAAAAGAAATGGGACTGTTTCTTGTAGATTGGATTTAATATAGTTCAATAGAATATTTCAAAATTTGAAAATATCCTATGAAACTTGTACTAACGATTCAAACAAAGTCAACACAGCAAAGTGCACCATTTAGAAACCTAATCACTCCTTTTTTGAAGAACCTCATACTGTGTAGCCCGCTGGGAAAACCTCGGCAGGGAGTTCATTCCACAGCCGCAGCGTTCGTGGGAGGAAATTCCCCTTGAACCCTACTGTGCGTGACCCTTTGGGCTCCAGGGTGTGGGGATGAACACCCTGCCGGCGGCGAGCGGTGCGGTGATAAGAAGCTGCCGTGGGCATCATATGAAACAGTACTTCAGAGCACAACCCATTTTACAAGCGATAGAACACAAAGGAGGCATAAGGAGGCAAAGTCTCTCCTTAGAGTTCAATATCGCTCGTGAGTTTGGGATCGTCGACGATCCGCACAGCGCGCCTTTGCACCGAGTCAAAGGGCCCAAGCTGGTATCCAGGTGCTCCCGCCCAAAGGTGACAACAGTACTCCATGTGGGGTCTGACTTGCGACTTGTATAACGACGCTTGCATGCCGCTTGCAAGGCGGCGGCGGTGGTGAGTGCGAGCGGGACAGCAGTATGTTCTACGTTTAGTTTCGTTTGCCTCAGTCGTTTGCGCGGCAGTGGCGACACTTTGTTGCGTGTGGCAAAATTTATAAACAGCTCACTCGAAATAATTAATACGGGTTATTTAGCGCGACGATTAAAATACGTAATTTCGGTGAGGCAACTAGGGCAAGCCCGGCTTTTGGGCTTGTATGGAAGTACCGCCACTGACGCCTGCAACGTCCTCAAGGAGACACATGCGCGTTGCCGACCCCTCTCGGACTAAGCCCGATCCCTCTCGAGTAGGAGAGGAGGCCTGTGCCCAGCAGTGGGGCGTATTAAAGCTAACTAATGTCATATCATGCCCGCCCAGCGTCTGTCCCGCTGTAATGCTCAACATGTTGCATTTCCCAACCGATTCCCGTGAAATGTTCAATACGGTGGATTTTGGCACAAAGACTTAAGCTCCATAATGGTCTATGACGTTTAAGACCATTGTGAGTTCGCTAAGATAATGTATATTTACCAAAATAGCGGTGCCATACATCTATTCAGTTTCAGCAGGTTGTAGACCTTGCAGCAGGTTGATATTTATTTGACATAAACTTGGAAACAAATTCATATATTTCTAACAAGAAAATGATGATATACATTTTACAAGCTAAACGTCACTTCTGCCAGGTCCTAAAATCAAAACAGTAAGAAATTTTAGATAAAAAAACAAATCAATAAGAAAATATAACGTTCAAATACGCCTGCAATACGCTGTTAGAAGTTGATTAAAATCTGAAAAAAATCCGATAAAATTCCAACTCTCGGTATTTCAAACAAAGCCAACATAGGAAAGTCGATACGGTCCGCAAGGCTTATAAAGATGGAGTGCGTTGACCCCTACCACTAATCTCTATCGGTCTCTTATTGTGATATATGACCGGGGAATGGTGCAGAGGAAACAGTTCTACAGTGGGTTTTTGAAATACTATCATAGCAGATTATTTTAAAATCTGGAAAATATCAGATGCATGCATTAAAGGTTCAAAAATACCACAATACATACCAACCATACCATATTAAACCACATGACAGGAAAGCCGATACGGTCCGCAAGGCTTATTCTTATAAGGATGGAGTGTGTTGACCCTGGCTACTAATCTCCATCGGTCTATTGTGATATATGATCAGGGAATGGCGCAAAAGAAATGGGACTGTTTCTTGTAGATTGGATTTAATATAGTTCAATAGAATATTTCAAAATTTGAAAATATCCTATGAAACTTGTACTAACGATTCAAACAAAGTCAACACAGCAAAGTGCACCATTTAGAAACCTAATCACTCCTTTTTTGAAGAACCTCATACTGTGTAGCCCGCTGGGAAAACCTCGGCAGGGAGTTCATTCCACAGCCGCAGCGTTCGTGGGAGGAAATTCCCCTTGAACCCTACTGTGCGTGACCCTTTGGGCTCCAGGGTGTGGGGATGAACACCCTGCCGGCGGCGAGCGGTGCGGTGATAAGAAGCTGCCGTGGGCATCATATGAAACAGTACTTCAGAGCACAACCCATTTTACAAGCGATAGAACACAAAGGAGGCATAAGGAGGCAAAGTCTCTCCTTAGAGTTCAATATCGCTCGTGAGTTTGGGATCGTCGACGATCCGCACAGCGCGCCTTTGCACCGAGTCAAAGGGCCCAAGCTGGTATCCAGGTGCTCCCGCCCAAAGGTGACAACAGTACTCCATGTGGGGTCTGACTTGCGACTTGTATAGAAGCAGTCTCTGCCCCGGAGTGAAGTATCTCCTCGCTCTATTGAGCACACCGAGCTTTTTGGATGCCAGCTTGGCCTTCCCTTCAAGGTGACTACGGAATTGGACGTCACTGGAAATGTCGACACCGAGGATCCCAATACTCTCTGACATTGTAAGGGTTGTGCCTTGGAACTGAGGAGCCACAGTAAATGGGGTTTTCTTAGCGGTAAACGCGCAAACTTGTGTCGATATTCAAATTGAAACAAATATACGTCAGTCGTGTCTCATGATCTGTGCGTTTCCCTTGTATATTAGATCAAATGACGTATAGAGTTTAAAGGGTTAAAAACAAAAAAAATATAAACGATAACCTACTGTGCTTGTTGTCTTGCGGCCGTACCTATTCAATCGCCTTATATTCTCGGGTGCCGTTTTTACCAGCTGTGGTGAGACATATTACACGCGTTACCGCCTTTTGGGAGTGCACCGTTACTAGCACGAGTGCGCATTACCTCGCGTGCGACATAGACTGTCTTTGTCTAATTGCCACAGTTGGAAAGGCTCGGGATAGTGCTGGCCTGGTATCAAGAAACCCTTTCTCCTATGGCTTGGGTAATACGTTAATTAAACGTGCCCGCGCACGTAGTTCCATAATGAACATCGTAAATCGATCAAAACACCTCGAGCAAAAGTCGACCTGAATCACTTGAGTAGGCCGCTATAATAAATATCCTTCCGTTCGTTCGACTGTTTGTCTTTCTGTCGCTTGAATAGCCAAGTGACAACTAACTAAGTCTTGAATTCAGCGAAATCTGTCTGTATTTTGGGAGGAACGTGAAGCCTATAACAACAATAAAACATAAAATAATATATAAAAAACAATATAATTCACGTACTAGTCATCAAATTCACGCGACACCAAATGGTTTTCAGAAGGATTTGGGACTCGGTCGCTCAACTCGGCCGACTCTCGGCCTCAACCCCTCGCTTTCGGCCTCGCTACTCGCATTCGGCCTCGTGCAGCAAGATGGCGCGGCGGACGTATCTGAAGTGGTAGAAGCTGAACACCACCACGAAAGAGTAGAAGTATACCACTGGAACAAGGAGTGCAGTTTAAACTTTCATAAGTATTGCATGATGGGGAGATGACTAATTAAAGTAATGAACATACAATAACAATCGTGTGAACATTTTTTTTTAAAGTCTGCGTTTGTGTCCTACTGCTGGGCAAAGACCTCCCCTTTTTGCCTCCACTCGACCCGGTCGTTTGAATTTTGCCACCATTCTGTGTAAAATGCGTCCAAGTCGTCCCGCCATCTCCTTTTTGGTCTGCCTGCACCCCGGCGCGCGTCATCCATGGAAATCATGTGAACATAAAAAAGTTGTTTCCCAGTCAGTTTTTAGGGTACCGTAGCCAAAATGGCAAAAATGGAACCCTTACAGTTTCGTCATGTCCGTCTGTTACGGCGTATTTGAGTTATCTCCCAAAAACTTCTTTCATAGGCAGATACCACCTTTTTATATTAGTTCTTTCGATAGTAGGAACGGAACCCTCCATTATGCATGGTCCGACTCGCACTTGGCCGGTTTTTTCTTAGTAGGTAAGTATTTCTGACGAGTTATATTATAAACAAATTAATAATAACGTTAAATGAAACTACTAGTTAGTGGTAATTGACAATATTTCAAAATTTCCAAATTTTATAAATCGAAAACCATTTCGAGAAATACACTTGTAGAACACAAAAACCATTTTTTTAGATTTTTTTTAACAGTATTTTTTTGGAAAAATCACCAAAATATGTAAACCGGGAAATGACGTCACACCGCTGATTCAATACTACCATTATGAAAAAACGTTATCTTCCGGGTTTCTGTTTGACAACTTTGACACACACTACTGACAGAGACGACAGGACAGCTGACAGTTCATTCATTCGATTCGAATATTTGCTTGTAATTTACGTTTCCTTGGATTATTTTAATTATCTACGCGTTGTGATTTGTCACGGACCCTGGACTGCTTTCTTCTACGACGACCACAACTCGCTTTCTAACAGACCCCGGATTGCATTCTTCTACGACGACCTCACGATGGAATTCAGGGAATCCTCGGAAAATACCCCGGTTGGGGTATTGACCAATACCCCTACAACGAAGCGGACACGAGAAACTCAGAAAGATTTGTCAAAGCTGACAGCAGGAGCTCGCCGCGTGTGAGTTTTTGCAAAGCTCGGATAAATATAAATTGCCTGGCACACGAGGTACCAAAGCTTCGTTATCTTCGCGGAGTTCTTATGTCCAAACTGGCAGAGGCCTTTATTAAGTGCAGCCTTATGTTCCTTTACTATTTGTAAACGAAAACAGTATAGATGTGATGCTGACGTCCCAAAACTTCAAGAGTTTCTCCAAGAAGCCAACAATCATAAAATGGATGACTGTTTAGTTATATAATATTTATGAACCAACTGTGCACAACTTGCATTTTTGACATTATGTTGAACTTCATGTCAGAATCAGATTCACTTTACATTCAAGAGTTCAAAGATAACAGCTGAGGTTATAACACTTGTTGAAAACAGCACCAAAGATCAAGTCAACAGCAAGGTGTGGCACTAATTGAGCCAGTCAAGATTCACCGCATCAACGCTTTATGAGGCAACAAAATGCAAGACAGATGGAGCTCTAGTTCATACAATAATGGGGGTATAAAGTTCTCAAAACAACCGCCATCAAGAGAGGTGAAAGGCTTGAAGGGGTGGTTATTAAAGTAATTGAACATGATTTGGGTGTGACAATAGAAAAAAAAGGTGCTTCTCCAAACGTAATCTGTGACGATTTAGTTGTCAAGTTGAAATGTCCCTTTACAGATTAAACTGATAAATTATATCAATTAAAATGTCACGAGCAAAAGTTGTTTCTGATTGTGGTAATTAAATTACAATTTATAGGAAATAAAGTACTTATTTTATTAGTATGAATATTTGTCATTTTTAAACCTGTATCCTAAGTAGATCCTTAAGTACTTTCTGATGACTTGTCGATAATAAGTTAAATATCTTTCCTGTACTTAGAATGCTACTACTGGAGATGTAAAATTCACGCTTAATCAGGGGAGAAAAAAAAGGTATATTATGATAAAATTATTTTAATTTCGTTCAGTTATTCAGTAGGCGGATACCATCATATACCTAGCACATCTGTGGTGGAAACATGACCTAATATAAAGTATACATTCTCACACAAAGCCCCCCCTGCATTCAAAGTTTGTATGCAGGGGGGGCGGGTCTTTTTTGCAGCTGTACGGTCAGCTTCCCTCAGCTGATGGTGCCACTTGGGCCCTGGCGTCCCCGAGTGACACTTCTTAAAGTTAAAGCAATAGTTTCGGTACTCTGCCTCTTTTCTTTTGAAGTCCTGAGTCCTAAAATGTCCTAAAATATTTGTTTGTTGTCCTAAAATTTTTGTTTGTTTGTTTTGTTTTGTCACATCCTGCAACGCTTGTTTAAACATTGTGGTAGTCGAGGTTTTAGACGTGCTTTCACTTTCATTGTTTTCCAATACAAAAAGTTTTCCATATCTTCTTCCAACTGAAAGAAACGGACACACGATTAATAATATAGCTAAAAACTCTTGTAGATTCTAAGAATTCATTAAAATAGACACGCATTGTACTCACATTCAAGTGATCTTCGCAAATTAAAAGTATCCTGGTTGGTAAACGATGTAAACCCGCTGCGACACACCACTCGGCTTTGTTTCCCTCGAGAATAGTAAATAACCGGGCTATGAAGATGTGTTGCTTTTGCAAGTTTTCATTAGGTAATATTTAATGCAAGGCATTTTCAACAATCCTTGAAGATATCTTTCGAAGTTAGCGGTTTGATTTTATATTTTAAGTTTTGACGTTTATCTTGTGCTTAAAATGTCAAACTGTTTAAGCGCACTATGGTCACGCTATGGTTTTTTACGTAAATGTCAATCAATGTAACTATTTCAACGTTTTTTTAGGTGTATGAAACACAACATGTGACGTCATTTAGCTGAGCCTTTGACGACTGTTACATACGCCCTTTCTGCCGAAGTAATAATATAAACGGATTTTTCCACTAAAAGACATGGATTTTCGCAAAAACAAAAATATACGGGTCTCTTAAAATTGTGTGTTCTTTCGGGCCAGACAATAAAAAGTAGCACTCAAAAAAATGAAATGTTGTCAATGGTACCTATACTGGTGCTAGCTACTAGCGGATACATCAGCGCACGACAAGCATCTAAAGCCCGACGAGAAATATATGATCATTGTCAAGAGGGCGCTATTATTCTCATTTATATGGCAACAGTTCAGTATAGTCACAGAGCGTATAGTGTCAGCTCTGATGTTAATTTAAAAATATTTCACAGCGAAATAGTCTGTTTCAAATCCCACTTGACAGCAGAAGCCGTATTACGTAACAAAGGCAAAGTTAAAAGCGACAAAATAAAAATATTCTCGGACAAAACCCCATACCAACAAAACTATTTCAAGAATGTAAAAGAGGAACTAGAAGGTCGCCTTGCTAATGGTGAATCTGATATAAAAATAAAATACATAAAAGGAACCCCTACTATTGTAAAATCACAACCAAACAATACAATCTGGAGCACCAAGGACACACAATTGGAAGTACAACACGCCGAGTCACCATCGCATATGATAACATAGTTATCTATGCAGGATCCTAAGATGCCTCAGCTACGCTAATATGCGAGTCGCATGTTTTAAATAATATAGATAATACCTACCTATTTATCTAAATATATAAAAGAAGAAACTGACTGACTGACTGACTGACTGACATATCAACGCACAGCCCAAACCGCTGGTTCTAGAGATTCCAAATTTGGCACGTAGGTTCCTTATAAGGTCTAGGGGTGCACTAAGAAAGGATTTTTCAAAATTCACCCCCTAAGGGGGTAAAATGGGGGTCCAAAGTTTGTATGGCGAATCAAGATTTGTTAGATTATTTTATTCGAAACTTCACAGGAGTATTCCTAACGATAGATGAGTAGACACGTGTTTCAGGTTTTTTGAAAATTCAACCCCTAAAAGGGGCAAATGTGGTCACAAAGTCTGAAAATCAACCTGGGTATCGTATCCTTTTTGAGTACTTATAGTACGCGGGCGAAGCCGCGGGAAAAGGCTAGTGATATATAAAACTTGGAAGAATAATAAGTAAGGAAGCGTAATCAACGCTCAAAATCTGCTCCACTTTCCTGGTGCTAAAGTTGGCGGAGCTTGTGACAGCGGTGCCCTAATGTCATGTCAAACATTTTGAAATTGTCATGTCGTCAAAATATTAGTTTTTTCGGTCCATGAAATTTCGGTAATATATCGGTATTAAAATGCCGGCTTGTGCCGTGCATTGGTGCAGGAGCCACACAGGCGCTAAAGATCGTGATATTTATTTTCATCGGTAAGTAAATCAGGCATACATATTCTCATACATTACGGACTTGGTCGATGTTATGCAATATAAGTTTTGGAAAAACAAACATAACTCATTTGAGGAAAAGTGTAATGAATGTTCATTTATAAGTATTACCCAGTAGTAATAGCAGTTACCAGTACTAAAAATCTTGAAGCAAATCAAATTATTTTGTTCAATATTTTTTGATTTGCAATTTTTCAGTAGTTACACTACTATATATAAACTGAAAATAGATGTCATATACTTCAGAAAAAGAGGGTTAGGTCACTTTTTCTGAAGTATATGACATCTATTTTCAGTTTATATATAGTAGTGTAACTACTTAAAAATTGCAAATCAAAAAATATTGAACAAAATAATTTGATTTGCTTCAAGATTCATAGATGGCAGCACCATCTCTCTCGCTATACCAGAATCACGTAAGAGATTCGGATAGGAGGTGCAAGCACGTACTGCGCATGCCCTTAGAGTATGGTCAACGGCGCCTAGCCGTTTCAAATTCAGAGATTGCATATACATGAGAAAATTTGTCAAGTTCCGCCGTGACCGGGTGGTCTAGTGGTCAGGACGTCAGCCGCGAAAGCTGAAGACGCCAGTTCAAATCTGGCCTCGAACACCGGAGGGTTTGGTCACTTTTTCTGAAGTATATGACATCTATTTTCAATATATACTACTTTGATAATATCGAAATGCCTCCCTTAATAAACAATCTGAATACGCCACCTCAGTCGGTTTTACTTACCTACTAAATATAATTTAAATTCTGTTATAATGATGACTTCAACAGTATGTGTATGTTTAAAGTTTCCCCAAGAACGAAGTAAGAAGGCATGCATGGATTTCTGCGGTTCGGTTACAGGCGTCCATAGGCTACGGTAGCTGCTTACCATCAGGTGAGCCGTATGCCTGTTTGCTACCGTTGTATTATAATAAAATGGATACAAAATGTAAATTTATCTTTGTATTTCCCTAAGCCTGCTAAAATAAATAGTACACATAAACGAACTCATCCTTTATTTTTTTAGTTCTAAAAAACGAGGAAGCAAAGAGAATTTTAACTATTTATATTGAAGGTATGCTATTATTTTCTAGTCTGATCGTGATCATAAATAAAGTTAAAAAATAATCGTTTTTTTTTGCCATAATCACCTTCATTGCTTAACATTATGTTGCTTGAGACCAAGAGGGTCTCCCTAATGTAACGGATTTATAAAATTGTAAAAAAGTTCAATATCTTTACTATTTTATGTTAATTTATGCTTATTTTGTAGTGCTTACACTTTTATTAAATAAATGAAAGATGAATAGAAGGCTTTCATATTATTCCTTGTTCCAAGAACGATTAAATTTACGTATATTAAATAAGTAATGAAAAATGCACTAAAAATAAATTGTTCATTAATATTATTACATTATTATTTATTACGTGAACCCAACCACGTCAAACTTAGGCGTATTTATTATACGTTAACTTGACATTTCAGTTATTTCATTTGATTATCTCCTGTCCAATTAAACTTCATTGTCAAATTGATTTTGACCACTCACAACACGGCAACTTTTCTTATTGGTGAAATGGCATGAAACCTTTGCGGAATTAAGGTTAACACAAAAAAATATTCTTAAAGAATGAGTACTTGATTGGTTAATAAGACATAAGACATTTTAGTTTTGTAATCGTGAAAATGGGTCGTGTTTTCACATGAACTTTGCTTGCCTTCACTCGTCTTGATATTATATGTCGATGATATAAAATCAAAATAAAAAATATTTTTTAAAATTCTATAATAGTATACTGCATGCATTTATAATACTAATAAATCAAATAAAAAAGATAAGACCGCCTGTTGTTACCATTATTTACTTTGTTAAATCTGTTTCTGTACTTCTTTTTCTTTGTGTGGTGCTATAAAGAATATTGTATTGTGTATTGTAAAAAAGACAAATTATTATATTTACTCCATAAAGCTCTATAAATGGAGTACGCTTCGCCTCATCTTTCCAAACAAAAAAGTCTGCCAAAATCTGAGGGGGGCCGATGTAGCACGCATGTGATGTTTTCTAGTCAAAGGTACATCATTGTCGGTTGTTAATACAGTTTATTTCTAAATGATTTTTTATGGCAACAACGCTTTATTGATAACCGACAAAGATGTACCTTTGACTTGAAAACACCAAACATATTTGACATATTCTTTTTATACTTCATAACACTAAATGGAGCAATAGATAGTCGACTGTACATACGTTAACATATGGTTCATTATTGGATGCAGTCTTTGCAAATGTCAAACAAAAAAGCCAAAATATAGAAGACAGCAATCCTTCAGCGCGTTAAATATGGAGAAATGTCAAACGTCAAATAGTTACTGCCCGTCAGAAAGAAAACGATTGTCTTTGAATCGATTCTGTAAACGAAGCTTGATTTTCGATTTAGGTTTAATCTTTTATTACGAAAGTAATGATAAATAAAGTAAAACTTTACTTACATCTGAAATGGTATTTCATCTTTTTGTAAACTAGACGAAATATAACATTTTTTACATCCAAAAACAGCGCATAAGGGCATTTTCACGGAGCTTGTTATCCATCGACAGCGATGACGAAAGTGCGTGACATCGATTATTGAAATAGATTTTATAGATGTACTAGATTTTCCTGCCAATACTTTTGACAGAGGGGAAATGATACCTAAGGCCTCTCCTGGTTTAGAACTCTCTGATTTACTCCAAGTAAAATAATAATTGTGATTATTAAACTATCATATTCTAATAAAATAAACTTAATACACAAAAAATTATGCATAAAATATGATAAAATTCTGGTACAATTTTTTTTTTATTTTTTTTTATTTTATTTATTCAAATATAATTATATGATACATATCATACATCAAAAAAAATATAATTATATGATACATATCATACGTACAGCATGTTTATAGAAATACTTACTTTATAAAAGAACAAGATAATGCTTAAAACTATCAATATATAATATTATGATACACTTTTATCTATTTTTACTAAACACAAAAACTAATGAATCAAAATTAAAAAATACTTTAGTACAATAATAACAAATAATATATATATATATATATATATATATATATATAATAAAAAATAAAATATACATATATTATATAATAGTAATACGTAAACAAATTATTACAATATACTTGATTAACCCGAAATCATAAATAGTTAATGCATAAGTAACAATGACCTGTAAATCGTGAGCGTAGTTGAATATAACTTGATGTAAGACATCCCATTATAATTTATATCCGTGTGTTGTTGTTATCTCTAAGTGCGCTCACACATCGATCCTACTCCAAGCGGCGTACCTACGTAAATCTACCGGCTTTGTGTAAAATGCGGCACAAACTCCGATCATAAAAATATATTTAAGTTAATCTAATTAAGAGTAAAACTAATTTGCTGTGGTTTCTTTACTTGTTTTCTTTTTGAGGTATCCAATAACGAGTATTTATATTATATTGTATCTTGATCTTTCTGTAAAGATATAATATAATGGTGGATTCTGTACGTATGGCGCCGGACGCCATTAATCTCCGCTAGTCATCAGTCATCTGCACCAATCAGGTCGTTCGTTCCGAGCGCAATTAGTATAATGTGTTCAGTGTAATACCATCGGCACGGGTTTATTCTGATCAAACGTCTATCTACATATAAAACTCTCGTCTGAGTGTGACTGAGACATATTTACATATATTTATAACGGGTCACTCATGAAATTGAGGTAGCATTTTGCTTGGCATATTTTGATCCCTTTCGAAGATCGACGGGAGTATAAAACTGTCGTGTGAGTGTGACTCACACATATTGCAATATATTTGTAACGGGTCACTCATGAAATTGAGGTAGCATTTTGCTAGGCATATTTTGATCCCTTTCGAAGATCGACGGGAGTATAAAACTGTCGTGTGAGTGTGACTCAGACATATTGAAATATATTTATAATCGGTCACTCATGACATGAATTTGAGGTAGCATTTTGCTTGGCATATTTTGATCCCTTTCGAAGATCGACAGGAGTATAAAATCAACATCAAACGTCTATCTACATATAAAGCTCTCGTCTGAGTGTGACTCAGACATATTTCAATATATTTATAACGGGTCACTCATGAAATTGAGGTAGCATTTTGCTTGGCATATTTTGATCCCTTTCGAAGATCGATAGGAGTATAAAACTGTCGTGTGAGTGTGGCTCAGACATATTGAAATATGTTTATAACGGATCACTCATGAAATTAGGGTAGCATTTTGCTTGGCATATTTTGATCCTTTTCGAAGATCGACAGGAGGAGGAGGATCGACAGAGGGAAATTCCGCAGAGGCGAGCAAAATGGCGTGCTGTTGTGTTTGTGTCGGAGGACTCGGAGGACAAGATTCATTTTGGGCTAGGTAGTTGCCGCTTTTGCCCCAACCATATAAATAGTAAAGTGAGTAAATATCTCTGTTCGAATGAACCAGCTCGGTATATCCACAAATTTCTTGTGTAGGCAGGGTTTAAAGAAACGAATAGAAAAGGAAATAGTCACCGATCAAATAATACTAGGGATACACAATCAGCCCAAAAAAATGGCCTCTCAATAGTACCGCAAGAACGACTCGTGCGGTACTTTCTTTGACAGTCTTATTACGGCATAAGACTGGCCGATTACAAAGCTTCACGAGCCATATTTTCAGAAAATTTGTCTGTACCTCCTTTATATTGTTACTCGAAGGAAATAGTTGTCTAGAAATATTTTTATAATGCCTGACTTAGGGTCAGGGAGGGTACAGTCGCTCGGTGGGAACAGTGGCTCGAATGTGCTGTGCGGGAAACGGAAAGAGCTTTATGTCTGTCCTCTACATCAATCGGAAGCGTTCCGTACCCTATCATGTACGAACTAGTTAGTGAGCCGCTTCGGCGCCATGCGAATGTATTATAGTGCGTTTTTGTGTTGTATGCTATCAAAATTACATTTCCAGGTAAGTTTCACTCCTCTTTTTTCTTAACTCGAACGAGATTTTTAAGTACTTATATTTTTATCGAAGAGTGTGTCTAATCTACTTAGTATTGGCTGATAATTCAAGGCCCTCGATGTTTCTATTTGTTTTTAGTTCTATCTAAAATACAAAATGGCGCGAAGGTCAACAGTCGTTCGTTTCAGAAAAGTACACGGTGGCTCGCGAACCACTGTGCACCTTACAGAGTTGGGATAAAATTTACTTGAATATGAATAAGAATAAAAGTTCTTTTATTATTAAAAATAATTCTTGCACTCTTTTTTTAATAAAATGAAAGTGAATAAATCATGCGACATTTATTAGGTAAGTACCTATTTTAAATGAAGAATGAATCAGGAACGATTATTCCGGAATTAGGCTTACCTTTTCTAATTACCGTTTTATTCAACAAAAATGTTTTTTGTTATAAAGTTTATTTAGGTTCAATTCTTACGTAGCCATTGTGTACTGTTAGAACCACTGTGTACTCGAGCCACTGTGTACTATTAGAACCACTGTGTACTAGGGGGTCCTAGTCACCGTGTACAGCAACGGGTACACAGTGGCTCGATTCCCAATTTCTAAAAAAGAATGGATATATCTTTTTTGGTGAAAGTAACAGCAAATATATTTGCTACATATGAAAGTTTAATAATGCACTGTGCTCTGTGCTTGCAACAATTAGTTCAGGGATTTATATTTTTCATGCTACAGCCTCTTGAAAAAATCCTAGCGACTGTTCCCTCCCTGACCCTACATATTGAGCCAACGGCCCAATCTAAGAAAAGCAGTTATGCGTTAGAGGGAGAAAAATATTGCGTATTCGTCCCTTAGATAGCTCTCTAGCAACGTTTGCTGAACGATTGGATAATAATACCATAAAATTATGCATACGGTCCGTGCGAAATTCCGGAATAGTGACAATTGATTAGTGGAAGTACAGTGCAATCGAGGTATCTGATAAATAATCCGGTTCAGGTGAACTGTATAATGATTCATTTATCCATTCCAAGCCGGAACATTACTGGGTAGGACTTTAAATTTCACGCAGTGTTGCCCCTTGTGTAGCTAGGCTTTACAGGTACAAACGTTGTAGAAATAAGTTGTCTAGTGGTTCTTCATTAAAATGCCTTGGAACGCAGATTGAGTAAATTTCTTGAATAGTGACAATTAATCAGTGGGAGTGCAGTGCAATCAGGAGGTATCTGACAGATAATTCTGTCAGATTAACTTGATTAACTGTATAATGTAGTCATTCATCCATATCGCGCGGGAACATTCCTGGCTAGGTTCACAGGAGCGACAAATTCACTCAGTGCAGACTTGTGTAGATAGCCTTTACAGGGAAAAACGTCGTAGAAATAAGTAGTCTAGTGATTCTTCATACAAATTGCCTTGGAATGCAGATCGAGTGAATTTCTCGAATAGTGACAGTTGATCAGTGGGAGTGTAGTGCAATCAGCACGGCTAGCACGTCTTACAAGAGCGACTTAAGCCGCGAGTAGGGAAACCTTCCCGCGCCTGTCAAAAATCTCGCTTTCCGGTAGCATAACATGCACCCGCGGCTACAACTGACACGAAGAGAACTCAAAGTTATGCAAAGGATTTAAGTTCAAAGTCGCGAGTCACTGTCATTTTATGACACTGGCATTTAATCGCGAGTCTGTCGCTCCTTTCACGCGCAAGTTGTGCTGCCAACTAGCGACAACGCATGAAGTCGCGCAGATCTGTCTTTTGTCACGCCAGTCGCGCGTAAGACGTGCTAGCCGTGCTGGAGGTATCTGACAAATAATTCGGTGAGATTAACTTGATTAACTGTATAATGTAGTCATTCATCCATATCGCGCAGGAACATTTCTGGCTAGGTTTACGAGAGCGCCAAATTCACTCAGTGCAGGCTTGTGTCGATAGACTTTACAGGTACAAAGTATAAATAAGTTGTCGTGATTTTTAATTAAAATTGCCTTGAATGTGGTTTGAGTGAATTTCCCGAATAGTGACCATTGGCAGTGCAGTGCAATCAGGAGGTATCTGACAGATAATTCGGTCAGATAACTTGATTAACTGTATAATGAATTAATGGACTCAATCATCCATATGAACCGAGCGGGAGCACTGGTTTAACTGGGTCACGCACGAATTCAGTAGGTGTATAATTTAGTACTCGGATGACTTGTTTAGAGTGTAAACAAATAAAATACATTTTGCATCTACTCTCAAGTAGTAATAAAGAAACAATTAAGTATGAAGAATTAATTTACGGGAATTTAGTAGCATTATTTTATTATAATGCGAGCGATGGCGAAGGGCTCAGTTTCAGTTTAGGAAAAAATGCTTTCGTATATATATGTCCGCATTTCTTAACCAATTCCAGAAAAAAATTGTAAGCAAGTTCTATAATTACGTCGATTTTTGTCGCTCCTTTTGGAAAATGGTCAAAATGGACACGAATGGGCACAAAGGATTGGCTTAATTGGTCTATGGCGCTTAAGATCATTGTGCGTTCGCTAAGATATTCTATATTTATCAAAATTGTGGAGCCATATTAGCTAGGCTCGCGAAGTATACAGCTTGCAGAGCCACTAGTAATAAGTATAGCAACACTAGGGAATGCGATCCCGGTATTTTTTGTACAGCCTAATACCGGTACCTCGGTATTGCCCATACAAAAGTTTATCTTAAATTTTTATTATATAGAATATATAGATCACACTTAGAGACCTTATACAAATCTAAGGATAATTTGGAAATAGTATGTTTTTTTATGTACCTACGAGTATACTAGAATCACTTACGTACTGTTTTTATTATTATTATTATTATTTAAATTCAAAATGTGTTTCTAACTGTTGATAATGTTGATAAATTTAAGTAGAGGACAGTTCAGGTAAGAAAGTATATCAAACTTGTGTGTACTTCGTTTTCAAATAGTCAGATTTGGACTCATAAACAAATTTTTCCTTTTGTTTTTCTCTTTTACTGGTTTGATATGTTTTCTTATAAAACAACGCATTTATATGTATTTTTAAGTTTTAATGTATTGTGGTTTTAAAAAATAAGTCCCGCCGAGTTTCTTGCCGGTCATAATTCTTCTCGGGTCAAAGGTGTAGGGTTAGAACCGGTGTAGATTTTTTTTTTCTCTTTTACTTTATAAACTATCTGACGTGTAAAAGTGCCCTTGTGGCCTACTTACTGAATAAATGTTTGAGTTTTGAAAAATACCGGTACTGCATTCCTTAAGCAACACTTACCCGCACCAAAAAACGTGAGCAGACCGGTGACGCATGCTAGATTAGCTAGCCGGTGTTGCTCGTCCTTTATCTTAGGAGCTGAAATGTAAAAAAAAACATTAAACCTAAGCACGGTTTCAAATAGACGACTTGCTGTCATAACTTGTGTGCCCCGGCTCCGATGCAATGTGGACTCATTAAACACCTACACAAATGTAGAGTCAATTTTCAAAGACTTGGAAAAAGTTCGTTAATAGTTATGCTAGGGAAACATCTTGTAAGACGGAATAGTCCCATTTTTTCGGGAAATTCTGTCTACTTGACTGTTTAAAAAAAATGCAGCTTAGATACACCGAATTTCATAATTTACCTTCAAAGCCAAGCCAACTACACGCATGCCGTGGGTAAAGTTTTAAATACACGTTTCAAATTTTCAACCAAGTCGAACTATGTAACTCAAAAATATGACGGGATAGACACATAATCCTTAGCTATGTTAGTACGGCTGCTGTACAAAAAAATGATAAATTATACTTAGCAAGGTCTGAGTCTATCAATATGCCTAGCATATCTTGACGTGTGACGCTCGAGTTCATACTTCAAGCAATGATATTTACTATGGATGGGTTATACTCAAACAAAATGAGCAGAAAAAATACTTCCAGTCATAGACATAAACAAAAAGGAAGATGAGTGACGTTCATAGTAAACATAACTGAAATGTGTCCTGCGCCTACACACCTGTAAAATGCTACACACCGCTATAATGTATGTGCACCATGGGCAAAAGAGATAACCTATCAAGTTAACACGGGTATGCAAGGGAGGTCTCCATATTTTGCGCATTGCACAAAGTGTGACTGAGAGACTCTGCCACACGACTAATTCAATATAGGTGCCAGAACCTATATTTGATGGCACAGAATCGAGCGCCTGGTACCATATACCATACGGATTTCGTTTAGGTAAGTCAACAGAAGATGCCGTCACCGAATTGACTTGTTTCGTAACTCGGAATCTGGACGAAAACCGACGCTGTCTAGGTATATTTCTGGACCTATCCAAGGCCTTTGACACAGTTTCGGTTCCTATATTATTGCGCAAATTAGAAAATATTGGTGTCCGTGGTACATCTCTAGCCATGTTTCAAGACTACCTCTCAAATCGCTCGCAATTCTTGAAACTTAAGCATCACGTAAGCAAAGAAGAAACCATTGGCTACGGTGTCCCACAGGGCAGCATTTTAGGTCCCACGCTATTCCAAATTTATGTAAATGAACTGTGCCAACTTCCACTTGAAAATTGTAAAATAGTAGCTTACGCTGATGATACAGCCTTACTGTTTCATGGCTCCGACTGGGCTGACACTAAAATACTCACAGAAAGTGGCTTAAAACTTGTAACGCAATGGCTAAAATCGAATTTATTAACTCTAAATTTAGACAAAACAAAATTCATCCCATTTTCTATTTCAAAAAAACACAACCCCATGTATCTTTTTCTATTAAAAGCCACATATGTCAGATTCCTACACCCAGTTGTCTTTGCTTACCCCTCGCAAGAGTCTCTAACATAAAATACCTTGGTATTACTCTTGACCAAAGATTAGATTGGCATACTCATATAGATACGCTAGCATCTCGAGTCAGGAAACTAATTTATATTATTAAACAACTTCGCAACTCTGCTGATCGCAAAACGTTGATGATGATTTACTCGTCCCTATGCCAATCGCTAGTCACCTATTGTATCCCGGTATGGGGCGCTGCTGGTAAAGTGGCTATGCTAAAGCTTGAGCGAGCACAGAGAGCAGTACTAAAGGTTGCAATATCTAAACCTTATAGATATCCGACAGCCCAACTATACGCCGAATGTAACGTCCTAACCGTTAGACAGCTATACGTCCTCCGAGCAATACTGCGCAGACATCGTCACTTACCCTTATGTGCGAAAGTAAACAGTAAGCGCAATAAACAGACTGTCTGTCCAGTAGGAGATCGGCGGACGGGATTTGCCAGCCGACAGTGTGCGGCAATGAGTGCTCGTATCTATAATAAGACGAATAAACAACTAAATATATACCCATTAAACCGTTTCGACTGTAAAATAAAATTAATTTCCTGGCTTCAATCACAAACTTATTCGGCGACTGAAGACCTCCTAATTTGCCTGAAATAAATGCGTCTCATGGCTTACCGCTACCAATTCTCAATCCGCTCAACTAACAATCACCCTACCTATCCTATTACTTCAATTACGATATATCACGTCCCAATTTATAACTTGTCATGTTCACTAGCACACTTTCACACACGTTCACTCTCTCTCTCTCTTATACTCACACACACACACACATTTACACACACGCACACATACTCGTAAATACATACACACAAGTACACAACCACGTCAGGTAAAAAGTGTTATTATTGTATAATAATAATTTCGTAAGTTAAGTTTCCTTTTAATTTATTTTGTTTATAAGACACAACTGCATATAACTCGGCTCAACCCATATTCTCGGTGGAATCACTGACTTCCGAGTCACAGGCATCCGCCTAGTTCGGAAGACAGAGGCTCAGTTCCGGTGAAACTGTTTCAAACCTAATGCATAAGTCTATCTTAAGCTATTAGCGTACTGTGCAAATATTAGTTATACTTGTATTAGGTTTAAGTCAATAAAGATTATTATTATTATTATTATTATTATATCTCCCTTTTTGTATAAATCAATGCTTCCAGTGTTATTTCATAACCTAGTGTCGATTCTGTTATGTTTATCTATTTTGACAATCATTACATCTTTGTCACTCTCATTGTTAGAAAATTACAGTTTGTCTCTTTCTCACGCGGGTGACGGGAGCTCATTGGCACGTCCACATCTCACGCTGGCCGTGCATGCTAGCGACAATTGTTTGAAACCACTCATTTTAAGTGCTTCACTTTTGGAGCGTGCATAACCCATCTGTCATTATTAATATTATTATATATCATAAGACTTCAAGCGCGACTCGAAGTATGAAGTGACAGGCGTAAGATAATGCTAGCCCTACAGAAATACATCTTTCTAAAACGAACGCGTTCTGACTGATTTCATTTATCTTATCCCGTCCATTGATCGATCAGAAAACCAATCACGTTCAAATACCCTTATTTTTCTCATATTGCAAGATTTTCAGGTATACAGTACATCGTGACTGTCATACGAAAACAGTCTTTATTCCTTCACGTTAGAGTTGCGTGTTTACGTTTAAACGTCGTCAG
Source organism: Pammene aurita (assembly GCA_947086415.1). Taxonomy (NCBI): domain Eukaryota; kingdom Metazoa; phylum Arthropoda; class Insecta; order Lepidoptera; family Tortricidae; genus Pammene; species Pammene aurita. The sequence goes on from OX352307.1 coordinate 5,885,902, forward strand.
CAAATATGGTGGATGCGGGCGGACTATTGATTAGACACGAAGGTAATAAGCCTAAACACACAGCTGGCAGTCTTTTGTACTAAGTCCTTTGATGGGTTAGGTTTTGATGGATAGAATTGGGATTGTTCATATTTTTTTACCTCCATTTTGGTAATTTATTCGGAAATTTATTCTATAGGCCATTTTATGATACCGATTTGATTTCTTTAGCTTAAAATAGCTTAGTTATTTTAATATGATTGAAATAAAAAATCACGAAGTCTTGTAAGTTACTGTTACAAGCTGAATAGCATCGATGAAGTCAAAAATTCGTATAAATAATTTTAAACAAAAAAGAACCGACTTCACTTAGCATGGATGCATGAATAACCATAAATTCCTGATCATAATTGGAGACTAAAATGTCGTATAAACTTTTATGGAATTGGCCAAGTTTCAGAGTTACTACCAATTAAATAAAAAAAACATTTTTTTATTGTGACTCAGTGCAAAACGCTTTTTTGATGGCGATTTCACCCTTTATGGGGTCTAGTCTAGACATTCTTATTGACAGATATCAAAGTGCCAAGGAATACTTTACGTGAACTATTTTTTACGAAAAAAAATTTACTTATTTATTTTACTCGACAGTTTAAACCAATAAATTTTATGTTTTTATGTACAAAAGCATTAAAAAAATCGAAAAAAAGCAAAAATTTTTTTTTTTTGCGAAAATGACCTAAATTCATATATCAATTATTACTCCTTATGACCTCAGGAATTTATAATTAAAAGCTGTCGGGTTACTCAGATTCACCGATTATATTTTAAAAGAACAGTGTTTGATTATTAGTGCACATTTGGCTTAATTTTTGTGTGCAATACTTACCTTTTCACATGTATCCGTAGGGGCAGTTTTTGTTTACAATTTTATGTTTACATGTTTTGATGTTTGACAACTGTCGTAGGGTACATTGAGGCGGGTACATTGAGTTTATTTTTATAGGATTTTTTACTAAGGTTTCACAAGGAGGTTTTACAAAGAGTAAGGTCAAACGAAGGTCATTCATCTTTGTGAAAATATCTGGATCCACTCATTAATTTGGCGAAATATTAGTCTAAAATTTATCGACAAACCTAGACCTCGAAATGGTTTTGGAAATATACCTTTTCAAAATAAACGTACAATCCCAATTGCTGAAGTGAAATTTTTCTCTTACAGAGTTTTTTCCTTATTTTTTTGAATATACCAGGACGGTGGCAAACAAGCATACGGCCCGCCTGATGGTAAGCAGTAGCCTATGGACGTATGCACCCCTAGAGGATTCACATGCGCGTTGCCTACCCTTTGTGAACCTATACACTGCTTTTTTGAAGAACCTTATATTGTAGCCCGCTGGGAAAACCTAAAGGTTCGCTACGGATGTAGTAAATAATCCCATTCCATCGTGAAAAGTTGGAATCCACGAATATTTCCAAACGCCGTTGACGTGTACATAAATTATCCATTGTATGTCCATTGGCTACGGTAACTGCTTACCATCAGGGCCGTATGCTTGTTTTCCACCGTCGTGGTATAAAAAAAAAAGTAGAACGATGGAAAGGCATTGTTCATATTACATCTGTACCATCTTTGTTTACTATTATTCTGCCTGTTCGGTCATGGAAATACTGCTACGAGCTACGAGCTTACCAGCTACGACGTTTGTAGCAGTGACATAGTATAATGAGTTTATTGAATAAAAAAAAACCATATGTCAACGATACAACAATACATAACATGTTAATCTACTTAAAACCTACTATTAACGTAAATACAAAAGTCCTTAAACATAACTTACCATAAACATAACACAAGTATCCAAAACTAAATCTAAAAAACCGGCCAAGAGCGTGTCGGGCCACGCTCAGTGTAGGGTTCCGTAGTTTTCCGTCCGTCACAGTAAGTGTCCCCACTTAAGAGTTAATAACACCGCCATGTAGCATATGATACGAGAGTTCCACGTACAGCGACATCTATCGGCAAATTAAGTAAACTATTGCGCGCGAGCTTAAAGTATGGAAGATGATTTTTATTGAATAATTCTTTATTGCGTGAACCGATTTTCACCGTTTTTACTTTATTTGAAAGCACGTCATTTCATTGTAATTTTGTAGAAATTACAGGTACAATAAACACCTGCTTATACGGTTAAATTACAAACTTAATTCAGAAATTATTTTGTAATTTTTTTTCAAAAACTATTCAACCTATCAAGTTCAAAATAATTTTCCTAGAAAGTTTTTATAAAGTTCTACTTTTGAGATTTTTTTCATATTTTTAAAACTTATGGTTCAAAAGTTAGAGGGGGGGGGGGACGCATATTTTTTTACTTCTGGAGCGATTATTTCCGAAAATATTTACATTATCGAAAAATGATTTTATTAAACCCCTATTCATTTTTAAATACCTATCCAACAATATATCACACGTTAGGGTTGAAATGAAAAAAAAAATCACTCCCCACTTTACGTATAGGGGAGGTACCCTAATAAAAAAAAAAAATCCACTTTTTATTTTACCACTTTGTCGGCGTGATTGATATACATATTAGTACCAAATTTCAGCTTTCTAGTGCTAACGGTCACTGAGATTACCCGCGGACGGACGGACGGACGGACGGGCAGACATGGCGAAACTATAAGGGTTCCTAGTTGACTACGGAACCCTAAAAAGGGCCCCTGTGGCATGGTACCAAAGATGCTGGCTGCGTTACCCCGCTGAACCGCGAGACTAATACGTTGAGCGAGGTAACTGCCAGCTCTCCGGTCCCTCCGTTCCGCTACCCCGTTGCGTCTCTGAGTCTTTTCGATAGATCACCGAAAAGATTCAAAGCGCAAGGGCCCCACGGACCCAGCGTTTCGACGCCGAACGGAACAATTCTAAACGGAATTAAATCTCGAACCGATTCATTTCCCTATGCGCTACGAAACTTTAAAACCACTAATCAGGAGCCGCATTCTAACTTTAAAACACGTCTAGACACCAGGGGCGTATTTACCCTATGGCCAAGAGGGCCATGGCCCGGGGCGGCAGGCTGCCAGGGGCGGCGCGAGCCTCCCCGTGTGCTCGGTTCTGGGCGCTTTTTTCGATGCTGAACTTCGGTTAGCTACCGGCCCATAAGGCCTAAGAAAGAGTTATTTTAAACAAACAATTCCGAAACGCCATAAATAAACATGATGGGCGTTATTTTGTAGGTACTTATGCCGCTTTTCCATCTCTATCATTATTATGTATCACATAAAGTAAACTGCATTTTTTTCCTAAAAGGGAGGACAATATAACCATTCCTGGTTATTTAACTAAGCTTCCGTTTTCAGTCAGTAAACTTAATCAAGTCAGTAAAAGCTGATCGTTGAGAATCTGCGATTATAGACCCTATAATATTTCCTAATCTTAGCGTTCGTCCGACCTAGTATATTTTGCGCCCTCCAGAAACTCAGTCGTCAAGTTACTGGGAATATTAGTTTCGGTATAGGTAATGGTTGGGAAAGATGGATAGGCTACGACTACAAGCCTATTGGACCGGGTGGCCACCGTATGATTACTTACCTCATCGAGGAGCAGTTTGGAACCTTATTCATCGAAAAGTAAAAAAATTATATGTCACAAATCACTTAACTAACAAGTTTAGCCTAAATGTTAACTGTCAAGTTAACTTTTAGGTTATGTCAATAGACGTAAGTTACTGATTATTCTGTTCTTGTGTGTACTTAATACCTACCCCGTAAAGAAACTATTAATTATTGTCCTTTTTTAAGGTTTTTATTTCATTTTAACAATACAATTTGTAATGTAACTTAATACCTCTCCAATTGCGACCAAGGGTGACCAAGGGCGGGTTTAAATCCAGCAAGCTGTACCCGCACTCTATTTATTACTTGATTCTAAATTAAATGTGATTCATATCCTTAAATTGTTACCTAACATAGACTACTTACGTACCTGACCTCTGTACCTTAAAAACAACTAAGTAATGAAATAAACGCATTTGTATTTATAAATCACTTGGTCGACAGTTCTCAGTCTGGTCCGTTTCGTTTTCGGACACTTTTAGTGGTACAATTTTTGGGATGTATTTACCTCATCGAGTAGCACGATGAAACCAATCTCATTTGATAGCTAAAGTGATGCTCTTTCAATATTTTTTGGTCGTACAGCCCTCGGCCTGGTCCGTTCCGTTTTTGGACAATTTTAGTGGTGCAATTTTTGGGGTGTTTTTACCTCATCGAGTAGCAGGATCTGCAGGATGAAACCAACCTCATTCGATTGCTAAAGTGATGCTCTTTCATTTTTGGTCGGACAGCCCTCGGCCTGGTCCGTTCTGTTTTCGGATTCGGACACTTTTAGTGGTGCAATTTTTAGGGTGTGTTTACCTCATCGAGTAGCATGATGAAACTATCTTCATTTGATTGCTAAAGTGATGCTCTTAAAATATTTTTTGGTCACACAGCCCTAGGTCTGGTCCGTTCCGATTTCGGACATTTTCGTACTGCAATTTTTAGGGTATTTTTACCTCATCGAGTAGCAGGTAGCAGGATGAAACCAACCTCATTTGATTGCTAAAGTTTCCATAATTTATTGATTGGATAGCATTCAGCCTGGTCCGTTCCGTTTTCGGTCACTTTTAGTGGTGCAATTTTTTGGGTGTTTTTTCCGTCTGTAGCCGAAATTTACGGCCCTATACAATTGGGTGTGTGAATGGCTTTTATAACCCGTCATATTATGGAGCACAAGAATTATCTTTAAAAACATTTTTTAGGGGTGCACTCCATACATGTAACTATTGTAACTGTTGAATAAAACAACAACAAATGCTGCAAAATAAATTTCTGATTTGCATTTCGGTACGTTTTCAAAAATAAGTTTAAGGTTACTAAATTTTGTTTTTTATGCAAGAAATATTTAATAAGACATTTGACTTTAAAGTTTTATTCTCTTTCTAGCTTCTAAAATATGCAATTAAAAAATAATCCAGGAGAATAATACACTCTTTCATGTAAAATAAATTTTACATGAACGTAAAACTCCAAAGAGAGCTAAGTTTTATAAAGGATAACTATGAACTTATTGTCGAGTTGATTACAATGTTAGAATGCACCAACATATCCATAAAGCAAACTTTCCGTATATTAGACAAAATTAGACATGTGTTCGGCCCTGAAACGGTTTAAGATAAATTGGATAAAGTACTCTACAGAAATCCGGACCTCGTAGAGGTTAGAGCCATGGCAAATTCTCAGCAATTCGAAAGAATATTAGGATACGCGACGCTAACATCAGTTGATGTAGAACGATCGTTTTCTAGTCACAAGGCTGTCCGACTAAGCGATTTACCGACGTATAAAACTTTTTATCTACACTCATACTGTAAGTACTCTAAAATGCGTTCAAAAACCGTAGACAATGACAAGCATTACAACAAACGATTTAACTATGATAGTTTCTTATCTGCGGCAGTAACGTAATTTTAACTTTGCATGCTCAAATATTGTTAAGCAATGAGTTTCAAATTTGGAACATCGAATTTGATAACATAATGTTACCGCCATGGCCAACTCGATTGGTCCCGCGCGAGCGCCGGCACAATCGAGTTGGCCATGACGGTACAATGGCGGTCATTCTATGGTTTCCGAACACTTAATTTAATATATATAATATGAGTGTAGATAAAGCAGTGTATGCAACTGTACGTAATTAGGCCTTAAAACACTCGTGTGATCTTATTATGAAATTCGCCTACGGCTCATTTCATAAAACCACACTCATGTTTTAAGGACCCTTATTACGTAACAGTTACATAAACTACTATTACTTTTCGATGAATAAGTAACGCCGTAACGTGTAGCGCTGTACCACGGTGTCGATCCCGCTACGCAGATATGCAAAAGGCGTCAGCAGTTTTTTCAACGTTTGATCGTTTGAGAGAGTCTTAAGAAAATTTTAATATTCTGTCTAGTTAAGTAACAGGGGCGGCAAATTTTTCTGGCCCCGGGCGCCAAATTTCCAAATACGCCTCTGCTAGACACCGTTCAACTTCAATACAACTGCAATGCATTAACTACGCAATGCAGCTAACGCCTAAAAGTCCGAATCAGAAACATCGGAATTTGCTTGAAAATTATTACGATGCAACTGCAATACAACCTCAATATTAGTTGTGTTGGAGTTATGTTGGAAATAGAATGTGTTTTCAACCGACTTTAAAGATTTCAAAGGAGGTTATCAATTCGTCGGGATTTTTTTTGTTTTTGCTATTTTATTTTATGTATGTTCACCGATTATTCAAAGACGGCTGGACCGATTTGGAAAATATTTTTTTGTTTAAAAGAGTATACTTCACAGTTGGTCCCATTGTAACCGGTCAGGATCTGATAATGGGATCCTGTAGAAATCGAGGGAACTCTTCAACTATTATAGGCACACCTATAGTGATTTGAGTATATTTTACAGCAGCTCGAGCATTTGCTTTTGGAAAGGTGGAGTGACTAAGTGAAGTCGGTTCTTTTTTATTTAAAATTATTTATGTACTAGCTGTGCCCGCGGCTCCGCCCGCGTGGAATTCAGTCTGTGTATGTAAGCGGCTAATTTACCCCTAATTTCTCTCCTGCTACCCTGGAGGCAGCGCCGGATCTAGAACTTTTTCGAGGCGGGGCAAAATCTGAAAAATGCCGCCCCCCTCCCCTGCATATATTTCATATGTATTCTATTTTTGCCTTAATAGGCTAAGAAAATTAGATTTTTTTGAAGAATTAATTCCCAGCAGGCTTGAAATCGTTTTAATACCACCACCTGGTCCTAAATGCATGGGATCTGAGTTTGCCCAATCTCAGGAGGTGTGCATAACTTTTTAGCGAAATTTTTGCTCTTTGTCAGTTTTTTGCTTCTAGCTCGAAAACGGTACGTCTGAAGGAAAATGTCATGTATACCAATATTAAAGATGGTTAAATTCTGCGTCAAATGAGCATCTTAACTTATAATTCAGTTCAGCGGTACAGCCAAAATAAAAAAATATAAATCGGGAAAATGTCTCATTTATTTGATAAACTAATATTTTGACTTCCATACCACATATCTTTGAAACAGATAACTTCTCTTGAAAAATCTATAGAATAAAAGTTGAAAAGAATACAATTTCACGATATATAGACATCTCAATTTTCAAATTCAGTCAATTCAAAATAGTTTTTTTTCTAAATCCTTCTAAGTTGCATATTTTCCATAAATATGATGTGTGAGGCGTACATTTAATGCATTGTTACAACTAAGAACATTTAAGTGTAAATTTCTAAAACGTACCTAATCAGAAAACTATTTATACACCGTGTTTTTTTTTATTCCGGTAATTTCAAGGATCCTGAACCTGTGTGTTAAATCAATACAATATGCTTCCTGTGTATCTCAGGCTGTTAATGTTTGAAATTGAATTACATTGACATGTCTAGTTTTCAATTGTTTGGTTTAGGGACCGATTGAGGAATCAATCAGTAACTGCTGAACCTACTTAGATGAAACTTTGTATAGAGATTGAGATAATTTGAGTCCGTAAAAAGTACATAAAAAGTAGTTTTCACCCCAAAATACCAACTCTTAAGGGGCTGAAAAGTGGGTAAGAAAAGTTAGTATGAAGAGTTATTAATATAGTTAAACCGATTTAGATGAAATTTGGTACCTATGAAAGTAGTTTGAGTTCTGGGGAGTTTTTATCCCAGTAAATCAGTTCAGTGGATATTGATTCCCCATACAAAGAACTTTTGCCCCCTTTTCACACCTTTCAGGGATAGTGTAATATCCACTGAACTGATTTAAGTCCATAGATAAAATTTGGTATGGAGATAGTTTAAGTTCTGGAAAAGGAAATAGAATAGTTTTTATCTTAGACATCATCCCTAAGAGGTAAAAAGGGGAGTGGATTACTATCCCTATACTAAGTTTCATCTAAATAGGTTCAGCAGTTATTGATTTTTTACACAATCGGAAAGACAAAAAATAAATATCGATTACCACAGAACTGTAGCAAATTAGGGCACTGGCGTCTTTAAGAAATATGCTTAAGTTGAGCTCAGGGTTCTCAGGAATGTACCCTTGGAGTTTAGAAATAATAAAAAAAAAAACCGGCCAAGAGCGTGTCGGGCCACGCTCAGTGTAGGGTTCCGTAGTTTTCCGTCCGTCACAGAAAGTGTCCCCACTTAAGAGTTAACACCGCCATGTAGGATATGATATGAGCGTTCCACCTACAGCGACATCTATCGGCAAATTAAGTAAACTATTGCGCGCGAGCTTAAAGTATGGAAGATGATTTTTATGGGATAATTCTTTATTGTGAGAACCGATTTTCACCGTTTTTACTTTATTTGAAAGCACGTCATTTCATTGTGATTTTGTAGAAATTACAAGTACAGTAAACACCTGCTTATACGGTTAAATTACAAACTTAGTTCAGAAATTATTTTGTAAATTTTTTTCAAAAACTATTAAACCTATCAAGTTCAAAATAATTTTCCTAGAAAGTTTTTATAAAGTTCTACTTTTGAATTTTTTTTCATATTTTTAAAACTTATGGTTCAAAAGTTAGAGGGGGGGGGACACATTTTTTTTTACTTCTGGAGCGATTATTTCCGAAAATATTTACATTATCAAAAAATGATTTTAGTAAACCCCTATTCATTTTTAAATACCTATCCAACAATATATCACACGTTAGGGTTGAAATGAAAAAAAAAATCACTCCCCACTTTACGTATAGGGGAGGTACCCCAATAAAACATTTTTTTCCACTTTTTATTTTACCACTTTGTCGGCGTGATTGATATACATATAAGTACCAAATTTCAGCTTTCTAGTGCTAACGGTCACTGAGATTATCCGCGGACGGACGGACGGACGGACGGGCAGACATGGCGAAACTATAAGGGTTCCTAGTTGACTACGGAACCCTAAAAACACGGTGTATAAATAGTTTTCTGATTGGGTACGTTTTAAAAATTTGCACTGAAATATTCTTAGTTGTAACGATGCATTAAATGTAGGCGTCACACATCATATTTTATGGAAAATATGCAACTCAGAAGAGTTTATAAAAAACTGATTTTAAATTCATGCCAAATTTAGTCTTTCAAAATCACTATATTTGAAAATTGAGATGTCGATATAACGCGAAATTATATTCTCTACAACTTTTACTCTATACTATTCTATAGGTTTTTCAACAGGAGTCATCTGTTTCAAAGATATGTTGTATGGAAGTCAAAATATTAGTTTTTCAATTAAATGAGACATTTTCCCGGTTTATAACTTTTGATTTCGGCTGTACCACTGAACCGAACGAAAAGATAAGATTCTCAATCGACGCAGAATTTAACCCTCTTTAATATTGAAATGCATGACATTTTCCGTCGGACGTATCCTTTTCGAGCTACAAGCAAAAAACTGACAAAGAACAAAAATTTCGCTATAAAGTTATGCACACCTCGTGGGGTTGGGTAAACTCGGATTACATGCAATTAGGACCACATACAGGTATTAAAGCGATTTCCAGCCTGCTGGGAATTAATTCCTCAAAACACTTTTTATAGATCTTATTTGCTTGGCCTATAATTATTAACTATCATATAATTTCGACCAACAGACGCCTACTATTGGTCATTAACGGAAAGAACGTCACAACGCCCCGTCAAGCGATGCTCTTCCTGTGTTTTTTTTCGAATACTTAGGTAGTTACTTTAATTAGGATAACTTACTTATACGGCAAATACGGAAACATTTCGCTTCTATCTAAACCTTTTCTGCGCCCCCGTGCGTCGTAAATATGGACCGGGGCGGTCACAGTATGATCACTAATCTCATCGTTTGTAACCTCATTTGATATCGAAGAATCGAAGTTTTTACCTCATCGAGTAGCAGGATGAAACCAACCTCATTTGATAGCTAAAGTGATGCTATTTCAATATTTTTTGGTCGGATAGCCCTCAGCCTGGTCCGTTCCGTTTTCGGACACTTTTAGTGGTGCCATTTTTGGGGTGTTTTTATCTCATCGAATAGCAGGATGAAACCAACCTCATTTGATAGCTAACGTGATGCTCTTTCAATATTTTTGGTCAGACAGCCCTCGGCCTGGTCCGTTCCGTTTTCGGACGCTTTTAGTGGTGCAATTTTTGGGGTACTTTTTCTGGCAGGATGGACTTAATAAAGAGATGATTTTGAATTATATAATTTTGAAAGCATTCATTTGGCTTCGATTTTTTATTGCTTATATATATTTTTTTTTATAGCTTACATTTATTCCTGAGGTGGTGTGGTGAAACATTTTGTATTATACTCGGCAGCAAAGTTTGTTCAAACTCCCTTGCCTTGAGGCCCTCGTACGCTCAAGATTCCATTTTTTGAACAACTCGCTACGCTCGTGGCTCAATTTTGGAATCTTTCGCTAGCTCGGGTCCCAGTAAAGCACGAGAGGAAAACATAAATATTGCCCCCTTGTATAATAATTATAATAAATAACTACTCGTATTATCTATGGTGTCAGTGCAAATTCGAGCACTGCCTTTATTCGCATGTTTTATTCGGCTACCATAGTTTCCCTTTCCCTTAAAATCATTTTACTTAACACCGGCCAAGAGCATCTTGGACCATGACTACTGTAGGGTTCCGTAGCTGCGGGCCGTTTTTTAGGATATTTTGCCATGAATTTACAACTTTTGCGATAACTTAAAAACGGTTCAGCCGATTATATTCTATACAGTTTTCATTGAACTTTTATTTAGACATCTATGAATTATCCATATTTTTTGGGTTCTAGACGTGTGCGCCGCCATCAAAATCCGCGGCGGCGGCGCGCCGGGAATTTTCGGCGGCGTGGCTGCGCCACGCCGGCGTCAAGGTCACTTTCCACGGTTCACGTTTCGCATTAAAATATTTTAAATATCAAAAACTTTTTAGGAACAAGGAACATATTATTAAAACGATATATAATGCCGTTTGCTTCATTCAGTCCTGCCTATTTTTCGGAAATCGCTTTAATGTTGATGTTTTTCATAATTGTGATGAATTAAGATCCTTTTAAAGCCAACTCCATCTAGCCAGTGGCCGAGAGACTGGACTGAATCCATGGTTATACCTCTCCATAAAAAGGCTTGACGCTAAAATGTGACAACGATAGAACTTTGTCTATTATATATATCGTATACCAGTAAAGTATTTCTTTACATCATGAATTCGCGATTGACAAAGTTCCTGGAGCGGAAAATACCTGCAGAGCAGGCTGGCTTTCTGTCTGGGCGAGGGACACGGGAGCAGATTTTCATGTGCCAGATCACCGAGAGATGTCGTGAATGGAACAAGCCATTAGTCCTATGCTTCATAGATTACAAGGGCTGCTATTTATATATCCGGAAACCGGGATTACAATCTTCTTAAATAGCATATTTGACCTCCATGGTAAAATTTGAACTTTTTTAAGTACTGGCCGGTATATTTTTTCTTTCTTATTAACGCTCGTGTTTTGTTTTTGACGGGTTTTAAATGTCATCTCGCAGCAAGAATGGAACTCACTCGTGAAAATATTCGTGCTATGATTTATTATGATTTTCGGCGTGGTTTAACGCAACAACAGTGCATAGATCAACTAACTTCAACTTTTGGTGATGAAGCCCCATCTAAAACTACTGTGTATCACTGGTTTAGTGAGTTCAATCGTGGACGTAGTATGCTTACGGACGAAGTTAAGGCAGGTCGCCCGAAATCGGTCGTTGTACAACAAAATATCGAGGCTGTGCGAAAACTTATAATGGACGACCGACATGTTACGTACCGCGAGATAGAGGCGACTCTGGGTATTTCTATGACCAGCATTAATAGCATATTACATAATTATTTGGCTGTAAAAAAAATTTGTTCGCGTTGGATACCCCACAACTTAACAAAAGAGCAAAAAGATGCTCGCGTCGAATGGTGCAATAAAATGTTAAAAAAATATAACCGTGGTGACTCAAAAGCCGTTTATAACATCTATACAGGTGACGAATCCTGGATCTATGCATACGATCCCGAAACGAAGCAACAATCAACGGTATGGGTGTTTCAAAATGAGCCGAACCCTACGAAAGTTACTCGTGCAAAAAGTACATTGAAACAAATGGTGGCCTGCTTCTTCGGTATTAATGGCCATGTAGCTACAGTGCCACTAGAAAACCGTAGAACGGTTAATTCAGAGTGGTACACGACCATTTGCTTACCGGAAGTATTTGAACAAATTCGTAAAACTAACCAGCGACGAAGAATCATTCTTCATCATGACAATGCCAGCTGTCATACGTCACGCGAAACAACTCTATTTTTGGAGGGTCAAAATGTGGAATTAACGGGTCATCTGCCGTACAGCCCTGACTTGGCACCCAACGATTTTTATTTATTTCCAAATATAAAGAATAAATTACGCGGTCAACGATTTTCGACCGCTGAAGATGCTGTCGACGCATTCAAACAACACGTTATGGAGGTACCTCAGGCGGAGTGGCAGAAGTGCTTTAAAAATTGGTTCACGCGAATGCAAAAGTGCATAGATCATCAAGGGGAATACTTTGAAAAACAATAAAACCATTTTCAGCCGTGTACGTTTGTTTGTTTTTTTGTTTCCGGATATATAAGTAGCAACCCTCGTTACGCCAAAGCATTCGACTGTGTTAGATGGAAAAACATGCTGTACGTGCTCCTGGCGATGGGTGTCCCTGCTCATTCAGCTCCCCCTTATTGAGTACTTGTACGCCGAAACTGCAAGAGTGCGCACCGAGAACACCTTGTCGGACCAGTTCAAGCCGGAAAGAGGAGTAAGACAGAGCTGTATGTTGTCTCCGGAGCTCTTTAATATCTACGGCGAATACATCTTACGTAAAGTCACCGAGAACTAGGACGGTGTCATATTAATTGGCCGCAAAACGATCTGCAACCTACGCTATGTTGACGACACAACGCTCTTGGCTTCCAATGAGGAGGAGATGTTTCTTTTGTTCCAGCGAATAGAAGCGGAGAGCATCGAATTAGGACTTCACGTCAACAATGACAAAACGCAAGTTAATGTTCGTACACCGAAAACAGTCTCCTCTACGAAGCCTAGAACTAAAAGACCTAGAATGCGTCAGCGCCTTCACCTACCTCGGCTCACTTATATCTAGCGATGGTAGCTGTGAACGTGAAATCATCCGGAGGATTCATATAGCGAAGAGTGCTATGACTCGGTTACATAGGATCTGGAGAGATCGCGGCATACAGAGGCAGACTAACGTTAGACTCATGCGTTCCCTGGTGTTTCCAATTTTCCTATACGGTTCTGAAACTTGGACTATCAAGCAGATCTGAAAAGCCGTATCGACGCGTTTGAGATGTGGTGTTGACGACAGCTTTTACGGATACCTTGGACTGCGATGCGCACTAATCAGTCCATACTAGAGGAGCTACGCATAAAGCGCCGGTTGTCTACGACGTGCCAGGACCACATACTTCAGACACCTCTCTTAACGCTCCTCGGATAGCCTGGAGAGAATCATCATGACGGGAAAAGTTGAAGAGGCCCTCCCCCTGCAAGATCGTGTGCCCAAATCACTGCACCCATGTAATTAAAACTGCAAGAAGCCATGCGTTTAGTGAGAGATATAAGCCTATGGAGGAACCTGGTCTTCAACAGAAGGACATGATCCTCAGCTCTGAGGGAACGTCTAGTGATGATGAAGATCCTTTTTTGACTCGCAAGTCGCAGTAGGTCCAAACATACCGTTCAGTATTAAGGATCAATCCTGCCACCGAAAACACTTCTTTTCTCAGGATAATTTAGTTGGTGGTACAATTTTGACGGCAGATTTATTATTTTCGTTACCAATCTTATTAATTAGGCCATCGAGTTCATATTTGTTAGGTGAGCGGTTAATCATACTCATCTATTAATCTCCCGAAAGAGAAGGAATTGACCAAACCCTAAATATTTCAATGTGTAGATGTTTTCATGGTTTAATACGTCAATATACGTTGTAAAATTTTCATTTTACTTTCTTTCATCGGTAATTATCATTGGCTAATTTTTGCCGAATTCTGAAATTTTGGCCAACGGCGTGGATTTTGAAATCCGCGGCGGCGGCGGCGGCGTGGGTCCCACGGCGCGGCTACGCCACGCCGGCGCGGCGCACACGTCTATTGGGTTCATAAGTTGGAGGACGGTACGCTTTTTTTTAAATTTCGGAGCTATTGTTTACGAAACTATTGATTTTATCCAATACTTGATTTAAATGCTTGACAACAACACACGGCCCTGAAATACCGATGACGGAGTTACCAAATATACCTTCATCTTTTTCATTCAGGCTATGGGCGCGTGTAGACGATGCCGCCCCCGCGCCGCCGCTGCGTTGCTACTGCGGGTATCGTGTGTACACGATGCCGCCGCCACGCCGTCATCGCGCCGCCGTCGTACATCTACGCTGTGTATACGATATGCGTAAAGACCGCCACCGCGCCGCCGCCGTGGGCTTTTGTTTTTCGCATACACAGCGCAGAGGAGCGGCGGCGCGGCGACGGGCTTTACGCGTCTCGTATGGTCTCGTATACACACCGCAGAGGTACGGTGGCGGCGTCAACTTTTTCTGTCAGAAATGTGGAAAATGGTGACGTTCCCGTATCGGTCTTTATAGCCACCAAAGGCGTTGTCTCCACAGTGTTCCTGTTTAAATTGTCTGCAATAGACGCAAAGGCCGATGATGATACACAGCGCAGGCGTGCGGCGGCGGAGTGGCGGCATCGTCGACACGCGCCCTAACCGCCCTCAAATGAGAGCGCGTTTCATTTCCCGCGGGCGAGCGTGGTTGTTGACCTGCGCCTACGCGCCCCGCGAATGGACACCTGTCTCAGTGGTCCAGGTTGCGTTGATGATGAGCCGTGTATTCGTCTGCCAAGAAGTTCGAATTTGCCGCCCCCTGAACTTGCCGCCCGGGGCATGGGTCCCGGTCTGCCCCCCCCTAGATCCGGCCCTGCCTGGAGGCGGAACTTGAAGTACAGTTGACAGATGGATACGCTAGAGGACAGTAATCCTGATAAAATATTTTACGATTACCACTAAATAAAAGTACACTCAAAAATCAATCCTTTTTTTGTCCTTATAATTTTTTTTGGCATGATATAAGCAACGTAGAGTACGTAGTACCTACTACTGTGTAATCACACCTACACACCGTCATCGAGCTGTATCGTCTGATATACACCTGTATATCAGACGATACAGTACCACTTTTGTATTTATATGTTCATGTCCACAGCAAATATCATCCAAATCGGTCCTCCCGTCAAATCAGTCTAAGCATGAAAGGTCAGAACAGGCGCGGCTGCAGCGCGGTTGAAATTGGGGGGGGGGGGGGGGGTCACAAATGCAGAAATGATTGTTTCTTGTTTGAGGGGGTCAGTAATGATTTTTTCTAAGTGAGGTGTACTTGGGGGGAGGGGGTCCATGACCCTTTAGACGTTGAATTATATAGGCTACGTATAACCTTAAGGGGTGATTACAAAACATCTGTTCAAAAGGTCATTTATTAAGGGATATTTGGCGGGGCTTACGTCATTTTACTATTCGGCACTTCCTTTCACTATGCGTTTTTGACTGATTATTCACAAACGGCTGAACCGATTTTATTAAATATAGGTTTTTTTATTGAAAGTCCTTCTCAGGCCTCACTTCCGTTATTATTTTTCTATTTTTCTGGACCCACGGTTCAAAAGTTAGATGGAGGAGAAACCCTTTTTTGAACTTTCAGATCTAATATTTACGAAACCATCAGCACAGAATAACTAATAGTTTCATCCAAAAAATACTCGGACCAATACACTGCTTTATCTACACACATATTCAAAATCCTAAATGATGTGTTCGGAAACCATTACAATGACCGCCATTACACCACCATGACCAACCTTATTGCGGGGGGGGGGGCGTGCCGGTGGTCGGGGAGGAGGGCGTATTTTCATTACGTTAATTTTCATACGTTTTTACCACACTGTCACAGATAATACACTGATGTTACGTTACTGGTTGCAATAATGGTGGTTACATACGGTTTCCGAACGCGGCATAGAGGATTTATGATAATTATGATATTGGAGTAGATCAAGATATTTATTCTTCAATGTAAGCACATTACAATGCATTAATGAATGTCAGAGAAAAAAATACGTGAATGTCGTGGAACACTCGGTTGGAACGAAGTTATGTTATTTAATTTTATTTCATTTTGAATTTTTAAAATTGTTGAAATTTTTGTAATTTTTGAAACTTGAAATTTTTGAAATTTTTGAAGTTTTTGAAATTTTTGAAATTTTTGGAATTCTTGAAATTTTCAAAATTTTTGAAAATTTGAAATTTTTGAAATTTTTGATTTTTTTTTAAATTATGAAATTTTGAAATTTTTGAAATTTTTGACATTTTTTACTTTTAGGTTCTCGACTTTTTTCACTTTGTCATTTCTCACTTTCACTTTTCACTACACTTCACTTCACTTTATTCTATTTTACATTTTTTTTATTTCATTCGATTTTACATGTTTTTCAATTGTATGGGTGTCGCGTTTTCGTGACGTGACGCTTTTTCGTGACGGTCACGTAACTTTTTTTCGCCTAGCCTCCCATCCGCGAACCGTCCGATAAGGAACTTCGTTCCAAAACTACCACCGGTTCTAACCCTACACCTCTGGCCCGAGAAATATTATGACCGAAAAGAAACTCGACGGGACTTATTTTTTTCAAAACAGTAATACATTATTTAGATCTCAAAGATACAAAATAATCCGTAGTTCTTCAAGAAGACATATCAAAACAGCTTGAGAGACAGATAATGTACCTACTGTTTAATTATAAAGAAAAATAAATCCTAATCTGACTGCTTCACAAAACGTTTGATACATTTTCCTACCTAAACGGTGTCCTATAAATGTTAGATGATTTTGTAGTAGTTTCTGGTTTCGGCCATGCATCTTTGTCCGTCATATATAGTCCTCGAACCTGCAATAACCCTTTGACATTAATGACATTTTCAAATATTTCTTAAGAGCGGGTAAAGGTAAATTTAAAGCATCGACGGGTTAATAAATATGAACACCTTGACCAAATAATTATAAACTATTTCAATACCAAATTTCATCTAAATACGTACAGCGGTTATTGGTTGTTTCTTCCCCATGTTAACTTCCACCTCTTTTGCATCCGCTTAAGGGATAATTTCTAAGATAAAACTATTTTATTTCCTTTTCCAGAGCTCAAATTATCTCCATACCAAATTTTATCTAAACCGATTCTGCGGTTAATAATTTCCTATACCTACAAATTTCCCACTCCCTTTTCATCCCTTTAGGGTTGATTTTCGGGGTGAAAACTATTCTTTGTCCTTTCTTGAGACCCATACTATCTCTATACCAAATTTCATCTTTATCAGTTCAGCGGTGAAAAAATCCTCATACCAACTTTCAACCCCCTTTTCACCCCCACAAGGGTTTATTTTCGGGATGAAAACTATTCGGTCGTTTCTCGGGACTCAAATTATCTCCATACTAATTTCTATTAAAAATTCTCCATACAAACTTTGAACCCCCTTTTCACCCCCTCCAGGGTTGATTTTCGGGATGAAAATTATTTCTTGTCCTTTCCCGGGACTCAAACTATCTCTGTACAAAATTTCATAAAAATCCGTACAGCCGTTTTCACGTGATGCGCGGTCAAATAAACAGACAAACAGATAATCAGATAAACAGACAAACAGATAATCAGATAAACAGACAAACAGACAAAAATTCTAAAAATTGTTGGAACGTGTTCTGTTATCGATTCTAAGTAAGACCAGCCAACTTTTTTTCGAATATATTCCATGTATAGACTTTCGACCCTCTTCAGCTTTATTGAAAGTACCTTTCAGGCTTCACTTCCATTATTTTTTTCAAATTTTTTGGACCTACGGTTCTAAAGTAAGATGGGGGGGGGGGGGGGGGCTTTTTGAAGACGAAATTATCCTTTGTCCTTTCTCGAGACCCATACTATCTCTATACCAATTTTCATCTAAATCAATTCAGCGGTAAAAAATTCCTCATACCAACTTTCAACCCCCTTTTCACCCCCACAAGGGTTTGAAAACTATCCTATGACGTTTCTCGTGACTCAAATTATCTCCATACTCATTTCTATCTAAATCGTTTAAGCGGTTAAAAATTCTCTATACAAACTTTCAACCCCTTTTCACCCCCACCAGGGTTGATTTTCGGGATTAAAACTATATATTATCCTTTCCCGGGACTCAAACTATATCTATACAAAATTTCATCAAAATCCAAAAACAGACAAAAATTCTAAAAATTGTTGCAACGTGTTCTGTTATCGATTCTAAGTATCCCCAGCCAACTTTTTTTCGATTATCTTCCATGTACAGACTTTCGACCCTCTTCAGCTTTATTATATGTATAGATTTTAAAATTAGAATACGGCACTGTACCATCTGTGTGTACTTATTATTCTATGTCTGTTCGGTGATGGAAATACTGCTACGAGCTACGAGCGTACAAGCTACGAGCCTCCGAAGCAGTGACATTAAATCTCGAAGTGATTCATCATTTCCCTATGCGCTACGAAACTTCAATACCACTAATCAGTTTGAACCAGGGATCGGAAACCGGTTCTATTTTCAAAACGTTCTCGGTTCAATAACCTAGATCGTTCTCTGAAGCGTTCTCGTTCTCGGTTACCGGTTAGAACAATGTTTTTAGGAACGAACATTTCCCGAACGAACAGTTCCCAAAAGAACGATATAAAACGTTCTTTCAATAGCGCTCTTTGTTCTGGTTACCGGTATTTACAATGGTTTTGGGAACGAACATTTGTAAGCTCGTATCGTTCTCAAGGAACGTAAAAAGAACCGTTCTTTCGATAGCGTTCGACTTTGGAACAAACATTCGCTGTATCGTTCCCGAGGAACAATATTAACCCGTTCTTTTGAATTCAACACAAATGAAATAAGTCGTCATGGCCAACCAATGAGCGTTAGTTATTTCAGTGTATGCCTCAAGTTAAGTACCTACGAGTATTTTCGTTTTACTAGGCAGCGACGTCCATTATTAGTTCGAACTTAGACGTGAACTAGCGTGGAGGTTGGTTTGGTTGAGATAATTTTATTGGCTGATTGCTTTTATATTGGTTGTGAAATACAAACTGGGTAAGAACTTTTTGTGCTGCTGCACTGCGTCGAGAAACCTGGTCCATGTGAAGTAAGTAGGTATTTATATCAAAATAAATTTTATACTTTCATAAAATATCCGAGAAGTGAGTAGGTTTATGTGCGTGCGAAGACACTTTATACGTCTCTGGTCGCTCCAAGTTCAATTATATTTTTGTGTAGCTATTTATGGCGGTGGGTACTTGCTATTCCATAGTAAGCTATAAGTATCTGTTAGTAAGAAGTTAAGAACTATTAAGTATATTATTATAATCAGTGGCTGAGCGTTGATTAACTCAAACCCGATATCCATAATCCGAGAAGTGAGTGAGTAGGTAAGTACGAGTATGTGTGCGTGCAAAGCGGCTAGTGGCTCTTGCCGGAATCACAACAGGGTTGTTTCCACCTACAAAAGTTAGGGTTGAATTGTATCACATTAAGACGCGTGCCTACCTCGATAACCTTGAGCATCCGGCGTTTGCGCACCGGGGCCCCGCTTCACCGCAGGTATATTTCGCGATTCACCGCTGCGAGTTATAAGTACGGGCGTTATAGTCCAAGCGTCTGTCGCGGTTCGATCTTCTCTGTATGTTACTCGAATGAAATAAAAATACTAATCATATAATAGGGATACATATCACGCATGTTTAGAACTTTAGGTAAAGCAATGTGAATTCTGTTAATAATCATCATAATCAATTTTTTTACAATAAAAATTGAATAAAAATGAAATAAAAATGAAATAAAAATGAAATAAAAATGAAATAAAAATGAAATAAAAATGAAATAAAAATGAAATAAAAATGAAATAAATAATGAAATAAAAATGAAATAAAAATGAAATAAAAATGAAATAAAAATGAAATAAAAATGAAATAAAAATGAAATAAAAATGAAATAAAAATGAAATAAAAATGAAATAAAAATGAAATAAAAATGAAATAAAAATGAAATAAAAATGAAATAAAAATGAAATATAAATGAAATAAAAATGAAATAAAAATGATATAAAAATGAAATAAAAATGAAATAAAAATGAAATAAAAATTAAATAAAAATGAAATAAAAATTAAATAAAAATTAAATAAAAATGAAATAATGAAATAAAAATGAAATAAAAATGAAATAAAAATGAAATAAAAATGAAATAAAAATGAAATAAAAATGAAAATAAAATAAGAATAAAATAAAAATAAAATAAGAATTGTAACACCACAACTACTCGAGACATCTAGCGGCTAATAGCTGCGCGCGCAAGGCGCGCACGGTGCAAGCGCAACCGCTGGATCGATGTACAGATATACTAACTACACCGCGGATAGTGGTTTCACCGGTCGCCAAAAGATGGCGCCGCGATCGAGATAGAACGCGCCAACGGTAGTTCATCGTAGAAACATGACCCTCGGGGACTGTCCGAGGTTTGTTTGAGATTCGCAGGAGCTATATGAGTACGCACGCTATATGACCCAACCTTTGATTGAGCATTTTAGTGTCGTCACTCTTAGCGCGGTCTTGCTAGAAACGTAAGCGTCTACCTAGATAGGTCTTACGCGGCTAGTAAGCACTGGAAAGCCTAGGTCTAAGTCAAGTTAGTTCCATGTATATCTCGTCCCGTATTAAACTGTGTTTACCGATCCACGGCTTTTCGTCTTCGTTCCCCGCCACCCCGCGCTACAGTGGCGCCCAACGTGGGGCCCGTCTACGCGTGACGTCATCGTGGTGCTACGGGATCCGTTACGTCATCGTGGTGGTGGTGGTGGCGAACTTCAATCTCATCGGTCGATATCACTGTGTTAAACGATTTCTTAGGCAAAAACCAAGACGTCTTCAAGGCTAACGGAGAACCAGTGAAGGGCTTTGAGCACGCGATCGAGACGGGAGACCACAAGCCGATTTCAGTGCCACCTTACCGTCTGTCCCCGTTGAAGCTCGAGATACTTAAGAAAGAAGTAACGAAGCTGCTTTTCACACCACCTTAGGGGAAAATTTTTCTTTATTGTTGAATCATATTTATTTTAACTTTATATGTGCTTAGTGTGCTTCTTGATTATAATGAATCTATTAATTTAATAAGAAATTTGATTGTGATGACGAACTGGCTGAAAAAAAAAACGAATGTCCTAGAACAGAAAAGTGCCACTTTGTTCCCTCCTAGCAGGGAAGAAAAAGCCCGTATACGACTAGGTGGTGTGAAAACTATATTTTCTATCATATCCTAAACAGAAGAACTAAAAAGATGGTTTAGGTTCCTGTTGTTCCCATAGCCAGGCCAAAACAGATGAAATAAGGAAATAAGAATGGTTACCAGATTTCAGAATGTTGCAAAGATTATCTTAAAATTTTAGCTTACTTACTCAATAACATTAATTTCCATGATATTACTTATTGATTGATCTATACCTTAATCGGTCTACTACAGCTTGGCGCTTGGGTGGCAGGATCATGTCCTCCATGGGCTGGAGCATGTTGGGCGGGTGCTGAGGCGAGGCGCCAGGCAGCAGCCCGCCGGCGCCGCCGCCGCCCACCAGGTGCTCCACGGTGATGGCGGCTAACTTCACCTCTGTTCCATCCTCACTGCCCGCACCTTCCTCTCCTCCTTAAGCTATCCGCTCAAGTACTACAACGCAAATGCGCTAACACTATCAAAAAGTAACTACAATTCGTCCTTAAATCCTTGAACACGTCTTTCATGATGACACAAACAGTCCCAATGCACTTCCACCTTTCTCAATTTTCACAAAACCCACGATATAAGCTTGAGAGGGTCACTCGTTGCACTTGTTTCAAATGTTATTGCACATAGCACAGTGTAAATGTACAATCGCACAAGTAGAGAAACATGTCAAAATGATAAAATGTTTTGAAACAATTTACGAAGTCATCGTAATCACAATAAATTACGTTTATGTGTGCTATCAATTACTATAAGCTAATTAGCTAGCTATAATTTAGTTTATATTTCACATCTAGTCCAGAAAAACATCGCAAACATCAAAATTTCACTAATTTATAGGGAATCTACAGTGTTTGCGTCCGCTTCAACGACCCTTTTGCCAAACATCAACTGACTGAACTGAACTAATTGAACTGACGCTAGGAGAAGCCATTTTTAAAATTACATTCTGTTTAGTTCATTCACACGATTTGAGTTATATGCTTAAACGTCATTTACAGTACACATTAGACAAATTTTACCGTACCTCAGTACAATCTCATCAAGTAGTATTTTGGCACATTCCTCTGCTGTGGCACGTTCCAATGCAAACATTTCTACCCAGCGCGTGGCAACATCCTCGATTATAAATATCCAGTTATGGTTGCCAGAGGTTCGGGGTAGTGGCCCGAACAGGTCGAATGCTACGACTTCGAAGCGCTGGTTATGGGCTGTGGTTTGGAGCAAGCCAGCAGGCTTTTGGTTGGAGCACTTGTACCGTTGACACTCTATACAGTTGCGAACGTAGGTTTCCACATGTTTCCTCATCCCTTTCCAGTAGTACCGCTTCGTTAGGCGATCTAACGTCTTGTCAACACCATAATGTCCAGCCATGGCTTCGTTATGATATGCTGCGATAATGCGCTCTTGCTCCTGGATGGGTATGACTAATTGATTAGTCTGTGCCTCCGAGTCTGGGCCGTAACGATATAACAGGCCGTTATTCATATGGTACCCTTTTCCACTCCAATATCTGGCATTCCCTTCATCGATACCCTCCAAGCATCGTACTATCTTGACGATGTCCTCGTCCTTATGCTGCTCGTCTCTTATGACTTCCTTACTTTTGGCGGGCATGTCTACCACTACTGTACAAACGCCACAATCCTCTTCTGTTTCCGCTTTACAGTTCGGACGGGACAAAGTGTCGGCAACGAAATTCGTTTTACCCGGGATATATTTGATCTCTATGTCGTATGGCTGCAGCAAGAGAGCCCATCGAGCTAATCGGCCAGTGGGTGCCTTTAAGGACATAAGCCATCGTAGGGCTTGATGATCAGTTAGGATGGTGATCTTTGCGCCTTCTATATAACCCCGGAACTTGCCGACGGCCCATACCACTCCCAGAGCCTCGCGTTCGGTCGTGGAGTAGTTACGCTCAGCCTTGGTCAAGAGGCGACTAGCGTATTCAACGGGATGTTCCATTTCACCCTCCCCCTGGACGAGAACTGCTCCAAGAGCGTAGCTACTTGCATCGGTTTTAATCGTATACGGTTTGGTGTGATCAGCTTGAGCCAATACCGGAGAAGACGCCAAGAGCTTGCGCATCTTGGTGAAGGCATTAACCTGTTCCGCTTCCCATTCCCAGGTAGCGTTCTTCTTGGTCAGGCGTGTGAGTGGCTCAGCAACTCTGGCAAAGCCGGGTACAAATCTCCTATACCAGGAGCACATTTGTACAAACGACAACAAGTGCTTGAGGTTACGTGGGGGCATCATTTCCAGTATGGCATTGCCTTTATCTGGGTCAGGTTGTAACCCATCAGCGGTGATGTAATGCCCCAAATATTTGACCTTTTGACAACCGAACTCGCACTTCTCTCTGTTCGCTGTTAAGTTAAACTCCTTGAGTTTGTCGAAGACGTCCTGCAAATCTTTGAGGTGATCTTCGAGTGTAGCCGACAGAACAATCAAGTCGTCCAAGTATACCAATAACTTGACATGGCTCAGCGTGATTCGGAACCGATCCATCATACGCTGAAACGTGGCTGGCGCATTCCGTAGACCGAATGGCATGCGGAGAAAGCGATACGTGCCGAAGGGGCATACGAAACAAGTTTTGTCGCGGTGCTCTTCCTTGACGCTTATCTGCCAGTATCCGGCGCGCAGGTCCAACGTACTCATGTAAGGCGACGGTTTAGCATCGTGGAGCAAGTCATCGATTCTGGGTAACGGATACGCGTCGGGTGTCGTTATCGCATTGAGTTGCCGGTAATCCACGCAAACCCGGGTGCCTCCGTTCTTCTTGGGGACCATAACTACTGGTGCAGCCCATGGAGATGAACAAGGTTCGATGACTCTCTCTGTAAGCATCTTCGTTACTTCTTTCTTAAGTATCTCGAGCTTCAACGGGGACAGACGGTAAGGTGGCACTGAAATCGGCTTGTGGTCTCCCGTCTCGATCGCGTGCTCAAAGCCCTTCACTGGTTCTCCGTTAGCCTTGAAGACGTCTTGGTTTTTGCCTAAGAAATCGTTTAACACAGTGATATCGACCGATGAGATTGAAGTTGACGGAAAGAGCGCGTCATCGACGTCATCCAACTCACCCTCCACGTCGTAATCCTGAAGACTGGCTCTAGCATCCTCGTACAGGGCATCCAATATGGGGGAATAGTTTGCTGGGTATTCGAGATGAGGCCTTTTCTTAGGGGGCGAAGGAGCATCGATCCTGATCAGAGGACCGTATGATCGTGACGTATTGGCTTCCTCCGGCAACGACGGTGACAGCGATGGATAGTCGTCTGGCGTTAACGCAGCTAGTGACGTTTTCTTGCTGTGGTCGACGAAGCTTTCCGCGTATAGCTCGAACACTTGAGTTGGGTCTTCGGTAAAATGCCACGTACTTTGTGGTAGACTTATCTCGATGTGGGCATCCTGAATGAACCCAACCCCGAGGAGCGTTCTGGTACTACGGGAGTCAGGGAAGAACAGAAGGGTTGTCGTCACAGTACGGTCGTTGACTTTCACAGGTGCCTGAGTAACCAGCACCCTCCGACGTTTCGGGTCGCCAACAGCTAATGTTACACCAACATCATACTCTCGGAAAGTGAATCCCTTCTTCTTCAGCTGACAATACAATGAGTACGACGCAACGCTGGATTTAGCACAGCTGTCAAGGAATACAGCTCCAGTTACTCCACCGATCTCAACAAAGATAACCGGTCTGTCTCTGGCGTCGATCACAATATCTATCGAGCAAAACCCGATGTCCAGCTGAGGCCGCTGATTCTTATTCGCGTGACACGTTGAACAGTTGGCTCTCACCACACCAGGGGCTCCGCAGCCATAACATTTAAATTTTGGTGCAGATGGTGACGGCGCTTGGGTAACCGCCACAGAGGTGGGTGCTTCCGTGATTTTTCCTTCTTTCAACTCACTGAATCGTAGACGCTTCCTGCAGTTTTCAGCTAAGTGACCGTAATTACGGCAGTACCTACATTTGCTTTTCCTTGTGTCTGGTTTAGCAGCGTTGGAAGCGTTATAACACTGCTCTGATGATTTCCTTTCGCTCCGAGTGACAACAATAGCATCCTTCTCCTGCAGAACAAGCTCGGCCGCTTTAGCTGCTTTCGTCAGTTCCTTGAAGTTCTTTACGTCCGCACGGGGAACCTTATCTCGGATGTCTAAGCGCAGCAAGCCGTAGATCAGATCCAATTGCTGGGTTTCGCTGTGCCCTGGACTAGGGAGCTGGGAAAACAGCATCCTCTTACGCCTGACAAAATCATCAGTAGTAGTTTCTTTGGCTTGCTTTACCTGTGTTATGTCCAGGTAAATTTGATAGGGTTCGCGGGCAGGCGCAAAGTATTCCCGCAGTTGAGACTCAAAGTCAGACCACGTAGTTATATCATCCTTCACACCCAACCACCAGACTCCTGCTTCCCCTTTAAGAATAATAGGGAGTTCGCTTAATGCAGTCATATCGCCGATATCCGCAGAACGTTTAAAGATGTTAATCGCTGACAGGAACGCTTCAACCACCTCGGCATCCTTTTCACCGTTAAACGAGTACTTGCAGGTGATAAAGGATCCCCTGCTAGGTTGCGCTGCCACAGGCATTCTTTCCAACAGCTGCGTAAATTGCTCTGGCGACAGCATCTTGGCGCGTGCGTTTTGTTTCTTGAAGGTGGTAACACGTCCAGCGCGCGTAACAACAAAAGTCGGACTTTTCAATTTCGCTGATCCGCCTCTTCCGCTCATTAAAATAGGTCGTTGCTCCGTCTAGCGTAGCACCGATCCACACTGGAACCCGCCCATACATCGCAGTGCTCAAAACTCAACTTTGCAATTGTGGGTATTTTGTACTCAAATTGAAATATATGCATAAACAGGGAAATATTGCACCTCATTGCAGAAAAATACCTTCATTATCAGTTATCATTACGTAGTTGCATTATGTCAAAGGTCTAGGATTTTGTATGTCACGTCAGTGGTAATTAGTATTGATTAACAAAATAGAGTTATTTCAAGTAATTGTAGTTGGTATAACTCAAAATCCGAATTGTCTTATCTTGATCAAGGTATGTAGATTATGTTTTACGTATTTTAAGTCCTAAAAGCACTTATTTGTTTGTGATAGTCCGACAAATAGTAACTTATATTGCAATTTAATAAAAATGGTCATATTTCCGATAATGGACACCATCTTTTGATAATTTTTAGGCATGATAGCTAAAAAAGTGATCATTATTAGGATTATTTATTCGAAAGAAAAATATGTTGTCCAGTTTCCGAATACAGACCAAATTTTTTGCTCTGACTATTTGATCAGGCGTTTTTACTTTAGCGAAAATGTAACTTTTTCTCACTAAAACAATGGTTTAGTGCGTAATATTTTACCATTTTTACCTTAAGGTTATTTCTATACATTTCGACTGTTTCAGATGAAAAAAGTGATAATTTTTTTTTTCAACGCCGAGAATTGTGCAACACGATATTTAAAAGTAAATACAAAAGGTCTATAACGCGTTATCAGATACTAAATCTACTTTGAAATGTTTTTTATGCGAAGTTACTTCCAGTGAATTTAATTACTTAGACAAAGTACTACAGAAACCTGTTAGATCAGAATATTTATCATTTGCTATATCGGTTTTACATGCTTGGATTCGGCTTTCCGAAGCTTTGTTACACATTGCATATAAATTAGAGATACGATCTTGGAGTGTTAACAAAATGCATAAATCAAAAGTTGATTAAAACAAAAAAGGGATCCACAAAGAGTTTAAAGAAAAACTTTAATAAATAAAAATTCAACCAAAACCAGGTTTTGGCAATACTAATAATGGTAATGTGGCTCGAATTTTTTTCCAAAACTACGAAATATCAGCCGAAATTACTAAAATAGATGAAGGACTCATACGTCGCTTTTACATAATTTTACAAACAATTTCCAGTGGCTACAAGATCGATACGTGTAAATTCAAAACATACTTACAAAGCAAAGTTATATGTAAAACTGTACCCGTGGTGTCGCATGACACCTACTGTTCATAAAGTCCTTATTCAAGGAGAAGCAATAATATCTGAGCACTTGATCCCTATAGGCAATTAAGTGAAGAGGCCCAGGAAGCGATGAATAAGGACTTTAAAAACTATCGAGATAGATTTAGTCGTAAAACTTCTAGAATCGACAACATGACAGAGACTCTTGGTTTCTTCAGTTCCCATCATCACCTGCACACGACCTCTGCCAATTATTAATACAAAAATATTTCACCCGGAAGCTGTTGACATGTTTATCGATGAATATGTAACGTCATCGTCATCATAGGAATATTTTATATTGTAATATAATGTAAACAATAATTATTATAAACACTACTTGACATTACGAATGTGAAATAGTACGTTTTTTTGCTTAATTTTACTTATTGTAGTTTTGAGTACAGCTATATATGGGCGGGTTCCAGTGTGCGATCGTAGCAGATCTGTGACGTCACGAACTTCGTAGCAGTCGTAGCACGCCGATGACGTCACGGGTCTCGTAGCGTTGATGACGTCACGCGTAGACGGGCCCCACGTTGGGCGCCACTATAGCGCGGGGTGGCGGAGGCAACGATGAAAAGTCGAGAGTACGTACAATAATATTTATTGATAGAATTCTAGACGGGCTCACTGCCTATATATGACCCAGCAGAGGTAGGCGCATATATAATGCAGAGAGTTCGTGCTATCCGGAGGACCCTTGTACGCCCAAACAATGGTTGAGTCGCCAAGCGTGCCTTAGGTAATCCCTACTGCGAAGTACAAATAATGTTGGGCAAGGCGACAGAGGTCAAGAATCTACGATGAGCTACCGTTGGCGTGTTCTATCTCGACCACGGAGCCATCTAGCGGCGGGCAGCGTAACTGATGAACTGCATCGATGCGTCGCCTGCATTGCTAGTCCTATAGGCGGTTGCACTACTCGGCACACGATGGCGCGAGTAGTCCTCGTTTATGGCGTTATAACTCCCTTAGGGCTGTCACGTCATATTCGACAAAGCTCTCTTCATAGAGCGACACAACAGGCAACCTCTCCAGGAGCCGTGAGAATTGTAACTCGTCTCGAGCGCGTAACCAGAAAAGATGGACTTTTAATCTTCGATGACTCGCCCCTTCCGGTCATGAAAGTTGTAGGTCGGTCGTCTAGCGTAGCGTAGCTCGTAGTACGCCGGTAACGTCACGTTTCTCAGCACCACGATGACGTCACGCGTAGACGGGCCCCACGTTGGGCGCCACTGTAGCGCGGGGAGGCGAGGGACGAGTTACAATTCTCACGGCTCCTGGAGAGGTTGCCTGTTGTGTCGCTCTATGAAGAGAGCTTTGTCGAATATGACGTGACAGCCCTAAGCGAACTTTCTTTGCTGTTGAAAGGTGAAGCTGGAGTTTGGCGGCTATGTGTCAAGAACGACGTGACCACGTGGCCAAATATTGCAACGCGTTTGCGTTTAAGAGTGTTAGCTCGATTGTGTTGACTACACGCTCTTCTCATAATCTCTTTCGTCAGACGCAAGTGCATGCTGTTTTCTCAGCTGCCGAGAGCCAGTCTCCAGGATCATGACAAAGAGTGTGAGCTCGATAGTATTGACTACACACCACCACACCGGTGAAACCACTATCCGCGGTGTAGTTAGTATATCTGTACATCGATCCAGCGGTTGCGCTTGCACCGTGCGCGCCTTGCGCGCGCAGCTATTAGCCGCTAGATGTCGCGAGTAGTTGTGGTGTTACAACTCTCCCCCTCTGTCCACGAAGTCGACCCGACGAGTGAGACAGGAGTGGTTGAAATAAATTGGTTGAGGTGAGTGCAGGGTATTCTCACCCTCCCCCTCGACTAGAGGTACATTGACTAGAATAATTTGTGAAGAAGTTGACGCAGAAGATTATGGGTAGAGTGTGTAGTCAACACTATCGAGCTCACACTCTTTATCATTATCCTGGAGACTGCTTCTCGGCAGCTGAGAAAACAGCATGCACTTGCTTCTGACGAAAGAGACTATGAGAAGAGCGTGTAGTCAACAAAATCGAGCTAACACTCTTAAACGCAAACGCGTTGCAATATTTGGCCACGTGGTCACGTCGTTCTTGACACATAGCCGCCAAACTCCAGCTTCACCTTTCAACAGCAAAGAAAGTTCGATTAGGGCTGTCACGTCATATTCGACAAAGCTCTCTTCATAGAGCGACACAACAGGCAACCTCTCCAGGAGCCGTGAGAATTGCTCTGGTGACAACATCTTTGTTGGTTTCCTTCTGAAGGTTGTAACTCGTCCTGAGCGCGTAACCAGAAAAGATGGACTTTTAATCTTCGATGACTCGCCCCTTCCGGTCATGAAAGTTGTAGGTCGGTCGTCTAGCGTAGCGTCTGTGACGTCACGTTTCGTAGCACCACGATGACGTAACGGATCCCGTAGCACCACGATGACGTCACGCGTAGACGGGCCTCACAGAGAGCGCCACTATAGCGCGGGGTGGCGGAGGCAACGATGAAAAGTCGAGAGTACGTACAATAATATTTATTGATAGAATTCTAGACGGGCTCACTGCCTATATATGACCCAGCAGAGGTAGGCGCATATATAATGCAGAGAGTTCGTGCTATCCGGAGGACCCTTGTACGCCCAAACAATGGTTGAGTCGCCAAGCGTGCCTTAGGTAATCCCTACTGCGAAGTACAAATATTGCAACGCGTTTGCGTTTAAGAGTGTTAGCTCGATTTTGTTGACTACACGCTCTTCTCATAGTCTCTTTCGTCAGAAGCAAGTGCATGCTGTTTTCTCAGCTGCCGAGAAGCAGTCTCCAGGATAATGATAAAGAGTGTGAGCTCGATAGTGTTGACTACATGTACCTCTAGTCGAGGGGGAGGGTGAGAATACCCTGCACTCACCTCAACCAATTTATTTCAACCACTCCTGTCTCACTCGTCGGGTCGACTTCGTGGACAGAGGGGGAGAGTTGTAACACCACAACTACTCGCGACATCTAGCGGCTAATAGCTGCGCGCGCAAGGCGCGCACGGTGCAAGCGCAACCGCTGGATCGATGTACAGATATACTAACTACACCGCGGATAGTGGTTTCACCGGTCGCCAAAAGATGGCGCCGCGATCGAGATAGAACGCGCCAACGGTAGTTCATCGTAGAAACATGACCCTCGGGGACTGTCCGAGGTTTGTTTGAGATTCGCAGGAGCTATATGAGTACGCACGCTATATAACCCAACCTTTGATTGAGCATTTTAGTGTCGTCACTCTTAGCGCGGTCTTGCTAGAAACGTAAGCGTCTACCTAGATAGGTCTTACGCGGCTAGTAAGCACTGGAAAGCCTAGGTCTAAGTCAAGTTAGTTCCATGTATATCTCGTCCCGTATTAAACTGTGTTTACCGATCCACGGCTTTTCGTCTTCGTTCCCCGCCACCCCGCTCTACAGAATAAAATAAGAATAAAATAAGAATAAAATAAGAATAAATAAAAATAAAATAAGAATAAAAATAGAATAAAAATAGAATAAAAATAATATAACAATAGAATAAAAATATAATAAAAATAGAATAAAAATAAAATAAAAATAAGTATTTGCTTAAAATGAAAAATTCACACTGAAAATGTAGAATGTGAATTAAAATAAGTTTAACCCTTTACCGGGCAAGACTGCCGACTAGCCGACTAGTCGGCAGTCAGGTGGCCGACTAAGTCGGCTAGCCGACTATGGTCTTCGCCTAAGTTCGGGAGTAATCGGGAACGTTCGGGTCGCCTAATACGCTGCGGCACGTGGTGGCGTTCAGGTTTTGACTAGTTTTGTTTACCTTTCCGAGATTTACTTGTTGCTCCGGTAAAAAATAGGAAACAAATCGTAATTGTAAGTAATTAAATAAACAAGTAGTGATCTTTATGAACATTATGTTTAAAATAAAGAAATTTGATTAAATGATGGTAGTTTTTTTTATATCCTTATTTTTTTGGAAGATCTAGGCAGCCGACTATTCGGCTCATTTTGCCGACTAGTCGCCGACTATAAATGTGGCCAGATAGTCGGCTTTCCCGACTAGTCGGCGACTAGTCGGCACATCTCTACTTACTACTAATAGGTTTTTTGAAATGGCATTCCATGCTTTCTTATTATTCTATGGCCCACACCATCTCGTTTACCTTGCTGTATCGCTTCATATATGTATAGGTCGTATATTGCTGGCCTAATATTACAGGGTTCTATGTTAGATTTTGAGGATAGTTAAATTTAGACTTTCAATAGAGGTTCAAATTTCAATTCGATTATAGTAAAACATGCAACCCTGTAATATTGGGCAAACGACATTAAAGCACGCTTGACATACGGAGTTATACACTATACATACAGCAAGTAGGTCTAAAGTGTTATAAAAATAATAATTCACTTATCATGATGTTTATTTTCACTCCACTTTGACATCTAATAATATATAATGAATGATAACATTGGCACGTGTCTAAGACTTTAAAAAAAAGCGCCGTGACGATGCGCTCGAGTCGCTCGACCCACGCAAAGTAACAAACAGGCATCACAGCATTTTGCCATTGAAAATTGAACCGTATTTCATCTACAGCGGCTTCGATCATTTCGAAGCGCGCGAATATCGAGCGCGTGGATTCGGAGGAATGTGTGCTTTATGAACAAGGTAGACGATTTAAATTAGCACGCAGTATGCTATAAGGGAAGCCTTTATATAAGGCTAACACTTATAAGCGGTATGTAAGGTTTGGTGAGCGGATGATAAGGGTTTCGTAAGGGTATTGGGATAGCGCTGCTAGCCTTTATATAAGGGCTTTAAAAGCAATATGAAAGGGTATCGTCGGGGAAAGGGTATGGTTAGTTAAGCCTTATGCAAAACCCATACAAAACCCTTTATAAGGGATAGCGGGCCGGTCCCTGGTATATATACATATAAAGGGTATTCCGCTAATATTACAAAGCACACATTGTCGTGCAACATGCTCTAGTTTAGAAGCAGAGATGGGCATTATTCGAATATTTTTTTATTTAAATAATCATTCGAATAAACAAATTATTCGTCGTGAAATTATTCGCGAATAATTTATTCACGAATAAATCATTCGTCTGCCCTTTCGAATAATAAATGATTTATTCGTTATTTTATTCGAATAAATAACACGAATAATATTTTATTACACTTTTAGATTTGATATTAAACTGCAACTCTAACTTATTTTTGGGTCAAGGAAATGTATCGCAGGTAGCCAGCCTGAAAGTGACGGATATATGAAAGAGCGAGTAAACCACATAACTAAACTTTCTTATCAATTTTGTACCAGTTTACTCATATTTATTTCGTAGTTATTAGTCTTTTGCATAGTTCGGTCTAAACTAGTCGCATCATAAATAATCTCTATTACTTTTATGAAAACGAATTTTGTTAATGATTATGACGATAATTTTCAGTGCAGTAGATACTATACGATATATACGGACTTGAGTGAAAAAAGTGATGCAGTACTAGAAAATAACATGAAATTATAATTAACTATAATTATACTAAGTGACAATTTCTTAAAAAATATTTCTATAATTTAAACGAAAAAAGTGTTGTAGCGACCTATGTTGTTGGTTGGTTACCTAAAACTGCCAAAATAAAAGGACTATCTCAGCGTGGCACTTGGCTCATCACAGGTGTGACCCCACAGGCTACACTAACCGCTTCCCATCGGGCGGGCTGTATGCTTGTTGGCCACTAACATGATATTTTTTTAAAGAAAATATAACGTATTTTTATTATACACTCAATACATAGGTACTAGTTTAGTGAAGAGCTCATGACAATTGTCAAAAAAAGCGATAATCCAAGAATTGTCGATATTTTTCGACAAAAAATTAGGCTTGTGTTGTAGTTTCGGGACAATTGTCGTGATCTTCGAGACATATGTCAAAACCACTTAGTACTAAAGTAGTAGTTTTAGTGATAATAAATGAAGCTATTCTTTAAATATCGTGGTGGCAAAGAAGCATGCCGCCCGCCCAATGGTAAGTGGTTTCAATAGCCTGTGGACGCCTATGAAGTCAGTAAAACATGACATATGTCACGTATGTCAGCGTGGTGAAATAGAGGTCAGGTCGCCTATGGTTAGTAACTACTAACTAAGATAAAACATTATCTATTTGGAAAATAATATTTGGGATAGAAAACCGCCAAATAGTTATTTTAACTGCCCTACCACATGAATACTTTATTCGCCGCCGCCGATAGTTTATTTTTAAATTATTCGAATACGAAAAATTCATTCAGATGAATTATTCGAATAAAAAAAATATTCGAATGAATTATTCATGGAATAATTTAGTCGACGAATAAATACTGTCGAATGATTATTCGTCATTCGCGAATAAAATAATCCCACCAAAAACATAAATGTAAAAAAGGAGAGCCAAGTTCAATACAAAAATTATGCTTGGCTGTGGGCTTCGCCGCAAAAAGAATGGAGATCTAATTGAGTGCCAAGTTCTATGCAAAATCCAAATATGTATTTATAGGAACAAAATAACATTATGAACAAGTCATCATCCTCTTGCCCTTATCCCATTTACTTGGGGTCGGCGCAGCGTGTCTTTTTCTTCCACACCTCTCTATCACCCGTCATCTCATCACTCACATCCTTTCTTTTCATATCGTCTCTCACACAGTCCATCCACCTTTTCCTAGGTTTGCCTCTTCTCCTACATCCTTCCACATTCATTCTTAATACCTTTCTCGTAACATGACTTTCATCCCTCCGCATAACATGCCCGTACCACGCTAGGCGATTAGCCCTTAATTTGTCAGTTATGGGTGCGACTTTCAGGCTTCCTCTTATATATTCATTCCTTATCCGATCCATTCTCGTCACTCCACACATCCACCTTAACATTCTCATCTCCGTTGCATGCAATCTCTTTTCATCCGTCACCTTTAGGGCCCAACACTCTGATCCATACATGACGACAGGTCTTATAATGGATTTATAGATTTTCCCCTTCAGGCGAAGGGGCATTCGGGCGTCGCAAATGATTCCCGTGACCTGTCGCCATTTCATCCATCCTACGCTAATCCGGTTTTTGACGTCCCGGTCAATATCGCCA
This sequence comes from Pammene aurita, assembly GCA_947086415.1. Classification (NCBI taxonomy): domain Eukaryota; kingdom Metazoa; phylum Arthropoda; class Insecta; order Lepidoptera; family Tortricidae; genus Pammene; species Pammene aurita. Next base: position 5,920,440 of record OX352307.1, read on the forward strand.
TCGCACTGCACGAGCGAACCGAGGTATTTGAAGTCGGAGCAGATCGGCAATAAAACGCCATCGAGTTCTATGGCTGCAGAACTGGAGAGACCGCCGAAATCGCAGAACATGTGTTCTGTTTTCGATCTGCTGATCTTCAGGCCAACACTCTCCAGTCTTTGCCGCCACTTCTCGAGTCTGCTCTGTACCTCGAGTCCGTCTTCACCCACAAGGACAATGTCATCGGCGAAAAGCATACACCAGGGTGCCTCTTCCTGTATGTCCGACGACAGAGCGTCCATAATAAGCAGGAAGAGGTAGGGGCTTAGAGCCGAACCCTGATGCAAGCCTACCGTGACACTGAACCTGTCGGTGGCGCCAGCCGCTGACCGGACACGTGTACAACATCTGTTATACATTGACCGAATTAGCTTCACATACTTTCCAGGCACGCTTTTCTCTCTCAGGGCCCACCACAAAACCTCTCGGGGTACTCGGTCATACGCCTTCTCTAGGTCAACAAACGCCATATGCAGGTTCTTTTTTGCGTGCCTGTACTTTTCGCACAATTGGCGAAGTGCAAAGATGGCGTCTGTTGTACCTTTTCCCGGCATAAACCCGAACTGGTTTTGTGTTATATCACTCTCATCTCTCAGGCGTCTCTCAATTATTTTCTCCCATATTTTCATACTATGTGAAATAAGCTTTATTCCTCTATAATTGTTGCAATCCTGGACATCCCCTTTGTTCTTGAAAATGGGCACCAGTAAACTGTCGCACCATTCGTCAGGGATAGTTTCTTCATACAACAACTTATTGAAGAATAAAGTTAGCCACTTACATCCGTCCTCACTCAGTAACTTCCAAACCTCTCCAGGTATATCATCCGGTCCTACAGATTTGCCATTTTTCATACTGCGCACAGCCTTTCTCACTTCATCCATCCCTATCTCTTTCACTACACCCATATTCTCAGGCTTGTTGTTTAGAATCCTATTCCAATCATTCTCTTCATTCATTAGCCTTCCAAAGTATTGTTTCCAACGCTCTTTTATACCTTCATCATTAGTCAGTACCTTTCCTGCATCATCTTTCACACATTTTACATGAGATATATCCCTAGAATTCTTTTCTCTCGCTTTGGCTAGGCGGTATAGCTGCTTTTCGCCTTTAGGACTATCTAACGAGTCGTACAATTTGTCCTGTGCTGCTGCTCTGGCAATAGCAACTGCTCACCTTGCTATCTTCTTACATTCCTTATACACATTTCTCTTCCCTTCTTTTTCACTCTCCCGTCTACTGTCAACACTTTGCCATTCTTTAAATGCTTGTTTCTTTTTCTTTAATCTTTCCTGCACCTCCTCATTCCACCACCACGTTTCTTTATCTATTGCATATTTTCCTTTTGATTGACCTAAAATATCCTTTGCGGCATTGCGAATACAGCTGGCCATATTGTTCCAACATTCATTCACATTAAAACCTTCCATATCCTTCATTTCTATCATTTTATCAATCACACGTTCTTTGAATTTATTTGCGCATTCATTCTTCTCTAGCATATGCCATTTTATCTTTGCTGGTCGCACTTCTTTTCGGGTATTTGTTTGGACTTTAATATTCACGTCGATTACTAGCAGCCTATGCTGTGAAACCAGATGTTCCCCTGGGATTATTTTACTGTCTTTGACACAGTTGATTTTATTCCTTTTTACAAGGAAATAATCAACATTATGAACAAGTATTAAACTCTATTTCTTTGCTTTATTGGATACCTATAACAATTGCTGTTATTTAAAAATGTGAGATCTTAAAGTAGGTTAGATTTGACTTGGCCAGTTTTTATCAGAATAAAAAAAAAAATATATATATATATATATGTTGAATAACTTTATAAAATGAATGAAAACTGGCCAAGTCAAATCTAACCTACTTTAAGATCTCACATTTTTAAATATACATTTTAGAAATAGAGTTTAATACTTGTTCATAATGTTATTTTGTTCCTATAAATACATATTTGGATTTTGCATAGAACTTGGCACTCAATTAGATCTCCATTCTTTTTGCGGCGAAGCCCACAGCCAAGCATAATTTTTGTATTGAACTTGGCTCTCCTTTTTTACATTTATGTTTTTGGTGGGATATCATTACTTTTTGTAAAGAAAACTAGGCAGGTATTGAGATTTAATGTTTTTTCTTGCGTTTCCGCTGCATGGTTTTCTTTTTTATGCTATTGTCTACATTCTCTTTACTTCTGTTCTGTGTATAATTATGTGGTGCCACGCGCCGCCGACGACACACCGTTGGCCGGTCGTTTAGCGTGTATCACAAGTTTTTTATATGGGGACACCACTTATTTTTTGACTTAACTTTATTTTTATATTTCTGTTATATAGCAAATATAATGACACATATATTGGGATAGTTTCAAATATCTGCTTGTAACAGTTCCAACGATACAATAAAAATAAAAAAAATTGTATGGGGACCCCCCTATTTTTAACTTTTTTTTATTTTTAGATATTTTCCTACGCTTACACACAATTACCGCGCTGGATTCCAAATTTCATCCTTCTAGGTCATCTGGAAGTAGGTTAGATTTAGGTACTATATGTCAGTCAGTCAGTCAGTCAGTGCTACAATTTACGACTTTTTGACTTTCATATCTTTATAACCGTTTGAGCTAGCTTCATGAAATTTGGGCTTCTAGATGTCCTTATGGATATAATTAAACACTCGTAGTTTTATGTGTTTACGTTAAAGAGGTTTTGATTTATAGAAGGGCCAAAAGTGGCACCAAGTGGTTCGTGTAATATACACTCGGCGCAGGCTAGCCAGTTCCTTTGCTCGAACTTGGCTTGACACGCTGCCGCGTGTCTAGATTTATTCTTATTCGTTTTTTGTATTCGAATAATTTTTGACCATCTCTAAATTAGAACTATACATTTAAAAGAACCGGCTTAGTGCGTGTCGGACCACGTATAATGGAGGGTTCCGTTCCTTAAACGATATAAGGAAAGATAATTATCAAAAAGTCGTATCTTCCTACGGAAGAAGTTTTTTTAGAAATAGCTCGAAAACGCCTCAACCGATAATATTAAAAACAATTTTAATTGAAAGATGTATTTTCTCTTTTATTTTTTGCATATCCAGTTCAAAAGATACACAAGTGTCCATAAGATTATGTCTGAAAATATTGGCTAAATCAAAAAATCTTCTGACAATCTTCAACGTTATTTTTACTACAAAACTAGATATCGGCATGCAAAATACGTCTTATGGTTTCCGTCTAGGGTTTGCTCCCGGTACTCGTTTTCTATACAAATCCAGTACCGGAACCGGGAATTCCCGGTTCTCGCCATACAAAATCAGAACCAGGAGCATTTCCTATTTCAGTCGTTTCCGAGTACAATGGCTGTGACATACGGACGGACGGACATGACGATAATAAGGGTTCCGTTTTTGCCATTTTGGCTACGAAACCCTAAAAATGCCATTAACATAGCAATTATATGCACACATCAAAGAGGTTGAAATAAGAACGGCGAAACTCGTCTAGGGGAGTCGGCGTAACAGCTAATTTGGTTGTGTTGACCGGGCACAAAGCGCAAGAGGACTGACAGTAGCTCTTTGGCCGTTGTAGAGAAATAAGTGTAAAAAAATAGCATAAGAATTGCAAGACCAATTGTGAAGTGACAAACTATTTGGCGCGTTATCGATAGTGAATATTTGCCTTCCTATAGCTTTAGGAGGAGTTTGGTTTACGTCACAGATCAGCAATGCCCATGTGCGAGCGGTAGGACTAGATATGGCGTTTGACCTAAGATGCTTGTATAATTTCAATATAGGTTCCAGGACCTATATTGAATCAGTCGTTTGATGGCCGCCGAAGCGTTAATACTGACAAGATCTTTCGAGAATATCAACGAAAATACCTTAACCCTTTGACCGCCAAAGACGTCAAATCACGCGCACGGAAAGTATTGATTGATTGATTGATTGATTGATATTACGTCCAAAATATAACCTGTTTAACTGAGAGCTCGATTGTTAAAATTAAAATCATGCCAGTTTCTGCAGTTTCTCAGTGCTCTAATAGTTCAAAACTTAAAATCAAAGCGGGACGGTACCACTTTCCATTCCTAATTACTGTTTTAAATACGTAACCATTATTTTTTTAACAAAATTTCTCAAAAACATTTTTGTTATTGAGTAACAGACACAGAAGAGACAGTTAAATAGGCAGTACCCACGCGTGAAACACGTAAATCCAAGTGTCCTTTGCATTGCAGCGTCAGCAAATAATATGTTGCTAAAAATGCATGTCTTATTAATTGTGTTCTCCTATTGCTTGAAACCGTTATCAGGCCTAACTTATGTACAAAATTATTTATGTGTGCCGCAGAGCACCAACCTCTTTAGTGCGTTAGTCGCGCTTAGTATAGAGGCACCCCTGTCTATGGTTTCTATAGAAATCGACCGTATCAGTATGTTTTTCATGTTATTGTCTAAAGTGACAGAAATGGCTATTAATAGTATATAGGATATAGATCAGAAGGACAAGAAGGATATAAATCTCTATGTTACAAAAGTGTCCGTCAAAAGGCGATAAACTGATAGCGCCACAATTATATTAAATTTGATTAAATTAATTTGAAATTAAAAAAAATTAAATCCAAAATAATTATTTGCGGAGATGAAAAACACTGAATATTAATTTTATTTACGAAGTCATATAAGTATTAAATATCGGTAATTCATTTCAAATGCTGAACTATACCTAGCGCCACCCGAAGATATTTGGAACTATTGTTTAGTGCTTACCGCTGGACACTTTTTCGACCGTTTTCCTAGAAGAGAGTTCCATCCTTCCTATACCATCCATATTAATAGTGGTGGAATATGAGTAACTCATATCCATATTTCTAAAATATAATAATTAAAAATATGGGCAGATAATTTACATCATTATCTTAACGTATCATCCCGCTATGTATTTTACAGACATCTGAAATATTACAACGTTTATAGAATTGTTCAAAATATTAAATAAACAACCGCCAAAGGGTCTTGTTATATTTTTAAAATGCTTAAAGGGCTTATGAATATCAGCAAGGTGTGTATCAGTATCAGCGCTTGTGTGGGAGTACTAGAGCAGAGACCAATATGTCGTTTTATAATTCGCCGTGGTTACCATCTACTCGATCTTCAGTACTGCATGCACCTGTCTCATTTATTATGATTATGAATATGAACGCATCATTATATCTTGAACGTCCACGGCAAAGTATAAAGGCAATAATAGTATGTAACACAGAGAACCAGCCTCTTTAGTGCGTTAGTCGATCTTAGGATAGAGGCGTCCTTGTCTATGGTTTCTATAGGAATCGACCGTGTCAGTACGTTTGACATGTTGTTGTCTAAAGTGACAGAAATGGCTAATAAAAGTGATGGGATATGAGTAACTCATATCGATATTTACAGAGTCAGATAATAATTTAAAATATGTAAAAATAATATATATCGTTATCTTATCATATTATATCACCTCGCTATGACTGTGTAAAGATATGAAATATTACAACGTTTAATCGTTCGAATTGTTAGAAATATTTAATAAACAACCGCCAAAAGGGTTCTTATATTTTGAAAATGCTTACAGCTTATGAATATCAGCAAGGTGTGTGTTAGCGCTTGTGTGAGTGTGACGTCTGTTGCACGTGTTGTATTTAGGACCTTGTCTTTTTTATGTTCCCGTATCCTTAGAAATGATATAACCAAAGACTAAAGTGGTTTTAGCTTGTCTCTGGTCCTTATAGACTGGAAATAAACGTCATTATATATGAAAACCACTCGTGTCAGTATATTTGACAAATAAATGTCTTACCTGTCATATCTGTGCTAATAGCGTTGGGGTGCAGGTCGATACTTTCATAGATACTTTGATTAGAGAATCTGAATAATCATTATAATCAATTAGCATTACGTAGGAACTAACTGTAACAAAGGTTTGTATAATTAATGAGTATTTTTTGGACTATTGTCATGAATTCATGATATACCTACTTCATCCATTTATATAAAATTATTCTGTTACTTAAAAACTGACAGATCACCCTCAGCTTAAGTCGAAAATAGGACCTAGAAACATGACACGAGTTTCATAGAATTCGCCTCTGAAAAGTACATCTCATATCGACATGCCGCCAATCAATATGTTACATCACTATTGCCCTCTTTGTACTGCATTGGCGAATAATTCTTAATATTATTCTAGTTTGTTATTTTTGGTATAATACGCTCGTATATGTTACCATTCCGTATTTTCTTAATTATTGCACCAATTTATGGCACAAAATGATGTTACAAACCCATTTTATGATAATGTTAACTCCACAAATCTCAAATTGACACTGGCGCTAACGGGGCGCAAAGCGCAAGAGTGATATACATATTGAAGGCACAAGATCGTGTGCCTGGTACCATATCTATATGGACTGTAAGCCAGTAAAAAATTTAACAAAAATAAATTAATTAAAAACATGTCGAAATGACCTCCAAATTACAAATAGACTTATTGTTAGTTTCCTTAGGTAACTCGGATTTATTTTATAGACTTACCATTAAAAATAAAACTACATATAAACTAGACTAATACTAAAATCTAAAACATACTTCCAAATAAAAAATGGGCTCCAAGTCGGATCCGATCGGTAGGGTGCCCAGAAGGCTGGCGGCATTGCCGCGTTGGACGGCAATACCGATGCGCTGGGCAAAGTATGCCCCAGTATAGTTAGTTATACATACATAGGCTAATTTTTTTTTGTTTAAAGCGACTTATAGGATTTTAGCTCTGGGTTTTTGTAACAGACATTTTTTCGAAATCTACACCCCGAATTAATTGAAAACCACTACCATGGCGTTTTTTATGAAAAATGTGTATTACCGCCATCTTGAATTTCTAAACAGACATTGTTTTCGGAATTTACACACCCGAGTTAGTTGAAAATGACTACCAAGACGATTTTGACAAAAAATTTCCATATCCGCCATCTTGGATTTTTAGGACTTTATTCTCGAAATCTACATCCCCGAATTAATCAAAAACTGCTACTATAACGATATTGACGAAAAAAGTGTATGACCGCCATCTTGGATTTCATAACAGACATTATTTTCGAAAACCACATACCCGAATTAGTCGAAAAGTACTACCATGACGATTTTGACAAAAGTTCTCCATTTCCGCCATCATGTATTTTAAAACAGACTTTATTTACGAAAACTACATACCCGGATTAATCGAAATTGACTACCATAACGATTTTGATGTAAAAAATTTAAAAAGTGCATGGCCGCCATCTTGATTTTAAAACAGATATTATTTTCGAAATCAACACACCCGAATTAGTTGAAAATGACTACCGTAACGATTTTTACAAAAAAGTGCAACGAATTGGAAATATAAACCATCTTCGTGTGAAAAAGAGACAGTGCGAGGCGGTGTCGATATCCATGCGTTGGCGCCTACAAAAGAATACGGTGGCCTTGGCAAGGCCGACCTGCGATCGAGACGGGTGCGCGGCTAAGAACGTTTAATAAAGTTCTTGAGAACGTTTTACATTCCGTTCCTGAATGATTTTGTTCTTTGGGAACGTTTAAAATTCCGTTCTTTAAAAGATTTTGTTCTTTGGGAACGTTTCAAATTCCGTTCATAAAAGATTTTGTTCTTTGGGAACGTTTCAAATTTTGTTCTTCAATATCGGTAACCGAAATGATTTTGTTCTTTCGGAACGTTTTTAAATCTGTTGTTCTTGAGTACCGGTAACCGAAATGATTTTGTTCTTTTAGAGAACGTTCCCGTAATAAACCGATATATAGTATGAACGAAATAAAGATCGGGTTCCGAACGATAATGAACGGTATTTTGGGAACCGTTCCCGATCCCTGAACCCGAACTTTGAACAGTTATGTAGCCTAGTTCAGGGGTCGGCAAACTTTTTTGACAAAGAGCCTGATGGCGGAAAATATGGAATTTTCTGAAGCAGAGCCGCAGTTTTCTATTTTTGACTGTAATATTTGTTTTTTTTTTTAATTTTGGGGAACTTGGAGAGCCACAACTGACCCTTCAAAGAGCCGCGTGCGGCTCGCGAGCCGCGGTTTGCCGACCCCTGGCCTAGTTGGTGGTGACTCTGCCTATTTAACTGGAGGTCCTTAGGCTCGAATCTCGGTAAGGACATTTATTTTTGTTTTTATACTACTACAATACAAAAAGTGCAAATCACAATAACAAATCCTGAAGGGTCCATAAAGACCCCGAGCCAGGCGCAAATTTCGTTGGTCATCACGTCCCGGACGATAACTTGTGAAGTAGTTCTCACCATCTGAGCGGCAGCTGATCTTCACGATGCTTCAATAAACATCGCCCTTTACCACTTCAGACGTTATCGCCTGGGACGCAATTAGTCATGAAAGTTCCTGGCCTACTAGTTAAAGCTATGGCGCGTAGTTGCAGTGTCCGCGAGGCAACCTGATGGCTCACGGTATTTAAGTTCCATACGTGTTGTGGAACCGCCCTGTGCAACCCGAACTGACCCACGTTGGACTTTATTTTTCATGCCCCCCCTCATTTTTAGGGTTCCGTACCTCGAAAGGAAAAAACGGAACCCTTATAGGATTACTTTGTTGTCCGTCCACCCGTCCGTCCGTCCGTCCGTCTGTCAAGACCCTTTTTCTCAGGAATGCGTGGAGGTATTGATACCTCTGAAATTTATATCAAATACTCAGGTCTACTGTCCCTTGGAGCTGTGAATAAATCAAACTTCTAAACCAACGCAATCAAAAGATACAGCCATTTATGCCGCAAATTTCCGCAAATTTTCGAAACTCGCAAGAGAATCAAAACCTACAGGGAAAGGTACGAAGCAACGTCTTGTAGTACAGATAAAGGGAAAATTGCGAAAACCGTAAATTTTTAGTTACATCATATAATAAAAATATTTGTAATAATTTTAAAGTTACTAGTTTTCCTCATGAACTCTTAGCTATGACTCGATTGTCGTGATGGGTGAACTTTTACTTATATACCTACAGGTTTGTACCAGGGATGTAACAGATGTGGTTTTATCGGAACCGAAAGCGGAATCAGATGTTTTAAATTTCGTTTATCGGAACCAGAAACGGAATCGGAACCGAAAACGGAAGCGGAACCAGAATCGGAGCCCGAGTGATAGGTGGACGAGATGTAAGGTAAGGGTAAAGGTAAGGTCTACGCTGAGTCTATTGACAGGTGTAAACCTGTTTGTTTTTGATGTACGCCGCTCATTTCCCCCCTCTGCGTTGCTATGACATCCGATATAACTTCTGTTTTGAAAGTAACAGAACCGGAACCGAAGCAGATGTTTAAAACCAATCGGAAGTTCCGACTTAACGGAACCGGAACCGGAGCTCTGTAACATCCCTGGATTGTACGGAACACTTGGCCGGTTTTTTTATGGATTCCAACTCTGACCAGTCTATAATCGACCAGCCGGTGTGAATGACAATTTGCATGCTCGTTCTTCATCACATACATATACTGGAAATTGAGCTACATACGCGGACACTGTAACTACGCGTCATTGCTCTGAATATATGGTCTATTACAGTCTTTACCCTATACAATACATACCCATAATCGAAGATACATACCATCTTTGAAGCGGCCGCACGAGTTGTTGATCTTAAATATTCCCAATGAGGCTATCCCCATCATCACTATTAGTGCCACCAGCAGGTATACCTGGGAAAAAGGAAAAAAAGGAAAGGAAGGAAATCATATATTGGGAATAAGGAGTTCCAATAAATTACAATACAGCGCAAAAACGGTACTGAACCTTGAAGCCTATAGAAAGACTGCCTCTTTGTGTGTTCCACCGGTTGTACAGTCGCTATCAAATATATCGGAGCGGCCAAGGTACTCAAAAATATCTGAACATGCACTTTATCGCCTTAACTAGTGAGAAGTTTTTTGGAGATAACTCAAAAATGGCTGAACCGATAATGTTCAAAATAATTTTCGTAAAAAGGAGCATCAAATTTTTTTTCATATTTGTTGGACTTATGGTTTAAAAGTTACAGGGGAGGAACACCATATTTCTGACTTTAAAAGCGATTACTTCTGAAAAAAACTTAATCACAGAATGATCAACGAAACCTGGATGTTATTTTAAAGACCTATCGATTGACGTGCAACATGTTGAGTTTTGGTAGAATTAAAAAAAAATAGTTACTTGTTTGGAGCGCCTCTCCTAAAAATATTTTTTCACATCACTAGCTCGGAAAGCCGTTTTTAGGGTTCCGTAGTCCCCGTCCGTCCGTCCGTCCGCGGTTAATCTCAGTGACCGTTAGCACTAGAAAGCTGAAATTTGGTACTAATATGTATATCAATCACGCCGACAAAGTGGTAAAAATGTTTTATTAGGGTACCTCCCCTATACGTAAAGTGGGGAATGATTTTTTTTTTCATTTCAACCCTAACGTGTGATATATTATTGGATAGGTATTTAAAAATGAATAGGGGTTTACTAAAATCATTTTTTGATAATGTAAATATTTTCGGAAATAAAAAAAGAAACCCACTCCAGAAGTAAAAAAAAAATGTGTCCCTCTACTTTTGAACCATAAGTTTTAAAAATATGAAAAAAATCTCAAAATAGGTTGAATAGTTTTTGAAAAAAATTACAAAATAATTTCTGAACTAAGTTTGTAATTTAACCGTATAAGCATGTTTTTATTGTACCTGAAATTTCTACAAAATCACAATGAAATGACGTACTTTCAAATAATGTAAAAACGGTGAAAATCGGTTCACGCAATAAAGAATTATTCCATAAAAATCATCTTCCATACTTTAAGCTCGCGCGCAATAGTTTATTTAATTTGCCGATAGATGTCGCTGTACGTGGAACGCTCATATCCTACATGGCGGTGTTATTTTAACTCTTAAGTGGGGACACTTACTGTGACGGACGGAAAATTACGGAACCCTACACTGATCGTGGCCCGACAAGCTCTTGGCCGGTTTTTTATTCTTTAAAAATACTAATGCAATTTATTCACAAGAGTGCAAAAAATATTTGAAATTCGAACGTGTTATTAGTAACTTTTTTAAACATAATAACATGTTAAGGCCACTTCAGACAGGACAATGTTCACCCGTTGTAAATTGTCTTATCAAATCAGGTGCTGCGGACGCGAAAATTATTTTATATTAGTATTCAATTAAAAATAAAGGCTGATTTTACATATCCCAGTTGTTTTTCTTGTATCTATGTAGTATTTTCCTCGCTTTAGTGAAATAAATGATTTGTGTTACACACGGCTGCAAAGTTATTAGTACGCATCGTGTGTTGCAACACTCGCTATGCTCAGGATTCTATTTTTGAACTACTCGCTTCGCTCAGGATTCTATTTTCCATAGAATCCATATTACCATAGAATCCATTCGATAGCTCGTAGTTCAACTCTAGAATCCATTCGCTAGCTCGTGCTTCAATCGCGGTTAAAATACAACATTGAACCCTTGTAGGGTGATCGTGCTAGTTTCCCGTCAAGGTCCAGTTTACCGTCCACATGATTAAACTGCTGCAAATAAATGGGAAAAACTTTTTAAGATTGATACATTTTATATTTATAGTTTACTAGCTTTTGCCCGCGGCTTCGCTCGCGTTAAATTCGGGGTAACACGGTTCCCCTTTGCCCTCCGTAATGCTCCATACAAACTTCCACCCCCCATTTTAGGGAAGTGGGGGGTTAGAAAGAGACAAAAAGTAGCCTATGTCACTCTCCATCCCTTCAACTATCTCCACCTCCTTCAAAAATCACGTCAATTCGTCGCCCCGTTTTGCCGTGAAAGACGGACAAACAAACAAACAAACACACACTTTCCCATTTATAATATTAGTATGGATTCTTTAGTAGATTTTTTAATTTAAGCTTTTATTGTAATTATGCGTGTATCGGAACGTTACACTATCAACCTTTTTCTTCTGGCATATTGCCGATCCATATTTTAAATTCAAAATCGATTTTCGAACCCCTTGGCAGCCTTTTCATTTTCTCAGCTCGATGAGATCCTCGATCGATAATATGTAATATTTGTTTTCTCTTATGAATTCTAGATCCTACAGCTTATTTTTGTAATAACTATTGTGATTTGTGACCGAAAATAACATTTAATGCAAGTTAGTGCAGTTTAAGTGCAGTGGAAGGCGATAACTACAATTCCTAAGCACATCTTATTTCCTTTTGACTACAAAAAGGCACATAAATTGTGCCTTTTACCCTTAATAAACAATACCACATCGACCCTGGTTCCGCCTTTGATTTCACGTAACATCCCAAAGTGAGGCTCCCTGTCTGCAACCTCACATTTATTTTTGTAAAAACTTGAATATATATATGTATATGGACGGAAAACTGACAAGAGTGGACGAAAACTAGCACAATTACCCTATAACAAATAACTATTTCCGGAATTTAACTATATAAATAACTTTAGTTTAGTTGCCGCTATTTATAGCGGCATGCAAAATACACGTCTAAATTTTAATAAGATACGTCTTAAGATTCCGAGTAAAATGGCAGTGACATACGGACGGACGGATGGACGGACGGACAGACGGACATGACGAAACTATAAGGGTTCCGTTTTCGCCATTTTGGTTACGGAACCCTAAAAATGGACCATCTGCGCATTACTATTTATTTAGTTGCACAGTTATCTTGAAGTTTCGAGTCGTTGAACGCGCCGGATTTTCCATCTCCTGGTAAATGGGATGCGATAACGTTTGGGTGTGTTATTGGTTATTGGGCACGTGAGGTCGGCTGCGGTTGCGATACTATTTAAGAAGGCCGACCTGTTTCTTTGAAAAAAAAAACAACGGGTTGCACTCCGGGAGTGCCGGCAGAAGTGAAAACTTGAAATTAAGAATAATTTACTTACTTTCGTCCACCTTTTGACCAACTAACCTGTCAAATATGCCGGACGCAAACATAGTTCACAATTTCCGAACGCACCCCTTACTGTCAAGTTGTCAACTACAATATGGCCGACCATTTATCACTAAATTAACACTTTTAAATGCAAAATACGCGACAATCCGAATTTTGCCCATATATGTCTTCAATTAGGATTGTTCATTTTTTTTGAAATTATGTATTTCGAAAACCATTTCGAGATATAAGGTTTTCAAGCGGTTTTCGACATTTGCTACTATATAATAATCAATGATTGAAGATATTTCCATAAATATATGAATGACCTTAGTTTGACCTTACTCGTGGCTGAATATGTAATGTCATCGAAAAATCTATAAAAAAAGTTACTGAACCATAGTTCTTATCCGTCACTCACGTAACTGTCAAAGTCATCATTGTCATAACATAACATAAATCTCAATTTTTTCAGTTAAACTTAAATCGTTGGTTTGTTGCGATTTGAATGTTATAATTAATAAACAGTATATTTCAACAGTATATCGAAACCAAGAAATGAAATGGTTTTGTTCCTACGTGTAGGAATGATTCCAATAATAGTACAAAAAAAATAGTTCGAATCCGCGAAGACCTACGTGAAAAATGGTGTCGTGAAGTAAATGTGGAATACTTTACATAGTATTGCTGCGAGTATCACTTCAATGTACCTAAGTATAAAATTGATATGTTGGTAGGATCACTACCTATTGTATTTATCCACTCACGTGCCCTGCGCAACTACGGTTGCATTTTGTCAAAACGCAAAGTGCTCTCGCAACACTAGTTGCGAGTTGGAGTACCAACGGTTTTTAAATGATATCTATGTGCAACGTGTGAAGAGCGCTTTTATGTGGACTTAGTTAGGCAGAGGATTAACGTGGCAACATTAAAAAAAATAAAAACCGCAGTCTGTGGAACATTTTTACAAACTTCAGATTATTGTTTTGGTGACTGTGAAAGTTCGGTGTGTCAGCGAGGGAGCTATTCATTAAAAAAATGCCGTAAGTACTCAATTTCCCATATTTTCATGAGCATTGTATATCAAATTAATCCTTGTTTACTGCTCCATACGATAAAGCGTATATTTCAATACCAATTTAAATATAATGTGATAAATTTTTGCAACAAATTAATTCTAGTGATGAAAATTTTGCGTGTTTGATTTTTAATCGTACATTTATTATACGATTACGCTATATTTCTGTCTAGGCTATTAGATTAAGTTAGTTTGTCTATTAACCTAAGCGTAAATCCTTTTTAAATAAATAATAATGTATGTTTTGAACAGGATTAGGTGAAAGAAACTTGTGACGTCTGTAAGTACAACTGTACGCAACAGTAGTTGCTCGAAGCATTTTAACAGATCCGCACAGGGTCCGCGTTTTATGTCATAACTAGTCATAAGGCATGGTGCACACTGGGTTTTGGTTGCAGATTGATTTAATTTAGCTTATTCAATTTTGAGTGTATTTATTTTCATTTGTGGAGGCTATTACTCTTTTATTAGTAACTTTTAGTTTTTTTTATTAATCGGCGAAGGAAGTTTTATTATTAATGTAAATGGTTCAAATTCACGTATTCCATGTACTGGATCAAAATTCAAGTATGTAAGTTTTTTAGTAAATCAAGTTCTGATTTTTACCCTTATCGGCCATATTCATATTCATATCCATTATCTGTCTTTATTTGTCACTCCAAAATTTGTTAACCGCGGTAGAGAAAAACACGCCTCAATTTAAAAATAAAGGTTTACTAACCTAATAAAACTATTCATAAGTTTCGTTGTTATGTTATGTAAAATTGCTTCTCATTGTCATCATCTTAAGCCTTTTTCAACCATTTTGGTGTAGGCCTACTTTAACCTTTTCCACTTGCTTCTATCTTGGGCTGTCAGTATTCTCGCCCGCTACTTTTTGGATGTCGTCCTTCGAAATTGCTTCTAAATATTAATATTTTCTTAAAATATTGATTCATCAGAATTTCACTCGTCAAAGTGGCATTGAGTCAATAGTTATTTGTGCAACAAGAGAGCAAAGTTGTTTTTTGCTGCAAGTGCCGATTTTGAATCCCGAGCTTGAAAAGTATTCAAAAATTTAATCACGAGCATAGCGAGTAAATATATGATAGAATCTTGAGCGTAGCGGGAGATTCAAATGCGCGAAATGCAAATAATTATGCTCTCATGTAACATATGTAACTTTTTACCTCATCAGTGGGAACATGTTATAGTTAAAAACGTTGTTAGTGTGTAAAATAAATAAATAAACAAAACAGTAATCATTTTATATTTTTGAATCATAACAGAACCCTAAAATAGTTATTTGTTTTAAAATTATATAGTGATAATATATTTTAATCTTGGATTTGGAACTAGTGCGAGCCTCAAATGCGCTGCATCCCTCAAATGACTTTGCTGACTCTGGGAGCTAAATCGCATCTTTGCTCACTGATTACTCGCAGCAAAAGCTGCCTTTTCGAACTGCTGAGGTGAAAATGCTGTATGTGTCGTTTCTAACCTGAGATTCCATCTTTTATGGATTTTTTTGGTGTGGCATGTACTTATAACATTTTTTTGCAAGTGAACGCTGTGGTTGTCAACTAATACATGTGCACATAATTTTTTTGGCAGGGTTGCATTTTTATGCTTTTTTTGATCGTATTTTTGACAGGCGGGCTAAAAATGAAAGGGGAAGTCGAGGTGGCCGGCGGGGAACACGAGGGGGTGGGGGACGAGGTAGAGGGGTAGGAAAACTTACGCCAAAGGAGCTGTTTACGCCTTTGGACGATCCCCAAAATGACATTTCAATCCCCGGAACCAGTACAAGGTACTACTTATTATGTTTTCTAAATAGGTATTAAACACAGTAACAGGTTTTCATATAATTTTAATTTCTCATTAGAACTTACGATGAACAGCATGAAAATGCAAAAAAGTCGTCGGAAAATACAAAGTAGGCGCTCAAAAGCCGATCAGTTTAAATGCTGTTTTATCGTATTTTCGACAGGCGGGATGAAAATAAAAGGGGAGGTCGAGGTGGAGGACGAGGGAGACGAGGGGTTGGGGGACGAGGTAGAGGGGTAGGCAAACTTACGCCAAAGCAGCTGTTCAACCCTTTGGACGATCCCCAAAACGACATTGCAATGCCCGAACCAAATACAAGGTACTACTTAAACATGTTTTCTAAATAGGTATTAAAGACAGTAAAAGGTTTTCATATAATTTTAATTTCTCATTAGAACTTACGAAGAAGAGCATGAAAATGTAAAGAAGTCGTTGGCAATTACAAAAACGGCGCTCAAAAGCCTACCAGTTGTAATGCAACAAAAATTTACCGAAATGAAGCGGACAAAAGAAATGGAGCGCTTTTTACTGCCCGATGCCCCTCCACGTAAGAAATTAAGGTAAAGTAAGATCCAAGTTTCGTTGTATTTTTTGAATTTAATATATATTTTTATATTATTTAAGGGTTTTTTTTTTTAAGAAAATTGTCTCCAGTACGGCAAGAATGTCGATTACAGGAGGGAACCCCATCAACGCCCCCGTCTCCAAAATTGAGATACTGGCAAATCAGGTACTGATATTATTTTTTGTTGCAATGCTACAATAATACCTTTTTTTAAACTAAGGAAATTGGTACGCTTCAAATATTATTTTATTCCAGAAATCAGCAAAGTGACGAACCACCAGATATAGATTTACCAACCATACCTCACCACCGGGACCGTGAATCTATAAATTGGGATACGCCAACGAGGTTATATAGTATTTGCATATTAAAATGAATTATTGTATTAAGTATAAATCAAAAAAGCTTTCTATTCTCCTTATATTTTTTTTCTTACAGAAATCAGCAAAATGACGAACCACCAGATATAGATTTACCAACCACACCTCACCACCGTGACCGAGAATCTATAAATTGGGATATTCCAACGAGGTTATACAATATTTGCATATTAAAATGAATAATTTTATTAAGTTTATTTCAAATAAGCGTTATATTCACCTTATATATGTTTTCTTACAGAAATCAGCAAAATGACGAACTACCAGATACATATTTACTAAGAACTCCTCACCACCGTGACCGTGAATCTATAAATTGCGATACTCCAACGAGGTAGGCAATATGTTATATAAAAACACTAAAGTATTATATTTAAACGATGATTTACCAAAGTTTTAACGAAACGTGTTTTTTGTAGCACAATTAGTTTGGACAGCTGTGTGGAAGTCCCAGGGTATTCACCATTGCGGGTGGATTGGACGACAGGAGATTTAAGTAAGTGGTTATATATATTTTGTAATGTACTTTATTGTTTTATTCTATTTTTAATTACTATCGTATTATTATTATTCTTATAGAAAACCAGATGACTCCGTCGACAAGACAGGTGTTCAAAAGCTTGATTGAAAATAAGCCGAAAGAAAGTGGCAATGGAACCAAAAGTATGATTGAATTCGTTTTTATTTTTAGCCAAACATACTTGTATCTTCGAACCAATCGTTTAGTAAAGTTTATTCTATACCCTTAGAAGGTTCCGATTTAGATTGTTTGATTAAACATTAACATTTCAGAATCTAAACTACCGAATGTGACATCAGGATCATCGACTTCATCTCTGTCACTGCCACTGCCGCTGCGGAATAAAAGTATTACTAATATTTAAATATTTTTTTATAAATTCCAAGGTTTGATATCCATTTTTGACATTGTATTAACATTTCAGAATCAACCCTTCCGCACACCTCTTCAACATCTAAACAGGCTTCACTTCCGCCCAAAAAGCGAAGAGACTCAACCCTTCCGCACACATCATCTGCATGCAACACCTCAATATCTAAACAGTCTCCATTTCCGCCCAAAAAGCAAAGACAAGTAATTCGTGGTTCAGGTATACACACATACATACACATATATATATATATATATATATATATATATATATATATATATATATATTGGATTAAATCACATCAAGCAAATTGTATAAATTTATGTATTTTTTGTAGATATCTTCACCAAAGAAGCAGAAGATATTTTTGACAGTTGGCAAGCAGAGATCGATGGTATCGATAGTGATACTGACGAAGATGACATCCCACCACCTGAACCCGAACCGAATTATGTAAATTCCGAAGCTGCAGCATTTGTAGCGGAGCAATTAGATCCAGTAGCACTGCAGTGGTTATCTCGGGAAGATGCAGAAGCAGACAAAACGATTCAGAGCTTACTGCCTATTGACCATTTGACTTTTGAATGGAACAGTGAACCATCAACTTTTAAAGGCAAACGAGAGGAGTTCCGTGGCACTCCAGGGCCGACTTTTACAATGACAGAGAACTTGACTGAATTAGACTTGTTTTTGAAATTTTTTGACGATGATTTACTGGACCTCATAGTGACTGAGACGAACAAGCATGCAAAAATGACTTTAGCAAAGCAACCCCCTGCATTAAAGTCACGTGCCTGTTTTTGGAAAGATACAGATCGTGGTGAGATATTTATTTTCCTTGGTATACTCCTACTCCAAGGTTTAGCTCCATTAACAGTGGAAAAAGATTATTGGAGAGAAAATGGATATCTCACTATGAAGTACTTCAAAAATTTAATGACGTACAAAAGATTTGTTTTGTTAAAGAAATTTTTACATTTTACTGACAATGAAAGTCTAATGAAGGAACTGACGGCTGACGAACGCAAGCTCCGTAAGATATGGCCGGTGCTAAATCACCTGAATATAAAATTCAGCACACTATATCTTCCGGGGCAAGATATAGCCATAGACGAGTCACTCCTCAAATGGCACGGACGAATCTCATTCGCTCAGAAAATATCAACAAAAGCAGCTAAAGTTGGTATAAAGAGTTATGAGCTTTGCGAATCCTCTTCCGGCTATTTGTGGAGTTTCTTTGTATACACAGGCAAAGGACATACGCATACAGAAGACCAACAAGCGACGGATGACAATAACGGAGAACAAACTGACATCCAGGACGAACAACAACCTACTGACGAAAACAGACATGCATTTTCACCGCCTCCTGCTTCGACACCTGCTGCTGCTGATGCATCTTCATCACTACCCGTCCCAACGAATGCCACAGCACAGATTGTGCAACATCTGGCCAAACCATTACTTAATAAGGGCTATACCCTTATTATGGA
Organism: Pammene aurita; assembly: GCA_947086415.1. Classification (NCBI taxonomy): domain Eukaryota; kingdom Metazoa; phylum Arthropoda; class Insecta; order Lepidoptera; family Tortricidae; genus Pammene; species Pammene aurita. The sequence goes on from OX352307.1 coordinate 5,939,609, forward strand.
TAATTTTTACAATGCGCCACTTTTAGCTCGTTATTTAAAAGACCAGCAAACCGATTGTTTTGGGACACTCCGCCTCAACAGAGAGTTTGTCCCAGAATCATTTAAGCAAACATCAAAATCCGAAATACGTGTTGGAGAGGTCGCACAATCCTTTTGTCGCGATATTTTCGTTATGATGTGGCGAGACACTAATATTGTGTCCATGATTTCCACGTATCATGGAGGTGATATAGGTGGGAAAGAAAAATACGGACGGTACAAATACAAACCGACAATCGTTCTAGACTATAATATGGCTATGGGTGGCGTAGATAAAAAAGATCAGCTGTTATCTTCTCATAAAGTAGAACGAGCTAAAAATATGGCTTGGTACAAAAAAGTATTTAGGAGGCTGTTGAACATTACTGTCCTCAACAGTTACATCATTTATAAAACACAGCATCCTAAAATGACACACCGTGCATTTAGGCAAGCCCTAGTAAATGATATGATTCAAAAGTTTTTACCCAGGAATATAGATCGGCCGCTGCAAGTGCACACCACTTCTCTAATGCCAATGCCACACGCTGGTGGTTTTTTGCGTCCGATATTGATCGGTAATCATTTCATCGGCACAGGCGAATCCAGGTATAAGATATGCGTTTGGTGCCGTCAATGCCGCACAAAATATATTTGCAAGCAGTGTAACGTATCTCTCTGCTTGGAGATATGTTTTGAAGAATTCCATACGGTAATACGATAAATTCTCATATGACTAGAGGTAGGAATGAAAATTGGATCGAAACGATGTTTTTTATTTGTGATTGTTTTATTTGACTAAAACCATCACACTGTGGGTCTTGACCATCCTTCTTTATATGGGTCTTCAAAATGTTTAGTTTAATAAATGGTTGTCGTAGCAGTTTTGTTTCATTTAATTAAGTTTAAAAATAACAATATTACATGTAGGTATATCATACACATATACAATATTCTTCGTACGGTACGCAGGGTCGAGGTAAGACATTTTCAAATAAGAACTGAATTACTACTACTACTTACTAGCAAAATTTACTACCGAGCCCCCCGACCCTGGATATTATATCGAAATTAACTCGCTATTATTTTAAAATAATCTAATAATGATTGTACTATCAGCATCACACTTAACTACTGACGATTGGTAGACCTTATCTCGTTGAAATAAGGCTCACGAATGGTCAGTAAACTGTGATGCTGATAGTACAATATATAATATGTATATCAATAAAATTTAATATGCATAGCTTATTTTTAACAGAAATTTTCATCTTACGTAATATTTTTTTAAACAACTTAATCTTGTAGGTACGTAAAAAAACCATTAGCTTACTTTTAACTTTGTGAATTGTAACTCCGTTCAAAATTATTCAAATCGGTCAGTTAATTCTGGTTTCAGTAATTTACGAGTAGATATGCTAAAATCTGCCCGTACCTACTATAACATACTATGTTAGTCTTTCGTGTGTAGTTTTTGTTAACATACTATGTAGTGATATAGATCACGACAGCCACTGTTATTAAAATATAATTAATTACTTCAGGAAAATCATGTCTGCGGTTCTGCGTGAGTGAACCGCTGCGCATAAGAGTTAATTTCGTATTGGCATTTTATACTTAAATAATAAATATCAGTAATTATTCATAACTAGCTGACCCGGCGAACTTCGTACCATTAACAATTTTTTTTAATTTCTGCAATATTTTAATAGCTATTCTGCTTTCGGGGCGAAGATAAATCCAAAAAATCAATCATAATTAAAATCGGCCCAGCCGTTCTTGAGTTATATTATAACATAAATGGTGTAACCGATATGGATTTGTTTTATATATATTTAGATTGATACAATAAAATGTAAATAATATATAATTTCAAAGTTGAAGATGTGATTTCATTTCGCGCTTGTGTATCCCGTCCTTATACCGCCGCCATCTTGAATGATGGCCGCGCGAGGCCCGCCCGGTGACATCTAGTATGACTCTGACACCCTGCACGTGGGTTTGTTTACTTTTGTAATGAAAAAAAAAACAGTACATATTGAGTTGGTAATCGTCCTGATATGTATTTTTTTGTAAAGTGTGATATGTAAGTGTATTTGTGTTAAGTGTATATGTGGTTTGAGGTGGTGGGAATTGTCGGTATTCGGCTAATCGGACGTCAAAAACGGCACTCGTAACGGTAGGTATGTAGGCCTATTTTTTGTTATTGATAATTTGTGACAGAAATTGCTGCGAGTTTGGCAAAACTGGCACATGTTATTTAAAGATTAATAGTATCTTTATCTACGTATGACAATATTTTTGTCCTCATTTGCCTAAATTATTCGTAAAAAAATCATAAACAAACCACGCGGTTTGGCGGTGAATTGCGAAACTGAAATTTTAGACATTGCAAATGAAATGAGTTTTATGCAAAATATTGCCCCGTGATTATATACTTTATTTGGTATCAATCGAAGCGTAAACTATTGAAGTTTTAAATAAACATAAAAAATACATATGTTATCGATTTAGATTTTTTTTAATAAATATAATTCTGGCAAAAGTCCCCATTCGAAACTGTATGTCAAGTTTGTGATTTTTTTTAAATTAATTTTACTACTATGACCTATTTAATTATTTATATAAACAAATTGCCCGTTTCTTTAGCTTTACAACGTAAAAAGAATCATAACAAAAAGTTCAGTGAAAACCAAGCAATCGATTTATTAACAAAACATGACACGGTGCCGCTGGCGCGCGGTAAATCTTGGGCACTTCACAGCACCTTTTTTTGATTCGCGGGCACTCAAGTGGTTATATGGTAATGTATAAACGGAACCCTTACAGTTTCGTCATGTCCGTCTGTCCGTCCGTCCGTCCGTATGTCACAGCCATTTTACTTGGAAACTATAAAATGTATCTTAATAAAATTAAGACGTAAGGTGTAATTGTATGCCGCTATTTAGTTATGTAGTTAAATTGCAGAAAAATATATTTTTAGGAGGGGCGCTCTATACATGTAATTAAATTTCTAATTTTTTTTACCCAATACCAACATGTAGCTGACATTTGTACGATTTAAATTTGTACATCAAAGTTTCGGTTTCGGCCAAAACTGGATTCAGAGCCGAACCTTCTGTTTCCGTTTCGGCTTCGGCAAAAAACATGTTTCGGTCGGACACTAATTAAGACCTGACTATTTGGCAGGTTAGTAAACTTGAAAGGGGTGTTGGAAAGTGTGTGGTCTGTATTTTATGGTAACAAGTCTTGTTTTTGGTAAATGAATCCGATCATCCGCCGATCCGGTCTTATCCCAATGCAGCTTATGTCTAAAGAGACCCAAGAAATGAGGGTTTCTGCGATCGAGATTTTCACTAGGTGGCAGCACGAGCAGTGACGAGAGGTCTTTTTGACAGCAGCTGTCAAAATCCACCAATAAAAAAAAAATTGAAGACGATTGGTGATTATGACAGCTAGACTTCTCGCCACGGTGCTGCCGTCTAGTGAAAAACTCTTGAAAAAAGCAGGAAATAAAGTAAATGAGAATGACCTTTCAAAATAAACACAACATGGTTAAAATGAAGCTACAGTAAACAAAGCTCTCTGCAAGCTAGTCACGGCCCGCGGTGATTGACCGAATCAACGGGAAATGAATTTTTAATTGAATATAGCGGAAATATTAAAAAATAGCTGCATTTTACGTCATATTGGGTTACGTTATTATTTAATAAATAAATAAATATTATAGGACAATCTTAAACAAATCGACCTAGGCCCACGGTAAGCTCAATAAAGCTTGTGTTATGGGTACTAGACGGCGATATATATATAATATATATAAATACTTAAATACATAGAAAACATCCATAACTCGGGAACAAATATCTGTGATAAACACACAAATAAATGCCCTGACCAGGATTCGAACCCGGGACCTCCTGCTTCGTAGGCAGGGTAGGTAAAGTTAAGTTTATTAATGTTTGGTTTATTTGCTTTGCAACACCTACTTTTCTGTTAATTTACAAAGGTTTCCGCTTCCCAAAGGTTGTCTGGAAGAGATCGCTCTTTAGCTATAAGACCGCCAATTGTTTTGCCTCTGATTTTTTGTGTATACTTTGTGTCTATAATTTGAGGTGTGCAATAAAGAGTATTTATGTTATGTTATGTTATTTACTTTTGTCTTAGAGAATTCAACCCGGATGGAGTAGCCATGTCTGTAATTTTCTATACAAAAAAAGTAGGGAGGGGAACGTCAAATGTATGGCTATTCGTACGCAACGTACAAATAGCTACGTCAGATAAACGTCAGTGCATACATGTATATGACCACTGGTCATATGTTTTCGGCAGAGGGGAACGCCTGTCAATGGCGACTCCGGTTAGTTGAATTCTCTAAGACTTTTTTAGACTAGAGTAGATTTTATTGAAAATTGTTAAACAAATAAATTATATTTTATTAGGGCGTTCATCCTCATAAGCAAAGCCCGGATGACGGGAGCAAAAATGCACTGCTACTAGTGCTTAATTAAATATCGACTATTCTATCGACATTCATACGAACAATTTTTGAATCATAAATGTATTGATGACACTCATTATCTTACATGTCAGGTTGTTACACAATGTTACATCAGGTACCTAGGTAAGCTTACATTATACATTATTTCAGTTAACTAATTACATACTAAAATTATTATCAATATTATCAATATTATCATACTCATGGGAATGATCGTAATAATAAAATAAGAGTGACAGTTCTTTTAAATAGATACTTTTCTCATAACTTATGATCAATAAATTTCTTATTCAAAAATTGTTCGTAGGTATGAAAAAAGTGCATATTTGCTCCCATCATCCGGGCTTTGCTCATAAGTCATACCCTGGAATGTAAATGGTCCCTCATTGTGTAGTTTTAGAGGTAAATGAGCTCTGCCTAGATTTTTTCGAGGATCTACCACCCTACCTATTTACCAGTCACTTTTTGGTCAAGGAAAACATCGTGAGGAAACCGGACCAACTAGGAGGAAGAAACACATATACCTACTTGCGGGTTGTATGTAAATATGTTTGGCACCGAAATTGAGTACAAAAATAATTTATTAATATTATTTACGTCACACCTGGCTATAATGTGAGTTTTACCTCACGCTACGCGTACGGTAAAATTCGCATTATTGCCAGGTGGAGACGTAAAATTTTCTACTCCCCACGGGCAGTAAAAAAGAAAGCCCTCTATCGCATATTGACAACCCTCGCCTGTGGCTCGGGTTACAAATACCTGCGATTTCGGGCTTTCTTTCTTTTACAGTCCTTGGTAAGTAATGTACTATTATTACATCACAGTAATAACGGTTAAAATTAAACTGCAAGCAGTAAAGTAAACACTAAACAACCACTCTGCAGGCTAGTCACGGGCTGCGCGGTGATTGACCGAATTGGCAATGGGGAAGGAATTTAAAATTTAATAGAGCGGAAATATTTTAAAATGGCGACATTTTACGTAAATTGGGTTAGGTTGTTTACTTTTGTTGACCAATTTAGTACAAGATATTTAACCTTTTGAACGCCACGCATCGGACAGAAAAATCGTGCCACCAGCGCCAGAGCGAAATTTGCACGAGCGCACTCAGATACCGTAGTGATTGGAAAACAACATATCGACGAAACATTTCTTTCCGCCTAATAGTGGATTTAGTAGCAAAATTACTTTAGATATTTAGAAATCATAATAGTAAAGAATATTCATTTCGTATTTTTCTTATACACCTAAAATCAACTACAAAAATATGAAAATTAATATACAATTTTATTTAATTTTGTCAATATAGCCACAGCACTACTTAAGTGATAACGTCACGCGCTGACGTGTTATGACGGTTTTGGCGCTGGTGGCACCGTAACTTATTATGAATGTTAGAGTTGGGGGTGAGAGATATTCATTCATTTCTGTATCGATATTTCCGTGGTGTAACTGTATGAAGGAAAATACGTTAGGTTATTAAGTGTTTAGTTGAGTAAAAAAATGTTTAACAATACCATCAAATAAATAAATTTTATGATAAAAACTAATAAACATCGGACAGAACGGGTGTGTAGGTAAAAAAACACCTCGCGCACATTTCATTCTTTTGTACCTAGAGAAGCTTGGTATATCCCTAATAATGACATATTCTTTGTTCACTTAAACTCGGTCTCTCACCGATTAACGTTCATATTGGTTGACATTTTATCTAAAATACCATTTCATTATTTTTACTTATTTGGTATGAATGAAATGGACCGAAAGCCCACGTGTCGTGGTATTTATCATTGTCTAAGGATTAACTAGAATTCGGCGAAGCAATAAGATTAAAAGAAACAACATACACATTGTTAGGTTTTAAATACGGCCCTTATAACACGCATTGTATTTATTCCATTGCGACTTAAATAAAACTCTTTCTTTTTTAATAATGCATATATTAAAGTAAGAATTTTAAATTTTAGAATATATACCTTTTTTAACATTACGATATGTAGTTCCTAAAACTAATCTACAACGAACGAAAAATCTACACGAATCACAGTTTAATAATTAGTTTTATTATATAATAAAACTTAAAAACAAAACAATTAAAACGAAAAAACATTCATAATTACAGTGTTTGGTTAATGTTCATACAATAATCAACATCGACCACTATGCTTTTAAACGAACAACACTATTTCGAAGTGACGTCACGCCGCTTGACGTGATTACCCGTCAACGGCGAGGAGGGCAGTGCCTTTTTGCTCTTTTAAATAGCTTTGAGGTATTTTCTAATTTTTTCTTGAGTTACGGGTTATTTTGAATGAAATTTTAATTAAAAAGATAGTTGAATGGTAGAGCTATAAGAAATATACAAAAATATTTCTATAAAGGTTGTTTATTAAGGAGTATTTTGATCTCTCATTTTGGACGTTTTACCACGACATGGCGCTGAGGGCACGACTTTTCGTTGACGTGTTTGAACGGCTTTGGCGGTCAAAGGGTTAAAGAGTATAATCATAGTGTCAGTCAGTTTCTGAGAGAAGTCAAATAATATATTTCGACAATTTCTTCCATTTTCAACCGACCTCATGATTTCTAAGGAGGTTCTCAATTCGTCGGAACCTTTGTTGTCGTATTTTTTTTCACCGATCACCGATTGACCGACCGATGTTCACCGATTATTCGAAGACGGTTTTTTTTGGTTGAAAGATTATACTTTACTGTTGGTTCCATTGTCATCACGTCAGGATGTGATGATGGGATCCTGGAGAAATCGATGGAACTCTTCAAATATTATATGCACATCTATAATGATTTGGGTATTTTTTACAGTAGCTCGGGCATTTGCTTTTGGAAAAGTGGAGGCTAAGTAAAGTCGGTTCTTTTTTGTTTAAAATTGTTTATTGAAATGACTGACCGTTATCCGTTAGAGGTTAGACAGTTTTCGACACACGGAATAGTTTTTGGACAAACATTTTTTCACCTTTACGAGTATAGCCCCCTTTGGTAACCGAACATGATGACATCAAAAACATGAATCCGCCAAGAATGTTACTTATGTCGTTTTTGTGAACGTTCCTTCAAATGAAAACGTATGGGAGAGGTGAACGCTGGTCAAAATCCTTGAAAGCTTAACGCAACGCTCTGTTCACGGCACTGAACCACTGAGGCTGTACACTTTAAAGGGGCGACACATTCATAATAAAAAAATGAAAACGTATGGGAGAGGTCTGAGTGAACGCTGGTCAAATACCTTGAAAGCTTGACGCAACGCTGTTCGCGGCACCGAACTACTGAAACTTTACTTTTCGGGACGACGCGTTCATGGCAAATGAAAACGTATGGGAGAGGACTGAGTGGACGCTGATCAAATACCTTGAAAGCTCTACGTAACGTTGTTCGCGGAGCTGAACGCACGTCATAGAGGCCATTAAGGTCGGTTGCAATAAGCCGTCTGTCTCCGTTAAAACGTTGACGGGTGACGCTGATAAGTAAAAAGTGGTTGATGCAACTGGCCTCACACTTTGCCTGTATTTAGGCAAAAGGCAGGTAATAGGGACTCACCAGCATAGCCTTGCAGTTCTCGGTGAGCGCCACCAAGATCAGCAGAAGCCCAGCACCAGTAACTCCACTCAACACTGCACCAGTAGCTAAGCTGATCACTGTCAATATTTAACAAGAAATTTAAACATTATGATGAAAACTATAACAATAATTTTAAACTAAAAGAAAACGGCTTCACTTATTAGCCTCCACCTTTCCAAAAGCAAATGCTCGAGCTACTGTAAAAAATACTCAAATCACTATAGGTGTGCCTATAATATTTGAAGAGTTCCCTCGATTTCTCCAGGATCCCATTATCAGATCCTGACCTGATGAGTTGATGACAATGGGAACATCTGTAAAGTATTCTTTTTCAAAAATCGGTTCAGCCGCCTTTCGGGGTCACAATTTTTCAGACTTTCGTAGCCATTATTTCTAAAAATATTCACTTAATCATAAAATGAAGAAAAACTTCCGTGTTATTTTTAAAGACCTAGCGATTGATGTGCAACATGTTCGTATTTGATAAAAAACTTTTTTATAAAATTTAGTTAAGTACATGTATGGAGCGCCCCCCCTAAAAAAATATTTCTTCAATTTAACTACATAACTAAATAGCGGCATACAAAATACACCTTATGTCTAAATTTTATTAAGATACGTCTTATAGTTTCTGAGTAAAATGGCTGTGACATACGGACGGACGGACGGACAGACGAACATGACGAAACTATATTTTTTGCCAATTTGACTACGGAACTCCTAAACGTATGCTATTTTTGCGGTCTACCAGAAACTACACTTCACCAAATGCTTTCGGAGAGGAATTGGAAGAGCACAAAAAATAAAATAATACTAATATTTGAAGAGTTCCCTTCATTTCTTCAGCATTCCGTCGTCAGATCCTAATTACGTGCGAAGTGCCGAAGTTGTGAAATTAAGAAACAACAAATCGAGGAAAAAACTGTCCCGATGAATTTAGAACTCCCTTTTTAGAGAATTGACAACAGACATGGACAAATAAAGAATCCGACGAAACAAGAACGCAGTTACTATTTGAAGTCATTAAAACCCTACAATCTAAAACTGTCAGATATTATTAAAGGAATACTAACGTTGTGATGATTGCGTATGATGTAATTCATCATATTGATGCCCATGAGACGTCAGAAACGTCAGTAGTACAGCTCCCACCAACACCTGACAACAGATAACGAATTACTAAGCTAAAACCACAAAAATAGGATAACAAATATTACTTGATAATGATAAGTTAACAATGATAAATAATATTATTTAAAAGCATGGTTAATAAAATAACAATCATCTATGCTTGAAGTGAGACAGTCCCTGGCCAAACCAGGGACTGTCTCACTTCAAGGATAGACAGAGAGATAAACTCTTTTTTTCTTACGCTGATGAGTACTTGTAGCTTATTTTTACTTCTACCGTTCCTGTGGTTTTTGATAAGCCAGACTATATAAATCAAATTTAATAAAAATACCTGCGCAGAAATGGTTGAATCGATTTTGATATAATGTGTAAGAATCGTCGGGGTTAAAATCATTCGGGATCATCTTGTATATTATACAGAGTGGTCCAAACCTTGACGTCCAAAGAAATATATTAGATTCCTTCCACCTGTACTCATCATAAGTAAAAGAGAGTATGTATCCCTGTCTATTCTTGAATTGAGACAGTTCCTGGCGAAACTATGATTGTTGTTCGCCATGCTTTTAAATAATATTCTTTGTACGTCAAGGCTTGGACCACCTGGTATAATATAAATTGTGTCTAAGTACAAATACGTATAATATTTTGGACATTAGTGTTAGTACCTGGGTAAAAGCGATGAGTAGGACACCCGGGAACAGATTGCAGACGCCACAGCAGCTCTCAAAATGGCAGCCGGGCTTGTGTACCAGGAAGTGAAGGGGCTGCTAAAATATATTATCACTAGCTTTTGCCCGCGGCTTCGCTCGCGTTAAATTCGGGGTAACAAACCATACAAACTTCCACCCCCCATTTTAGGGAAGTGGGGGGTTAGAAAGAGACAAAAAGAAGCCTACGTCACTCTCCATCCCTTCAACTACCAACGTCACGCCCCGTTTTGCCGTGAAAGACGGACAAACAAACAAACACACACATACACTTTCCCATTTATAATATTAGTATGGATGTGAAGAAATGTACCATTCCCGATAGTCACCCGTTTTGTATGGGAAACACTGATTGTAGAATGTGTGGCGAAGAGGAAGAAACAATGAAACACTTAATGTGTGAATGTCACGCTCTAGCCAGACAGAGAATGAAGGACTTTGGAACTGGCTAACTGGCTATGCCCTTGAGCTCCATTATCCAACACATGGAGATGGTTGAAAAAGCTCTTGAGTACTAGGGGGCAATTACACAAAAGATCCCTTATGGGTCGAAGTGTGTGTCCCATATGGGCCCCCGAATCAAAATAAGATAAGATGGGAAACGTTCAGGCTCGTTATTTCCCATAGTAAACGGAGAACATTCTCAAGAACCGGCACATCTCTACATGACCATGTAGATATATTTTGTAATTATTTTTATTCGATATTATTTATTTATTAAAACATTATAAATCGGTACATTAACAGTGACCTTAAATATAAATAAAAACTAAATCTTAAATAAAGAACCTACTAAAATATATTAAAATAACCAATACCACGCGGTACCGTAGATGCACCCAGCGTTCCCTCTCTGTATGTCAATACCAATACGTTAGGCTAGGAAGCTGCCAGCTCTATGGTCACTGGTGGAATCCACCAGCCTCTTTGCAATCTTTTTGAAGAGGGCGTGGGCACTGGGACCCCACGGGCCGAGGGTCTCGACGCCGAATGGAACGAAGTTGTATTGTGCATATATTAATCAATGACGTTCCTTTTTATTCAATATTGAAGTCATTGTATTAAAGACTAATAATACAAATACAGAATCACTCCTATACTTTCTTGTCGCACAATAAATCAAGAAACACACAGAATACATTCCTTTCGCGTAAGAAGGTAATGCTGGAAAAACCATTATTAAGGCAAGACCGTCTACACAGGTCATAATAACTTTAGTGTTCATAACTATACCTACGAACGCCACTCATACACAATTACACGGTTGGGGTGTACAAAAGGGGGGCCGATTTTTGGTTAGGTTAGGTTAGTTAGGTATCTTCCAAGATAACGCGAAGTAAGGAGGTCCGGAGCTCCGTCAATTCTGCCTCTGTGGAAAATAAGTCTTGTCCAAACAAACCAAAGGGATTTTTTTATCACCCCTCCCTTTTATACACTCTGACCCAATTACACAAACAACAAGGTTATCCTTTTTATGCTTCTATACTAATCGTTTCTAAGCGGTGCACGTTTATACAAACATACATGTAGACGGTCTCTCCTATAAGACGGTCTTACCCACATTGACCATGAAATAATACCTGAACAGTGCTCTGACTACTTCTCTTCTTGTCACTGCATTTCGATAAGACTTCTGTTGCACTTTTGTGCATGATGATACTGTCCACTTTTTTCCACTTTTCGTCAGTGCTCTATTAAGCTAAAATTATAAAAATAAGGAAATAATTATTTTAGGTTGTTCTGGCAGTTACTGTAATATTTTATGAAGTTATGACTGTGTCACTTACCTTGTTTCTGCCAGTATCGGATTCCCATATTTATTTTGACCACTGAGTTTGTAAAACAAAAAGTAAGTAGATTGTGTCTACGCTATCTTGGCCCTGAAAAACGGCGGTAAAATTTAAAACATCTGCGTTTGCAACACCGTGTATAAAACGGAAAACAATAATGATACTTGAGCATATGGATGGTACAAGAAGGATATAAATCTCTATGTTACAAAAATGTCCGTCAAAAGGCGATAAACTGATGGCGCCACAATGATATTAAATTTGACTAAATTAATTTTGAAATTAAAAAACTTAAATCCAAAATAATTATTTGCGTAGATGAAAAACACTCTGAATATTAATTTTATTTAGAATGTCATATAAGTATTAAATATCGGTAATTCATTTCAAGTGCTGAACTATACCTAGCGCCACCCGGAGATATTTGGAACTATTGTTTAGTGCTTACCGCTGGACACTTTTTCGACCGTTTTCCTATAAGAGAGTTCCATCCTTGCTATACCATCCATACTTGAGCAATTAATATACGTGTCAAACTTCGTAGCGAACGAAACGCAACTGTCACTGTCGCACTAATATGGAAGAGTAATAGAGAGACGTGACTACGATATGCTACGGAGCGTTAACGATTGGCACGTTGGCTACGCACCCAGGTATGCTAAAATAACTCTTACTTAATGCAATACCATAATTGTTTTTTAAACATATACAAATTTTAGGCTTTCGAAGTGTGATATCGTGTCAGTATTGTACACAATGATATATTTTAATGATTTTTACAATAATCGTATGTTTGAGCCGTGTAATTCATTATATATTCTATACTACCAGCTCCATATTAGTTTCTTCAGAAAACCAAAATCAGTTCAAAAAGAACACTCTGGGATTGTTGATTTGTGATAATTATGATGCATATCAAATCATTGAGTAACAGAAGATGCCATCCCCAAGACATTTTTTGTCCCAAAAGTTGTAGAGAAAATCACTACAAGTCTATACCTATGATATAAAATAATGACAGATGGGTTATGCACGCTCCAAAAGTGAAGCACTTAAAATGTGTGAATTCAAACAATTGTCGCTAGTCGCGCACCGACCAGCGTGAGATGCGGACGTGCCAATGAGCTCCCGTCACCCGCAGAAGAAAGAGATAAACTGTAATTTTCTAACAATGAGAGGGACAAATATGTAATGATTGTCAAAATAGATAAACAACAGAATCGTTGCTATGTTATGAAATAACTCTGGAATTATCTTTTCTGCTTATTTTGTTAGAGTATAACCCATCCATAGTAAGTATCATTGGTCTATACTACTCTTTGATTCAGTGACAGCTGTCAACCGCCAAACATGGCGCACAACATTTGTTCTAGATGTCACATCTAGTAGAATACATAATAAATCAATGTATCAAATATCAAAATTATCACAGGCGGACTTGTGTACGACATCTGATGCCTTTCTTAGGTTCGTTAATTTTGTATCAAAATCACTTTCTGCTCGTCTTATTTTTCCTTATACTTATAAATCATACTAATAAGAACTGACGTGATTTCATTTGATGGCTTGGTCAAGGATTTATATGAAAACAATGAAAAAAATCGCAAATGTTAAGTACTTCAAATAACAAACCATGGACATAATTGTCATTCAAAAAATTGTTGCCATGCATTTATATGAAGTGGATCTAATTCTTAGATTTTTATCCTGCCCACAGTTGAACTTTATTACCGTGTAATCTGTAAGCTCCTGCCACTTTGTATGGCAGAAGTTGTCAGAATACTACACAATAGGCAAGATGCAATATTTTTATTTATGCTTTAATTTGACAGAATTTTACGTAGAATAGACCACGAGTGTATTAAAAAATGAAAATATTATAATTTATAGTAAAAAATTGCTGTCAGTTTGTAGACAATTTAAACTTTCGCGCCTAAACGGATCTACAGTTCCTGTGACGTCACTCATGTCTGTCAGTGTAACGCGCCATAGTCGTGGTATTTGTTCATCTTTTACCTCGGCCACACTATGCCCCTCGCGCTGCTCCTCGCGCTGCCGCGATGATTAGTTATTCTGTGGCGATGTTGCCCTCTCCTCCCCGGCCACACACTGCCCTACTCGTGCGATTATGATATGCGGCTCTTTGACTCGCGCCAAAAAACCGACAAAATAGGGAGCGGTGGGCATGACGAGAAGCATGACGAGCGGCATGACGAGTAGCGCGGCCACACTATGTCTCTGCCTACTTTCCTCGCTACTTCCCATGCCGCTCGTCGAGTGCGTGGCCGAGGTATTTGGTTTTATGGACGGTAGAAGGTAAGGATGAAAATCTCTATGTTGCAAAAGTGTCCGTCAAAAGGCGTTAAATTCCGCCATATTATGATATTATCATCTTTTATTATACCATCCATAGTTGTCAAAACAGGAGTGACGTCACCAGACGATGATTGGTGGATTAAAATACGTTCCGTTTCACATTACTTCAAATCGTAATTATTGTTTGAAATTAGTATAAATTAAAGTAAAAACGTTTTAATAGCTATTATTTTATGTTTCTTCAACATTTTGATTACAAAATAATGGTAAATATTATAGCTGAATCTTCCCTATTATGAATTTGAGTGCGGTACTAGACTCTGGCTACGCTATCGTGGCCCTGAAATTTGTTTAAAACTTTGTAAATGGCATCTATTTTTTGAATGTTAATTATTTCTGAAAATACACTTCTAGCGGCATACAAAATACACTTCATGTCTAAATTTTATTAAAATACGTCTAATAAATAAAGGACGGACGGACGGGCGGACGGACAGACGGACATGACGAAACTATAAGGGTTCCGTTTTTGCAATTTTGGCTACGGAACCCTAAACAGGGGCATAATTTTTTTTCTAAAAAAATATAATGTACTACTTTCTTGAACTGCTACTGACTTTGGGTTGTTAGGATTGCGTGGGAGTGACATAGGGCTTCAAAAAACAAAAAGGAGGATTTTTGCCCCAAAAATTTAATTGGTTGTAATTTCATTCCACACGGATTACCTATACTGTATATAGAACATAATTATCGTGTCTTCGCGGTAACCACAGACTCGAAATCCAGACACACCGAGGTGCCCAACTTGCTCGCGACCACCACCTTCCTCAGCACTCTGCCGTACTCCCTGCTCAGAACAAAGACGTGGTCCTGGTGGGAAAGTCGTAGTCTACGTTGTTGAACACGTACACACCCTGAAACGGCCGACTTTATTTAGAGCATGTGGTTTAGTAATCTTTTTAGGGTTCCGTAGTCAACTGGGAACCCTTATAGTTTCGCCATGCCCGTCCGTACGTCTCTCCGTCTGTCCGCGGTCTAGCTCAGTGACCGTTAGCACTAGAAAGCTGAAATTGGGTATGAGCACGTGCATTAACCACGCCGACAAAGTGGTATAATAAAATTTATAATATTATTTATAATAAAGGAAAAAAGTATTTTATTAGGGTGTTGGTGCTCCGAGGTCAAACTTTTTCTGGAGTAGCTTGAGAGACGTTTGAGAGAGAGGCCTCGATCCACGCTCTGGGTCGTTCCTGTTGCAGAGGCTTTCTATTGCGATTCAACTCGGCAATGCGGCGAGCTTAATGGGCACCTTTGCACCGGGAGTGATCGCATCGACGGCTTCGCGGGCGACTTATTTGATTTAAAAAATAACGTTGAGTATAGTTTTTCAAATCTATTTGTATCTTGTTGTAAGCACTTTTTATTCTATATAAAGGCATGTTAAATTGTTAATAATAGTACATTGTTGTAGAGGCTTGAAAGTAAGCTATAGGTGGATCGAGTTAGTTCGAGGGCCGACCCGCCAGGGGAGGCCCTCGAAGATACGAGTCCACCTATAGCGCTTTCGGCCGAGATATTACATAGTGCTTTTCACGACTACTGTGAGGAAATAAAAGAAACATTTGTCATAATAATATAAATGCTTTAATAGAATATCCAATTCAGTATTCAATTTTTACTTTTTTTTTCACTTTCAAGAAGCGTTTTTCTGTTGTTTGCTTCAAACTGACTCATTACTTAGAGGCGTTTTTGATAGAAAACCACAAACGGCTAAAAAAGTAAAAACGCCTTAAGGCTGAATAAATTATTTTGACGTTTCTTTTTTTTTAAAACAGGTAGTTGGCCCGATAAACAACCTTATTTTATTTTTGAAACATAAAGATGTGCCAAAAAAAGACCTTTTAATGTTTTTAATGAATGCAATGACATAACTGGACAATTTACTTTCCAACTAATGACATTTCATCGCTACAATAACATTGCTGTAGTGGTGGTTCAAGTGCTACAGCAAATGCTTACTTTCCAGCTTGGATTTTGACCATCTTTTGTCACATTTCCGAACAGTAGCGTGAAAATCATATTTTTTTATCAATTACACAGATAAGCTTTATTCACCGCGTTCAAACGAAATAAATACATAGTGAAACTGCAAACTAAAGTCGTATTACGACGAATATTTTTAGCATAACATCGGATAGGTGGGCATGTGTAGCCACCAAGTGGATGCCGCAAAACAGGCGCGGATGGGGCCGGCCCAAACAGAGATGGCGGAACGATTTGGACGCTTTCCTCAGCACCTGGCCGGAAAAGGCGTGGGACCGAGAGTTATGGAAATCAGCGGGAGAGGCCTTTGCCCAGCAGTGGGACACTATTTTAGGCTAACAAAAAAAAAGTAACATTGCCCACACTGTTAACTGCCTATCGGTGGGACTTATACCTTTTGTAATAAGGTCCACCGATGTACAGTTAAGAGTGTTGCTATCTTTACTACCAATACTCATGAAGTTTCACTGTAGTGTACAATAATTTGCACCCTTACTTTCGGAATAGAGCAAGTCTTCTTATCAAATTTAATATCAAATATCTGGCCCATCATGGCCACGATGCGGCCTCGGCAGCTCATGCCGCTGATGCGGAAGGTCTGCTGCCATTCCCCGTTCACCAGGAAATAGTCTTGGACTGTGAGCTGCAATAGTGTAAAGCCAAAAGTCACTTCGTGTTCTCTAAGGACCATATAATAGCTGTCTGTCCATATAATAAATATCTATACACACGATATCGATATAAAGATATTTCACATTCAATAATTTCCTTAGTGGATAGAATGTAATTAAATTACAATAATCAGATTATTTTAAATTAGCACTTCACATAAAAATGAAGATAACGATATCGATATAAAGATATTTCACATTCAATAATTTCCTTAGTATCGTAGACCCGGATAGAATGTAATTAAGAATAATAATCAGATTATTAAAAATTAGCACTTCACATAAAAATGAAGATAACGATATCGATATAAAGATATTTCACATTCAATAATTTCCTTAGTATCGTAGACCCGGATAGAATGTAATTAAGAATAATAATCAGATTATTAAAAATTTGCACTTCACATAAAAATGACGATAATGATATAGATATAAAGATATTTAACATTCAATATTTATCTTAGTATCGTAAACATCTACTTTCCGCACGAAAGGAAAATAAAACGAGGGAGTACTAGCAAAACTAGTAAGTACAAATAAAGACTCGGCTGGTAATTTGGCTGCGGGGAAAGTAATGGATTAATGAGGCGAGTGATATGGATGGCGACAGATGATTCGCTGGTTGAAAGTAGCCTAAATTCAAGAGCCAGGTCTTTGTACGCCCGTCAAATGAGGCAATTAGAATTTTGGGGAGTACGGGTTAATATAAAGATGCGGATCGCAGATATGTAAGAATGGTAACAACAATATACAACTAAAGCACGGCAAATAAAATGCGAAGTCCCCAATTAAACTCTAGAGCACTTCACGGAGCGACACGCCGGTTTCACCTGGTGAGCCAAGCGAGATGCGGGCTCAGGTCCTTTAGAGGCGACTGGCGGCCGTATCCTAGAGCGACACTGTTTCACCTGGTGAGCCACGCGAAATGCGGGCTCGAGTTCTTTAGAGGCGACTGGCGGCCGTATTCCAAGGCGATACGCCGGTTTCACCTGGTGAGCCACTCGCAATGCGGCCTCGAGTTCTTTAGAAGCGGCTGGCGGCTGTATCCCAACCGCAACAGGCGATATCCAATATCTGCGTTGGACAGTATCGCAATTCCGGCCGCAAACGCTTGATGCCCCTCCGACGCGGTACACGCACGCACTTGGCGTTGGAAATCACAAAATACTAATTCCAATCACGCCCAACAAATAATCAAACTCAGATTAAAATAGGAAAAAAAGGGATGTCAAAATGGATTCTGACAACTGCACCACTCGAGGTTCACAATCTATCTGTCTTCTCGACTGAAACAAAAACTATTCCAAACTCCTACAAAATTTGAATTTAAAATTGATGCGAATATCCTCTTTTCTTAGTAGTCAACTTCTTTCAAAATAAAAAAGACACATGATATGGTGATCATATTTTGATATCGGCGCCACCTACCTATAAGTAGATGAACCACGATCTAATCTACCCTTACTCGCGCAACTTGGCCGGTAAACAAAGTAATCACGCGGATAGTCCCGAGGGACGCCGTGAGATGTAGCTGGCGTTCTTTCGGCATGCTACAGCATCTCCCTACCAAACAAAGAAACAAACAATAAAACAAACCAACAAACAAACAAAATGACACACAACAAACCAACGCATCACGCGGTCCAAGACATGACGGCTGGGATGGGATCATGGAAAAAGGAGCAAGGAAATGCTCAAACAAAAAGAAATTATTTGAGAATATCTTTAATATGATAAGTGCCAATGTGCTCGGAATCGGAATCAGCCAGTATGTATACCTGTGGAGATTCTCGTCTAACCACACGGCACCGAACAAAACGTGGGGCGAATTTTCCGCCCCGAAGAGGGTCAGTAGAGCCACGCTGGAAATTCCTGCGCCAAACGATTTGATTGCCAACGATCCTGGGCGCAGAACGGTTCTTGTTGAACTTGGCGGCGTTACGATGAAAAGCCAAAGCCATTGAATCCGAAACCTTATCGTACACCTCACGAAGCGTCTGAAGATTTGAAGCGTGTTCCATCCGGCTGAGTCCCACATCTTGGTCCCCAACCTGATTCTCAACACGCTCACGAATCATTGGCAACTCGCGGCCGTACATCAAAAAGTTCGGTGCAAGCAGTGCCAGATTTATACAAGAGTTTAAATAAAGAGCAACTCGATGTGCTGACCAATTCCGCTGGTCATTTTCAACTAGAATGCTCAACGTAGTGATCACAACTTGGTTATATCTCTCCACAACATTCGCTTGTGGCGGATAATATGGGGTATAACACGGACCTGGAATATTATAGCTCGCCAGGAAATCCAGAAATTGACGACTATGAAAAACCGTAGCGTTGTCACAGAGAATGTTAGTAGGAACACCGTACCGCAAAATAACCTCTGACTCTAATGCCATCGATATTGACCTCGCATTCACCAACTTTAACGGGACCAACCAAACAAATTTGGTAAAAACGTCAACCAAAGTCAAAATATAACGACAACCATTACGGCTAACAGGTAAAGGACCAATTAAGTCAATGGAAAGAAGATCCAGCCGAGAAGAAGAGCCGCAACACGACGAGGAAATAAGCGAAGTCCACGAGGTTGTGAATTTGCAATTTTATAAGACTTGCAAATCTGACATTCGGAAAGGAACCTTGTAACATCACGGTACATATTCGGCCAGTAGTATAAATCACGAGCTTTTAAATACGTCTTCATAACACCAGGATGAACGTTGGGAAATCCATTATGAATTTCAGCAACCGCCTCCCGTGTCCTTGAAGCAGGAAGAACTATACGCCATGGATTAGGTGCTAAAGGGTTTTCAATAGCTACTCTGCGCATTAGGACAACATCCCGAAGAGCAAATGCAGTAAACATTTGGGGATTGTCTAAAACTCCCTGGTAAATACGTTCATACCAAGGATCTCCAGAAGGAGCCACGCCACGCGCGAATGAGATAAGCCCAACCTGAGCGCGGGACAAGGCGTCAGGAACAACATTAAGGACACCTTTTTTATGTTAAATCTCAAAGTTATATTGGGAAATCAAAGTTGCCCAACGAGCCAAGCGCCCGGTAGGATTATCAAGGGTGATCAACCATTTAAGAGCAATATGGTCAGTAATGATCTTAAACCTCATTCCATCGAGATACCCGCGGAAATGCTTTATGGAATCAACAACAGCGAGAAGCTCATGTTCGGTTGTCCCGTATCCACGTTCAGCTTTAGTGAATAAACGAGAATAATAAGCAATTGGGTGTTCAACGCCGTCAAACTCTTGAGCCAGGACCGAGCCTAAGCCAGTGGCTAGCGTCACATTGAAGGATAAAAGGTTTCGAAAAATCCGGGCAAGCCAGCAACGGAGCGCTCATCAAGGCATCCTTCAATTTAGAAAAAGCTTCACTAGCACTATCGTTCCAATCGATGGGATAACGTCCCTTTCTCTTACCGATAAGTGCCGTCAGAGGAGCAATAATCGAAGAAAAACCATCCACGAAACGGCGATAATACGAACACATACCAATGAAAGCACGTAGAGACTTGGCAGAAGAAGGGGTAGGGTAATCCCTAATAGCTTCTAATTTCTTCGGATCAGTTTGAAGACCACGCTCATTGACGATAGCCGAGATACTTCAATTCATACTTACAAAACTCGCACTCATCTAAATTAACCGTAAGACCAGCTTCCTTCAACCTATCACGAACCTTACGAATAAGCCGCATATGACTGTCAAAATCACGAGACACCAAAATCAAATCATCAACATAGCCGAAGATAAAATCCTCAGACAAAATTGACAATCATGTCAGTAAGCCTCAGCATCTCGGACGCAGCGTTGGTTAAACCAAAAGGGAGACAAACGAATTCAAAGAGGCCTTTATTTGGGGTACAATAAAGGCCGTCTTCTCACAACTGGCCTTATCAGCTAAGGGGATTTGCCAAAAGGCGCTCCTAAAATCCAACGAAGTTAGATATTTGGCACCTTGTAGGTTATCAAGGATGTCCTGGACGCGCGGGAGAGGGTATGAATCCCTGATGGTAACGCTGTTCAACTTCCTACTGTCCACGCAAAACCTGACACTACCATCTTTCTTGGTAACATCACCACTGGGGAAGCCCAGGGTGATCTTGAGGGACGAATGACGCCTGACTCTAACATCTTGTCGATCTCTTCGTTGAGAATCTTAAGCTTGACTGGAGATAAGGGATAGTAACGTTGGCGGATGGGCGAACCGACAGTCTCAATCTTATGCGAAAGCCACGAAGTACAACCCAATCCAGCTTTATCAGAAGAAATCTCCTCGAACTCGTTAATAACAGATTGGAGTTTTGATTCCTGAAGTGGTGCAAGCACCGTACGAATGGACATAGCGAACCTCATCTATGACTCGTGGGACTGCTACAGGAACATGATGTGAAGCGACGTAAAGCTTACCTGACAAACCATCACGGAATGCCTTCTTTAAAATGTCAATGAGACCAACAGCATTCCAAAACTCAATTCCTAAAATGAATGCAGTCGGAAGATTACTGCTCACTAGACAGGGATGCAGAACGCGAATGCCACTAACAAGAATGGGGACGTCCAAACCGCCTAAAATTTCAATAGGAGAATTGTCGGCGGAGACAACATAAGGCCGGATATCCTCGTGATATGTTATACCGAGCTCCAATAGGAGGGATATATCAGTTAGTGAAACCTGAGCACCAGAGTCCAAAAGAGCTCTTACCGAAGAGCCAGCAACTAAAGCATCAATAAAAAGTCTATTATCCGGGGAATTATTAATATAAACGGGCGACACCGATGGACCTCTCAGTGCGCCACCAATTCGTTTTTTGACGGACCAGAATTACAACTAGGACAATCGCGGGTGATTGCTCCAACACGCTTACACTTAAAGCACACTGCCCCAGAAACGTAAGGACAATTACGATAGTTGTGACCAGTTGCATCACACTTCATACACACTTCATTGAGCAATAATAAAAAATAACAAAATCAACCACTGACTGGTTGTCCTTCTGTGATAAAGCGCGAAGTTGGCTCTCGAGCTTGAAATCGAAATCGGCTACGTCGAAGGTTTTAACGAATTCAGACTTTAATTCCGCGTAAGTAAGACCCGGATATCTGATTGCCCTAAAATGTTTCAAGGCACTATCTGACAACAATTCATGGAAACGTCTGACAACATATGAAGGATTGACGTTACGCGCCATTACCTTCTTCCTCAATTCGAAAGAAAAATTCGCGAACACAAGTGTCTCCGGAAAAATTCAAGTTCTATTTCGTAAGCGAATAATCTTTAAAAGGAAAAGGCGGGGCGTTTCCGGACATATGCATTGCCTGGCATCGTGGTTCTGAATCAATAAACTGTTTGGGGATCAATGTTACTCTGCGTCCGTAGGAAACACCTTAGACAACCCTACACGTGATCCCTGGGTGGTGCTAAAAGAGTAACAAACTTGGCAGCTGCACTGTCCCATCTGGACCTCGCAGCACTCACTGGATTTTTATCATCATCTGCTTTCACACTACTACTACCCCAGAGAAGAAATGCCTATCAATATCCAGTAGCCATACGATAAAATAAATAAACTGTTCTTCATCATTTGCCATTGGATCTAAAATCCTCGGATCGTGCGAGTTTAAAAACAAGGCGTCTCAGCAATTGATCCTTCATTACCTAAGTGCGACATGGTGAAAAGTCGAATGTTCTCTTGCGTTTCAAGTTCAAACAAAAATTAAAATTAATCGACCTCAAAATTAAAATCCGAAGTTCGAGTATGTCAGTGGTTTAAACCAAGCGCTTAAGCCAAAGAAAGAAACTAAAACTCGAAGTCATAATGCTAAGTTAGAGTTCGAATAAAAAAAAAAGTTCAGTTTCTGAAAAAAAAAAAACAAAACGCAAATCATACATTCTATGTCTGACTTACCTGCGAATTCCCTAACGTCTACGGGCTCTAACTACAGGACTCAAACTATGAAATAAGGTATTCTGGATATGTTACGGGTAATTGAGAAAAAGGCATAAGTAAAGGTCAACAGATAAATTCATTTTTTTTAACATAAATAAAAGCAATATTTCAATATGAAGGAATTCGGGTTAAAGATGGGACGTAAGGAGGCAGCAGGCTGAAACAAACCAAAATTAAGGTTAATAGAACCGCGACCGGTCATCGTCTCACAAATCCAAAAAAAAATATTTAATTACAATTATTAAAAGGAAATCCAGAGTTCTTTACCTTAATTCTGGCGCCAATTTGCAGTAAAACACTTCGTAATTTGCATTAATACGTTTAATTTTGCAGATTAAGTAAATTATTTAAAATTAGCAATTTGGTCCTTCGAGCCGGATAAAATGTAAATAAATTACAATAATGAGATTATTTAAAATTAGTACTTCACATAAAAATGACGATAACGATATCGATATAAAGATATTTCACATTCAATAATTTCCTTAGTGGATAGAATGTAATTAAATTACAATAATCAGATTACTTAAAATTAGCACTTCACATAAAAATGAAGATAACGATGTCGATATAAAGATATTTCACATTCAATAATTTCCTTAGTATCGTAGACCCGGATAGAATGTAATTAAATTACAATAATTAATCAGATTATAAAAAAATAGCACTTCACATAAAAATGAAGATAACGATATCGATATAAAGATATTTCACATTCAATAATTTCCTTAGTATCGTAGACACGGATAGAATGTAATTAAGAATAATAATCAGATTATTAAAAATTAGCACTTCACATAAAAATGAAGATAACGATATCGATATAAAGATATTTCACATTCAATAATTTCCTTAGTATCGTAGACCCGGATAGAATGTAATTAAGAATAATAATCAGATTATTAAAAATTTGCACTTCACATAAAAATGACGATAATGATATAGATATAAAGATATTTAACATTCAATAATTATCTTAGTATCGTAAACGTCTACTTTCCGCACGAAAGGAAAATAAAACGAGGGAGTACTAGCAAAACTAGTAAGTACAAATAAAGACTCGGCTGGTAATTTGGCTGCGGGGAAAGTAATGGATTAATGAGGCGAGTGATATGGATGGTGACAGATGATTCGCTGGCTGAAAGTAGCCTAAATTCAAGAGCCAGGTCTTTGTACGCCTGTCAAATGAGGCAATTAGAATTTTGGGGAGTACGGGTTAATATAAAGATGCGGATCGCAGATATGTAAGAATGGTAACAACAATATAGAACTAAAGCACGGCAAATCAAATGCGAAGTCCCCAATTAAACTCTAGGGCACTTCACCGAGCGACACGCCGGTTTCACCTGGTGAGCCAAGCGAGATGCGGGCTCAGGTCCTTTGGAGGCGACTGGCGGCCGTATCCTAGAGCGACACTGTTTCACCTGGTGAGCCACGCGAAATGCCCTGCCCATTTCCATTTTAATTTTCTGATGGTTCTTGTAATGTCTTTGGTTTTTTAGTGTACCTTTTTATAGTTGTAAGTCTAATTCTGTCTGATAGTCTCTTTCCTATCATACTCCGTTCCATAGCGTTTTGGCAGACTTCTATTTTCCTTATGTGAGATTTGTTAGTGGCCCAGGTCTGGCATCCATATGTGATAACAGGTACTATGCAGGTATCAAAAAGCTTCCTCTTAATGGCCATACTTGTGCTTTTGTTTTTCATCACTTCCTTTAGACTCCAATATCGCTTCCGCGCATTTCCGATCCTCCTATCTATTTCTTTTGAGGTCAAGTCCTGTGGTGATATTGTTTGGCCAAAATAAACATAGTCTGATACATATTCTATTGTGTTATTAATTATTATTTATGTTTATACTTTCCTGTTTGCCATTCGTCATTGCTTTAGTTTTTTGGGTGTTCATGTGGAGACCAACGTTACGGCTTTCTATATCCAGGTAATTCAGCATTGTTTGTAATTCTTCCTTTGATTGGGAGATAATAATTAGGTCGTCAGCGAACCTTAAATGTGACAGTTTCTCGCCATTAATTGTTAGTCCACACTTGTTCCAATTCAGTTTGCGGAATACTTCCTGTAATACAGCTGTGAAGAGCTTTGGAGATAACGGGTCTCCTTCGCGTACGCCTCTTCCTAATTTTATCTCTTCTCCTTCCTTATCTAGTTTGGTTTTTGCCGTGCTGTTTTCGTAGACGTTTCTTAGGACCCTGATGTACTTGTTGTCAACTCCTTGGTTTTTTAGGGCTTGCCATATTTTCTCATGCTCAAGTGAGTCAAAGGCCTTGCTATAATCTACAAAGCAACAGTAAAGGGTTATGTTAAATTCCTTGGCCTTTTCGAATAACTGTTTAACGACGTAGATGTGATCCAAAGTAGAGTATCCACTTCTAAACCCGGCCTGCTCTCTTGGTTGGTTCTCATCCAGGATTTTTGTTATTCGGTTCAGAATAATCTTTGCAAAGGTCTTATATATGTTTGACATTAGACTAATCGGTCTGTAATTGTTAATGTTATTTTTGTCGCCTTTCTTATGTAATAGTATGATTGTAGATGTTGTCCCTTGGTTTGGTATTGTCTCACTTTGTAATACTTCATTAAATATGTGAGTATGAGTTTTTTTGAGGTGGTAAATATTATTAATCAGAAATTCGTTGCTAACGGCGTCCGCACCTGGGGCCTTATCTTTTTTCTGGGTCTTCACTGCTCTCTCTACTTCTGCATGAATAATGTCTGGTACATTGATTCCTCCTGTCAGGTCCGTAACTTGGCTGGTGCTGTTCTTTGTGTACAAGTCTCTAAAAAATTCCGTAGCTATGGAGATAATTTCTGGTCGCCTGCTTTCGTGTTTGCCGCTTTTATCTAGAACATTGGGTATCCATTCCATTTTCTCTCTTAATAGTTTGGTAGCCTTTTTGATGCCTCCAGTGCTTTGAATACATTTCTCCAATAGGTCTAGCCGGTGTTGGTGGCGGTCTTTTCTCATGTTCGACTTAATTTTGTTGCTAATTTTGGCGATATTTGTTCTGTCTTTTTTAGTTTTGTTAGGTTTAGCAAATAGTTTCGCTCTATCTTTTAGTAGTTCTCTGGTGTCGCTGGTAATCCATTCTGCTGGGCTTTTTTTACCCTTTCTTTGTTCACTCTTATTATTTGTGTGTAATAGTTTCTCGAAGTAGTTGTATTTGTCTTGAGTATCTAGTTGCTTTGAATTATCAATGAAATTTTCTAATTTATTCTTTAATTTTTCAGTACTTTCTAGCGATATATGATTTGTTTGTTTTATTTTAAACGGTCTGTTTTTCTTGGGTGCAGTGGATTGTAGCTTCGCTCTAACCAATCTATGGTTGCTGTTGAAGTTTAGATTATTAATGATGTGTCTTGAAACATTGCTGGTTTGTTAGTAAGGATGTAATCTATTTCATTCTTGTATTTTCCATCAGGAGACATCCAAGTCCATTTGTTGTTGCTTCGTTTTTTATATAAGCTGTTGAGTATTTTCAAGTGGTTTTGGTGTGATAGTTGTATTAGTTTGTTGCCGTTTCTAGTTCTTTTGCGAGAGCTGTAAGGGCCTAGAATCATCTCTTCGCCGTCCACTCTACTTCCAGTCCTTGCATTGAAATCTCCCATTACTATTAAGTTAGTGTGAGCATGATCATTTATAGCATCTGTAAGCTGGGAGTAAAAGCTGTCAATATCTGTAGTACTGGATTTTTCA
The DNA here is from genome assembly GCA_947086415.1 of Pammene aurita. NCBI lineage: Eukaryota > Metazoa > Arthropoda > Insecta > Lepidoptera > Tortricidae > Pammene > Pammene aurita. The sequence continues at coordinate 5,966,045 of OX352307.1, forward strand.
GTTGGTGAGTAGATTTGAATGATTGTCTATAGTTCTTGATCCGGTGGCAGTTTTATGTTAAGAATTGCAATGCGTTCCGATATTCCAATAAATTCTTCGATGAAGGGCTTAAATTCGGACTTGACTAAGAATCTGACTCCATTGTGGCCTCGGGTTCCACCTTTATAGTAAAACTAGCCTTTTCCCGCGGCTTCGCCCGCGTACTATAAGTACTCAAAAAGGATACGATACCCATGTTGATATTCAGACTTTGTGACCACATTTGCCTCTTTTGGGGGTTGAATTTCAAAAAACCTGAAACACGTGTTTACTCATTTATCGTTAGGAATACTCCTGTGAAGTTTCGAATAAAATAGTCTAACAAATCTTGTTTCGCCATACAAACTTTGGACCCCCATTTTACCCCCTTAGGGGGTGAATTTTGAAAAATCCTTTCTTAGTGCTCCCCTAGACCTCATAAGAAACCTATGTGCCAAATTTGAAATCTCTAGACCCAGCGGTTTGGGCTGTGCGTTGATATGTCAGTCAGTCAGTCAGTCAGTCAGTAAGTTTCTTCTTTTATATATATAGATAGATAGATATAAAGTTACCATGATCCTCTATACTTTCTCCCAGACGTCGGACTTCGCTCACGCCTATTATTGACCACTTTATATTTTTTATTGCTAGTATCAGTTCAGCCAGGTATTCGTCGGTTCTTAGGGATAAAGTATTGTAGGTTGCTATGTGTATCATTTCTTTTCTATTGCGGGGCATATTTGGCAGCGTTTGGGCTTTGAGTTCATTTGTTGGAGGGTAGTGGTCTTCTTCCCCCACGGTCACCAGCCAGCCGGATTGGGGTGCTTATCTTAGTAGTTGGTTTCTGTATTATTTTGCTTTTAGTTTTACTTTTTCCGTTCGCGGTGGTGAGTTCTACTTTTCTGAGGTTTATTCAGGGGTTTTTGGTCTTATTGGTTCCATGTAGGCGCGTATGTTTGGTCTCGTATTTTCTTTTGTTGAAGTATTTTCTGATGAGTAGTTTATGTTCACTGTGTTGATTTTTTTCTGTATCGGAGTTGTAGAGTTTGGTGAGCCCGAGTCTTCTCTTTTCCTCTTGTCTCGTGGTTTCCCACTTGGTTTCTTTACTATAAGCCTGTCATATTTTATAAAGGCGATATTTCCCTTATTTCTCTCTTCTTCCAGTTGTGTCTGGAGCTGTTTCCTTGTCTCTAATACCTCCTTGGGGTAATCTTCTTTAACATATATATCTTCTGTAAACTTAGACTTATTTTTTTGTATTAGATGTTTTTTCCACATAGACGTAAGGGTGACTACTACTGGGCGATCTTTTTCTTGGGTTCGCTGGCCAATTCTGTATATATTGCTGATTTCGTTGCTCTCCAAATACGTCCCAGTTTCTACTATACTTTCCTTAACGAGGTCTACTAATTCAGGTTCTGTTTTTCTCCTTTCTTTTATGCCGAAAAAGACTAAATTGTACTTCCGTTTTTCCCTTTCCTGCATATCAAGTTTGTGTTCCATCTGAGATACTTTTGTTTTCAAGGTATTATTTTCCTCCTGTAATACTTTCAACTTTTCGTCTAGCGCTTCCGTAACATTTGCTGTCACTGCCGTTGTTATGTCTTCCGTCTGTTTCTTTAGCTTCACGTCGAGTTTTGATAGTAATTCGTCGAACATTTTGTCCATTTTGATTGTAAACGTCTTAAGTTTTCTCTTGTTTTGACAACTTTGACAAGCCCGACCGATTGATGTTTGATATTGAAGTTGGCAGCGATTCGAGTTTTGTTTGTAGTGTTGGTAGCTGGCTGTTGAAGACGTTGAAGTCTGTGGTCGATGTCGCCGAACACACTTTTAGGTTATGTTACTAATTTGTTATTCCACAATTTCTTATGACGACGAGTGAATTGCACTGAATATACTTGCTAGTTCTGTTCACTGGTGTTTACGCAAGAGGATTTATGCCGAACCAATTCAAAAGTATCACTTTTTACACTGATTACGAATTTAATTTACGGAGACGATTGACGTTAGCGTTTACACGACAAGCACCGGAACCGGAAACCGGAATTAAAATGGAAATGGGCAGGACATACAATAAGAGGAGTTGAAAAGTGGTCCAAAATAGTAATGTTCTGGTTTACAAAACACAAAAAAAGAAAACGTGGTAAACCCAAAAGAAGGTGGGTTGACGAAATAAAGAAGGAAGTAGGCGGAGGCTGGACAACATTAGCACTAGACAGAGAGAAATGAAAATAGTTGGGGGAGGCCTTTGCCAAGAAAAGGCACACAGACAACCCATTACATTAAATAATATATATATAAGAGGAAGCATGTAAACGTAATGTCTGAAATAAAGGCTAAATTTCTTTATTTTATTTTATTATGTTATGTTATGTTATGACTTGCTATGAAATTATACCAGAATAAGAAGTAGGTACACTGAACACACATGAATCGAAACTGTAAGAAATAAAACATCAGATGAAGAATAATACGCAAGATTTTGAATCGTTAATTCCAATTGCAAGTTACGAGTATTCGAGCTTTAAGAGCTCATTACAAAATTTAGCAACTCGTATGTTTTTATTTCATTTGTATGAATCATTCATTCATTCATTCAATAAAAAAAAATCAGAACAACGACTCCACTGCTCTTTGTGTTCACCCTAATGCCACCAAACATCTCAACTCTAAATATAACTTATAGAAGTTTGTACGGGCTACATTAATCTGAATAATTTTAGGCCGAATATTCTGAAAAACACATTGTCTTGGCTTGAACTAATTCTTGCCGCTAAGATTAGTTGCCGACAGGATCCCAGGCTCTCTCGTTGAGCTAAACGTTACTGTATCATCAGAATATATCTATACCCTTCAAAGAGGAGCATCGAACAATGCCAGTATCGGTTTTGAGTGGCTGCCTAATGATAGTAAGCGAGCCGGCGGACACACGTGGCTGGCGGCGGAGCGTAGAGAGCGAGCTGCGAGCCATAGACTGAGCTGGAGAGAGGCCAAGACGGTTGCTCAAGAAGGCATGGAAGGATCTTGTGGAGGCCCTATGCACCTCTTGATGCCATAGGATCAACAACAACATATCATCAGGAGTAGCGTAGTAAGGGAGTCATGTATTTTCTCGTTCGTGGCGTACCTTCAACCCCGCATCAGGCTTAAACGCCGTATAATTTCCTCGTAGTAAAGGTTTCTTATTCGTATTATATAGCTGAACTGTGACGTCTCCGGAGAAGTCCTTCTGGTAGGGCGGCGATGGATCCTTGCATTTTTCCGCTCGAACCAAAGTGGAAATGTATGGACCCTGAAATATGTAGGTACGCCAATATAAATAGACTTTTATGTCTCTTTTCTAGGGCGGAAATAATTAAATCACTCCTAACCGTTATGTCGATAAAAAATGACTCTTTGATTGATGATTTATAATGCAAACTTATTTCAGGGGGAATTTACTATGTCTGTCTCGATTGTACTCGTTTTGCACTATAAATATATCGGAGCGGTCAGGGTACTCAAAAATATCTGAACATGCACTTTATCGCCTCGACAATAGAGGCGTTGTTCAGATATTTGTGACCACCTTGACCGCTCCGATATATCTGATGGCGACTGTACTATTACTTATTCTGTGGTAATTTTGAAATAGTAGATTGTTAACCAAGGGTTGAAAGTGGCCCATTTCACCTGAGATATTTCTGGCGCTCGAATGAAGTGAGAGCGCCAATATAGTTCGAGGGTGAAATGGGTAATTTCACCCGATTTAAACACTCTGCTTTTCATTTCGACTGTGAGAAAAGTACAATACTACACGCACATTTTATAAAACAGGTATATAAAGAATAATCTATAAAAATGTTGTGTAAAATTTTAACAATTTGAAAAAGACAAATCCAATGTTTAGCCGGTGGTCAGAGAGGAGGTCATCCGGGTGGGCACCGGCTCAATCCACAATTAACACAGCTAATTACTTTCCACCCTAGGGATGAACAAGCAATTTTCCACCCGGCTATCTACCCAGGAAAATAAAACTTTCCGAGCAGGAGAGATGAAATTACTTATTTTTAGCCTACATTTTTTTTATACTTACCGATTTCAAAGCGGATATTCTACCTACGAGTACTGCTATGAAAACAATACCACAAAATAAATAACTTGATTTGTAGCGAACCATTTTGAAGAGTGGGACGAACTCCACGATATTTAATGTGTTTTCAAATGCTAACAACAACTCAATTAAATAAATTATGTTATTAAATATACATTATTCTTGATGTGGTAAAATCAGCAGCGGAATTAAGGTGTTCAAAATAAAGTAAACACGCTCTTATGTTAAACTTATAAATAATATAAAGGAAAAAGGAAAAGGATGGCTAAAGTGGCGACAACTGACAGGCGTAATGTGCGACAGAAAAATGCCGATCAAAGTTAAGGGCAAAATGTGATAAGACCTGCGATTTTGTACGGATCTGAATGTTGGGCAACCAATAAGAATCATCTCCAGAAACTTAAAACACGGAGATGCGTATGTTGCGCTGGTCGGGAGGTGTCACACTAATAGACAAAGTCCGCAATAGCTACATAAGGGGAAGCTTCAAGGTCGCACCTATAGCTGACAAAGAGTAGAAAACGCCTCCGATGGTACGAGTATGGACACGTACAGAGACGTCCTGAAGACCACATAGTCAAGCGGGCCTTAAACTTGCTAACGATACAAAGTCTACTCGGGTCACAGCAGCACCGGTCGAATTTTCCCGTGTATATGCAATCTTTGTAAATGCTAAGGCGCATTTGGCCAATCATCTTAGGTACAACATGAGTTAGTACCTCCAATCGGAACTACTTAGGAGTTCATTGAAAGCGAGAGAGATGGCGCTGCCGTCAATACAACTGAAGAACAAATCAAATTATTGTAATAAATATTTTCATTTGTTCTTCAGTCGCTCTTATGTTCTTAACAATAAAGTCGTGTTGAGTTAATTTTGAACACCTTACTCGCTTAGCTAATTCTGCTGCGAACTGTACTTATTGCTATTCTTACTCACCATTACATTTAATGAAACACTATCAGCAAAAATGCCATATTAGACGGGGAGCTGGCCACGCCATATATGACACAATAATGAGAGCAACGAAACCCCTCTAGTCAGTTTGCTTACGCTTATTTTTAGATCTGGACATCTGGCAGCTGTAAAGTGGTGGAGGTCAAAGAATGCAAAACCACTTCAAGAAAACAAATCCTAGTCTGGGTTTGATGCAATATTATGAGAAATTATATAAATACTTAGATTATATCATTGCCAAAAGTTTTTGTTGGAGAAGGTAGTGCCAAACGACGTGTAATAGAATTTATAGTTTGTCGCCTACTGTTTTTGTTTCCGTAATAATAGTCTACTTTCCCTTAAAATAAACTTTTGGCAATGACATACATATATATCGAATGATTTATATAATTTCTCATAATATTACATCAAACCCAGAACTCTAGGATTTGTTTCTTGAAATGGTTTGCATTATTTGACCTCCACCACTTTACAGCTGCCAGATGTTAGATCTAGAAATAAGCATATAGTATAGTAAACTGAATAGAGGGGTTTCGTTGCTGTCATTATTGTGTCATATCTGACACTTAACATGGCAAGGGCACAAGAGTGCTGAATCTAGAGTTGACTTTTAAACTGCCCGCCGCCCCCCAAATTTTGACCTACTGGAATAACAGCTAACAATTCATTAAAGGAATAAAATACGGGATAAATAATAAATAGGTACAAGAGACAATAATTATTAGTGGTTACAAATTTATTGACTTACATTACAAATCCTATTAAAACAAAGTTAATATTCTATAATCCACAACTTTTGCAATACGAGTACTTTCAGCATCCTAGTTATCCGGAGCGACCTCAGACTCAAATTCAAAACACAACACGGTCTTCTTCTTGCTGGTGAGCACCACTCTTCGCAGTAGTCTGCCGTATACCCTGGTGCTTTGGAACTCGTGGTCTACTTGGTTGTAGTCTACGTTGAAATTGTAGGTACCCTGTAATTCAAAAATGAGTACACGTTTTGACAAGCTTTTCTTTAACTCACGGTGTTTACCAGTTTGTTTATTGCAGACTGGCGACCCGCCCCGGCTTCGCACGGGATAAATGGTTATTGTGGGTTATCCCTAAGAGATAGACATATACCATCACGGACCTTTTTGTAGACCTTTTTAAGATGTACAATACTGTAGTACATTATTTTGATCTATCTCTTAGGACTCAGCCAGCGTTTGCAATGTAAGCGCAAAAAATGGGTTTATTTACGACATCACATTAGAAACCTCTAAAATCATCATTCATCAATGTTTCTCTACTATATTATGCATGTATTATACATATAAACCTTCCTCTATCTGTTAAAAAAACCGCATCAAAATCCGTTGCTTAGTTTTAAAGATCTAAGCATACATAGGGACAAACAGCGGAAAGCGACGTTGTTTTATACTACGAGTATGTAGTGATTTTGGACCCGGGTATGCAATGCAAATGCAATAGAGAACATGCATGAAAAATATTTAATTGAATCTGTTGCATAAACACGTTCAACAACCCCAAACTAATATAAATAAGTGGAAATCCGTAATAATTTTTAACAGTTTTTTAAAGATATTGCGGTTTGAAAACGTAAAATTTTAGGCATTTTTTTTATACATCAAATGTATTTTCGAAACTTCAGTTCGATTACTTATGTCGTAACAAGAAAAAAAATTTATAACAACTATATAGCTAAACGCATTTTTTCGTGCCTAAAATTACAAAAATCTTACAAAAACTTGTTCCTTCCAAACAGTTTTCTGCAAATTTGTGAACGGTGACGTCACAATCCGCACACTTTTTGTATGGGGCGTTTTGACGCGCGGCGCAGACGCCTAACGTATTTTCACATTTTTGACGTTTCAGGGCTATCATAGATAGTAGGTTTATTAGAGACATTTGAATCTACAGGGAAATAGAATCGAATGACGTCTTCCAAAAAAATCATGCATATTCCTAATTCATGGTGCGTTATTTAATTACTAGCGGTTTTCGAATTCAAATCGTTACCGGGCTCTTAAGGGGTATGGTATACTAATACTAAGCGGATGCTGCCCCTGTCTGTGCCATGGAACGCACACAGAGACAGCACCCGCCATGGTGTAACGACTATTGAGAGATAAATAATGCAATCTAAAATATACCTACTAGGCCAGTGGTTCTCAAACTTTTTTGGTGACGGAACCCTTTTGGAAAGCGAAATATTTGACAAAGCCCCAAAAATTATATGTGCTAGACAGATAGAAGAGCTGGTATTTGATTAATTTTTTCTCAACATTATGATAAGTGTACTCGCGGAGCCCCACAGAGGCTTTGCGGAGCACACTTTGAGAATGGTTGTACTAGGCTATTAGTTGAAAAAAAAATACTCTCAATAATTAATTGGAGATGGCGAGATGACCTGGACGCATTTGATAACGACTGGCGGGCCGCGATTCGACATGGCATAACTGACAGTCGCTTGCGAGACAACTATGATATCACACTTTTGTGACAGTTGAAATTTGGGGTGGAATCACTCAAGAGCGATATCTAAAATGGTGGCCATAGCCTAGCGAGACCTACTGACAGCTTGACAGTTAGGGCACGTGTGGACAGATGAATATCCCTCTATCCACTAGCGATAAAAGTGTGACACCCACGTCTCATGTCGAATCGGGGCCCTGAAATCGCACGGGACCGAGACGGATGGAAATCGAGGGGGAGGCCTTTGCCCAGTGGGACACACTATAGGCTATTAATAAATAAATAATAATTAATTACCTTGGGAACTACGCAAGTCTCCTTATTATAGTTGATGTGGAACATACGGGCCAACTTGATAGCTTTCCGATTGTGGCAATTCATGCCAGAAATACTGAAAAAAGGCTCCCATTTGCCTTTCACTTGCTGGAAGTCCGTGATGTTTAGCTACAACACAAATACAAGGGTTAATTAACTTTTTTAAAGCATTTTAAAGGTGTAATTTTGTCCGTAACGCGGATATGGAGGTCATAGTAAGTATATATAAATACTTAAAATTTTAAAATATTTGAATCTAGGTCTGCAATTGCATCCGTCGTAAGTAATGTAATGACCTAATTAAACTTAACAAGAGGGTGTCACCTATTGGGCTTTAGCATGTCGAATATAAGGACGTTTACCTTATGGTAGTGAGTTATTCGTAGGTACAAGACTTAATACAAATATAAAATACAAATGCGTTTATTTCATTACATTTTACAGTATCGAGGTTAGGCACATAAGTATGTGTGTTAATGGGGTATTTAAGGATTAATTGACCTAAAAATTGTAGAAAAATGTTTATGATTTATCAAACATCATAGCTGGGTTACAATTTAATGAGTCTGCTTGAGATCAGCTGTTGACCTACTGTCGCTTGAACCACCTAAAGAAGGTACACGTGACGTCATAAAACAGCCGTATGATGGCTTTAAACTTTGCTTCTAAATGCGAACTGAGGTCTTAATCTTTTTGCCCTAAGCCATCGAGCAACAATGTGAAAGAGGTACAGATTCAAATAAGATTTACTGAAAATATGGCTCGTGAAAATTTGTAACCGGCCAGTCTAATACCAATAACTTTGCACTTGCACCGAGTTCACAAATCAAAATGAAATTAAGTTTTCTAATAAAACTTTAAACACACATTTTTTTCTAGTTCAAAGCTATTATCTGAATATTTTTTCTTTAAAGATACACAAATGAATCAAAAGCTGAATATTGTCTCAATAACTGGTTCATGGTGGACAAGCTGAATAACTTCTATATAACTGCTGTATAGATAGATGGCTATGACAACCTTTATTCAAGTGTTATTTAGCTATATTACCACTTATCAGACATTATACAGCTATTATATTGCTTTTATTGAATAGGTTGCTGTATAAGCTGTGCCCAAACCTGCTGTATAACAGAGCTGTTACAGCTATTATTCAGCTTGCTTATCCAGCTTACGGTACGGTATGCTCTATTATTCAAACCATATTCAGCAGTCGTGTGTTGCTTGGGCGTAATAAGACTGTCAGGGAAAGTACCGCACGAGTCGTTCTTGTGGTATTATCGTGGGGCCATCTTTTTGGGCTGATTGTGTATCTCTAGTATTATTTGACCGGTGCCCTAAGCAGATAATGAGCATTAAGCGTCCTCACCCTTAGATCAGGATCCTCCTTAAGCGATGTGTAGTTCCCTTTAATCGTAGGCCCTGATTCCTTATCATCCGCGTCATCGTCCAGTGTTAGTACCGCTTCTCCAGACCTTTCCCTTTTGCTTTGGTATGGAAGGTCTGGTTTCTTGCATTTTTCTATTCCCGTCAGGATAGAGGTGTAAGGGCCCTGGAAATATCGAAACTAACAAGTTACCAAGAACTTCTGTGCTAAAAGATAGATCCATTTTCAACCGATTTCAAGATTTCGAAGGAGGAGGTTATCAATTTGTCGGGATCTTTGTTTTTTTTAGGAAACAAAAAATAACCGACTTCACTTAGTCTCCACCTTTCCAAAAGGAAATGCTCGAGCTGCTGTAAAAAATACTCAAATCACTATAGTTGTGCCTATAATAGTTGAAGAGTTCCCTCGATTTCTCCAGGATCCCATCATCAGATCCTGACCTGGTTACAATGGGACCAACTCTTTCAAAAAATAAAATAATTTTCCAAATCTGTATGGCCGTCTTCGAATAATCGGTGAACATACATACTAGTAGTCCGCCTCGAACTCAGAACTCGCGATTTCCTTGCAAACGAGATGACCAATATTACAAGACCCTTCAGACGATTTTTTTTCGTCTTCTAGCTCCACAACCCCTTGATCGATCCTGCTCATATACGAACTCTCAAATTGTATGTATCTCTGCTACAGCCCCAACAAATTTCATAAAGATCAGAAAAACGTTACTAAAGTTATCGCGGAACAAACTCTCAAAATCAAAAAGCCATCGAAATGCTGAGACGTCCCAGTAGCCGAAGTTGTTTGTAGGAACTCACTTCGCTCGTTCGAAAAAAAAAACAAGCAAAAACAAAGATCCCGACGAATTGATAACCTCCTCCTTCGAAATCTCGAAGTCAGTTTAAAACTTCTAGGTATAAAAAAACTGTTAAATTATATGTGTGTCCAAATTTATTGGCAAATTAGAAATTAGAAATTCTTTATTTGCTTAAAACATCGTAAATACAAACATCAAATTAAGTCACATTTCAAAACAAAGTAACGAAAATAGTACTTCAAAGTTCAAATATCAGATTAATATCGGTTTACCGACAACATGTACCTACAGATATCCGTCTGTCCTCTATTTCGTCATCCCCCAATACGATAGCACAAATAAAACAAAATAAAAATAAACTTAAAATGTTCCGACCCATCTTGAAACACAATATTCAATACGGTTAAAAACTTGCAACTATTAAAATTTATCTGCAGAAGGAATAGAATTCACGGTAAAATTTAAATATGGCCGTCAAGCCTTTTATACTGTCTCGCCACCTCTACATGAAAGAGTCGAACTACGTAACCTTTTAATCTGTACCTGTTTGTACAGTCAGCGGGAAAAGAAGCTAAGCATTTGCGGCGATCAAAATAATCTTAACACGTCTTTATTATTAAGACAATAAGAGCGTGAGTCATTTTGAACACCTCACTCATTTACTACTTTTGTTGACTTTCCACCGGTTTGCATGCAAAATAATTGTTGATAATCGTCAAAGATCGATTGAAAATAACCTGTATTACTTGGAATCGAATAAATTAACTGGTAAGAACTCGATATTCGACATAATAAAGGGAATAACGAGTTGCATTGTTATCTTGGCAATTTCGTTGCATCCGGCGCAGATAAGAAAATAAATGTCATTTTTACTCGAAGGATTGATCTCGAACTATGTCAGCAGTTCAGCCGGTGAGGTAGGTATTCTAAATGTCATTTTCACGTTCTTATTATCTTAACAATAAAATCATGCCTAATGGTAAAAACGGAACCCTTATTTTTTCGTCATGTCCGTCTGTCCGTCCGTATGTCACAGCCATTTTACTCGCAAACTATAAGACGTATCTTAATAAATTAGACATAAGGTGTATTTTGCATGCCGCTATTTAGTTATGTAGTTAAATTCCAGAAAAAATATTTTTAGGGGTGCTCCATACATGTAACTAAATTTCAACATTTTTTTTAACCTAATATCAACATGTCGTTTGTTGCGGATGTCGTTTTGTATCCTTTTTGACGAAGCCTGCGCTGTGGATTTAAGTCATGCTTGGTTATTTTGCCTAAATAAATTATGTGCCTGGCCAAATCTTAAAATTGCGAATGAAGCAATGATCTAGATAAAATCTATAGAATCAAACTTACATGGACAAGAAATACATGTAATCATAGGTATATATGAAATATACATTCAAATAGTAAAGTAAATAACGACGAAAGTTGTGGCTAGTAACTAAATAAACAGGGCCAGTTACTGGCGAGATACCCTATATTTTGCGGATTTTTTTTAAGTATTTCATAATTAAAATACGATAATAATTACGCTCTTAACCTTTTGAACGCCACGCATCGGACAGAAAAATCGTGCCACCAGCGCCAGAGCGAAATTTGCACGAGCGCACTCAGATACCGTAGTGATTGGAAAACAACATATCGACGAAACATTTCTTTCCGCCTAATAGTGGATTTAGTTAGGCAAAATCACTTTAGATATTTAGAAATCATAATAGTAAAGAATATTCATTTCGTATTTTTCTTATACACCTAAAATCAACTACAAAAATATGAAAATTAATATACAATTTTATTTAATTTTGTCAATATAGCCACAGCACTACTTAAGTGATAACGTCACACGCTGACGTGTTATGACGGCTTTGGCGCTGGTGGCACCGTAACTTATTATGAATGTTAGAGTTGCAGGTGAGAGATATTCATTCATTTCTGTATCGATATTTCCGTGATGTAACTGTATGAAGGAAAATACGTTAGGTTTTTTAAGTGTTTAGTTGAGTAAAAAAATGTTTAACAATACCATCAAATAAATAAATTGTATGATAAAAACTAATGAACATCGGACAGAACGGGTGTGTAGGTAAAAAAACACCTCGCGCACATTTCATTCTTTTGTACTATCGGGTTCAGAATTGCATGGCCAATTTATGAATGAATTCATTGATAAATTGACCATGCAATTTTGAACCTGATGGTACCTAAAGAAACTTGGTATATCCCTAATAATGACATATTCTTTGTTCACTTAAACTCGGTCTCTCGCCGATAACATTTATATTCGTTGACATTTCATCTAAAATGCCATTTCATTATTTTTACTTATTTGGTATGAATGAAATGGACCGAAAGCCCACGTGTCGTGGTATTTATCATTGTTTAAGGATTAACAAGAATGCGGCGAAGCAATAAGATTAAAAGAAACGACATACACATTGTTAGGTTTTAAATACGGCCCTTATAACACGAATTGTATTTATTCCATTGCGACTTAAATAAAACTCTTTCTTTTTTAATAATGCATATATTAAAGTAAAAATTATAAAACAATTAAATACCGGGTGTGGCGTGTAATAAGAGCAAAAAATTAAAACGTAGATTCTACTCCTCAAACTGGACAACGTTTGTTCTACAACTTTTAAAAATAACTTGTGGTTTGAATTTTATTACAGTTTATTCGAACACGCAATGTATTACGACATTGATTAATATCTGTAGGGTGACAAGACTGACAGGCGATGTCATTTAGGCGGAACTTGATGTACATTGAAAATACTATTTAGTTTGTTTGAAAAAGAGACAATCTAAAATCTACATAACTTTCAAAAGTCGTTGAACAAACATTGTCTAGTTTGAGGAGTAGAATCTACGTTTTAATTTTTTGCTCCTATTACAGGCCACACCCGGTATATGCGTTTTTTAACATTACGATATGTAGTTCCTAAAACTAATCTTCTACACGAATCACAGTTTAATAATTAGTTTTATTATACAGGGTGAAATCTAAAACATGATACAAGATATTATGAACCTAAACCTGTTCATGATTTTTAACAACTATTACTACGGGACCAACTCAGTAAATAAATAAAAAAAGAGCTTTTCCATAGAAAAGGTCAAGGACAGGTAGACGGAAATGTATGATAAAGTTTTACCTTATTGTAAATTTACAAAGTTGACCCCATACTAAAAGTTGCTCAAAATCATGAACAGATTCAGGTTTGATTATCTTGTATCACGTTTTAGAATTCACCCAGTATATTAAAGCTTAAAATGCGAAAAACATTCATAATTAGATTACAGTAATTGGTTAATGTTCATACAATAATCAACATCGACCACTATGCTTTCAAACGAACAACACTATTTCGAAGTGACGTCACGCCGCTTGACGTTATTACCCGTCAACGGCGAGGAGGGCAATGCCTTTTTGTTCTTTTAAATAGCTTTGAGGTATTTTCTAATTTTTTCTTGAGTTACGGGTTATTTTGAATGAAATTTTAACTAAAAAGATAGGTGAATGGTAGAGCTATAATAAATATACAAAAATATTTCTATAAAGGTTGTTTATTAAGGAGTATTTTGATCTCTCATTTTGGACGTTTTAACACGTCATGGCGCTAAGGGCACGACTTTTCGTTGACGTGTTTGAACGGCTTTGGCGGTCAAAGGGTTAATCGGAACACCAGCATGTTTATTACATCTTGTAGTCATTAATTTTAGCGCATAAGTAATTACCTAAATCTATTTCTGTCATATTATAATGATACTCCGAGTTGATTCCATTTCCGCACTCCAAAATAAAATACCTACGGTGCGAACTCCCCGAATTTAATTTACATATTTATTCGCAAATGCGAGGACGCCGATGATTCCCTTCCTGCTTAAAAGCGGGTTGCGAATTTCAATTATTTACATTCGAAATGTTTCTGCATTACTAATTTTACGAAGGAAAAATATCGCCCCCCCCTGCCCTTAGTTACTTACTGTAGTGGCGCAGCGACCCAAAGTGGATCTTGGCCTCCGACACCAAAGATCGCCAGTCTTCTCTGTTCACAGCCGTCTCTGTCCAGTCAATGGCGCCCAGCCCGGTGAGATCCTTCAGCACCTCGCCTTTCCAGCGGTACCTAGGACATCCAGATGGTCTTCGACAACTTGGTTGTCCAGAGTATGCTCTCCAGACAGCACGATCTTTACCCATACGAACTACGTGTACGTAACTCACCTAATACAAAGAATTTACAGCATAACGGCCTCCTAGCCCAGTCGGTAGTGACACTGCCTACGAAGCAGGAGGTCCCGGGTTCGAATCCTGGTCAGGGCATTTATTTGTATGTTTATCACAGCTATTTGTATCTGAATTATTGATGTTTCCTATGTATTGAAGTATTTATCTAGTATATCATCGTCTAATACCCACAACACAAGCCGTATTGAGCTTACTGTGGGACTTAGTCGGTTTGTGTAAGATTGTGCTATAATATTTATTTTATTTACAGCATAGTACCTATGTGATAATTCCCATTTCCAATTCCCAAGTCCACTTTGACCTGTCTCTTTCAATATTCTCCGGGCCAATATCCTCCATTATCAATTTATCATCTACCATAGTTACATTTAGAAAAACTGTTCAATTATACGTCTTATTGCATTAGAACAAGGTACACTTTTGATTGAGTTCTCAAACGAAGTAACGATAGACATGATTTGCTCAGTTGTAGCTATTATTAGTAACCGTCATTGAAAAACTAGTTTGAATTTGGACCTTGTTACGCGACGATACGGTCCAAAATTGAATGATTGCAATGGCTATTATGACTTTTATGCAATGTGGGGCCGTGTTACAGTATTGTTTACAAAATTACGTACAAATCGTCCGCCTCGTGGATTTGGGAGTGCGAGCGAAGCTCGAATTTCTGTTAACGAGTACAGCCTAATCCCTTTGTTCGGTGTAACAGTGATAAGTCCAGTAGGCAAACATCCTAGGTACTAATTAATAAGTAATAGGTATTATACAAGTTGTAACAAATTCTGGTGTTCCTTTTAAGGACATAATTGTCATCGTATTCAAATTATGAAAAAAAAAGAAAAAAAAAATTCGCGCAAAAAAAATTGAGGGCTTGGACCACGTGCCCCATACAAAAAAAAATGTTTTCACTATTAAAAAATGTTTCCCCTACTTTTTCTCAGTCGCAACACGATACCAATTATGCCTTTAAACGGATCACAAGTATTTTTGGTACAACCTGTATGTAAATGCGAAAATTTGTAGTCCGACGATCTCTGCATGAATGCAATGGCAAAATGAGGAACTGCGGGTCGTTAGTGTGGTGTGCAAATATTTCGACAAAAATGAAAAAGTGAACGAGGGTAGATCTGTCACAACACCGCCGCCGTCCGCCGCCAGCAGCAGGGCACACCGCGCGCAGGCGCGTAGCAGCCGACGCGCTGCCGTCGCGGAAGGCCGCTCGTGAGAATGATCATCGTAAATTGATCGAAACATGTCGAGCAAAAATCGACTTAAATTACGTGAGTAACCTGTTATAAATATTTTTTAACGTGTTAGTCTCACGAAAGTTTTATAAAACTATAGTTAAAACTAAAATCACGTTAAAATGAGGAACTCCCGTCATAAACATTTACTTTCATGTAAATTTGACGTTTACACTACCTACCTTTTGGTAATAATTTTCAAACTAGCATAAACCATAATGGTAAGCAGCCGTAGCGTATGGAAGCTTGCAATTCTAAAGGGCCGGCAACGCGCATGTTGTCACATGCGCGTTGCCGGCGGCCCTTTAGAAATGTGTTCCTCTCCATTGCGCTTGAAAATCATGTAATATCGGTGGTCAGCCGTTGGACTTCAAAACAGTTGAATGGATTTAGAAGAAAATTATTGCCACACAGATCTACAAGAAGCAATACATTAATAACCTGAAAAGGCTGTAACTTCTTTCTGGACTTTTAATAATAAGTCAGGGGAACGGGACGAGAGAAGAGTTCATAAACGACTTGTACCAGTTTCCATCCACATCGGGAAGGAGTTAACTACGTAGGTATTTATTTATATTTTAGGACGTTTCAAATCATACTCTAGCACGTTCAGCGCCGAGACTGTCGGGTTCTCTGTTCGCAGCTACTACGAGCTACATGCGACGAATACGAGGTTACGGGCTACGAGCTGGCTCGTAGCACTAGGTGGTACTGAATATGCTAGAATCTATTTAGATTTGCTATTTGGCCGCGCGCTACACCTATACGATGCGATGCGGGTACAGGTTTTTTTTCACTTCTAATGTAACCTAGCTTGTGGACGCCTGCAACTTTAGGACTATCTTAATAGTATTTTTTGCAACAGTTGTATAAGAGGGGTCAAAAAAGGTGAGTGGCGTGGGTAACAATTTGAGCCGTAGGCGAAAATTGTTAAGAAAAACGCCACGAACATTTTTTTACCTACTTATACGACGTTGCATACAATACTTTTTCTACGAATACAATACACATAAAATGCGAAATTGAAAACTTCATGGATATCGCAGTTATTTTGTCAACATAATCAACAATCATTTAAGTTTTACCTTTTAAAACACTATTTTTCAATAATACTAACATTACTAACACAAATACACACCGTCTTTATTTGATCAATTATTAAAGAGCTACAGAGATTAGTAAAAATACCTTAAATTACCTTCAAAGTTTGCAATTTGCCCCAACAAACGAACGGGAAACGTAAAAAACTACGAAGGAGGTCTGTGGTTCTTTTATTTTTTTCTTTTTTAAAGTTTTTTTTTCTAAAAACGCTGCGTTTATTTAGGTTTCTTAGGTTGGCAGTAATTTATTTTATATTAATAGTCGTGTTTGCACGCGATTACGCGATACTATTTTGGCGCTTTATAGAACAAGTGTTATTTTGGGGAATAGACTAGATAGACTTTTCATCGAGTGTATTATCTATGTTCTTATAAAGGTGTTGACGAATGTATAAATGACAGATAAAAGTACATGAGTAGAAAAATACTTTTTTCTACTCCGGTACTTTTATCTGTCAATTATATGGTTCCGCAAACGAATATAAAAGCATGTCTTATGCAATTTCAAAAAAGTCTATCTAGTCTATTCTTCATAAAGACCCTAGGGTTATTATGTGATATAATGCAACTGCTAACAAATGATTTTTTTTTTCTACTCCCGTTTGTCTATCATTTATACATTCGTAATCATCTATATAAGGACATAGATAATATACTCGAAGAAAAGTCTATCTAGTCTATTCCCCAAAAAAACAACTTTTCAATAAAAGCGCCAAAATAGAATCGCGTGCAGTCACGACTTTATAAGAAAATAAATTACTGCCAACAAACCTAAATAAACGTAGCGTTTTTAGAAAAAAAACTTTAAAAAAGAAAAAAATTAAAAAAACCACAGACATACTTTGTAGTTTTTACGTTTGCCATTCGTTTGTGGTGGCAAACGGCAAATTTTGCTTTTTTTTATTTTTACAAATCTCTGTCGCTCTTTGATAATTGATTAAATAACGACGGTGTGTGTTTGTGTTAGTATTGAAGTACTTGAAATACAGTGTTTTAAAAGGTGAAACTTAAATTATTGTTGATTATGTTGACAAAATAACTGCAATATCCATGAAGTGTTCAATTTCGCATTTTTTTGTAAAACTACGTTTAGTCGTAGAAAAAGTATTGTATGCAACGTCGTATAAGTATTTCAAAAAAAGTTCATGGCATTTTTCTTAACAATTTTCGCCTACGGCTCAAATTGTTACCCACGCCACTCACCTTTTTTGACCCCTCTTATACCTACAACTGTTGCATAAAATACTATATAATATTCAGATACCTACTGTAAATTGTTTCAACGTGAACTGCAATGAAATTCGAAACTGGTGCCGCGGACAGCCACCTAATCCCGCTGATAATGAACGAACAGCGAGCAGAATTGAGAAATTACCGGGCTTACTGCCAATGCTGCATTGTAGAATTTAGTAGAGTTTATATCAATGGGGATCAATGTTACTCTGCGTCTCTCGTAGGAAACACCTTTGACAACCTTACACGTGATCCCTGGGTGGTGCTAAAAGAGTTACAAACTTGACAGCTGCACTGTCCCATCTGGACCTCGCAGCACTCACTGGATTTTTCTTATCATCTGCTTTCCCATCAAGAGATAAGAGATCTTTATTGCGACCAAAAATACATAATATAATGTAAATGGACCCACATAGGGTGTAGCAACATAAATTGGTAACACCAATACACATTCATGTCTAACTATGTACTTACTTATAACTATAACTAATAATACTTATAACTGTTTTTATATAATATACAAACACAAAGCCTACAAGGTTTTATCCTCCATAAATTCGGTTATTGTATAATAGCACTTTTTTATGAGCATACTTTTGAGGTGGTTTACAAAAAGTGAGTCTGTTTGTTCAGATTTTATATAGTTGGGGATTTTAGTGTATTACTACTACCTACACCAGGGAAAAATACCTATCTATATCCAGTGACATGTAGCCATACGATAAATACATAAATAAGTAGAGTTTAGATACTAGAAAACGTGCTCGCCACTGTTCTTTTTTTTAAGACTGTGTCGACCGTCCAGTGGCGCCCTCATTGGGGGGATTGTATTTCCTAATAAACGAATCAATTTCTGTACAATCCCTCAGTGTGAAGTTGCAGTACTACGTATGGTTGTATCAAAGATAGAAAAGAACTCAAGTTAACTACTTGCTGAACTATATCATTCATTAATTTTTACCTAACTCATATATATTGTAAACAATTCCATATAACCAGTCACATATTTATTGTAAACAATTACTTTATTGTTAAGTACCTATATGTGATTGAGCGCGACGCGCCAACAAACTGGTCACTCCAGTTTGGCGCAATACACAGTGTGGAATTTTACATAAAAATCGGACATGGGTTAAATAATGGCGTAATATAACGCTCAATTAATACTAAATATAAATATGTGATCCCCACTAGTTAATTCCTTATAGTTTTCAAGAAATCACATTTTTAAGATTGCTTTCAGAAACTCCAAAAAAATCATAGAAGTGGTAATATTTCATGAATACGTGCCTTTATAAACTTTCGTGTAATATTAAACGTTATATCTCTTCCGACAGATAATTTTAAGACCAAAATTATCCTTAAAAATTTATTCTGATCTGAGAAATTTGCAATTTAGTAGTTAAACCATTTAATTTTTTTAAATAAAAATCCAAAGGTATGTGGAATTAATTCTTAACTAGAGATCTTCTTTATACCATATTTAGTCGACATTATTAATTTGAGTAACGTTAATGAAAGGATTTAGAATTTAAAGCAATTTAAATATTTGTGTTAGGGCTGCTACTTGGTAAAGCGCCTGATTCATCTAATATAGCAAAGTTACCACATAGCATTTTATTATTACGAAAAGGGTACATAATTAAAAAAACGTGACGTTAACCACCATCATTTGTATATTGGAATCAGAGGACTGAGATTGAGAAATTGTGTACCTACCTACAAAACCTACTTAATTTAAATTAGAGAAAAGTGACATGGGCGTGATGGACGAAGTAATTCAAATCCTAGAAAACTTTCATACAGGTATCAGGTTCATTCAGGTATCAGAAGAGATCTTATTCTCACTTTCTCACTCACTTTTTTTCCTTTAAAAATAGTTTGGGAAAATGTCGCTTTATTCACACATGTGCAAAATAATTTAGTAAAAGTTTTGACTTGTTTCTTCACGCGTTAGCTTGTAGGATAGAGTTTTAACTTGCCTATGTACACTGTTTTTTCATTCCATAGAGCGTTTGCGTCACAAAGTTTTGTTACAAAATATTTTTCTTTAAGACAAGCTTTTATCGCCGACTATACTTTTCTTTCAACAGTCGTCTCGTCTACTACTCATCGAAACGATTCTAACAAACCTGTAAGCACAATTAATGCATTGTTTTATATAACCTAGTCCTTATGGCTACCTCCAGATCTCCATCATCAGACCAGCTCGATGGTACCAAAACATTGTAATGTCATCTGAGTTAAGTAGCTACACTATATTTCAGCTCAATTGGGCAGCAGGAAATGGGTCAAATTGAAGCACCGTGAAGTCCTCGATCTATACGTATGGTGTCCAATCACAGACTACCTACTAACCTACTAATAATAACCTATGATATATAATAATGACAGATGGGTTATGCACGCTCCAAAAGTGAAGAACTTAATATGAGTGAATTCAAGCAACTGTCGCTAGTCACGCTCCGGCAAGCGAGAGATGCGGACGTGTCAATGAGCTCCCGTCACCCGCGTGGGAAAAAGAAAAACTGTAATTTTCTAACAATGAGAGTGACAAAGATGTAATGATTGTCGAAATAGATAAACATAAATGAATCGTTGTTAGGTTATGGCATAACTCTGGAAGTATTTTTTGTGCTCATTTTGTATAACCCATCCATAGTAAATATCATTGATAATAACCAGTTGGATGACCGGAGCATAGTTAGGTAATTTTACAGTAATTACTGTTATTCGATTTCTGTTTTATTAAACTAAATGTCGTTTGACAACCCTAAAGATCAGAATTATCAGAAAAACATAGAACTTTAATAACTTCAAAATCCAGAGACGATAATTAATGAATTTTTGATATGATTTTTTAAGTAAGTAAAAGAATATTTTTTTCTTGAAACTATCTTCGCTTATAGTATGAAAAGGTAATAAGACAGATATTTTTTTTTTTATACAAAGTACAATATCTTTGTTATTTAAGGATTAGGATCATTGCTATTTGAAACTTAAATACTGTGTAACAATATACTGACGATAAGCGGTAAAGTTCAAGCCAATAATTAAAGCATTTGGAGAAAATTAAGAATTTCACTTTTAGAAAAAAAATTAAGTCGGCACATTAATATGAATATCTTAAAAACTATCATTAATTTGCATAGACAGACCTTGCTATTTCGTCGAACACCTCTAAAGCTATCTATTAATGCCATAAACTGCCTCCGGTTAATGGCATGTCCGATTTTGATGTAAAATTTCACACTGTGCAATATTGTAACTCCCGAAACCTGTAATTGTTTTACATGAATAAATAGTTTAATGAATGAATCCTTTAAACCGATTAAAAAGATTATTATACCTAAAGTGACCTATTAATATACAAGTCTATTGATAGGTACATAGTTTTATTTTGAGGTTTGTTGGATTATATTGTATTTATAGGTAAATTGTAAAAAAAACCATTTTAGGATTCCCAAAAACTTCACATATCAACGTGGTGCTCAAACATGAAAAGGATTCATACCTCGTAATCCTAATCAAACCGACCCGCAGACATATTTTAATAGAAAATTAAAACTTTTACCCGCCGTATCCATAATTTTTCTTCCCTACTTAAAAAGGTCATAAGAACCTCTAGTACCTATGAAATTCACACCCTTTTAAATGGTTAGGTTTCGCATGTGGGAACAACAAGCGAAAATTTATTTGCATATATTTAAAATTTCTTCGCGACTCGCGACCTTAAAGTCGGTTATTTTTGCTAGGGATGTCGTCTGGTTTCAGTTTTTCTTTAACGGGAGGCTCTTGGTATACCTACTTAATATTATTAATTCGGAAGCACTGACTGTCTGTCTGTCCAACTGTCTGTTACCTCTTCACCGTAAGGTGGTTTATTTAGAATCACTTTAGAATACTTCCAGACTTTTTTACTTAAACAAAATTGTAACATGACATGAGAGTATAGGGCAAGAAAATTAGATTTTTTCTAAGAATTAATTCCCAGCAGGCTGGAAATCACTTTAATACCTTCATGTGATCCTAAATGCATGTAATCCGAGTTTGCCCAATCCCAAGAGGTGTGCATAACTTTTTAGCGAAATTTTTGCTCTTTGTCAGGTTTTTGCTTGTAGCTCGAAAACAGTACGTCCGACGGAAAATGTCATGTATATCAATATTAAAGAGGGTTAAATTATGCGTCGACTGAGTAACTTAACTTCTAATTCGGTTCAGCAGTACAGCCGAAATCAAATGTTATAAACCGGGAAAATGTCTCATTTCATTGAAAAACTCGTATTTTGAATTCCATACCACATATCTTTGAAACAGATGACTCCTTTTGAAAAAACCTATAGAATAAAAGTTGTAGAGAATACAATTTCACGTTATATCGATATCTCAATTTTCAAGTAGAGTCATTTTGAAAGACTAAATTTGGCATGAATTCAGAATCAGTTTTTTCTAAATCCTTCTGAGTTGCATATTTTCCATAAAATATGAGGTGTGAGGCGTACATTTAATGCATCGTTACAATTAAAAACATTTAGTTGCAAATTTCTAAAACGTACCCAATCAGAAAACTATTTACACACCGTGTTTTATTTTATTTCCGGTAATTTCAAGGGTATATTCCTGAGCTTAACTTAGGTTTATTTCTGAAAAACGCCAGTGTCCACTTAGCTCCAGTTCTGAGGTAATCGATATTTTATTAATGTCTTCTAATTGTGTAAACCTACATTTAATTATTTTTTTACTCTGAGAACCCACTCCCACTACAAAACGATGCACCTGTGTGTTAAGTCAAATAGGTTCAGTAGTTATTGATTGATTCCCCAATCTGTATATTAACTCAACCAAACAATTGAACATTATGACATGTCAATGAAATTTCGAACATTAATAATCCGAGATACAAAGGAAACATATTGTATTGAAAATTTTACAATTGAAAGAAAAATTCACCGGGACGAGCAAGGTTCGAACTTGCGACCTTTCGGAACACCGGTCCGAATTTTTCCATTTTTCTTTCAATTATAAAATTGAAAGAACCCCGCACAAAATGTTCGGTAAAAGCCGTTCGGTCGATTTGGCTGAAATTTTGTGAAAATATAGCCTCTAATACTTTGATCAACTGTGTGAAGTTACAACTTTAATTAATGACTAGTTTTTAAAATATAACTATTTTAAAATACTTATTTACGTAGGTACGAGTATTGATGTAGGTATGTAAGATGTTTCGATTGCAGACGTTAGTACAAAATTAATATTGTATTGACTTAACACACACTTTCATGACTTTATAGCGGGTTCTCAGACTAGAAGAAAAATATACACAATCAGAAAGACGAAAACGAACTATCGACTACATCAGAACTGGAGCAAATTAGGACTAGTGTCTTTAAGATAAACTACACTAAGACACTAGTGTCTTGAATATACTTAAGTTAAGCTCAGTAATGTACCCTTGGAATTACCGGAAATGAAAATAAAACACGGTGTGTAAATAGTTTTCTGATTAGATACGTTTTAGAAATATGCAATTAATAGTTTTTAGTTGTAACGATGCATTAAATGTACGCCTCACACCTCATATTTTATGGAAAATATGCAACTCAGAAGGATTTAGAAAAAACTGATTTTGAATTCATGCCAAATTTAGTCTTTCAAAATGACTCTACTTGAAAATTGAGATGGCGATATAACTAGAAATTGTATTCTCTACAACTTTTATTCTATAGGTTTTTCAACAGGAGTCATCTGTTTCAATGATATGTGGTACGGAAGTCAAAATACGAGTTTTTCAATTAAATGAGGCATTTTCCCGGTTTATAACTTTTGATTTCGGTTGTACCGCTGAACCGAATAAGAATTTAAGTTACTCATTCGACGCATAATATAACCCTCTTTAATATTGATATACATGACATTTTCCGTCGGAGGTACTGTTTTCGAGCTACAAGCAAAAACTTGACAAAGAACATAAATTTCGCTAAAAAGTTATGCACACCTCTTGGGACTGGGCAAACTCGGATTACATGCATTTAGGATCACATGAAGGTATTAAAGCGATTTCCAGCCTGCTGGGAATTAATTATTCAAAACACTTTTTATAGATCTTATTTGCTTGGCCTAGTAATAATCCACAGCATTACAACGATTCAAAATTACTTTTTTTTAACATAAACAGTTGGATTAAAAGCTAGGCTACGTTAGATATGACACAATAATGAGAGCAATAAAACCTGTCTAGTTAGATTGGTTGACCATTCTTATTGCTACATCCGGGTATCTGGCAGCTTTTAATGTGTGAAGGTCAGAGTGACATACCAACAATATTTTTTGTTGGAAAAAAAGAAATTCCAAACAGGTGAAAGCTGTCGAAGTTGTGTTATTTATAGAGGGCAGGGTCTATATTATAACATTAGAACAAAAAAACATGGTGTAAACACAGTAGGTGACTGACTATAAATTGCATTGAGTATACATCCTTTTGACACTACTTTCTCGCAACAAAAACTTCTGGCTATGACGATATTATGCATCTAAGATCGGTTTTCTTCAAGTTATTTGCATTATTTGACCTCCACCACTTTACAGCTGCCAGATATGCGGACCTAGAAAAGGCAGAGGACCTATAGTAAAGCAAACTGACTGGAGGGGTTTCGTTGCTCTTATTATTGTGTCATATAATTTGTCGTGGCCAGCTCCGTCGAAGAAGATTGGGTTGAATTGACTTGACGATAATTAAATTGACCATGGGATGGAAGGTAACCAAATTTTTCGGTTTCGATTCCAGTCCAACCGAGTGTATTCCGATAACAGCACTAATGTCGGCTCATTCTTGGGAAACCCGGTATTTACGAAATATTCACCGATTTATGTCATTCTGGCGGACATGTTTTATTTCCTGACTAGTGAAATGAAATGAATGATTGAGTTTGTGAATTTAAAACGTACCTATTGCAGAAGTGCAGCAGTAAATGAAACAAGATTAATGCACCAGTTATTGTAAAAAATTGGCTGTGAGTGCTGTGATAGAAGGGTGGACAGACAGACACACGAGTAATCTTATAAGGGATCTATTTGGCATCATCCTCATCATCATCATAAAAGTCTTATTTAACTGAAAGGACTTTTTATGTGGTAGTAAATGGCTTTAAATCGTCTAATCGCAGTATAACATCTGGCGTACCCCAGGGCTCGCATTTAGGTCCAATCCTTTTCAACATATTCATTAACGATGTAACTGAATGCTTTCACCATTCTAAGGTGTATATGTATGCTGATGACTTGAAGTTTGCACGAGTTATTAACACATCTGAGGACGTCGCTCTTCTTCAAAGCGATAATGGTAGACTGAGCAGTTGGTGCAGCCATAACCTAATGCACCTGAACATAAAAAATGCGTCCACATGAAATTTACGCGTAAGCTAAATATAACGCAATCAGATTATAATATAAACGGTTGCATACTAGAGGAAGTTAAAAGCATTCGTGATTTTGGAGTCTTCTTCGACAGTAAATTAACTTTCATCCCTCACATAGAAAATGTTGTCAAAAAAGCATCGATGACCTTAGGTTTTGTTATGCGAAATAGTAAATCATTCAAGCACAGTACAACCAAAATACTACTCTTTAATAGTTTGGTAAGAAGCATTCTAGAATACTGCAGTGTTGTCTGGCGGCCACATTATGCTACTCATTCTTTACGGTTGGAGCGGATACAAAAAAGGTTTACCCGTCATTTAGCTTTTCATGCACGCGTTGTAGCCAAAAGATCGATATCCTATATAAGAAAACTGCGACACTTTAAAATGGATTCACTGGAAAACCGACATATAATTCTGGATGCAACTTTCCTGCACAAATTAGTCAACCATGTTATAAATTGTCCACCACTACTATCACTGCTAAACTTTCGCGCTCCTGCTCGTTATCCAAGACATCCTATCACCCCTCTATGTCCACCTCTCAGAGGATTAAAATCAGGCGCCAACTCCCCAATACGCAGACTATGTAAAATTGCCAATGGTTGCAGTGACATGGCGGATATGCACTCTGATTCGCTTAAAACATTTATAAAAAGTGTGCGAAAATGTTTTTTACAACATTAAGCCAAGTTACCATTTACTGGTGTTTAAAATAAATAAATGAATAGATATATTATTATCCTTAAGTAAAAACTAAAAATATACTTTTTTGTTTTGTTTGTTTTTTATGTTACACATAGTTGTTTACATCCAAATTATTTAGCATGCGGTGTTTACCTATAAGTAATTGTGACATTATTCATTAGGTAGGTAAGCTTTTAAAATGTAAACGTGTATCGATGTCAAGAATTGTTGGTGAACCTTAATAAATAAAAAATAAACATATATTGTTTATGATAAGTTTAATGTCACATACTATATGATTTAATAGATTAAACTAACACTAAAAACTTAAACTACTTAAATATAAAGCTAAAACAAAAATTAAAACTACTAAAAATAAATATAAATCTAAATTTTCTTATAAAAAACCCCCATTTATTAAAAGAAAACCTCGTCCAACAGGTCAGCCTGCGGCATGGACCCCATTATGCTGGCTGCGTTTCCTCTCTGTACCGTCAAGGCGATACGTTGAGAGAAGTACGCGCCAGCCCTGGAGTTCCCTGTAAGTATGATAAGTGTAATTCAGAGATATAACATTATCTAGAACCGACAGCAGATAGATCGTGTCTTAGGCACACTGCTGAGGTTTCCGCAGGCGGCGAAGATGTGTGAGTAAGATAGCGCTCTGCATGTGTATAGCGCTGTCTCATTAACCGGAGCGGGACGCGGTGCCAGTGTGACATTCGCCTTAATCAAGACTTGTTTTTTTAGCTTTACCGGAGATTTACTAAATGTATAAAAAGGGATCACAGACATTCAATAAGAGAATGATTCGATTACAATGTAAACACCCCAGTGCTTGAAACGCTAATACCCAATAATTGACATACAGCTGTCACATTGCTGTGAATGACTTATTACGTTTTGAAAAGAAAATATACTGGGATGCGACGCACACTTGGACATTTAAATACCTTATATCCGTAAATTGAGACTATGTCTCATAACAGAAACTTATATAGATGCCATATATAAAGAAAAAAGTGACCTAGGCCTCCGGTGCCCAGAGCTGGAATCGAAACAGCGTTGCGGTTGCATTCGCTGCAGACGCCCTAACCTTACCTCTGCCTCCTACCGCTACCTGGGCACCGGAGGCCTAGCTCACTTTTTCTTGGGTATATGACATCTATAAGTTTATAATTTATATAATAGTGTGTCTACTTCAAATGAACAAATCAAAATAATTTTAAACAAAAAAGAACCGACTTCACTTAGCCTCCACCTTTCCAAAAGCAAATGCCCGAGCTACTGTAAAAAAAACTAAAATCACTATAGGTGTGCCTAAAATAGTTGAAGAGTTCCTTGGATTTCTCCAGGATCCCATCATCAGATCCTGACCTGGTTACAATGGGACTAACTGTGAAGTATACTCTTTCAAACAAAAGAATTTTCCAAATCGGTCCTGCCGTCTTCGAATAATCGGTGAACATACATAAAAAAAAAAAAAAAATAGCGAAAAGAACAAAGATCCCGACGAATTGATAACCTACTCCTTCGAAATCTTGAAGTCTGTTGATAATTTGATTTGTTCTTCAGTTGTATTATGTCAAGAATAAATTATATTATATGAGTGATTTGTCCAATAAGTATCCGAAAACTGACGAAATTAGGAAATTACAAGCAATATCGCAATAACAATTTTCCTCCGACGAGATCGTATTTATGTCGTTCCTGACATTCATTAGATTACTTGGATCCTTATTACCAGTACATCACTCCTGGGCCTCGATTCGACATGGCATAACTGACAGTCGCTTGCGAGACAACTATGATATCACACTTTTGTGACAGTTGAAATCGGGGTGGAATCACTCAAGAGTGATATCCAAACTCTCTAGCGACAAAACGCTCTAGCGAGACCTACTGACAGCTTGACAGTTAGGTGTGAACACGTGTGGACAGGATGGATATCACTCTATCCACTAGCGATACAAGTGTGACATCCACGTTTCACAGTTTGGCATGTCGAATCGACAGTTAGGTGTGAACACATGTGGACAGGATGGATATCACTCTATCCACTAGCGATACAAGTGTGACATCCACGTTTCACAGTTTGGCATGTCGAATCGAGCCCAGTACATCACTCCAGTACATCACTCCAGTACTTTAAGAAACACTCATTGGAACATACTTTTATTATAAAAGAACCTTATTACGAGTGGTATAGAGCTTACTTAACAAGAGGGCAATTAAAGATAAGAGGTTTCAGTAATAATATTTAGAAGATCAACGCATCGTTTTTATAAGAAAATATGTACGTTAAGGAAATAATTAGTTAATTTCTTTTTCATAATTTACGTTTCCTCAAATATTACATACATCTTCTTCTTTATTATTCTTATAAATATATAAAAGAAGAAACTGACTGACTGACTGACTGACTGATTGATTGTCTGACTGACTGACTGACTGACTGACTGACTGAAGCCCAAACCGCTGGTTCTAGAGATTCCAAATTTGGCACGTAGGTTCCTTATAAGGTATAGGGATGCACTAAGAAAGGATTTTTCAAAATTCACCCCCTAATGGGGTAAAATGGGGGTCCAAAATTTGTATGGCGAATCAAGATTTGTTAGACTATTTTATTCGAAACTTCACAGGAGTATTCCTAACGATAAATGAGTAAACACGTATTTCAGGTTTTTTGAAAATTCAACCCCTAAAAGGGGCAAATGTGGTCACAAAGTCTGAAAATCAACATGGGTATCGTATCCTTTTTGAGTACTTATAGTACGCGGGCGAAGCCGCGGGAAAAGGCTAGTTATTTATAAATATCACAAACTCACAATGACCATTATTCATTCATACACCAAGACATTTTTTATATTTAGTACAAAAAAGATAGGATGCTTAAGGTTTTATTGTTTATGGTTTCATACGTTACTTTAGAACCTGCATATATTTACTTTACTTATGTCGAAGTCAAATGGTCAACCATCGGAGTAGCCATGTCTATCATTGTCTATACAATTTTTTTTTGTATATAACGTACATAACGTACAAATCGCCACGTCAGATAAACGTCCATACAATAAATGACGCAATGTATGACCGCCGGTCATGTTTTTGGCAGAGGGAACGCCTGTCAATGGCGACACCGGTTGGTTGAATGCTCTAAGATATCATCCATCATCAAAATTTAACACAGCGTTGCGAATAATAGTGTATGCTATGAAAAGTTCCAGTGTATTACCATTTACCAGTTCTGTACGGCAGATCGTGCGAGCATGGTAAGACGGTCTCGCAAACACGATTCGTCGGTGTCTCGGCATTTGCATACATATTGGAGTGTTTCGGGGCATTGAAAGATTGCCCGATATCGGGTTACGGAGCTCACAGTTTTAAACAAATGCTTGCTCTTTAACCATTTTGGAGACACTTTTGGAATACCTTCTTTATCGTCGAAAATCCCAGAGTGGGATGTAATGTTTAAAATAAGGAATCCGCATATTTAACCACTCGCTTCCCTCGTGCGTCAATTATAGGTAATATTCTTCGCTTATCCGGTACCTATTCTTGCATTAAGTACCAGGGAATTTTTAATTTAACTTATACTTTAAAGCACGTCTTAAGTCGTGTTTCAGTAACGTCTAACCGTCACGTTCCTGACAAAATGTATGGTTTGACATTGCCCGTCAGTTTTGTGACGATTCCTAACCGGCCGTTGATGGTACACAGTTAAGTGAAAATGTCCACCTACGTCATAAACAATGAAAACTCAGAGTATTACCGATTCTGCTCTGCACGGGAGATCGTGCGAGCATGGTAAGACGGTCTCGCTAACACGATTCGTCTGTGTCTCGGCATTTGCATACATATTGGAGTGTTTCGGGGCATTGAAAGATTTAAACTCTCACGCTTTTAAACAAATGCATGCTCTTTAACCATTTTGGAGACACTTTTGGACATCATTTATTTTTTCTACGTAGGCACCTTAATTTGGAATACATTCTTTATCGTCGAAAATCTGGGTAGTGGGACAAAAGTAGGTTATGTCGATTCAAATAGACTTTTGCACTCAAAATAAGGAATCCGCATATTTAACCACTCGCTTCCTTCTTGCGTCAATTATAGGTAATATTCTTCGGTTACTCAGTACCTATTCTTGCATTAGGTACCTACGTCATAAATAACGAAAACCCAGAGTATTACCGATTCTGCTCTGCACGGGAGATCGTGCGAGCATGGTAAGACGGTCTCGTAAACACGATTCGTCTGTGTCTCGGCATTTATATACATATTAGAGTGTTTCGGGGCATTGAAAGATTTAAACTCTCACGCTTTTAAACAAATGCTTGCTCTTTAACCATCTTGGAGACACTTTTGGACATCAGATATTTTTTCTAAGTAGGCACCTTAATTTGGAATACATTCTTTATCGTCCAAAATTTGGGTAGTGGGACAAAAGTAGATTTTGTTGATGCTCGCGATTTAAATAGACTTTTGCACTTAAAATAAGGAATCCGCATATTTAACCACTCGCTTCCTTCTTGCGTCAATTATAGGTAATATTCTTCGGTTACTCGGTACCTATTCTTGCATTAGGTCCCTACGTCATAAATAACGAAAACTCAGAGTATTACCGATTCTGCTCTGCACGGGAGATCGTGCGAGCATGGTAAGACGGTCTCGCAAACACGATTCGTCGGTGTCTCGGCATTTGTATACATATTAGAGTGTTTCGGGGCATTGAAAGATTTAAACTCTCACGCTTTTAAACAAATGCTTGCTCTTTAACCATTTTGGAGACACTTTTGGACATCATTTATTTTTTCTACGTAGGCACCTTAATTTGGAATACATTCTTTATCGTCGAAAATCTGGGTAGTGGGACAAAAGTAGATTTTGTTGATGCTCGCGATTTAAATAGACTTTTGCACTTAAAATAAGGAATCCGCATATTTAACCACTCGCTTCCTTCTTGCGTCAATTATAGGTAATATTCTTCGGTTACTCGGTACCTATTCTTGCATTAGGTACCTACGTCATAAATAACGAAAATTCAGAGTGATACCGATTCTGCTCTGCACGGGAGATCGTGCGAGCATGGTAAGACGGTCTCGCAAACACGATTCGTCGGTGTCTCGGCATTTGCATACATATTGGAGTGTTTCGGGGCATTGAAAGTTTGCCCGATATCGGGTTACGGAGTTAAGTTTTAAACAAATGCCGTTTCCTTAACTTTAACCCTGTTTATTAAATACGGTGTCATTAGTGTGCCAAATAAGCGTCGGAATCGCTACAGTTATCTTATTAAAATTCCAAAATCGGTTTATTAATCGACTTCTGAACATTTTCCGATCCTTTTTAAAAACGCCATTCAAACCCACAATAGAAATGTTACAAACCACATTGTTCTAAAAACAAAAGCAAGTCAATTGATTTAAATGGTTTTACATCGGCACAAAGCTCCACGCGGTTTTAATGGAATTTGAATTCACAATGTTTTCAAAGCTTTTAACCAAAAAAACACGTCCAAGGGAATAAAAGTGATTTTCACGGCTGCTAGTCATCGAAAAAGCAGTGAAGTTACATATCGTCCCATTCACTTTTACGATTAAACATATGACAACGAAAAGGACAGAGCCCGAACACGGTAACTTTGCATGAACGTTTCATTGACAAAATGTGGATAACCGTTGTATGTATTGCTCATATAGTTGATATATACCATTAATGAATATATTTGTGAGGTTTTTCGTAGGTAAAAAATTCATTCGTAGCAGTATACATTGCGACATTAGACTGAGACGACACCCCAGCGATGCAAACATCGGCGCGTCCAACACTCTTCCAAATGTAATGGACTGGCCTTAGTGCACACTTTGAGCAGTGTGTACACTGTGTGCATACGAGGGCGACAATGAAAATTATTAGAACTGGCCACCTGTAAACTATAAAATTAAAAAATAAATTTAAAATTTGAAAAAGGAACTCTTTGTTATTATTATTGTGTTTTTATTTTATTAATTTGTCATTTGTTTTACTCGAAGTGGGATCCTCCTTCACCACGACAACGCCTCGTCGCATACCGCCAAGCAAACGATCGACTATTTGGCCAAGGCAGACGTGGAATCAATATAGGTCACCCGCCTTATAGCCTCGACCTCACACCTTGTGATTTTTATTTATTCCCAAAAATTAAAGAAAAACTCAGAGAAAAACGTTTTATGGACGCCGAGGAAGCAGTGGCTGCGTTTCAAAAGGCCGTCGAAGAGACCCCTAAGGAGGAGTGGGCAAAGTGCTTTTCTCAGTGGTTCTATCGGATGCAGCGACGTATTGATGTAGAGGGATACTATTTTGAAAAGATATAATAAAACTAATAACCTGCCAGTTTGTTAAGTTTTTCATTTTCTGAAAATGTTCAGTGTCACCCTCGTACTTTGGAAATCGTATCCGAAATTACGGGCCACCGACATCGGCATCTATTTTGCAGCGGTGCCACGAAATCACGTAGTATACTCGTACTCATAAGACATGTACAAGGTGTAATAAATATGCTGGTGATCCTTTTAAAAGGGCATAATTGGTAATATGAAAAAGTAAGAAAAAAATTTTTTTTTTCGCGGCAAAAAAAATTTTCTTTTACTTTTCTTACTCGCAATAAGATACCAATTATGCCCTTAAACGGAACACCAATATTTTTGTTACACCTGTATACACTTTGACATCTTATTGCAAAGGAGTAAGATGCAAA